>JBANSL010000005.1:11458750-12917500 GCA_037127255.1 Persicaria tinctoria | reverse complement strand
TTATCATCTTATTTGACAACTAATAAAAAATTAATCAAGATAGTTTATTATGTAGATATTTATAAATATTATACCATTAGTAGAACATTTTTTTAAAAAAAATATTCTATTGTCTTCTTAATTCATTTTTATTTTAATTTTCGTACGGGGCCTTCAAAATCTTTGGCACGGCCCTGCACATAAAGATTCAGGGGCATAATCGTCTTTTATGACGTAAACCCAAATCAAACCCTAATTTTTTCAATCTTAAATGGAGGACAAGTCTCCATTACACGGGAGAGGAAAAAGGATGGATTTGACCTGAGCGTCGAAGTGTCCACCGGGGGAGATTAGCCCCCCTGACCTCATTTGTTAGTGGATTGCAAGTTCTAGTTCGATCGACCTTCAGGAAGAATCTTGATGCGGATTTTATGCATCATATTTGGCATCGTCGTGGGGATTTCGATCGAAAAGAAGTATGTCGGAACTCTCAATCAACAAAACAACGAAGATAAATTATTTGTGAAGGGGATGAAGCGGCAGATGCTTAGGAGAATGGCAATGGAATGAGAAGAATTTGATCTCGTAAGTGTCTTTAGCATCTTTCATAAGTACATACAACAACAACCTATATCATCTATGAGAATGGTAATGGAATGAGAACTCTTCAATCCCTGCGGAAAACCCCCTATATATCAGAGGGACGAAGATGAAAAAAATCAAATGATGACGGAGATAGAAATAGGGGAAAAGTTATTGTTAGGATTAGAATTATAGGGGTAATATGTGTAATCACTAAGAAATTTGGGATCGGGTTATAAATACCCACAAGAAATTTTTCATCAGCACTTGCAGCCCAGACCTTATCTCGTATAGGTATTTTCTCGCATATCTTGCGTGCACTGATGAAACAATCAACTTAATTCAACAAAAAACTAGTGCTGCTCATATTTTTGGAATTGACTATCACCATTTCAATCAATTCGATCAAAAGATTAACCAGTTCAGCCACTTCGATGTTGCCTTGGAGGACTCTTTAAAAATCTCCTTTTTGTTGGTCAGATCTGAAGTTGCAAGTTCACCCATGAACTCTTCCATACGAAACAACTCTAATTAACAACACATGTCGTAGATGTTCCTCCCATTGAGCGAATCAACCGCCTGGATAGCTGATTTCTTATTATGAAAACGAATCTTCGAGTGAAACGCAATTAGAGGAGACGATTTTTCTATGCTCTCCAAAACCCCAAATCTAGAGAACACTCGATCAAGAATTTCACACGAGAATGAATCCAACTCGAAATGGATCTTAATGAACACAGAACGATCATTAATTTTCTTCATTCTTCGCTTGTAAGGACGGGTGACTAATCGGCGACAGCCCCCATTGAAGATTGATTTCGTTGATATTTAGGTAAAAGTGTCGGCCGGACTCCTCCATCCGTCATGCCCATTCTTGATCCACGAATCGTCATCCATCCACCATTGATGGCTTGAAATCTCAAACTTTTTCGGCGGCAACCATGGTTGTCTTGACGGAATAGGTCGTAAGAACCGCTAAATCAGACATAATTGTTTCCCCATCTCCTCTATCTTCTTCCTCAATCTCTCTTATTTCTATTTCAAATCATTATCCAACCTTTCCGTCCTAACAGTTGTCCCCATTGCGGGGATAGAATAATAGTCCCCACTCTAATTTCCCTCCTTTCCCAACCCGCCTCTATTGGGGAATTCCGTGGAGATCTCCAATGTCAAGAAGTATCGTTGTATATGAGTGTTGAAGATGAATGTTGCTTCCCTAAAAGTCTATGCAGGCTAAAAGTCGTATTGTCTATTTGATCGAGTCCGCAACGAAGGGATTAGATCGATTTGCTGGTGGGGGCAGTTCGAGTTTTGGTCACGGGGGAGTATATATACTCCCTTCGTTCGGCAAAACTTGTCATTTTAACTCTCCACACAACTTTTAATAAACCTAATAATTACCCTCCTTTTTTTACTAATTTACCCTCAATTATTACTCTACTTTTTACTTTATCAAAAACTACAACTCACAACACATCAATCAAATCAAGGGCATTTTAGTAAAGTAGAAGCAAAAATACCTAAAATGACAAGTTTTTTCGAACAAAAACAAAACTCTAAAACGACAAGTTTTGCCGAACGGAGGGAGTAATAAGTATTTAAGGTATTAGGGGTGTGCATATCCGGGTACCCGACACGAACCGATTAATCGTGTCGGGTACCCGAAACCGTTTAGTCTAAAATGCTCGAACCGTATCCGACACGGATAAATCCGGGTATCCGACACGGATATACTAATCGGTTCCGTGTCGGATACCGGGTTATCCGACACGAACCGGTTGAGTTTTTTTGTTTGGCTAGGTCGACAGTAACCCTAGCCCCCATTGTTGTACTGCGTTGAGAAAGAAGATGAAAAACACTAATAGTCTAATCGTAGCCCCCAATGAAGAGGCGAAGACTGCAGTAAGGTGGCCGACGACAAGCAATAAGTCAGGGCGGTGCAGTTAGGCGGCCGACAGCTCGGCGAGATGGAGAAACACCGAAAGATATCGACCGGATCTGAACAACTCTTGTCAGATTTGAAGAATATAGACTTGAGTTTGAGAGAGATGGAGGACCTTACCGCCGGATCTGAAGATCTGTTTAGATCTGTATTAGAGAGAGGAGAAGTGAAATGGAGGGCCGCTCTTTAGATCTGCGTGTGAGAGAGAGAGTAGAAGGGAAGATGAGAACCCTGTACCCGGCGGCTAGGGTTTGCCCGGTTTGGGCTTTAAATGGTTTAAAGTAAGTTTGGTTTGGGCTTTAAATGGTTTAAAGTAAGTTTTTTTTTAAAAAAAACAAAACAAAATGAGGAAAAAAGGATACGGCGACGATTCGAACCTGGGAGGATACGTGAGTGGGAAAGTAATGTCATGCGCGCTTACCATCTACACTAGTGGAGCAACTTGTATTAAATGGAAACTTTATTTACATGTTTCAAATATTATTACCGTACCTATAAAAAAAAAATTAAACGGTTCGTGTCGGGTATCCGACAAGGGGATATGCCCGACCCGAATACGAACCATTTAATGTCGTGTTTTAACGGTTCGTGTCATATTCGTGTCGTGTCTTTTCGGTTTCGTGTTTTTTCGTGTCGTATCGTCGTGTTTTCGTGTCGTATCAGTCGTGTCGGGTTTTTCTGCACACCCCTAGAAGGTATGGGCTACTATTGTACTATTGCACAAAATATTTAATGGATTTAAACATCTATATAAAATACTAAAGTAGAGGCCGATGGCGCGACCTCACGGGCACGGAATTTTCTGGATTAAACGGGATTATTTTTGCTCACGTGGCATTTTCTAGATTAAAACGGTATTATATTTCTGGCTCATATCAATTAATAAACGAATATAGTTAGCTAAAAATTTATCTTTTTACATAAACTTATCTTTCTAGATCACTGAAATTCATTATGACTAAAAAAAACTTATCTTTTTGAATTCAAATGATGTTATCTTTTTTATTATTTGATCAACCTTATATCTATCTAATATTTGGTTCATTATTAATAACCCAATATAATTTTGTCATCTAAATTAATGGAAATCTATCATGTATATTTATTAATTAATTTAATGTTACGTTTTGGAGTAGAATATCTTATAATTATCACCCTTGTATCTTTTTTTTTAATAAAAATAATTATTGCCCTTTATTCCCTTTTTTTAATCAAATGATACTATTTTTTTTTAAAGCGGGATTATTTTTGCTTAGGTGTCATATTCTGGATCAAATTGATATTATATTTTTTGACCATAAAAATTAATAAGTCAATATAGTTGGGTAAAAAACTTATCTTTCCACATATCTTGATGATTGGTGAATTTTGATAACATTTTCTTACCTATCCTCTAACCGGTCGGCCACCTTCATTAATTATCACAATTAATTAAAAATTATATGTGTTATATATTAAAAGTGTAAAATTATTTTTGAAAGTAATTAAAAATTTATTATTTTATAAAGATTTTAGCTCCTTAAAAGACGTGTCGCAAAGTTAAATAACATTTATTTCTGAGCGGGGAGAGTATATAAAATATTAACTTTTTAAAATAATTTTTTAATATATTTATATATGGTTTTATTTTTGTGAGTCACGTCAATTAATAATCTAATATAATATTTTAATGTAATTAATATAATAAAATATAATCTATATTCTATATCAATTTTTAATTTATATCTATTCCAATATTTTTAAAATTTCGCAAAAATCAAATCGTTCAATCGAATGACAAAAAAAGAACTATAAAAAACAGAAAATAAAGGCTTTTCGTAACACCAATAAAGAAAACATCTATGCGTGGCTAGGGTTTATTAATGTTGTGGTGGATATCTAATACAACTATTAATATGAGACCCTCTATTTATAATGGATGGTAAACATTGTTATCGGTAAATTTTCTTTACCTGTTGATTTCATTGCTCCTATATCTAAATATGTTTACATGAGAATAACACCGCAATTTTTATATACTAAATACGTACTAATGATTGTCAAATGCATAGTGATTTTATATAGTCCATATATAACTTGAAATCGAACTTGCTACTCGGTAAATTTAATTAAATTTAATAATTCAAATAAATAATATGGTATTCATATATTAGTTGTTATCCATAGTTTTAGTTTAAAAAAAAACTTATCGTGGAGTGTTTTCATAGATAGAATTGTTTTATTTTTTCAATCTATATTCCGTAGATAGAATTGTTTTGGTCTCTTATCATACAACTAAATTTATATAATATACTAACTATACTGAATATTGATTAATTGACCATTTAAAAGAAACTGAATTGTGTTCTTTATTTGAAATAAAACGTACACCATATAAGATTATATTTTATCCCACAAGATCAAATGATCAATGTAAATGGATAAAATAATACTCTCTTCGTTAATTAAAACTCGACGTTTTACTATTCAGGTAAACTTTTTTAGGTGTTAAAAACTATATAAAATGTGGTGATAACATAAGATCGATGACATATAGATAAATAGATAAAGATCATTGTATTTTTGGGTCACATCAATTAATAAACTAATACAGTTAGGTAAAAATTTATCTTTCTAGATCAAATAATCTATCCAATATTATTTTTAGTTGTAAAATATTATTTCACTTTGTAATCTTAAACAAATATAATATTTAATTATTGTACATCTACTTTGCTGATTTTTTTTTACAATATATTAATATTTTACTTTAGCCATTTAAACTAAATTTAAGGTTTAACCAACTTATAAAAAAGGATCATGTAGATAATTTTTTTTATGAAGCACGATTTTACGAAGTTAATCAATCTAATTTTTTTGTTATCATAAAATATAGTATAAATCGAACATAAATATGTACCACGCCGTCAAGATTCTAAAAGATGAAGAAGAAATATTTGATCAATATTCTACCTTTTAGATCAAATTGAATATAATATACTTATATATGATTCTATTTTTATGAGCCACGACAATTAATAATCTAATATAATATTTCAAACAAATTAACATAAAAAATATAATTTATTAATAAAACGCGCAAACGCGCGGGTACCGAATACTAATTAAAAATAATTTAAGGAGCAAATATCTGGCTAACTCTAAGTCCATCCAATCAAATTAATTAATACTCCGAACTTTGTTGGGAGGAACATTAAACAGTGCATGTAATTCCGAATAAACAGCCTGTCGCCTCCGCTCCGGTCCGAACTTGGATTTATCCTAATTATTGTACTCTCTTTATACACTCTTTATACAGTAATAAAAGTCATCTTACTTTTCGATAAGTATATTACGGAGCTAAAAACTCTATAAAATATCACTTTTAATAAAAAAAGTTTACAATTTTATACTTAATACTAATTAACAAGTATAAAATTAATAAAAAAAATTAAAAAATATTTTATAGTGTTTTTTAATTAATAAAGGTAATAAATTTGGCTATAAATATTGGGAAGAAGGCCAATAACAAAACGAGAGAGAGAGAGATCCCCAAAGCTCAAAGCTGAGAGGGAGAGGACCAACAATGGCGGAGGAGAGCCAATCAAATGGGAAAATTGCAGTGGAAACCCCCAAAACCGCAGAGATCAAGTTCACAAAACTCTTCATCAATGGCCACTTCGTCGATTCTCTTTCAGGTTCTCTCCCTCCCCCCTCTATCACTTATTTTCATCATTAGTAATCGAATCTCAGATGTGAACCAAATCAAATCAATCAGCTCTTTTCGGTTTTCCTCTCCTATTTTCAACTGCAAAAATTCAAAACCATGCCTTTTATTTTCAGTATATTTCATCTGTTTGAAAATTTTTATTACTACTGTATTTATTATTCACGCATATTTAAACAAGGATAAAAATACTACTCTAAATTATAAAAATATAAAAATATACTCCGCATACAAAAATGGTTATGATTGAGGAAGCGGTAGAAAGGTACGGTGTTTATGATCGACTTATCGGAGATGGTCGAAGATAAAGTTTTTATCATTTCGATGATACTTAAAGTTAGTTTTTTTTTTCTTTTGTATTTTTTTTTACGGATGGGGATGCTTGATGGTAAAATTTTTAAAAATAACACTAAAAAATAAAATTATAAAAAAATTGTGGAGAAGCATCCCCAAGCTAACACATAGGTCCGCCTCTGGCACTCTATTTAATTTTGTACATCTACCGTCAGAACAAGGTGTCGATCGATTTTATCGGCCTATCAAGTGACCAGGTCTGTATGATCATCGAATTATTTCCTAATAAAGAATAATAATAATAAAGGCGGTAAATTTTTTGCGGATTACTTGTTTTATTTTTAATTTATAATTCTGTTTATTTTTTACTCGATTAAGACAAATAATCAATCAGTTTCACCTACCTACGTGGTATGTGGAGTACAAGCCAAATTAACCAATTTGAATCAAGCTATAATATCATTGTATATGAATTTCTTCTCTCCTTATTTTTTTTTCTTATTAAGACCATCCGCATTCGTGAAACCCACTCGGGTTACTTAACTCCACTTTTTATATTTCTCTCTCCTTAAAAAACCCAATGCAAATTTTCACCCACATCCCTAAAACCCTTTAAAGCCCTAATTTAACTTTTTATCGGGACCCACCTCTTTTTTTACTCTCACTCTCTCTCCTCATGTTGGCCCACCTCCTCTCCATTTTCTTTCTCTCTCGGTTTTTAAAGATTTATTAGTAGGAAACCTTTCACATCATTCCTAAACTACTCCCCCATCTTCTTCAATTTTTTATTAATTAATTTCTTATTTTTGGTTTAAAACACACATGGTGGGTGATCTAAGTACACTAAGAATTTGAAATCAATATCGATGGCCCATAAAATTCTGCTCTCCTTATGAATGACCCATTCTAGTGATTTGTAATCAATGTGAAGTGTCTTTTTATTAGACGTCCAAGCTCACATCTCAATACAAACCTCTCACATATTTTAACTATGTTTATTTTTATTATTTTCATAATTTGAATAAAAAATATTAAATCATTAGGTAACACCGTAATTATTTATTTGACGTAATATAATTATTCTTGTGTCAATAGTATTTTTATATCAAAATCGATCATTCGTCTATTACAACATTATTATTCGTACTTATTCATACGAATTATGTATAAATAATCTTTTTATTACACACGAATAATTTTTCTATTCAAAATTTCGAACGTTTTAAATTTATTCATAAATGATATATTGTCTACGTACATCTAGAAATTAGAGTTCCGTGTTGATGGCTCAGAGTTAGAAAACCCAACCAAATGCCAAACTTTCATTTAATTCCACACTGTTTCTGGCCAAAGAAAACAAAAAAAAATAGTGAAGAAGAAAATCATGGAGTGGGTATGTGGGGACTGCTCCATAATCCATTCGATCGTGTTGTTTTGTATTAAAGCCCTTATTGTGACGTCTATTAATTACTCTCTCCGTTATATTACTTTAGTTTAGAAATAAGTGTCGTTTAACATTTTAGTAAATAGTTCGAAACTATATAAAATATCAATTTTTAATATAGTATAAATACTTATTAATAATAAGTGTTATATTATTTTTAAAAAATTTATTTAAAAAGTTAATATTTTATATAGGTTTTAGCTCATTAAAGAGAATGTCAAACGACATTTATTTCTGAACGGATGTAGTAAAAATTTAAAATTTTATTTAGAAATATAACTATGTTTATTCTCCGTATTTCTTAAGCTTAAGAATACGAAAATTATTACTCGTTTCCTTTCTTTTGTCAATTAAACTAATAACTATTTGTTTTTTTTTCTCCCTATATTATTTTTGTTTTCTTTAATTATTTTTATTGTGTTAAAAACTATTCTCCCTCCCCTCCTATGAAAGGGAATTAAATGAAGAATCTACCACAACTTTTTTTTTTAGGGGTCTACCACAACTTTATAAGCAAGACAAGAAGACAATGTTAAATTGACTTACTCCAAAATATTTGATTTTTACACATGAATTTTAGGAATTTAAAAACTATATAACATATTATTTTTTTATTGTGCAATTTTTGTTTTAAAAAAATAATACTCCCTCCATCCAATAATACATGAGTTTTTAGAGGTAAATTTTTGTCCAATAATAGATGGGTTTTAGGTTTTCTAGGTAGGAAGTTGTAATGATTTGTATAGGTTTGTGTATTCTAGACTTTTTAAAATAATTTGATTGGTTAAAATGTGTAGTGGGTGTTAAAAAACAATAAAATTTCTGAAAAAGTTAGTGCAGTGATGGTGTTTTTTTAAAAGTAAAGTGTTTTATTAAAATTTGTGCAAAATGCTAAAAACCCATGTATTTTAGGACGGAGTGAGTAATAAAAAGTTGATATTATATATAATTTTTAACTCATTAAATAAGTGTTAAAAAGTAAAATGTCTTACATTTTAGATCGGAGGGAGTATTATCAATTGTACTAGTTCAATAGTTACACTGTGTGCAGATTTTTTTCATTTAAATAAAATTGATATTGATACCCGTTCAATATAGAATTAAAAGAAATTATTATAATATATACATATATATTCTTTATTTTTTTGAATTTAAATAAATTTAGTATTAATACCCATTCTACTAATTCTTTCATTCTAAAATAAACTAAAGGTTAAACCTTAGATAATATAATTGGTTAAAAAATTTAATCTATAAAATAAACTTTCATTTAATTTGTACGCCGTTGATTTATGATTCATTCTACTTTTCTATATGTAATTTCGTGTGTATTCTGTTGACTTGTGTCTTTACAGTGTAGTTATATAATTTCTTTTACGTTATTTACTTCGTTTATTTCTTTTTTGTCATTTACTTTTATTATTTACTTCTATCGTTTGATTTTTGTTATACATGATTGTTAGTAGACCTGTCAAAACACAATCCGACCCGGTGACCTGATCCGACCGACCCGAAATATTTCCGACCCGAACTCGAAAAATTTGACCCGAATTTTTTTTCGACCCGAACTCGAAAAACCCGAAAATTTTCGGGTAATCTGGGTTTCGACCCGGTGACCCGATTGACCCGGTAATTTTGACCCGATTGACTTATAATTATATATAATTAATTTTTTTTATATATAATTAAAATTTATTACAAAATTATCAAATAATGACTTTTTTAATTTAAAAAAGAAAAAATTGACAAACCCGAAATCGACCCGAACCCGACCCGAAACCCGATCAAACCCTAGTTCGAGTCAACCCGAAAAACCCGAAACCCGTTTTACCCGAAGTGACCCGACCCAAACCCGACCCGAATGACAAGTCTAATTGTTAGTCTATATATCAACTTATTATGTCCTTGAATTTCTCTAAACTTATCTAGACAATCGAATTCTTGTATTTACTTTCGGGAAAAAAAAATGATCCATTCTATCTACAAACTAGTGTACGTAAATAAAGACTTGTAGACACTAGACAGCTGGGACCATGCCACCAGGAAATATGGACGGGTATAAACGGTACGGACTATTATATAGACTGGGAAAGTCGATCACAAATTAAGATATGGAAAAAAAAATGATTCATTCTATCTACAAACTAGTGTATGTCATTTTAAACTTTAGTTAAGGTCTTATTATTTTAAGTATTTTGAGATTTACTTTATAAACAAATTATATAATAAATGGAGCCAATAAACCAAATCCTATGTTCCCCTTCTTGTCCCTCTCCCTCGTTCCTCCTCACAAACTCATAATTAAAAATAAAACTAAATTAAATTAAATACTAAAAGAAAAAAAGATGTGATGAGTGACCGGGTAAGGAGGACAAATCTGTGGACAGAGGATTTGAACTCATAATAAATGAGGATAAAATAGTATATTTATTATTATTTTTTTAAATTAATGTATGGGATTAAAATAATATGTTTTGACAGACAAAAAAAATTATATATATATATATATATATATATATATATATATATATATATATATATATATTTGTTTCTTTTTTCCATTTCAAAATTTTCGATTTCAAGTGGGGACAGGGAAAAGGCTTTCTATTACCTTGGTTCGCAAAGCCCACTCAAAGATGAAGCACTTGCTCTAAAACTAGGTATCAAGCAGGCCATCCAACTCCGTATTGAGAAAATCCATATTGAGGGAGACTCCTCCATAGTCATAAATTATTTCAACAAAAATATTACATGCCCTTGGGAAGTCGAGCTAGTGTTGTCCGGCGTAAAACTTTTACTATCGACATTGAAAGCAATATCCTTCTTTCATGTTCCCCGTTTGGGCAATAAAGTAGCGGATAAAGTTGCACACCTTTGTCACTCTACATGGGGTGTTGATATTAATAACAATTATGGTCTTCTTGATCTCATCCGCAAGGATGCTGCCGGGTAGTGCTCACCCGCCCGAATTCTTTCCTAATAAAAAAATAATATTGTGGGTGGGATATTGGATAGATTCATTTTACCCGAAATTTTACCAAATAAAAAAATTACCGTCCTTCGGTGGTTGGATTTTTTTTTTTTTGGGATAAAAAATAATTTTAAGCGGAGGAGATGAAGATTATTTTTATAGGTGGACGGGACATGGATTATTTTTAGAAAATAATTAATCCCATAAATGTTTGGTTGAATAAAAAGTAGTTTTTTCATGGAATATAATAAAAAGACAACTATGCCCTTAATCAAACATCCCTCTTACACCCCATCTGCCCACCCTTCATCTCAAATGTCTCCTCACTTCCTTCCTCTCTTTCTCCTCGATCTACCTTTCCTTTTATCCTCCATCAATGACGATCGAAGGAACGAGTTATTCATGCGCACCTCAGATCAGAACACTTACTTTCGCCCCACACTAGAGCTTCTCCTCTTCGACCACCATCGGCGTTGAATAGGTGCAAAATAAGGAACTAAACGAGAGTTTCAATAGGGTAGCTACGTTGTGTTGATCAATTGAGGTAGAGGGGCTTTGGCTTTCTTTGCAGAGTAGGAGAGATGTGTATTGGGGACGATGAACACGACAATTCCGGCAATGGAGTCGGTCGAGTTGAGTAGGGGTTTGTGATCTGTATGAACTCAAGGTGATGCAATTGCGAGTTTCAATTTTCGGAAATGAGGACTCTATTCTCGATTTTTCAATACGCTAGGGGCAAAATTGGTCGCTTCCACTTTCCCACCCCATTCACCCCGTTCATCATCGGAATCCTTTTATAGTTCATCTTATTTTATTGGTTGAAAAAAAATTATAAAACTACCCCATTTATTAAGAAAAATAATAAAATAATTCAGCATATCAAATGAAGCGTGTTATGACCCAAGAATGGGCGGAATAGTTTGTTGAGCGAGAGATAGAAAGAGGTAGATGAGATTGAGAGAGACAGACAGAGAGAAAAAAGTGAATTGGATTATGTAATTCGATGATCTCCAATTTTGTACAATTGCTCTATTTATAGCCCTCCATATACACAAAGTATAACAATGCTTCCTCCTATCAAAGCCCTGACTTAAGGCTTATGTATCACAGGGCTCCCCATTTGAGCAACCTTTGTCTTCAAGGTTGAATTTGAAAATCTGGAAACTGATGGAGAATGTGAGTGGCCAATTCCCAAGTAGCCTAAGCATCTCCCAAATTGCACCACTTTATCAACCACTCCGTCATGGAATCTCCATTAGCCAAGTAAGTCACTCTAGTGTCCAAAATCGATTTCGGTTGCACTTCAATATCCCCTTCTTCATCAGTGCTTAGAAGCTCTATAGTCACTGATCGATTGTTCGTCTCCTATCTTCAACTTCAGTTGAGACACATGGAATACATGATGGATGCGAGACGATGAAGGCAACTCTAGTTTGTAAGCCACTTTTCCAACCCTCAATAACACCCTAAGCTTGAGGTTTTTGCGCAATGCCACGGAGGATTGTCTATACGGTTGCAATTTCAAGTAGACCATGTCATTCACCTGCAACTCCCTCTCATTCCTATGCTTATCTGTAAACAATTTCATCCTTGTATGTGCCTGATGCAACTGATATTTTATTTGCCCAAGCATATGTTGTCTCTCCCGTAACCAACTTGTCGATACACAGATGTTGGTAATAACTGGAGAAATGCCCAACTGAGAAGGTTGTGTCTCGTATAGAGCCACAAATGGAGACATATTGAGTGTTGTATGGAAGTTGGTGTTATACCAGAACTCAGCTAAGAACATCCATCTAGACCCGTGCTTGGGATGATCATGATCGGATGTCATACACCTTAAAAACATTTCAAGACAACGATTTACTCTCTCTGTCTGCCCATCGGTTTGAGGGTGGTATGCAGTGCTCATGTGCAACTTAATTCCCAGGCTTTTGAACAGCTGTTGCCAAACCTTGCTCAAAAAAACTTTATCTCTGTCTAACACTATGCACTCCAGCAATCCGTGTAGTTTGTAAACGTTCTCCATGAGTAAGGAGGCTACCTTCTCAGCTGTGAAGGGGTGATTGAGTGACATGAAATGTGCAATCGTGAAAGGAGGCTATGTGTAATTCAATCCCAATAATTTTCTAGTTGCCTTCTTTTGCAATTGAGTTGTAAGGTGTTGCCCCAACAAATATTTAAATGGCTAATGGTCGGTCTTAATAAAAAATTCTCTGGCCTCCAAATAATGTCTCCATTTCTCAATTGCAAGTATAAGATTGCTAGCGGCTCCTTCTCATAGGTTGAGAGTAACAAATTCTTCCCTTGCAAAACTTGACTTAAAAATGCCATAGGTCTCCCCTCTTGCATTATTACCACCCCTATACATGTCTCATAAGCGTCTATCCACCACATACATTTTTGTAAAATCAAGCAAGCCAAGCACTGGTGGGGATGTGAGCAGGCCTTTCAATCTCTTGAAGGCATCTTTTGCTGCATTCGACCATGAAAATGCATCATTCTTCAACAAATCTGCCAAAGGATTTGCTATGATACCATAACCCTTGATGAATCTCCTGTAATATCCAGATAAATTGAGGAAAACCCTTAAAGCTTTCAGATTCGTGGGCACTGGCCATTGCAGCATAGCTTTAATTTTCCTCGGGTCAGTGGCCACTCCCTCCTTGGATATAAAATGGCCTAAGTACTCTACTTGTGGTTGGACAAACTCACACTGGATCGCTTTACAAACAAGTTGTGTTGTCTAATAATGCTCAGTGACATCCATGTTGTATATCAAAATGTCATCAAATAATACTAATACAAGCATCCTCAACATGTCTGAGAACACATCATTCATAAGAGCTTGGAATGTAGCAGGGGCATTGGTGAGGCTGAATGTCATCACTCTAAACTTGTAGCGGCCATGGTGAGTACGGAAAACCGTCTTCTCAATATCCGACTTAATCATCCTTAATTGATGATAGCCTGAACGCACGTCCAATTTAGAGAACACAACAGCCCCCTTTAATTCATCAAGCAAGTCTTCAATATGTGGAATGGGAAATTTATCTTTCAATGTAGCCTCGTTTCATTTTCTGTAGTCCACACACATCCTCCAACTCCCATCTTTCTTTTTGACTAAGTGCACAAGGGAAGCAAAAGGACTATGGCTCGACTTCACCACTCCACTGTTTAACATCTTAGTTACCTACCTTTCAATTTCCTTTTTTTGAAAATGAGGGTATCTATAAGGATGAGTTGCTAAAGGTTGGTTATCCTCTTTCAAGAATATGGCGTGCTCATGGCCTCTTATAGGAGGGAGGTAATCCCTTTGATTCCTCAAACACACCCCTGAATTCTTCTAGCACTACTTGTATCCCTTCATGTAACTCCGGCGTTATCTTTTCCACTTTGTAGACCTGCACTAGCTGAGCTGCTAACTCCTGGTCCCCCTTACGCAACAATTTATGAGTATGCCTCCCTCTGAGCATTCGAATGCTAACTTGACCATTTTCCTTGTGGTCCTTGATTCCTTTGATCACCCCTTTCTATTCATTCTTAAAGAAAGATATTTGTACTCCTATGAAATCGAATAATACTAGATTAAATCCTGACAACCAATCGAACCCCAAGATCATGTCACTACCACCCATTTTTAGGATCCGAATGTCATACACATACTTACTCCCTTGCATTTACCATTCAAATTGACTACATACCTTGCTGCTAATCATAACACCATTGAGTGTACTGACCTCCATTAAGGGAGCTCTCGTGATTTCAAATCCAACTTCGTGTGCCACTCTCAAATCCAAGAAGCTATGAGTAGCTCCACTATCAATTAGAAATGTAATTTCCTGTCCTTTGACTGATCCTTTCACCCTTATCGTGGTGCTTGATTCTCCACCAGTAAGAGCGTGCACATAAATCTCTTGTTCTTCTCTGTCCTCCATTTGTGCTTCCTTCTAAGCCGGGAGTAACAACTCATCACCCTCATCCTGCTCACTGACCTCTTGAGCCATCAAGTTGTGCAATGTGGGAGACTTGCATTTGTGGCCATAGAAATACTTGTCCCCACACTTATAGCATTTCCTTCCATCACTTCCTTTCTTTATCCCCATTTTAGATAATTGCTGGGTCAGCCCTTTAACAGTAGGGTTCTTATCTTTGGAATCCCTTTTTGCCACATTCGATTTGTTCCAATTTGTTGATATGTTAGCGTGATCTCTCACGTTAGCAGCTTTCCAGGGGCCTTTAGTAAGTCTAACCAAAGCTTGAACTGCACTATAATGGAGTCTAGCTTGCTCCATGAAAAGTGACAACTGCCATTGATGCAGGTCTACCCAATTGAACCAAAGATCTGATTTCTTGCTTCGATCCACTAATGTAACTGGACACAAAATAAGATTCAGTCAATTGGGAGTTGAATGCCAACATGCTAGCCCTCAAATCTTCAAACCTTTTGTAGTCCTCAAGATCCTCTCCTTGCTCGATCTTGTTGAACTCCGCTACGATCTCAGTCTCCCTTCTATTACCAAATCGAATGCAAAGATCGTCACAAAACTCATCGGCCCCATCTCGCTCGTGGTTTATGGATTGAATACCCCTGTAACCAAACGTCTGCCTTATCATTCATATGCATTGCAACAATTTCTACCTTCTGTACGCTTCCGATTGCAAAGATTCTAAAGAATTTCTCACATTTTCTAATCCAACTTCTAGGTCGTTTTCCATCAAAACTAGAAAAATCAAGTTTTGGTACATAATCGATTACCTCGAATGCTCTCAAATGAACTCACATTCGGAACATGCTCTGTCTGCCTCACGTGGTGACTCTGATTAATGTGAATTACTCTATCGGCCGGTCCCACTCCTATGACCGATGGTCCTTCACCACTCTCCGAAGAGTAATCCACTTTCCGAACTCCCAGTAGGTACCGGAGTTGAGTACAATTTATCCATCAAACTGTTTTCTCTATATTTATTTACTTTTTACATCTAATCATTACACTTAACATACTTCTTAATTCTCGTGCTCCGTCCTAAAAAGACATGTATTTTGAGACGGATGGAGTATAATACAGTATAATATCGAGCCCCGCGCGCGAATTTTTTTGATATTGATAAAAGATTAAAGTTTTAGCTGTTGCATTTGTACTCTTTCCCGATATTCTTGCACCATCAATAGACAATTCACAATAGGTCGAGCCTAATTAACAATACTTCGTAAAATCCCTACTAGCGAGTTGTGTGTATAAAATATAAATATAAGTTCTTTTTTTAAAAATTAATGTTAATTTATAATAAAAATAATTTTTCTCAAAAAAATAATCAAAATAATTAAGGAGTTTTTTTTTTTTTGTCAAAATGATGGTTAAATGTTGAGTAAATTATGTCACTTCAAAATAAATTGATTGATTTACAAACTATTTACCGTCATTTCAATCAATTATTCGGTTAATGAATGTTTTAAAATAAATCTTTTTAAGTTTTTAAAAGATATGTTAACAAGTGAAATGATATCGATCTATTGATGAACCGAGGAAGTGAAACAATCTGAAATCTCAGATTGTGCGAAGAAAAAGGAAGCCAGAAGCAGGAACTCAAGGGAGAAGATGAAGAACAGATTGATGAGCTCTCATTACTTGTGAATTGGGAAAATGTAATGTGTTTGTTAACCAGATTACAGCACTGCACATTGCTATTTATACACAATGTAATAGCCTACAACTTGCAATCTGTTGTAATAGAAAAAACTAATTCTTCTTTGTCCAACTATCTCCTTTACTCTCAACATCCCCCCTCAAGCTGAGAGATGGGAAAAACATTCCCAGCTTGCCAAGAAGGTAGTCCTGCTGTGCAGAAGGTATAAACTTGGTGAGCACATCAGCAACCTGCTCGAGTGTGGGAGTGTGATGAATTTCGAGGAGGCCATCAAGGGCTTTCTGGAGGGTGAAATGACAATCAATCTCAACGTGTTTAGTCCTTTCATGGAACACGGGATTGCGGGCAATTTGAATTGCAGAATTATTGTCACAATGCAGTGTCACCGGGGTGATGGGAGTGACACCAAGATCAGTCAAGAGACGTACTAACCATGTGATTTCAGCAGCACCTTGAGCCATTGCTCTATACTCGGCTTCAACTGAGCTCCTTGAGACAACTGGTTGCTTTTTCGACTTCCAACTGATTGGAGAGGAACCCAACAAAACTACATAACCACCAACAGACCTTCGGGAGAAAGGACAGGCAGCCCAGTCTGAATCTGTGTAGGCTTGGATGGTTGGTTTCTCATGTCCTTTTAACAACATACCCCGACCAGCAGTAGCACAAACATAGCTTAGTGTGTGAATAAGAGCATTCATATGAGACACACATGGTTGTTGCATAAACTGGCTTAAGGACTGAACTGCAAAGCTTAGATCAGGCCTTGAATTGGTTAAAAAATTGAGCTTACCAACTAGGCAACGATACATAAAAGCTTCATCTTTGTCCAAGAGATCACTGTCATCATGTCTCAACTTGAGATGAAGGGGCAGAGGAGTAACCTTTGTGTGAGGTAGTGAAAAAGGGAGATCATGTATCATCTCTCGAGTAAATTTGGATTGAGTCATGGCCACTCCTGAAGGGAGATATGTAATCTCAAAACCCAGAAAATAACTGAGGATCCCCAGATCTTTGATGCTGAAAACATGGTCTAAATAAGCCTTGATGTGATCAATTTCAGCAAGATTGGAGCCAGTGATCAATAGATCATCCACATAGACTGCAATGACTGTCAAGTGATTGTCTTTGGCCTTAGTAAAGAGGGAGTAATCATTCTTCGATTGCACAAATCCATTCACCAAGAGAGCCTCAGTAAGCTTGTGAAACCGTTGTCTGGATGCCTGTTTAAGGCCATAAAGAGATTTGAGCAACTTGCAAACCTTGTTCCCTGGATTTGGAATGCCAGGAGGCATCTTCATGTAGACATCCTCATGAAGATTCCCATGTAAGAATGCATTATTGACGTCGAGCTAAAATAAGGGCCAACCTCTTGAAGCAGCAACTGAAATAACAGCTCGAACTGTTGCCATTTTGATCACTGGTGAGAATGTTTCATGGAAGTCTATGCCTTCCTTCTGTGTGTACCCTTTGGCCACTAAACGGGCTTTGTATCTCTCAAGAGTTCCATCTGCCTTTAACTTGACTTTAAACACCCATTTGCAACCTATTGCCCTTTGTTCAGGAGGAAGAGAAACAACTTGCCATGTGCCATTATCCTGCAAAGCATTAATTTCATTGTCCATGGCCTTAACCCAGTTTGGATCCTCAGAAGCTTCAAGCCTTTTGGTGGGTTCAGTAAAGGCTGAAAATTTGGATAAAAATGTGAAATGACTGGAAGGTAAGAGGTGGGGATCAATAAAGGATGAAGTCAGGGTTGAAGTGGTGGAAAAAACACAAACATAATCTCTCAAGTATGTAGGTAGGTGGTGAGGTCTAGTGGACCTTCTGACCGGATCAGAGGCAGGTTCAGTTACAATTTGGTGTTGAGCTTGTGGACCTGGTGGAGCATCATGTATGTCTGTTGGGATGGGTGAAGTGGGGCTTGGAGGCTCAGTATTGAAAATGACAGGATGAAAGTTTCCAGAAGGCAAGTAATTTGAGGTAATGTATGTATCTGGTTGTAACACAGGTAATGTGGTAAAATCCTCTTTCAAGAACTGAAAAGGGAAGTGAGTCTCGTGAAATCTGACATCTCTGGATACAAAGACAGATTTAGTTTTGAGCTCAAAAATCAGGTAGCCTTTCTTGCCATAGGGGTAGCCTATAAAAACATATGGGGATGCTTTTGGGTCAAACTTGTTTCTGTTTCAGGGAGAAGTATTGACAAAACATAGGCAGCCAAAAGCTTTTAGGTGTGAATATGTGGGTTTGGTCTTGAACAGAAGTTCATAGGGAGAGACATTGTGAAGAGAGGGCAAAGGTGATCGGTTAATGAGGTAAGTAGCAGTCAAAAGACAGTCTCCCCAAAACTTTATTGGCAATTTGGACTGAAAAAGTAGGGATCTGGCTACCTCAAGGAGGTGTTTATGTTTTCTCTCAGCTACACCATTTTGTTGAGGTGTATAGACACATGTGGTTTGGTGAATGATGCCTTTTGCAAGGAAGAATTCATTTGCAGCACTGTCACAAAACTCTTGGGCATTGTCTGATCTTATGGTTTTGATATTGGTATGAAATTGTGTCTGGATGTGGGCAACGAAGGCTTTTAAAATTGGCAAAGCTCCAGATTTGGTGGTCAAAAGGTGTGTCCATGTACACCTACTGAAATCATCCACAATGGTAAAGAAATACCTGTGGCCCTCACGAGTGTGATGTTTGAAGGGTCCCCATGTGTCAATATGGATTAAATCAAAAGGGTGAGAGGAATGAGTGATGCTTTGAGGAAAAGAGGTTCTGTGTTGTTTGGCTTGAGGACAAACTTGGCGTAACAAATGAGTTTTGGAATCAACAGTGTTCTTTACATCATCAATGTAAAACAATTGCTCAAAAGGGATATGTCCCAATCTACAATGCCACATTTCAAGGCTATTCAAGTGCAACTGCACATTATTGGAAAAACTTTGCTTATTACAGCTGGAATACAGATCTCCAGCTTGCATAAAAGGGAAAGCTAGGTTTTGATGCTCCATGTCCACAAGATACAGCCCTTTGTCTTCATGACCAAGGACCAAAATATCTTTCATCGAAGGGCTCTGGATGTAACATTTGGTTGGTGTGAAAAGAATGTTAGTGTCGAGCTCAGATGTCAATTTATTGATGGAAAGTAAGTTGAACTGAAAATGAGGTACATGAAGGACATTGTGAAGGCTGATCTTGGAGGATAACTGGATGGATCCTTTGTGTGTTATAGGGACACGATTGCCATTAGGCATTGTGATGAAACAGGATTGACTGAGAGGTTTGATGTTGGTAAGAAATTTCAAATATGGTGTTATGTGGTCTGTGGCTCCACTATCAAGGATCCAAAATGAATTAAGACTTGAAGAATGAAAGCAATAGTTATTACCTGCAAAAGTGGTGTTGACAAACACCTCTCTGCCTTCAACTTTGTCTTCAGATTTGTACTTACTGAGGAGAGAAAACATCTCCTGGCACTGCTCTGGGGTCAGATTGTATGGTAAGGAAGAACTTGTGTTGCTTGAGGTGTCGGATGCTGCAGTGTGTGCTTGATTTCTTGATTCATATGAAGGTGGATAGCCATGGATCTTGAAGCACCTATCAATTGTGTGATTGGTAAGGCCACAATGATCACATAGCATACCACCTCTACCTTTTCCTGTAGACCATGAAGACTGTGATCCTCTACCATTTCCTCTTCCTGTATCTCCTCTTCCAGGAAAAGATCCTGATCCTCTTCCATAGCATCCTCTTCCCGTGGAGTCATAACTTCCTCTTCCTGTGAAATCACCTCTTCCTCGACCTTGAAAATCGCCTCTACCATAACCTCCTCTTCCTGCTGCAAAAGCAGCACCATCACCAAATGGTGTTTGTTTGGAATTGACAGATCTGGATTCACGTTGCTCCTCTTCTTGAGTCACCATGTGATAAACCGGGTTTATATCAGGGAAATGTTTCATCATCAAGATGTTAGCTCTAACAACATCATAGGATTCATTTAATCCCATCAGAAACTGCATTACTTGCTGTTCTTGAATGAATTTATGGACAATTGATAACGATTGACCACAATCACAGGCAGCAAGCTCAACCAAATCCGTATATTCATCCCACATCTTTCTCATCTTTCCATAGAACACTGAAATCGACATGTTACCTTGAACAGAAGACGGCAATTCTCGCTGTACTTGGAAGATCCGCGTTCGATTGGAATGAGCAAATCTCATGTTGAGTTCATCCCAGATTTCTTTCGCCGATCTCCGATATACGATCTGCTATGCAATATTCTTCTCTACTGAGTGCATAAGCCACGAAACAACCATGTCGTTGCATCTCTCCCAGTGATGAAGCAATGGTGATGCTAGATCTGCAGGTTTTGCGCATGAGCTAGTAACAAATCCGAGCTTGTTCTTGGCGAGAAGTGACACCTCCACTGATCTTCTCCAATGTCCAAAGTTTCTCTCGTTCAGCAAATTCGCCGACAGGATATACGAAGGATGATCCGAATGGTGAAGGAATAATTCATCCATCTGATCAATCGCGTTTGGATTCGTATTCCCACCATGATTTACTGGATCTGGAATCTCATTTCTGATCTGATTCTCCATGGCTCTGATACCGTGAAACAATCTGAAATCTCAGATTGTGCGAAGAAAAAGGAAGCCAGAAGTGGGAACTCAAGGGAGAAGATGAAGAACAGATTGATGAGCTCTCATTACTTGTGAATTGGGAAAATGTGATGTGTTTGTTAACCAGATTACAACACTGCACATTGCTATTTATACACAATGTAATAGCCTACAACTTGCAATCTGTTGTAACAGAAAAAACTAATTCTTCTTTGTCCAACTATCTCCTTTACTCTTAATAGGTCCTAGGGAGTATGCATGTTTTAAAATAAATTCAAGTTACAATATTGATTGACAAAATTATATATATATATATATATATATATATATATATATATATATATATATATATATATAGAGAGAGAGAGAGAGAGAGAGAGAGAGAGAGAGAGAGAGAGAGAGAGAGAGAGAGAGAGAGAGAGAGAGAGAGAGAGAGAGAGAGAGAGAGAGAGAGAGAGAGAGAAACTTGTGCACATGGCTTAGGATGTGCATTGTGCACAAAATATTATTCGGTGAAATGTGAAACATTATTCAGTGAAATTTGAAGCATTATTCGGTGAAATGTGAGTATTGTTTAGGGGAATGTGAAACATTATTTGGTGAAATTTGAGGCATTTCATATAAATTGTAACTATTGTTTAGGGAATTGAGGTTTCTTTTATTTGAAATGGATAAATAAAAAAACTAAACATTATTCGGTAGAATGTTATAAATTATTCAGTGGAATTGGGACGTTTTCATCTGAACTGAACGGAAAAAAAAACATAACAGTGTTCGGTAGAATGTTTCACATTTCACCGAATAATGCTTAAAATTTCACCGAATAATGTTTCACATTTCACCGAATAATATTTGTGCACAATGCACACCCTAAGGGGTGTGCACTCTGGAACCACTCCCTATATATATATAGATATAGGATAATTTTGATGTAAACATTTCTTATATAGTGTAAATTGTGAACAAATTGATTATTTACCTATTACGAGTTATTTTTCTTTAAATCTCGACTGTTCATAATCCAATGCTCCAAATTTGTTTACAAATTACCTTGTAAGAGGTTTTTACAAATGATTTATTTTCGACATATAATACCTTAACATGGTACCTATGAATTTTTCAGGAAAAACCTTTGAAACAATAGATCCGAGAAATGGAGAAGTGATAGCAAAGGTGTCTGAGGGTGACAAAGAGGACATCGACTTAGCCGTCACTGCTGCCCGTGAAGCCTTCGACCATGGTCCCTGGCCTCGTATGTCAGGCTACGTATGTCTTATCTTAAAGCTTTTGTGTTAAAAAGATGGATTCCGATCATCCTACAGAATCTGTTCCTTTAGCTTAACACACATTTTTACTCTAGGAAAGAGGAAGGATAATGATGAAGTACGCGGACTTGGTTGAACAACACGTCGAAGAGCTCGCCTACCTCGACACGGTAGACGCAGGAAAGCTGCTTAGTTTCGGAAAGATGATCGACATCCCGAATGCAGCTCAGTTGCTGCACTACTACGCCGGTGCAGCTGACAAGATCCACGGCAACACCCTCAAAATGTCGCGGGAGCTGCAGGGCTACACGCTGCGCGAGCCAATAGGCGTGGTTGGCCACATCATCCCTTGGAACTTCCCCACCACCATGTTCTTCATGAAGGTCGCCCCTGCCTTGGCCACTGGCTGCACCATTGTGGTCAAGCCTGCCGAGCAGACCCCTCTCTCCGCCTTGTTCTATGCTCACCTCTCCAAGCTGGTACACAAATTGATCTCCAATCTAACATACATTTTTTATGTTTGAGTTCATCCAAGAAGCTTTAAATAAACTCTTTGATTGCATTGATTCGTGTTTCGGTGCCATTAGGCCGGTGTTCCCGATGGAGTGTTGAACGTGGTAAATGGTTTTGGCTCGACTGCAGGGGCCGCTGTGGCTTCTCATATGGATATTGATATGGTAACTTTCTCTCTTATACACATTGTTCGTAAAGGCGGTCATTGTTCATGTGAAATATCTGTCAGGATGTTAGCTGGGACACTCTGATACCAAACCTCTCAACAGTTCGTAAATTGTTTGCAGGTTAGCTTCACAGGGTCTACAGAAGTAGGGCGCCTTGTGATGCAGGCAGCTGCATTGAGCAATTTGAAACCGGTTTGCCTCGAGTTAGGAGGGAAGTCTCCTCTCATAATTTTCGATGATGCTGATGTCGATAAGGCCGCGGATTTGGCTCTTTTTGGTATCTTATATAACAAGGTATGTACATATAGGAAATGATCATGATCTCTTGTGATCATACACAACATTTTACCATTTTTTTTATTCATTTCAGGGCGAAATCTGCGTGGCAAGCTCCAGGCTATATGTCCAAGAAGGGATCTATGATGAGTTGGTGAAGAAGTTGGCCGAGAAGGCGAAGAAATGGGTGGTCGGAGACCCGTTAAACCCTGCAGTAAACCAAGGTCCACAGGTATATACATTATATCCCACATCGAAAGTGAACAATTGACGATGATAGTAGTAGTTCATCAACCTTATATGTTGTTCAATGCGCCATCTGAAGGTGGATAAGAAGCAATTTGAGAAGATACTATCCTACATTGAGCAAGGAAAGCGAGAGGGCGCGACATTGTTAACCGGAGGCAAGGCGTGTGGCGACAAGGGGTACTACATTGAGCCTACCGTATTCATCGACGTCAATGACGATATGTCGATTGTCCAAGATGAAATCTTCGGACCAGTCCTGTCACTGATGAAATTCAAGTAAGCATCAATCAAAGATATGTATAGACAACCAATTGAAACATATGGGTGATATTTGATTCGAATGCAGGACGGTAGAGGAGGCGATAAAGAGGGCGAACGCGACGAGATATGGGCTGGCGGCAGGGGTGGTGACGAACAACTTGGACATAGCGAACACGGTGTCGAGATCGATAAGAGCGGGGATAATATGGATAAACTGCTACTTCGGGTTCGATCGAGACGTGCCGTATGGAGGATATAAGATGAGCGGATTCGGGAGAGATATGGGGATGGATGCACTCTACAAGTACACTCAAGTCAAGTCTGTTGTTACTCCCATTTACAACTCTCCTTGGCTGTAAAACTATGCTTGATTACCATATATACATTCTCCACATTTTATCATACTTGAAATCAAACTATTTGTGGATCACAACCATATAAAGGGAACAATAAAACAGGGCACCTCCATGTCCATCATCTTACACTTGATTTCATTTTATTTGAATTTTCGTTCCATCTTATTTCATTTTCTAGTAGTTTCACTCGAAAAAAATGGGAATGCAATCAGAAATCAAAATGACTTCTTTCTTAAGGTTTGAACTTGGAAGTAAAGGTTTGTCGAAAGCCCAAAACAAATCCATTTTGGTCAAATAGGATGAGTTTAAATTGGGCCAAATTAGCCCATCTTCGAACTCAAAACCACATTGTGGCGATTTCTTTTACAGACCCATCAATATATATATGAGAAAATGGGCGGGTCAAGTCCTTAGTCATATATAATACTCGATAGAGTGAGGCTAGAGTCAAGATGTCAAAACGACTATTGACAAGATTATTTTTGCAAAATTGCAATCAGAAATACTCGTCTGGATGACCGCCCATGGAGCCCCGTTCTCATTCTATCCTTCGCCGTTGGAGAACCGTCATGGTTCCGCCTCGCCACCTCCGTCCTCTCCGCTCACTACGGCATCCGAAGGCGGTACATGTTTCGATCGATGAAATCTCGGAAGAAGCGTCCTCCGTCCTCTCACAATCTCGGAAGAGGCGTTGGCCACTTGGCTTCGGACTTCATCTTTTTAGTTTTGGAGTTCTTCAGTTTGGTTCATCGTAATTGGTTTCATAAATTTTGGAATGAACTGCGTAAATCCCCATCTTCACGGAGGTTTTCCTGGATCCTCCAATGGAGGCGGCGGATACGCCCCTTTCCAATTCAACCCTAGGAGCGCCGACAATTGGGGTCTTGAGCAGGAGGCGGCGGAGGTTTCTCGAGCCCGTTTGGTAGTGCGGGAGATATGGGGTCTTGAGTAGGAGGGCATTTTTGTTAGATCCATGGTTAGGGATTGATACTTTTACTCATTGCAAGTCACTGATGAATTATTGATGGAGATTGAAGAACGACAATTGGGAGATTGAAGAACACAATTGTGTTTAGAACTTGTTTGCAATTTAGTTAAAAGTGTCTTGTCAACAGTCGTTTTGATATCTTATCTACAACCCTTATGTACTCGATATACCTCCGGATAGGCTTTCACCCTCCAACCTTTACTAATTACAAGATACCTCCTCAGACTTTCTAACTAAATATAAAATGCCCTCATATATCACATTACTCACCCACTCACCCCCCTCAAGTTGGAGATGGGGTTTCAAAAACCATGCCCAACTTGACGGCAAGAAACCGATGTTGTGCTTCTCCAAGTGCTTTGGTCATCAAGTCTGTAAGTTGAAGAGTAGATGGAATGTGATGAGTCAGTAGAAACCTTTCTTGTTGTTGTTCCCTCACAAAGTGACAATTAATTCTCAAATGCTTCGTCCTTTCGTGGAATACCGGGTTAGCAGCCAAGTGCTTTGCTGATCTGTTGTCATAGTACAAAGGAATAGGATGAGGAATGCAAACTTGAAGTTGAGCAAACAAGCCATCCAACCAAATCATTTCACTTGCAGCATAGGACATAGCTGGATATTCAGACTCTGTTGATGACTTAGAAACTGTTTTCTGTTTCTTGGTTTTCCAGGAAACCAAATTCTTCCCTAGCATCATGCAATATCCAGAGAGGGACTTAGCATGATATGCACACGACTCCCAATCTGCATCTGTGTAGGCAGTGATGTCAAGTGTTGAATCCTTGGAATAGAATAGGCATGCACTCAAGGTGCCTTTCAAATACTTAAGAACGTGTAGTGCAGCTTGAATAGAGCTGACAAGTCTTCAATTGGATGACTAACAATGCGGTGGTAAGGGCAGTATTTCGGATCACCTGTCTTATTAGCCTCGTTCGGCCTTTTTGGTTCTGGGAGTGACAACATTTTTGCAGCCATCAATTCGTTGAATATCCCTCTTACATCCTCATCGTCAAAGGGATATTTTTTCTGCTTCCTCTCCTCGAGAGATAGTCTTTTAGTCGGCTCTCTAGTTTGGGTCTTCTCTTGGGACTTGGAGTTGCTCCCTGAGGGCTTGAATCAAGGCCTTCCTTAAATCGGTCGACATTTGTAATGCGTCATATACACTTAAGCGTGCAGGAATGCGCTTCAAATGTCCGATCACGTCGTACTTCACTTGCTCTTTAAAAGAAGCTTTACGAAGCAACACAGGCCTCCGTGGCACGACATCTTTTTGGGCGGATGCCCAAGCTTCCTGGTCTTTCTGACCCAATGTAGGAGTCTCCTTTTCAACTGCCTCTTCAAAATTTGCAGCATCTGGAGTCTCATTGACAAGTGACCCCCTCCCTTTCCTTTTTTCCTTGGGCTTAGGAGGTAGCAAATTTTTTTCCGAACGAAGAGTAACTTCATCAGCCTCTAACTCTTCTTCCTCAACTTTTTCGGCCCATGTGGCCATGCAACATTGAACAATTTCTTCTTCCCAAAATAACTCTTCTTCAGAAAAACCATTTTCCAAGAGCTCTTTCGGAATAAAGTCCTTCAGAGTAAAGATCTGGCGTATAGGCTGAACGTATTCTTCGTCAGAACCATCTTCCGATTTCTTGTCCTTCTTGTTCTTCTTCTTATTTTTCTTTTTGTTTTTCTTCTCGGGCTTTCTACCAATCATTCTAAAGCCCACAGGTCTGCTGTGCCGGGTACTCCTTGGGTGAGACTTCTTTCGACTTAGACAGACCTGCCATTCAGAACCATTCTTATCATCACCATCATGCGAGAGTGATTCTTCGATGTTTGACTACATTAGGACCTCGTATAAGGTCGGGCGGCCTGGTTCATCCCTTGGCATGTCAGGATATGCCCATACAGTGCGCACTTTGTCACGCAGCTGAAATTGCACCGGGACTGCCTTCGGGGGTAGTGACACTTTAGGGATGTCATCTAGTGCAAGAACAACCTCGACCTCTTCTACTATAGAGACGGGGTTTGACGCGGCTGCCTGGCCTTTTGAGCTTGATCCCTCCATTTCAATCTCTCCCTTGTTAATCATCCTCTCGACGATATCCTTGAATACGTAACAGTCTTCAATTGGATGACTAACACTGCGGTGGTAAGGGCAGTATTTCGGATCACCTGTCTTATTAGCCTCGTTCGGCCTTTTCGGTTCTGGGAGTGACAACATTTTTGCAGCCATCAATTCGTTGAATATCCCTCTTACATCCTCATCGTCAAAGGGATATTTTTTCTGCTTCCTCTCCTCGAGAGATAGTCTTTTAGTCGGCTCTCTAGTTTGGGTCTTCTCTTGGGACTTGGAGTTGCTCCCTAAGGATTTTCCTTCAGGCTTAATGAAAGTAGCCATGGACTCTCCTTTCTTTGCGGGCTTTTTATTGTCATCCCTCCTTCCTTCATTAATTTGAGGTCGGTTCGTTGTAAGCTTGCGTCGAGCCAATTGCCGCTCAACATTGCAAGCCTTTGAAACCAAGGTATCGAAAGAACGAGGCTCCACACTACCAACATGAATTGCAAGCTCGAGAAGTAGATTGTTGACGCACATCTGCACACAAGCTTCTTCGCTCAATTTCTCTGAGCATTGCAGTCTCAAACTTCTCCACCTTGCGATGAAGTCATTAGCTGACTCATTTGACCTCTGTTGGGTGTTTGCCAAGTCCATGATGGAGACTCTGGCTTTCGAGCTCACAAATTGAGCCAAGAATTCTTTTTGTAAGTCATCCCATGTATGGATAGACTCTGGCTGAAGCTGTGTGTACCAAGTGAAGGCTGACCCTCGTAATGACTGGACAAACTGCCTGATCAATAGAGGATCACTTAAGGCGGTTTCTCCGCACGCTGAGTAAAAGTGGGCCAAGTGCTCACGAGGTGACCCGTTAATCCCATCGAATTTGTCAAAGTTTGGCCTCTGATAATTTGGAGGAAATGGGATGACGTCAAACTCTGCAGGATAAGGCTTCCTGTAGCCAGCCACAGGCGGACTCTGAGAAATCTTGAATTCCCGGATCCCTTGTGCGATCCATTCTTTTATTTCTTGAGGAGAGATAGAGGTACTGCTTTCTCCCGTGTTGGGAATCTCTTGCATGTTCTCCGAATTTTGCTGTTGGAGCTGGTCCATGAGCAATTTAATTTGAGCGTCTCTCTCCTCTAGCTTCTTTTGTAGTTCCTAGAGCTGCTCTTCGGTACTTGTTGCCCCAGTCACTAAAACTGGCATGCTTTCCACTTCCTCTTCAGAGTCGTCAGATGATCCATCTTCGCTTACAACAAGTGGAAAATCCTCCTCTTGAAATAGAGAAGTAGAATCCCCATATAGCGGGGAACCCTGCTTTTCTTCTTGAACCATTTCTTGGTTCGACGATTGGGTTGTCACTTCAGCATATGACTCGGCCTTAGACATAGACCTTGTCACCCGTCGTTCACATTTTTGGTTCGGAAGTGACGTTGATTTCAGGCCCTTTCCTTTCCTCGGGGTCTGAGGAACCTTCGACGCTTCCTTTTGAGGGTTAGTAGGCTTTGATACCTCAACCTCTAGGACCTTGGCTTTTTTAGCCTTCACATTTGAGGACATCCCTTCCGACTCCCCATCGGAATAAGAAGTGACCAGAACTTGAGCTACATTGTCCAAGTCCACAGGAATTGACCCAACCAAGACTTGTCTCGAGCTGGCAAGCAGATCCTTAGCAGCACTCCACAAAGTTGCGTTGGCTAGTTCCAAAGCAGGGGAACAAGCCAATTTGCGAAGAGCCCCAGTTTTTCCGCGTTGGGAGACACACTTACGCCCCCTCTTCCTGCGAGGCTTGTTTTCCTTCTTCGCCTCATTCACAGCTGGCTTTGAGACCCTGACCGAGTTATCGTTTCTCTGGATAACTCGAATGATTGGCCCACGAGCAGGCCTAGGAGTGAGCTCTTCTCCGCCGATTAGATCCTCCATGATAGCCTCGAAGCTGTTGTTGGTTGGGATCTCAGCGATGATCGACTCCCTAGTCACGTCGAACTGGACCTTAAACGACCTCTTCTTCAACCAGCGGCCACCCTCCACGAGAAAGGTAGCAGGTAGTTCGTTGAAGTTGACAATAGCTCTTGGTGCCATTTTCTCCTACAAATAAGAAATAGGCAAATATTAGTTTCAACACAACTAAGAGATGAAAAGCCAAAAAGGGTCCCACCGTGCGTGCCAAAAATATGTTGAACAAAAATGCGCGAATAAATGTAAAACATATTTTATTTAATTTTTAGAATTTGAGTTCGACCCCTTTTGGTTATCCTCTTGATTCGAAGTCGTATCGACACCAAGACTTAATTGGTTTTGGTGATCTGGGCTGCACCCGAATTTTTAACGGGTTGCCTACGTATCTCCTGGAAGAGAATCAAGCCTTAAGTAGTTCCGAGTATTTGAATTGATTTAATTTTTGGGTTTTAGTGATTGAACCCGACGAGCTTTAGCTTTATTTCGAGTGTCCTACGTACCCGTTTGGAACGGGATCAAATCACTCGTAGTTCTTTTAAGAACCAATTTAATTTGATTTGAAATGGGCGACTGAATCCAATATTTCTTTTATCGGACTTCCTACGTAACTCATAAAAGAGCATCAAGTCTTCACGTAGTTCTTTTTTAAGAACCGTTTGCATTCAGGGAAATTTGATTTAGGATTTTGACTCCGTTTTCTTTTTCTTCGTTCAGAAGTCAATTTTGGAATCAACCCACTAGAATAAACTGACAATGAAATTTTACGAGTTTAACTTTATGATTTTGTTAAACCCAATTTCGGATTTATGCCAATTATAATTTTTATATTTACTGGGTTAGTTTTGTAGTTAAACAAAAAAAAACTCATTGGCAACCTCGCAACATTTTGCCGAACGAAATCTCACGGGCTCACTTTTGGTTCCTCCCCATTTTTTAATACGGGCCAAATCAGCCCACTTTTATTACTAGAGCTCACGCTCTTAAGTCTTAACCGAGTCCAATTGCTCAATTCATTTGTTTTAATTGCGACGTTTTTTTTTTTTTGTTTTTGTTTACTCTTCCATCGTCTTCCTGAACGAGCCCCTTTTTGCCCTCACACAGCACCATCGATAGTATCTGGCCTCCCAAATTCGAGTTGTTCTTGCTTTGAGTGACTGGAAGACGTGCAAAGCAGCGGCAGATTAAGGGTGGAGCTAATTGTGCCTCGTCGTTACGAAATCGAAGAAATTCGCCCGGGTACGTCGTCTAGGTTTCCCTTTTTTAGAATCCTAAATTCACCCCAAATTTGGGGCTCAATCCGATCTTTAGGTGATTTTGGCCTGAACTTCAGATTTTCACACGAATCTCCCTTCAATTAACCCTCGACTTTCACGCCCATCTGATTTTTCTTCAAATTGCGATTTTTTTTGTAGGTTTTTTTTTTGTTTGAGTTAGGGCTGATCGGCTAAGGGGAGGACCAGGGCTCGAGACGAGGTGACTGAGACAGGAATTCCGTCTAAGGGCGATATTCAAAGTAGAAAACGATCGGAGAACCGGAAAACAAGAGAACAAGGGATAGATTCCTCGACTAGGGACTGGATGAGAGTCCGAAGAAGAGCTTATCAGGACCTAGAAATCAGCTTAGTAGCAAGAGAAGCCGATTCGAAGGTGATCTAACGAAACTTTGATTCAAAGAGAGATTTGAGAGATTGAAAATATGTTTCTGTATTTGGTTGATTTGATTACCCGAGCTACACAGCTTATATTGTGGCAACTAGCAAAGATGAAGACGATGCCTAACCAAACTGGGCCTAAAGCCGACTACCAACACCAGCCCAACTATACTAAAGGCAAAGCCCATTATTACATACATATATTTAAATGAAACTAAAACTTGTATTTGACATAATATGAAAGTATGAAACGCATGAAGTAATAATGAAGTATAGCAGTAGCTAGCCACCATCTAATCTGTCATTTGGAATCCCTGTTACAGATCTCCGTTCTTCAGAAGATCATTGTCCTCAATGATCGAATGCATTATGGCAGCAGCGTCACCCATGTAGTGACGTCCATCTGTACGCATTAACAACTGTCCACCGGGATCGAAAACAAAAGCAGCAGCGTTGATAGTCCATGTTCGGTTATTAAAATCAGCACCCATCTTCCTCATTTCCTTGGGGGGATGTGCATCTATCATTATAAGTAGCAAATTGCTCTCCGGCTTCAATTCTTTCATTGGCAACTGGAAGGCCCTCTCTGACTTCAAATCTGCCTTTTGAGGAAGCAATCCTTGATAATCTGTATACACACACTTGATATCTTGCTGATCTCTATCTCCACTTTGTTTCAATGGTCTAGTCTCAGCAATTGTTGCTTGCATATAATGGTGTGCACTTTCCAAACTCAGCAATAGGAACAACAGCAGACTTGCCTCAAGTACCAAGTTGCAAACATGATTACCATGTCAAATAGTTCCTCTTCAAAACTTTGCAAGCCATTTTTTCTTGAGCCCTGCGTTTTGAATCCAACAAGCAGCTCACAACCCACAATTCCCCACCACCGGGATCGAAAACAACGGAGATAGCACCTTGATTGCACTTGGTGAGCAGCTCTTTGTAAAGCAACAGTGAAAATTTCAGAAGCAAGGTAATAGGTGGGCTGATTAGGCCAGAACAACCAGTTGTAAGCATGAACCTGGACAATCCTTTGACATCACAAATCAGCCCCATAATATGCCCCTTGACAATACAAATCAGCGCAGGCAGAAGTTGTAGTTTCCCTACCTTGGCAACATTCTAATTCACATTCTCTAAATCAGTAGCCCCGCCTATACCTTGCCTAAGAGTATAAACCGATAGAGTGTAATATGCCCACATTACCTTTCCTACAGCAACTCTCAACTTTGCACAAACACATCTTCTCATCTTCTTCTCTAACAGACTCATGAATACTCGATCCATTGTGACATTCTCTATGTCAGTAGCCCTATCACAATACTCCCTCCTTGAAGGATCCTTGTCCTCAAGGATCAAAGGAAACGCAGTTGCGATTGCCCGGAGTGAGAGTCTTCTGAGGCATAGCTTGTTAGCGATCCTTGAGCCGTTGCCGCCAGGATCGAAAACAAATGCTCTCTCCAGCTGAGAAGTACCACCTTCGGCAGCCAGTAATAGTAAGATAACCTTGGGATTTTGGTCTTCAACAGAAGCCACCATAGTTGAATCATATGAAAGCAATTCAACAAGACAATGAGCAACAATATAGTGTCCATCACCCTTCAAATATGCAACCAAATGCGGAGCAATAAAATCAGCAATAGCAATGGGTGACTGAAGGGCTTTACTCACAGCTAAACTTCTTCCCGGATCGAATAATTCACTATGCTCTACCACCTGTGGAGAGTCCTCTAGCTCCCCCGCAACATCAGTTGGGATCCATTTCCCTCCAGAGTTGAAACATAGCAGCTTATCACCATCATTTGTCGCAACTCGAATGTTCTCTAATCCACGAGTAAATAACAATAACATAGCTGAATCGATGGAGCACTTATCTGCCAGAAAGTTATCTGCAGGAAATCTTTTCAATAGGTTGTTGTCCATTAACGAGGGCATTTTATCGAACACTTGGTGAGCGACCGAATCGGTGGATTCCTTTGTATAAATAGAATTGTCGCCTCTAGCCTTAGGCAATTCCCTCAACAAACCATTGCTGCAAACCATCAGTCCCATCAAGCATACCCCTCCCGGATCGAAACATACGCCCCTTACAGGACCATCTGGTTTATCCTCGTCGTTACTTGAACCAGCTATCTCCCCATCCTTCAAGTCGCCTCTCAGCTCATTCAGGCTCAATAGAGAGGCATCCGACGTCTTAATTACCTCATCAAATAGCACTGACACTCCATCAAACACTTGGTAGGCAGTCGGTTTAGTGCTTTCTATTGCAACTATTGGCTCAACCTCTACCTCAGTTTCAATGGCTCCTTCATTTTGACTCAACCTAACATCAGATTTTAGGACCTCCCTTATCTCCACTGATGCAGGCATTTCATCGAGCACTTGGTAGGCAGTCAACTCGGACTCCCTTACAGCAGCTATAGGCTCATCCTCTACCTCAGTTTGAGGTACTTCTTCATCTTGGTTGATTTCACTTGATACATTGATCTCCTCTACTTCCTTCCGAGCTATCATTTCAGTATGCTTCGAGATTTCAATGACCTTGGACGACTCCTTTTGTATGGTGCTATCAAACTCATCAAGTGTCTTCTTAACATAGGAAGTAATCACTGTCTTCACAAGGGAAACCTCAAATCGAACACTCTGGAAGAGGAATCTTCCATTATAAAAATTAAGTGCGTAACTAGCCGCATTCGCATCTCGAAAACAAATTCGATAATCAAAACCGCTCTCTACTGGCATGTATTTGAACTGCTCAATTCGTCCAACTTTAGAAAACTCTCCATGTACTGTCAATTCACTCATATATTGATCAGAACAAACTCTAACCAGAATAGACTGATCTCTTACCTCGTCCTCCATGGTCGCCAACTCGGAGAACCACGATCTGCAGTGCTGGCGGACGTAGTTCCTCATATCTGAGAGGGTACTCTTCCAATCGATGTTTTCTTGCACATAATCCATGCTCGTAACCGCCGAAAGTCGACGCTCTGATACCAATGAGACAGGAATTCCGTCTAAGGGCGATATTCAAAGTAGAAAACGATCGGAGAATGGGAAAACAAGAGAACAAGGGATAGATTCCTCGACTAGGGACTGGATGAGAGTCCGAAGAAGAGCTTATCAGGACCTAGAAATCAGCTTAGTAGCAAGAGAAGCCGATTCGAAGGTGATCTGACGAAATTGTGATTCAAAGAGAGATTTGAGAGATTGAAAATATGTTTCTGTATTTGGTTGATTTGATTACCCGAGCTACACAGCTTATATTGTGGAACCTAGCAAAGATGAAGACGATGCCTAACCAAACTGGGCCTAAAGCCGACTACCAACACCAGCCCAACTATACTAAAGTCAAAGCCCATTATTACATACATATATTTAAATGAAACTAAAACTTGTATTTGACATAATATGAAAGTATGAAACGCATGAAGTAATAATGAAGTATAGCAGTAGCTAGCCACCATCTAATCTGTCATTTGGAATCCCTGTTACAGACAGAATCCCGATTCGCAGAGTGATTTCAAGAAGAACGGAGAGTCTTCGACGAACGAAGCTTGGGTTCTCCGCAGGTTCGAATTTCATTTATTTTTTAGAATTTTGCCGATACTCCAAGCTGTCCTCTTATTCAAGTTCCCTGTTTTCTTTACTTTTCCCTTATTGTACTTTGGTTTGGTCATTCCTGTGGTGTAATTTGTCACCAGTTTGGTAGATTTTATTAAGAATCATTGCAACCGATCAATTTTATTTTTTTTTGGGCTTGTTTGCTTAGTGTAATAGGACACCAGTTAATTTGGTTTGCTTAGGACAGAGGCTGATTCTAGTTTGATGAATTTGTTTTGTGCACAATTGAATCGGTGCGATTCACAGAGAATCTGTTTGGCTGCAATGAAATCACTTTCTTTTGTTGGCTTGAAACTATTTGCAATTTGTTTGCTTAGATTAGTTGGCCAATTTAAGATCCAGGGAGCAACGTTCTGTTAAGAATTTGATGCTGGTTTTGTTGGTTGGGTTTCTTTGGTTAAGTTTAGACTCTTTTAGATGTAAGTCTAGACTTGGCACAAGGGTCTGATTTGCTTGTAACTCGTGAATGCGCATAATAGATGCTTGATTTCAGTTTCTTGGGACGAAGTGAATTTGTCCAGCAAATATGTTCTTTCTTCTTCTTTTTTCAATTTCATTATGGATGCAGTGTGAGCTTTTTTCCTCTTTTTCCTTGTATGAAATTGCTTGCGATTTGCGGTTCGAGCTAGTTGGTTAGTTTAGGAAAAATCCAGCAGCGTTTCGCCCTCTTTTAGGGCTATTTGATGATTCCGAAACCCAGGCCACGAGAAAAGCTCGTAAGGTTTTCAAGGGCGGGGTTTCGAGAATCGATTTCTGCAGCACTTCGACTTGATTCAAGTGATTTGATGACTCCGGAACCCAGGCCACGAGAAAAGCTCGTAAGGTTTTCAAGGGCGGGGTTCCGAGAATCGATTTTGGCAGCACGTCGACTTGATTTATGGCAACTTGATGACTCCGAAACCCAGGCCACGAGAAAAGCTCGTAAGGTTTTCAAGGGCGGGGTTTCGAGAGTCGATTTCGGCGGTCTTTCGACTTGGTTTGAGGGTAGTTTGATGACTCCAAAAAACCCAGGCCACGAGAAAAGCTCGTAAGGTTTTCAAGGGAGGGGCTTTGGAATCAATAACAACCCAACATGGAGAGAAGGCTACCTTGGTGGCCTCTTCTTTGCTTGCTTGCTGGCGTGTTTGTGCTTTGTTGTGCTTGTTTGTTCTCTTTTTTTTTCTGTAGGCGTATAGATTCAACCTCTTGTCTGTTTTCAACTGCCTTAGGTCACATTTTATAGGGGAAAAGAAAGAAAGTGCAATATACGTATTTCCTTTTCCATGCACAATCAATATCTCCGCCTCCTCTTTGATTTGGGAAGCATATATTCATATGTACAGGAATTGTACATGAATTTTCCTGTAGAACCGGCTGAGAGAAATTTTGACCTTTCTTGAATGATTCTTTCCCCCTTTAGAGGCTATACCTTGAACTAATATTATATTTTCATTTTACAGCCGTAGCATTCAATTTTATTTATTATCATTTCATTTATTTTTCAATGACAGGTGTCTGACTACTATTTTTTGTGGATGAGTTGGGCCTTGCCATTGCAAATCACTTTGGACTAGGCCTCTAATTTGAACATCCTTTCTAACCTCTTTTTTTTTGTAGCAGGAATTCAAACGCCAAAAATCAGTGTTGGATTACCACGAACTCACTGCCAAAACAACTGGCTACCACGAACATCACTGCCAAAGCAACTGATCCTGTATTTTAGACAGCTTCACTAGCTACTTCACATTGTATGTTCGGTTTACCATATGACTCAGTTTACGAGTTTGTAAGGCACTCAGCATATTGTATTTAATATATAATGCCTCATTTTTTTTTGCATACACTTTACTTGTTTATAACCGCTATTATCGACCTGTGTATTTCTGAATTGCCACCGAATATGAACGCCTATTTTTATTTTTTTTAACTCTCAAACAATGCCCATTCGGGTTCAGGTCAAAGTGGGTCGGTCTCGTTCGGGTTTCGGGTCAAGAGGCAGGTCGGTCTCATTTGAGTTTCGAATCAAAGTGGGTATAGCGGTATAGTTGGTTTGAGTTTTTGGTCGAATCATATTCGGCCCATTTGGAATTTGGATAAATAGGTTGATTTTGACTCGGTTGAATACTTAAATATATAATGTACTTAAAATAAATGATTTTAACTCGGTTGAATACTTAAATATGTAATTTACTTAAAATAAATGATTTTGACTCGGTTGAATACTTGAATATGTAACTTTGACTCGGTTGAATACACTCATTGTTATTGACTCATCGGTTGTCGCTCGATTTTCAAAAAAGTCATAATCGGAAATTCGATATTCGGCAACATTGTCGTTTTTTAAACATTTACACCAATGTATCGATGTTTTGATTTGATTTATGGCGGTGGACTTACTTGACTCATTGACTTATCTGCTTCTCTATTGATTTTACTTGGGTTCCTATTCATATGATAACAATTAACAAAAATAATTGGTGTTTTATATGTTAAAGTATAATCATAAACTTGTGTTAAAATAAAAAAATATTTACCATTCAAGTATTAAAATGTTGATGTTAAATAACCATTTCAATTTGGGTCGGGTCGGGTTGAGAGTCGGGTCGAGTTCAAAGTCGGGTCGGGTTCAGAGTCGGGTCGGGTTTATCTGTGTTCGGGTCTGTTTCGGGTCGGGTCGGGTTCAGGTCGGGTTTGGTCTCGGGTTCGGGTTGTGAATGACTCCATATTTTCGGGTCCCGGTCGGGTTTGAGTGAGTCGGGTTGGGTTTTCGGGTCGGGTCAGATTTTGCCAGCTCTAAGCTTGATAATGTGGAGTTCTTGGAGAGCTAATGAACTGTGACAAATGTTGCACTACATATGATAAATTAGGCCTTGTCATATTGAGGAAGAGAAGACGTCCAACCAGTCTTCTATAAACCTTTGGATATATCCTTCAATAGATCACCTTCATCAGGTGACAACTTCAAGCTTCTTTGCAAGGGAAACTTGGCTTCCTTTGAGTCAAGCATCTCTGTATCTTTAAGTAAATCCAGAATGTACTTTCGTTGATGGATTGTCATGCCAGTTGTAGACCTTGAGATCTCCATTCCTAGGAAGTATCTTACTTGCCCGAGATCTTTGATAGTGAACTTGATATGCAGTTGTGCCTTAGTGTTAATGATCACCTCTTCATCATCACCTGTTAAAAGCAAATCACCTATATACACAAGAGCTGTCACAATACCTTTGGAAACATGTTTAATGAATAAAGAGTAATCTTTCTTAGATTGTTCATAACCCAAAGAAATGAGGAACTTAGTAAGTTCCACATTCCATTGTTTGTTGGCTCGCTTTAAGCCATATAAAGATCTCTTCAAGAGACATACCTGACCTGGCTTAGCTTTATCATAGTCATAAGGTATTTTCATATATATTTCTTCATCTAAATAACCATGTAAGAAATCATTATTTATATCTAACTGATGAATAGGCCAGTCTCTAACAGTAGCCAAAGCCAACAAACATCTTGCTGAAGTAAATTTAGCAACAGGGGAAAAAGTATGTTTATAATCTTTATTCTTCACCTGGTTGTAGCCTTTGGCAACTAGACGTGCCTTATACCTTTCAATACTCCCATCTGGATTGTATTTGAGTTTATAACCCCACTTGGATCCAATTGGTACTTTACCAGGAGGTAGGGATGTCAAAATCCAAGTCTTGTTCTTCTCTAGAGCCTCCAACTCTTTGTTCATGGCCTCAATCCATTTAGAATCCTTATTAGCTTGGACATAAGTATGTGGTTCTGAGATTTGAACCATATTAACAAATGACCTTACAAAGTCACTAGGATAACAGTTAGTATCACCAAGAACACAAGACAAAAAACTCTGAGACATAGAGTTATTCTGTGGAATAGAAGGACATAAAAAAATCCTTGAGCTTAGTAGGAATTTGATGCAACCTACCAGACCTTCTTGGTTGAACATCCAAATTCTGTAAAGGTTGTATATCAGAACCTGAACTATCATTAGACATAGAATCTGGTATCTCAATGTGTGTAAATGAATCAGTTGATTCATTATCAGTGTCACTAATGTGACCAACACCAGTAGGATCTATCTTTGAATCCTGGATGTCACTTGGATGAAATTCATTGACATTAAATATTAAATCAGAAGAGTCAGCAGGACATACCAAAGGGAACTTAGGAGAGTTGGTCAATGAAGAATCACTCCTCAACTCACCTTCCTTAAAGGGAAACCTATCTGCAAAAAATTGAACATGTCTGCTCACAATATATTTTTGTGTATCCAAACAAAATAACTTGTAAGCTAGCCTTCTGTGCAAATGGATAACCAACAAGTACACACTTAAAGGCTTTAGAACCAAATTTATCTTTCTTTTCCATAGGATTTAAGGCAAAACATAAACATCCAATTGTCCTTAGATCATCCATACTAGAAGGAGATCCAAATAAAACCTCAAAAGGAGATTTCCATTGTAAAACAGCAGAGGACAATTTATTGATAACATTTGCTGCTGCTAAGACACAATCAGCCCATAATCTAATAGGAAGATTAACATGTATACAAAGAGCTCTAGTAGTTTCAATAAGATACATGTGTCTCCTCTCAATCTTACCATTCTGTTGAGGAGTATAGCGAGCACTTCTCTGGTGAATGATTCCCTTCTCAGCAAAAAGATTTAAACAATCTTTCTATAGAAACTCTGTACCATTATCACTTCGAAAACACTTGATAGTGACATTAAACTGTGTATAAACATAAGAAATAAAAGATGACAATATCTGGAAAACCTTAGTCTTACTGGCCATCATAAATGTCCAGGCGACCCTGCTTTTGTCATCCATTACAGTGAGGAAGTATGAAAAACCTTCAATACTTTTGGTCTTGTATGGACCCCAAATATCCAAGTGAACCAAATAAAAACATGATGCAGACATAGATTGACTGACAGAAAATGGAAGCTTATGCATTTTACTCAAAACACAAGTTTCACAACTAGGCAAATGTTTAGCAGATACACCAGGTAAATGCATCATCTTACTAAGGGAAGCGTGTCCCAATCTAACATGAAATTGCTGTAAAAGCTCAACATTCTTACAACCACTAGAAACAAGTAAACAAGAAGCGTTGGTCTTGAAAGGCAGCTGTTTAGCAGTAGCATGACCATGTTGCAGCATGTACAATCCATTCAGCTTAGCTCCAAAACCTATGACTTGATTAGTGCTAAGGTCCTGGAAAAACCAATTACCTGCGGTAAAGAATGCTGCTAAACATGAATCATCTACTAGCCTACCAACAGATAATAGATTGTGCTTAAAACTAGGTACAAGTAACACATTCTTAAGCACAATCTTGTCAGTCAAAACCAATTTACCAATCTCATTCACAGATGCAATACTACCATCAGGCATACCCACATTAATAGACTTATTGAGCAATCTTCTATCACAAAGTAAATAATCATATGCATTCATATGGTCTGTAGCACCAGTATCAATGATCCAATTAGTATCTCTAGAAAATCGAGCAAGAAAAGCTAAATTGTAAGACATTGAGTTACTTGCCATGTTAGTCACTGCACAGTTGATCTGGCTTTTGTCTTGCATTGCCTTCAGAAGCTCCTGACACAAAGCATTCACCAAGTTTTGATCCATCTTCACACCACTGCTTGAACCCCCAATGCTTGACGTATTGAAGCAACGTCCTTTGTTATCTCCCTCCTCCAGAGGTGACTCCAAAGAACCTTCTGGAACCTCATATGCATTGTGAGCTGCAGATTTACCATCTCTCAGACCTTTATACCATTCAGGGAACCCATGTATCTTGAAACATGTGTCCATGATATGCCCTTTACCTCTACAATGATAACAGATTTTGTCCTTGTTATCTTTCTTGAAATCCTTCTTGTCTTTAACAGATTGAGATTGGAACCCATCACTCTTCCTTGCTGCAACAAAGGCCACGTTGTCTAATTGAGAAACCGTCGATACTCCTTTCCTTCCTTCCACTTGCTGAACCAGATAATAGGCCTTATTGAGCGTCGAGAGAGGATCAGTTCCAAGAATACTATTGCACATAGACTCGTAACCTTCACCCAAACCAACCAAGAACTCCATCAACCGGTTTCTTCCCTCAATTTCATAAACTTTCTTAACCAATTGATAAGAACACGAAGCCATGGCTGCACAATCACAATTGGGATAACCTTCAACACTCTGTAACTCATCCCAAATTCGCTTCAGCGTATTGAAATATTCAGCCATAGTCTTACCCCCCTTCATAATGTGAATTAACTTCTTCTTCAATTGAAAAATCAAAGGAGCATTCGCCTAACCATACCTCTCAGAAAGCTCTGCCCAAAGATCCTTAGCCGATTCAACACACATAAAGCTTTCCGAGATCGGACTCACAATTGAATCAGAACCCAGCATCGGACCATATAATCAGCTCGTATCCAACGTTGTAAATCCATCGAACCTATCAGTGGTTTCTCACAAGTTCCATCAATAAACCCGATTTTGTTCTTAGCTCCTAGGGCAAGTCGAATTCCCCTACTCCACCCTAAGATATTCGAACCAAAAAATTGAAATGAAACCAATTGCGCACCTGGATTATCTGAATTGGCTAACACAAGAGGATCATTGTTGTTGAACTGCAATCCTCCAGTTGCGAGACCTCCAATTCCGACTCCATCTTCCATTTCAAGACTCAATTACTCACGATCACCAAGATCTGACGTCGAATTCTGATGTGGTCTAAACCAACACAAGAATAGTGTAGCCTGAACCAACCTCGCAAGAATACGAGATCAATTGCAGTATACGGATATTGATCACGGGGATTATATATGTATCAATTGTTATCTACAACTAACAAGCTAAGCCAAGAAAGAGGGATCTGATTTTAAACTAAACTAAGAAAAACAAGTAAAGATTATCAAGAAAATATATATGAGAAGTAATTCTAAAGTTAAGGATTCCCACGACAATGCCACAACGAATTCAACTCGATATCCACTCGAACTTCATCTTCTTAATGTGTCAAATTGAAGGTAAATTATCTAAAGTCATCACTACTCAGTTGTCGCATGTTGTAGTGATTGTGTCTAAATTAACAAAATCTAGACCCTTTAAGTTCTTTATAGACCTTAGGAGAAAATCAATTAAACTTTCGATGTCGCGTTCCGCCTAACCGATTCACACCTAAGAATCTACGATAATTTATTAATCCTCAAGAGTCCTCAACAATTGTTTAAATGTCGCAATAACAATTGTCAACTTCTCAAGTTTAATCCTAGGGTTCCGATGAAACCAATCCTCCTTTCGACATCATGAATTTCATCTATATATCCAATTTCAATTCGCAGCGGTAGCATCTTGAATCTAAAAAGGATTCTAATCGATTCACATCAATTAGGCTAAGCAACTAGGATCAAATCAATTCATAAAATTCAGACTAAGTTCAAGCAAACATCAAAATCAAATAATTCGCGACATTGTCGGGTTCACCCTAACCCTAGAACGGAAAATTTAGCTAAACATAATATAGAAAGCAATTGAATAAATTAAAGACATGCTTAAAATAAAATAAAAACCATAAATCTCCGTCTTCAATCCAGAGTGTAATACCGAAAACAAAGGAAACAAAACTAAACTAAACCTAATCTACCGGCCGAAGCCACTGTGCGGCTCCCAAGTGCCCAAAAGAAGAACCCCCTTTGTTCTCCCACATACGGCAGTATATGTTTAGATAACTTTATAAAAATTACAATTTCAGCCCACAAAGTTAAAGAATTAAAATCTAACCCAACACCCAATTATAAAGTTAATTCTATCAAACAACCCTCAAGTTTAGAAGCTTCAGCCATTGACAATTTAGCTCCTCAAGTCCACTCCATTCATGTTCGCTCCTTCACATCAACTCTTGAATTTCAACAATATCACTTTCAAAGTGCCTGAAATCAATAATAACTCGGTGTAAACTCCGAAAATGCAAAATAAACTAAATAAAGTATAAAACACGATAAATATGCATGAAAATGATCTAAACTAATATGCAAATGCGACCCTAAAATATGACTAAATTAGATGTCATCAAATCACACCATGCTTGAACCTTGTTTGTCCTCAAGCAAGAACAAGTGTAAAGATTTCACAAGAAGGATTTCGATCTCTATCCAAGCTATGCATTTGCTCATTTAGATCTAGACATTGGGTTCAAAACAAGGACAAGCAAATCATATAAGAGACAAGTCAAGAAATCAATTCCAAGACCTCACATAGGACATATTCATGTGGAACACTCTCACCAGTGTTCTAAAAATCGCGCCTAGGCGGCGCCTAGGCGCTAGGCGGGACGGGACCTTAGAATTTTTAAGCCTAGGCGGACCTCTAGGCGGAAATTCGTCCAGGAACCGCCTAGTCCTGCCTAGGCGCCACCTAGGCACCGCCTGGTCCCGCCTAGTCCAACGATTATTCAATTTGAGCTTCTAAGCATATGATTAGTTGACTTAGGGTTTTTTTATCCCCCATGTCGGGATGCATTTTCTTTTCAGTCGAACTTTTAGTTTTGGATTTTAGGATGTTTAGAATTGTTAGTCAGACATGTACTTTTGCGTTTATTTACTTTAGTGTTAGTTAACTACTACAAATTTGGGTTTATGAGTGATATTATGGATAATTATTACATTATATGAATTATTGACAAGTGTTATTCGTCAAAATATAAGGAAATAATCAAGTTTGTTCTAAGTCCGCCTAGGCGCTAGGCGGCGGGGCGGCCACCCGCCGCCTAGCGCCTTTTAGAACATTGACTCTCACTCTTGTGTTTAAGGTTAAATATTCCTCTCGAGCTCAAATCTTGAAAACTCATCTACCATAAGCTTGAATTAGCGTCCTAATTCTCCATCACTTAGATTATGCACATCAACACAAATCATGAGGTCTTTTCATGGGTTGTAATGGGGCCAAGGTAGGAAATAAAGGGTATGGATTCTTTAGCCATGTGGTGCTAAATTCGGGAAATAGAATTACTTCCTAAACTTCAACCACAATTCCAACTTCTTTTCCACAAGCATACCAAATCTCTCACAACAACCACATCACATAATCAAATAAGCTTGTACACTCTCAACTTTTGATAACTCATTCCCTTTTTACAAATTATTCTGTAGTGGTGAAGAAGAATTTATTCTCTCTTTTTTTCTTTTCTTTTTTTTTCTTTTTAAATTTCTTTTTTTTTTCTTTTTAAATTTCTTCATCACAAGAAAATTATATTTGAAGCACAAAATCCTCCACTCAATACATAATCACTCAAAGCCAAGTATTCTCCCTTCTCCACTCAAATGAACCATAATTCTATTTCGTCCTAATTCCCGAATGGGTAAACAAGGCTAAAATAGGCTTAAGGATAATCTCGTGGAGTTACAAATGAATAGGCAAATAGGCTCAATGGGCTTCAAGCAAAGGATATAATCATGGGTAGGAAGGGAATAATAGGTTAACAAAATCTGCCTCAATCATGTTTATGCAATGCACACAAGTCATACATGTGATCTCGAGAGGTTCTAACGCAAGTTCTGAAGATAGAGCAATCAAGCTGAGCAATTCACACACAAAAGAAAGAGGACTCATGAATGTCAGTCCTAGGATCAGAAGCTCACAGGCTTTTGTCTCAGAATCTCAATCTCAACAAGTCTCAAGCAATGATTAGTTTTGAAAGAATTATAGCATAAACCCAATAATCCAAATCATCACAAGCTTTTTAACATGCCTTAGAGGATATCTTCAACCAATTTCAATCAAGTAAGTGACATGTTCTTCAAGAAGAGCAAGGAATTTTTAATAGCAAGGGTTCATCTCAAAACATCTATATGCAAATGCAAATGCAAGGTATGAAATGCATATGAAAAAGAAAAAAAAAAGAAAAAAATATATGCAAAATCAGAGTTACACATGAACTATGAGTGACTTGCAAGTGAGTTACCCCCACCCCATGCTTAAAACCTACTTTGTCCCCAAAGTATAGAAAAAGAAAGAGTAAGGAAGTGGAAACTCACTAAAGAATCAGGCATTCCGGCAAAATTCAGCACAAGAGGCGGTAGTGGTGTTGGAGCCATTTATACATCCCGGAAATTTCAGCAACATACCAGAGTAAATGAGCCTGTCTAACACCACAAACAACAACGAAAACAAGCAAAACTTGCATAACAATCAGCAGCAGCTTCAGTTTAATAGCAAAGGAATATCAAAAGCATAAATTTTATCAAGATAGGTGACTATTCCTAAGCGCTAACAGGAGAAGAGAGTTTAGAAATTCCAAACAGCGATTCTAAGCATAAAATTCGCCAGCAACTCCTTGCAAAGCCTATCAGCTTAAAACAAAAATTTCAACAACTCTCGATCCTCTTGGATGCAATTGGAATTTGTGTCCCATCTTGGAGTCGGAAAAATATAGGCATCGCCTCCATTGCAAAAGGTCTTGTTCAAGACACAAAGCAAGGAAACACAGTGCAACAAACAACAGTCCAACCATCCAAGGAAATATATCATCCAAGAAAGAAGAAAAAAAGTAACATAGCAACAAATAAAGCAAGCCATGCTCATCCATTATTTGGAAGTAAAATCTCATAGATTGATGGACGCATGGAGCATGAAACAAGCAAGTAACAACCTTTCCAACATGACGAAACCAGCGAAACCAAAATATGTATATCAAGCTGTCATGATTGAGCACAACTAAGACCATAAAATTAGGACGCTAATTGCAAAGGCCACAAAATTAGCACAAGTGCACAAGAAAACATCTCAATATCAGCAATTCCAATTAAAATCAATAGAACACTTCAACAGACATATCAACAACCTCAAATTAGTTATATACTTAGCGAAATTGCTATGACATTAAGCACATAAGTCAAATCCAACTCGAGTTGCAGCAATCAACGCCTCACAATCAACCACTCCATTAATTTAGCAATTTTGACACAGTTCATCACAAATGAGAATACGATTCTCAGCCCGACAATACAGAAATTAACTGTCAAGATACCTGCGGATAACGGACAGAACTTGGAATCGAAGGCTCGAAATCAGGGCTCACTGAAAGCAGCAGTGAGGTGGTCGAGGAAGCCAGTGTTGCCTTGACTGTGGACGTAGCGTTGAAGGTTGAGGGCGAGCGGAGGCTCTGGCGATCAATGGTGCTGGAAGCGAGCGCTGAGAAGGGTGCTGGGGAGCGCTGGCAGATATCAATTCCGAAAGGAAGGGGCTGCGAACAGAGAGAGAATACGGCAGCGAACTGTGCGATGGATCGACGTCGGACAAGGATCCGGAGAGGGAAGGAGGGGTTGCCGGCGCTTCCTGGGAGGCAAAAAGGTTAGGGTTTCGGCGGTGGCTGGTGCGGTGGGAAGGTGAGTGGAGGAGAGGCGTCGATTTGCTGTGCGATGTTGTTGCAAGAGGATGGTCAAGTATGAAATGAGTATAAAATAAAGTTCAGACTGACTTCCCTGTCTCAGCAAATGATTACAAGACTTCCTCCCGTTGTAGTAAGAGAATAGTCAGGATCGAATCCACGAGGAAGCACGTCAGCAGTTCTCAGGTAGCTGTAAATTCTCACAGACAAGGCAGCAGAAAGACAGAAACACAGAAGCAAGGAAAGAAAGACATATAAAAGCAGAAAATAACAAACAAAAGCAATGAACTAAATGAAGACAGAAAAGACAAAGCAAAGCAGAAACAAAAGCAAAGCAAAGGGCTCGTCGATCTCGACCACAGTCTCCTCGAGATCGACCACAGCAGTCGACAACAGAAACTCAGAAATCACAGCAGTCAGGCAAACCCGACAAGGGCAACTCGATCTCGACCAAGTCAACTCGAGATCGACAAGGGCAAGTAAAGACAGAAACTTCAGAAATCGACAAAAGGCAGAAACTTCACTTGACCTAGACCAAGCGTACTCGAGATCGAGTACAACCAACTCGAGATCGACAAGATCTCCTCTGTATCGACAAGAATTGACAGAAAACTTAGAAATTTAAATTGCAAATTTTCGAAACCAAAACTCAAAATTCGACAGAAATAAATTCAATATATTAAAGACTCCCAAGACCAGGGTATCAACGCCACAACGATAACCATGCAAAGTAACACACAAAGGCACAAAAGATCATGCTTTCCATCAAATAACTTTCGTCATTAACAAATAGGCATATAGAGGCTTTCGCATAAACCCTAATTGTTACTAACCCTTTTTCACATAATTAATCCAAGTTGCATTAAGATCACTTTCGCTTCAATAACACAAACAAGGATCACCTTCAACTCTCGCAAAAGAATCATGCTCATAGGGATAGAAGATGAATTGCACAAAAAGATCTGACCTTTATCACATCGCCTCACATGGCCACCGTCGGGCTCACCCCAGCCCCAGAAGTGGGTGGACTACTCACGCCTCATCGCAATAACAAACATTGATTGAAAAGAAATTACTTGCATAAAACTATATTCAAAAGCCTTTACAATCCCGACAATCAACTTTCGCAGAAAGCCAAAACCCTAAAAACTTTAGAACTCCTAAACTTCTCTATGGAACTACTTGTTTCTCTCTAAAATTGAATGAATAAAACTGAGCCCCTAGGGCCTTATTTATAGGCTTCTTTCCCTAGCTAATCTAGGAAAGAAATATCTATCTATATCTAAAATTATATCTAATTTGCTAAAAGATAAATAGAATGTTTTAAGGAAATAAATCTACTAGGAAAAGATAAATCTAACTAAGGTAAGTCTTCATGTCTTGATAGATTCTCTTCCATGGATAGAATTGATCAACTTTGGATAGATCTCTCGGCCAAAAGGAATCCCAACTCTACTCGGACAGCCCTCGACGACGCGTTTCTGGAATCGGGTCTACTCGACCTCGACAAAGCCTTGTCGACATCGACTAGGGCTCGTCGTCTTGGCTAACTGGTGCTCGATGTGGCTCGGTCTTGGCTCCTGGTGCTTGTCGACCTCGAGTACCTCTTGTCGATGTCGAGTAGGAATGGGTCATCGACTAGGTCTCCTCGGGTGGCTCTACTCGGCTAGCTCGGATCTGGACTCAGGGTTCGTCGATCTCGACCAACTCTTGTCGAGATCGAGTAGAGGTGTGGACGTCTGGTCGAGCAGGCTTCTCCTCGACATGGACTCGGACTGGCACTGGGTGGCTTGTCGATCTCGACAAAGGTTCGTCGAGATCGAGTAGGGTGCGCTCGGCTTCTCGTCCAGTTCTCTCCTCGACTTCGGGTGTGGCACTGAGGCGTAGTCGATCTCGACTAGGGTTTGTCGAGATCGAGTTGGCTCCGGACGTCGGGTTGACTCGGCTCTCTCGATCAGGCTTGCTCGACCAAGGTTGCTTGGACATGCTCGTCGAGGTCGAGTAAGGTCTACTCGAGATCGAGTAACCTTGACTCTCAGATTGATTCGACTGGTTCCGCTGCTTCCTTGACCTTGGACTTCTGTAGTGGTTTTCCGAGCTTTTCTGACTTTCTGTAGAATTGCTGTAAAACGCCTCGAAATCTGCGATTTAAACAGAAACTGGTGTAGATTCCATAATTTGGCAAATAAACATAAACTACATAGGTTATGTACTATCTTAGCCCAAATGAATGTAATGTATGCAGAAATCGATATAAAAGTTACTGTAAAACATGCCAGATTCAGCTCACAACAAACACCCCATACTTAAGCTTGCTTGTCCTCAAGCAATACTTTCAATTGTCATTCAGGGGAAGAAATCAAAACTCTCAACATTTTAGATTCATTCTTATATGTCCCTGCAATCATATACCATCCTTGAAAAGGTACTAGTGTCACAGATTCATGCATGTGCAAATATACAAAAGCAACATCTACTCACAAAAGGAGGGTTATGCAAAAATAATTCATATGTGACAAAGAATTGATAATCAAGAAGACTTTAATTTAAGCTCAAATAAGGAGTAGATTGGTAAAAGGCTAAAGGTGGGCAAATTTTGGCAATGTGGTGCTAATGATCCGGGGAAATGGAGTATTTTCCAAACTGAATTTCCACATTCCTTCTCATATGATTCATCACCTTTCATAATGCTCTTATCCATAATAATGCTTTTACCTCTCTGACCTCATCACTGCCTTCTCGCGAGTCGCAAACATGGGTGTCATGAATGGCCCCGGATACTTAGTGCTTTGGACTCCTCACAATGTGTCCCATCTCTCCAAACTATTATCTCAGAGAGCAGGGTCAATCTACCTTTATCTCCTGAGGTGATTGGATTTTCTTTCACTCATTAAATTTTCCATATATTTCAAATAATTTCCTTCCAAACTCCAATAATGATAACAACAACACAAACACCATATGATAATCTCCATAATGTAACATCGTTCTCAACATTCTATCAAACAACCCTCAAGTTTAGAAGCTTCAGCCATTGACAATTTAGCTCCTCAAGTCCACTCCATTCATGTTCGCTCCTCCACGTCAACTCTTGAATTTCAACAATATCACTTTCAAAGTGCCTGAAATCAATAATAACTCGGTGTAGACTCCGAAAATGAAAAATAAACTAAATAAAGTATAAAACACGATAAATATGCATGAAAATGATCTAAACTAATATGCAAATGCGACCCTAAAATATGACTAAATTAGATGTCATCAAATTCCTCTCGCACAAAGCAAGAGATCGACAACCCACACAGAAACACCACACCGAAACAATCAATCAAAGCTCCAGAGCTCTGATACCATATGAAATATCCGACGAGTCGTTAACGGGAGGCAAACACGTGTAGGCTTACATTGATTTATTATTATTATTTTTGCGATTATAGGGTCGGGATCCACCAACTTAACACCAAAGCTTAAGCTATTGTGTAGAGTTTCACCGTTCCTTATAATCCATCAATATGGGAGGGACACTCCCATACCAAACCTCTCAACACGCCCCCCCCCCCCCCCCAAGTGCAACTCGCACTTGACAACGAACCCATGCCGGATCTAGTCGAACCCGGCTCTGATACCATGTGAAGCTTTGATTAATCAAGAATGGAAGCTATACAGAGAGAATCCGAGAGAGCTACAAGATGAAAAAGAAGAGTGTAAGAAGTTGTTGTTGTTGGTTAGAGGTAGCTTGCTTATATAGGCTTTCACCCTACAACCTTTACTAATTACCAGATACCTCCACACACTTTCTAACTTAATATAAAATGCCCTCATATATCTCATTAATACAGAAATTACACGAAGCAAATGACATAAAGAAATTGCAAAACGAAAACGTACAAGTCATCCTACACTGAAAATTACAAGCTACCAGAACAAACGAACCGAACGGCCAAACGAAAGATGCACACAGAGAACTCTTTGGTCACTAGTAGACACCTCAAATTCTAGACTCCATTATAGCCATTAGACGTTAATCACATTTTCACGACGTCTACAAGCATGGCTAATCAAGCACCATTCACATGAAATCTGCATCATTCACAATAAGAAGAACAAATTAAAGCACCCCAACCCACAAGCCCAAACCCTAGCCAAACCATTGTCGTTCAAACCAGCAAAACCAGTCTCATAAGATCGTAATAGGCTGAGCTCATATCAATTCTCCAATTAACTCCATTATATAATGTTTTTGTTTTTTGTTGGTACAAGGCGAATTTAGGCAAATATTCAAATCCATCAAGATACAGAGTTTCAACCCAAATTCCTCCGGACAAAACTCATCCATCTGGAGTTCGATTCTCGGCGGGTGATATATAAAATTACTCAATAAATCTCAAAAGACAAACAAAATACACATTATAAATACATTAATTAATGATATGATATGACTTATAAATTTGAGTTGGAGGAAGCCATAGCTCGGTGTATGACATCAATAAGCTGAGAGGGAGCGGTGAGCATCGGAAAATGGCCGTTGACATCGACGACCTCAATGGCGGAGTTGGCCTTGATGGTAGACTTCATGAAACAGGCGACGGAGTCGGGCACAGCCAAGTCGTTGTTGGTCGTGACGAGGGTGCACGGCGTCACCACCTCCTCCAGCCTGTCCCGGTAGTCTCCGAGGAAGATGAGCTTGGCCACGGCCACTGCCACCTCCGGTGTCATCGACTTCAGGCATCCGTCGACCTTCTTGATGGAAGCCGGATCGTCTTCCCCGACAACTGCTTTCGAAAATGCCGACGCCCAATCGTGGATGTTGGCCTCTATCGCCGAAAAGATCTGCTCCACGTCCTCCCTTCCGAACCCTCCTTCGTACTCTTCCGTGTTCAAATACCTATTTGAATGATCATGTTATCGTAAATATGATCCGGTTCCGATGGCCGAATGGACACGAATATAGTAAGATTTGTTTTTGCTTAACTGAAGCGTAGATCGGTTAATTGGATCGATTTTAAAAATCTAGTGTCATGCACAATACAAACTCGAATTCAAGTTCAGTTCAGTTTCACCCGATACCCAAATTGACACGAATATAGACAAATCTGACTTGACTTATGCTCGACCTATCTTGATTTGAACAAGACCTGTCTTATCCTTAAAAATTCTTTAATTTCTCATTTTTTCACACCAATAATATGAATTAACTATAATGAAATTATATAAAATAAATAAATAAAGTTAAATGGTCAATAAGTACGATAAACAAAAAAAAAATATCATTTTATAATAAAATTAAACGTCACCCGATCTGAACCCAACTCAACCCAGAATCCATTTTAATTCAAACTTATTCAATACAAATCCGACCCAATGTGAGCCCATAATATAACCGATATATAACCCAATTCAATATTAATGAAACTAAATTGCCAAATAAGGTACGAAGTATATCCTAACCCACCTTGATTTTGGTAAATAAAAAGCGACCATATATGAGAGTCGAACAGAAAACCATTAGATACTGCCCCGAGATCCTTTTTAACTCAACCACCCCACATGGTTTATCCCAACCCACCTGATTATCACATGTAAGAGTAACAAATATTTGTGCTACAGAATGAGCCAAAGTGAATTGTTAGTTTGTAGCTGCCACTTGTGAAGTCATGATTGACTTGTAGCATGTGTGGCCGATCATATTAACCAGTAGATGTACGCCATGTGGCTTCCTCTGTTTCATTGATATTTATTCTAAACTAGGTAGTGGTATATTTACAAGTTTGCACCACAGTTCATCTAATATTCTAAAAAGTACTCTTTTGTACGTATGTTTTAAGGACAAGTGGCTTTTGCTTCTCAAAAAGGACAAGTGGCTTTAAAAGTGGAGTATCTTATTTTTAACTTAAAAAAGGAGTATTGTTTTCACTCAATTAATAAAATACGTTATTTTAGAATATTAATATTTTTCAAAAATTATACTTTATCATTATATTTATAGGAATGCTATGCTATGTAGCCTATCTCAGTATTTTAGCCTTGATCGGATTTTAAAATTACATAATTTTTATGCAAGCTATGCTATTTTATCATAAATATATATAAAAAATATAAGCAAGCTATGCTATGTCAGCAGTTTGGCCGAATTTTGATATGATTTTGCTGTTAATTTAAACATACTTTATATATAATTTGTAAAGCTTGTATTCTTTTTTATTTCAAAATTGAAGTTAAACTTCCATATTTTTTAATTACAAGGTACTCCTTTAATTTCTCTCTATATGTGTGTTTCGGAAGTCAACTTTTGCTAAATGAAAAAGGAAAAATGTCCAAGCGAACACACAAGATTACTGAGGTGACACATGACCTGAGTGGTAACACGCTCAAACGTAACATGTACTAACCAAACCGAGCACACGTACAAGATTACTGGGTCACACATGACCTGAGTGGTCACACGTCCAAGCGTAACATGCACTAACCAAACCGAGTACACAAGTTTACTGGGATTTCAACCAAAAATCAATTGGCATTAGGAAAAGTAACTAGCCCAACGATTTATATACAAGACTTGAATAAACTATATTATCAATATAAGATATTATCCCTTTCATATATTCAACCCATAATTTACCAGTTAAGTGAGAGTGGATCGATATTAGTTGCTTCAATTTAAATTTTAAGAATTCAAGTCTTTTTTTTACCGAAAATAAATTAAATTCCTTGAAGTTAAATTAATAGCAAGATCAAAGTATATATATAAAAAAAAGTAGTTGAAACGAGTCTGACCGGTAAAGATGACTTGCAGTGATTTAAAAGTTATGAGTTTGATTTCCTCGTCTCCCTATTATAATGGGTCTAATTAAATATGTATTCTTATTAAAAAAAAATTAATTTATCAATAATAATTACCTGGGGGAAGCTCCAACGAGAATGAGATGCTTGAAGAGGCCAGGCCTCATGGCGGAAGCAATGCATCCGATCATGCCAGACATGGAGTGGCCTATAAGAACGCAGTCCTTGAGCCCCATCTCCTCCAAGAGATCCACCAAGTCCTTCGAGTACGCGTCCAGCGACGAGTACTTCACCGGATCAAACCGGTTCAGAGGGTCAGCCCTCGCAGCCGAAGCCCCCGAGAAGTTCCAATCAAACACCACCACACGGTATGTCTCAGCCAAGGGAGGGACAACCTTGTCCCAAAGGGATTGGTCCATGCCATACCCGTGCGCAAGGACCAGTGTTTCGGCCCCTGAGCCTACCACCCTCGCGTTCATCGCCCCCGAGAGACCCTTCCCTTCGAGCACCACCATAGCTTCAAATTAGTTTTTTTTTTTCAAGTTTGAATGAAAGTGTTTGGGGGCTGATTTGGAGTATTCAAGGCAACAAGTTGTAAGCCAAAGTTGGACTCCTTATATAGAAACAAAGAGGAAGGAAGTGGCTCCCAATCCCATTATAAATCATGGGGGCATGGGGTCCGTAAAAATATAGATGATTCATCAGGATATGCCAAACCAACAAGAAAAAAACAAGTTTTGACATTTAGATCGATTAAATTGTTAATGGTGGCGCCCTTTTCAATTAATTGTCATGTTTCCTAAGAATATATATATATATATATATATATATATATATATATATATATATAGAGAGAGAGAGAGAGAGAGAGAGAGAGAGAGAGAGAGAGAGAGAGAGAGAGAGAGAGAGAGAGAGAGAGAGAGAGAGAGAGAGAGAGAGAGAGAGAGAGAATGGGTATAAAGTGCACACCCCTGAGGGTGTATCTTGTGCACGATTCCTGGCCGTATATGTGGATGGATCGGAAGGCTGAGATTAAAAGATTTGTTTTCTTTTTTTTTAATAGAAAATTGGTGGGGCCCGCGCACTACATTACTAATCCGGGGAAACTCGTTGTGAAGCATGTGTGTGGAGCGCGTGATGTGTTTTTTGAAATGGGTAGAGATATTGTGTTCATGGTGGTGGGCCCCAACATATTTTGTTTCCGGAATTGTTGTGTGGATTTGGATAGGCAATATAATATTAAGGATTATAAAATTAAGGAATGGTGGTGGGCCACAACACAATTTGTTTCCGATATTGATGGGTGGAATTGGATAGGCAATATAATATTAAGGATTATATTAATGGAAAACAACCTATTACTTATCCCATATATCATCCAATGTATATCTTTTTTTTTAAGAAAAGATTTTGGGTTTGTTAAAAATATCCCAATAATATGAATAAATTTCAGTTTATTGTGAATATTATCCATAAATTTGTTTGAGTTTAACGGAAACTCTTAAGATCTTTAGGGTTAGAAAATAGTATATATGTTGGTTGATCAATGTAAAGGAACCCATAAATTCCAGAAACAAAAACCCTTTTCTTATTTTCAAAGCAACGATCTTGCAAACGTGCTGGTGAATCGTCATCTAGTTGAAGAATTTTTTCGACCACAATTTTCATACGAACTACCAATGGAATCAGGTATGTGATGTAGTAGGCGATGGGGTGTAAATGTACGGGAATCGTAGATGTCATTGAACAATCTTTGTCTTTGTTGTGTGTTTATGGCCCGTTGATTGGTCTTTTGTTGATAAACTTACCAATTCTTATCCAATTAGAAGGAAATGGTGTGTAAACCTATGAACGTTATGGCGTTGTGAGATATCACGTTTTGGTTTTTGTGTTACTCTCAACAGACATATTATTCGTTATGGTAGATTGGAAACATCATCTACAAAACCCAACGAATAAAACGTTATATTTCGACAAACACCCAATACTCAGTTTTCAATATCAAACAAACATATACTACGATATGGGATAATGTCGCACAATTAACAAGTATACAACTGATAAAAACATACCATATCAAGCTCCTTAACGTTGACACCACGCGGTGGAGCGGCCTCATAGATTCTTAGTAAAAATGACGTTTCCCTTGATTCATTGCTTTCTTTACTTTGGTGGCTAATGAATCCAAACTATTCAAAGAAATTATTTGGTTTAGTTCGACGTTTATAACTTTGCTGGAAAAAAACGAACCGGATAGAGTTGTAAATTCCATAAGTACTTACCGTGGCACTCGGAGGAACGAAGTATATGTATGGGGAATCCTTGCTCCTCGGGAGGGGAGGTTCGGTTTATTTACGCGGTTCGGTTTCCCTACATCCGCTGAACCTCAGGAGGGGAGGTTCACCCAATTTCACTAAGCAACCAAAGGTTCAAGACAGGTTACAGAGGTTCCAGATGCACTAGATCTAAGACGCGATTCTAACAAACAAGGACAAAGAAGATAAACGAGGAATAGGGTTAGGGAAAGTCCGTGAAGGACACCGAGAAATCTCAGGAGAGATTTCTCCTTGCAGAACCCTCCATTCTTCTTCTTCTTCGTCAACCAAGCAGGTACTCAGGTAGCATCAACCCATAAGAGCACCCTTGAAAAGAATCGCCGACGTCAGGTGGCCAGGAAGCCAAACCCTTGTGTTTTCTCCCAAACCCTAACCCAGTCGCCCCTTGGCTTACCAGTGAGAGTGAGATGATGCTACAGTTCTCAATGGTATCCAGAAGAGAGCTTAAATAGGCTAGGGTTACAATGGTCGAAAGGGAACCAAGAGAAATGGGCTCAGATTTGGGCCGGATGGAATAGGCCCAAATCTGTGTGAGCTCAAGGCTGCAAACATCCAACACAAACGGACCCAACACACTCTTATAAGGCATCATACATACTTAGCTTCACCAGATGGCTCAAGGCTAGCCATTGGACCTAACATGGTGCAACCATGGGTCCAATGAGCTTTTCCTTGACCATGGAAATGGCTAAGTCTTGTAGAGCCCTTAGAGAACTTGTCCTAGTTTCTAGTGCATCTTACATTTTCCTTGACCATGGAAATGGCTAAGTCTTGTAGAGCCCTTAGAGAACCTGTCCTAGTTTCTAGTGCATCTTACAAAACCAAATAAACCATTGTCTTATTTTACAACTTATTACAAGGATTACAAACATAACACAATGGTTAGAAGGAGGTTGAAAAAAATTGAATAAAGAGAGTTGAATATGAATCGAACCTAGGATCTTTAGTCCCTTTTTTAATAAGGTATATTTGTTAACCGGTAATCACCGGGTGTTTGAAGGCAAAGCCTCTTACAAGCAGGGGTGTATGGAGGCGGCATGGCTGTGTGTTGAGAGAATGAAAGATATGAAGAGACTAAAAGAGTCCCACGTCGATAATATGAACAAATAAACCTTAGTATATAAGGTAGTGGGTTACTCCTCCTATGGCCAATTGGTTTTAGGATAGAACCTCACTCGGCTTATGTGCTAGGCTATTAGCGTAAGGGCGCACGTGTGCACACGACCCCCGATCCCGAGTCCCAACGGACTTCAGTATACTATGAGTCCCAACAGACTTCAGTACTGTGGTCTCACTTGCAAGGGACTAGGGGTGCAACATTCCTCGCCAAAGTGGTATACAATGTTTATTTTGTTAAGTTTCATGGGTCTGAGTTAGAGTTTCAAGAGTCTCTATAAATACTCTTAAAACGTCTCATAATTAGGTAGTTTAAAAACCTTATTTACCTCTTAATGAAATTCTATCTTCATATTTTATAATCCTTTTGTACGTAATTGAATATTTCCTCTTTGCTATAACAGCTAGTACTAATTATTAGCTAGACTTTGGGTATCACCATGAAATAATTAGGATTGTTGATAATTTATAATTTTATGGCGGCGACAAACTATGTGTATGTAGTAATTAGGAGTATGTAGTAACTTACTCGATCGGTATTGAAAATTGATGGTAGAGACTAGAGAGTTGTGTATATAAATACGAAAAGTAGGGATAAAGAGATGGCAGGTGAAAGCAATAAATGAGGGCAGACTTTTCAAATTTATAGCAAATGAGGTGTATATGAATTGAAGATTTTTGACAAGGATGTGCACCTACTACCCACTCCCCCCGATACCTTTCTTTAACTAACTAAATGGTAACTATGACTTTACGATTACTAGGGGATGACAATCTCACACGCATTCGATGAAAATTTGATATAATTTGGATGGATATTAAATGGTTATTAGATAAGAGGGTCATGGGTCGAATACGTGTAATATTTTTCACTTGTCTTGCAATATCGTTTTACATTTGCTTTTATAGTATCATAAATGATCGTATTTATGATGCAGCTTGTTTATTTGATAGAATTACGTTAATTTTAATCTGTTAATTAGTTGTTTACTCGTTGAAATGTTGATCATTGTATTGATTTTTTTTAAAGCTTTTTGGTTGAAATTGATGGGATTTGGTTTACCCGAATTTTCACTCGATCCACTCGATTAATCGTTAGATGATAGGTGAACAGGGTGCGTGAAACTAAAAGCGGGTTGTGGTTCAGAATGGGTGAAAGTTTTTGGGCAGTGGGTAACTCATTCACCTAGAGCTGGCAAAATCTGACCCGACCCGAGAAACCCGAGCGACCGACCCGAACCGAAACCCGACCAAACCCAAAAATTTAGCGTTATGCATAACCTGAACCCGAAACCGAGCCCGACCGACTTTGACCCGAAACCCGAAGTGACCCGAATACAGACAAACCCGACTCAACCCGGATCCGACTCAAATAAGACCTGACCCGAATTCCAACCCGACCCGACGCCCAACCCGACCCGAATCCCAACTGACCCGAGTCCCGACCCGACCGGGTGGATGAATTATAACTTGAATCATATACATAGTGAAATTTATTTTGAAAACTACTTTTTGAAAGACACAAATAACAATATAATAACGTGAATTATATTTTAGATAGGGAATCAGGTATGATTTTGATAACAATATATTGCCAAATTACAATGACCTTAATGATTAATAGAATGAACTTACCAACCGCGTGGATGAATTTTTTTAAAATGAAGTTAATATTTTTAATATTAGATAAATACTTTTTGAAATACATAAATAACATGAATTACATATTCGATTTAATAAAATTGATTACCTGAAAGTCCCGAACGAACATGATTTAACAAATTCAATCCAAACGATTAAAAGTTTAAACCAAATGTAGACCTCACCCGCTTCTACTTGAAACCTGAATGAGACCAACCCGAGTACCGACCCGAAACCCGAATGAGACCGACCCGATTCTGACCGAAAACCCGAATGGGTCCAACCCGATTCTGACCGAAACCCAATCAATCTGAATTTTATTTTGACCGAATCCGACCCGACCCGACCCGGCCAAGAGCGACACCGAAATTTTGACCCGAGTTGACTCGACTCATCAGTGCGGCAGTGCCCGATCCGAATGTGATCGACCCGAACCCGACCGGATGACCCGAATTGCCAGCTCTACATTCACCCATCATCCGACACATAGATAGATTCCTAATAAGTATAGGTCGCCTTCCTCGTATAAATCCAAATTACTTATATGGACTATTGTGTTTGATAATAGATGATAAACCTGTAATCCTAATTGAACTATCAGGACATGACATCGAAAATTTGAACACCATTTAACTGTTATGCCTTTGTATACATCTTCCTTCAAAGTGTTTTAAATGGTATGCCTTGTATACATCTTCTTTTAACCGATTGACACCGGCCCTTTTGTTAATTAGTTTATGAGCTTGTTTCTTAAGATCGACAAGGTTTACTATAGCTGGTTGATGTCTATTTAGAGTAGGGGTGTTATTCGGGCCGAATGAGCTGAGCTTGACATGTTCAAGCTTGTTTGTTTGTTAAACGAGCTCGAGTCGAGCCAAACCTAATTTTTAAACGAGCTTTTTATTTTGTTCAAGCCGAGTTTAGGAAATGAACAAGCTCGAGCCGAGCTTTAAATAGTTCTACTTGTATATAACATGTTAACTTAAAGAAAATTTTAGAAATTCCATAGAATTCAAGCTATTCGAGCTTTATTCGAACGAGCCGAGTTTAAAATTTTGTTTAAGCTCGGCTGGTTTAAATAAGTGAGCGAGCTCGAGTCGAGCTTTTTCGAGCCGAGCTCGAACTGTTCAGTTCATATAACAGTCCTAATGTAGCCCTAATGTAGAGGTATGTGGAGTTGGAGCTTTATTAATAGTTGGTAAATTATATTACAACAAAATTAGTTTGAAGTTTTGATAATTGCTTAGTGGGTATGAGTTTTAAATTGGGGAAAAGGACACTTAAATTTGAAGAACCTCCTAGTAAAACCTTTCAAAGGGTTAAATATAAGCTTTCAAAATTACAATTTTCAAACCTCTAAAATATACCTTATATCAAGAAACCCTCCTAATTACATGAAATTTAAATATTTATTTAAAGAATTTGAATCAGTTAATCTATTTAATAAATTGGGCTACTATTGAGACTCTGAAAATATCGCTAAATAGACGGTAATGGTAACAATTTTGAAAGTCGTGGAAGATTTAGCTGGCTACGATTTAAAAGTTGTGGGGTTGTGTGAAAATCTACACAATTGTTTGAAAGTTTTTTTTTTAATAAAATCCACTGCTTTCATAATTGTAGCAACTTGACAATCCATGATTTTGAAAATTGTAACCAAATACTCTTTTCGTTAATTAAATTTGTCATTTTAGAAATCTACACTTATTAAGAAAACAAACAAAAATACACTCATACCCCTAATTACTACTCAACTTTTTTTACTCTCTAAAAAACTACTAAAGAATTTCAGAATTGGGTATGATTTGTATTACTATCTTTCTTATCTTCTCAATATTCATAAAATACAAATTATATAGGCTTTACAAAACTAAAAGAGAGGCATAATCTATGGGATACACATGTAAATTATGAAGGGTGTAGTTATTTTAAAAACTTACTATTTACACCGAAAAGTTCAAGTTTTTATTTTTTGTAAAAATAAACCATATGCCTTATGAGTCATATGACTCAAGAGGGGCAGAGTATGTATATAGAAAAAAATAGTTATGCCTCTTGAGTCACATACCTATGACTAAAGAGGTGTAGGGTTTAATTTAAAAAAAAAAACTTAAATTTTGGGTGTAAATAGTAAAATTTTAGGATATAAATAAGAATTCCTATTAGAAAACATGATATCATCAAGATGGCTAAAGATAATTGAGATTGGCTTGGAGCCGTTAGAGATGAGTAGGAGATTTTCTATCTTTAATAACTACAACTAACAACTATGTAATTATTATAAAAGCGAGCAAAATATATAAAATGGTAAATTTTTCTTAATAAGATTCAATTTTTTTTATTTTTTTTTGATAAGATTCACTTTTATTTGAATCAACGAAGAAATATTGCTTTAGTACTTTCAAAACAGTAACCGATAGCATTTGTTGGGAGAGATTTTAACCATTCGAATGAATCGAATATCAATCCGGTTATTAAATAGAGGGTGGGGACCCACCAGGGAGAAAGGGGTACCACACAGCAGTGCTTGATTAGAGGGGTAATGTCATATTTTTGTTTTTGTTTTCTTCAATATAAAAAGCTAATTTTTGTCATGTTTTGGATACTCAGTTTGTGGACTGCGGTGGTTCATACGCCTTGAGAACCCAAATCCAGCCTTTTCCCCAGTGGGCCCCGCATTTTAAGGTCCATTGGACCCCACTGTCCCCACCCACGCATCCAATGACTCTCCCCTTTGACTCCTCATTAGCGGTGGAGATCTCTAGTCCACAATTGTGGTCAATATCGCTTGATTGGATGTGTCAAATTATTTTATTATTTTTTTTAATAAATAGGGTAGTTGTATAATTATCTTCAACCAATAAAAGAATGTGGACTATAAAAGGGATCATAATTACGGACCAGATGATCCTCATCGTCTGATTAGAGTTTAAGACACCACGTCAATATAAATATTGTGTCCTAAATTCAGTCCTCGTAATCCTAATTTATGGTGTATATAACAAAATATTTTCTCCCAAATGAAAAATTAAAATAAAATTTTTTTAAATTATTTTTACTTCAACTCCAACGGTTTTTCCATTTCTAAGATTTGAAAATGATTTAATTTTGAAAAATTCTGTAAAATTACGAAAGTTTCTCCAATTTTTCTACTGCTTTCTCATTTTTTAGAATGAGATGAGAAATTTATTAGATAAAATCCACCTTAATTTTTTTTTTCAAAACAGAGAATCTTTTAGAAATACTCTTAATGCGGAGTATAAGTTAGCGCAGATGTGAAATCCTAATTTTATTGTGGACAAAATTTCACGGCATGGTTGTATATGTTGATCAACAACACGTGAGAGAGGACGAATATTCTTTTGACTATTTACACGCCATATTGGACAAAATTACACTTTCTATTTAATGAATTAATGGTATCAAAATCAAGATCAAGTAATTGGTATAGTTAATTAAGTTGATTTGAAATTCATAGTAGATAGCTGCCAATTTTGATTCTCCAACTACCAGTCAAGTTAGTAAAATACGGAGTATATTTTAATATTTTTAAATGAATTAGTGGTTATCTTAAAACTAATAAAATAAAGTTTAATATTTTTTTAAAAAGTAAATTATATTTTAAATCTTCTCTATCAAATTAATTAGGATTAATTGATTAAGGTCTTTTAAACTCTAATCATAAAATTCCTTCTACTAAATATGCCTGTTGTTCTAATTGGAATTAGGTTTCAATGTGAACCCCATTTTTTCTTGAAAAAAAAAAGTGAAATCTTAAAAATGACTAAAATGATAAAAAGAAAATGAAAATCTTTCTAACTCTAGTCTTTTAACCTATCTTCTAGAAAATATAGGTTAGAAAAACCATTAATTTACTCCCATATAAACTAGTTTGATTTGCTTCTAAAAAACTAATTTAATTTTATTTTAAAATTATTATTTTCATTTCTCTGTACAAAATAGACTTCATAAATTTAGGGTGTTGCTATATACACCGCGAATCACAAGGTTAATATTGCACGTCCTTAAGGACGTGCAAGCCTTTTAATCATGCACGTCCTTAAAGACGTGCATGATTTGCGGTGTATATAGCCGGAACGTAAATTTATCTAATTGTTGGTTTTAGGATAAGGTTCGTTCAGTCGGTTAATTAGTTTTTTCCTGATCAAATAACAGAAATGGTTGTCAGAGATGACGATACTCCGTAGTAGTTAATGTGTCAATTGGCAATTGTTGGACCAATAAATGCCAAAAGGCGCTGTATTGATGACATGCTTAATCAATTGCTCTATGCTCCAAACTTTCAACTAACATAATCTTCAATTTATGTACTTTAAATAAGACATGTATTTAAAACCACGCCCACATGGACTTAGCTTAACTGGTTACAATGGTGATATTTGAAGTATAGATCAAAGATCGAGTCTCACCAGCAGCAAAAGTGTGGGAGCATTCCAAGTAACCTCTCAAATAAGGCGGCGTCTGGAGTGAGCGATTTCAGCTTTTTGAAGCATGTATTAAAAAATCACAAGAGAAAAAAGAAAATTCATTGAAAATAATTCGGTTTAAAAGCGCTTGTTAAAAATTAATCGTTTTTTTCCGAGTTTTTTTTTAAATAACTCTTTTACTGAGAAAATATACGTCCAACTAAGTTATATATAAACTATATTTAATACAATTTCATATCATGTACAGTATAAAATATAAGATAAAGTTCAATGTTATATCGTTGATAGAAGTTTATAGTTAGAAGGTTTATCACAAACTTAAAAGAAAATGGATTATATGTATGCAGAATAAAATAAAATATACTACCTCCGTTCGGAGGAACTTGACACTTTACTATTCATGCACACTTTTTTAGGAGATAAAAACTATATAAAATATCTATTTTTTTTAATAATTTTTTTTACAACTTCGTAGTTATTATTAATAAGTACAAACTTGTTAAAAAAAATTTATAAAAAAATGAATATTTTATATAGTTTTTATCGTTTTAAAAAAACGTGCATGAATAGTAAACGACAAGTTTTGCCGAACGGAGGGAGTAATAGATTAGTATCTTCTAGAAAACAAGAACATTTGTTAGGCGTAGCAATCGTGATTACGATCCACCGAAAGCAATGTAAATGTAAAATGTAAAGTTGTTTAAAAACAAAAAGGTTGAAAATAACGAATGGCTCAAAAAGTAGAAAGCCACACAATTTGTAACCAATTTAGTTAATACTAGTGTAATACCCGTGCCTTCTGTTTGATCCATTTTAATTTGAACATCATTTTATATATTTATATAATACTATATTCATATATATATACGTGTTTACAACAAAAATATGTATAAAGTATTTTTTTTATAATTTATAAATTAGTTGGAAAGAGATACGATACAAATTTTGAAAATGATTTAATAAGGTAAATTAGTAATAATACTCAAACACACCACCTAATATAATTTGAAATAAATATATAATTATTATCATTAGCATAGATCTAAAAAGTAAAATATAAGCTCCCGTAAAAATATTAAATAATCATAAGCACATGATTGTGTGAATAATTTTGAAGTTATGTAGATGTACATAACTTATTCATTATTTTTATGAGAAAGATGGTTAGAAAGAGAGAGAAATAAATAGTGAAAATAAAGGTAAGATGGTAAAAAAAATATCCTTAAAGATAGAAAAGTGATCTAAGAAGTCTCATCCAAGAGGTAAAATAAGCATTAGTAATACTTGTGAGTCTTAAAATATTATTTATTTTTCGATAGTCATTTAAGATGTCTAAAATAATTAAATTATGAAAAACACTTTTTTGGCTCTAATTGATTTTTATAATTAATTTTTAAAATTGAATATTTACAAATTGATTATTACATGTTCGTTGTATGTAGACATTGTAGGGAATATTGCAATCGGTTAAATATGATAAATCAACAATTTCAATATCCAACAATAAAATCAGTCAAGACTTGACGAATGTTCAATGTACGTAGACGATTAAAATAGATCACAAATTGACATACAACATATCAAATTAAATAATATTTTAGTATTAAAATAGGAAACAAATTTGTTTAAAATAAGAAACAGATATTTTAAAATTTCAGCAATAATATTAACCAATAAGAAAATATCATTTGTATAAAAAATTCAAGTTTAATTGTGAGCGTGACACATCAGCAAAATGATAGTAGAATTAATATTATAAATAGATTACCTATTATCAAAATTAATTTATAAAAAAAATTGAAAACAATAATATTTTATATAATTTTTACCATCCTAACAAAGCGTGAATGAATATTAAACAACATATTTAGCTAAACGAATAGAGAGAGTAGTAAATTTTAACATGATTGGGATAAATGTGATATAATAAACAAATATTTAAATGAATTCAATCCGTTAAGATAATGAATGCAGACAATCCAAGTACATCTTTGATTAATTTATTTGAAAATGAAATACTTGCATGGTTGGTGAGAAAATATGAACATATGTGAAAGTTAATTTATACTCCGTAGCATTTTATAAACTAACAATTGGATATGGGTCTATGTAGAGTATAAATTTCCAAAAATAAAATATACCAAGATTCAAATTTAAGTTCAATGTATGTAGACGAATTATGAGAATATTGCAATTGGAAAAAAAATGGAAACATGTCTCAATATTTACGGCAATATAACCGAAAATTAAAAAATAAAAGGGAATGGATTCAAATCATATTTAAAATAGGAAACAAATATTTTCAAGTTTTCATAATAATATTGAACAATAAGAAAATCTCATTTGAATAAAAAAATCAACTTTAATTGTGAGCGTGACACGTCAGCAAAATCCTAGCAGAATTAGTAATATATATATTGCAATTCGAAAAAAAAGGAAACATGTCTCAATATTTACGACAATATAACCGAAAATAATAAAAAAATGAAATGGATTCAAATCATATTTAAAATAGGAAACAAATATTTTAAAGTTTCCATAATAATATTGACCAATAAGAAAAGCTCATTTGAATAAAAAATTCAACTTTAATTCTGAGCGTGACACGTTAGCAGAATTAGTAATATTAATAGATATTGATTCTCTAATGAGATAGGGTCGACCCAAGTAGGCCCTTTTTCTTTACAGTTTACACAACATGCAAATTTGTTTGTATTATTAGATATGTATTCCTTTCGTGAATTAAATAAAGATAGTTGTATACTAGTAGTATAAATTAATTAGTTAGTTGAAAAGGGTATATACTATATATAGTACAGTAACTAAGAACTTCCCTCTTTTTTTCTTTTTCTTTTTTATTATTCTGAAGGAAAAAGGCCACAATGGATGGTTGAAAAAAAAGTTTAGGATCACTTTGGTAACACGAAGCTGATAGGGTAGCTGAAGCGGATGGATTGTGTTAACATATAGTGTGTTTATAAGCTACTAAGGTGTTTGGTGACCCAATTGATATAATAGCTAAAAATAAAAACTAGCTAATCAGATATGAGAAAATTAATAAAATTATAAAATACTTATGATAAGTAGTTAAAAACCTCATTTCAAAAAGTTAATTAAACTAAAATCTTATATTTAATTTATTTAAACCTATAGAATATTAAAACAAAAAGCTTTGAAAAGCTACCTGTATTGCCAAACGGACCCATAATCAATGAGATTGATCGGTTTTATCATCTAACCTTAAACAAATATTTTACTAGTTTATAATATTTTTTTTAGTTTTATTTTAAATATATTTTACCTATTAAACTGATAACTATCAGTTCAAAAGTGCAGTTTTAGTTACCTTAGTAGTGCAAGAACCCTACATCATTTATGCAGTAGTTGAGGTCTATTTAAAGGACGGTTCCTAACGTGCTAAATACAATGTTGTTGATGTTGAACCTATACAATGTATCAGTTTAGCTGGACAATTCTCGTCCATACGAACGACATTAATAGCATTCGTTACTTAGTTCGTCTATGTTCTTTCGTCGTGTTTATATCCATCCGAATCACGAAATTGAAAGAAAAATAGGCCAATCCACTGAATACCAACCTTCTTTGAATGTAAAAGAAGGCAGCAGTTATCAGCCTCCATGTTTACTGCTTAATTTACTAACACATTATAAATTACCACCAGAGAGTACTCCATTAAACCCTTTTTTACCATAATCTGGAAGCTAACAAATAGTAAATACCTTTGCAATCACACTGCAGTGACAAAGGCTTCCCAACCTGAAGTTGTGATTCATGAAAACTTGCCTGCAAATTTAATAAATCGGGTTTTAATTTGAACGAAATGTAAGGGATAAGAGTTCTATCTCAGATAATGTAGTGTAACTAACCATTGAAGCTGTGTCTTGGCCTCTTACTGGATACTATGTCAAAAAAGGAGTCCACCAGCTGCCCGGCTAGGCTTTTCGGATCATCCACAAGTGTTTGAATATAAGTGTTTACTACCCGTCTCTCTTGCTCGGTGGATTTCAAGCTAAACCAAGTCAGGAGTTTCAATCTGAACTCCTGGGTTATGTGGCTCTCACATTCCAGCCACCGGATGATCTTCACGCAGTCCTCAAAGTTATCATCCAGCCCTCCGGGATTCCTGAATGGTGAGCCGTTGATCAGGGTGCTATTGCAATCAAGTGTCTCGTTTGGACTAGATGATCTCTTAAGAGATATCTTTGGCTGAGTAGGCTTCAGGGTCCCATGGGATGCGGCATCATCATCTGCCCCAATAGCTCGCTCCAAGGAGCAGCCATTGTCTTCATCTCGTGAAGATTCAAATGGAGGTATGAGATCTTCATTCAGATCGGGCACTGAGACAACATTCAGGTCTAGCGCACGGGCAGTTGGAGGTGACTGCTTATCTTCCACAACTTGAAACCTCGCTCTCGTATCAGCCCTGCCACAGCATCTGTCTATGTCAGCGCTGCAGAACCCTTCCCCGCAGGCCTTTGGTTGAGTCTGAGCTAGATGAAAAATCTTCCCCAGATCTCTCACCTTAAACCCGGATGAATATCCGTTGGCTTCTTGACTTGCCTTGCAATTGATCCCTTTACTGGGAAAATCTCCTTCGAGTTTAGGGTTCTCCTTAGTTCCAACAACATTACATGGGCTGGGCTTCTTCTGGATTACCTCGGCACTCTTAGTGAAACATTTTGCCTCGGAGTGACCCAAGTTGCCCGACTCTGTGAAGGAAACTATCCTAAAGGTATATTCAGTGCAAGGCTGCAGATTAGATATCAAAATCCTCCGCTTTTCTCTTGGGAGTGAGCAGACAGGCTCAGTTGAAAACATCCCTTGCCTGCTTTTTGAATACCACAGCTTATAGCCCTTTACATTGTCTGTCAGGTGGGTTGGAATTTCTATCAGAACTATGACAATAGAAGATGATGTCACCTCTTCAAAAACAAACCTGCACGCAGCAGGGAGTGAATCCACTGCCAAGAGTAAAATCAAAGTATGAACAATATGAACGTTGAACGCATCTTCAAAGACACGGCACAGCAAGAAAAAAGGAATTGTGAGGACTTTTAGCAGATTCTAACCTCTGGAAATTAGATCATTATTTGAAGCATTAGCCATCCATTCATCTGCTTTCTCAATCGCATCAGCACATAGCTTCTGCACATCCGAAGCAATAGAGAGCCTGCTAACAATGCCTCGGCCCATCTTGTCAGAGACTCCGTCTATAGGACCCAAATCTGACTCCAGCTTACTCTTCGCCTCTCTGACTATTTCAAGGAGATGCTTGAACCTTGAAGTTCCATGCAGGAGCTTAAAGCTCAAGAATATTCTATAACATAGAACATCCACACGACGAGCTTCCTTTGCAACAACCAACTGCTTCCTCCAGAAGCTACCATATCAAAGAGGGGGAATGAAATAAGTGCAACTATGATTGTTCAATGACTAAATCAATAAGAAAAAAACTAAAGGTAATTAGACAGAAAACACACTTTAACATTAATAATCAACCCTAGTTCCAAGTTCCATAATAAAAGCTTTATTACTCACCCAAGAACTCCTGAGACTTTCCCACACGAAGCACAACAATAGCTCCCGTCTAATTGCATGAATTGGCCAACATTAACAACTCCAACCTTTCCAAGTTGAAAGGCACACTCAATGTGGCAAGTCAACCCACAAGAATCATCTTGCGAGTTTTCAGATTCACAGACCATCCAAAGACTGGGATCTTTGTTGTCATCAAATTGATGGCATATACAGCAGGAACACCTTTTGCAAAAGGAGTCATCAATTGATAGGACAGCTCTGCATGCTGCATTTTTACAAATCCATGAATTTGAATGTCCGGGAGCAGAAGAATGATCGGTTGCAGGTGATAATCGAATTGGGTTATCCCCCTTCCGACTTTGCTTTTTGGAAGAGCTTGGATTATTGGAATAGGAACAAGATTTTTTGCTGTCATAGTTTTTAGAGGTCTTGTTACTTGCTTTGAGCTGATGATCAATCATCCTGCCTTAAGTTGTTGCTGTAGCTCTCTTTTACCAGGGCAATGAAGTCTCTCAAAAAGCTCTCTTGTTAAACAAATTACAAAGAACCAATGGAGAGGTTGAGAAGTTGTTGGATTTGCCTGCTTGCCCACAACAATTATTCTGAACACCATAAACAGCTAAAATGTTACTTTTTAAAATTTGAAAAAGACACAAGATAATTAAACAGAAGGTAATAATACAGTCCAACGAGCAGACAAATCCATCTTATAATTTTAAGATCTGCCCCTTTTTCTACCAAGGAAAAGAATGGTTGCTACTGGATATATTAATTTAAAAAAAAAATACAAGAACAGTATTTATTTATTTATCTACTCTACTACTACTGGAGCAAAGCAATCACTCCCATAACAAGATAAAGACACATCACATGTGCAGATCAAAGAGCTTAAATTCACCATCACAATGAGCGACTTCAGCAAGGGTGACAAATGAAGTGCTTATTCAACAGAACTTCTACAATTGTGATATGTGCTGAGAAGATATATAACGGAATCTGAGCTAATTTCTTCCTAAAGCAGGGTTCATGACCAACAAGCCAACAAAGATATCCAGCACAAAAGAGTGTAAATAGAACATCTCTAGTTCTCAACAAATTGCAGCAATGTTAACATAACATGATCGCTAACGAGGAAAGGAGATCAATCGCTGGTCAGTCAGTTTTACACACCCTGATGTGGGAACTGGGAAGAATACAAATCAATAGGGATATAGGATGCATCATTGGTAGTTTCCTCATGTTTCCTTACGGATGACAGTCAAGCATCAAAGTTCAACACACAATTTAGCAAATTCTCAACCATTTCTTCCTCCGTCATAAATTAGAGGACTAGATTGCAAAGGGAATTTCAGGAGAACAAAAAGAACAGGTGATTGCTTCTAAAAAAAAAAAAATTCTTTAGCGTGAACACAGACCTATCTTCCACATTCTCACAGCTCAAGGTGCATGCACACCAACCAAACGGATTGGATAAGGGATTACCAATTTAGCACATTATTCAATTACTGCAAAATTTCCAATGGTACAAAATTAGAGCCCCTCAAATTCGATCCTATAAACAAACCCCTGGCAAATCAATTTATCAATCCAGAAGGGTTAACGAATAATCACAAGCAAAAACGTAGTAAATCCGGATTCCAAACGAGCAGATCTGAGATCGGAAGAAAGACGAAAATAGAGAAAAACAATCAAATAAAATCCGAAACACAAAGGTTCAATTCGAACAGAAAACAACGCAATAACGACGAATCAAAGACGGGAGAATCGCCAAAAAATTACCTCTTGATGAATGTGGCTGAAACGGGGAAGCGGGAAATCTAGGGTTTTTAGCTGGGTAAAGCCCTAAACCCGATTCCACCCCAAAAAAAAGCCCTCAAACCCGAAGTAGTAAAACGACATGAAAGAGCGAATCGAAGACGAGCGAGTTGTAGCGTAAAACCGAAATTGACGAGGAAAAATTAATAATCAATGCCTGTTACTCTGTTAGTTGGTCATTGACCGGGTCAACTATATATTTCGTCAGGTACCCTCGAAGTATAGCGTTTTTCGCGAGGTGTACAGAACTTTGACTTTTTTCACGTGGTACCCCTGGCATATAGGTATATTTCGCGTCGTGCCCTCCTCACGTTACTATTAACGGGTCCGTTAGTTTTTTTTTTTTAAAAGGAAAAATAAAGAACAGATGGGACGATTGAACTAAGAAGAAGACACAGGCCATAACGAATCAGAGAAGGCAACGCAGGTTTAATCCTCTACACAGAGAAGTGAGTCACATTAGAGGCACACCTATTGGATTCTAGAGTTGGAGTCCGACCGAAGAAGGTATGTGTTTGAAGTTTTTCGAAAATTATGGTTTTGAGTTTAGGGTTTCAAATTTGGGGGTTTTTTGAAGAAGGTATGTGTTTAAAATCAGAAAATCTAAAAAATTGAAAATCTGAAATACAGAATACATAAACTAAAATATATAATATAGAGAAAACTATAAATCTAAAAAAAAATTAATGCAAAAACTAAAATGCAGAAAATCTGATAAACTTAATAGATAAAGTCTGAAATCTGAAAATTGAAAATCCAAAAAGTTGAGGTTTTTATAGTATATGATTGCATAGAAGACAATTAATGTTATAAACAGAAAGCCGGAATCTGTTTGTATAGCATATGAAATAGCATGTTTACAATCAGCAAAATCATGATAGCTTTGGTTTCATATGAGTTTAGCATTTTCTGATCTCTTTTGGTTTCATCCGAGTTTACAATCAGAAAGCCGGAATATGAGTTTAGCATGTTTACAATCAAAAAGCCGAAATATGATCTCTTTTGGTTTCATATGAAATAGCTTGTTTAATTTACAATCAGAAAGTTGTAATCTAATCTCTTTTTGTTTCATCTGAGTTTAGCTTGGTTTATGAAATTTCTGTTTTTGAAGTGCTAGCAGCAACTGGTGAAGTCTTTGGCAAGTCCTGAGGTTGGAAAATCAGGCAATACTGAGCTTTGAAAATCTATTTGATGTGTGTAGACCTAGTTACAAAACTATTTGGCCTATTAGCTTAATCGGTAGAGCATTGTGTTTAGATACAAGAGATGGGTTCGAATCCCACATAGGCCATAAACATGAGCAAGTATAGCAACAAGCCTATCTTTTTTACAACAAAAAATATGCTTGTGTTTACAACCAAAAATAGAGAGGAGGAAGTGAAAGAAGCAATCAATTTTTTCAAGCACCACATGATTTACAGTTGGTGCATCAAAGGAGACATCTAAAGGGGCGAATATAGCCAAAAACACATCTTTTGATAGGGTATAGAATAACAAAAGAAGTCAGAGGTGAGGCTGATGTGAGAAGGGAGAGTGGAAGGGAGCAGGACCAAAAATTGAAGGAAAAAATTAGGGAGATTGTTCAGCTGGACAACAATTCGGATGAAGAGGATGCTAATTTAGCTTGTACTCGGACTGATTTTTTAAAAGGTATGTGAACAGCCGTGCACAGAATATTTTGTGGCCCAACAGGTAGCAAACAAGGGTGTTAGGGGTAGAAAAACTCAAATTAGAGCTTACGAGAGAGGTAATTCGAGTAAGAAAGAAGCCCAACTCAGATTAATTGTTGATTGTTCAATAAATTAAGAAAGCAACTCAATATCTAGATTCTCGATGACCTATGTGGGATTCGAACCCACGTCTTTGTGCCGAAACACATTGCTCTACCGGTTGAGCTAATAGGCCTTTTTTAAGAAAATAAAACAATAATAATCCATGTAAGCAACACAAATAACTTAGCCACCATACTTGGCTTTCACTGTCTAGGCAATTATCTATTTGAGCAGCAACCTTCTCTTCATCCCAGTGATTGTTAAATATCTACTTTGCCACACTCTCCTAGGTAATCACGGGGTGGCGCGGAACTTGAAATGCATTTGGAATAGGAAAAACAACAAATAAATGTTGCCAAGGAATATCTTCAAAGTATAGACAGATTTTGATAGAGATCTATAAGTATACTTGTTTCAAGAAGCCATAGCCTATTCCCAATTCCCTCACATTTAAATTGCAGAGAAATAGCTTACACATAATAATGAATCGTCATTGAAATGAAATTTCTCCGAATGACTTTTCAATTATGGGACGGAGATTTAGCAATCTATTTTCTAACTTGTAAATATGTAAATTCAGTTTTAAAAATTAGTTTTACAATCTGTAAATTCAGTAAGCTTTGTTCAGGTTTCTCAATAGTATACATATTGAAATGAATTGAAACTTAAAATTGATTTTAGGTCTAATGAAAACTAAACAAAATTCAAGATGTTGATTTTAAGAGTGCCGAATCTGAAAACTAGCTTGAATGTAAAGTACAAAGTGCTAATCAAACATTTACAAACTACATAAACCCTAATTCAAAATAATTCATTTGGCATTTTAGCAGGACAAACCCTAATCCCATGCCAATTTCACATGACAAACCAATTAAAGGTAGAACATGATCAATTTTCAACCTAAACCCTAAATGTCAGAAAAGGGGAGAAATTTAACACATGCCTGATGTCACTTCGGATGTCGCCTCCACCTCCGATCGGAGGCCTACACATCCGGTCACCGTTGTCTCCGCTCTCAGTTATGGGGTTCTCCTCCATCTTCACTTCACTTAGTCGCCCAGTTATCAATCGGGACTCTCGCCTCTTCTCTCGCTCAGTTCTCCCTTTCTTTCTTTTTTTCAATTCAAAGGTAACGGGGAAGAAACAAGTACGTTAAATTTAACCATCCAAGGGCACGAGGCGAATTATCCTTAAAACTCAGGGGTACCACACGAAAATTGTAAAACTTTTGTACACCCCGCGAAAAACGCTATAGCTCGAGGGTACCTGGCGAAATTTCCGAAAAAATATTTAAAATATCAATTTTTACCATCTTTTTTAAAATATCTTAAAACTTACTCCCTCTTTTTAAAAAAAATAATTTTACCATCTTTTTTAAAACTAACATTCTATAAAATATCAATTTTTATAATTTTATAATTATCACTAATAAATATGCATTTATAAAAAATATTAATATTTTATAGTTTTTTTCATTTCTTAAAATGCATCTACTAAAGTCAAAATGCTTTTTAAAATGAAACAGATGGAGTAAGAGATTTACTATTCTGCACATTTTTTAAATCAGATAAAAACTATATAAAATATTATTTTTTAATATAATATTATTTTTTGATGGAATAATTTTAAAAAGTAAAAAACTAAAAAAAATATTATAATTTTAATTTAATTTTAATTATTAATAAATACTAAAATTAAATTAAAAAATTACTATTTTTATAGGGTTTTTAACTTTCTTAAAAACATGTTAAAAAATTAAATAACATGAAATATGAGACCGAAGGAGTAATCTTGATAAAACTCGTCCATAAACTAATCTTTAACTCAAGATAATTGAGTTAAAAGTATGATAACTCGAGATAAAATGCTTTTGAATCGATTTGATAAATTAATGGGGCAAATTAAATCAATAGTGCAAAAATTCAAGCAAAGTGAATGAGACATAGAAAATTGAGAAATTTTAGATATCGATTCAAAGTAACAAACCTAAATGGCTAAATCTAATTTGCTTCTCCGTAGAAAAGTCCAGATAACAGGCTTACAGGAGGTTGCAATGCCCATTCAAAATAAATTAACTTAAAGCTAATGTACGTAATACCTAACGTGAATGTGACATTAATTATAATTAATGAACATGGCTAATGATTTTTGAGAACTTTTTGTAAATTTCACACGGTATTAAATATTTTTGTATTTTCAATTTGATAACTCTTAATAGTATTTTTTTCAATGACTATCTACCGCAAAGAATAAGACTATCAACAAATAACAATAAATAAAGACGACCAAGATGGGCTGAAAATCCATGTGTCATTCGAAGCAAAATGGGTGGTTTGGGCTTCATGGATTTAGAGTTGTTCAACAAGGCTCTCTTGCAAAGCAGAGTTGGAGGCTTCTCGGACAACCTGACTCTTTGGTGGGTAGACTCCTAATTAAAGGCAAAGTATCTTCACTTATAATGATTTCCTGCAAGCTAAGTTGGAACATAATCTAAGCTACACTTGAAGGAATTTTATGAGCATACAAGAGGTGCCAAAGGAGGGATTGATTTAGAGCATAGGAAATGGGGTTGATGTAAATGTGTGGAACGACAAGTGGATCCCTAGACCAAGTACGAACTTTTAAAGTGATCAGAACTATGCGAGGCGGGAACCCGAATATGCGTGTGATGGAGTTGATAGACTGGAGCACCGGAAGATGGGACGAGGCCACTATTTGACAACTGCTGGAAGCGTCTAGCGCGGAGGAGATCCTAAAATTGAGGTTGATTTCACCAGACTGCAAGGACCGTACCGACTGATTTGACACAACAATAGAAAGAGGCCCTTCATTGTAAAATCTCCATATATATGCTCCTGGAAAAGGAAAATAGCAGAAGGGGCGACATGGGGCAGACAAGTAGAGGATTCGAGGAAAGACTGTGGAAGGCGTTGTGAAGCATGAAGATGATACCCCAGGTTTCGTCCATCGTCTGGAGGGCTGCAAGGGAGGTGTTACCATGTAAAATCAACCTGATGAAGAGGAAGATTACTCTCGATGACAGGTGCGAAAGATGTGGAAAGTAGGAGCTGGCGACTCTACATGTGTTACGAATGTTGGCCGACCAAAGTTGTGTGGAAATGGCTAGAAGGGTAGCTTGCGAAGATTTTGGAAGGGTTCAGTGACAGTCAAGGATCTATTCCACAAAGTGTCCATGGAGGGAGCGGTAGTCGAGCGCTCCCTCCATTTGAGCCTGATTGTCTTCCTATCCTCTCAAAGATTAATTAGTCAAGGCTACACGGGCCTGGGGTGACTAGGAGGCTTGTAGAGATCATACGAGAGAGGGCAAGAGAATTGGGGGAGACTTGATGGACCCATGCATGTTCGCCGAAGCGGCAACAAGGCCGCACGCTCACTAGCTACACATATGCCAATTTTTGACACTTTGATTTTCTTAAAGTCCTTTTTACCTGCAGATGTTTATGTAAAATTGGTTGAAGAGTTTTAGGGCCCGTTTGGTTCGAGCTAGGGAAAGGAAAGAGATTCATTACCTTTATGGGAAGGAAAAGGAAATGATTAGTGTTTGATTGTATTTTTGTTTGGTTGACTTAGAAGATGAATCATTGAATTCCCTATTGCCATTGTGAATGTTTGGTTGAATTGATTTAGGAAAGGGATATGTTTAATCATCTCATAAATCCTAATATTTGTCGTTTTTTATTTGTAATAAATGATCATCAACACTAAATTAAAGCTCAGTTTTGAATTATTATTTTTTCTATAAATGAGAATAGGAACCATTTCGGATTTCTTCAGAATTGCTGCACAACAAAGATATAACACCCTACAAATTTAATGGCGCACCACAAAAGGAAATTTGACAATATCCAACAGAAGTTGAGACAATTTCTTTTAAAAAGTTAACAGAAGTTACAATACACAACCAGAAGTTGACAGAAGTTAAGACAATACACATTACACACCAGAAGTTAACAGAAGTTAAGCCATACACACCAAAACCAGCTTCAATAGACCATAAAAACAAACGCCGTATCTGGAGGTACTAGTTTTATTGACAGTTACATTCCGTTGACAATGCCTCTACCCATATTGACAGTTACATCAGTTAAAAGCCCAACTTCAGATTGCAGCTTGTTTACAGCTTCATCGACGATTTCAGATAGCTTCTGATAGTATGGTTTTGGACACCCGGACTTACTCCAAAACATAAAACAATCTACATAGAAGATGTCAGTACTAAAAGTTATGCAAATAGGATTCTATTGCCGAGATTATGCCAATGAGATAAAGAGGAGATAAGGAAAAGATAAATAAGAAGGAAATGAAACATAAAATAGATAGGGCAGGAAGAAATCTTAAAAATAGTACTATCAAAGAAAGAAAGAAAGCATTGCTAGGATTATAATATAAAACGCAGCCAAATACCTACTTGGATATCTACTTGGATCAGCTGTTGACTTGCCAGAAAGAGCTGCTGCAAAGAAGGAAAACAAGACATCACAGATTCACGGGTGAGCTATTGGGGATTAGGTTTTTAACGGGCTGTACAGAACCTGTAAGATGAAATGAGATAGGATAAACTATCTTCTTTTGTCAACAGAGGCATAAACATACGGTGTCTCCTAATTCACTTTTTCAGGTGATTGAAAGGGAGTTTTACCTTCTGAATTTGACAATGGAGGATTTGATGGGCGACTTACTGGACAGAGAAGGCTGATATCAGAAAGTTGTTGCAAAATGTGATCAGCAGACATTTAGATTTGAGTTAGCAAGTGAATGGTTTTTTTCCCCGCAGTATGACATTAGTTAAGTCACCTTTGCTGTAAATTGCTCGTCTAGTAGAATATCACTTGAACTTATGGAGACGTGATAAACTGGAGGATCACAAAATAAATGTAGATATTCCTGTAAAGAATAAATAATTGAATATTCATTATTTGGTGTTGGTCAATGATAATATTGTCTCTGCTTCAGTATAAAGAATGTTTAGCCAGGCTTGTGTCTATCACAAGAGTTCAGCTGATATACTGTAAGAATTATGATTTGAATGACTAGGAAATGATTGAAATTGGGCTTGTTCATATTCGAAAGGCAATCATATGCACGGATGCAACTAGAAGAAAAATAGAAAGCTACAACAATCTCAAATGAGGTTTGAAAATAAAGGCCTTCCTCGCTTCTCACTTTCTTTGTAAAAGCTTGAGTGCACAAATGGTCTAATAGAGAATATAAATGATGCGTCCAAAGTCCAAACCACACACCATGATATACTTTTTTACTTTAATAAATGTACTAATGTTATCTTTTTAGCTTGATCACTAATCAGGAACGTAGCTAGAATACAATTTTTTAGAGTTTGAATGATTATAATAAAAAAAACAAAGAGGTATCACAACAGGAAAAAAAAACAAAGGCAAAAGAAGGATGACTCGAAAAACAAAGCATGAAAGTACTTACAAACACCAAAGGCAGAAGCTGTAAGAAGGATAAGTGGCCAAAATCCCAAGAAAAACGTTCCTCCCAATGTTAATAGCAATTAGCGCGAGGAACCAAACCTGCAATAAAAATATTTGACAAAGATTAATTGACAGTAAAATCAGGTTAGAATGTTAATCAAGAGCAAGAAATTGGCTTTAAATGGGCATCGAATTTTAGCAGAAACTAGTGGGCATCGAATTCAGGCTGAGAATCAGAATGAATAAATGCGAGGAAAGCTTTCAACTCTCAAATTGGGAACAACAAATAATACACTAGGAACCCCAATTTGATCACAAAAAACCTAATTTGCAGCAGTTATCCTAAAACCATTACTAGAGCTTTAACCAATCTGATGAAATTTCCCTTCAATAAACCAATCTGAGCAACCTAACAGAAGGTTCCTAGTGAAATTTCCCTTCAACACATTGGAAATATCAACAGAAGGTTCCTTTCGAATATGAAAAGGAACCTTCAGAAACCTCATATTCGAAGCTTGAGAGAGTTAGGGAGTTCGTTTTTTATGTAGATTCGAAACTTCATAAGCTTCAGAAACTTCAAAAACCTCATATTCCATAGGGAAACTGAAGGAAAAGCATAAGAAATCTCATATTCAAAGGAAAGCACAAGGAAACAAGTTCCCCTCGGATCGAAGTTGCGAAGCTAGGGTTAAGGACTCACCGAACGAGGTTGAAGATCTGCCACTGGCATCGAGGTAGGGAAGAACCGATGAGCGAGATAGAGATCGGAGGGGAAGGACGGTGCAATCGACGGGGAGTAGCCTTCGGCGATCCTTCGATGGGAAGCGAATCAGCGATGGTATCGGGAGCGACTGAGCGAGACGGTAAGCAAAAACACCAAAAAATCGAGGGTAACGTTTTGGGCCGATGCGTTTGAGGCGTAAAACACTTTCTTTACTTTGAGGAGCTGAAACAAACACTTTCTTTTTAGCCTAACACTAATAAAGTGTTTGTTTGGCTTTTTTTTAATGAACCAAACGGGCCCTTGATGAAGAGGAAATTGGGTGGAGTATACACTTTTTCAAGTTTTTTTTGAAGTAATTGTACTCCTTCAATTTTGTTTTAGGGAATTATACTTTTTAAAGATGGTTATTACCTATTTACCCTTAAAATCAATTTTTACCTTTTTCAATTTTTATCCTTTTTAAAAAGGCCCTTTTGCATAACTAGACCCAAAAAAAGGGCTCATTTGCACAACTAGACATGCCTTTGTTTTTGTTGCTAGGAGTAGAAAGTGACCATTTTTTGCAAATAAAAAATACAATCAGGAGAGGAAGTTGCAGGTGAAGGGGAGAGACATTATAGCTACACTGTAGTTGTCAGTGACATGTGGCACCAAAGGGCATCCTCCGTTCATTTCAGAAAATAGTACACCGCCCATCTTACCAATAGAATGAATTGGTCCTACCAATAGGCTAAACCTGTCTTTCCATACCTGGAGATATTTTGGAGAGAATCTGGAGGGGATTCACTGTAGCTGATTTGGCGGGCTGTCAGTGAAGTTTTGGCACCAAAACAGGGTTCCTCCTTTGGAAAGGGGGGGGGCATTTATGAGGGGAAAATGCAATGATTACATTGATGGTTGTCCCCCAAGAACATATATAAGCTTGAGAAGAGGATCTGAAACACCATAACATGCTCTGCAAAAAGTGAGGCAGAATAGGAGAGAAGCGGAAAGGACGGGGAAAAATTTGCCCGTTCATCCCAGGAAACGATACAGTCCCCATCCTACCAATAGAATATTTCCGTCCTACCAATAGTGTACAACTGTCCTTTCATATTTGAAAAAGTGCAAGAAGTTTGTCCGGTGGCAGTGGCAACGATGGGTAAGTGATCTTGTGCATATCCTCTATAGTTGTTCCTTTTTCTTATAACAGAACTACCCCAAGGTGACGATTTCACGAGACCAGTTGCTGAGAGTTCGTAATTTATACTCTCTCTTTTTGATCAATTGCATAACTTGCAAATTAAGATTACAAATTCAAGCGCTATTTTTGCTTCCTGCAAAATGATCACATCTTGATGCCTAGACGATCATAAGGACCCATTGAAAATAGTATATTAGCTCAATTGGTAGAGCGTTGTGTTTGCACACAAAGATGTGAGTTCGACTCTCACATAGGCTAATACAGAGTATGTGTTCATGAATCTCTCTGAACTTATACAATTATGAATCTGGCAGAAAATATATATACTAATGGTAGGACAAATTTATGAGCATATTAGGACAAATTCATAAATCTCTCTGAACTTATACGATTATGAACATGACAGGAAATATATACACTAGTGGTAGGACAAATCTATGAACATGGTAAGACAAATTCATAAATCTCTTCAGACTTGTATAATTATGAACCTGGTAAGAAATATATACATTATTGGTAGGATATATTTGTGAATCTGGTAGGGATAATTCCCCCTTTTCTTTTCCACTGTCTCACTTTCCCCCTTTTCTTTTCGAAGTTTAGGTTTTACTCAATTTTCTTTCTCCAAATGATGATCATGAACTTGTCAGCCATGACTGTGTACTTCTGAGTGTCAATCTTCACTACTTAGATCTTGTCTTTCAGTACAACACTAACTTTATCCAGGATAGGAACCATAGCTTGAGATTCATCATCACACATGATATATCCATGTATAGCTTTTGCATCTGTGGTTCATATAACTTCAGTGTCTGCATGTGGAGCCTGTCTTCTCCTTTTGCTTTTCTGAGATTCATGTGGAATTAATTTTTTTTTCGTAAAGTCAATTATGCATTTACATTTTTCCAATAGTATAATTATATCGTACCATCAGTGTGCATCTATCCTACCATTAGAGTCAAGTTATACAGGAATTACCGGGTTTCCATTATGATCATACCAATATCGTTGTTTTATCCTACCATTAGTTTCCATCAATCCTACCATTCGGATCCTACCAATATCGTTGTTTTCTCCTACCATTAGTTTCCATCAATCCTACCATTTTTGTGCATCTATCCTACCAATTTAAATAGCTTTCAAGGAAAATCAAGCTAGAAACCGTAGCAAATTATGTTCCACATTCTTCAGAAAAACAACCAAGGGTAGAGGGTTTCCGATCTACAACAGAAGATGAAGGAAACCTAAGTAACATTATATCCAAGGGTAGAGGCTCTAATTAAGTCGTTCTAGCATTGAATTAGATTGGATTCATGAATTTTGATTGATAGAAATTGGATTGAGATTGGGATTTATGGATTGGTAATTGAGATTGAGATTAGGGTCAATTCACGCCTCAATGATTACTAGTCTGGGATTTGTGGATTGGTCAATATTACTTCTACTTCTTTGTCAATAGTACAAATATATCTTACTATTCGTGTACATCTATCCTACCATTAGTGTCAAGTTATACACTTAGGAATTTCGGTGATTACATTTTTATCATACCAATATCGTATATTTATCCTACCAGGTTCACAAATTTGTCCTACCACTAGTCTATATATTTCCTACCAAATTCATAATTTTATAAGTTCAGAGATATTCATAATTCATAAATTTGTCGTACCAGATTCACAAATTTGTCCTGCCATTAGTGTATATATTTCCTACCATGTTCAATCGTATAAGTCCGAAAGATATGAACACATTCTCCGCATTAGCCCATGTGAGAGTCGAACTCACATCTTTGTGTGCATACACAATGCTCTACCAATTGAGCTAATAGGCTATTTCCTACCATGTTCAATTGTACAAATCACTAAGCTTTAAGCTGGTTGTTTGTCAAATTTGTTTTGATCAGCTAACATTGTTTTATCTAAAGGTGATAAGCTAACATTGTACAAATCACAAGCACTTGTGAGCCACTGCTGGAGAAGTATTTCCTGGCAAAAGCTTTAAGCTGGTTGTGGCTTGCCTTGAAAAGTATATCCTGGCAAAAGCTTAACAATTTCCATTTCTCTGTTAATCTTTTCCTTTATGTTCAATTCCCTCTCCTAAACAAAGGAGTTCCATTTGTCAGGGACTATTGTATCAGCAATGACAATATTTAGAGATTCTGAAGCAAAGGGTAAAGATCACTGCAGACATTTAGTATAACTCTCAAACGATTAAAGCTATTTAGTCTCATCCATTCCAGATAAGCAATTCAATCATTTAAAAGTGGATTGCCCTCCCTGCACATAACCACCACTCCTCGTAGAGAGGCATGTTGATTAAATCAACAAGATAGACATACTATATAGTAAAACAAATGTCTGTATTCATTCTTGTATATTTCATGATGAGAGAAATAGTTCATTAACTATTGAGGCTTTCAAAAGGAGATTACTCTATGATTAATAAGATAAAAATCATACGAACCATCTAATTTCAATCTCTCAAATCATATACTTTAAATAGGCAATGAAACAACGTTGAGATTCTGAAGACATAACGACCAACCCTATTTAGCTCTACTTAAAACAATTTTAAATTTATTTAGGTGTTGAAGACATATCTTCATACCATGTTCAATCAAATGCATATACAAAATTTTAATTTCCATTAAAATTCATGGGGAATGATCTCCTCAAGGGGTTGTTTCTAATCCTGACCATGTTATGAGTTTTTATGGGAATATTTGTGTTTGGAATAGATCGAATCTGCATCAATGTATAGCCAAAATCATACCAAGTCTTATAGATGTATCATTACTCATCATAAATTTAATATCAAAACTTCATACAGATACCCACACTAATCTCTCAGATCAACACCAATTCTAACCAAAAATGGGTTGAAACCACTGTCCAACGAATCAAAGATACCACATAACTCTAGGAAGCTATAAACATATTATAGTCCCTAAAATAACAACATATGTTTGTCGTCGATAAGAACCATTCAACCATAAGGCTTGGTAGCAAAATTGCATATTTTATCATAAATTAGCACAACTACTATTTCAATAAGAGATCAAAATTGGCAAAATCAGTATGAGAAGATGGGGATTGGAGATAGATTGCTCCACATAAAAGGTTTTGGAGATAAAATATCCCGTAGCCAAACAATGTCAATTTCGGCACGGTTAATTAGTGCCAAAATCATGGCGTTCCAGGACACAAGGACTCTCTTAGACATTTCATCAAACACCTTCCATGCACTACCCATTGCCCTCTCCTCACAATAAAAACTAATCATGGAATTCTCAATTCGCTGGTCATCTTCCATACTAATCTTTTAATTCACTCCTTGTGCACAACTCATCAACAAATTCTAGTTAAGCCCTAAAAACATCAATAGATTTTCAAATCAAACAAAATCTGAAATAGAAAATCCTTGAATTGAATTGATAACGGTTGAAGAAGAGTTGAGAACCTGAGCAATTGAAAACAACTCCACAGAGCCACCGTTGGCGTAGATTAAGACACCACAGTCGTCAGTACCCTCATTCGCTCCATCTGCATCCGATCTGCAATCGATGAGGAGTTAAACCGATATTCTGGACTTAAACCAATCTCTGTTGATCCCTCTGCTTCGTGAGAGCTTCACCCTTATCATCGAGGAGAAGAAAGCGGCACTGGAGGAGAAGGAGGCATCGTGAGAGCTTTACCCTTGTCATCGGCGAGCAGAAAGCGCACTGGAGGAGAAGGAGGCGTATGTGTACTGTCTCTCTCCCAATCCCCCTCCTCACTTGTTATACTCGGTTGCCAACAGTGCAAAATTATCGGTGTTTTTTTTTTTTTTGCTTGGGGTAGACTAGGGGTGGCCACGGGTTACGAGTCGACCCGTGACCCGACGGGTCGTACGGGTCAATGACCCGGCGGGTCCGGGTCAACGGGTGGGGGCGGGTTGCGGGTTAGGGTTAGGGTCAGGGATTTTGAACCCGATGCCCCGGCGGGTCATGACCCGGCAAGTCAACCCGCCATCCCAATTTTTTTTTTTTGAATTTTTTTTATGTTTATAATAATTATTATGTATATTATTCTTAGAATAATTCATAATACATAAACATAAACTAGTTTGCAATGTGCAATGTGGGTCAAAAGCACTATCACCCTTCCCTTTTTATAGATTTGGAAGACATACCCTATTCTCTCAACTTTCAATGTGGGACAAGACTCTTGTCCCACATTGAAAGTTGAGAGATAGAATGAGAAGAGATGGATGTATATATATATATGTGTACTCCATCCTCCCTTAACCCCCACTCTTCACTTTAAGCTTTATTTCTTAAAATGAAATGGAGTAAAGTTTGAGAAGTTTTATATCCATACATTTATATTGTAGTGGATGAAGGAAGTTTTATAAAAATATGAAATTTCTCATGTTTTTTTCCACTTCATATTAAAATGAAATGGATATAAAAAGTGATATGTATAAAAAGTCTTTACATGTCATTTTTTTTAAAAAATTTTTAGTCAAAAATATTAAAAAAAATAAATTTTTTTTTTTAATTTGGGAATCCGGCGGGTCAACGGGTCGACCTGAACCCGTCAACCCGTGGAATTCCCGGGTTAGGGTTCGGGTCGCCATTCCCCGACCCTTGACCCGGCGGGTCGAACCCGTGGCCACGCCTAGGGTAGACTGCAATTATTGGGTGTACTATGTATTTTTTGCAATTAGGCCCATTTTTGGTCTAAGTACTACCCTTTCCTCTTTTAAAAATGATTGATGATAAAGATATTTTTAACAAATCAAATTTTATCCTAATTTCTTTATTCTTTTTTAAAAGGATTGGTGGATGAAGATATTTTAACAAACTTTTTCCTTTTAAAAACTACCCAGTTAGATTACTGCGGATGAATTGGTGGATGAAGGGATTATTATCAACGGAGAATTTTCTAGAGTACCACTTTAAGAATTTTCTAGGTTACATGTAACGTACGTTACTCTTCAAATTATTTGATTAGAATCGTTTATCGATCAATTCTACCCTAAATTATTGCGTGCAAATGATTTTATTGTAACAATTTTTGTTTCTTTTTCCAGTTTGCAGCGTAGAGATGACCGAACAAGATGGCGGAGGGTCCATATTATCCCAGGTTCAACCACACAATGAACCTCCAACATTGAGTTATTTACAAGAAATCACACTCCTGTAATACAATAATATTCATGTAGTCAATTCTTGTAATACAATAATATTCATGTAATACAATGTCATGAGTTACTTACAAGAAATCACACTCCTGTAATACAATAATATTCATGTAATCAATTCCCGTAATGAATGAAATCTTGTAGAGTTGTATTACAAGAAATCATTATAACCAACTAAAGTAGCATACAATTCTTGCAATGAATGATTTACTGTAATGAACGAATTCTTGTACCCATTACTATAACCAACTACAATAGCATACAATATTTATTGTAATGAATGATTTCATGTAATGACCAAATTCTGGTAAAGACAGGTATCAATTAAAGTAGCATACAATTATTGTAAAAATAGATAACGATTATTGTAACCTAAATTATTGTCCATAAATAACAAGAAGCGAATACAATATCCGTAGGTAAGATATCGATTCCCTGAAGCCTGTATCTACCCTACATCTTCATTATTTGTGTTTGTATCAGGGCGCTTAATTCCCGTGGTTGAATTAGGGTTCTCAAATTAGAGTTTACTATACCATGGAAGTTACAATAACAACCACAAAAACAAATAAATCAAATTTACCAACCTTCAATGCCTTCGCAATCACCGTACTTCAAGGAAGATGCAATGGGATGAGTGTCGCTTAATTGAACAGAGGAATGGAAAAGAACGAGCGTTTATGGAATGGGATGAGCGTCAATGTTGTCAATGGAATTAAAATCAATTAGAGATTATACGATTAGTTGTTACAATCAAATTAAGGACAAATCTGTCATAACAAAAACAAAATCTTCAATGGTACATTTACCAAAAAAAACTTGAAAAGGGTATAACTACCCAATTTGACCTTTAATGAAAGAAGTCGGTTTTTCTAAAAAAAAAAGATGACCATTGATAAATTTGATACGCTGGCAATAAGACAAATTTTAAAAAGAGCCTTAAAAGATTAAGGCTCTGTTGAATGACTAGTTATGGTCATCCAACACTAATGGTCCATTTGCATTTCTTTCATATAACCACTAGCGCATTTACGCCGCAGAGAGAAACACTCTCTTTTGGGAGAGCCCCAACCCTCCTTCGGGAGCCCCAACCCTCCTCCGAGAGCCCTGATCCACCCCTTCGGGTTGGCTCGAATGCGGTCGGTGTGTTTGGCTTCCTCTGGCTCCCCACCTGCCACAACCTGTTTTTTCCGGAGGTACAAACCCCTTCTTTCGATCCTCTCTCCGGCGCTCTTCCTCTCCGGAGGTTGTGTATCGCCTTCTCGGTGATCGGAAATCCATTCACCGGACCTGGCCTGTTGGCTTGTATTCTATTGAAATCGTTTTGGGGTTTTGGACGATTCTTGCGTCTTGTCCCTGATTTCAGTCCATCCATGCTCAATTGAGGCCTCTAAACCACACATTCTAACCTTCGCCTTAGTCACTCTGTGGTGGTGCCCTGAGTCGGTTCCCCGTCATTGCAGACCCCGAGATTGGATTTTGCCGACTCCACCATTCAACCTCCATTCATAACCTCGGTCTGGTGGCGTCTGTTCGATGGAGGTTACTTGTCCTCAGATCCTTGGTCTGGGGCGCCTCCGTCGTCATCGTTCTAGCTGTTGTTGTCGTTGTCGTACACCGCTACCTCAACCTCCTGCAGCTCTTCCACCCCTTGCTACATCAGGGTTGCCGAGGACCTCTCCCCTGCTCCCACGGGCCTCCCCTTCCTGTTTGTTTAGGCCCGATAGCCACCCTTTGGGCCCAAGGCATATTCTTGGGCCTAAAGCTTTCCCAAACAATTATTTAAGAATTAAATAATTAAATAAAACTTTATATATATATATACTCCTTATATATTTATACACATATTTTTAAATTCCGTTTGGGTTTATGGTGCGTTCGCTTCATGCCTGTGTAGCTCTACGTTTGGCGTGACTGGATTTTCTTCTCCATTGACGGGGTTCTGGAAGTCGAAGTCGAGATAGGTTGGGGTCGAGGTAGCGTGTATCGAGGCGACTCCTTTCTCCGATAGAATTGTTCCTTGGAGGTTCGTCTTCACTGACCACATGTGACTCCTGATATGTCGCTGGCCTACGATGCTGCTTCTGTGTTGTGCTTGGCTTCGTCCTTCGTCTACGTCATCGTCGCGCTCGGTTTAATTGTGTTCGGTTAGGCTTTGTAGAGCGCTTTTTTGCCTGTATTTTGCACCTTCTTTGTATTTTTTTTATTTTTGACGGTTATCCGTCTGCCGACTTGTCGGCCTTCGAGGTACAGGTATGTCTGGCCTCGAATTCTTACCTTATATATAAAAAAAAACCCACTAATGGTCCGTTTGGATGACTAGTCAAATTTTAATAGTTATGGTCCGTTTGAATGACTAGTCAAACAAACCCTTATTCCCTTTAAGCTTTTCAGAACTTTTTTTTTTTATATTTACAAATCTATTCATTTTATCCTTTCTTATAAACTACTTTAATTACCCTATCAACTAGAGTTATCAAAACTCATCTATTCAGGAAAAAACATGTCGTTTACTATCCATATACGGTTTTGTAAGAAGATAAAAATTATATAAATATCATCCTAATTTTTTTTTTTTTAAATTGATATTTGATATATAGTTTTTACTTTTTTATCATCCTGAAAAAACATACGTAAATAATAAATGACATATTTTACCGAAAAGATAGAGTATCTTACTAACCTATGAACAATGTAATATAACTTAATTAATCTATCAACTTTAACGGCCCTATTAAGCATTGGCATTATATTAGTCATTAACTCTGCTGGGACTTGTGACCAGGAGTACGTCGTGTGCACGAGCGCATATGCACTAGTAGGCTTAACCTAGCACACAAGCCGAGTGATGTTCTCGGGTTTCATCCTAAAACCAATTGTTTATATAACTCACCGACTTATATATTAAGGTTTAATATGTTCAGCTTTCGATGTGAGATTCTTTTTTGTCTTATTCACATCTCTTAATACTATATGCAAGTACAGTTAGGGTCTTTTGTCTCTAGTCGACACTTGAAAAACGGATTTAGCATCTCATTTTTTTAGCTATCTCAAGATTAAGAGTCGGACCATTTGACAACTTTACCACTCTAATACCATCCTAAGGTCTATTGAGACTTTTGTGACCAAAGGGATCGTGTGTACAAACATTTTTACCGAAAATATAAGCATTTATTTGAGAAATGGAAAGGAATTTGTAAATCTGTGCACAACTAATTATATGATGGATTACTAGTATATGTCTATCCGTAAACACGATCTCTGAATCTCAACGGACTTCATAAATAATTATTTCTTATCATCTCTACATGAGTTTGTGTTCAACTGAAATCGGCAAGAGTGAAACTTACAAAACTATATAATACTCCCTCCGTTCAACAAAACTTGACGTTTTATTATTCATGCACGCTTTTTTAGGAGCTAAAAACTATATAAAATATCGACTTTTTAAATAATTTTTTTTAACAATTTCGTAGTTATTATTAATAAGTACAAACTTGTTAAAATTTTTTTTTAAGAAAATGAATATTTTATAGAGTAAATGGTAGTGGATATACCACTTTCATTGGGCCATTGCAAAAATAACCATCCCCCAGCCCAAATTACAAAAATGTCAAATTGATCCAACCAATTGCAAATGTAACCGGTAACCCTAACCTGTTGCAGCAGGTAAGAAAGACTATTGAAAAATGGAAAGAGAAAACTAAAGAAAGCATACCTCACATCAACGTCTTCAGTGACAATCATCACTTCAAGAAACCGTAGAAATTCGAAGGGGAAACCGCCATTGGAGGGAAAACCTGCTTGCTGTGACGCCGAAACTGAGGACGACGCCGGAAGAGAGAGAGAGAGGTGCGGCGCTTACTGTGACGCCGGAAACCAGAGCGAGGGACGACCCGAGATTGGAGAAAGACAACCCCTGGTGTCGATTCCGCCATTGAAGAGAGGTAAACCCCCGTAATATATCTCGAAGCTTTCTTCTTTAATGGTAGTTCGGGGGTTTCAAAGCATGTAAAATCAATTTAGGGCCGGTTGGAAGAATTGGGGGATTGGATTTCGAAAAATGGCAACGGCAAACCCTAACTGGAAATGTGGTCGGCGTTTTGGGGATAGGGGTGTTAGGGATGAAATTGAAGGTCGAAAATTGGTAGAAGAGGTTAGACAACCCCAATCAAACAATGAAATTGGGGATGGGAAAACTCGTCAATGGCGAGCGGGGTCCTGCTTGTGGATAGGGGAAACGATTGAATGGCTAGGTATAGGAAAATCTGGGTAGGGTTTGATTTGGGGAATTCAAGGAAGAGGCTGAGATTGTTATATAGTTAAAGAAGCTATAATTCCTTTTTCATTACATTGTGTCATAAAAACAAGACTAGTAAACTTGTTTTGAGACCTATTTTAGACCGTAATTACTTGGCAAATGTCCTGGTCCAACTTGATATCGCTTTGTGACCACTGTATGAATGTTTATTTGTTTGAAGCTCTCTTTTTATTTTATTAGGCCTTATTCTTTGCTTGCTGGTTAAAGTGTATAAGTGTCCTGTTGACCCTTTGGAGTTGATTTTAATGTTTTTGTGAGGATTGAAGATTGGTCAAAGAATATGCACTTATCTTGTCTTAAGAAGTACATGTATTTGACAAAAGTTAAGATGGCATCAAATTTGATATCGTGTTGCACACATGTTGACTGATGCTTCCTGTTTTTTATGTGTAATATTTTGAGCTTTATGTCTCATATTGCAGGCATTTTGAGGTGTTGCCTATTTTGTGGTGTTTGAAATTCGTAACTCTCGTTTTCTGGTGTTGATGGTTTTTCCAAGCAATTGTGTGGTGTTGTCAAATGCAAAATGTTAAAACGTCTGGCAGGAAAAATACTTTGACCGGCTATTCATTTGTAAGTAATGGCTAGGATTATTGCTGAAATTGGTGTTATTTGAATGACAGATTAAGGACAATGTCAAAAGGCAAAGGAAAAAAGGTGTCGACCCCTTCGAGCAAGAAGGTATAAGCTGTAATATCTTATGAGCCAGTAAATTAGGGGCGTTAAATTTTTTGTGTTTGTGATGTGAACATCGGTATTCTCTTATTATACTTGTAGTTTATTTTGTCAATTCCGTTCCGCATAAGCATAGTCGTCTTATTTCTTTTGGGATATGTACACAGCAGAGACAGTGGTGCTTACGCCCTGCGGTTCATGGAGTTGCTTGCTGAAGGCGTGAATGACCTGTCCGGAGATACCGACGACGCCGTCATAACCGCGTACAGGTACGCACTTGCTGCTAAGATCGTCGTGAGGTGTCCCGTTCCTCCTTCCAGCCCAACTGCTACTATCTTGGAGGCTGCGGAGACTTGATGGATCTGGTTATGTCACAAAATGTAACACCGTAGTTAACGTAGGCAAAGTACTTATGTGTCTTGTAGGATTTGATGTTGTTGTTCGTTATGGATAGCTTTTGGTGTTGTCGTCGTTATTGGTTGACTACATAACAGTTGCACCCTTTTGAACCCTTGGAAACATTTGATGGTTACTACATGTGTTTAGTTTTGGTGACTTCGCCAACATTGTTGTAACCCAACAGGTTTGTTTAAGATAGAAGGTATTTGTTGTCTCCCAGAGTTTGATTTTGTAACCCTTGGAAACATTTGAAGGTATGTGATTTTGTGCTTTGTATTACATAATGTTGACAAGGCAGGTGCAACCCCATAGCTAGTGTCGGTTCTGCCCTAGCTTTCCGGATTGCCTTGCCAATTGTGTGAGTTTCCTTGCCAGCTGAAGTGTTTTCGTTGCCATCAATAGTGTTATTTGGGCCATACTCCAAATTCATATCAAGATGCGATGTCGACCCATCGACAGCCATATCAACCCAACCACCCTCTTCCACCACGACTGTTGTGATGTCTCCGTCTGGTGATTTGGCGCATTGTCCCATGTTCATAACCATTGAACCACTTCCATGTTGGCTTCCACTCCTATTTGTAGTGTCTGGTTCACCTGCTAAACGTGTAATCATTTCCACCTTTTGGATCCTTGTGTTTGATGACTGAATAGGTATGTTGTGGACACTTGGTTCTGTTTATTATGGATGGTTGTTGCGAATGTTGCGTTATGACGCATTTCGTTTGGGTTTAAGAGCCGTTGTTCTTATGTTGGGAAGTTTCTGAGATATATAAAATATGGTAAGGGATTGCCTTTTATCAGCTTAGTCTTTGATGTTATTGGCTAGGAAAAATCATGTATTTGCTAGTAAGCAAAAATCCCCGTACATATGTCTTTTGCTTCGTCAGTAAACTAAACAGCCAGTTATTTGGCAAAATAAGCGACCAAAACCCCAAAGTTTCCCCGATTTACATGCAAGCTACCAAAATACTACCTTCGCCTACCCAAAAAAAGAGGCATCCCACTAGACATTCATATCACCGTCTTTACACGCCACGAATCCTTATGTCCTCTGACGTTTCCGACGAAGGAACTCCCCACGAGACGATACCTGCTTCTTGTCTTCGGCCTCGTACATCTCATCATCGGATGATATTTCCATACAACCCATATTCACAAGCATTGAACGATTTCCTTGTTGGCTTCCACTATCTTTGACCGAACCGTACAAAGGAAAGGGTCATGCCCCATCTCCACCCCTTGAGTTTCAGTACTTGAACATGTGTATCACTTTTATCATCCACTTGAATCGGATAGCATCCCTCCTTCGTATCGAGTAGGTATTTCAACTCCAACTCGTAGCAACTCGGGTCAACCCATGATCAATGATGTATATTGTATGCAATTACCATGTGTATCCCTGTGTATATCAATACATATTTTGTTGACGACTAGGATTTCCCTTTGCTTGGCTAGTAATTGGATTTCTGGGTTTTATTCTTCCAACTTGACGTTAATGGCAGCTATGGGCAATCGTTTGTTTTCCCCTTTTAGGTCCACCTGTGGAGCCCACCCATCGCCTTTTATAGTCCATGTGTAACCCGCCTGACTTCCCACATGATTTCTCTCCAAATTGGCTTGGCGGGAATTTATTTTGTGAAAAGTGAAACACTCTCTCTCCATATAGCATTAAATGCTTGTCCTTTCCCCCTCCCCCCCTCTCTCTCCACAGGGACTGTCCTCTCTCAGCCCTATGCAACTCCTTTATTTTTAAAAAAAAATTTTTTTGCCAAATGAACATACTCCCCCCTCTCTTTGGTCGACATTTGTCCCCTCCTTTTTTCTTTTGAAGACCATGTGCAACCTGCTACCGGGTACACATTATTTGCAAATCTCACCTTTTGTCATCCCTTTGCAAATTGTACCCCTTATGGTTATATTTGCAAACCTCAAATTTTTTTGGTATATTGATGCAAATTGGCCTATTTTATATAGTTTTTATCATTCTAAAAAAGCGTGCATAAATAGTAAACGACAAGTTTTGTTGAACGGAGGGAGTAATAGACCTATCAATGTTCGAAGGAAAATGGTTAGATTTGGTCAATGTCAAAATCATTGGCTTAAATTTGATGTCACCTAGATCGCTCATTAATGTACATTCAAATTAATAACATAATAACCAATAATAGACAAACATATATATTAAAAAAAGCACATACAAATGTATGGATATTTTTTTACATAGATCGATCAATATAATTACACAACATTAGTGAAATGCAAATGATATCTCTAATTGAGACGACAATAGTAACAACAATGTAGTACATCCCCTTTATAGTTGGTTTATAGTTGGGTCTGAGAGGTCGAATTGTCTCTGATTGTCACAAGAAAAAGAGATGGAAAAAAGGGTAAATATCACAGGGTAAATATCACATGGGAGACATATTAATTTCATCCTTCTGACAAACCGGAAATTCTAGCTAATAAGCCAATGATCTTAAAGGGGCTTGCTTCAAAATCGTCCCCTTTTGGCTTCATGATTTGCTTCATAGATTAATAATTTGCAAAAATATATTTTGAGAACAAGAACATTTATTTATTTATATATTTATATATTGATCATATCCCTGCAGTCCAAAGTTGGGCATTTTTCACCTTTGAGATACTCTCTAGCACTTCAAATGGAAGTATGTCTCCAATTACAACCACCATTTTGGTGTCTAAATCTACTTTGTAGGATGTCACTCCTGTTACAAAAATTCAATAAAATCCAGTAAGTACTTGTGTATTCTGATCGATAACAAGACACCAAGACGCAAGATATACTAAAAGGTTAAATTATATATATAAAAAAAGCACCGATAAAACTATTTTTTAAGATAAAATTATCATCTATTACAGCACTAAATAACTTATCATAAAACCAATTGATAATAGAAGAAATAGTCCACCAACTTTATTTACTAGGTTTGAATTTTACAACTTTTCAACATGATACACTTGTTGTGCAAAGGGTGATTTTGTGCAAAATGATATATAAATAAATTAGATGATTATTTTTTGTTGTATATCCTCACAAATAAGAAAAGATCAAGACAAGTTCAAAATTATGAATTAACATACCTTCAATCTTGGAGATATGCTTCTCAACCCTCTTTGCACAACCATTGCAATGCATTGACACCTTCAACACAACTGTCTGAATCCAAAAGCATCAAACCACAAATCAGAACAAAAAAAAAAAAACATTTGATCAAAATCTCCAAACCATATATTCATATATATATTTTTGTTTCCAAATCAAGAGAGAAATTAAAATTTAGAAACCTTGGGCTTCAAGTGCAAAGCCAGACTCTGGTGTCCAGAAACCACATCCTTAAGCCTCAAAATCTGGCTATCTCCATTAGCAACAAGTGGCTTCCTCTCAAGCTCAAGCTCCTGATCTTCATCTTCATCTACCTCCACAGAGTTAATGCAGAAACAGGAGTTTGAATCATTTGAAAGGCACAAACAATACTCCAACACTCTCCCAAAGCCTCTGATCCTCCCCATCTTGCAATTGCAAGTGTAAATTAACCCAAGCAAAAAAAAAGTGCTTATAAATAGAACAAGAGCTTAGTAGCTACTCCACCTTTTTCTAAATTAAACAACCTTAAACAATCAGTAAGCTTCCAAATGTGAACTAGAGTTAAGAAAGGGGGGTGGAGAGTCAATACATTGGGAGACTCAAAGGAACCTTTTTACAAAGCCCAATGATCCAAATCTTGAACTATATATGTGTGTAGCTAACTCTCATTTTTATATGGAGAGAAAACAAATGAAAAATAATACGAGGGTGACTTAGGGCTATGAAAGCTCTAAGGAGGGGACAAAAGCTTTAAAAGATATGAATCACTTAGCTTCTAAAGTTCAACAAGCCTAATTAATGGCAAGGAGAAAGGGTAGGGAAGCTCATGAAGTCATGTGAGAGATCTGTCCAGTTGCCCAGCTAGCTAGCTTAGCTATTTTACTTTCAGTGAACACCACCCTTTCTTATATATGTATATTATAATTATATGAAATGGGTATTTTTTTTTTGAAAAAATAAATAAATTTGCAGATTATATATGACATGCAAATATGCAATGCATATATATATATATATTAATAATAGTCATAATAATTAAAGTGAGAGTGATTAGGCCACTAATTAAGTAGTAATTAAGGACAAGGAGTGAAAGAATGGGGAAGAAGACAGAAGTCTCAATCAAGGATGAACAATATATAGATAACAAGAGAACATGGGTTAGTTGGAGAAGAAAGTATTCATGTGCCCACTTAAAATGTTCTTTATAATATTGGAGAAGCATCTTAGTCCTTAGATGTATGTCAAAAACATTTAACTTGTGACATGACTTGGTATGTATATATAGGATAACATTTTAATTAGAAACAATGCCCTTGGATCTTAGTACCATATAGGGTACTTAGTTTGTTTAATTGTAACCAATAATTGTAGCCATAGGGAAGTACTAGTAATTAAAATTCGAGTGAGTTAGGTATAGTCTAAAATTTTCTTATATGTACGTATAATTTTCATTAAAAAAATTCTTAATTTAATAAATAAATAAATAAATTTTCTTAATTATTTTTCTTATTATTTTAAATTTTGTAAATGAGGTGGGCTAGAGCGGACCCAACCCACCCCTTGGTCTCTACCTGAACACAACAAAATGAACAAATGCCATGCAAATTAATTTAATTAGTGTATATCATAATGTAGTATATATAATATTTTCGCTTATATAGATAGATCTTGAAAAGCATATATATGATAGATTTTGAGGGGATTATTAAAAAAAGCCATAAGGGCTTGGTTGGTATCATTGGTTAGGAATTGGATATAGAAAGATTGAAGGAAATTATTTGGAATAGCATGGGTTTTACTGTTATTATTTGAACACGGTGAATAATTTTAATTTCTACATTTAAGTCAAATATATACTATTAATGATGCATCTTATATCATATAAATGTATATCAATTATATATGATAGATAAAATTGAATAATAATTCTGTAAAATATGAACTAAAAATGTACATCCCATACTCCTTAGTCCTTATCGTGGTTCCTTGTGAGGTACGCCCAGGGGCGGAGGGAGGGGGGCATGCGATGGCTCAAGCCCCCCGGATTTTTTTTTAAAAATATTTATATGTATAACAGATGAGTAGTGTATGAACCAAAACTACATTATAGCACAGTCGTTCAAGGCTACAAGAAGTGGAAAGAGATGTGGAGTTCGAGCCCTTCCACCTTCCTTTTTCATTTTTTTAAAAAAGAACTCATAAATTCTAAACCTTATGTCCAACCCTTTTATTTTTAACTTCATTTTCCCTTCATCAAAACGTGCTACTCTAGGTTCGGTGGCTGGCTCGCTCCTCCAGTCCAGGTTCGGTCGACGACGAGTCCCCCCTGAAAATATTTCTTCCTCTACCCCTGGGTACGCCTTCATAGTTCCAATGGGGTAGGAATTGAGATGAGAATATGAGATCTATCATCCCCGCCTCCCATCCTCATCCTCGTACAATATCGAACCATTTTAATCCCTAATAAATATCGATACATGAAATCCTTCTTGTTACCATCCCTAATTCTAACCCATTTTTTAATTTCTAGCTACAATCATACCAAACGATAACTATAACAAAGCTAGTAATTAAAACAATATATATAGAGATAATCGAGTAATATGCTCACCAAAAAAAAGGATAATCGAGTAATATGATTAATTGGTTATCATAAATTGAATTCTATCACCCTTTCGGGTAGGTGTTCGAGTCCTCATGGGATTGGTGGCTTCGAGGTTTTGGTGGCTTCGATTCATCTTGCGCTTATGTGCTGCTTTTCTTTGGTATTGCACCTTTTTGTGGAAATGTGTGAAATAATCACATATGTTACTGCACTTCTTACCCCTTTCATTTACTGTTTTATTGCCTATGGCATTTCTGTTATTTAGACGTTTTTGGTTGCCCTCTGTAATAAGCTTCTAGAGCATTTGTTTGTCACGTGATGTCCAGCTATATAAGCTGAGATATGACACTGCATTTTTTTAGGGTTTTTGGGATCAACAAGGATTAGCTTTAGCCTGTGACGGCTGAGCTATTTTGCCCAATGAAACAGTAAAAGAGGGAGCTTGGTTTCTGGATTTTACATGGGATTCTTTGCTGTTTTGTTTGCTGTGCAGGAAGGGACCTTGATCTTCACATGGTATCAGAGCTGAAGGTTGGAATCCGGGACTGATCTTTGCTATTTGAAGGAAGTGCAAGGTACCAGAGATGTCTACTGATAATGTGAGGGGAGGAGACAGAGTTGTGGATAATGATGGAAATAGAGGTAACAACAATGATCCTTTATTTTTGTCTAACTCAGATCATCCGGGAGCACGGCTTGTGGCTGTCCTTTTTTATGGATCTAATTATTTAACTTGGAGTAGAGGTGTTACCATGGCTTTAGGAGCTAAGCTTAAATTGGGTTTTGTGAATGGATCTTGTGTTAAACCGGATGATGGTACTGATGATCGATGCTCAGAGATGGGTAAGGGCTGATTTCATGGTGAGATGTTGGATATTAAATTCCATGGAGAAAAGAATATCCGAGGGATTAATGTTTATGAATTCCTCCAAGCAGCTTTGGGAAGAGTTGATGGAAAGGTATAGCCAGAACAATGCCCCACAGATTTTTCAACTCAAGAAGAAGCTAAACAATGTGACTCAAGGTAACTTGAAGCTTGGAGAGGTTTACAATACTCTTAAGAAATATTGGGATGAACTCCAAGTGCTTGAAAAGGCACCTGAATGTAGCTGTGGAGTGATGAAGCAGTGTAAATGTGATCTGGATAGAAGAGTTAGTGAGATAGAAGAGAAGAACAAATTGATGCAACTCTTAGCTTGCTTAAATGATACCTATGAGGCTGCTAGGAATCAGATATTGGCCACAGATCCTCTTCCTGCTGTGAACAAAGCTTATTTTATACTACAACAGGTGGAATTAGGAGTTGGAGCAACAGGTTCTACACAGTCAATGATGTCAGACTCTAGTGCTTTTGCTGCTAGCAAGGGCAACTTCAATAACTACACTACTAATGGTGCTGGGAATCAGGGAATTAAGAAGGACTGGAAAGAGCTCAAGAGGCTCAAATATGACAAGAAGTGCTCCCACTGTGGTTATAGAGGACACACAGCTGAGGAGTGCTTTAAGCTGCATGGGGTGCCAGATTGGTTTAAAGAGCTGAAGAACAATCAGAGATCTAGCAGTGGAGGGAGGGGATCAGTGAATGTTGCAGAGTCGGATAGTTTGGGACAGTTGGGAACACCTCTGGATGATGAAATGGGAGGCAGAAGTGGGAGCAGTGGCCAGCCTGACTCAGCCATGGTTAATGCAGTTTACCAGGAAATCATGAAGAAGATGAAGGGCAAGAATTCCATTGAGAATGCCTTTGCAAACTTTGCAGGTAAAGTTTCATCATCTTCTCATTTTTTAAATTTGCCAAACAATTCCAAGATGGGTTGGATTGTTAACACTGGGGCAACAGACCACATGATGCCTACTGAATTCTATATGCAAAATAGAATTAAATTGGGAAAGCAGATTCATATTGGCTTACCTGATGGTTCAGTTAGAACTGTGAATGAAATGGGAACACTTCATTTGACAAGCTCAGTGATCTTGAAAGATGTATTACTGGTCCCAGGATTTAAGCACAGTCTTTTATCTGTTGGCAAATTGCTAGATGATCATGATTTGATAGCAATCTTTACTAGAGATTCTTGTTATGTACAGGACCCTGGGACTAAGAGAGTACTGTTGTCAGGAGAAAGAAGACATGGGCTTTACAAGTTGCTGTCTGATGATCAGATTCAGAAATGGGAAGGCTGCCAAAGGAGTAGAGATCTGAGTTTTTTGCCTTTAAGCTTATGTAATAAAGCTAGCAGTAGTCTAGAGTTAAGTCATGCTCGACTTGGACATAGCTCAGTGTCAAAGATGAGACATATTGAGCACATGAAACAGTTTGTTTTTTATGAGTTTAATTGTGAAACCTATGCTTTGTGTAAGTTTCACAGACTTCCTTTTGAAAGGAGTAATGACAGGGCAGAGAATCCTTTTGATTTGGTTCATATGGATATATGGGGACCATATAGGACTCCCACCTATAATGGTTTCCAATATTTTTTAACTGTGCTTGATGATTGTTCAAGAGTGACTTGGACATTTTTACTTAAATCCAAGTCTCAGGTGTATCAAACTGTCCGTGACTTGGTGATTTATGTTAAAACTCAGTTCAGTAGATCTGTAAAATGCTTCAGGACAGATAATGGATCAGAATTCACTTCTCAAAGAAGTCAGGATTTCTTTAGTGCTATGGGAATTGTTCACCAGAAAAGTGTGGCTTACACTCCACAACAGAATGAGAGGGTGGAGAGGAAACACATGCATCTAATTGAGACAGCCAGATCTATAAGAAATCATGGAAGTCTTCCCATAAAGTTTTGGGGAGAGTGTGTTTTATCTGCAACACACATTATTAATAAGCTCCCTACAGAAGTGCTGAACTGGAAAAGCCCTTATGAGATATTGTTTGGAAAGCCAGCAACATTTGATGAATTGAGAGTTGTAGGTTGCTTGTGTTATGCACCAGTTGCTATGAAAGATAAGGATAAGATGAGTGCCAAAGGGAGAAGATGTGTTTTACTCAGTTTTCCTCATGGGCAGAAGGCCTATAAGCTTTGGGATTTAGATTCCCATATGACATTCATTGCTAGAGATGTCATTTTTCATGAGAATGTTTTTTCCTTTTAAGGGCAATCCTAATAAGGATGTAAAGGAGAATGTGACCACTAGATCCTCACTTCCCTTAGTTAACCTTGCAGATGATTATTTTCAGTATACAGAGAATGCAGAATCCTCATTGCCTGTGATTTCTGGTATTCAATTAGATCAGGTTGACTCCACTAGTGAGCTCAATCCATTACCATCTCAGGTTGCAGATACTGGAAGTTCAGAAGAAAGTAGCAATAGAGCTGAAATTGCCCAGCAGGTGCCACAGAATCTTATCAATAATGAGATCAATTTTCCACCTTTAAGGAGGTCATCCAGGCAGGTGACTAGGCCAGAGAGACTGCAGGATTATGTTTGTAATGCACCAAGGGGAGCTAATTCTTATTCTCAATCCTTTTTAGCTGAATGCTTTCAACATTCTGATACAGTTGACAATGGATTTGTGCAGTCCTTTGCCTTCATGGCATCTGTATATGAGCCATCTCATTTTGCACAGGCAGTCAAAGAACAGCATTGGATAGATGCTATGAACCTAGAGCTTTTGGCATTAGAAAATAATGCCACTTGGGAAATGACCATGCTACCACCAGGAAAGAAAGCTATTGGTAGTAAATGGGTTTATAAGGTTAAATATAAACCTGATGGGTCAGTGGAAAGATATAAGGCAAGAGTAGTTGCCAAGGGATACAACCAGATCAAGGGAAAAGATTACAAACACACTTTCTCTCCTGTTGCCAAGTTCAGTACAGTGAGAATTGTGTTAGTTGTGGCTACAGCTAGGGCCTGGGATTTACATCAATTAGATGTGAATAATGCCATCTTACATGGGCATTTGGATGAAGAGGTGTTTATGACACCACCTGCAGGATATAAAGTGACCAAACCTGGGATGGTTTGTAAACTGAGAAGATCTATTTATGGTTTGAAGCAAGCATCCAGACAATGGAATGTTGAATTATGTAGATTTCTTACTTCTATGGGGTTTGTACAGAGTTTGGAGGATTATTCCTTATTTGTCAAGACTTCTGGATCTTCTATAGTTGTGACATTGATTTATGTTGATGATGTACTGCTCACAGGTGATGACCTTTTCCAGATTGAGTTCACTAAGAAAGCATTGCATGAAAAGTTCACTATCAAAGATTTAGGCCAAGCCAGATACTTCTTAGGCCTTGAAATCTTAAGGGATGGTAAAGGGACTCATCTTCACCAAAGAAAGTATGTGTTGGACATACTTGAAGATTGCAAGATGACAAACTGCAAACCAGCTGTTTTCCCTTTGCAGAAGGGCTTGAAATTGTCCACTGAAACAGGAGATGTGTTACAAGATCCAGAAATTTACAGAAGGCTGGTAGGCAGGTTATTATTCTTGAACTTATCTAGACCTGATATCACTTATGCAGTGCAACACCTTAGTCAGTTCATGTCTCAACCAAGACAACCACACTTAGATGCTGCTTTGCATGTTGTGAGGTACCTTAAAGGTACCATTGGTGTTGGATTGTTCTATCCAGCAACCCCTTCTCTCCCTATATGTGCCTATAGTGATGCTGATTGGGGAGCCTGTCAATTCACTGCAAAGTCCCTTACAGGTTATTGTGTTTTTATTGGAGATTCCCTTATCTCATGGAAGACAAAGAAACAAACAACTGTGTCCAAGTCCTCTGCTGAAGCAGAATACAGAAGCATGTATGCTACCACAAGTGAGCTTATCTGGGTGGATGGCATTCTTCATTTCTTGACCATTGAGTCTCTCAAGCCCATCCCTCTATACTGTGACAACAGAGCAGCAATACACATTGCAGAGAATCCAGTCTTCCATGAGCGTACTAAACACTTGAAGATAGATTGTCACTTCATAAGGCAGTATCTTCTTGAAGGGCTTATACATCCTCAACATGTCAGAACATGCATCCAACTAGCTGACATCTTCACAAAGCCATTGGGAGAGAAGCAACACATGTTTTTCTCACTCAAGTTGGGTCTTGTTGGATTTTCCCCAAGTCCAACTTGAGGGGGGGATGTGGAAATGTGTGAAATAATCACATATGTTACTGCACTTCTTACCCCTTTCATTTACTGTTTTATTGCCTATGGCATTTCTGTTATTTAGACGTTTTTGGTTGCCCTCTGTAATAAGCTTGTAGAGCATTTGTTTGTCACGTGATGTCCAGCTATATAAGCTGAGATATGACACTGCATTTATTAGGGTTTTTGGGATCAACAAGGATTAGCTTTAGCCTGTGACGGCTGAGCTATTTTGCCCAATGAAACAGTAAAAGAGGGAGCTTGGTTTCTGGATTTTACTTGGGATTCTTTGCTGTTTTGTTTGCTGTGCAGGAAGGGACCTTGATCTTCACACTTTTGTTCTTTGATCTATGTCCCGACAGTTCACCATATGCTGTTTATCGGTCTCTCAAGGTGCCAGGTCTGTCTGACCCTCGAATATTTACCTTATAAAAAAAATTGAATTTCGAATCTTTACCTTATCAAAAAATCTGACCGGTCTGTTCCGACCGGTCCTTCTTGGTGCGATTTTGCTCGGGCGGCTTCTGTCTTTACTTTGGTGCATCTAGGCGTTCTGATTCTTCATTGGGCTTCTAGCAGTCGGAGTCGGGACTGGTTGAGGTCGAGGCGATGTGTACGGTGCGACTCCGTGATCGGGAAGGAGCTTCCTGGAGGTTCGTCTTCACTGCCCATAGGATTTCCTGTTGTATCGTTGGCTAGCGGTGCTGTTTCTGGATGAGGCTTGGCTTCGTCCGTAATCTATGTCCCCTTCGTGCCTGAGTTAGTTTTGCTTAGATTTTTCTTTTGTAATGTGTGTTTTCGCTTGTTGTATTACACTATTTTTTTTATGTTGTATGTTTTTTACGGGTTTCCGTCTGTCGACTTGTCGACCATCAAGATTCAGAAATATCTGATCTCGAATTCTTATCTAATAAAAAAAATGTTCATAACTAGAGGTAAGAGGTAAGTAGGTAGCTAGGGAGGGTTGTGACCTTTCGGAAGCTAGTAAGTTGCATATATCATATATATGCATGCATTGATATATAAATCAGTCCAATTCAAGTGGATTAACAAAACATTAATTCAAGTGATTTAATTTGTGATAGAATCAAAAAAAGACACCGGCCATGACATCTCCAATTTCTATCACTTGCACAGTTCCACCTGCACCTGCACCACTATATAATCAAAACATGCCAAATATCTCCTGAATTATTGAACCCCCCGCCCTATATAACACTTATCAGCCAGCTTCCTCATCAATTATTTGTTGAATCCCTTTCCATTTATTTCCACCTTATCATATTTTCTTTTATATTTATATATTAAAAATAATTATAGAATGAATTATCATAATAATTAATAAATACGTGTCAATTCCCTACAGGCTGTTCCATGTGAGAGAGATGGAGAGGTGCATAATATTAGCTGTGTGGCGCCATGGAAAATGCCCGCCTGGATTTCTTCATAATAAAACTAGTAGCTATAAATGGAAGGAGAAGTGGTACATCAATTGTTATAAATATACTAAGAATCTATTTTTTTATTACAAAAACTCAATCAATTAGGAGTATATATATAATATATGTAGTGTATATTGACGTTTACACCGTCACCCATCCATTTTGTTAAGTGCAAGGGGCTCCTTTTAATGGTGTCCATGTTTGGTGTCTAAATGGGGTATAGTGCAAGTGGGGTGCAGGCAATTCACCCACACCAACCTGCATAATTTGGTGGGGTGACATGACAATTGACAATGTGTTTCCATTTTGACTTGTGATTGTCTGCTTAAATTGCACATAAACATACGGAGTATTAAGTTAGCTACTGTAGTATTGTACTTGTCAAGATTCTTTGTAGTTTTTACACATAAGGTAAACATGTGACATGTCTAATTATGAATAGCTACTTATCTATAGTACTTTCTATTACTCCTATTGTGTTTCTTTTTCTCCCTTTCAAAACAAATTTGAAATGAATTTTGTTCATTTATCTACGCCTAAATTACAACATGGAGTAGCTTATTCTTCGTGCTTAGTCTACGTCCCGAACGTGATAGGTTTAGGTTCGCTTAGATTCGTTGATTGTTTGGTGCGTTCAGCCTCTTTATTCTACCTTAACTTTTTCTATATTCTGATGTATTTTGGACGCTCTTTGTCTGTCAACTTGTCGATCTATCGAGATCAAGTATGCTTGATCTCAAATTCTCACTTTACTTAAAAAACATGGAGTAGCTTATTGTATCAAATCCAATCACAATTTTGTATAGTGGTTGTAGGGCTATTTTTTTAATAAAAAAGTTTAGAGTTTGAATCCCCTTAAAAATATAGAGTCACTTGTAAGTAAAATGGTCAAAACCCTCAAAAGCTACAATAGATATTTGCAAGAGACCATCCATCCCATCTTAACAACAATCTTAACAGAAAATGTGAGATGAGTGGTCGTTTGCAAAACATATAGCATTCTAAAGGTCATTTCTTGGAATTTTTAATTTAAGAGGTAGTTTTGTGCAAAATAGTGTAGTTAAAGGTTGGTTTTATGGAATTTGGCCTAAAAATTATTAAATGCCCAAACCTTTTGGGATCGAGTGATTCGAGTCACATATTCATTACATCGGCCACATTTGGTGATTTGGTGATCAATTACTAAGTTTCAGATTTTAGGCCCAATTTGAAGACCGAGCCAACATGATTTCTTATTGGGCCGGTCCAGGGGGCCCATTGATAACTAATTTGCCTGTATGTGCAATTTTGCCTTGACCTCCCAAAACAGGCATGTATAAGAATATAGCTAAACAGATGGTAAATTTTTCATTATATTACCAGTAGAAGGCATACATTATACATGTATAAATATATATTCTACCTCATGAATACTTTCTCCATAAGCTACAATGTAACGTATTTCGCGTTGTTCATCCATGTCTGCTGCATCCATTTTCGTGTCACCAGTGTCGTGTGGTATCACTGTATCAGACAAAGCTAGATGATGATTGATGTTCTTGCCTTTGCTTCATTATAATTGGGGCCAACAGCATCCATACTGCAACACAAGCTCATACATTGAAGATCCAAATAAACTCAAAATGATAATGAAAAAAGGCGAAAATCTAAGATACTTACTGTATACACAAGCTGCTAACCATTCATTCACTATCCTCACCCAAGTGCTTGTCCATCCTACATCAATAGTCCACCTGCAAATTCGATGCAATTTCATATATAAGATAAGCATTCGGAAGTTGTGTTTCGGTTTTGTGAGTCTTAAGGAATGACAGTTACTTCTTCATAGCAGCATTGTGAGTGCTCCAGTTGATTAGTAGCATTGCAAAGTACATTGCCCCCGTAGCGAAAACAAAATGGAAGAAACCGTAGCCATATGCCACTTCGTCGCCATCCTTCCTCTCGGCCTTCTTGAACTGAAAACATTGTGAATCAATGCCTGTTGAGAACGTCGCAATCACCATCGCAAGTAGTGCAATCACAAAACTCTGCATTATGCATAATAGGCAATGATGTTAGCGACGTTTTCATGTTACAACGAAAACACAATCTGTTTAGGTAATGCGACGTTACTATGATGGTAAGCCAGTCAGTCCTCTTTGAAGCTTCAGCCTTTCTGTTACAGCTTGTTCCCGCCGGTTCACTATATATATATATGGGCAAAAAGAATGTAAATCCTTCTCTGTGTTAGCAGCCTAGCACATAAGCCGGGTGGGTTGGATCACAAAATCAATTGGCAATAGCACTGACTTATATACTAAGACTTGTTTTTTCATATTTTCAATGTGAGACTCTTTCACGTCTCTCATCAGCTAGACTTAGATCAAAGTTTTCGGTTTCATACCTTCTGATGGCACACCAGCAGATGAAAACCACATAAAGGCCCATGAGTCCAGGAGCCAAGAAACCGGCATTAACCTAGCCATGATGTGGATGTGCATCCGGTGAGCATGAACACGAGTACTGACTGACTGCGCGTAACCAAGAGAAAGAACTAACTTACTTTAAGAGAGACACTGGTCATGAGTTGGAGAATGACCAGTGTCCAGGTGATGAAAAAAATGTTGATGAGGCATGATGTTCCCGGGGCATACCAGAGGTACAGCATTATGATCCCCGCGAGGCATAAGACGTACGCAGCTGTTGCAAGAAACATCAGATGGATGTGGCTGCATATGTGTGGTAACAACTCTTGTTAGATAGCTATTTATCTTTATGCAATCCTGCGTTTTCGGCATACGGAAAACACTAAACATACCATCTCTCAGCATGCTTTTCGGCGAGGCAACAATCATTCAGCCATGTGATAAAACTGATGACGCTCACAAGCTGAATCAATAGGAACACCCTGCAGCAGATGGAAGCCATAGAGGTCTTAGTCGATCAAGCACTTAACAATGCAGCTAGCATAAGGAACACGAAACACCAATTTGTCATACCCTGCACCAAAATGTGCGATTTCTCCTGCCAAAAAGACCATATCAAGTGTCAATATTCGTAGTTAAAACACGAAACTCGTAGGATGCCTCTAACAACTTGAGCTTACCATAGAACTGAATGATTCTGTTAGGGACCAGGAAGGGCAAAATCATGACTAGGACAAAAAGAAGGGCTTTCGCAGACCACCATCCGGAGTGCCATGTGTCTCTTCGGTCGTGCAGGCTTGAGGTTCCGACTGTTGACAGGTACATAGCAAAGAAGAACAGCTAACATTTTTTGTTAAGGATTGTACAAACAAGATCACAAACCAATAGATGCAACTGTAGTCCGTCTACACACAGATTAGGATACGAAACATCCCAAGCTGACGCGCAACACTCCCTCCATACCCAAACACTCCGGGCCTCCTTGGCATCCTTTTAGTCCTGTATCAAAACCAAGACACATTTTATAAGGCAAACACTTTTCTCGGCTCAAATATCGTATCAGCAACTCAAGCTTCATACATATAGCTGACTTACTTTGCATCTCAGTAAGCGCATCTCGCCCATAATCACGAACAGCCCAAGCTAGGAGATTCGTGATCAGAAACAAGAGGCCGTAAACATATCTGGCCATCCAAGGGTTTGATCCATACATGAATTGGCCGAACCATGAGGCCTCCTTCAGGCCGGGATACTTGATTTTGTCGCTGCTCGTGTTGGCCTCCATACTGTCTCACTCACATCTATCAATCAAAAGCCCTTGTATCAAGAACTAACTCGTTGTTAAATCGGTTTAGAACGCCATTAGGCAAAGCAGCAAAAACATATCATGTGAACAAAAAGGGAAGGCTTAACTCTGAGATGGATTTATGATTCATTATGACACTAAAGAAGGCTCAAAAGGATGCTGTGACACCTCAAATTTTTGGTTATGCTCTCTTTTCTTGTCCTGGCCTACCAAACCCACAAATCATGAAATCTGCTACCTTTACCAAACATGATGATGATTTGATCAAACTATAGTCTTCCTAATTTATGTAACCCGAATCCCTCGATGACTAAAACGAACATGATCCCATCTTACAATCTCCTAAAGAGAAAAGGAACAACAACATCATTCATCCATTCATTCTGCATTCTCTGAATTATTTAATTCTTCACTTTATGACTTTTTCAGAAGGAGCTTCAACCAATGTGTTACTTAAAGAATAAGTTGTCAATGTTGAAGAAACCAGACAAAAACAGTACGCAAAGAATCTAACCCACCACAACCAAAAAAGGGTGAAAAATTCTTAACAGACATGGGACCATGAGTTATATCATATCAACTATATAAACTGTTGCTGAATTCTGTACAATACAATACTAGAATGTGTGTATTTTTTTAGACTGATGTTTGGGAATTTTGTGATCTAAATCTAGAAGATAAAAGAGTTAGAAAGCATAAATTTCCCCAAACAGAAGGCATCTTGAAAAAATAATCCTTCAAATTGGGGGAAGGTATCATTTTCATAACAGCAACCACCAAATAAGACTCTCCAAAAAATAAAAAATAAATACATATTCTTTAACTTACTTTTGTTTAAATTTCAACATCTTCCCGAAGATTTGGAGAATGATCTAATTAAACAGTTGCAAACTAATTGGTTTTGAGATGAAGTGAGCGGCATTATTACATTGATGAATCTAACTGAATCTGAAGAACAAAATGCGAAATGTGCAGAAGGAGATATGTACCTGCAGTTTGAAATCGGAGATGAGGAGGAGAAAGGGAAGATTGGCGCCTTTGATTTGGAGGAGTTGATCTCAGTCTCTGTATCTATCTATGTTGCTGGATTGGATTTGGGAGTGATGATGAGGGAATTCCACTAACTGCAACTAACTAGCTAGTGCAGAAGTACTAATTAAGGCTCTCTCCCCTTTCATTCAATCCCTTTTAAAATATTTATGATTTGTGTATCTCTCTCTGAGTGTGGATTGTGATTGTCTCTTTCGGCCAAGGAAGGAGACAAATTTAAAAGCATGTCAAAGATGAATGAAGTGAAAGGAGAGACAGATCCAGATTAGTCCTGCACTGTTTCTTTTTTTTTTCGCTTTTTTCTTTCGCTTTTGCTGGGGGATTGCTTATTTTATAATCATTTCAGTTCGTTTAATTTAATCAATCAATTAATTAACAGTTTAACCCTTCATACTAATAGAGTAATGAGAAAGAGATTGAAGAACAAGATGTAGCAACCCCTCCCTGTCTCTCACTGTGTGTATCTCTTTTGCTTTATTTCTTCGTCTTTGCTTTTTCCCGCCCTTAACGAACGTGAATCGTCTTTTTTGGTTCCTAAATAGAGGTGGCATTAACGGTTTTCGTTATACTCCTGCCCTTTCCTTTTCTTTAGTTGTCCGCCAATATTAACTAAATTTTCGGATTTTTGTTATGTTATAATTTTAAATGAATAAATAAGATTTTAGTCTAATTAGTTTTTAGAATCGAAGTTTTTCAACAAGCTTTTAGTTAACAATTCACAAGTTTTCATCATATATACTGGTTTACTAAAAATCATACTGGCTTATTAACATATATATTTAACATAAACAATCTATCAGTTTCAGCTTTTCTTTTACCAAATGTGGCACGTGTCACAAACAATTTCTCCTCTATTATATACTACATCCGTTCAGAAATAAGTGACGTTTTACTTTTTGACATATTTTTTAAGGAGTTAAAAACTATATAAAATATAAAGTTTTTAATTGATTTTTTTTCATAATATTATACATATTAGTTATAAGTTTAAAATTATTTTAAAAAGTTAATATTTTATATAGTTTTTAGCTCCGTAAAAAACATGTCGAAAAGTCAAACGACACTTATTAATGGACGGAGGGAGTAGTTAATTAATAGATTTTGGTCGCCCCTATTCCATTAACAGTGCTTCAATCTTCTTAAAAAGTCCAAATTTGATTTTCTGGTTAGAAGAATATAATTCTGGCTTGTGTCTCTCACTTGGGAAAATAACATAAAAGATATAAGAAGGTAACTTTGGAAGGTAATCAAAGGATATTTTATTATCAATTTTTTTTTAGTCTAGTTCAATAGGGCTTAACCAGTCTACTCCTATATGTACCTTATGACCTATTTTGTAGAATTGATCCTTTTACTCACAAATTACTTAGAAAATTTGAATTTCGAGTCCCTTAGTGTAAAATGTAATCCCATAACTATTACACCGAGATAGACAAACATGTGACTAAAAGTTTATATGAAAAATCTAATGTCCCGCATTGAGTGCAATGCCAATGTTGCATAACACGCGCGTATTGGGTGCAATGCCAATGTACACTACACTTGTTCACATCTATCCATTTTCCATTTTAGGGGATCCGATTATATATTACGTACTTACCCACACTTGCAATTGAAAATTAGATAGCACTTTTACGTCATTTTAATTCATTATGGTATATATATATATATGTGGTATGTACATTGGCAAGGCACTTAGGTCATAATACATAATATGTTGTTTACAGACAAATAATTTATTCGACCGTTGTTGGGATACAAAACATCCCACTCCCACATTGGTTGTGCGTGGTAAAAGTCACATAAAATATAAGGGTGGGAGAAGCCACTTAAGTTTTTGTGTTAGTAGGATGAATCCCGACCTTATAACAAAAAAATAAAATAAAACCGACACTGTTATGTTTTTGATAATCCTTGTAATAAAGTTGTACTAGAAACATTGGTTTATTTGATTGTATGATGCACTAGCACTTAGGACAGGTTCACTTGTGGCTCAATACATCCTAGTCATTGTCATGGTTAAGGAAAAACTCATTGGACCCATGGCTTGACCATGTTAGGTTCCAATGGCTAGCCCTGACTCATGAGGGGAGGTTATGGTTGTGTGTTGATGCCTAAGTGCTGTTTTATATCTCTCGGTTTTTTGAATTGTTGGTGAAGAGAGTTTATGAGGATTTGTTGGGCCGAGCCCAACTCTCCTTGCGACCTTGCCCTTCATCTGACCGTTGTAACTCTAGTCTTACAAAAGGCTCTTTATGGACACCGAGGAGTATTGTAGCATCACTCTCTCCTCCTCTCAGGTAAGCCAAGGGGCATTTTGGGGTTAGAGTTTCGGAGAGAAGTCTAGGGTTTGGCTCGAAGGCCACTCCGACGCTAGCGATTCTCTGATTGTGGGCTCTTCAAGGTTGATGCTACCGGAGTCCCTGCATGATTGACAACGAAGAAGAAGAATAATGGAGGGTTCCTTGTGGACAAATCTCCCCTGAGATTTCTCGGTGTCCTTCACGGACGATTCTTCTATTCTCTGTTTATCTTCTCCTCGTTTGTTTGGAATCGCGTTTTAGTGCTTATGCATCTGAATCTCTGTAACCTGTTTCTGAACCTTCGGATGCCCGGTGGATTGGGTAGACCTCCCCTCCTGAGATTCTGCGGGTGTAGGGAAACCGAACCTTGAATTGATAAATAAAGAGCATCCATTTCGGGGTTCGAACCAGGGACCTATGGGTACTACCCACAAGTCCTTTCCGGTGATCTATTTCGAAATGGTTAAATAGGGAAACCGAACCGCGTAAACAAAGCCTTGTGTGTTCTTTCTTGAGCTTGTGGAGAAATCTCCCTTGAGATTTAAGCTAGTGTTTTTTTCTTTTTTTTCTTTTGAGGCCGACCCTTTGCGTAGGGTTTATCAAGACTTCTTTTGATGGCTTCAAGATCGCTTTATCAATCTACTTCTTGTCTACTGTAAAAATAAAAAATAAAAAATAAAAAATAAACCCTGATCCAACTCATTAATAGTAGTATAAAAATCAAGGTAAAATTTATTTTTTCACCCAAATAAAAAGACGGGGCAAAAAATCTTTATCATTATTAATGTACTGGTTTTGATTGAATAAGAGAAAGGCAATGATTAAACACTTGGCATGCAATCGACATGCGAGGTCTAATTTTTTGCGCATTCCAAACAGAGCCTAATGGCCTATCCACTGAATATTTATCAATATGTGATTGATTATGTTATGTTCATCATGGTGCTTTAGTATAGCATGCACTTGCAAAAGAGAAGGACAAATGTTTAAATAAAGAAAGCATGAAAGTACTCCGGCGCCACCGAGTTTGTAGTTTTGAGTTTTGACCCTACATTTTAGTATTTTACTACATAATTGCATTTTATTACATTTCTTTTATTGGGCTAATGGGCCAATGTATGGGCTTGTTCAGCCCAATTCATTCCAACCATTGGGCTACAACCTCTCCGAGAGACTTGAGTGATTTCCTTTGAAACCCCCTCATATTCGACGCAAGAAACTAAAAACTGTAAAGGCCAATTTGAGATCGATAGCGTCAGCAACTATATTGGCCTTGCAGTGGAACTTTCGAACTTGAATCTCATCGATGATCAAAACCTTAATATGAAAATCAAGCGGCTGGTTTTTTAATTTTTAGCTAATAAGAAACCTTAATATATTTACTACTCCCACTCCCTCTGTTAATTAAAACTTGTTGTTTACTATTTATGTACGTCTTTTCATAATGATAAAAACTATATAAAATATTACTCTATCCGTTCACCAAAACTTGTCATTCTAGCTTCTTTCACAAGTTTTAAGGAAATAAGCAAATATACTACTATACCCTTAATTATTAACTATTTTTTACTTTATCGAAAACTACAACTAACAATCTATTAATCATAATAAAGACATTTTTGTAAAGTAGGGGTCAAAATACATAAAATGACATATTTTGTTGAACAAAATTAACCATCTAAAACGACAAGTTTTCGCAAACGGAGGGAGTAATATTTTTTACATTTTTTTTTATAAATTCATACTTAATTTTAATAAGTATAAAATTATATTTAAAAATTATTTAAAAAAATAATATTTTATATAGTTTTTAACACATAAAAAAAACGTACATGAATAGTAAAACGCCAAGTTTTAATTAACGGAGTGAGTATGTTACATCATATAATGATTTACCGCCAATAAATTGTATTTAGTGACTTGGTGGTTACTATATCGAAAAGAGAGCGATGGAACCAGAGCCAGAGAGAGACAAAGGAAAGGGTGTTGATTCTTTGCATCCACCGGGAGGCGCAGGGACTACTGGACAGGAGAAGGATGCTCCTTCTTGCCCAAATGGTGAGACCATAGAGCCAATTAGCCAAGTACCCAGCTACAAGGAGACTCTAGTAAGGGGAGGGAATGACAGCTTCGCCATTATCCAGGACTCCCATGCTGAACTTGCCATTCGGGGTGAGAATGCAACTGGGGAGATGATGGATGACGATGGACCAGAGGAACCAGATGATCCGTTGTGCCCCACAATCAAGCTAAGCAAGGCGGAAAAGGAGGAACTATGGCGACCATGGAAGGACACTCTTATCATCAAAATGTTTGATAAGGGTCCGGGATACATGCAGTTGCACCGACGATTGTCTCAGAAATGGGCTCTTAAGGCGCCGTTCTCACTAATCGATCTGGGGAATGATTTCTACATTACCCGATTCTCAAATCAGTCCGATTACGATCATGTCCTTCTCGATGGACCCTGGATGATTGGTGACAACTATCTTACAATAAGGAAGTGGGTGCCGAACTTTGATGCCAGTGAAGCAACAATTACTACTTTGACAGTCTGGGTTAGGATCCCCTGCCTCCACATTGAATATTTTAATAATTGATTCCTAAGATTAGTGGGTCAGAAAATTGGCAGGGTCCTCCGAATTAATAATACCACGACTTCCGCAGAAAGAGGACAGTTCGCTAGGATGAGTATTGAAGTAGACCGGACCAAGCCGCTCCTCTCAAAGTTCCGATTGGACGGTAAGGTGTGACCGATCCAGTATGAAGGGATTCGTATGGTATGTTTCAAGTGTGGCCGAGTGGGACATACGACTGACAAATGTGAACTCCAGGAAGGCAATGACTCGGAGAATCGGACTCATCAAACCACCAGCACTGGCAATGAATGCGTTTGGTGAATGGATGCAAGAAAAACAAGCCGTCAGGAGAAGATCAAATAAGGCCACAGGAGCTCATCATGGACAAGAAGGTAATCAGGACAGGGGAGCACCCGGGATTGAGGAAATTCTGGCCAACCGGAGTAAAACTCAGGCAGCGACGGGGGAGAGTTCCGATGGGCGTAGGAAAGCGGGGGAATCGAGAAAGAATAACGAGAATCCGGGAATGGAGGGATTCTCTCAACCTTCAAGATACGCTGCATTAGAAGATTTGGAGGAGAATAAAAAATCTGAAGATATCTCTAATGATAGGGATATTTTGAAGGAAAATAAAGATATGCGAAAGAAAGAAATTCTATCTAAAGAAAAGTCGGTAGTTTTGGAAGGTTTTACTACTCAACCGGATGGGAAAGAAAATTTACCTCCCAAGGGTAGGAACGCAACAACCAGCCCCCGTATCCTTGGCGAGTCCAGGTAATGTTCCCATCTACGCAACACAAGCTCAGCTTCTGCTTGTTCCCTTACTGCTTTCTCAGCGGCGAGAGCAGTATCCTTGGCGGCTAGTTCTATCCTAAGCCTCTGTATCAGCTGTTCTGGTGTTTCTGCGGCCGCCATGGCTCTTTTCAGTTTAGAATGGATGTGTAGGACATGTTCCGGATCATCTAAGGTGTCAAACTCAGGTGCTTGACCAGAACGGCGCATACACCTGCGAAGTAACTCAAAAGAAAAGTGAGATCTGACTACCTAAGGCGCGAATGATTGCATCCCCGGCAACGACGCCAATTTGTTGTTGCAGGAGTGAGTCAAGTATAGAATAGAATATGGTTTAGAACGACTCCCCTGTCTCAGCAAATAATTACAAGACTCCTCCCGTTGTAGTAAGAGAAAATCAGGATCGAATCCACGAGGAAGCACGTCAGCGGTTCTTAGGTAGCTATCAAATTCTCACAGACAAGACAGAATAGCACGGAAAAGACAGAAACAAAGCAAAGCAAAAAGTACTCGACAACAGCCTAGCCGATAACAGAAAAGTACTCGACCAAAGTACTCGACCGAGTTTCCTCGACGTCGACAAAGGTTGTCGATGTCGACAAGTTACTCGACACAAACAGCAGATCGACAACAGCAGACAAGTCGATGAACACAGTAACTCGATCTCGATAAATCTTCTCGACGTCGACAACAGAAATCGACAACTTACTCGACAAGCTCTTTTCGAAATCGACAAAAGAAAAGAAATTTAAATTGCAAATGCTTTCGAACACGGAAACGATTTTTAACGGAAATAAATCAATAAACTAAAGACTTCCAAAGCTAGGGTTTCAACACCACAACGATAACCATGCAAAGTAACACATAAAGGCATAAAAGATCATGCTTTCCATCTAAATAACTTTCGTTATTAACAAATAGGAATATAGAGGCTTTCGCATAAACCCTAATTGTTACTAACCCTTTTCACATAATTAATCCAAGTTGCATTAAGATCACTTTCGCTTCAATAACACAAACAAGGATCACCTTCAACTCTCGCAAAAGAATCATGCTCATAGGGATAGAAGATGAATCGCACAAAAAATCTGACCTTTATCGCATCGCCTCACATGGCCACCGTCGGGCTCACCCCAGCCCCAGAAGTGGGTGGACTACTCACGCTTCATCGCAATCGCAGACATTGATGTATAAAAAGAAACTTGCATTAAAACTAAATTCAAAGCCTTTACAATCTTGGCAATCAACTTTCGCAAAAAGCCAAAACCTTAAAAACCTTAAACTCCTAAATTGCTCTGAATGGAACTAACTAATTGTGTCTAACTTGGAATGAATGAAAAGTCAGCCCCTAGGGCCTTATTTATAGGCTTCTTAATCCTTGTTAATCAAGGATAGAAGATATCTATCTTTATCTAAAACTATATCTAAAACTTAATGATAAATAAATAACATAGTGTAATTAAATAAAATAGATAGACTAGGATTATATCTAATGTGTGGACATCTTCTTTGGTCTTGATAGATCTTGATAGATTCGGATAGAATTCGTCGAATCTTGGCTTGCAAGTAATCTCCTTTCTCTTCGGACTTCTCCTCGATCTCGGCTTCTGGAATGCTCGACATGTCTTTTCGATGTCGACAACTTTCCTCGACATCGACAACATTTTGGTCTTGAGTTCAGTCAACTCGACTTCGTCTTCCAGTGCTCATGTCGAGTTTTGGATACTTGTCGATGTCGACAACTCTTGTCGACGTCGAGTTCTTTTCTCAGCTTCCAGCTCTGTTCGTAAAACGCACTTTCCCGCTGCCTCGGTTGTCGGATTGACGCATATGACCATGCGTTGGAAAGCTCCTTCCGAGGGATACAACTCTCATGAAGACATCACAGCCTGATTCAGAACGATGTAAACCGGAAATTGGCCTTCTCTCCAGCTGCACCATTCTTGGCTTCTCCATGACTTTCCATTAAGCTCCAAAATGCGTCCGATTTCTGCGAAATATGACAAAAACTTGTGTAGACCTCCATATATAACAACTAAGCATAAACTACACATATTTTGTATCATTCAAGCCCAAATGCATGAAATGCATGCAGAAATCGATATAAAAGATAATGTAAAACATGGCTAATTAGGCTCACAACAGGTGCCCCATTCACTCAATGAGGCAGTTGAGCGCCTTGATGAGGTGGCTCACGCTTTTGATTCCGCTATGCAGATGTCGAGCACTCAGGTGTTCAGAGCCATACACCACTCTTTGGTTAATATGAATAATTTGAGAATCCTAGCCTGGAACACGAATGGTGCAGGGAGCGACGCTTTCCTAAGGGCGCTACAAGAAATTGTACGAAGTCACGACCCCCAAGTACTGATCCTTGTTGAACCGAGGATTAGTGGTGAGCTCGCAGAGAGAGTCTGTAATAGAATCGATTTTGATGGGTGCGAGAGAATGGACGCAGTTGGCTTCTCAGGAGGTATTTGGGTGCTATGGCGTACATCAGAGGTCATGGTAACTACTTTGATCCATCATCCGCAACATATCACAGTAGACATCCATAGAAGAGGTGAAGAACCGTGGGTGTTATCGGTTATCTATGCAGCTCCAAACCATGCTCGTCGCCTTGATCTGTGGAGAAGCCTTCTTGAGTTTGCTGATCGCAACAATAAGCCTTGGGCCCTGGCAAGAGACTTTAATGCAACGATGAGAAATCAAGAGAGAACTCCGGGTTCTTCTGTCGGCTCAAACAGATCAACTCAAGCCTTCTGCGATTGGATTGAATCGACCCAGCTGATGGATTTGGGTTATTCCGGTGCGCCTTTCACTTGGTGGAGAGGGCGTAGAGCTGAGACGAGAGTAGCCGCAAGACTTGACAGGGCCCTCTGTTGTCATAAATGGCGAGTTCGCTTTCCTGAGGCGGCAGTCAGACATCTTGTGGCTAGTTATTCCGACCATGCGCCGATCCTACTTGAGCTAGAACCGGATGGTGCTTCGGGAGTATTGGATCGGCCTTTTCGTTTCCAAACTGCCTGGCTACTGCACGATGAATTCACGGAGACCTTGAGCACCATGTGGGAGAAGGAAGTAGATGCTTGCGAGGCACTCACCAACTTGGCAGCCGGGCTGAAACAATGGAATTTAGATGTATTTGGTAATATATTTAGGCGAAAGCGAAGGCTTGAAAAGAGAATTGAGGGCATTAGAATCAAACTAGCGGAAAGGATCTCAAATTGACTACTGAATTTGGAAGTGCAACTATGCAGTGAACTTGAAGATGTGTTGCAGCAGGAGCAACATCTCTAGTTTCAGAAATCGAGATTGAGTTTTTTGATCAGTGGAGACAGAAATACTCGGTACTTCCATCTCTCTACAGTCATTCGGAGAAGGGCAAATAAGATCAGAGCATTACAGAACGATGTTGGTGAATGGATCGAGGATCAAGGTGCGATAAAGGGGATTGTGGTTGGGTACTTTGAACAACTCTTCTCGGCGGAAAACAGGGTTGAATCTCAACACATGGAGGAGACAAACCACTCGTTGCCACTGATCAGTAGCGATTTGCTAGAGGGCATGGTTGCGCCGTTCAGAGAGTCGGAGGTATGGCCTATTGTGCGAAGAATGGGGCCTTATAAAGCGCCTGGACCGGATGGTTTTCCAGCTTTATTCTACCAAAAGAATTGGGAACTAGTGGGTCCCCAAGTCTGTGACACCGTTTTGAAGCTACTAAATGATAGTTAGTGTACTAGATCGATGAGTGATGCCTTGTTGGTGACGATTCCGAAGGTTACCAGCCCGACCTCCCCAAAACAGCTCCGACCGATCTCCCTGCTCCATGTTATCTTCAAAGTCGCCACAAAAATGATAGTGCAAAGGCTCAAGTCGACTCTTCCCCTGCTGATTTCACCGGCGCAGTCTAGCTTCATTCCGGGACGTCAAATTATAGTCTTATAGACAACATCGGTGTGGTAAAAGAAGTGCTTCATTCGATGAGAGAGAAGAAGGCGCAAATGGATGATCATAAAGGTCGATCTCGAGAAGGTGTACGACCGAATTGAATGGGGATTCCTTAAAAGAATGCTAAATAGAGCACACCTTCCGCCAAAACTAATTGATTCAATAATGCAGTGCCAAACATTAGGCAAAATGGAAGTCCTTTGGAACGGAGAGCGGGCGGGTAGCTTCAAACCCTCGCGTCGTCTCCATACCTCTTTGTGATTTGTATGGAGTTCTTAACTCATCTCATCCAGGATGCTTTGTCGGAGGGAAGTTGGAACCCGATTGTGGTAGGAGGTGTTTCGCTATCCCACCTATTCTTCGCGGACGATCTAATCTTACTTGGTGAAGCGACAATGAACCAAGCGAGGACGGTGAAAGAGTGTCTGTCGCGATTTTGTAAGGAATCGGGAAGTAAAGTGAGCTTCGATAACAACTTTGTTTACTTTTCTCGGAATGTCCCTGCTGATGCAAAGAAGGAAATCAGCGAGGCGCAGTCAATGCCGATCAGCAGTGATTTCGGAACATATCTTGGGGTCCCCATGAAATGCAATCGCCTCACCACAGAAAGCTACAATTGTCTCTTGGAAAAGGTTACTAAAAGAATGAGTGGATGGAAGATGAACACACTCTCTCTAGCAGGAAGAATAACGCTAGCTAAGTCGGTCCTCACGAGCCTTCCGGTGTACATTATGCAGTCCGCTCTTGTACCGAGGAAGGTTTGCGATGATGTGGATCGGGCGGTCAGAAGTTTTGTATGGGGCTCAACTTCGGAGACTCGACGACCCCACTTGCTCAGGAAGGAGCTTCTCTATGCTACAAAGGAGGAAGGAGGATTGGGAGTTAGACCTATGAGGGATACTAATCAAGCAACTTTGGCAAAGTTAGGATGGAGACTCTTGCAACAGCCCGGGACGCTTTGGAGTAGGGTGATTAGAGGGAAGTATTGTGGGAACATGGTTGATGTTGATATGTTTGCTCCCCGACCAGGAGGCTCTCACTTGTGGAGAGGCATAGTACATGGTGCAAAGGCGCTTACTCCAGGGATTCGAGTTGATGTAGGGAATGGCGATAGGACCTTCTTCTGGCTCCACCCATGGCTCCAAGACCCATCCCTCATCGATGTTGCACTGCAAGAACCACCGGATGACGACCTGGGCAAAACAGTAGGGGAATTGTGGAATGGTGATGAATAGAGATGGGATCGCATTCGACCGTACCTCCCTGAGCAAATCACGCAGCAGCTCGAATCGATTGTCGTCGTGGCAGATCCCCAACTGCTGGATAAATATTATTGGGGCTACACATCCACCGGAGTTTTCTTAACTGGCTTGGCTCTTGCCAAAATCAGGGAAGGGCATGGTCTGTCGAAATCCCCGGACTAGAATCATGTGTGGCATATCCCAGCGAAGCAGAGAGCCCGATCGTTTACATATCTCACAACCCACAATGCCATCCTCTGCAACGCTAATCGGGTAAGACGACATATGTCGAGTGTCTCGGCTTGCCCAAGGTGTGGTCGAGAGGAAACGACACTGCATTTACTCAGGGATTGTGACCAAATTCGACAAATATGGCATGTGTTGAGTATCCACAATCTGCACGGGGACTTCTTCGGCATGGAAGAGATCCAAGAATGGGTGTTCAGCAATACCCGAAAGGAGGACATAAATCACGGATATTTGAGGGCTAATATCACGAATATTCTGTAAGGCACGCCCGGGCTATCCCTCGGTGGGCTATTAGGGGAGGCAACCTAATATCACTGATCATTAAAGAGGCACGCCCGTGATATTAGACTGGGAGATTTTTCATATAACACCCTAATATCACGGATCATTAAAGAGATGCGCCCGGGATATTAGGATCTTTTATTTCTCATATTATACTCTAATATCACGGATCATTAAAGATGTACAACCGGGATATTAGAGTTTTGTGTAATTTTAATATAAGCCTAATATCACGGTATCCTCTGGGGACGTCCGTGATATTTGGTGTAATCCCTTTTCATATATTGAACATATATCACGGTTTGGTAGGTCCGGGCTATATATTTATATCCGGCTTTTAAAATATTTTATTTTATTTTTGCAATACCACCTGTACATAGAGTTTGGCCAAACTTCAAACACACAAGTACAAAGTTTGTCCACAAAACTAACAGTAACTTCCAGATTAAATCGAACAATAGTTCATTACAATCTAAATTGTGTCCTTGGTAAACCAAAGTCTAATCTACTATCAGAAATCATACTTGCTAATGTTCTACAGATTTGGAATGCTCCCAACATACTAAATATCTTTAAAACGTAAAAAATACAATAGCTTCTTCAACTACTTTCTGCTACTCACATCGACCCTTTTGCACTCCAGTTGTTGAAATGTCTGCAAAATGAAGATTGTTCACCAAAGCTAAGTCTGAAACAAGGTAAAGCTAAGGATCATTCCCAACTTTCTAGCATTTCGTTAACAGTCTAGATCAAAGATAAAGTATACAACTTTGTATGTAATAAAGTTACACAAGATTATAGATAAGATTATAGATTGATAGTGATAAAAAGAAAATGCATCTAGTATTTTTTATTGTAAAGAGACTCACATTCTCTTGGACTTTGGGAGGATAGAATTCCATCTTGCTAAGTGTCATACAACACTTTACCACTAGGCTGCAATTAGAAATATTTAAAAGTAAGCAAGGTATATGCAGTAATTGATTTGGAATGTAGAGAAGAGAAATATCAATAAATTTCTTACCTCTACAAAAAGAGGAATAAAATAGTCTAAAAACTAATTTCGTAGTTCATCAATCTCTTGATTGTTGTAAGTAGGCATGTCATTGTACCACTGTGAAATCAAAGAATATTTATGTTTATAAATCTAATATAATAACAATCAAATGTCATTAACATATATAGAGGTCATACTTTGCAACATTAAAAGCAAGGGAACAAGAATCGAACAGTAGCTATTGAACAAGAATATAAAAGCAAGAATCGATCAGCATCAGGGAACAACAAGGCACAAGGTGAACAAAGCAATCGACAAAACACAAACAACAACAATCGAAAAGGAACAAGAACAGTAGCAATCAAACGAACAACAAAGATTTGAAATCAAACAAAATGCTTGAATATGCAACAAACAATGATGTAGTTATAGCATTTGAGGAACCTATTTGAATTTTATTATGTGTAAGGAAGAGATTTAGAACCTGTTTGGTTTGCTTTTCAAACTATTTACTCAAATTTAGTGCTTAATAGGATCTTCATTGAAAGATAACACTACTGGCTTTTCAGCTTAAGTTGTAACACTTTTAATTCAAGGACATGTACAAGAAATCAAACTTGAAATGAACAGTTTTGTATTAAAGAATCAATGTGTTAGCATCTTACAGCACTAACGGAAAAATCTAAAGTACGGAAGCACTTCTGAGAAAGATGTACTCAAGTAAAGACATTGTATTTGCAGCTAGTATAGTATTCATAGATCATACATTCACAAACAACAGTCTATAACATAAGGAAGGCCTTAAAGATCAACAGAAATTTGGCAAGAGCAATCAAGGATATAATGGCAAGCATTCCAAACCAATACAAGCTAATTTTGTTTCCTTTTCTCTTATAAGTGGAATGGTCATCCTAACATTCCCTGATCCGGATGTGATTGGGAACATTAGCCCTAATGAGCTATTTTTTAAAAGCCATTAGAGATCGACTAGCTTGATGATCCGATGTAATGTGAGACTTAACTTGAACTGTCTAAGAATCAAGGTAAGGAATGAATTGAAGAGCAGATCGAAAAACCTAATCTTGTGAGAATATCAGAAGTCTTACTTGCATCATGTCCTATGATAAATTAGATAAGATCATAAAAATAGAGTGGGATCTGTTTCTTCTCTTTAAAATAGTGTGGAATCGACTGTGCAGGAGACGCCGGCAGTGAACAGATTCGGCGTTGAGGGTTTAAGGTTCTGCAATTTGAGGATCCGAGACGCCGGAGCGAGGCATATGCGAGCGAGACATAGTTGGAGAGAGAGAGGGGAACGGGTTGCTAGGTTAAAAAAGGTCTAATATCCCCTTTATTGAATCCGGGATATTCTAACGTGATAATTACCCTAATATCCCGGGCGTGTCTCCAATTTTCAAGTCCGGAATATTAGATTTTATCACACTTATATTTTATCACACTTATGCTACCCACCCCTAATATTCCGGTTTTTATGATTTAGATCCGTGATATTAGCCTTTAACCCTTTTTTTTTTCTTTCAAGCAAAAAGGTCCTAATATTACGGATATATAAGACCCGTGATATTAGGGTTATGTAATAAAATCAACAATTTGTACTAGTGGGCGTCGATCTTCGCAACAATGATTTGGATGGCATGGAAGGATAGAAATGATCTAATTTTTCATAATTCCACAAGAGTGCAGAGCCTCGCCACTCGAGTTTGGAGGCAAGTCTCAACATACATCAGAGCCGAGGAGAAAGCAAGCCAAATGACGATGAAGAGGAGCTCAAGAGGAGAGTCCCTGACTGCTTGGAACCCTCCCGACCTGGGCTGGCTGAAGCTCAATACGGACGGATCTTCTAAGGGAAACTCGGGGCCTTTAGGAGAAGGCGGAGTTTTTAGAGACGAGATGGGTCTATTTTAGAAAGGTTTCACATTCAAGTGCGGCCACTGCTCAGCAGAAAGGGCGGAGATTTGGGTTGTCTTCCATGGCCTGAAAATTGCTCGAGATTGGGGAATTCGGAAGCTAATTTTGAACAATAGAGATCAATCGAAAACTGGTGGAATTAGATCTCATGGATCATCGATCTAAGCTGTCATTGAGCTCACAAGTGGGAGTTTGTTACAACCAAAACTCTAACTGATTTGGCGCTTAAAACCACCCCTATGTACTACAAATCTGTTTCCCATATGAAATGACAGATTTGCCCTTACAGCATCTAGAAACACTATGTTCTATATGATCAAAAATGTCTATGATCATATATTCCATATCCCCCCCTCAAGCTTGCATTGGAGTTGGATTGACAAGGCCAAGCTTGAATGACAAGTATTGATGCTGGTGTGATCCTAAGGCCTTTGTGAGGACATCAACTATTTGCTGTGAAGATGAGACATGGGAGGTGGAGATGAATCCCATCTGTACCATCTCTCTAATGAAGTGTGCATCCAACCTCACATGTTTTGTTCTTTCATGGAACAAAGGATTAGCAGCTAGTTCTTGGGCAGACTTGTTGTCACAGTGCAGGGAGATGGGAAGAGACACACTCACACCTAAGTCAGACAACAGTCCCTGCAACCAAACTAACTCACTTGCAGCAGTTGACATTGCCCTGTACTCACTTTCAGTGGATGATTTGGATACCACCCTTTGCTTCTTTGTCTTCAAAGAGACTAGAGAGGAGCCTAGGAAGACACAGTACCCTGTAAGAGACCTGCCAGTGTCTCTACAATTACCCCAGTCAGCATCACTAAAGGCATTCAGCTGAAGAGGGGAAGAAGCAGAAAAGGACAAGGCCATGTTGAAGCTTCCTTTCAAGTATCTAAGAAGATACATGGCTGCATTCCAATGAGGCTGCAAAGGGTGTTGAAGGAACTGGCTTAGTTGTTGCATAGTGTAGGATATGTCAGGACGGGTAAGAGTGAGATAAAGAAGTCTCCCAATCATCCTCCTGTAAGCTTCAGGGTGCTCACATGGATCCCTTTCAGAAGAGGAGAGCTTGGTGCCATGTTGCATTGGAAAGCTGGTGGCTTTGCAATTCTCCATGCCAGAATCTTTGAGGATGTCAAGAATGTACTTGCTCTGATTGAGCAAGATGCCAGAGGAGGATCTAGCAATTTCCATGCCAAGGAAATATCTTGCAATTCCTAAATCTTTGATGGTGAATGCAAAATGAAGAGCTTGCTTGGTGTTGTGAATATCAATTGAAGAATTCCCAAGGAGTAACATATCATCAACATATACAAGGGTTATGGTCATGGAGGTGCCAGCAGTCTTCACAAAAAGGGAGTAATCATGTTTGGATTGAGAGAATCCTAACTTGATCATGAACCTAGTGAGTTCAGTATTCCACTGTCGGCTGGCCTGTTTGAGACCATAGAGTGACCTGTGGAGCTTGCATACATGGCCAGGAGGAACAGGATATCCTAGGGGAGGTACCATATACACCTCTTCATCCAAAAATCCATGGAGGAAAGCATTGTTGACATCAAGTTGATGCAACACCCAACCTTGACTGCAGCTAGAGCTAGGATGACTCTCACAGTTGAAAGCTTTTCCAAAGGAGAGAAAGTTTGCTTATAGTCCTTATCCTTCACCTGATTATAGCCCTTTGCCACCACCTAGCCTTATACCTCTCAATGAGACCATCTGGCTTATATTTGATTTTAAAAATCCACTTGGAACCTATAGCTTTCTTGCCATGAGGAAGTGGAGTAATGAACCATGTGTGATTGTTTTCTAGAGCTAAGACTTCTGCCTGCATAGCTTTCTCCCATTCTGATTTGCCCTTGGCCTGTGCATAGCTACCAGGTTCATAGACCTCACAGACATTTACTAATGAGTGAACATAATCTGAAGAGAGGTGATTCAAATGCTGAAGAGAGAATATTCCAAAGGACTGTGAAATGGACTCACCAGACTCTGAACTGTGTCTGAATGGCAAATTTTTACAGATATAATCTTGAAACTTGTGGGGGGGTCGAATAGATCTCTTAGGAAGAGAAGGAGAGCCAGTGACACTCTCATTTGATGAAGAATGTCCAAAAGAATCATGGGAGGGTGATAACACAATGTCATTATTGCCAGATCCTTCAGGGCTATGACAACCAGCATTAGCAGGAGGGGAGAGGCCAGTGCTAGCAGAAGCAGGAGGAGAGGATCTATGACTGCCCTGGGAGTGAGGAGGATCAACTGAAATGGCAGGATCATCATCTTCAGTGCAACCAATCTCCCTTGGAAACATGGGCACAGGTGGAGATGAGGAATCATTCTTAAAAGGGAAGACAGATTCCACAAACTTCACATGTCTACTAACTATGATGACCTTTCTTTCCAAATCATATAACTTGTAAGCTTTCTGACCAGGTGGATAACCCAAAAAAACACATTTTCTGGCAATGTGTCCAAGTTTGTCCCTTCTGTCATTGGGTTGTAGTGCATAACACAGGCAACCAATGACCTTGAGCTTCTCATAAGAGGGTGGAGTGTGAAATAATACCTCAAAAGGAGATTTCCATCCCAAAATGGAAGAGGGCATCTTATTTACTAAGTATGTAGCCCCTAGTACACAGTCACCCCAAAATTTGATGGGTAACCCAGCATATATCCTAATTGCTCTAGCAGTCTCAAGCAAATGCCTATGTTTCCTTTCAACTCGGCCATTTTGCTCATGAACACCAGGAGCTGATCTCTGGTGAATGATTCCATGAGTATCAAACAATTCAACACAACCATGCTGGGTAAATTCTGTACCATTGTCAGTTCTAATACACCTCACAGAAACTTGAAAATGTGTTTCTACCAATGCAAGGAACTTGGTAATACATCCCAGTACTTGCAGTTTATCTCTGATCAAATAAACCCAAGTGGTTCTTGAATGATCATCTATGATGGTAAGGAAATACATAGCACCACGGATAGAAGGAGTTCTATAGGGTCCCCAGACATCCATGTGCAACAAATGAAAAGGTGCTGCAGCTAAGGATGTGCTTCTATCAAAAGGCAATTTGTGAATCTTAGCTAATGAACAAGCATCACAACTGAAATTGCAGTCTGTAATATCTTTGCACAAAGATAAATGTTTCATTTTTTACCATGACATGTGGCCAAGTCTAGCATGAGTTAGAAACATGCTATCAACATTATTACACAACACATTATGATGAACTGAAACAACATCAAACTTATCTCTGGCACAGGCAGTTTGAATTCTGTAAAGGCCACCTTCTTCCCATCCTCTGATCAGTAACTTCTCAGTTATATGGTCCTGTAGGTAACAACACATCTCATCAAACTTGAAGATAAGTTTCTGATCTTTAAGAACTCTTGAAACAGACAACAAGTTGTGACAAAATTCAGGCACAAATAATACATTTCTGATCACAAAAGTATCTTGCAATTTCACAGTCCCACACCAATTAACTGAGATGTGAGATCCATCAGGTAACCCCAATGAGACTGCCTTAGGCAAAGGAATGATCTCAGTGAATATTCATTTGTCGAAGGCAATGTGATCAGTTGCCCCTGAATCAACAATCCAGGCATTTCTATCACCTTTATTAGTACCAACAAGAAAGGATACACTAAGTGTACCTGCAAAATGAGCCATAGCTTGGTTCACAGACCTCTCAGATTGATCAACATCACTCTTCCCTTTCATCATTTTGACAACTTCATTGAATATAACATTAACCATAGCAGGATCAGGTGTTTTCATCTCTTGAAAACCATGATCTAGAGGACTGTCAACCTGTGGAACCTCAAACTGAGCAGCAAATCTCCTTTGTGGCTTGCCTCTGTCATCCTCTTTGGGGCCCTTGAACCACTCTGGATAGCCAACCAATTTGAAGCATGTATCTTTGGTATGGCCCCTCTCATTGCAATACTCACATTGACGTTCAAGTTTTGCCTTCTTATAGTCCCTTTTAGCCTGCTCAAACCTAGACAGCTCCCCTTGTTTAGCATAGTTGAACTTCTTTACTGCATTAGCTTCAGCTTCAGATTGTTGGAACTTAGTCACTGCTAGAGCAGTGATGTCACCTGGGATGGTAGAGGTGACACCTTTGGATCTCTCCAACTGAACTGCCATTTGGAAAACTTTCAATAATCCTGGCATTGGATCTTTTGACAGTACATTTCCACGCAATGGTTCAAACACATCATTAAGCCCCATCAAGAACTACATTACCTTGGTTTTCTCTTCCCTCTCAATGATCCTTTTAAGCAAACCACAAGAGCAATTCCCAATTCCTCCACAATTGCAACCTGGAACAACATCCAAAAGCTGTAACTCATCCCAAACCTTCTTTATCTTGCAATAATATGCACCAACAGACAAATTCTCTTGTCGAATATTCCCCAAATCACGACGACGTTGGTATATTAATGGATCATTTGATTCACAAAACCTCTCTCTAATTTCTTTCCATAATTCTGCTGCAGATTCCACATACATGAGCGTTTCAGAAACTTCTGGTACCATTGAATTCACTAGCCAGCACCTGACCATATAGTCGGCCCTTTCCCATTTCTCAAACTCCTCACTCTCAACCTGAGGTTTGACCACACTCCCTGTAACGAAACCTAGCTTTGCCTTGGCTCCCAAAGCCATTCGAATAGCTCTACTCCGGCTAGCAAAATTTGAGCCATTAAACAAAACATTGACGAGATTCATACCTGGATGGTCTGAATTTGAGAGGAGCAGCGGGTTATAGGGCACCGTGCTCATTCCTTGATTCAGATCTCCAAATTGAATTCCATTGAACATTCCAGCTCCACCTCTCCCAGCGCCAGGAGCAGCAGGTGTTACAGTAACGAAGGTTCCTCTACCTCCGCTTCCTCTTCCTCCATTGACTGCATCAGCATAAGTGCCTGGATTCGGCGATCCTCTCCCAACCATAGCACAGCAACGAAAACAACCGCAAACTAACCAGATCTGGCGTCGGAACTCCGACGAGGAACCAGCTTCAAATTGCAGAAAAAAAAAAACGAATCAATCAAGCTCGATTTTGGATCGAATTCGCTCTGATACCATTTGAACAATAGAGATCAATCGAAAACTGGTGGAATTAGATCTCATGGATCATCAATCTGAGCTGCCATTGAGCTCACAAGTGGGAGTTTGTTACAACCAAAACTCTAACTGATTTGGCGCCTAAAACCACCCCTATGTACTACAAATCTGTTTCCCATATGAAATGACAGATTTGCCCTTACAGCATCTAGAAACACTATGTTCTATATGATCAAAAATGTCTATGATCATATATTCCATACTAATAGTCGAAACCGATAGTGCAACAGCATATGCAAGGCTCACAGAGGATGAGATGCTCCCTGGCACGAACCAGCAGCTGGTGGCTCACTGCAGACGCCTCCTTGCAACCTTGGATTGGGAGGCACGCGTCACTCACGTCAAACGGCAAGCCAATCAAGTGGCCGATGCGCTTGCGAAGCATGCCTTTGAAGACCCGGACGGACTGGCTATTTTTGATGTTCTACCACTTTGTATTTAGACTCTATTAGCTTCTTAAATTAATATCATTTCTGGGCTCTGCTCGACCATTGCACCAAAAAAAAAAGTGACTTGATGGTTACTGAATAAATGTTTGAAGTCTAATCATGGCTAGAGTGTAATAAAGAGCGGATTAAAATGATTTTGATGTATATATATTAACTAAAAGTTGTGGTATAGTGTATTTCAGTTCATATAGTAAGATTGTGATTAGTTAGTCAGATTTTTTTTAATTATTTTATTGATGGATTGAAATAAATTTGTTTTTAACTACTCGTTGGAAAAACACATCACAAGTTTTGCTTCAGATCTCCAACAGTGGAGTTCTCCTTTCCTCCTCTTTTATGTGATTCACTTCTTCTTGATCATTCAACCAAATCACAAACTCACAAATTAAGATAGTATCAGAGCCAGTCGGATTCAGATTTCTCTGACTTTGAACTCGATATAAGAATATAAATTCATTGATGGTTAAATTTGGGATACAATCTACCCACGACTTACCTATTTAATTAAAAATAATAATTTTCAAATTCGCATACATCCGAGCTATAATGCAACCTAAAAAAAACTTATATTGTGGAAAAGGATACATATATAAACCAATTAAATATACAGATTTTCTATTCTATGCCTTGCACAGGGCATATGATAACAAGTCAAATTGAGAAATATTTTTTCTAAATATACTCATTAATTATTTTTAAATTAGATTATATGATTCACCCCGATAAATATATTTATCCAACAGGATAACTTGAGCATTAACATTTAGGGTAAACTGCAGAAAACCACCCCTTAAATAGGTCCATTTGCCCAAAACCACCCCTTAAATACTTAATTGCCGAAAACCACCCCTTATAATGCTTCCGTTAGCGAAAGACCACCCCTCATAGGGTTCCGTCATATTTCTCAGTTAAATGTGTGAAATTACCAAATTGCTCCTTCTCCTTTAATATAAAATAAGTGTAATGAAAGAGGGGTGGAATAAAAAAAAATTAAATGCAATTTACCATCTTTATTTACCATCTTCAATCGATCGATTAACACAGAGATTCAAAAGCTCCATGGATGAAGGTGATCTGAATCGAGAAGGTTAATCCGCTTCGGTTGGAGTCGATTTCAAGGAGCAAGGGGCAAGGCGAAGGTGCTGATTTGCTCGATTTCAACTGATTCAAAGGGAGAAGCTGTTGATTTGTTGTCTGCGAACAGAGAAGGTAAGGTAAAAAACCCTAATTTGTGTCATTCCTTGTTTGTGATTTGTATTGAATTTCAGAGTTTGAAAACTCATGTTCATGGGAATATTTGGGGGTTCGGGATTGTCTTTCTTATTGGAAATGACCAGGTAAGACTCCTTTTCCTTTGGATGTGAGTCAGTGGGGACAAGCTTGTCGAGTAGTGAGTATGCTACTGTTGATTTTCTACCATTTTCTTTGTTTACTTGTCTAATTTGGGAAGATAGGTCATTTATTTCACTTGAAAAGTAGGTGAGTGGCATAATACCACATTATTTATTGTTGTTGTGGTCCTACTGATTATATATTTATATTAAGTGTAACACACTCCCTTTTGTTTGAATGCAGAGATGAATATAAACCTAAGAATTCTTCACAAGGGGCAATTTTATAATAGTAATTTGGGTCGGATGTGTTACAAAAAGGGGTTAGTTAAGTATAAAGAAGTTGATCCTAATATATTGTCAAAGGTGGCATTAGAAGCCATGGTAAAAGAAGAACTAGGCATCGAAACTATGAAGGAGATTTGGTATTCAGAACCAGAGCCACCTAAACCTCAAAATCGTGGAGGAAGGCCAAGAAACCCACAAACTGTCAAAATTGGGTCCCAAAAGAGGAAGTATGTGAGGAAGGTACTGTTTTTTTCTACTACTCCATGTATTTTTATGGTTGTAGTTTGTCGACAGAGGGATATCATGTACATTTATGGGTTGAAACATGTGCAAATTATTGATTTTACAGAATGAGCAAGCACAAGGATCAGTTGCCCAAAATTATCAGCCGAGCTCATGTCCAGAAAATTCTCAAGTAGCAACACATATTCAACCTAGTTCATCTACACTTTATGAGGAGATGATGACCACTTTCAATGTCGAAACACAAGGATTGTCTGCACAAAGTTCTCAGCTGACTTCATCGATCAACATTCAACAAGAAAGTATGCCACGAACGTGCCCAAGGAAGCATGACACTACTTTGCCTTAGCATCTGTTGAAGCTCGTCATTTTTTTATTGTATGGCTAGCCTTAGTCCAAAGTTGATTTTCTTTTTGTTATCGAATTACATGGATTATATTCCATACATTCAAACTTTGGTGGCCATGTATAACATTTAGCCGGTTTATGGTTTATTCCACTCTTAAACTCTAGGTTTATGGTCATGACTTGGAATGATGGTTTCTTCCTTTTGTATTGCAGCAGGATGCAAGTAATATAATGTTTCTTGATGGTGTCATGGCATTTTACTGATTTTTCAAAGAGGTTTTATTGATCTGTCATTGCCTAATTTGTCATTGCAAAACAGGGCTTCTGGAACTGCTACTGTCATTGCAAAACAGTCTCATTCATTAGGCAAAGCTTTCATTATTTTTTTAAACCAAATCTGCACAAAAACCAGCCCCTAATGCAATGACAAAAAACAAAGATAAAAGGGTTGCTTGCACTGCTACTGTCATTGCAAAACAGCCCCATTCATTAGGCAAAGCTGTCATAATTTTTGTAAGCCAAATCTGCACAAAAATCAGCCCCTAATGCAATGACAAAAAAAAAGGATAAAAGGGTTGCTTGCACTGCTACTGTCATTGCAAAACAGCCCCAATCATTAGGCAAAGCTTTCATTATTTTTTTTAAGCCAAATCTGCACAAAAATCAGCCCCTAATGCAATGACAAAAAACAAAGATAAAAGGGTTGCTTGCACTGCTACTGTCATTGCAAAACAACCCCATTCATTAGGCAAAGCCATTCACATAACAAAAACATCTCTTGATCAATTTGCTCGAGATATCCATTACAAAGCTTGATTTTGCCATTACACTGAATGGAGACATGTACCATTACAATTTAGTTACAACCAAAGATATCCACCCTATCTTGCCAATTTCACCATTACAACATTTATAAGCAAGCAAATTATCATAAAACACACAAGCACCATCATTCGGCTATGCTCTTCGGCTTTTAGTTTCTTCGTAACAACTTCAATCTGATCATCCTTTTCCATCTTCCAATTATCTGTCAGGGATTTTGCAGCTGCAAGCTTGTTTGACAAATTCGCATTTTCATTATCACGCAACTCACATAATTTTGTTAACTCGGTGTTCTTATCGACTAACACTTGCTTCTCTTTCAGCAACTCATTGATTACTTCCTTTGCCTTTTCTCCATATTCAGCATCCATCCATACAAAATATTTGCATCTGTCAATTGACCCATATCGACTACAAGTGACAAACCTTCTCCCAAAGTTGTCCTTTGTACGAGCGGTGAATTGCCTTGCTCTAATGCCACAAAATCAGGTCCTCGTCTGGTTGTTGGAAGAATAACTTGAGCTCGACATCTCCTATTTGTAATGACATAACACAATTAAAGGCAAAGATGCACAATTTCGACTCAAACCACAAAGCCAGACAAATAATATTACACAAGCAAACTACCTTATTAGTGGCGGAAATCACATAAATAGAAATACTTCCAGGTGATTCTGAGCTTTTTCGCCCAAATTAGAGACAACCATAAACTGGAAATTTGAGGACGAATTCGCACCAATTAGGGTTTACCTTGTCCAGTTCGTAAATAGCAAATCAGCACCTTCGCCTTGCCCCTTGCTCCTTGAAATCGACTCCAACCGAAGCGGATTAACCTTCTCGATTCAGATCACCTTCATCCATGGAGCTTTTGAATCTATGTGTTAATCGATCGATTGAAGATGGTAAATAAAGATGGTAAATTGCATTTAATTTTTTTTTTATTCCACCCCTCTTTCATTACACTTATTTTATATTAAAGGAGAAGGGGCAATTTGGTAATTTCACACATTTAACTGAGAAATATGACGGAACCCTACGAGGGGTGGTCTTTCGCTAACGGAAGCATTATAAGGGGTGGTTTTCGGCAATTAAGTATTTAAGGGATGGTTTTGGGCAAATGACCCTATTTAAGGGGTGGTTTTCTGCCGTTTACCCTAACATTTAACACAAACAAACATGATGATTGAAGAATAAGCCTTCTTCTAATTTACCCTACCATATTTGTATACGTGTCTAATAATGACATCACCGCCTTATGGAATAGATTATAGAATCAATACAAATTGGGTTCCCTTCCTGATTTTTCAAGTTACCTAAATTCTAAAGGGGATTTTACTTTTGAAATCATTTCCACCTAATGATGTCTCATTTAAGATTTTCAGAGTTAGTTATTTTAATGCCACTTATCTTTAGCGTATTATAAAAAAACCCCTATTAAAAACAGCAAACAATCCTAACAATCTAATTAAAAAAAATTAAAAAAAATAAATTATTTTTAAAAAATTTAAATTTAGGATCTTATCCTATGTTAAAATCTTATTTGTATTTAGAGAAATATGCTCAACTAAAAACAAAAAATATGTTGATTAACATTTGCAATATGAAGTCGTTGCGTTTTCACATGATCATAACATATATGAAAAAATAATTTTATAATATGCTTAAATCAAGGATGAAGACATGTACATATGATTCGTCTGACATATACGCATTATTTTTGCATTTTTTGCATCAAGCTATAGTTGGCCCATTTAATGCCCTTCCATGTTCCAACTCCATGGATTAAGCAATTTGTCAATCATATTTATAATTTTCAAACATAACTATATAAAAATAAAATACATCATCTCACATCCTTTGGATCCCTAATCTCCTCATTGCATAAAAGCAAAATCCATAGCTCTTGAGATTTGAGTCTCCTCCCAACCATTATCAAGTACAAAGAAACTTAGGTTGCTATAGATCGATCTATCGATCGATTTATGGCTCCATTCGTCTTCCTCCTCTTCCTCTTCCGGCTAGCACTGGTCAGCGCCACATTTTCAACACCCCCACTACCATCGCCGCTATCCCCAATAGGAGACGACATCGCTCCTCCACCAGATGACGAGAATGTGCCACCACTAAACGACATCAATGCGTGGTGTGCCACCGTGCCTTACCCTAGGCCATGTAGGTGGTTCATGGGGCGCCATGAACCAACCACATCCAAGCCTAGAAGTAGATTAGAGTTTAGAAGACTGACTATCCAAGTGGCCCTGGACCGTGCCCTGGCGGCCCAGGGCCACACATGGAGGTGGGGCCGCAATTGTACCTCCCACAAGGAGAGGGCTGCGTGGGCGGATTGCGTCAAGCTTTACCACAACACAATCATCCAACTCAACCAAACCCTCCAAGGCCTAACAAGCGCCACCTATAGCGACTTCGACGTGCAAACATGGCTCAGCGCATCCTCGACGAACTTGGAGACGTGTCGGGTCAGCTCATCGGATCTAAATGTAACGGATTTCATGCTCCCACACATTGAGTACAACGTGTCCGATCTGATTAGCAACAGCTTAGCTATCAATGAGGGCATTTTGGGCATGGATGAGATCTTAGGTTACAATCATTCTACCAATGGTACATTCCCTACTTGGCTAACTAGGCAAGACCGGAAACTCTTGCAAGGAAGGCGGTCTCTGGTGGCTAAGGAGGCGTTGTTCGTTGTCGCAAAAGACGGGTCAGGTGAGTTTAGGAGTGTCCAAGCCGCGATCAATGCAGCCGGGAGAGTAAGAGGGTCAAGGAGGAAGGTAGTTCATGTTAAGAGAGGGGTGTATAGGGAGAACATATGGGTGAACCCTAACTTGAGTGACCTTATGTTGGTGGGAGATGGAATTAGGCTTACAGTAATTACTAGTGGAAGGAGTATAAGGTCAGGCTACACTACATACAACTCTGCAACTGCAGGTAATTAACTCTACTTGCTAATTAATTCTAGCTTATTGCTTAATTGCTCTTTCAATTAACCTCTATCAATATTCGTTTTCTAAAGTTTATTGATTCATTATTTTTGACGGATCTAGAATTATAATGATTGTAAGTTTGCAAGTGGTGAGATTAATTAGCTGCTTAATCGCCTTAATGACGCGACTTAATTAATGATTCTGTCCACATATATAATATATAAAATTTCGTTAATTGTACATGGTCAACGAAGCCTTGTACGTTGCCTGCAGATCGATCGGTTCACGGAATATATATATTAAAAAAAAAAATCACTTCTGTGATCTATATATAATTTATTTAATCAGAAAATGATTTTTACCCCCAAAAAATAGTACTATTCTTATATCTTATATATACTTCTATTATATTGTCCAAAATAAAAATAAAATTCTAATACTCCCTAGAAGTATAACATATACAGATTATGAAATTGAATATTTTTAAATATATTTCATATAAAATAGTTGTGTAGATTAAGAAGTTGAATCTATATAAATCATTTTAGTGCTCCATATCAAAAGATCAAAAGATATGAGTAAGATTAGTACACATTCTAATTTTTTATTTATTTTATTTAATTTCTATCCTATAACATTTTAATTTGGGAAATGATTTTCGCATGTAACCCTGGCATTTTTAAAATAGATTATGAAATTTATTCATGTGATTTAGAGAAATGATTTTTCAATTCTGCTTCTTAGACCATCTTCGATAGTTTCTTCAAAATTTCTTTAAAATGGAAAACAAAATACATATTTTTCAAATTATTATTACTTCAACTCCAAAAACTACGTATCAAATTTCTAAGATTCAGAGAATGATTACATTTTTTCCATAGCTTTTTCATTTTGGAGAATGATATATGTGAAATCGGTTGGATCAAACTAAAAAACGTTTTAAAACTATACAAAATTCTCAAAATAGAGAATCGGTTGGAAATCCTCTTAATAGCCTTAGAGCATAAATTAGATGATTTTTTTAAATTATTTTAAAAAAAATTGAAAAACCTAAATCTTAATAATGTTTCCAAATTGAAATTAATAATTATTAACTCTTGCGTAAAAACTGAGTTTCTAATTGCTAAATTCTTGGAAAGCAGCAATCGACGGGGCACGCTTCATGGCCAGTGGAATATCCTTCGTCAACACGGCCGGGCCGGCAGCGGGCCAAGCCGTTGCTCTCCGATCGAGCTCCGACTTCTCGGTCTTCTTCCGCTGCGGCATCCACGGCTACCAAGACACCCTCTTCGTCCACTCCCAGCGCCAATTCTACCGCGAGTGCTACATCTCCGGAACCATCGACGCCATCTTCGGCAACGCCGCGGTTGTGCTCCAGAGCTGCATCATCCAGGCCCGACGACCCGTAATGGGCCAGGTCAACGTCATCACGGCCCAAGGCCGAAATGACCCGAACCAAAACACCGGGATCGTGATCCACAACTCCCGGGTCGAGGCCGGGCCCGACCTTGAGCCCGTTTTGCGGTCGGTGAACACCTACTTGGGGCGGCCCTGGCGGCCCTACTCGAGAACCGTGATCGCGAAGTCGTACTTGGGGCCGCTAGTGAGCCCGGAAGGGTGGTTGGATTGGGAGGGGAAGATGTATCTGAGCACGTTGTATTATGCGGAGTACAAGAATTTCGGGCCGGGCTCGAAGGTTAGAAAGCGGGTCAAGTGGCCCGGGTTTCATGTTGTAAAACGGTCCAATGTAATGAACCGGTTCAGTGTGGGTAGGTTTATTGTGGGTCTTACTTGGTTGCCTTCGACCGGGGTGCCGTTCGCTTTGGGCCTATAAAATCATTGGCCAATTTTTACACCTTCTTCACAAACCGAGATTTGGTTAATTGGTTAATTTATGGCTAACCAACCAGTCACCATATTCATCTGATGTGATGCGAGTTCACTTATCTCGAGCAATGAGAGTGAATATCAAAAGATATCTTTCAAATTTTTATTATACTTGTTTTAGATACTAATAACAATAGAGATATATACACTGTTTTCATAGGATTAAAATTTCAAGCTTTGCCATTGAGGAGTTCGGAAAGCAATGAGTTACTTTAGATGTAATTCTCATCACTCATGTATTCGATAGGTTCATTAAGCGAATCATGCTTAAATTTTACCCATTCTAGAACCAATGTTAGGTACACCTAGCTTTGTTTTGATCAATCTATATCCTCTCATATATTTCGAGGTTACAATTCTATCTTCAATTCATTTCTCGTTTCTTTTCTAAGTTTCGGGACGAAACTTATTTTTAGTGGGGAGGTATGAAATACCCCTAATTATTTTTGGGCTATTTCTTATTTTTATTTAATTAAATAAATCTATATTATATTCAAACTATAGTATATATCTTGTGAGTTTGTTCATTTAATAAATTCACATAAGATATATGGTAGGAATTAGAATAATTAAATTATTCTAAAGAGAAATAATATATGATGGATTTAATTACATAAATCCTCTAAATACCTTTATTATTTAATTTATGAAATTAAATTAAGGCAAAATTACAGAAAACCACCCTTTAAATATGAGTGTTTTCACTTAACCACCCCTTAAATTCAAAATTACATAAAACCACCCTTTAAAAGATATTTGCTTACAACTCATCACCCATTCAACTATTTTCTTTATTTTATCATTAAATATATTATATTTTAATATTTTTAAACTCAAATTTGATTGTAAATATATTCATATTTTGAGTTTAAGGGCTCGATCATATTTTAGGGATTATTTTATTTATTTTAAAATAATAATAATAAATATAGCCTAGAATTATTATCTTATGTTATGGTGAAAATGTTTATAAAATTTTAAAATATTATGGAATTTACTCTTATTTATTTATATTTTAAATAAGAGTAATTTACATAATGTTTTAACAATTTAAAGGGTGGTTTTCCGCTGGTGTTGTGGGGTGGATATTTACTTCGTTCCTAGTTTCTTGCTATTACTGTCGGCGGCTTCTACCTCCTTTTAAAACACTCTTTGGTTGTGGGGGGGTCAGAGGCTTCTCCGGTGCGTCAAGGCCGACGGCGATGGTCGTGCCGTTGGCGGCAGAAGAGTTAATCACTTTCGAGGAGGTCTCAAGCGCCGATCTCCGCCGACAAGTTCCAAGCCCTACCTGGATTTCGGCGGACTGCATCGGAGGACTCCGGAATCGGAGAGAAAGATGAGATCTTTTTTCGAGTCGGATAGCTTCCGGAGATCAGCATCTTTGATTCATCCGCCTCCGCCGCCGCTGGAATCCGAAGGTGACGACGGGATCGAAGCGGTTAGGAAGAAGCTCATGCTCGATCTCCGGATGGAGATGGACAAGAGCCTCAACACCTTGAGCACGTCGAGTCCGGCCAGCAGCACCGACGAGTCCCCCTCTAGCCCCAACGACGGTGACCAACAACCCCAACGATGGCAAGTCCACCTTCCTCTGCGCGCATGTGCTCTTCGGTTTTCCCTTGTGCTCTTCAGTTGCAGTGGGTCTTACTTGGTTGCCTTCGTCCGGGGTGCCGTTCGCTTTGGGCCTATAAAATCATTGGCCAATTTTTACACCTTCTTCACAAACCGAGATTTGGTTAATTGGTTAATTTATGGCTAACCAACCAGTCACCATATTCATCTGTATGTAGCATCGACATTGGTATGCGAATAGTTGATTGTAGGGCTGATCATCGGCCCAAAACCGATCCGAACCTGGCCAAACCGAACCGAACCGAACCGAAAACCGAAATTCCCAAAAATGAAAACCGAAAACCGAACCTAAACTAATAGGTTTGGTTCGGTTTTCTACCGGTTTGGTTTAGGTTCGGTTCGGTTATGAACCTAAGTGAACCAATTTTATTTGAACATTTTTTATATAGATTTTATTTGAGCATTTAAAAAACAAAACATCTCATGGTCTACGGTCTACTTATATAAAGTACACACATAGCCCTTTTTTGTATTAGCATTTGGGCTATTAATTACCAAATGTCAAAAGAGAACCTAATACGGAGTAAGTAATAACATATTGCTTTGTACAGCACTGCAACAGTAGCTAGCACCATGTACCGCAGTAGCACCATGTACAGATGTACAACCCTATGGCTGATGGGAGAGGAGAATCGAACCTACACCAGAAGAGACGAATTAACAAAGGGTAAATTAAAACATTTAAAAAAAATTCGGTTTTCCCTCGGTTTAACCGAACCGAACCTAAAACTGAAAATTAAAATCCCCTGAACCGAAAACCTAAACCGAAACACATCGGTTCGGTTAGGTTCCGGTTTTTTCGGTTCGGTTCGACCCAAAAATTCGGTTCAAACCGAATATGAGCAGCCCTAGTTGATTGCCACTCCTATTAATAATGTGGCACGGATATTGATACCGATACGAGATAGGAGGTAAAAGTAATTCTAAAGGATAAATAATTATTTTAAAGATTTTATAAAAATAGAATAGATTTATATTTATAAGAGTCACTTAAATGTCAAACTAATAACATATAAATAGGCTCTCTCATAGGAGAGAAAAACTCTCTTTGATTACTCTTCTTCAACCATTTGTTTCCTTGTGAACCATGACCTAAATCATCTTCCAAATCTATTATTTTCGGACCCAGTTTTTGTGTTTTGCCTTCCGCTGGTGTTGTGGGGTGGATATTTACTTCGTTCCTAGTTTCTTGCTATTACTGTCGGCGGCTTCTACCTCCTTTTAAAACACTCTTTGGTTGTGGGGGGGTCAGAGGCTTCTCCGGTGCGTCAAGGCCGACGGCGATGGTCGCGCCGTTGGCGGCAGAAGAGTTAATCACTTTCGAGGAGGTCTCAAGCGCCGATCTCCGCCGACAAGTTCCAAGCCCTACCTGGATTTCGGCGGACTGCATCGGAGGACTCCGGAATCGGAGAGAAAGATGAGATCTTTTTTCGAGCCGGATAGCTTCCGGAGATCAGCATCTTTGATTCATCCGCCTCCGCCGCCGCTGGAATCCGAAGGTGACGACGGGATCGAAGCGGTTAGGAAGAAGCTCATGCTCGATCTCCGGATGGAGATGGACAAGAGCCTCAACACCTTGAGCACGTCGAGTCCGGCCAGCAGCACCGACGAGTCCCCCTCTAGCCCCAACGACGGTGACCAACAACCCCAACGATGGCAAGTCCACCTTCCTCTGCGCGCATGTGCTCTTCGGTTTTCCCTTGTGCTCTTCAGTTGCAGTGTGTTAAGTTCTTCGGTTTACAAGTTAACGGGAACTGTTAAAATAAATAGAGAAGGGCACGAGGTGAAAGAATTACAAACCTCGGGGCACCACGTGAAAGAGGTAAAAGAATTGGTCACCGCGTGAATTAAGCGATACCTCGGGGTATCTCGTGAAATTTCCGGGTTTTAAAAAACAGCTTTTGCAACTTTTTCTTTATCAATCAATATGTACCAAGGATATCAGCGTAACATTAGGGGTGGAAATGAGGCGGGTTATGGGTGGATGAAGCCACTCCATCACCCGTCCCGCGGGCGAAAAATCTCACCCGCTCCATCCAACACCCGCGCGCAAACATTTGCACCCGCATCCGACCCGCGTGGGTGATGCAGGTGGAGCGGGTACCCAATGGGTTAAACAAAAAAAAAAACAAATCAACACAAGTAGTCCAATTATAACTCAAAATTACAAAGGGGGTGGGTTTATATATTTATATTTTTGATCGGCAAAGCATTGAAATCACGAGCTAATTGAAATTTGAAAGTGGAATGGTATAAATCTCTATACTAATCATATTCTAATTGAAATTTGGTGGGCAAAGCACTAATCAAGGATTAGGGTTTGTAGAACTTAAACTTGAAAAATGTAAAATTGTAAAATCACACACAATATATATATATAAATTTTAGGGTTTTATGCTGGTTTGCGGGGCGGGTGTATGGGGCGGGTTAATGGGGTGGGTTATGGGTGAAAAATCTTCACCCATAATCCATCCATCACCCGCTTCAATTCACCCGCACCCGCTCCACCTGTCACCCAATTTTTTGCGGGTTTTCACCCGTAAAATTAATGCGGATTAAGTGGGTGGAGCGGGTACCCGCGGATTATTTCCAGCCCTACATAACATAACATTATATAATATAATAGAAGTATAAAAACAAATAAAAATAAATAAACAGCTAAAACTAAATGAATTGAAATATAAGATCAATTAATGAGCAATGAACTTTAGATGGTATAAAAAAGCTTACTTGCTCAAAAAAAAAAAAAAAGGCGAAAATGCATAAAATCACCCTTTATTCACCTTTGTTTGCAATTAACCATCCCTTATTAAAAAAAAATTCACTTAACCACCCTTTATTCACCTTTGTTTGCAATTAACCACCCCTTATTAAAAAAAATTCACTTAACCACCCCTTATAACAAATTATTTGCAAGTAACCACCCATCCTCCCATTTTTCTTTAAATTAAACTTCTATTAAATTCAACTTAAAAGTAAAAGACGAAAATGCACCCAAATTTGGTTTTACAGTTTTTATTTATTATTATTTATACAAAATTACCACTAATGTATGCAAGTTATGCCCACCTCTGCTGAAATACCCCTAATTATTTTTGGGCTATTTCTTATTTTTATTTAATTAAATAAATCTATATTATATTCAAACTATAGTATATATCTTGTGAGTTTGTTCATTTAATAAATTCACATAAGATATATGGTAGGAATTAGAATAATTAAATTATTTTAAAGAGAAATAATATATGATGGATTTAATTACATAAATCTTCTAAATACCTTTATTATTTAATTTATGAAATTAAATTAAATAATATTAATCCCGCTATCTCCATCTTTATCCGTTTCTTTTATTCCTTTTTCTTAAATTATAATTCGGCATTATAGATACACGTCAAAATTTAGGGTTCCACAAACCAAAAACCCTCACCGCCTCTCAACATCACTGCATCTTCCTCTCCCAATTTCCCCACGACGTGAGGAGGCCGCTGCACCCACTGCAGCCCACGAATTGCCGCGCGCCGAAGAATCCATCGCCGCCGCAGTGCAATACCTCCGCAGATCCTCGCCGTCGAGCCACTGCAGCCGATTGCCGTCTCCAAGCCCTGCCCGAGCCGCCGCCGATTGGAGCCTTCCTTTGCCGGGAGCCATCGCCGCCGAGGAGCATCGTCGGTTCGTCCCCTGTACGTGATTTCAAAGAGATGCGAAAACAGAGTTTTCAATTTCTTTTATAGAAATTATAGAAACGTCCCTTATGTTTATACTATTTCCGTTTTTGGCCATAAGTTAATTATTTATTAAATTAAGCGGCCAATATTTCTAAACTATTCAATTCTTGCCCGTTTCAGCGACACCAATAAATCTCGAAGCACCCCCGCCGGATCCCGCTTCCCGAGGAATTCATATTGGTATAGATATTTAACTTTATAGAATTAATTCAATTTTAAATTGAGTTAAGTAAAGTTAATCGTATAAAATATCAATATTAAATGTTCCTTTTTCCGTTGGATTCACCAGGTGCTAAAATCTCACCTTGTTATCATCGGCTGGTCATTGAAGGTTAATGCAAGTGATTTCGTTCAATGCACTTTGCATGTTTCGTGATTTTCTTTTGACGTGCCTTTTTATTCTTCCGTGTCGAATGCGGCCCTGTGACCAATTTCCTTGCCAGTTTCGATAAATTGCATATTCGTCTGCTTGATGTAATTTATCTCCTTATTCATAAACTGACATGAGTATAAATTAATGGGCAATTATTAATTTAATGATAGTGATATGTGTATTAAATGTGATTTGTTTGTTTATAACTCGAGATAAATAAAAATTGCCCATTTTCATCTTCCAAATTGCATGAACTTTTGTTTGTTTCCTTCGTGCAAATTAATAGCATGCGGTATTAAGATCCTTGAAATATCCGTGCTGGTACGTTCTTGTTGGTTTAATGTCATTATTATGACCACCTAGTATAAACTGGTTATGTATGATAAGTTAAGATAACTAGGCACCATGTGATGCTTAGGTATGATATGTGAAAACGCGCACCACGTGATGCGAGTGGCTATATGCCTTTGGCAAGTTATGCAGTAGACTGACTTGCAGGTTGTGGTTCGCCTTACAAGGTTTCATGAAACACCATCCCGGAATGCATTATCTGCGGGATGATAAAACAACGATCTGGTGTAGGTCGTGGTCCTTGTTAAAGGCCCGACTGGTACCACATAGTAATATTATTATTGTGATTATCATTGTGATTAGTGTGATTGTGTTTATTATCGACTATTAAATAGGTGATCATTTCAGTCATTATACTCATCTGTCTCGAGTATAATTCCATTTCTTATCTTATAATCGATCGTTATGATCATCCGAGTCATGTGTGAATTTTTACCCGTTTCATTCAGTTTCTACTATTAATATTCGTGTCATTCCCTTAACCTGAGACATACCGTTTTATGGTCACTGTAAGGTTAAAGTCTGAACATTTTCCCTATCATTTGCTAGTCTTTATTGTACTAACCATCCTATTTATTGGATGGCTGGTGTCCTTCGTTCTCATGAAACACCAGACCATATTCCACAGGTCTAGTGCAAGCAGCGGAGCAGGAGAGAGTGGAAGAGCAGGCTATCATTTATGAATCTTTATACTACAGTTTTATCGAAAGTTCCCGCAATGTTTCGTCAGTTTTAGATATTTTTGGAATTATTTATACTTTATGGTTTTGGAATCTTAATTATGTTATTGTGATCAGATATTTCAAAATATGATATTTATTGGACTTCCGCCTATTTTATTTAACTGCTTGAAGTATTGTCTTGTTTATGGGAGCATGGTTACATGTCCCTATAAGCCTCAGGTGAATTCAAAGACATTAAAGTCAGCGGATTCACTGGCGCTGCAACACTCCCTTGTGATTAAAAAGGGGGTGTTACATCTGCTAGTAGGTCAGATGTAGTCATACCTCTTTCGGTCATTGACGCTTTATTTGCACCCTCCTATGACAATGCTTGATAGTAGACCTGTCAGAACATGATCCGAACGACCCGAAATTTTTTGGTCAAGAGCCAAAAAATTTGACCCAAATTTTTTTCCTACCCGAACCCGAAAACTGGGTAATTTTTCGGGTCATCTGGGTTTAGACTCGGTGACCCGATTGATCCAATTGATCCGGTGAACCGATTAACCCGATTGATTTATAATTATATATGATTAATTTTTTTTTATGGAGATTCCAATTTATTACATTTTATAATTACAATCACTTGATCTTTCATTTTAAAATCAACTTTTATATTTATTTGTATTGTATAATACTCTCTCCGATCGATAATATTTGATTTTTAAGAAGATAAAAACATTAAAATATTAAAACAATTTTATGCTTAATACTAATTGCATGAAATTATTTATTTTTAAAAAAATATTTAAAATTTTGATATTTTATATATTTTTAAATTTTATTAAAAATTACAAGAAATAGTAAAAATCAAATATTTTAGATCAAATATAGTATATAATTACAAGCGCTAGAACTTAAGATCCACGTCTTTAATTTTAGCATTTTAAAATTATCACAAAATTACCAAATCGTGATTTTAAAATTATCACAAAATTACCAAATCGGGCCAAACTCGAGTTCAAGTCAACTCGGATCTACACGGGACCCGTTTTACGCGAAACCCGAAATGACCAAATTTGGGGGCATTTTCATCTCTTACTTTTAAGTTGAATTTAAAGAAAAATGGAAGGATGGGTGTTTATTTGCAAACAATTTGTTATAAGGGGTGGTTAAGTGAATTTTTTTAAATAAGAGGTGATTAATTGTAAACAAAGGTGATTAAGTGAAATTTTTTGAACTTCCGTTTAGAAAGATTATTATGAAAATTCTTTTAATTTACAAGTTGGATTGTTTGTGTGAAAAAATCCAATCATGAATTCAAGCCCATGATGCCTATGTTTGGGCCTACACCTATTTCTCTTTCTGACGTCTGCCCAATTATGATGGTTTGATCCACAGAAAATAAGCCAATGAATGCTTCACCAATTGAGACATTATCCGACCCAATAATGATATCAGCTTCTCACATTAGACGAGATGACCCCTTAATTAGAAATGGGTGTGGTTAGATATACGGTAAATTCGGATTACGTTAGTATACATCCGAATCAACGTGGTACTATGTTAGAATCGTCGTGAAAGGAGATACTGAAAATCAAAGATAAATTAGGATTTAGGACACTACATTCAGATGAACACCAAAATGGAAAAAAAATTCTACATATTCAACTAAAAATAAATAAAAAATCGACTTACTATACACATGATTCTATATCGTTAAATATACGGTAGTTTCACTAACTTTCAGTGTCAGCAAGCTATTTTTATCTGGAAAAAAAATTGTTGACATCGGCTTCCTAAACCGATGAATAATGTACATTTGATAATAAAAAAACATATTGATCAGCACATTTGATAAAAATTTGGATGTGCGTATAATAGCCTCCTAAAAAATCTTACATATTATTAGAGTTTATAAAAATTGAAAGTATATAAAGTACCTGGAGAAGACATTATTTTATTGAGTAGGTTATGCCTAACATTAACTTATACTACCTCTATTTTTAAATATATGTCATTTACTATTCATATGCAAAATAATAAAAAGTATATACAATATTATTATTTTTTATAATAATTTCATACTTATTATTAATAAGTATAAAATAAAAAAAATAAAAAATAATATTTTATATACTTTTTACCTTTAAAAACCGTATACATTTAGGGTGGGCGCGGGACGGAACGGGAAGGGACGGAGGTCGTCCCGCGCCCACACATATATAATTTTTTTATTTGCGGGATAGGACCGAGACCGGGACGGGACGGGCTTTGTCCCTCAAATTAAAAAATTATAAAAAAACTCAAAATTTTCATGTATATATTGCAATTCTCAAAGGCGTAATAAATATATATGTGTAATTTTGTATATTTTGCAGTTCCCATATATGCGTACGCATATATACGCGTGTTGATCGTGCACATTTAGGTAGTGTTGATATAAGCATTTAGATGTGTTTAAGTAGGGTAAAATGCATGAGTTAGAGTAGTTTTCATGTTTTCATTATGTTTCAATTAGAGTCGGAATCTACGAGATTTGTGCATGATTTCAGGTGATTGTAAAGAGGTGAAGCTAAGCTCGAGCCAATGTTGGAATATTGGACGAGAATAGAAGAGCACGAGAGCCGATGAGAGAAGCTAAACATTTAAATTGATTGGAGCTGTCCAAGCTGGCGACGCTGCACTAAAACGAGTCGTACGAAGTGTGTATTTATCGGATCGGGGCGTACTTATATTTGTTGGAAAGAGGATTCGAAGACCTACAACTTTTCTGTTTACGACTTTTCCAAATCCGGCCTTAAAAATAGCGAAATCTGGACGTCAAGATTACTGTTCAAAAGACCTCGGGTGGAGTAGGCAACAAACTCGACCGAGTTATTTGGTTTCAGGCCGAATTATTCAGCGTGTTCAAGCCGGATTGGGCCATCTTTTGGGCTGAGTTTAATTGACATGTTATTATTATTATTAGGGAGAAGAACAATTAGGGTTTTGTTAAGTAGGTTTTAGGGGGAATTTCATCAGACGTTGTGTTCACGTTGAAAGTAGTTTTAGGTTTTCTTTTGAAGCATAAACCGCTAAACTCCTTTGCTTAGGGAGATCAATTGAAGCTTCAAGTTTGCAATTTTATTGTGAGATTTCTATTTCTTAATACTCCTCTTTGAATGTTATTGATTCTTTGCGCTGAATATTTAGGGTTTTCATGAATTTCCATTAGTCTGATCAACTGATGTCTTTTCATGATAATCTATTGCTAGATATAGGTAATTACTGGTTGAGTTATCTATGTTCTTGAGTAGCAAAGTATAAATCTCTGAACCTGGTTGATTTAGGGATTTATATAGAGAATTGATTTACAATTGATGCAATAACTGGTTGTGCGCGTCGATTGTCTTTGTTGATTTCCTTTAGACTTCATCGATTATTGAATTGAATCTTGATAGTTTCAAGATTGTTTGATAATTAGGGTTTTCAGGGTCTGGTTGTCCTGTTAACTAGATTCGATAAGGAATTGGATTCAAAAGACATAGTCTTTCCACAACAAAGTGTTTAAGAGGAAGTTATCTATTCGATTTCGATGATCAATGAACAAACCTGATTACTGAGATTGGTTGACCTAAGCTATTTTTCTCATATTTATTTCCTCGAGTTGTTTAGTTTGCTACCTTTGTTTACTTTTATTTCTTAATTTAGTTAGTTCAAATCATCATAATCCCCTCTCTTTGTTTCTTTAGTTCTTATCTAGCACACTTGACTTGCATACAAATCATTGACTCTCTGTGGGATCGACCCGTACTTGTCAAACTACATTAGTTAGGTTAGTCGGATTTATTTGATAGGATTTAAGGCGACTGAAAATCCTTTGTCAAATTTGGCGCCGTTGCCGGGGAGTCAAGTTGTTATTTGTGTGTTTGTCTTGTGTACTAATTTAGCTACTAACTTTTTTTTTTGTGAACCTATCTTACGGTTCACAGTACATATTCTACTAACCGTTTAAGATGTTGAGATTATTGCAGTTCGAAGGTGAAAATTTTCACCTATATCTCACTAGGTTGCAGAGGTGTGTGGACATCCGCAATGTGCGGGGTTTCCACGATAGTTTGCGAGATATGGTTGTCTGCGTTATAGAGGGGATGACTGCTGAGACAAAGGCGCGTGCTATATACATGAGCGGTGGAAGTCTAGCAAGGTTAGGTTTGGCGGGAATTTGGGATCTTATCTGCTACATGGGTCATCGGGCCTTGCAGGAAGTGTCCTTTGCCCAAGAACCTCAACCAATGGAGGACTTCGAAGCACCTTTGGAGGATCTATCCAAGGCCTTCTACGAGGAGAATGAGCAATTGTGTCAGCAGATCATTGAACTAGATGAACGAGTGCACCGAATGGTCAAAGTGGAGAATGAGATACTAGCATGTGAAGCGGGTGAACTACCGTCTCAACCGGTGATTAACCCGATAGAGAGTCTCACCACGAACACCCTAGGGAGTGGCAAGGACCTGTTTTTCACACCCGAGGGAAGCTCAGAAAGTCATGAAGATGTAGGTGAGTGTGTGCTTCCTATTCCCCCCTCATTGAGTTCATCCGAGTCTACTCCACTACCTCCCCTACCCTTGAGCTATGAGCATGATAATGTTTTGGTGGAGGAGGATATGTTCGCAGACGATGACAGTTTCTTCGGCGATGAAGAGGAGAGTACACTACTTCCTGACATGGAGTGTCATGAGTCGACGCATGAGATCCCATGTGATTTATTTTCTCCTTCATTCGATGAGATTGTCTCGAGCTCGCCTATCAAAGAACCAAGTCCGGAGCTGATTTCTGTGGCTCCTAAGCAAAGAATTGATATCCTCTGCAATGGTGAGAAGTTCGGTGATTATGTCGATCCTTGGGCTCATTATTTTGACATACCGCCAATGGAACTGAATTGGTGGTTCTACATACCCGCGGCGGAGAGTCATGCTCGGGCATATGAAGAGTTAAGGACATACTTTGACTTTAACTTATTCGTATGTAGTGCCCGCCTACCTAGATGGTGTGCACAAGAGTTTGATTTGCTGCTAAGGGCACTGACGATCTCTGAGTGAGTCTTAAATGGACAACTAAAATGTCGAGCTACCGACCATAATCAAGCGCTTCTTGGGAGGCAACCCAAGGTGAGTAATTTAGATTTCCATTTTTCAATTTTTTCGTGTAAGTTTTCAATTTCAAGTTTCCAAAAAAAAAAAAAAAGGGTTCGTCAAAAAGGGCAAAAAATCATGGGAATTACAGTAGGAAACTCGGGTAAGTTACTCGCTCGAGTTTTAAAGCCCAACCCGAGTTATTTGCCATCCCACCTAAAAAAAAAAGCAACGCTCAGGAATCCCGTCGATCTCTCTCTCCCGAGTTCCAAGCGCCCGAGTTCCCAGTCTCCTGTCTCCCACAGTCGCCAGCAACCTTCTCTTCCTCCAACCCGAGTTCCCAGTCTCCCGTCTCCTTCTCCCTGAGCCGCTTTCCGGCCCTGCTGCCACCCGAGCGCCGCCCTGAGCCGACCTCGCAGACCTCCTCCCTGAGCCGACCTCGCAGACCTCATCAGGCCACGCCGCCGACGCTTTTTGGTTGCCTCCGACGATGCGAGCATACCTCCGTCTCCGGAAGCCAGCAGATCTGAGCGCCATCCCCGGTCAGTCTCTCCTCCTCTCCTCCATCGAATCCTTTGAGTAAGTTCTAATAAACCCTAATTTTAAGTTTTGTTAAATTTATGAAATTGGTGAATGGATTGGGTGAATTAGGAACTTGTTGATGAGGAATTTGTGGATGAATTGGATTGATTGAGGTTTGTGAGTTGGATTTGAGATTTGTGTGCCTAATTGTTACATTGCAATTGCAAATTTGAGAATTTTCGAGTCTTGAGCATTTGAATTGATCTTGCTTTTTGATATTAAATTTGATAAGAGTTTCTTTTTGAGTTTATTGATCTTAGTTTTGATCAATTTATGCTTATTTGTTATTGATTTGCAAATTGTTGATGTTTGTGGTTTTGTTGTGTGTTGTTGTGAGTGGATTGACACCATTGATTATTATTGTGAGTTGTCCTTGCCGGAACAACAAATATTTCTTTGTTGGTGTTGTCTTGTCTCTTGTTGATAGAAAATTGGGTTGTGGTGTCTCGTTGAGGTCGAAAAGAGAAAGAATAATGGCTCATCACACTCTTGTGCTTGAATTCATCACCTCCGCTTGATATGTAGATGACTCCGTAAGTATTCTTCTCCTTCTATTTTATTTTTCACATTGAGGACAATGTGTGAACTAAGTGTTGGGGAAGGAACATTTACATGTTTGCATTTAGATTGCAGTGTATATATCTCTTTCTTTTCTTTGAATTTCATGTTTATTATTCTTAGTCTTGCATAGAAAAAAAAATAGAAAAAAAATCTGAAAAAAAAAAATAGAAAACCACAAAAATATCATGCATGACATTTTAGATTTAGGATCTATCGAATAACCCCATCTTTACCACTTGCCTTATATTTATTTATTCTTAATCCAATTACAAGTTCCATGATACGCTTGAATTGTTGATCCTCGTCTAGTTTGTTTGATCTATTGGAGCATGAGATAATGGATTGATTGAGCATGTATAACTCTTACATTTTAGGTGACATTGAAATCCAACAAAAATTTACCTTGTGAGTTTTTGTTAGCCTTATTGGGACTATGCTTTATTGATGTCCTTTTGCTTCTTGTGTGTGATACTCTCCAATGTGACTACCTCTGAGAATTGAGATTGATATCTATTTCAAGGCCGTATATTTTGATTATGACTCGTGATCTTCATATGATTGAGGCAAATATTTTGTTAGCCATATCTTACTCTGTATCTACCTATATATACCATCCTCTGTTTGAAGCCAAATTTGAGCCTTTTAGCCCATTTTTGTTAGCTCCACAAATTGTCTTTTAGCCGATTTTAGCCTTACCCTATCCGGGAATTAGGGAGAAGATTGGTGAAAATGTGTATTAATGGAGTATTTTGAGCATTTGGAAGTTATGTATGGGTGGTGTATTGGTGTATTCTTTTTGAGCTTCATATGGATGATTATTGTGCTTAATACTCGGGGCCTAAGGAGAATAAAATTCACTTAGGAGTAAAAGTCGAGGAAAAATCATAAAAGAAAAAAAAATCAAGAAAAGAGAAGAAGAAAAATCATTGAAAAATCAAGAGAGAAAAGAATTAACAAAGAGTGAGTTGGTTAACAAGAGTTGTGCTTAAGTTTTTATTTGTGGATGAAGTTAAAGTTTGAATTCTTTTGGTTGAAGAAATGTTTGGTTGTGAGTGTTTTTTCCGGTTGTAGTTGAGATCTCTTTTTCCCGGATTATGAGCACCACATGCCAAAAGCATTCCCTAGCTTAATTTTCTTACCGAGCCTCATTACAACCCTTACAAGACCTCATGATGATTATTGCTTGTAATGTCACTCACGGTGGAGATTGTGATGTGGATTTCAATTTTTATGTAGCTTGGTTGCATTGGATTGAGTTTGAGCGGAATTGACTTAGCCTAAACACAAGAGCGAGGAGTGAAACACTTTATATACCCGGTGAGGTTGGATTGAAATGTGCCTAAGCCTTTGAGTTGCTCAAATACATGTGATGATGTTGATTATTGCCTTGTGCTTCCTACTTGATTTGGATTGTGTTTTGACGAGGTGAATGCATGAAGACTGTATTTGTGGGATGTTTAATTGGATTAGTTTTGTTTTCTTGAGGACAAGAAAGGTTTAAGTGTGGGGGGGTTTGATCGTGCACATTTAGGTAGTGTTGATATAAGCATTTAGATGTGTTTAAGTAGGGTAAAATGCATGAGTTAGAGTAGTTTTCATGTTTTCATTATGTTTCAATTAGAGTCGGAATATACGAGATTTGTGCATGATTTCAGGTGATTGTAAAGAGGTGAAGCTAAGCTCGAGCCAATGTTGGAATATTGGACGAGAATAGAAGAGCACGAGAGCCGATGAGAGAAGCTAAACATTTAAATTGATTGGAGCTGTCCAAGCTGGCGACGCTGCACTAAAACGAGTCGTACGAAGTGTGTATTTATCGGATCGGGGCGTACTTATACTTGTTGGAAAGAGGATTCGAAGACCTACAACTTTTCTGTTAACGACTTTTCCAAATTCGACCTTAAAAACAGCGAAATCTGGACGTCAAGATTACTGTTCAAAAGACCTCGGGTGGAGTAGGCAACAAACTCGACCGAGTTCTTTGGTTTCAGGCCGAATTATTGAGCGTGTTCAAGCCGGATTGGGCCATCTTTTGGGCTGAGTTTAATTGACATGTTATTATTATTATTAGGGAGAAGAACAATTAGGGTTTTGTTAAGTAGGTTTTAGGGGAAATTTCATCAGACGTTGTGTTCAAGTTGAAAGTAGTTTTAGGTTTTCTTTTGAAGCATAAACCGCTAAACTCCTTTGCTTAGGGAGATCAATTAAAGCTTCAGGTTTGCAATTTTATTGTGAGATTTCTATTTCTTAATACTCCTCTTTGAATGTTATTGATTCTCTGCGCTGAATATTTAGGGTTTTCATGAATTTCCATTAGTCTGATCAACTGATGTCTTTTCATGATAATCTATTGCTAGATATAGGTAATTACTGGTTGAGTTATCTATGTTCTTGAGTAGCAAAGTATAAATCTCTGAACCTGGTTGATTTAGGGATTTATATAGAGAATTGATTTGCAATTGATGCAATAACTGGTTGTGCGCGTCGATTGTCTTTGTTGATTTCCTTTAGACTTCATCGATTATTGAATTGAATCTTGATAGTTTCAAGATTGTTTGATAATTAGGGTTTTCAGGGTCTGGTTGTCCTGTTAACTAGATTCGATAAGGAATTGGATTCAAAAGACATAGTCTTTCCACAACAAAGTGTTTAAGAGGAAGTTATCTATTCGATTTCGATGATCAATGAACAAACCTGATTGCTGAGATTGGTTGACCTAAGCTATTTTTCTCATATTTATTTCCTCGAGTTGTTTAGTTTGCTACCTTTGTTTACTTTTATTTCTTAATTTAGTTAGTTCAAATCATCATAATCCCCTCTCTTTGTTTCTTTAGTTCTTATTTAGCACACTTGACTTGCATACAAATCATTGACTCTCTGTGGGATCGACCTGTACTTGCCAAACTACATTAGTTAGGTTAGTCGGATTGTTTTGATAGGATTTAAGGCGACTGAAAATCAATTGTCACGTGTACATGTATATAAACACCGATGCAATGTATATATATGGCCTTATAGTTAAGGATGTAGTATGTGTGTGTATGTGTATACATATATAAATTACAGTATGTAGTATATATATATATACATACACACTATATAGTATTACAGTGTGTATGAAATATATATTACAGTGTGTACGTATGTAATATATATACACACTATATATATATACTATAATACATACTATATATCCTAATATTATATATATATATATATATATATATATATATATATATATATATATATATATATATATATATATATATATATATATATATATATATATATATATATATATATATATATATATATATATATATATATATAGGTAAAGGTTCAAATGAAAATGGGGCTTAAGATGAAAATCCCTCTCAAAGTGAAAATAGTCTAATTTGGATGTAAATGGGCCTAATTTAAATGTAAATAGGCTTAATTAAATGAGTATTGAATAAATGGGCCTAATTTTGGTGTAAATGGGCCTAATTTTATGAGTAATTGGGAAAATGGTTAAATGACCCTAATTATGGGATAAATTTCACACGCCTCCCCCAAACTTTCCATTCATACGAATATTGCCCTTGTTTCAATTATGAAAATTACAGATTTTAGCCCGTAATTTTTATTTGAAATAATATTGTTAGGTGCAACTATAATATTAAAAAAATACAACAAGAATGTTACATCACAGTTTTTGTGTTTATTTTAAAAGGGGAAAAAGATGAGATTACAAAATATAAAGTGAACAAATAATACAATAAATGTTATTATTAATAAATGTACATTTTCATAATGTGTCATACCAAAAATTTTCTTTATGGACCGCTATTTTATGACAGTTTTGTACTTTAATGCAACATGTGCCATTAAAAGCATATTACACTACTAGAATTCTATTCATAGACATCGGTTATAAACCGATGTTAATCAAAAAAAAAATTCGACGTGTTAGTGGGTGGTGTTAAAGATCCCAACTTTACGACATCGGTTTATAGCCGATGTCTTTAATAAGTTACAACATCGGTTTTCTTGTTAATAATGACTTAAATGCATGGATTAATTACTTTTTGATTGATTCATCTATTGTTAAACCATTATTATTTTTCATTTCTAGCCATTTGGAAGTAGGTAGGGTAATACAAAATTTCAAATTAACATCGCTATTTTTTATAAACCTGATGTCTTACATTGCTACACACATCGGTTACGTATTATTCAATTTGTGAATACTCTTTTTTCATTTGTAATTTGTGATATTATTTTGTATAAATATAATATACCATATTGAATATTTTTAAAATCAATGTTATTTATATATTTTCAAATCGGTTTTTTCTTTGAAAATGATGTTTTGATTATTTACAACATCATTTTATATATTTTTAACGATGCAATTGCTACATATACACATCTGTTTTTTATATATAATTTTCATATATGCTAGGTTTAGAAATCGATTTGTATCGTAATTGTCAACGTATTTGCAAACGTAGACATCGCTTTTCGCTCTCAAGTTCGATGTGTTTAATCAAATACACCTAATAATCTATATTGTGACGTTTTGGCAGACAGAAAATTAAACAATGCAAAAGAACATAACCATTACATTAAATACTGACAATAGAGTTGAATACAAGATGACAATAGGGTTAAATACAAAACAAAATACATCAATAGTTGGATTCTAAGCTTGACATAATATCACTGAGAAAACATCAAAATTCCTGTGTCCATATATATAATATATATTTTTATTTTCTATCTTACACAAGTAAATTCCTATGTATCTACAAGTATATAATAGGATCTTCCCAAAGTTAAAGCAGCTGGAGTTTGCTCCCAACCTACTTAGGAGAAACAAGAAGCCAGAACATGATGAGGGATGAAGTCTGGATCATCACCCAACTGAGGAAGGCGAGGACAACCGAGAACTGTGATAACTCCACTCCCTTGATGAGAATCGGAATAAGTTTCAAAGGCCTTGACAGTCTGTTCGTGTCAAAGGTCTTGGAGCTTTAACAGTGTTGATGAAATACAAAACCTGCTCTTTATGTTATTATGTCCGAATATTATATTATGTTATTATATGCTTCCATATTATTATTATATATTCACTAACCTTTCAGGAAAATATTTGAATTATATCTCCTTCCATAAGTGTTCAAAGCTGAGAAAGATCAAATCGAGATCATGGCTTCCGAAGTTTCCAAAGATAGAAGATTGCACTCAAGCCATGGTCCTCTCTTTGCCGTTGGAGAAGATTCCTTCCTCAAGTGGCACCGATGATCTTCACTATATAAAGGAGATGAAGAAGAGAGAGAGGACTGACGCACTTCAAGAATATCATTGCACAATCAGCCTTCAAGCATACTTCTCTCTTCAACGTGTTCTCGCTACTTGTTCTTAAGAGTCTTATATTTTGTTTCAAAACATTTGAGAGATACACAGTGAGCTTATAGGATATATTCAGAGAAAGTGTTATACTCGAGAGTTTATAATATAACTCAGGAAGTGGGCACTAGGCTATTGATTCTCGAGAGTAAGAGGATTGTACTAGATAGCTGAGAGAGGTGGGGCTCTTCTAGATTGGTCTAGGACTCCAAGGGAACGTGAGTTGACTAGATTGCAATTGTATAGGAGAGAGGCTTCTCGGTGAGCTATTAGGATCCTAAGCTTTGTGAATCAATAAAGCCTGTTGAATCCTAGGGTTGTGGAAGAACCCTAGGCGGGGACGTAGGCCAAGTTCGTGCCGAACCTCGTTAACAACTCGTTGCGTCCTTTACTTATTGCTTTACCTTATTTCCGCACTTGGTTCGAATTGTTTAACTTTGTAATTCAGATTTTCTCAAAGGGTTTGGCACGAGCATCAAAAGTCTTGAGAATATCTGCGAAAATCCGGCATACTCTATTCAACCCCCCTTCTAGAGTATTTCTTATTACATTGTTTTTATATTATCGAACCTTCAAACTGGAACTTGGCGCATTCGTTGTTCCCGGTTTTGCAAACTCCAGCATCAAAATACAAGATTGTTATCCCTGCACAGGCAGATGCAGCCGACAGAGACAATGTTCCCGTCACCTGTTGACACCCGGTTTATGATGCAATGAGTTAACTATCCAGACCGAAATTATATGCTCTCATTTTGCAAATCAACAGTCATTATATGACCCTGAAGATAAGGCATAGAAGGCTTACCCAGTCTCCGACTACAAAGAGGCTGACGAGGACTGGGCTATGAAGAGTTCTCTTCTTCATCAGGGCATATGTGTCCAATAATGCTAGTCCAAAGCTCCAAGTCGCTTGCAATGCCATGGATGCAACCAGATAGCTGCAAGATATGTCATATTTCTTAATATAAAGCATATATGCAAAATATAAAGCTAGGGACCATTCCTTTTCTGAACATAAGGGATCATCTTCAACTTCGAGTCATAAGAACTAAATACATGCCAATAAGCAATCTCAACACAAGAAAGAAAGCAAGCAACATATTAGCACTAGCTATAACAGTTTGATTATATGAATTTATCAAGTTCATGGCTTCACCAATATCAAAAAATTGATTCAACAATAAATAAACTTTTTCAATAGAGGAGTTGCGGTTCTTACTCTTAGTAGTTTTAATCTTATACTAGGTTAAGATCATCACCTTTATATATCCAAGGATGTCTAACCTAAGAAAAGTGAAATTGCACAAGAACAGATTGTTTTCCACATTCGGACAGTAAAAAATCATAGATAAAGGGGAAGAACACCACCTGATCATATTGGATGGTTCGAAACAAAGCCGAGCAGCAACTGCAAACAACCACCACAACACGAGCGAGCCGAAGGGTTCCTCTTGCAGCCACCAAGAAGTTTTCACCATGAGGTTGTTGAACATATGGTACTCATTTTCATCTGGAGACAGCCGAGGGGGAGGGAGGGCGCGAATCAAGCATTTGGTCAAGGAGATTGGTGTAGGTAAAGCCACTAATCGGGTCAGTGTAGTTCCCTGAGCCACCATTGGCATTGGAATTGGAGAGGGCGTAATCTAAGCTGATTTTAGGGTAGTTTTTTGACCAAACAAAGTAGGGGTAAACATCCACAAAGTAGAATGACTTGGTCTTGTTAAGAAACTCCAACATGGGTTTCACAACGGATAAGGCAATGTCGGGTCGGGTCTAAACGTGCTATTCGAAGGAGGATACAGTACGGATTGGATCACATCCATGGTCATGGGAGTACCGACTTTGATCTTGGTTATATTCAAGATTCTAAGTGCAAATTGGATCTTCTTCATACAAGGGACTAAATTGAACCAATTCTTCTTACCAGCTTCATCAGCAAGGCTAAGGATTTCGTTTCCTACAAGAACACACTTGATTTGGGTATCGGGGAGGTAAGGAAGAAGGTTGTTTCTGACCCATTCGTTGTCCATGGTTTGGTTGGAAGACATGTTGGCAATGAGTTCATTCGGGACCATAACAGAGACCTTAAGATCAGTGCCCTTAAGGGCATTCAGGATTTCCTGGACTTGGTCATATAATTTCACCCCTCCAGCTTTGATGCTCTTGATAAGTTCAATGGATTTTGGTACAGAAGGGAAGTTGTTGCCTATTCTACCGTAGTTCACACCAATCTCAGCACCTGCAACGGCTGCAATAGTGAAAGAAAGAAAATGATAATACTAATAAAAAACGCATTTTTCAAAAAAATAAAATAAAAATGTAAGGCTAATAAACCTGTACTTCCCAAATAAGCTAAGTTATCTTATCTATGGGATTTATTACTATTTTTACATTATCATGTCTCTATAAATTATAATTAGTAAAAATTACCAAAAAATCAATAAAATTTAGATCAGGCAGTAGGAGTGCTTATATGCATTCACCAGATCGCATCTAATGAACCCAAAAAGTAGGTATTCAGAATCTTATACAATAGTATATATTTTCATGAACTTAATGCATTACAAGTAAGCTCCTTATCAGAATCTTAATTATAATTGAGCACAAATTAAATTACACAACTTAACAGGTAGTAAATGTAAAACACAACTTACTGCAGAAAGAAGAGAGCAGATCGGAACCAAACCAGACCCACGTTGTATTCTGTAAAATGGATGAGTGGGAAATTAGCTTTAAAGACAATGTCATCTTACAACAGACAGTAAAGAGGGAAGAGTAGAGATACCTGCTTCCCTGGCCTCAATATAGGCACGGATCTACCAAGCCGATCCCTAAAGTTTGTTGTGGACACCTTGCCAGTTTCACCTTCATGTTCAACTTCACTCTGACAAACAGAAAGATCTTGAAAAATTGTGACAAGCTGACAAACAAAAAGCACATTGTCTCCTCCAACATGACAGAGATGCAAAAAATATTTATGACATGATTTACCCATCGGATTTCCTCAGGCTTATAGATAGTTCTCCACTTGACAGTCTCCTCCAGCATCTTCTTCGCCTTATCGACATTCCAGTTTCTTGCTTCCAAGTACCTCACAAGGCATGAATCAGTGCAGTATCTTAAACTCCGGCCAGATAGGGGTCCAAGAGCGACTCTCAGTTCTTTCACTTGATTGCAAAATGTATATTCAGCAACAGTACAAACAACTACCAGAAGGTCTTCAGGATGGATTTGGAATATCATGAACAATCAGATGCTTCAGGATGGATTTGGAATATCATGATCAATTAAAAGATATTAACAAATGTTATCATTATGCATTATGCCTATTGCTTCTTATGGAGAAAAGGAATGGACAATCCAATATCAATTGACAAATAGATTATAGAAAGAAAGCACACTTAGAATGACTGATCTTCAATATACATATGGGACCAGAACGTCACATTAGATTGAGGTTAACATTATAAAACTGGAAGGGATGTTTGCAGTTCAGCTAAAATACCTGAATAATCACTTTTCTTGATATACATATTTGGTGCAAGCTTCCACTTTTCTTTGAGGTATCATCCAGTCTTGTTTAGCACCTGGCAATCAAAATTGAAACCACAGTTTGTAGCTAAGTGGAAGATAAGAGCAGGATTTCATTCCATAAGCATACACAATTGAAAAAACTTGTGTGACAAAGAATTAAAAGAAATATCCAATCGCACTAATGTACTCAAGTAATTTTGTAGCCATATACCACAACCTTTGTCGGTCCTATATTGAATGATTTATGTACAGCTACCGAAAAATTTATCTCTTAGATGCCTCAAACTCTAAGATCGTCAAGCAAACTTGGAAAAGTTGAACTATCGTATTCAAAGAGCCATATAAGAAAGAAAAATACGGATTATGAAATTAGGGTTTTCATCCATCTTCGAAGAGTCATTGAAAGTGTTTACAAGAGATAAGAAAGCAAAATAAGGGTTCTCACAGTTAGGGTTTTCACAAGCTGCATAACGATTCTCAAATTAGGGTTTTCATACCTTGATTTGGGTGTTTAATGGAGTCGAAGAAGACAAGCGAGAGGAGCGAATGGACGCACGACTCGACCTCGCTTTGGTAGGGCTGATAAGCTGGAGTTGATGAAGGAATGAGGCACCGCAGATCAGTTGAAGACAATGGACACGAGTACGTTGAAGCCGACTGACTCCAGACGAAGACAACCCGGCCACTCCAGTTGAGACGACGGCCGGAGAAGATGATGGAAAGAAGACGACCTCTCTTCTATGTGATTGAGAAGCCGGAGAAGACGACATAATGGGGTGCGAGAGAGCGGATTAGGGAGAAGAAGCTTGGTTTCTTCGGTAGCCGACCCCATCGCCATGAATCACCCTACCTACTACTGCTCCAATTTGGGGATTTTTATTTTCCTCGTGTGGCCATGTGGGTAGTAATGAATTAGGGGTACTGGGTCCTCTTTTTACCAAAAATCCAAAAAGTCCTTTTTTTTGGTTAAGTGTTTGGATTTTACCGCCTAAGTGTTATAAGCGCGCTCTCAAAAAAAATTTAAAACGCAGTTTTAACATTGTCTAGAATGTAAGACCGATGTATATATTCTCATTAACATCGACAATCTTAAAGAAGATGTTATAATAATTTTTTACATCATGCGTTTTTCTGACCGATGTAAAACATACGATGTCTATGGACATAATTCTAGTAGTGTTAGCTCAAAAAAATGGTATAGTGATGTGCCCATGCACAAAGGTTCGAGTTCAAAATCCCGCATAAGCTATTTATGGTTGCTTTTTTTGTGTTCCCGTTCATGAATAAGATTATAAAGTGCAATAATAAAATGATAATGAGCACAAATAAGATGATATAATGCATATATAACATTATATTGTGCAAATATAACTTTAAGTTGTGCAAATATAACACTATGTTTTGCAAATGTAACATTATATTGTGCATATCTAATAATATAATGTTACGTTGTGCACATATAATATTATGTTGTGCGAATATAACATTATATTGTGCAAATATAACACTATGTTTTGCAAATGTAACATTATGTTGTGCATATTTAATAATATAATGTTACGTTGTGCACATATAATATTATGTTGTGCGAATATAACATTATATTGTGCAAATATAACTTTAAGTTGTGCAAATATAACACTATGTTTTGCAAATATAACATTTTGTTGTGCATATCTAATAATAAAATGTTACTTTGTGCACATATAATATTATGTTGTGCGAATATAACACTATATTGTGCAAATATAACTTGAAGTTGTGCAAATATAATATTATGTTGTGCAAATAAAATAATAAAGTGTAAGAGTAAAATAGTGTATGAATAAAAAATATGAAGTGCATGAATAATATTGTGAAATGCACAATTAAGATTATAAAATGCATAAATAAAATAATAAAGTTTATTAATAATAATATGAAGTGCATATATAAGATTATGAAGTACATAATTAAGATTATAAAGTGCATAAATAAAATGATAAAGTGCAAGAATAAGATTATGAAGTGCACAATTAAAATTATAGATCCAGGTGGAATCGAACCACCGACCTCCTGAACATCAGTTGTTCATACGCTCTTCCATAATTGAGCTTATGGATCTTAAGATTCTTAACACAGGTAAAAAGCTAATCCACTTTAGGCTACTCCTATAATGAATAACAATTACAACATGCAAATTGATTTACTAAATAAAATCAAAGCCTGCAAATCTTTCTCAACAAAATAAGTACAAGTGAATTACAAAGTTGCACAAGAAACTTCATGGAGACGGAAATTCCGAAGATGTGTGATCCAAAGCAGAAAAAGTGTTCAATCACACATTTTTTTTTATAGAAAGTAAATATGCACTTTTCAAAATCCAAAAGTGCATATTTAATATTTATGCACTTAGGTGCATAACCGTGCAGATTTGCATATAATCTATATAAAGAAGATATGAGGCAACAAGGAAAAGAAGCTCTATGTTACCTCTGTCTCTCTCCGTGAATATCAATAATTATGTGGCCTGAGCTTCGTTCTATGAGCACAAAGCCATAAGCAGCAACAGCGAAAGGCAGGGCCTGTTCATCAGGAGACTCTCCCTGATAATCTATTATTCTCGTATTTGGATTAGTTGAATCTGTAATGATAGGCACAATTGTATTGCAGGCAGCCAATGCAAGGAAGAAATCATGAATATGCTTCCCTTCATCCGTCCTAATTGTTGCTAGTCTTTGAAGCTGAGCATCAACCTTCACTTTCATCTTTGGCCTCAAAACCTGTCCATCCACTAGAAACCCCAAAAGTTCGAAAAAAATAAGGAAGGGCCAAGAACATTAAGCACAACAGAATACCTTTAGCTCCAAATAAAATCAACATTAATGAAAATATGCATTACCTTCAACTGAATAAGCATCCAGCTGGTCTTAATCCAAAATACCTTTAGCTCACTAGCATTGTCACAGATGTAATCTACTCCCCAGATGCTTATGTTCTTAATCCAAAAGAACAAAATCAAATAAAGCCGGCTACCTGTTGCTTTGTCAGTGGAAGCGTTGCGAGCTTAACAAGAACGGTAAGCAAAATAATTGCAAATCCATAAGCGTAAGGGATGTGCGGGAAAGCAAATCCTTCAAAATCTGCAATCAACCTACGCCACAAAAAAGTAAGCCCTTTACACCTGCTGCCTGGTGTAAGAAATATGAATTAGTTAATAGGGTAACCCAAACTGAATGGCAGAAGTTATTCATAAGTTGGCACAATCAACACAGCACTAGCACCCCCATGGCTCGAGCAAATTGAGGTCAGAATGAGCAAAGGTTTCAGCACTAGCACCCTATGGCTCGTCATCTTCTTAAAGTTCTCTGAATCATCCAACAATAAACTAAAATCGCCCCTGGTGCGAGTGCATTTAGCTCTGAATAGGATTGAGAACACCAATTCTATCAATCTTCAAAATTTAGTGACATTGGACATTTAGATGCAAATATATTCACTGATCTATGAACTACCTAATAGTGACAATCAAAAGTCATGAGATGAAAATATTTCTCCAGCAATTCAAGTTTTATTTAGTTCTCCAACAAGTAGCTTCATACCTTTACCAAGTGTTCGATTGAAGGAGAGAAGCGGAGAGCAAGATAAAGTGCACGACATCTCAACCTCTGGATATCAAGAGGCAAATCATTGTTTGCAAGTCGAGAATCTGATTTAGCAACATGAATTATCTGCACATGATGGAACAATAAGCACAGAAAGCTAAGACATAAATCATTGTTTGCGAGTGCATTTAGCTACAGAAACATAAAAAAACAGAACCGATTTCAACAACAAAGTTCTCACAATCAACACAGAAAGCTAAGACAAAAGCACAAATTTGAGGAAATCGGATAATCTAACCCTAAAATTGGAGAAAATCAAACACTAATCAACAGCAATAATCGTCCTCCTCGCTCCCCACCAGTAACGTGAAGAGATTGAAGAAGCAGGAGCGCGGAATCAAAATCCAACCATAAATCGAAATAGGATCTTCAATTCCGCAAATCCCTAAAAAATTGAACAAGATTGGAAGAAATTTTGCCCTTTTTTCTTAATCTTATTCCACTGGACTTCATCTAAGCTCTAAACTGTTGGAATTGCAAAGGCAAACTGCCCAAAACTATGATCCAATGCCTCGAAATACTCGTGCACGGGCAAAATCCATTGAAAGTTGAAAGCTTTACACTTGGAAATGCACATAATTTTCACAATAGCAGACCGAAGCTTCAAATCAGGGCATCAAGAAGAAGGAAATTCTAATCATAAGGGGGAAAACAAATAAAGCAAATAACAAATGGAACCTGGATCGCGCATATCATCTTCTCTGCAATCAGCTTCCTCCACTCCCAAATCTTCCGCTCCAGAACCCTAATAGCTTCACTGTCTTCCTCGCGTAGCAATTCATATGGCAAGATTCGGGATCAGAGGTCGGGGCTCTAGGACTCGGCGTTGATGGCTGTTGAGGGCGGAGGGAGGCTCGCTTCTGGCGGTGGCGGACCGGCGGCTGGTGAGGACGGAGGGAGGGCGACTGGGAGGATGGGAACTCGGGAGGGAAGAGCAACTGAGGAATGTCAGGCTTTTCTTTTTTTATTCCACATTTTATTTTTTATGTCGGTCCAACCCGGTTCGGTTTTTTAATGGCAACCCGCGCCGACTTTTCTCTTAATTACTCAATTTTCACTTTAAGACTTTTTTTCATCTTAAGCCCCATTTTCACTTTAACCTCACCCTATATATATATATATATATATATATATATATATATATATATATATATATTATTACATTATTATTTTTTTTTTATATAAACTCCAAATAGTATAGAAATCAAACAATCGAATGTTTACAAGAAGTTAATTAGCGGACAACAGAGAAACAAGCTGCGCGCCAACCCCCTTAGCAATGGAAAAACAAACTCTGGTAAAAATATGAGCAGCTAGACGAGAACTAGAATCTAAGGCTAAAGAGAAGGAGCGGATCCGTCCTAGAAGCGCAACTGCATCCCCATCCAGCTCACCAAAGGAGGAGAAAGAAAAAGGCAAAAAAACCAGCATCAGAGCAAACAATCGAATATTATTATTATTATTATTATTATTATTATTATTATTATTATTATTTATTATTATTATTATTATTATTATTATTATTATTATTATTATTATTATTATATGTGTGCGGGATGGGACGGAATTTGCGGGATCCCGACGGGTTGTCCCGCGTCCCGTCCCGCATAATTTTTACGGGACGGGACCGAGATTTGTGCCCACCCTAGTATACATAGTGTTGGTATATGTCTGTATTAGTAAGTCGGGAAATATAATTCACTATAAATAGGACTTTGTATGTAATCAGTTGTTCAACAATTTCATAATACATATTCCTCTTTTCTCTCTTCCATCGTCTTTCTCTCTCATACATCAACATGGTATCAGTTTAAAGGTTCTTTTCTGTTTTTTCTTGATCTTCCGCTTCCTCTGATTTCTGGCTATGGAGAATTCCACAACTATTCCTTCAACTGCTCCTTCGATCGATCATCACGATCCACTGTATCTGCATCCTTCAGATAATCCAGGATGCATTCTTACCACCAAGGTTTTCGACGGCACCGGTTTCTTCGCCTGGAGACATGCCATAGAGATTGCGCTTTCAGCTAAAAACAAGCTCGGTTTTGTGGATGGAGAGCTTGTTCGTCCAGCTCCTGGCTCTCCATTGCCGCGTTTCTGGATTCGGTGCAACGACATGGTGATTTCTTGGCTGTTAAACGCCATGACAAAGGAGATTGTTGAGAGCTTTATGGGATCTCGCAATGCGCGTCTGATTTGGCTAGATCTTATTGCTCGCTTCTCCAATTCCAGTGGCGCTCAAAAGTTCGGAATTGAGCAACAAATCTATTCGATCTCGCAAGGAGCAGATTCAATTTCTGAATTATTTACTCGACTCAAGAAAGTTTGGGACGAGCAAGATTCGCTTCGCACGCTTCCGGTCTATTCTTGTCCAAATGATTGTGGTCTTTCTCAGGCTCTTAAACAAAGTGATCAAGAACGCCGATTATTCCAATTCCTTATGGCCCTCGATGATTCTTACCTACCGGTCCGTAGCAACATCTTGATGAACTCTCCCCTTCCGGACATTAATCAGGCTTATTTTCTTCTTTCTCAAGAAGAAACTCAACGATCTATGAAAACTTCCAGATCTCCTATGGATGTTTCGGCCAATTCAGTTACAGTCAAGTCCTCTAAGGATCCTTCTTCTTCCTCATCTTCAAAGGAGACTGATTCTTCCTCCAAAGATTCTTCGAACCAAAGCAGACACAATGGTAACAAACAAAGGCATGTTTGTTCTCATTGCAATAGGATTGGACACTTGGTCGATCGCTGCTACAAGCTTCATGGTTATCCTCTTGGATCCAATTCCAAGAACAAGAGCTCTGCCAATTCGTCTATGGCTTCTGATGATGCGTCTTCGGCTATCCCGGGATTATCTGCTGATCAGTACAATCAGCTTCTAGCTTTGCTCCAACGATCTTCTTCATCCCCAACAAGCACACCAAGCTTTGGGAACTTTGCCGGTATTTCTTGCTTTTCTTCCTCCCTGCACACTAATTCTTCTGGAATCGTCTTTGACAAGTTTACTTGGACTATTGATACGGGCTCTAGTGACCATATGTGCCATAATCTGGATTTCTTTATGGATTTGAGTCCTTTGATTCATCCTATTAAGATTAGTCTTCCTAATGGTTCTTCAGTTGCTGTTTCATTGGCTGGCACTGTTCGAGTTTCTTCAGAAATTACCTTGTCTGGTGTATTTTTCGTGCCTGCATTCAAATTCAATCTATTATCAGTTCCCAAACTGGCAGCACAACTTGATTGCATTGTGTGTTTCTCATCCTCAATGTGCTGGTTGCAGGGCCCTTCTTTGAAGAGCCGTCTGGAGCTTGGTAGAGTGCACAATTGCTTATATGCATTTTCAACACCTCCATCAATCATCTACAAGAATAAGTTGCTTTCGACACAGTCATCCCTATGCTCTTCTATTGTTGTTACTTCTTCTGTTAATTCTGGTATATCAGATGTTAGTTTGTTGCATTGTCGATTAGGTCATTTGTCGTTTTATAAGCTGAAATCTCTTTTCTCTTGTGATATAATTAAAGAGAGTCTATCAGCATGTGAGGTCTGTGCAAAAGCTAGGCACCAGAGATCTCCTTTTCCTAGTAGCTCCATTACTACAACTTGTGCATTTGATTTGATTCATGTGGATACATGGGGTCCTTACAGCTCCCATACATACAATGGATTTCAATACTTCTTAACAATTGTAGATGATTTTACAAGAGTAACCTGGACTCATCTTTTGAAATCAAGAAGAGATGCTTTCTCCGCTTTGCAGTCTTTTATTCAGCTTGTGTACACACAGTTTGGTAGGATGGTTAAGGTGGTGCGCACTGATAATGCCCCTGATCTTAGCTTCAATAGTATTGGTATTGAATTCTTCAAATCTAAGGGTATTGTACATCAGTCCTCCTGTGCTTATTCTCCACAGCAAAACGGTGTGGTGGAACGAAAGCACAAGCATTTACTTGAGACAGCTCGTGCTCTACTTTTTCAGTCCTCGGTTCCTATTAAGTTTTGGGGTGAATGCTTGTTGACAACCACATACCTTATCAACAGATTTCCCTCTAAGGTGTTAGACAATGTGTCTCTCTACGAAAGGTTATATGGTACTGCTCCTTCATACAATCATACTCCCATCTCAGAGCTTTTGGTTGCCTGGCATATGCTTCTACCTCTCCTACTGGCAGGACTAAATTCAGTCCCCATGTTGTACATTGTATCCTCTTGGGATATCCTCCAAATAAGAAAGCATACAAATTACTTTGTCTATCCACAAATCAGATTTTTTTTGTCTAGAGATCTGGTGTGCCATGAAAACATTTTTCCTTTCCATTCATCATCTCTGATCCCCAATTCATCATCATATAGGCATGTTCCTGCTTCTGATCAGGCTTTCTCTCCAATTGACATCCCTCCATCAGCTCCTGTTCCTTCTCCACCTGTTAATGTACCTTCTCCTCGGAGGTCATCTAGAATTACAGCTCCTCCTGCATATCTCAAAGACTATCATTGCAATGTTATCTCAACTTTGCCAAGCTTCTCCTTCAGTGCCTTGTCTTCAGCTTCCCAACAGTTTTTCGGAAAATTTGGCTCCTCTGATTGAGCCTTGTTGTTATGAAGAGGCAGTTGTACATCCAGAGTGGCAGCAGGCAATGCAAGCAGAGTTAGATGCTTTACACAGGAATAACACTTGGGATATTGTTGAGCTCCCTAAAGGCAAGAGGCCAATCAGTTCCAAGTGGGTCTACAAGCTCAAATTTCGTGCAGATGGTACTCTGGAGAGACATAAAGCCCGGTTGGTTATCAAAGGAAGCACTCAGAAAGCTGGTATTGATTACCAAGAAACTTTTTCTCCGGTTGCCAAGATGACTACAATCCGGAGTTTGGTGGCTGTTGCTGTTAAGAAAGGGTGGCCTTTATCTCAATTGGATGTCAATAACGCCTTCTTACATGGCGATATTGACACTGAGGTTTTCATGAAGGTTCCCCTTGGACTTCAACACCTTCATCCAGGTATGGTTTGCCGCTTGAACAAGTCTCTTTATGGCTTGAAACAAGCATCTCGACAATGGTATAGCAAACTGTCTGAATCTTTGGTTTCACAGGGCTTTGTTCAGTCTTTAAATGATTACTCTCTATTTTACAAGAAGGAGAATGATCAGTTTGTGTTCCTTGTGGTTTATATGGATGACATATTAGTCACATGCAATAACTTGTCTGCAATTGCTCTCCTCAAGCAGACATTACATGAGCAATTCAGTATCAAAGATCTCGGTGCATTGAGTTATTTTTTGGGAATCGAATTCTTATCTCATGACAATGGAATTCTTACGACTCAGCGAAAGTTTCTTCAGGAGCTTCTCAAAGATTTTCCTAAGGATTCAGCTAGAGTTACATTAAGTCCATTTGATCCTGCTTTAAAGCTTGGTGATTCTACTGGTGCTCCTCTTCAAGACCCTTCTCATTATCGACAATCGGTGGGTAAGCTAAATTTTCTCACCAATACACGTCCTGATTTGTCATTCACAGTTCAACACTTATGTCAGTATATGCAATATGTTCGTTCTCAACTCCTTACAGAACTGATCAAGCTACATCATGTCCCTACTCAATCACAGCTAGCGGACATCTTCACAAAGCCACTACAAGGTCCATTACATTCCTCTATCCTGCTCAAGTTGGGGTTGATTTCATCCAAATCACCTCCAACTTGAGGGGGGTGTTGTTATATGTTTGTAATAGTAAGTCGGGAAATGTAATTCACTATAAATAGGACTTTGTATGCAATCAGTTGTTCAACAATTTCATAATACAGATTCCTCTTTTCTCTCTTCCATCGTCTTTCTCTCTCATACATCAACACATAGTACATAGATAATAAATTGACACTATTATTTAGAATAGATGGAGTATTACTAACCCCCCAAAAAAAATCTAATGATTGTAGCTAGAAGGGTAACAAAGAAGCTGGTTTTGTGAAAGAACAATGATTAAAAATAGTAGCGAATGATTGATTAATTAAATCATACTCCGTAGTAAAAATTTTACAATCGTAGAGCTAGCTCTTGGTACCATTTAATTTAGAGGGTAGAGTTACACCTTACAATGATCATCATCAACATCCACTTTTGGCACCAACTTGTCTTTCTAGCTCTTCGATCGATCATATTTTTTTTGTAATAACTTCTTATTATTACCTCTATTATTGGAGTATTGGACTCACATTTTTATATATATATACCATACTCTCTGAGTCTCTGTCCGTAAAAACATATCATTTATTATCCATTCATATTATTTTTAAGGATAATAAAAAGTTTAAAACTATATTAAATATCCATTTTTTTATATAAATTTTTTTAACAATTTTATACTTATTAATACTAAATACGAAACTGTTATTTTTTTATATATATATAAAATAGATATCTTATATAATTTTTATCATTATAAAAAAAATTATAAAAAAAATATACGTAAATAATAAACGAACCTGTTTCATATATATGGCTATCCTCCCATACAGTGTAACAGTCTCGACTAACTATAATTTAACCTTTATTAAAATAAGTTTGGGTAGAAATATTAATATTGTCAAAGTGTGATCTCTTGTTCTAAAAGGAAGTTGTTAAGTTGTTCTTTGTTTAATACTATGATAGATATAAAACAAAAAGTAGTGTTACAATATTTCCTTAAGAGGGGTAAGGAAAACTTATAGGCAAAGCATAACGTACGCTACACTAATGATTAAGGAATAAGGGACCCACATGATCCATTCCCTAATTATTACCGACTATTTATCAAAGAAGGAAAATCTTCTTATTATAATGTACTCCGTATTTACAAGCATTTATTTTTATATATTGTTTCAAATGAAAACAAAAAATAATACTCCGTACTCTGTAATGTATACGTTATTCAAACTATTAGTATTCCGTATATGTATTTAAAAAAATCTCAATTACTTAATCGTATATAGGTTTTAAAATTTATTTAAGCTTTTGTAGGGTTTACTAGAATGTACATTTTTTTTAGGGTTTATGAGATAGGGATTTATTTTTCAATCTAGTCAAGAAATAGGGCTTATTTGGTTTTAAATAGGCCCTGTTTTTTAAATAACTCAAAAGTACAAAAATAAGAATTGAGAAAATATGTTTAGTCCCTATTTTCTTCTATATATGTTGATTCTTCTCTCGTGCTTTTTATATATTCACTATATATATAATTTGTCTATTACTCTATTAGCAATAGGGTTGTTATATAAACTGAACAGCTCGAGCTCGGCTCGAAAAAGCTCGACTCAAGCTCGCTCACTTATTTAAACTAGCCGAGCTTGAACAAAATTTTAAGCTCGGTTGAAAGCTCGGCTCGTTCGAATAAAGCTCGAATAGCTCGAATTCTATGGAATTTATAAAATTTCCTATAAGTTAATATGTTATATCCAAGTAGAACTACTTAAAGCTCGAAAAAAGCTTGGTTCGAGCTCGTTCATTTCCTAAACAAGCCGAACTTGAACAAAATAAAAAAACTTGTTTAAAAATTAGGCTCGGTTCTGCTCGAGCTCATTTAACAAACGAATAAGCTTGAACATACCAAACTCGGCTCGTTCAACTGGAATAACACCCCTAATTAGCAATCTTTTTACCCAATTTTTCTATGGAAATGGAGCGTCAAATTCCAAAGAAAAATAGAAAAGGAAAAAAGAGAATATATGTTACTCCGTAAAGTGTTTAACGGCTGTGGAACGGAACGGAACGGAGAAGAGCGATCGAGGTGGCAGAAAGAGGGGAGGGGGAAGCATAATTCCCGTACAATAATGACGGTCGGTGGTGGATATTGGTGAGGGCAGCCTGCCTCAGGGCTATTTTTGTAAAATTTGAGTAACTGCCAAGCAAACCTATGTTTCTACTTTTATCTATCAACCTGGATTTAATCATTTATATTATTCTTCTTTATATTTATATATTATATATGTTGTCCTCCCTTTCTTTTCTTGCTTACGTCATTCAAAACTAATGTCAACATTTTCTTTTATATTTCATAAAACGATTTTTCTTCCCTGTATCCTTGGGACATAGAGTATGTTTGGTTAATATATGAACTGGATCACAGTTCAACAATCGGCCATGGAATGCAGAGAATCAATCAGAGAGAAATTGGGGAAAAATGAGTTGATCAGCAATATGTTTCTTGAAGTCAAAGTGGTTACAGCAACTGAATTGGACAAGAGGCTTTATAGCCTTACATTGCTAACTACCTCTACACATCTCAGCCATACACGTGTCTAGTCCTAACTGCCTTGCAATTGGGCTTGAGTGAGGCTCGGACAAGCTGGCTTGGTGCAGTCGTAGCTAGCTCATACCCCCCCTATCAAGTTGGACTTGGGGGTGTGTCAACCAAGCCCAACTTGAAGGACAAAGATCAATGCTGCACCTCCCCAAGAGGCTTTGTTAGGATGTCTGCTAGTTGAAGAGAGGTAGACACATGAGAAGTCTTTAGAATCCCATCTTCAATCCGCTCCCTGACATAGTGGCAATCGATGTTCAAGTGCTTCGTCCGTTCATGGTAAACTGGGTGAGCTGCTATGTGTTGTGCGGCTTTGTTGTCACAAAATAAAGTGACAGGGAGAGGTATGGCTATGCTCAGATCGTGAAGAATGCCTGTGATCCACACAACTTCACTAGCAGCGGTGGACATACATCTATACTCAGATTCAGCACTAGATTTGGACACAGTTTTCTGCTTCTTTGTTTTCCAAGACACAAGAGAATTGCCAAGGAAAACGCAGTAACCTGAGAGAGATCGAGCAGTGAATTGGCAGGCACTCCAGTCATCGTCACTGTAAGCTGAGAGGTGCAATGATGAGGTGCTGGGGAAGAACAAACCCCAGTTGATAGTGTGCCAGTCATCGTCACTGTAAGCTGAGAGGTGCAATGATGAGGTGCTGGGGAAGAACAAACCCCAGTTGATAGTGTGCTTCAAGTATCTAACTACATGAGTAGCAGCTTGCATATGAGGGACCCTTGGAGAGCTCAAAAATTGACTGAGATGCTGTACAGAATAGGAGAGATCAGGCCTTGTCAAGTTGAGATACAATAGCCTACCAATCAGCCTTCTATATGACTCTGGATCAGGCAATAGCTCCCCATCATCTATAGACAATTTCAACCCTCTTGGAAGAGGAAACACAGCTTCCTTGCAATCAGTTAAGCCCGTATCATGGATAATGTCAGCAATATATTTTCTTTGGTTGAGTAGCATACCAGTGGAGGATCTGGCAACCTCAATCCCCAAAAAATATCGCACCAACCCCAAGTCCTTGATGGTGAAGGCCTGATGCAGTTTGGCTTTAGTGGATGTGATGAAACTGGGATTGGAGCCAGTGATCAGGAGATCATCTACATAAACCACAGCAATGGTTTGCAGCCCATGATCATCATGAATAAAGAGGGAGTAGTCATGTTTGGATTGCACAAAACCCAGTTTGAATAAGAATTTGGACAATTCTAGATTCCATTGTCGAGATGCCTGCTTGAGACCATATAGTGATCTCTGTAACTTGCAAACCTGCCCTTGGTGCTCAGAAAAAAAACCTTCTGGCAGCTTCATATATACATCCTCATCCAGGAAGCCATGTAGAAAAGCATTGTTGATGTCCAATTGATGGACATCCCACTGCTTAGTTGTGGCAAGGGCCAAAACTAATCTCACTGTTGTCAGCTTTGCAACAGGAGAGAAGGTCAATTTGTAGTCCTTATCCTTGACCTGGTTAAAACCCTTAGCCACCAGCCTGGCCTTGAACCTCTCCACAGTTCCATTAGGCTTGAATTTCACCTTGAAAATCCACTTGCACCCAATGGCTTTCTTATCCTTGGGCAAGTCAGTAACCATCCAGGTCTTGTTGAGCACAAGAGCATCAATCTCCTTTTGCATAGCCTCAATCCATCGAGGATCCTTAGAGGCTTCTTTAAAGGATGTGGGTTCCTTTATCTCCATCATGACATTGAATGAAGCTACAAATTCTGAAGAGTAATCAGACATATCACACAAATGTCTTGCTGAAAAGGATCCAGATTGAGAGGATGAGATAGTAGGACATATGAAGTCCTGAAGATGTGCAGGAGCATGTCTCTGCCTGGCTGGCCTAGGTGCAGGAGGTTGAATCACAGCTGGGAGAACTGGTGTGGAAGGATGATCTGAGGAGGAACTGCTAGCTGGTGCCACTACAGGAGAATTCTCATGCTCAAAAAAGTTGTCAGTGCTGGCTACAGAAGGGACAGGTGAGCTCTCCTGCATAGGAAGATCCTCAGTAGAAGTCCTGTGTGGAAGAAAATCATCATCTGTAGCTGGGTTAACCATAGGAAGGGAAATAGGAGATTGAGGTTTAGTGTGTACAATCTCTGAGAATGGGAAGATGTGCTCTCTGAAAACCACATCCCTGCTAAAAAACACAGTTTTGGATTCTAAATCCAACAACTTGTAAGCCTTCACTCCACCTGGATAACCCAAGAACACACTCTTGACAGCTTGCTGTCCAAACTTATCTTTGACAGTCACACGACGTTTACCATAACACAAACAACCAATGACCTTAAGGTCATCATATATTGCTGCCTTCTTGAACAAAATTTCAAATGGAACTTTCCATTGCAATACAGAGCTTGGCAACCTGTTGATCACATGTGTGGCAGCAGTGATACAGTCACTCCAATACTGTATAGGTAGGTGAGCATGCAACCTCATGGCTCTGGCAGTCTCAACCAAGTGCCTGTGCTTGCGCTCAACACGACCATTTTGCTGTGGATTGCCTGGCACACTTCTCTGATGAATCAAGCCCCTTTCAATAAACAAATCCTTGCAAGCCCCTTGCACAAATTCAGATCCATTATCACTCCTTATGGTCTTGACCTTGCAATCAAATTGAGTCTCAACATATGTCAGAAACCCCTTTACAGAGCCCATCACCTGCAACTTGGAAGCCAGCAAGTATGTCCACGTATACCTGCTATGATCATCAAGTATGGTCAAGAAATATTTGGCTCCATCATGAGCCTGGCACTTGTAAGGGCCCCAAAGATCTATATGAACAAGGTCAAATGGCTGCACAGCCAGAGAAGTGCTTCTATTAAATGGAGATTTGTGATGTTTAGCAAGCACACAACTCTCACAAAAGAAGTCTTTACAAACCAAATGTTTAAACTGATCCAAATGAAGAAGTTTTGACATAGAGCTATGGCCTAGCCGAGCATGAACAAGCTCCAACTGAATCCCTTCATCAAAGGTACTAGTTTGGCTACAGGCCTTTATTGAACTAAAAAAATCATCAATGCCACTCTCAATCACAGCTCCAGCATCTTCAATCTTGATGATGTATAGCCCACTGATTCTGTGACCTCTTCCCACAATCTTCTTAGTGATAAGGTCCTGAAAGAAGCACTGATCAGAAGTAAACATGGCCACTAACCCAGAATCTTCAAGCAGTCTGCCAACAGATAATAGATTGTGTTTGAAAGAAGGTACCAATAACACATTCTTTAACACAAGGCTTGAACTGAACTTAACCAACCCAACTGTATCCACAGTCACAACTGAGTCATCAGGCAAAGCAATATTAATGGATTTCATAAGCTTCTGTTTATATCTAAGAGCAGATTGATCATAAATCATATGATCAGTAGCTCCTGTATCAACAATCCAGAAATCTTTCCCAGCTATTTTCTCAATCATCAAGGCTTTATAAGGATTATAGTTACCTGAGAAGTTGGCTGCTGCAAAGCAATCCTCATTCTCAGCTTGAATCTGCTTTCCCTTCATCATCCTTATCACTTCCTTGCAAACTGCATTGACAAGTCCATTGTCAAATTTGCTCTCCTTTCCTTGATCCAGTGGAGTTTCTCCTGCGTGCACATCCACTGAATTTGCAGATGACCTTCCATATTGCTTTCCTTTTGAATTCTGATCCTTATCTGGATATCCATGCAGTTTGTAACATGTCTCCCTCTTGTGACCTTTGTTTCCACAGAAATCACAAACCGGGAAACCATGGAGCTTGTAACAGATGTCTCTAGTGTGACCTTTGTTGCCACAGAAGTCACACTTCTTGAAATCATCCCTTGATTTCTTGCCATCTCCATCTTTCTTCCAGTTATTACCCTGGTTTCTACTAGCATTCAGTGCAGTCACATCACTTCCTTGCTTAGAAGTGGTACCTGGACCATTTCCACAATGTTCAACTTGTTGAACAATATAGAAGGCACGATTCAGATTGGGAACTGGATCCATAGCAAGAACTTGATTCCTCGCTGAATCATATCCCTCATTCAATCCCATTAAAAAATGCATCAACTTGTTTCTTTCCTCCGTTTCAATTATCTTCTTGATAGCATGACAAGTGCACTTGTCCATGATACCACAAACACACTTTGGTGATCCCTCCACACAACACAGGCAACCTCATTCCAGATTTTCTTTAATTTCCAAAAGTAATCACCAACGGAATCTGATCCTTGTTTCACAGAACAAAGATCTTTCCTCAAATGATAAAGTAGAGGGATGTTCGATTGGCCATACCTCTCTAGAATCTCTTCCCAAAGCTCCCTTGCAGATCCAGAAAACATCAGTGATTCGGAAATCGACTTGTCCATGGAATTGACAAGCCAGCATCGCACCATCTAATCGGCTCTCAGCCATCTCTGCTTGTTAGGCGATTCATCTGGCGGCATCACAATGGATCCATCAATGAATCCGAGCTTCAATTTCGCTCCCAATGCCATCTTCACATTACGCATCCAACTCAGGAAATTTGTTCCATTGAACACAGCTGCCACGAGCTGCGCCCCTGGACTATCTGAACTGGCAAGCGCATAAGGATCATTCGACGCTATCTGGAATTGCTGGTCTCCATTCTGATTTCTCGGATCGCCATTCAGATTCCTTGGATCACCATTCAGGTTCCTTGGATCGCCACCTTGATTCCTCAAAACCGAAGCATAAGTGTCTCCCATAGCTGTATTTCCCGACGAATCTCAGCGCTAATTTCCTCTGTGCTCTGATACCATATGAACTGGATCACAGTTCAACAATCGGCCATGGAATGCAGAGAATCAATCAGAGAGAAATTGGGGAAAAATGAGTTGATCAGCAATATGTTTCTTGAAGTCAAAGTGGTTACAGCAACTGAATTGGACAAGAGGCTTTATAGCCTTACATTGCTAACTACCTCTACACATCTCAGCCATACACGTGTCTAGTCCTAACTGCCTTGCAATTGGGCTTGAGTGAGGCTCGGACAAGCTGGCTTGGTGCAGTCGTAGCTAGCTCATATAATATGTCAAAAATTTATAAAGTAAAAAGTCCCAGGAAGTTGGAAAAATGTCTGCGTTTGATTTATAATTTAAAAAAATGAAAACCTAGGAGTTCAACTTCAGATGAAGTTAAATTCATTCAATTTGGAGGAAGTTCACTTATTTAATCACCCTATGTAAGTTCAACTTTCACGTACCCTTCTGTATTTGAAAATTTTTCAATTCCTCTTTTAGTCATCTAAAATAAAAAAAAAAAATCAACAAAATACATTTTCACAATTCTCATCAATTCGACTTCTCGGAAATTCAATTCCCACGTTGAACCAAACAAACCCTAATTTAAAAATATTTATTTCTAATTTTAATTAGTTTAGTTTTTTTAATTAGATTTCTAGAATCGCTTATCCTACGTACACCTTAGGGCATCTTTCTTAATTTCGGATCTTATCATATACCCTTAGGGCATAGAATAGAAAGACCGTTCATAAAATATTTTCACAATAAATCCACCTTAACTATATATTTCAAATATAGTTTGTATGATCTTCCAGGAATATATACAGGAGATATGTTATGAATTTATGAACCCTAAAAAAATCTTATCAAAGCTATCTCTTCTGGGCAATTTTGTGATGACAACTTTACTGGAATTTTTATGTCTTTAATTTCTCATAATATCTTTCTCTATAGCCTATCCCGCCTCTTCTTCCCAAAGCTTTCGTTCGTCCATTAGGATCCAAACCTATCTAGCTAGCTATTATCCATAACCACAACGGAAGTATATAAATATGAATTCTTATTTCCTAATCAAAAAAAAAATATATATATATATAAATATGAATTCAATTCCTTTTTTCGGGTCATTAAGGGCATCTCCCACCATAGGTTATAAAATGAGTTTTAGCCTTTTTTTTCTCCCATCATAGGCCAAAACCCATTTTGGCCAAAAAATTTTTGGCCTATTTCTAAAATGAAGGCCAAATTTGGCTTGAAATTTTAGAAGGTTAAATGTGAATTCCATCATTTTTTTTATTTTTAATTGTTCATTATTAGTATAAATTTATAAATCACACAATTAATTGTATATAAACTATCAAATTATAATTTTTATCAAAACTAAAAGTTATAGTTTGTAAAGATATTGATGAGTTCTTTGATATGACTATAATATTTAATATGTCTGGATTATGTTTGCATAAATAATTAATATCTTTAGAAAAACATATTCATTTTATATTATTACATCATCAAAATCATATCTCATAAATAAATATCGAGTTGCATAAATTACTATATTTGAAAATAATAATAAAAAATCCCAAAACACATCAAAACCATAATACGAAGTAAATTTATAAATAATACAATTATAAATCTATATATTATATAGTTATGATTTCCAATTAAAAATAAAATTTGTAGTATTGTTAAGATATACATAAGACATTGTGATCTTGTTCAAATGAATCAAAGATTGAATTAGAAATCTCAATAGTTTCATTTGAAGAGTGAGATGATTATGATATTTGAGAAGAATTCATTGTTGATTCAAATCGAAAGAATAACGAAAGAATCGAGTGACGAAAATGAGTGTGAAAGCTCTAAATTACATGAGTATTTATAGAAAATTTGTCTGCCAAATTTGACCTACGGTGGGAACCAGTGGCGGATCTAGGATTTTCATCAAGGGGGGGCTGAAAAACACTTGTGACAAGTTACGAATCAAGATCAATGTTAATGTAAAGAATCAAATTCAGTATAGCCATTTTTTTTCCTTTCACGTAAATAAAAAGATACTCATTTTAGCTTATTGGACTTCTGACCGATTTCAATTTAATTACAATTTACAAGTACGGTTATTTTTAGATTAAGTCAAATTATTTTGTATTTAGACTACTTTTACAATTGAGTTTCAGGAAATACCATACCTATTCAAATAATCACAGCCAAAATTTTAAATTCTTGAATCTAATGTGAAGAAGTTGAGGTCATTGGTCAATTAAGGGATATTGATTGCTTCAAAAGCTTCTTGAAATTCATTTGCTAGTGTTCAGAGGGATCTAGCTTTTCATAAATTGCCCATAATTTAAACTCAAAAGTTTGGGATTTTGTAAAGAGGTTGTTCTGATTTGCTTGGTGAAATTTTCATTCTGCATTTCTATTTTTTACTTGTTTGCAAAACTCAAAAATAATCACCCAACTCACAAATTCAATTCACATATCACAAATTCAATTCACAAAATCACAAAATTGATTCTCAAACCTAGTTTTACAAATTTGTTTTCCAAAATCAAAACCCTAAATTCTCAAGTCTATCTATAAATTGAATCTGAAATTAAAATTTAGAGCACAAATTGATAACCTATAAGATAAGAAACACTAACCTTTCAATTTAACCTTAAACAAATTTGGATTTGGAAATTTGGAATTGAGAATTGGGAATTTGGACTCACTGTTGGTGGGAGGGAAAGAAGTGAAATGAAGAAGAGTTGCAGCACAGTCGTGGGGAGGACTGGAGGAGGAGCCACCGGTGGCACCACCACGCCGGAGAGGAGCAGCGACCATCACGTCGAAGAGGAGCTGCGACCATGGGTTCGCTTTCGCTATCGCTCGGGGTTAACTGGTTAAGAGTTGTTGTCTGATATGTCACATGTCTGTCTCAAAAAAAAAAAGGAGCTACCGCTTTTGATAAAAAAAAATGCAGAGTACCCGCGAGATTCAAACCTGGGTCTATCGACCTTAAAATTCCTCCAGCAATCCCGTGTCTTACCACTGTCATCTATAAATATTACTAATTCTGCTAGCATTTTGCTGACGTGTCACGCCCACAATTAAAGTAGAATTTTTTTATTCAAATGGTATTTTCTTATTGGTCAATATTATTGTTGAAATTATTTGTTTCCTATTTGATATATATTTGTTTCCTATTTTTCATACGAAGATTATTTAAATTGATATACTTATATCAATTTGAGATCTATTTTAAATATATTTATTTCTTTTTTTACGTCGAAAAGATTATGTGCATTGATATGTTGAACCATAATTTTGGATATTATCATTCCGTGTGATTTTTTATATCATTATTTCATTAATCTCATGACTTTCGTTATACATTTCATTCATATCAATAATATTATATACTCATTCCGTTCGGCAAAACTTGTCATTTTAACTCTCCACACAACTTTTAATAAAACTAATAATTACACTTCCTTTTTACTAATTTACCCTCATTTATTACTCTACTTTTTACTTTATCAAAAACTACAACTCACAACACATCAATCAAATCGAGGGCATTTTAGTAAAGTTGAAGCAAAAATACCTAAAATGACAAGTTTTTACGAACAAAAACAAAACTCTAAAACGACAAGTTTTGCCGAACGGAGGGAGTATTTATTAGGACCACAATTTTGGATACTATCATTCCGTATGTCGGGTTAGTTGAAAGTCGGATCGGGTTTGGGTCGGGTCGGTTTTGTTTGTGTTCGTGTCTATTTCGAGTCGATTCAGATTCGGATCAGGCTCGGTCTAGAGTTCGGGTTACATATGACTCCGGATTCTCGGGTTTCGATCGGGTCTGGGTTCGGGTGAGTCAGTCGGGTTTCTCGGGTCGGGTCAGATTTTGCCAGCTTTAACCATGATGATCATAAGCCATATATTAATTGGTCCACATATTTATACAAGTCTTATCCATAATTTGTTATGTAACCTTTTTAAAAATAATTTAATTAGAATATCTAAAAATAAAAAATATCTGAGAAATATCAAATGTTTACATAAACTTATATTTATATATGTATATAACTAAATTGACTAATATATTGAAATGTGATAAATCAAGAATTAATAAGAATATTTAATTCAAATGTCAAAATAAAAATTAATTATAAAAAACAGTGATTGTGAAAATAATATTTGTTTTTAAAATTTACATTTAGTATAAATCTATACTTACTCTGCACATTTTACATGACATCTATATAAATTTTTAACAAAAGATTTTTTAGAGACAAATTACATTTATTTTAAACATCTTAAATGACTATTTGGAATACAAAAAATAACATTTTAAGATCTACAAACAAAAATTGATTAATTTTGAGAAAAGAAAATCTGAAATTTGCATATATTATCATTTAAAAATAAATAAATAAACACTCTTTTATGATTAATTTTGGTTGTTTGACTTCAAATATCAAAGAAAAAAAAATTTATCCCCAAAATGAATATTTTACGTCTATATTTATTTTATGCACCCTAGATGTCCCTTATTATAATTTCAATATTTTAAGACCTACAATTTTTTTATAAAGTTAGTAAAAATAATTAATTTGTGAATATTAGATTTCAAAAGTTAATTATAAAAATCAATTAGAGCCAATTTTTTTTTTTTACAATTTACTTATTTTAAAAGTTAATTAAGACTTACAAGCATTACTTATTTTACATCTTAGATGAGGTGCCTTAGATCACTATTTTTTTACCATCTACCTTTATTTTCTCTATTTATTTCCCCCTCTTCCTAGCCATCTTTCTCATAAAAATAATGAATAAGTTATGTATATCTACATAACTTCAAAATTATTCGCACAATCATTTTAAAAAATTATATTGTATCTATTTTCAACTAATTTATAAATTAAAAAAATATTTTATACATATTATTTCTGTTGTAAACAAGTATGTATTAATATAGTATTCTATAAATATATAGAATGTTGTTCAATTTGAAATGAATCAAAATCTCGTGCCTTTAAGGCACGGGTATTACACTAGTATAACCTACTTTACTTATATATTAGAAATACCACAGATATATAAAATATACAGAACCTCTTTCTTTCTCAGGGGGAGGGCTTCAGCTAGGGGTGGGCAAAATTACTTGAAACTGAAAAATTGATTTGAAAAACTGAAAAATTGCTCCATTTTATAATTAACTGTTTTGAAATAAAAATACATTTCAAGATAGTTAATTGAATTGCTTTTATTTTTCAATTCAAATCAGTTTCAATTAATTGGTCCAGTTAATTGATTAATTGATGAAATCCCACCCCTGTTGTCCGTGGATCTTCTGCTAGTCTCGTCCCAATCAACCTTCCGCCTCATCCTCCGGATTCCTCCCCTGCTACTCCTCCATGGCCATCTCCTCGTCTCCCACTACCTCTCCCCCCAATCCCAATGCCTCCTCGCCTTCGTCGCCTCCCGCACAAGTAAGGACTCCACCCTTCGATCTTCAATTCCGTCGAATTTACTGCATAAGTTGCTGGTGGTGCGCTCGTCTTCGAATCCAGTGTGTTGGTGCGATTGCCACCGTCTCTGCTGGCGCGCGCTCGTCTTCGAATCCCGCAAAGGTAAGGACTCCCACTACCTCTGCTGGTGGTGCGATTGTCGTTGGATCCGGTGGAGCCACAAACAATTCGATCTAGGGATCTGAGGAACTCGGAGGAGGGGGGTTGTAGCGGAGGTAGCAGCCGTCGAAGAGGAGGCGTCCGGCGCAGGTGAGCTTTTGGTAGGGGATTTCTAGATCTGAGCGAAGCAGAGATTGCAGCGGCGGAGGAGAGGTCGGTGAGGGCGTAGGCAAAGAGTTTGGCGGAGCTGTTGGAGGAGGAGCCGTAGTGGACGGCGACGAACTGTGGAGTGCGGGAGTCGAGGAATTAGGGGATGAAGTTGAAGACGAATAAGGACTGGACTTTGGCTCTGGGGACGTTGGATTCAGCCTAATCAATTATCCAATTAACTGATGAATTGAATTGAAATTACCAATTAATTGGTGGATTCAATTCAAAAACTAATTGAAATTGTTATTACTTGAAATTTCAATTAATTGTAAAATAATTAATTGCAATTGCAATTAATTGAAAATGCCCACCCCTAGCTTCAGCCACCTCGAGCCCCCCCCCCCCCCCCAACAAAACCATTTAATAGGCAAAAAGAGAATATTTTCTTTTTGTAGGCTATTTCCCTTGGCTATTCTAGCCTACGAGGGAAGATGCTCTAAGATTGATCGATTATCTAGACCCGAAAAAAGAATTGGTATTTATATTTAAAAAGAATTCAATTCATATTATGAAAAGGAAATGAATTTGTTTACCAAACATGTATGGTTTATCAAAAGATTGAAATCATCAGACAAACTAACTGTCATAGAAAAAAAGATAACAAATGATTATAAGAAGAAAACTAAAAAAATGAGAAATATCTTATTGATCGTATAACATGTAGATGATATAAGCTGTTGATGTACATAATTTCATATCTTAGCCAAGGGTATTTTAGTAATTCTGTGTATAGGATTATAAATACCATTGGCCTCACATTTGTACAACTTTATACACATTGAATCAAGAATTGCAGTTGCACAGACGCTCATGTGTAACAAACTCCAAACAGAAACCAAGAACCTCCATTGATGAGCTTGATCAAGCTTGTCTAAGCTCCAATTTCGGTTCCTTTTTAATGGTATGAGAGTTGCACGGCAACGATCCGACGCTACACAGCAGCAGAAATCACAACAATGGATCCTGACAACAACAATCAGATTCCGAATCAGATTCCTAGCGAAATCGGGAATGGAAATAGCATGAACGATCCTCTTTGGCTATCAAACTCCGATCATCTTGGCGCACAACTGGTGGCGAGTGCGTTCAATGGATCTAATTTTTTGAGTTGGAGCAGGGGAGTGCAGATGGCACTTGGCGCCAAATACAAAATCAGATTCATCGATGGGAGTTTGCGAGAGGAGGACGTCGCTCATGGAGATCTACAGCTATGGAAGATGTGTGATTACATGGTTCGTTGCTGGCTAACCAACTCCATGACTCCGAATCTTGCAGAGGGATTCATGTTCACCGAGTCTTCTAGGGATCTGTGGCTCGAGATAATAGAAAGGTACGCACAATCCAATGGCCCTCTTTTGTATCAGTTGAGGAAAAAGCTTGGTAATACAGTTCAAGGTAGTCTTACTGTGACTGATTACTATGGGAAAATTAAAAAGCTTTGGAGTGAGATCCTTAGCTTAGAAGGTGTTGTGAAGTGCACATATGGAGCATTTGCTAAATGCACATGTGATGTTAAGAAGAAATTGGCTGAAATCGATAATCGCAACAAACTGCTTCAATTCCTGATGGGATTGAACGACTACTATGATAGTGCGAGAAACCAGATTCTTGCGATTGAACCTCTACCGACAATTGATAAAGCATACTATCTCGTTCAACAATTGGCAACTGGTGTTGAGGGAGATGGGAAAGGTCAGACATCTGATGCAAGTGCCTTGTCTGTAAACAAGGCAAAGGGAGACAGAAAGCAATCTAAGAAAGATAAGGTGGATAAATCATCCTTGAAATGCAGTCACTGTGGTATGACTGGTCACACAATTGAAGGTTGCTTCAAGATAATCGGGTATCCCGATTGGTTCAAGAATCCAAAGGCAAAGACTGATTCCCACACAGTTGCCACGGCTACTGGCATGATGAATTCTCCTTTGGAGGATGATGAGGAGCTTGCAGGAAAGCAATTTGATATGTCCTTTGTCAATGTTGTGTGCAAAGAAGTTCTGAAAGCTGTGAAAGGCAAAGAAGTCATGCCTTCTACAAGCTTTGAAGGTACTGTTTTTGCTTTGAATGTCTCTAAATTCAAATTTGAGAATTCAAGCCTTTGGATAATCGATTCGGGGGCCATAGACCACATGACATGCAATATAGTTTTTTTAAGCAATAGAAGGTCTCTTGCTCGGCCAATCAATGTCTGTTTACCTGATGGTTACATTAGGAAATTTCATGAAGTTGGTGATGTGAAATTAGCTTGTGGTCTGATATTACAGAATGTCTTTTACATTCCAGAATTCAAAATCAATCTGCTGTCTGTTGGAAAGTTGGTTGATGACACAGATTATGATGTGATTTTTAAGAAATCAAAATGCCTATTTCAGGACCCTAAGACTGGCAAGGTTATCCTCAGTGCTGAGAGACTGGCTAGGAAACTTTTTCAAGCTCAGCTGCCTATAGGAGGAATCAGTGATGATGGAAGAGTTGCTGAAGCAGTTATGAAGTCTTCTTATGCTTCTATTGATAGCAATAAGCCTGTTCCTAGGAGTTTATTTCACTCTAGGTTGGGACATATGTCTTTTTCAAAATTGCAACATGCCCATGGTTGCAAGTTTGTTGTTGATTCAGTTGAATTTTGTGAGCCGTGTATTTTGGCAAAACATCACTCTCTTCCTTTTAATATGAGCAAATCTGTTGCTACTGAGAAATTTGCCTTGATTCACATTTATTTGTGGGGTTCTTACAGAGTTAAATCCATCAGTGGTGCTCGTTACTTCATCACCATTTTAGATGATTACAGTAGAGCAGTGTGGACACACTTGGTCAGTGATAAATCTCAGGTTGCTGCAGTTGTTACAAACTTCATTTTGATGGTTGAAACTCAGTTTCAGGTGAAGGTCAAGGCCATAAGAACTGATCATGGCACTGAGTTCTTTAAGTGTAATCAACTTCTTAAGAGTAAGGGGATTCTCCATCAGTTTTCTGTGCCATATATGTTCCTCAACAAAATGGTAGAGTTGAGAGAAAACATAGGCATTTGTTAGAGACTGCCAGGGCCCTTAGGCTTCATGCATCTTTGCCTATTCGATTTTGGGGAGAATGTGTCTTAGCTGCTACACATTTGGTTAACTTGATGCCATCTTCTGTGTTAGGATGGTCCACACCATATGAGAAACTATGTTGGAAAAAGCCTGATTACAGCTACTTAAGGGTAGTGGGATGCCTTTCTTTTATGTTAAAGAAAGGGTCTCATTCTGATAAATTTGATACCAAGGCCAAAAAATATGTATTTTTGGAGTATCCTTCTGATCACAGGGCTTATAGGGTGTATGATCTGAGTAATGACAAGATTGTCATCAGTAGAGATGTCTTGTTTTGTGAAGATTCCTTTCCTTTTGCTAAAAGCCAAGGTTGCACATCAGAAACCACCTCTACATCTCAGTCTCTACCATTGGTAAATCCTGCTTTTCTCCCACATAATGTGGTCCCAACTACAACCTCTTCTGGCACCTCAAATGTGGTACCTAACACCCCTATGTCATCATCTTCATCCTTCACTTCCCCTCCAGCCATAGCCATAACCATTCATCAACCTCTAACTTCTGATGCTAGCTCCACATCCACCACTCCTACACCACTTCCAAATCCCAATCCCACCCAACATCAAATTCCTCCATAAATTAACCACCCTGCAAACACCAGATCCACTAGACAAACTCAAATTCCTGCCCATCTCAAAGATTTTTTGTGTCCCACACTTAATTCATCCATGTCTAGTTCATTCATGGTGTCATCTCTGGATAATCAAACTTTCTATCTATCTGATTATGTGGCATCTCTTACCAATGTGGTTTCTCTTCATGAGCCAGCAACTTACAGACAGGCTAAAGATGACCCTATGTGGATTGAGGCTATGCACAAGGAGCTTACTGCTCTTGATTCCAACAAGACATGGATTGTTACTGAATTGCCTCCTGAAAAGGTTGCAATTGGTTGTCGTTGGGTGTATAAAATAAAATTCAGGCCTGATGGGACTGTGGAAAGATACAAAGCTCGGTTGGTGGCAAAAGGTTACAACCAAATCAAAGGAAAGGACTTCAAACACACCTCACCAGTGGCTAAGTTCACTACTGTTAGAGTGTTGATTGCTTTGGCCACTATGAAAGGTTGGTGTGTTCATCAGCTAGACATAAATAATGCTTTCCTTCATGGTTTCTTAGATGAGGAGGTTTATATGGTGCCTCCACCAGGTTATGATATCACTCATGGGAAAGTTTGCAGACTCAAACGATCCTTGTATGGCCTAAAACAGGCTTCAAGGCAATGGAATATTGAGGTGTCAAAGTTTCTTCTAGCACATGGCTATGAGAAATCTATGTTTGACTTCTCTCTTTTCATCAAACAAGTGTCTGCTGGCATTGTGGTGATCTTGGTATATGTGGTCGATCTCCTAATTACTGGAGATGATGAATCTGAGATTCAGTGCATCAAAGATGCTCTTCACAGAGCCTTCACCATCAAAGACCTGGGAGCAGTAAGGTACTTTCTTGGTTTGGAAGTATCTCTTACAGAAAAAGGTACTCTCCTTAACCAGAGAAAGTATGTGCTCGACATCTTGAAGGATACAGGCATGGAGGATTGCAAATCATCCCCTTTTCCTATGCCTCGTGGCCTCAGATTGTGCACAGATACAGGAGAGTTGCTTGAGGATCCAGAAAAGTACAGACGTCTTGTGGGCAGATTGATCTACCTCAATATGACAAGGCCTGATATTTCATATTTTGTGCAGCACCTTAGCCAGTTTATGGGCTCTCCACGCCTTCCTCATTGGCAAGTTGCTATGCACGTTGTTCGTTATTTGAAGGGCACCTTCAACATTGGCCTGTTGTATCCTACATCTAATCAGTTCAAATTGACTAGTTTCGGTGACGCATATTGGGGGAACTGTATGTTCTCAGGTAGATCATTATCTGGATTTTGCATCTTCTTAGGCACTGCATTGGTCTCCTGGAAGACCAAGAAGCAACCAACGGTCTCTAAATCCTCCACTGAAGCAGAGTATAGGTGTTTGTCTAAGACATCAGGGGAATTGGTGTGGTTAGATTCAATTCTAACAAATCTGTGTTGCCAGATTCCCAAACCGATCCCTCTCTTTTGTGACAATAAGTCAGCCATCCACATAGCAGAAAATCCAATATTTCATGAGCGAACTAAGCACTTGAGATTGGATTGCCATTATGTAAGAGAGCGGCTTCAGGAAGGCTTCTTGGTGCCCACATTTGTCAATTCACATAACCAGTTGGCAGATTTGTTCACCAAGCCATTGGGAGAGGACAAGCATCGGTTTTTATCTTGCAAGGTTGGCCTTGTAGCATCCACTGGTCAAGCTTGAGGAGGGGATATTGAGCATATAACATGTAGATGATATAAGCTGTTGATGTACAAAATTTCATATCTTAGCCAAGGGTATTTTAGTAATTCTGTGTATAGGATTATAAATACCATTGGCCTCACATTTGTATGGCTATATACACATTGAATCAAGAATTTCAGTTGCACAGACGCTCCTGTGTAACAAACTCCAAACAGAAACCAAGAACCTCCATTGATTGATCAAGCTTGTCTAAGCTCCAATTTCGGTTCCTTTTTCATATCTCAATTAAAGAATATAAAATCAAATTAACCAGAGAGTAAAGACTGATGATAGATTAAAAGTTGCAACATGCATATATATATTTTTCTTCACTTCTATTTTATTTTACTTTCTAAAAATAGTACAAGTGAAGCTTGGTATTTCGCGTTAAGAAAAAAAGGAAGGCATCATATCATATATACATATACATACTTATTATTACTTACACGCTTGGTAGCCCCCAAGCTGATTATAATATGTGGCTTTGCCTTATGTGTGGTTTACTTTTATCTCTACAAAGAGAAACAAGTAACTCAAACTCTTTATTGTAAAGTTAGTTTAGGATAGAATATAATCTAATATATAGATAATGAATAGTTATCTTATATGTGGTTAATGAACAATAACATTAACCATATAGTATTTGCTCATGAACATTTTTTAGCTTAAAATATTTAATTGTATCAACCACCCTATCAACTAATGATAGTAAATACAGAGTAGCTTATAAAAGTTTAATTTATATGTGGAACGTAATTGAAATTCAGTTCCAGTTATCAAACGGAGATAAAATTTCCATATATATATATATATATATATATATATATATATATACACCCTAAAAAAATCTTCTCAAAATAAAATTTGAGCCCCACACAGAAGTTCACGCTTCACAGTGATTGTGGAAACGGGGATTAATTAATTAATAGGGAAATTAAGAGTAATTATGGATGCAAGACAAGAGAAAGTCAGCATAAACTAACACAGTACTACTGCACTTAACATCAACAGAGCTGAATTGAAGGAGACAAAACTTGGGCGAGAGGTACTTAATTCATCCAAATGATGTTTAAATCCAACATGTAATCTCCAAAACTGAGATCTCGATCCAATTACCATCATCGTGAATTCGTGATCGTGACCGTCTGGTGAACCGTCTTTATCCCCCTTTTTACTCCTTTTTTTTTTTAACTTCAATTCTTTGAGTCAATATTTTTCTTTGCTGTTTTTTTTTTAATGGCAAAAAACATATGACAGTTAAAGAAGAGGACACCTTCGATCGAGAGAATAGAAATTTACAAGTGGTAGGGTTAGTAATTGATCGAACGTCTTCAAATTTCAAAAGTCTCTTTTGCATATACGTCCTGAAATTATATTTATGACGGCCCTAATAAGTACTGTAATAATTAATAGTGAATTAATTTATCAATTATTTATCTATAAACCTTTCGGTAAATTATTGACATTCAATTCATAAAACCAATTGTATAAAGGGATACATAAGATTAACTTTTGCGTTTTTATATACTCCATCCGTTAAGTAAAACTTGTCGTTTTAAAAAGTAAATCTTGTTAAGAAAAACTTGTCATTTTAGGTATTTTGCTCATTCATTTTATGGAATTGCCTTTGTAATGATTAGATAGTTGTTAGTTATAGTTTTTGAGAAAGTAAAAAGTAGAGTAATAAATATGGGTATAAATGTATTTTTATTTGGTTTCTTAATAAGTGTAGATTTCTAAAATAACAAATTTTAATTAATCGAGGGAGAATTATAAAACTCACCCGGCTACAATGCTTTCAATATTTAAAAATCATTTTTAGGAGAATTATATATACACCATATATATATCACAAGAATGAATTATATATATAGGATTTTGTTTATAATATTTAAGTCAATGACAAACTTATAACTATATTTCCCAATAAAATGCAAGTTAAATATCTCCAACATAAATCCAATCCCATCATAGTTATGTGTGAAATCCCGGAAAAAATACGTGTCAGTTGGGACATGAACAACATATAAACCCAACGAGATTCTATCTCAAAACCAATTGAGAATGAGAGGAGTAATCCGTCAAATCTTAATTATATGTTGTTTATGACATCTCAATATTTTTCAATGTGAGAAAATTCATATTCTAACAATATATACATTGATGTATAGGGTTGCATCTAGCAACTTTGACGGGTTATTGGTGGCTGTGTTTTTTGGTGTTACTTGGCACCCTTCGACTTTGTTTTCGGCGCAGCGTACAAAGTCGGAACTGGCTGGGGTCGCGATGGTGTGTTCAAGGCAGTTCCTTTTCCGGGATACTAGTCCTTGGAGCTCGCCTTCACTGCCCACAGGTGTACGTGTGTCCTGGCGTACCGCTGGCCAACAGTGCTTAAGTGTTCTTCGTCTGTTGCCTCGACTATGCGGTCCCCGGGATGCCTTGTTTCTTGATTTTGCTAAATATAAAGCGGTCATATCTGGGAATCGAAAGATTGCCTTGTTTTTGCTTCTTAGTATAGCGCATATATATATCATAGCTGTTAGTTGCGCTTTTTGTTAATTTTTTTATGTTTCTGGTTTGGACTGTATTATGATGGATAGTCCGTCTATCAATTCATTGGTCTCTTGAGTTTTAGGTCTGTCTGTTTTCGAAATTTTACTAAAAAAAAAAAACAAGTAACACAACCTTATTAGTGACATCATACTTTGATAACTCCCAAACCCGGCCTTGCTCAAAAAATAAAAGACGGTTTCATTACACTTAATAAATGAATTAAGGGCACATAAAAATGAGTATTAATTTGGCCCCGTCCCGTTCCAATTGCTACATCTCAACCCCGTCTCTCTCATTCCCTCTCTCTCTGATCTCATCTCATTCTCTCTCTCACACTCAGAGAGTGGACACGTACATCATTCTGGATCTATAGCAAAACAACCACACGAACTGCAACAAACCTTACTTGGGAAAACCTCAATCCCCCAATTGAAAGCTTAGCCACCAATCCAGGGCTGCCTTTGTTTGGTACCGTACGCTTCTTCCTTCTCCGATCACCCCCCCAACTACACCCTTCGATAGTGACTCCCTCCCTCCATCCTCTCCCTTAAATCCTAACTCCTCCTCAACCCCTCATTCGTTCCTTCCCCCTTTCCTCCTTTGCGGCCATCTCGATCGCTATGTCGACGACTCGTATGCAGCTCTAACGCTAGCTGAATCAGCTCCTAGCTTGATCTCGATCTTCCTTTAATTCCCCTTCGATTCGGAGGAAGTTCGAGCTAGGGCAATATAGATCGAGATCATCGATCGACGAGCTTCAGATAATCCATCCGGCCATCATATGTATGTACATGTAATTCCATATCTAAACTACGTACTTCATTTGTATTGTTTTCATGTTTAATTTCCCCTCTTTATTTTTGTTGTTGTGGCCTGTGGGTGAAGCCATGATTAGGGTTTGAGATAGTAGTACTGATAATTAAGGCATGCATAAAGCAGCTGCCCCTCTCTCCATGCTTTCTTTGTTTACTTGCGGCCTTCAAAAGCATGTCTTCCTTCCTTATACTCCATCATTAGGGTTTTTATTAATTAATTACTTCTAATCCCTATTTTATTCTATTTCATATTACTTCATTTATATCCAATGATTCACAACGCCAAAATTATATGGGTGTTTATTGAATTTCATATATAGTCAAGTTCATTCACATATCACTATATGAGTGATCTTGTTCCTGATTTTTCATCCCTTTTTTTTTTTCATAAAATCAAAATTTATTTGACTTAAACATCTCAAATTAAGTACTCTTTTTGTATATATAATTTTGTCAATGAGTTTTTCAATATATTGATCAAATAAATCAGTACACCGTATGATTGTATGAATGAATGTATACATGAACTTAACAGATAAAAGATCGAAGCACAAATTCGCAGATCGAATATGAATGTGTTTTCACATGTTCCCCCGGGGTTTCGTTTCCACCCCACCGACGAGGAGCTTGTGGACTACTACCTTAGGAGGAAAATCAACTCAAGGCAGATTGACCTTAATGTCATCAAAGACATTGATCTCTATAAGATAGAGCCCTGGGATCTCCAAGGTATACATTTATCATTCGAATACAAGTTTATCGAAATCGAATGATTTGTGTGATGAGGAATATATATTTTACCATATGTCATTTACAAAATATGTATATATACATATAGAGCTATGCAGGCTAGGAACCGAAGAGCAGAGCGACTGGTATTTCTTTAGCCACAAGGACAAGAAGTACCCTACTGGAACTCGCACGAATAGGGCAACTGCAGCCGGGTTTTGGAAGGCTACTGGGAGGGACAAGGCCATCTACTCAAAGCACGATCTCATCGGAATGAGGAAGACGTTGGTGTTCTACAAAGGCCGCGCCCCAAATGGCCAAAAGTCCGATTGGATCATGCACGAATATCGCCTTGAGACCGATGAAAACGGACCTTCACAGGCAAGTATAGAGGTGGGAGAGAGCTTTATGTTATATTGCTTCATTTATAGTCATCTACAAATTAGGGTTAGGGTTTGATCGCCGATATTCTTATTGCGTGTTTCTATTTAACATCTTAACCGGTACCATCGATCTAAGCAGTCTTACATAGAATGAATCAAGAAGTGTATATAACTCGCTCGAGTATATTATTATGATGATATTCATAAAAATGATCAATTCTATTTGCCCTTCCCGGCCTCTATACAGGAGGAGGGATGGGTCGTGTGTAGGGTGTTCAAGAAGAGAACGGCGTCAACCATGAGGAGGATCGGTGACCATGACTCACCGATGCCCTATTGGTACGACGACACACAAGTGTCCTTCATGCCCTCGGATTCGCCAGACGACTTGATATCACCAAAGCAAGCCTCGCAATCCTCCTCCATGCCATCAAACTACCACCTCCATCCATTCTCATCCAACACTTGCAAGAAAGAACTCGAAAACTTACCCTACCAAATCTCGCAAGCCGACCACCAAAACCACCACCTCAGCCTCTTCCAGAACCCGAGATTCCTCCAACCCATGGCCGGATCATCGAGCTGCGAGTCCCCATTCGCCCCCTACGGCCTCAACATCAACCACGAGATTGCTATGCAGTCGATACCGATGAGCCAAGAGGAGCATAGACTCCCAAACCATGACGGGTCAGCTATGGATGACGATGATCAAGTGACCGATTGGCGCGCTCTTGACAAGTTCGTCGCGTCGCAGCTCAGCCAAGGAGACACCTCGAAGGCGAATAACTAGCTAATACTACGGTGTACGTTATTGCATCTGCACAAGTCATTGCTAATAATATATATTGAATTATATATATAAGGAATTTAATCTGGACGGTACATAGTATTAAATATTAATACTAATATTGATGAAATGTATAGGAATTTATATATATTGATGAAGGGGCGACCAATTGCTGCAGGGACTTGTGTACATAATAAAACTTAACTGCTACTATTTTCTTGTTTAATTTACTGCTTATTTCATATAAATGTACGTCTTGTTGATGATCGAGAAACTAATATGATATTGAATGGAAATTGTAAGTTTTTTTTTTTTTTTTTTTGGTATGTGTATGTTTCAATCCGTTGTAGGTTATATTTATATATATGGGTACTCTGACTACAGTATATGTTTAATTTGTTTCAATTTTGTATGACAAAAAAACCAGTACAGATCGAAACATACGACCTTATGGCATAGGATAAGAATTCTATGCAATTTCTTTTGATAAATCGGTGAATAAATATAGGTTGGTTTGAAAAAAAATTCTATGAATTTAGATAGTTTGTATAGTGATCACTCTGCTTGCAATGATTATAAGTTACTGAATCATAAGACCATCAACAACCATGAGAAACCTCTTACCCATTTTAACAAATAACACAAAGTTTAAGAATAGGTTGCAAAAAGTGACCTATATTAACTTTAATGGTTACGGAAATTAAATCAACTACATTGATTAATTTGGTGCTGAGTTACGAATAATAGTACTTCGATCGTATATCATGTCATGACATGTAAAGATTAACTATCTATGTATACACATATTAAAACCAATGTATAGAATCTTACATGATAAGTTATGGTTGATTCTAAGAAGGAAAGAAATTCTGCAAAAAAAATTATTAAAATAATATGTTATGCAAAAAAAAATTATTAAAATAATATGTTATCATAATTTATAGAAAGTTATCATACGCCACAAACAATCTATATCTATCTATATATTTTAGTTAATTGATCAAAATATAAATCAAAACTATTTATAGTCATACTTACCAAAAATATTAATAGATAAATATTTGATAGGTGTTATTTTATTTATATCTAGATTATTTTTTGGTGTAAAGAATTATTTTTCTGTTATTTATTTATATTTTTTGGTAGAATAAATTATTTATATCTATATTAATTTTGCATTTTATATTTCCCAGTTTCCCACACACTTTGATAATTATTAGTTTAATTTTCATAGTGTAATTCAAATTTATTATTTTTATCATATTTTTAATAAGTTTTTTTTAGATAATAGATACGGAGTATAATTCTAGAATATTTGTCGAATGAGACACAAAAAATAATTTATTCTACCAAAAAATATAAATACGGAGTATAATTCTAGAATATTTGTCGAATGAGACACAAAAAATAATTTATTCTACCAAAAAATATAAATACGGAGTATAATTCTAGATAATAGATACGGAGTATAATTCTAGAATATTTTAGATAATAGATAGGTGTTATTTTATTAACATATTCTTATTCGTCGAATGAGACACAAAAAATAGTTGGTACAATATTACTTGATAATAAAAACGGTTTTTCTAGATAAGATTAATTCCCGTTTTAGAAAAAAAAATTCTTAATTAAAATACATTACCCAAATTTTAAATTAGATTCCTAAGGTCATTTATTTTTGGCAAGGTATCTATCTCAGTTTAGGATTTTATCATATGCTCTAAGGGTATAGAATAGAAAGACATTAATGTTGTTGATGATTGTTGTTGATGATTGTGTCTACCCTATATATGGATATACTACTATTTTCCACAACTTTGAAAGTTAAAACTGTTTTCATAACTAACCCTAAATTGAGCTTCTTTCTCACAATCTTCCCTAATTATTTTTCCAATTTACCCTATTAATAAATTGATCGAACTTGTTCAATTAAAAACATCAGAAATGGTAGAAAGACTATAAAAAATCAACATAAATCAAATAATGAAATCTCAGCACCTATATATATGAACTATATATGTCACGTACGCGACACTGACAAACAAAATTAATTTAATACACATATAAGAAATTATTAAGACTAATTAACATATATAAGTTCCTTAATTACAATATTATTTTAATACTTTAAAGGATTGACTTGAAATGTAACATTTCAAATTGAAGTAAACACATAAAGTAAAAATTTGTAGCAAGAAAACAAAAATAACAACTCCTCCACAGCAAATCAAGCTTAACTTTGATCGGCTCCTTCATACATATACAGTACAAGGAAAAAATGCATTACAAAATCACGAAAAACTCGCAACATTATGATTCTCGATCAGCTGCACAAAGCGCGCGCGACAAAGTAGCTAATTAATTAAAGATGAGTAGGACAAAGATGCAACAGGCAATTCAGTAGTATTTGTGAAAGGAATTATAATGCAGCAAAACGAACGCCAAGTTGATCAGTTAAGAGACTGATATGCAAGAAGGAGAACCTGCATAAAACGTCGTTATGCGCAAGCATATACTAAACCAACAACTCTCAACACCCGTCAGTTAAGAGTGATGTTGGGTAGGATGTAGGAAGATCAATATGATCAGGAGAGGATATATGTGGAAGTTAAGCGCGCCATTAAGAGATTTTAGCCTTTGGAAGACATATGCAATTTTGATGTATACATATATCTCAAAAGCTCCACGTTGTAATAATTATGTTATGCAGAACCCATACATAAACCTGACCAGGCCTTCATTATACCCAAACTCGACGACACACCCACTTTATAATTTAGGGTTATACTCGAGCACCCAGTAAATTAACTGCCCCAATCCAAAATGATTCCGAACCTATAGATCGATTATCTGAACGGATCAATTCAAGTATCTTTGGATCGATTCACATATATATGGTTTAATGATTTCTAAAATGGTCGTGTGCACGGGCACACACAGGGGCGGAGCCAGGAAAAAATTCGGGGGGGGGCTCGCCTATTTTATCGGGATTTTTTTTTTGAATATATATAAGATACACTTTTTTTTTTGTAAAGAATATAGTAGAGAACACATTAAATATATGATTTAAAAAGCTAAAAGAGAAAAACAAATCCATAAAATGAAGCCATGGGTATGATTTGAAAAGTTTAAAAAGAAACAAATCCACAAAATGAAGCCATGGGGAATTGAACTCAAGACCTCCTCCTTTATATTCACACCCTATACCAACTAAGCTAGACATACTTATTGATTTTTCACTCTTTTTAACTTCTTTTAACCCTTAAATTATCAAAAATTACAAAAAAAATACATATTTTTTATTTATTTTTTACGTTTTCCCCCGACCCAGGGGGGGGCTCGAGCCACCTCATGCCCCCCCTCCCCCCGCCCCTGGGCACACATGCGCCAGTAGCCTAGCACATAAGCCAAGTGAGGTTCGATTCTAAAATCAATTGGCAATAGAAGGAGTAGCCTACAAACTGAAATGTTGATAGTTGCGTGGATCTTTACACGTATTTGACCGAATTAATTGCTAGTTGTTTATTTATCGAAGTGTTCGAGATATGTTTTTCTATAATTTTTTTGTTGTTGAATTTGACGAGGTGTATTTCACTCGAATTATCATCCGATCAACCGGTGGGTGATGGGTGGACGGGGTGGGTGAAATATTTGGTGGGTGATGGGTCGGGTAGGGTTTTGGGTTTTGGGTGGTTGGTCGAGTGACGGAAGTAGATTATCCTCTCACCACCCGACCTATTGTCATCCCTAATTTCGAACTTAATATGCGTATGCATCAGACACACACAAGATGTAACAAACTTTTTTCGGAGGCAACAAGCTAGTTAAGGTTTCATAGGATGTTTTGGCTATAATGAGGTTGTGTTGAGAATGTCAAAGGGGTGGCTTCTACGCATGGAAGTTATGAAGAGGGGTTTGAGGGGTTAAAGTGGGACAAAGAGTGATCAAGTTTGCATCATTTGCACATTTACCATGTGACTTGTTGATTATGTTATGTCTCCTCCATTTACTTTACTTTATATATATTTGTGTGTGTTTCTCTCCACTCGCAATAGCTCTCATCATGGTTCAAGGCTACAGTATGAAACTATTTATGTTTACTTGTTTTAATATTCCTACATAACATACTATTTTAGACAGACTATTTTTTTGTGTTTCAACAAGCATGAATGTAACGTTATATAGGTTCATCATCAACACAAAAAAATCCTACCAAAAAATTAGTTAAAGAGAAAATCATTTTAATCCATAAACAAAATAATGAAAAATCATTAAATCCAACCAAAATCTTATATAATAGGGTATTGAGAAATTTATGCCAAACCCTCTTTACTTGAATGTCATAGAACATGAAAGAAAAACCAAAAACACTTGACATTTATCTATAATAACGGGCATCTAATTGGGCCGGGAAGCCCATATTCAAAAGCCCATTTCACGGTAATGATGAAATAGGTAGAAACAAAGGCCCAAAATAGCATTTCAAAATTAGGACCAACAAAAGGGAAAACATCCATCCCAGTAATTCCTCAACCCAAACATCTAAGATCGTACAAATAAACCCACCAATTACCATCTCTAATGATCCTTTAGATCGTCTAAAACAAGATCACTAAATCCCAGATAGTTAAAATTGTTTAAAAAAATGTCTGAATATTGACAGTTTACACTGAGGAACTTGCCGGACTAACTCCAAGTGAAGCCCAACACCATGATCAGCAAGGTGCAAAGGATCCCGTAACTCCGGCTATTCGACGCTGCCAAGCTCTGATCCCTGAATTCATACAGGCAAAACACGACTCAGGCAAGCTCGCAAACACACCCATGAAGTGTCGATAAGGGGAAAAAAACGAATAAACGTACTTTTGTTTAGACTCGAGCACACCGCAGTAACGAACATTGTCCGGTGGTGGATATTCTGTGGTCTTGTCCTCCATGTTGATGACTTTTATGTAAGTCTCCTGACCCAAATACCACCTGTCGAGATTCTCCGTTCGGATATTCCACGCCCCTTCGTTGTCTAGGTAAACAAACACCGCTGTCCAGCCTCCCGGGAAGACCTAAAACACACGCAAAATCTACATCAACACATGAACAAGAGACATTCTTTATATATGCTACTGTGCCAGTAATCGATTGTATAGGAGACCTGTGTTGTGCATCGGGAAATCGCATCCCATTTGTTGTACTGGTTTCGGCTGTCATTCGTCCATACTCCATAATCCATCCTGCAGTTGGGAATTTGCAATCAGTTGAACTTCAATCGAAACATTAGGTACCGAATCGAGCATAGGACGTTACCCAACGACATAGAACGAGTAGCCGTCCATATGAAAGGTCTGCATGACAGTGTCATTGTTCTGAAATATAACTTCAGCGAAACTCTTGTAGGTTCCGTTGATGATTGAAGTGTCGGTATGGGGGCGGCCTGTTAGAGGCTTATCGGGGAAGTCCATCTTGTAGTCCGCCTTCACACTGTTCAGATCAGCAAGCCTGATAGGGGTCTTCGGGTTCACAAACGATATGCCATTCAAAGTAGCACGAAGCTTTCCGTTTATGGCTGTGGGAGGCAAGCTCTGGAATAGATATATGTTGGTAACATCGATGCTTCCGTAATGGAAAGACCCTTGTGGGTTAGGCCTAGCGCCACTAGCTGATCCGTTTTGCCTGTCGAGTTTTACATGGTTAACACCTCAATCAGCACTTCTTAACTTGCAAGAACGAGTTAAGAGAGAGTTTACCTGACGGATTTTGCCTGGTTTAGAGACCAAGACTTATCAAAAACGTCGTTGGGTGGATCCGGGAGAGGACCAGATGCCTTGCCTTTGGAGTTGGAATAATGCAAGACAGCGACACCAGTGACTCTCTGCCACACTGATTCGTTCACAAATCTGGCACTCGCAACAATGTAGTAGTCAGAGCTCGCATTCTGATCCATGGTGACGAGGAATGAGTACGACTGCCCAACATGGATATCCAAGCTTGAGTAGTTTTGCTGGACCGTGTAGTGTCCTTCGGTCTCCACCAGAAGCAGACTGTGACCCTGGATCCTGAAATTCAGGCTGGTGGAGATTCCTACATTGTGCACACGAACTCGATACGTCTTGCCTGCAAAACAGCAAAGGATACGAAGATCATCATTTCGCATTTTCAAGCTTCATTAGTAAACAAATGAGTACCGAATCCTTTCCCAATGTACCATACCTGGTTCAACATTCACGGTCTCAAAGTCGATGCCATTAGGCACAAGCGTAGAGTTGTACTGGTACGGTCCCTTGCCATTGATAAGCACCCCATCCGGCATTCCTAGACTTTTTCCAGCATCAAGGGAGCTCCTCAGATCCTACAGAAACAAGTGATCAGCATCTTTTGGTGTGTTCATTGTTGAGATTATGACTTCTGATGCTTATTTAAGCTCTTACCGCGTGATTCTGAGTATACCAATCACCGATCATCAGGATGATATCGCCGTCTGGTTGATTGAATGGAAGAGAAATGACGATTCTGTTATTGACAATGATGGGGCCGAACCCACCAGAAGCTCTCTGGAAATTGATCGAAGGGGCGTAAAAGAAGCTCCCAATCTGATCCTTAACCTGAAACTGATAGGTAAAATTTCGACGAGGAGGGATGGGGCAACTCGTCCCCAAAACACCATCTTCCCATGAATCATGTCGCATTTGAATTCCCGGCCTGTCAAATACACACATGTAACTCAGTTCTTGTACTCAAAGATGATCGGCTATGAATCTGGGGCCAATCACATCAGTCAAAGATTCAGTGGAAGCTTACCAGGTCACAAGGAGATCTTCATCCAGTTTATTCACTACATCAACAACCACATTATAATTCGTTGTTACATTGATCAGAGGCCCTGGAAATTCATTGTTCACTGCTACAACCTGCACTCATGAAAAATCGAATATCCAACAAGAATGATTTTTTTTTTTTACCGGGATAGCCATGAATGGAAAGAAATTGAAGAGCGTATGGTGAGTATGAAAGATTCGATTTTTAATCTTAGCAAATGGGGCACGGAAAGATTTGATTTTTGATCTTTTTTAGAAATCGGTTGACAGATTTGATACGAGAGAACTTCTCGGTCGAATTACTAACAATTCAAATCAACCAATTGGTTCAATTGAACATTTCGATTCTAAAGGAGAGAGATTAAAAACGAAATCTTTCAAACCTAAAACTTAAAGCCCCTAAACAACAACGAAGAATGATAAACCCTAATTTGACCCACCCAACCTCGAAGCTTCACAAATCAAACAAAATAAGGGGAGAAAAAAACACAACAACAATGGAGCAATCAGAGAGTACGGAAAAGAGAGACCTGCTGGGGAACGCCCAAAGGAGAGACGGTTTTGTAAGAGTAAGTAAGCCTGGTGTTGTAGAAAGGGTCGCCGGCGGAGCAGAGCCTGAGCCTCCATAGCAAAGCAGAGTAAAGCAAACATAAATACACTGAGAAACGAGGCAGCCCTCGCGAAGACGATGCCATAGATATTACCCCCTCAAATCCAACCAATTCCGTTTCTCACAGGTTACGCTGAGGGGAAAAGATCGTTGCTTTGATACTGGTTTGGCCCCTTCTTTCAGAAATTGCTTCTTTTGTACTCACGATTAAATTGACAAGGCCAAGACAATGTGCTAGCAAATAGAGAGAGGGCGAACAGAGAGACAGTGTGTAGATGAACTGTGATTTGTGCGTGAGGAAGACAGAGAGAGAGAGAGAGAGAGAGAGAGAGGGAGTTATGGGGGGTATAGTGTAACTGTGTAAAACGGGGAGAGGGGAAGGCGAGAAGATGACAGGGAAAACGGCTCAGTTTTCAGAGCATCCAACGTCTCTCTGTCTCAATCGAATACAAATACAAATTTATTTTTATTGGGGCAGTTGGAATTTTGAGGGATTTTTCTCTTTATTTGACATAATTACTTTTTGATACAGTATTTTTTTTAATTAGAAAATGAATCAATCAAAATGAGGGAAGGTTTGAACACAGTGAAAAAACTAGGCAAGTAGGCAACTAATGCGAAAGTGGAGGAAGACTCAGAGCTAGTTTGAGACTAATGCGGTGTTCATTATTTTGATACGAGCTTTTTATTTACTCTTAATGATGATTTTTCTCTGAATTTGTTCCAACTTTCAAATAACTACAGTACAAAGATTATCAAAATCATACTACATCCGTCCAAAAATACATTGCCTTTACTATTCACGCACGTTTTTTTTAAGAACGTAAAAACTATATAAAATATTAACCGTCAATAAGTTTGTAATTATTAAAAAAAAATTAATAAAAAAGTTAATATTTTATATAGTTTTTAACTCTTAAAAAAGCGTACATTAATAGTAAAAATCCATGTATTTTTTGACGGAGTATATGGTAATATGATTAATCTAAGCCATGATATTTCTGAATAATCTTCCGTTGTATAGATAATTAAATTAACAAGGTTAGATATATTTAAATATAGCAACAGCGTGTAGAATTCTATTTTTTGACAAATATGTTTCTATTTTAGAAAGTTTAATGATTTTTTTCCTTAAAAAGTGGGGGTGGACTGTGGAGGGAGGAGATTTGGGAAATTTGTTTTGATTTTTTGGACATGGATTGGAATTTCATTACCCATGACTTTCGAGTGAGGCTAGAGGCAAGATGTCCGAATGGCTATTGACAAGATAATTTCAAGTAAATTGCATGCATTTCCTTTTCATTTTTTCTGAACACATTGCAAAAAAGCCCAAAACTCTCTTTTCTCGTATCGAAACCTAAATCTCTCGAACGAATTGTTTTGATCGAAAACAACCTAAAATCGATGAAATTAATCAAAATATCTATTGATCGATGCACAAATTGGTATATCGCTCGCTTTACATGATTGTCGAATGTCGATCTTTGGTCTTCGATCAAAAAAACCGTCGAAAGAAGAAGCTCGGCGGGTAGAAACGAGGTACATGATGTAGCTCAGCAGGTTTAGACGAGCCTTCATCAAAGCCTCGGTGAAAGAAGTCGAGCCTCCATCATCAGCTCGGTGATAGAAATTGAGCTTCCATCATCAACTCAGTGACAGCAATTGAGCCTACTCGACGCAGGCAGCAATTCACGAGATTTATACCAGAAACGACATCAGAAATCGCACCCAAATTGCAAACAAAACAACCAATTTCTTTCTTTTTCGTTCCAATTTGTACTCATAATTCAACGCAAACAATACTCAACTCAACGACAATCAAACAAAAGACACAAAAAACAATCAATTTCATCAATTTTAATTCCAATTTCAAACCCTAAAACACACAATTTATTCTCCAAAAGCTTATCAAAAACAAATTATAATGAAATTTCTTACCTTAAAGTTGATATATCTATAGAACTCTCTCTCAAATGGACCTCAAAACTCCAAAATATTGCTGCTCTTGGTTGCTCATTGAAAGCACACGAGATGTTCTTGGTAGCCTGAAATGGAGGATGACGTTCCATGGATGATGGCCGGGTTGGGGATCGATTTTTGTTGGAAAGGACTTTGTGCAAATGTTTGAAAAAAATGAAAAGGACTGTGTGTAATTTAGGTGAACTTATCTTGACAATATCCCTTTCTTCATCTTGTCTGAAGCCCTTATGATAACTTTTGCCAATTTGTGATAATTTTTTTGGTAAAACTAATTCAAATAACCCAAACTTTGGTGGGGTGAGCAGGTAGTACCATGAACTTTATAAAGTGACAAAAATAACCCAAACTTTTACTACTACGTGTCTATATCACCATCAAGCACCCATATCTTTTTTAAAATAAAAAATAACATCTAACTTTTATAGTTTTGAAATAAAATCTAAAACGATATTAAACTAGGTTTTTTTTAAAAAAAATTACAAAAAAGGTAAAAAAAATTAAATGAAAAATAAAATTTTGACTTAAGATAATTGAAAAAAATATCACTAATTTATGTCATATTTTAAAAACCCAAAATTTGGTTTGAACAAATGATATAAGTTAGAAATATTTTTGTCATATTGTAAAATATCACTAATTTATGTCATATTGTAAAATATTTCTCAAGTGAATTTTTTATTAAAAACTTACACAAAATATAAATTTATATATATATATATATATATATATATATATATATATATATATATATATATAGAGAGAGAGAGAGAGAGAGAGAGAGAGAGAGAGAGAGAGAGAGAGAGAGAGAGAGAGAGAGAGAGAGAGAGAGGGGTTAGGTCTAGTGTTAACAAGCCTTATTGTGTTTTGTGTTAATAAATATAGGCCATTGATTTAGTGCAAATGAATGGATGAGATTATTTGGCTATTTTGGCTTTTTTCTTTAATTAAAAATCAATGGGGCCCACTTCTTTCCTTGCCACTTGCTAAATAACGTGCGTGTGTTGTACGTGTTTTTTGGCGTTACATTTTTTAACGTTGTTTTTTGTGTGGTGCACTATTCGAACTATTCGATAAGGTGATATAAACATTCGTTAACTTATACTTATTATTCGTTACATAATAGAAAAAAGTTAGTCGATTTTGCAACTATTCGCTAGGTTAATAGTAATTATTCGCTAAATTAATCGTTATTATTCATCCGTAAAGAGGAGTTATCATTTCATAAATTAATCGCTTTTTTGTAATTATTCGCTAAATTAATCGCTTTTTTTTTATGGGATAACGTATTTAGCAACTATTCGCTAAATTAATAGTAATTATTCGCTAAGTTGATAGTAATTATTCGCTAGGTTGAAATAATATATAATTGTAATTCTTGATCTACCGCATCTAATTACCCACATACATACGAATAATTCCTTGTTATCAAGGAATAGTTACTCGAACTTGACGAATAGTCGATCAATTTATAAACAATACTCGAACTTGAATTTCAGCAAGACTGCATGTAATTGCCCCTATACAAATGAATAATTTCTAATTATCAATGAACATTGACTATGAACTTGCCGAATAGTCGATAAAGACATGAGTTTGAATTTCGAAAAACCTATATCTAATTGCCCTATATATATGAACAATTCCTGATTATCAACGAATAATTACCCTGAATTTGCCGAATATTTGATAAATTCATAGTAATAAATCAATAGAACAAACCTATAATAATATAGATCTGAAATAGAAAACTAGAGGCGCAAGGGAACCAGGTCGGGTCGGGTCGCCGGACTTCAATTTCTCAGACAATGGCCGATGGTCGCCGGACATCGTCCGCTTCACCTCCCCACACACATCTCCCCGTCGGTCTGGAATTCGATCAGAAGACAACATTGGAGAAGGAGCTTCAAGCCAGTAGATTGACCATGAATTGTTACTGGTGTTCTCTAACCCAGTAGATTGACCAGATCTCTAACCTCGTATAATCGCTCATCTCCTCCGCTCACAGGTGCCGCTCGATTGCTCAAACCATGGGAAGGCGTTCCGAGAGCACAGGTGCTGGAGTCGCTCGTCTCCTCCGCTCAGACCATGGGAGTCGCTCATCTCCTCCGCTCACAGGCGCCAATTGCTCAGACCATGGGAGTCGAATCGCCAATTCGGCGTTCCGAGAGCAACTCCTCTCGATCTCCGATTTCACCTTCTCGGACAACTCAACCAACGCCTCTCGATCTCCGATTTCTCCGTCCTCGTTGAAGAATCTGCCATCTCCGGTGCTGGTCACCATCTCGAATCCGAGCGAGGGAGGCCGTGGGACCTCCACCTTCACCGGATCTGGGTGGCCCCGACCTCGAATCCGAGCGAGGGAGATGAAGGCTGCTGGTCACCGTCGAACAAACCGTCCTCATCGCTGCCGCCTGAGAAGCGATGGCGAATCCTATTGCGATTGAGGCGGCGCTTGCGAAATGGGCGGCGGTTTGGGAAAAGTCGTCGGTGGTGAGGGATGGTGAAGTGGAGGCAGCCATGGATTACGGTGGTGACGGTGGGTGAAGGTGGACGCCGGTGGATGCAGGGTGTGCTAGGGTTTTTCATCTTCACAATCCACCGTTTTGTTAAATAGGAGAGTCAAGAGTGGGTGCACGCATCAGATTGGAAATTTGTGGGAATAATTTTGATGGGGCCCACTGTTTTTTTTTAAATAAAATAGAAAACTCTAATTAATCTCAGCCTTTCATTTTTCCTTAATAAAGGGCTCAGATTTGTTAACACAAAACACAATAAGGCTTGTTAACATTTGATCCATACTATATATATATATATATTACCTTTAAATATTTCTCAAACGATATAACTTTGTATATTCTTCAAATAGGACCTAAAGTAAAATTTTAAACTAGATTTTTAATCAAAATTACACAAAATATGCATTTTTTAAAATGAAAAATAAAATTTTCTGCTTAAGATAATTGGAAAAAAAATTGCTAATTTATTTCATATTTGAAAAACCCATAATGTGGTTACAACAAAGTATACTCCGTATAAGTTAGAAATATTCTCAAGTGAAATCTTCCTTATATTTTTAATTTGTTGTATTTTTGTTAATTTATTATTTTTTTAATTAAAGAATAAATTTTAAAAAAATTATTTGAGAAATATTTTTCAAATATATTTCTAACTTATATCATTTGTTCAAACCAATTTTTTGGTTTTTAAAATATGACATAAATTAGCAATTTTTTTTCAACTATCTTAGTCAAAAAAATTATTTTTCATTTAAAAAAATTTACCTTTTGTTTAATTTTGATTAAAAAAATCTAGTTTAATATCGTTTCAGGTTCTATTTCAAAACTATAAAAGTTATGTGTTATTTTTTATTTTAAATAAGACATTGGTGGTGATATAAGCACACAGTAGTAAGATTTTGAGTTATTTTTGTCACTTTTAAAAGTTCATGGTGCTACCTGCACACCCAACCAAAGATTAGGTTATTTGAATTAGTTTGACCTAATTTTTTTTATATATTTATTTTCACTTTTTTTTATACAAGGCAAAAATTCGAAGTACCAAACATCACCCGTGTCAAGTAAGTCGAGAGGCCGAAATAATCGACAGACGGACTAACCTTCATGCTACAAGCAAAACAAAGGCATAAAAGAAAAAAGCGAGGATCCAGATCCTAGTCGAAACATAACGACACTAAGCCAAGCACACAAAAAATCGAGGAAGATTTCGAGATAAAATTGCGAATAACAAAAATGCAAAAATAGTAAATGAAACTTCCACAACATCTCGCCGTATGGAACTTCCATAATGGAAGACGGGAGCAAAAACCCCTCAATGATAATTTATTTTATAAAGGAAAATATAAATACTGAAAATGGTCCCTTTCGCCAATTTGAATTTAAATATGTATAATGCAACTCTGACTAACACCGGCCTTTACGGAATAATATCGTAATTTAATCTGTGAAATCATAGATTAGAGGAAAATGATCCCTTTATGCTTGAATACCGCAAGTTATGGCGAATTTAATTGACGAAAAATGATTCCTTTGTGCTTGAAAGTTGAAACCCTCAAAAATCAACTAAAAATGCAAATAAAGGGCCCCAATTTGAGCGTATGATCAATGTGCATCAACCACACTAATCTTTCTTTATGTTATTATTCCAAATTTTATTTAATGTTAATTTCCAGAAACACGGAACCAGGCCTCCGCTCACTTGGTCGATTTGGGAAATTTTCAAGCACAGAAATATCACTTTTACATAGAACACACTGTATATTTGCAGCTCCATTTCCCGCATACGAGATCTCAGTAGCAGATCTTATTTAGCTACCAGGACGGGCAAAGATAGCGCAAAGAACAAACAAGGTTAAATACCCGAGATCTTGTTATATGACATTTCCTACGTAAACTTTGTCAAAGGTACGGTATCTCTATATACATAATGCATACGAATGCAAAAAGGGCCTTTTTTGTGTCAACAACTCAGCTTCGTATAGTCCCCCAGCCTTCAATTCCCAGGGGAAAACCCACGATGGGTATAACCAAGGACAGTGGATCATTATACCTCACATCTGAAGAAGGTTATTAACCGTCACAGTAACTGAGTTTGTCCGCTGCAAATCCTGAAAATCAAAGAGTTCCTTTGTCAGGAATTCCTTTGCAACTAAATACCAGAACCCATTTGGTCATTGGTACATAAATTGGTGAATGAATCCGGGAGGTGGCAATCAGAAAGATTTAGTTTAGGTTCATGGTGCAGATCATTTGCATCTTTGCAAGTAGCCCATACATAAATGAAAACTTATATTTCAAGATTACAGAGGATTTTTTTATGGTTAGGTCTTGAGTGATGTTCTTTGAGAAATCAGTTATTTCAGGCAATTCAGTTTTGGTTTGAATCCTATCAGGTTTATTGGCTGGAATTATGAGTTAACCAATTTGAATTTTTTGTTCAGTTTTTCTACCCTACACCCCAACAGTCAAAATATCCTGTTACAGTGTTACCCATTCTTATTACCTTTATTTTTACACTACAATGATTGGTTAAACACAATTTATGTATGATTCAAGGATAAAATATTTTCTTGTTTCATTCATATTATCGTATATAGTATCTGCAATTCTACAAATCATGGCGGAAGGTCATGTAGAGGGGTACATAGCAGTGTCACAGAGGATCTCAATTAATGCCCCAAGGGCATAGGTTATTTTTCTGAGATCAAGTGGGGGAGTTTGTTTTAGTTTTAGAATAGAGTATCTAAAAAGAAGCATGAGCATGCATAAAAAGGCACAAGTCACGAAAACCGATTTTTGTTTTATATCAAAGAGAAGCATCCAAATTTAGATTTAAATATACGTACTTGATTACTGTGAAAGTTTAGAAAGACAAGCAATTTGATTATACTATTTTACTGTATTAATATTCAAATTTCAAATTAATTTGAGTCTTGTTTTGGTTTTGGCCCTTTTGGGGGGTTCAGGACTAGACACTAGTAATATTAGGCTGGAAAAGTTCAAGGTTAATAATATTATGGGCTATATCAGGTTCGGTTGAGTCTAATTTCCAGTCAGGCAGGTCTTTCCAGAACTATTCATGGTGACCTTTGCAATAGATAGTAATGCCAAATGTTATGCTAGCAAGCATTGAACAACATACCTGAAAAATTAGGTCATCAGGAACATGAGGTAGCACCTCCCGAACAGTGTCTGCCATAGCAAGTAAGTTTGCAATGCTGTCATTCACAGGACGAGATGACGTCCTTCTATGTGCAACCCCTGTCCGTACAGGAAACCCCTGTGTAGTAGGAGGAAATGCTGCATCAGATGTTGTTGCCTGAGAAGGATTTGTTGGCCAAAGGCTCCAAGAGGTATCTTCAAGGGCGGTCTGAGCATAGGTTTCTCCTACTGATGCAAGATGCCTCATCATCATCTGCACACGACCCAAACCTGCAGGACCAGCACCACTGGATGGACCGGCTCCATCCTGACTAGGCCAACGCTGCAACCAATTTGGGTCTAGCCCAGATCCCCTATAGCACAAAGGATTATCAACCTATTCCAAGAAAATGAATGTCTACTAGGGATTACTGATTGAGCCCATTTAAAGAACCAATTTTAGGAGAGAGATTTGGCAAAAGAAGCTCGGGGACTGGTTAGTCTTGAAAACAATAGTTTTGTCTCAAGGTAAAATGAGGAAAACAAAAGCGAAAAATGTTCTGGCAAGTGGCAATGTAATTAGCAGCGTGGTTTTATGCAAAAGTAAACAACTGATGGTAACAAAACAACGAAAGTTTTAGTTCAAACCTCCAGGAATTGGTTTCCAAAGTGTTTTGCATTTGATTGGGGAATAATCCAACATGTCCTCCAGTGTTGGGTTGGTTAAGTCCAGCACTTAGCTGACGAGCAAGCTGCTCATCACTCGAAACAGTTGCAGGGGGAGGGTTTGCTTCAGTTTCATTCCTGCCAACAAATAGAGGCTTCCGACAAGTAGGGCACGAGTACATATCACTCAGCCCTTGATCCAACCTATTATATGCCAAGCATCAGCAACCATTGGCCTTCCAATAGAAGAAATACAAGCTATACAAAGGAAAGCTCATGCAAAAGTCTTACCAGGATCTCAAACAGGCAAGGTGGAACAGATGATTACATGGTAGCTTTTTAGCTTTAGCCATTGGTTCCTGTAATCATTGAGTCGAAATTACCTTTTTTAGCATGATAAAGAGTATCTCAGAAGGAATTAGGGGAAACCACAATAAAAACGTCCAAAACAAAGTAGATCAAATATATAAGCAAGTAGTAGTTTGACACTTGCCCTACAAATGGCACATTCATCATCATAGGCTTGAACCTCATCAGATGTTGCATCAGGAAGCGCCTCATGAAGAATGCCCAAAGCTCTTGTTAATTTAATAAATCCTCTAATACGCTTAAACATTGTACTCAGCAGTGCCTGTTCAAGATATTTGGGGAAAATATCAGAAGTTGGTATGGACCCGACAAACAAATCAATTCGCAATATTTTTTAAAGGAAGGCTATTTACACGTATATTTAGGAAAAGGATTGCATCAATAAGATGAAATGCCATGCCATGTAGCCACCAAATAAGCACATAGTGTCCAAGTGCCATCAACAATGCCATCATATCGAGAAAGAAGCCCAAATTCCTAACAAGATTGCTTCTCCATTCCCACAGAGCACCTGCACAGAAGTTTCTGATGTCATTCATGAAAGCAATGGATGCCTGAAAGAAAAATGCAAAGATTGGACAATTTAGAGGTGTATTGATTTGCATTTGCACCAGAAAGCGGTTGAGCATTTTCATTAGATAACCAGAAGGATCGTGCCACTAGCAACTAAGTGAAACATGTCAAATTTATAGCAAACACTTTTTTGTTGTTATCATGCAACTTTTATATCTGATGAATATTTTTATAACAAAAGTGAGGGGATTAAATTCCAAAAAAGAGAATGATTAGATACCAAAAAAGAGAGTGATTAGATATATATAAATAGATCTCTTTCATAGTATTTTGATATTAGAAGTGTTTACTTAAATAGTACGGAGTGTTATTCTGTAAAATGAATTTACAAAATACACAGGCTGTAGTTATTTTTCTTTATCATGCATTTAATGTTCGCAAAATTATTACTTAAGTTCAGTTCATGTCCTTTAAGTCTGATTTTATGGAGAAAAAATTAGTGACAAAGGTTTCAATATGAAGCTAACAAACTTATAGCGCCACAATAATAAATCCCCTACTTTCTTATTGTTTCTTTTCATGTTCAAAAGTCATTCGAAAAACAATGCTTCAAAAATTACTCCTCCTTAACATGTAAAGGATACACATGCAAAAGATGGAATTATTAAAAGAATGCCAGTAAAAATATGGATCTTGTGATTTAGCACCTCAAAAGCACCACCACATCTTACTAACCAATCAACTGTTCAACCATGCAAGCTGCTAAAAACAGCTCATAAGGCCCAGTCCTCAATTTTCGCCAGTCAGTGATTATGCTATGTGATAAAAGCTAGCAAATCCAGGGAATAGAGCAAGTATCACACATTTCTAGGGGCTCCATGATGAAAGATGAGAAGTTATTGATAAGTAGTTAAGTAGTAACTGAGAACTTGATTAATTCATGACCAATTCTGATAAGCGGCTTATTAGAATTTTGTTGGCATACAAAACCAGCAACTTTTTACAAGTACCTGATTTTGATGTATCAAGAAACTTGGATCTTTGGCAATCATCCGTGTCTGATGAAGAATGATGTATCCTTATATCAAGGAGCTGAAAGCCATGAATCACAATGGCCTGCAAGAATATTGCATGAATAAGCCTATTTCATTTATTTATCAAAAAAAGAAGAAGCTCCAACCACAGAGCAACATGTCAAGAACCAAGATAGATCAAAATATAGTGAGAACTGAAAGGAAGCATCACCTGCAATGTTTCGAAAGCAATACTTAGAGGCTCAAACAATGACAACCAAGATATGGATGAATTTAATGCACCATACATACTCATGCAAAACCACAACCTGCCAACACACAAGCATGAAAATGTGAGTAGGACAAAGTTAGAAACAACTCCAAATATGGCTCTAAGCGTACTAGTCGAAGTGTGGAAGAAAGTTCAGAAGTCAATAACCTCATCACAACTCAGCCAAGGCCCCCCCCCCCCCCAGCCCCCCCCCCCCCCCCCCCCTCCCCCCCAAACACCAACACACACACACAGAAAAAAAAAGGATAAGGGGAAAGTCTACACACAGCCATACATCTTCAATTTAGAGGCTGTCACACAAGACAAATGCTTAATAAACCATTTTCTTTAGTACATCTTAAGTTATTATCCAAATGAAATAATTTGACAATCTGTGGAGCTTCAGATGGGGCATGTGGTGTTTACTATGTAAAGGCATAAATGTGTGAGAGTTGACCATCAAGGCATTGACTCTCTTACATCAGATTGCCTTCTCTCCATTAACATTACAGGCAGCATGGGCAAATCAAGCTACAATTCTACCATCAGAGGTGTTCTAATGTGTAGGTATACCATAGGGTTGAAATGAGAGAACTTTGCCATGAAGTGAAGCAAATTAGTGGTATATAATGAACATGAAAAAACAATATGCAGTCAACTTTTCACTTCTTTAGCTATTACTTTCGAAGAAATGAGCACACCAGGAAAACCATGAATGCATCATATGAAACGATGAATAATAAAATAAGAAAGATAGTCCTAGACACTATACTTCATAGTAAAAGGAGTAGGATAAAAAGAAATACCAAAAGATGTCAATGGTGAAAACCAATAGTAAAGCAGAATATACACGAAAGTATGTCCAAGGGGTAGCAGAAGGAGAAGCATTCAAACGTTCAAGCCGATCTCTTGCCAAAGCTTGAAACATCTGCACAATGCATCAGGCAAGTTAGTGCCACATGAAAATCCCAAGTATAAAAAACTCAAACTGGAACCTGCTAATATATTAAAATTTTAACATTTATATCAAATACCTTTAGAGTACAAAGAACAGTCAACCATGTCAGCCATATGCCTGCTTGAAATATTGTTGGTGGAATAATTAATGGAAGAAATGTCCCCTGTTCACAATTAATGAGTATCAAGCATAAAAGCATACAAAAGACTGAAATCTAGTAACAAAATAATACAAATAAACCAAAAAAAGAGGACCTTGAGAAAACACTTCATGAGATAGTCACCTTATAGATTACATAGTTGGCCAGACGCTCTACCAACTTTCGAGTCTCTGAAGAAACTAATTCTCCAAAAAACAAAGTCTGCATTCCAGAAAACAAAACACTGGCATCAACAGGCAGCGTAAAAACATTGGCTGAAAGGAAAATAAGCAAGGCACAAATAATTAAGAGTTTTTAGCATATTTTATATTCAAAGAGCAAGAAGCTATATTCTTATAGTTTATACCAGCTCTAACACCAAATCATCTGTGGTACATTTAATCTATGTGTCCCTCTTTATAAATATCTGTCAATATAAACTTCAGGAGTTAAAGTTTTACGTAAAAATGTATCCAGGAGTTAAAGTTGCTGCCTCATTAAACAATTTCTATCACCCAGATATTAAAAAGGAAACAAAATTGATGCATGCATCATATGTCCAGAGTAGACGAAAACATATTATAAACATGGACAAAGTAAATGGGAACTTGTTTAATAAACGCCACAATCAGCAATGTATTTTTGTAACCTACGCAGGGAACCAGATTCTGTGGTAAACATTGCCAGTATACACAAAGATATAGCTTACAAGCAAATAACATGCACAAGACACCACTCAAAGTTCTGAAGGTAAAAAAAAATATTATGGTTCACAAAAAAAGATTTATAAAAAAGATGTATCAGAGGGCAAGACAGAGAACAATTACCTTAAGAGATAAAATGAGTAGAACAAAGATATTAACTGTGCAAACTGCCAGCAAAGATATGGTCACATGGGATCTCAATAGCAGCTCAATGATGCGGATAATGTTACCGGTGTAAATAGTATTTCCACCAAGTAAACCATCTGATTTGAATTTCTCAAGTGATATCTCTGTCCAGCATTGCAGACCTATCAAGCTTAATACAGTAGAGATTGAGGATATGGCTAAGTAGCTCACACCCATTGCTGCCAACGATGGATTGTTCTGAGGAACTGAACTCCCACAATATCATTAGTGCAGTAACTACATAATTTCCATCAGAAAAGTCGATTGACCAAGTAATCTACAGAGGCAAAAACACAAAGATATTGGCAGATGAGCAGATCCACCCTCTAATTTGAAGAAGCGTGACAATGAAGACTGGCAATGCACAACCCCCCACTGTTCCGAAACAAAATCTGCAAGATGAAATGCAAAGTTCTGTGACCCCTTGTTACAGGAATCAGGATACCTAATTCATAAGAAATCGTTGCTTAGCTTTTCCAGATAGCCAAATGAATTACTCAAGTTTCGAGGATCACGAGAAGCAATTAGCTCCTTCCAGTTTCCATTTCAACTTGAAGGAATGTACCGTACTACCATTGTGAATAAGGTTTTCCTCGTATCATTCACAGCAAATCATCTAAAAACACATTTTAAACTTCTATCTAGCTAATGGATTCAGATTACAAGCTAATTGATCCAGAAAGAAAGCGTAATAGATCCAAATAATCCTCCAATTTCAATTTCAAGAGAGCAATTCAAGCGCACCGAAGCAACCATCAATCAGCCGAAAATATCTTATAAATTTTCCAAAGAATCAATCACATTTCCAGATTCATGAATTCGAGAAATAATAGCCAAAATACGATTTCGCAGAATTATCTTTTGGATTTCAACAGAAGATAAAGAATACAATTCCGGATCGAAATATATGAGCTTGAATCTACCGGTTCTCACGGAGGAAAGCGAAGAAACGAATCGAAAACTTTGCATACCGATGACGATTGGAGATCGAGCTGTGAAATTCAAAGGCTAATTCCAGATTCCTTCCATCCGCATCGAAGATCGATGAAGAGGTGAAATGGCGGAAGAGGATGCAGGGAGAGAGAGAGAGAGAACGGTGGGATTTGTCAGCTTTTCTTGTAGCTTTTATTTCCTTACTATTTTTATTAAATTTTATACAAATAAAAATGAGACCATATAATATAATTAATAAATCTAAAAGGAAAATCTAATTATACATTTATACTTGGTTTTGCGTTATCGCCTGGTTAACACATGACTTGAACGCGTCGTTTTGGAATCTCTTTTTGTGTTCTTGACTTTTAATTTAATATTAAAAAATTAAAATTGTTTAGTTTTATAGGTTACTAGTTCAGTACCCGCAGTGTGTGCCGTTTGCTTACCATTTAAATAAATTTAATATAAATATCCGTTCAGAAAGTTAATTAATTTATTTCAACACTTTTGAATTGTTACACAATTTAAATAAAATTACCATTGATTCTCATTAATATATTGAAAGTATTATTAAACTTTTATATAATTATTATAAAAAAATATAGATATATTGATTGATTGAATAGATATATCTAATTTTATTATGTACATATATTAATTATTTCTTTCAAAAAATTATAATTAGTTCATATAACTACTTTTAAGGAGAAGCCGACATGTATCTCAGACTTCTACTTTATTATATATAATAATAATAATTGATTTAATCGATTTCCAATTTTCCATAGCCTGAAAAAACAGTGAACGATTTATAAGCATATTTACAAGTGATCTTCAAAATGAAGAGAGCATGTTTTAAGCCAGAGACTGTGATTGGAAGTAAATGCACAATTAAAGCTTTCTTGTCAAATTTGTTGTTAAAACCTTTTCTTATACGTATTAAATTAAATTTAACTAGTCAACATTGTTTCAAAAAGAGTATATATATAGGAACATTCTTTAAAATCTATCTATATATTACTTAAAACCAAAGCCTTTTGGCCACGTGTCGCATCCTCGCGAGCCGATATTTTTGGAAACATCTATTTTATATATTTAATACATTTTTCAACCAATCTATCTATCTATATATTACTTAAAACCAAAGCCTTTTGGCCACGTGTCGCATCCTCGCGAGCCGATATTTTTGGAAACATCTATTTTATATATTTAATACATTTTTCAACCAATAGGATTAATTCAAAACCAATTTTTTTCAACCAATCTATCTATCTATATATTACTTAAAACCAAAGCCTTTTGGCCACGTGTCGCATCCTCGCGAGCCGATATTTTTGGAAACATCTATTTTATATATTTAATACATTTTTCAACCAATAGGATTAATTCAAAACCAATAGGATTAATTCAAAACTTTTAACATTTTTCAACCAATAGGGTTAATTCAAAACTTTTTAAAATAAAGTTAATACTAACTATATAATATTATTTCATTCTATATTTATTATACAATATCATTTCAAGCTATTTTTTTAAACAATTGGATGAATTTAAAAAACTTTTAAAAAATATATATATTGTACGTTCCAAATATATGATTTTTTTGGAGCAACCAATCTATATATATAATGAAAACTATTTTTGGTTTTATAATAACCTTAATTTTTGGAATTTCACCCACCAAGCCTAATCTATATAAAATGTCAAATGATAAATGATAAAAACAATTAAACATTTTTTTAACCAATGGGATTTATTTATCAATTGTTTTGTTTTTCTATTTTAACAAAAATTAATATTGGTTAAATACGCGCCATGGCGCGGGGACTATACTAGTTTAAATTATAAGAGCATAGGATAAGAACACCAATAAAAAAAACGTATCAAATATAGGATCAAAATCGATCATATGAAAGCAATATTAAGAAAATTTTAAATAATTTAATTATAATAAATATTTTACGAATACCCTATCGCCTTGAAGTATAGGTTAAAAAACCATTTATATTATAATAATTAAAAAAAAAGATTCCAAATTACTTTGGAAACTTCACTTTTAAAACAACAGTAAATTGAACATTATCTAGCTCAACTTTTAAAACAATGCAAATGGAGAAAGCATATGCACAAACAAGCAGCAAGTACAACTAATCAATACGGAGTATCTATCTATTAATATTACTAATTCTGCTAGCATTTTTCTGATGTGTCACGCCCACAATTAAAGTTGAATTTTTTTTTCAAATGAGATTTTCTTATTGGTCAATATTATTATGGAAATTTTAAAATATTTATTTCCTATTTTAAATATGATTTGAATCCGTTCCTTTATTTTATTTTCGGTTATATTGCCGTAAATATTGAGAAACGTTTCTATTTTTTTTTCCAATTGCAATATATCTATCTATCTATCTATTAACATTACTAATTCTGCTAGCATTTTGCTGACGTGTCACGCCCACAATTAAAGTTGAATTTTTTATTCAAATGAGCTTTTCTTATTGGTCAATATTATTATGGAAACTTTAAAATATTTGTTTCCTGTTTTAAATATGATTTGAATCCATTCTTTTTTTTTTTATTTTCGGTTATATTTTCGTAAATATTGAGACATGTTTCCATTTTTTTTTCCGATTGCAATATATATATACACATTACTAATTCTGCTAGCATTTTGCTGACGTGTCACGCCCACAATTAAAGTTGAATTTTTTATTCAATTGAGATTTTCTTATTGGTCAATATTATTATGGAAACTTTAAAATATTTGTTTCCAATTTTAATTATGATTTGAATACATTCCTTTTTTTTTGGTTATATTGCCGTATATATTGAGACATGTTTCCATTTTTTTTTTCCGATTGCAATATTCTCATAATTCGTCTACATACATTGAACTTAAATTTGAATCTTGATATATTTTATTTTTGGAAATTTATACTCTACATAGACCCATATCCAATTGTCAGTTTATAAAATGCTACGGAGTATAAATTAACTTTCACATATGTTCATATTTTCTCACCAACCATGCAAGTATTTCATTTTTCAAATAAACTAATCAAAGATGTACTCGAATTATCTATCTATCTATTAACATTACTAATTCTGTTAGCATTTTGCTGACGTGTCACGCCCACAATTAAAGTTGAATTTTTTATTCAAATGAGCTTTTCTTATTGGTCAATATTATTATGGAAACTTTAAAATATTTGTTTCCTGTTTTAAATATGATTTGAATCCATTCTTTTTTTTTTATTTTCGGTTATATTTTCGTAAATATTGAGACATGTTTCCATTTTTTTTTCCGATTGCAATATATATATACACATTACTAATTCTGCTAGCATTTTGCTGACGTGTCACGCCCACAATTAAAGTTGAATTTTTTATTCAATTGAGATTTTCTTATTGGTCAATATTATTATGGAAACTTTAAAATATTTGTTTCCAATTTTAATTATGATTTGAATACATTCCTTTTTTTTTGGTTATATTGCCGTATATATTGAGACATGTTTCCATTTTTTTTTTCCGATTGCAATATTCTCATAATTCGTCTACATACATTGAACTTAAATTTGAATCTTGATATATTTTATTTTTGGAAATTTATACTCTACATAGACCCATATCCAATTGTCAGTTTATAAAATGCTACGGAGTATAAATTAACTTTCACATATGTTCATATTTTCTCACCAACCATGCAAGTATTTCATTTTTCAAATAAACTAATCAAAGATGTACTCGAATTATCTATCTATCTATTAACATTACTAATTCTGCTAGCATTTTGCTGACGTGTCACGCCCACAATTAAAGTTGAATTTTTTATTCAAATGAGCTTTTCTTATTGGTCAATATTATTATGGAAACTTTAAAATATTTGTTTCCTGTTTTAAATATGATTTGAATCCATTCTTTTTTTTATATTTTCGGTTATATTTTCGTAAATATTGAGACATGTTTCCATTTTTTTTTCCGATTGCAATATATATATACACATTACTAATTCTGCTAGCATTTTGCTGACGTGTCACGCCCACAATTAAAGTTGAATTTTTTATTCAAATGAGATTTTCTTATTGGTCAATATTATTATGGAAACTTTAAAATATTTGTTTCCAATTTTAATTATGATTTGAATACATTCCTTTTTTTTTGGTTATATTGCCGTATATATTGAGACATGTTTCCATTTTTTTTTTCCGATTGCAATATTCTCATAATTCGTCTACATACATTGAACTTAAATTTGAATCTTGATATATTTTATTTTTGGAAATTTATACTCTACATAGACCCATATCCAATTGTCAGTTTATAAAATGCTACGGAGTATAAATTAACTTTCACATATGTTCATATTTTCTCACCAACCATGCAAGTATTTCATTTTTCAAATAAACTAATCAAAGATGTACTCGAATTACCTGCATTCATTATCTTAACGGATTTAATTCATTTAAATATTTGTTTATTATATCACATTTATCCCAATCATGTTAAAATTTACTACTCTCTCTATTCGTTTAGCTAACTATGTTGTTTAATATTCATTCACGCTTTGTTAGGATGGTAAAAATTATATAAAATATTATTTTTTTCAATTTTTTTTATAAATTAATTTCGATAATAGATAATCTATTTATAATATTAATTCTACTATCATTTTGCTGATGTGTCACGCTCACAATTAAACTTGAATTTTTTATTCAAATGGTATTTTCTTATTGATCAATATTATTGCTGAAATTTTAAAATATCTGTTTCTTATTTTAAAAAAATTTGTTTCCTATTTTTATACTAAAATATTATTTAATTTGATATGTTGTATGTCAATTTGTGATCTATTTTAATCGTCTACGTACATTGAACATTCGTCAAGTCTTGACTGATTTTATTCTTGGATATTGAAATTCTTGATTTATCATATTTAACCGATGGCAATATTCCCCATAATGTCTACATACAACGAACATGTAATAATCAATTTGTAAATATTCGATTTTAAAAATTAATTATAAAAATCAATTAGAGCCAAAAAAGTGGTTTTTATAATTTAATTATTTTAGACATCTTAAATGCATATCGAAAAATAAATAATATTTTAAGACTCACGAGCATTACTAATGCTTATTTTACATCTTGGATGAGGCTTCTTAGATCACTTTTCTACCTTTAAGGATTTTTTTTTACCATCTTACCTTTATTTTCACTATTTATTTCTCTCTCTTTCTAACCATCTTTCTCATGAAAATAATGAATAAGTTATGTACATCTACATAACTTCAAAATTATTCACACAATCACGTGCTTATGATTTTTTAATATTTGTACGGGAGATTATATTTTACTTTTTAGATCTATACTAATGATAATAATTATATATTTATTTCAAATTATATTAGGTGGTGTGTTTGAGTATTATTACTACTTTACCTTACTAAATGATTTTCAAAATTTGTATCTTATCTCTTTCCAACTAATTTATAAATTATAAAAAAATACTTTATGCATATTTTTGTTGTAAACATGTATATATATTAATATAGTATTATATAAATATATAAAAATATAAAATGATGTTCAAATTAAAATAGATCAAGCTCCCGTGCCTTCAAGGCACGGGTATTACACTAGTAATTAACTAAATCTGGATGTTTTAGTAAACAATTTATTTTTACCTTTTTAAATATTGTGTATACAGTTGCACCATACAGTGTGTGTATTCACAGAAATTAAGTATACATTACGGAGTATATAAATTAATAATACAATATATATACTGTATACATGTAATGCATACAAAAGAGTAATATATATACAAATATAAATAAAAATAAAAATATATGCGCAACGGGACGGGATTTGCGGGATAGGGAATCCTTGTCCCGCGTCCCGTTCCGCATAATTTTTGTAGGACGGGACCGGAACGGAATTCACTATTTTTTTTTTCCAAATCCCACCGGGATTGGGACGGGCCCGTCCTGATCGAGGAGAACCAGCTAATTTATGAACCCTACTGTACTGGTTATAAGCCTGTGGCCTATTGAATTTTTGAATCTTGTGACTATATATCATTGAAAGTTGGAACTTTTATAGTTTTATTTGCTTTTAGGAGGATTTTCTGGTATTTGTAAATGGGAACTTGTTAATGTCAATTAGGCAATAAAGACGGATAATTATCAGTAGATGACGATCTCATGCCATTCCCGGTGCCAATGAACCGTTCAAAGTTCAAACCCATATATTCTTAAGATTTGCTTCCTTCTTCAGTTTATTTTAATTTTCGCCCAAAGAATCAAAATGTTACTTTCTCCTCTTGGTGCTTGTTAATTTGCTTCTTGTGTGCTGATACGAAATTAAATTATTCCTAGCTGGTCTTTTTCAAGTCAGAACCTGTGTGAGATCTTCTGTTTTGAGTATAAAGTGTTTCCTCTTGAATGATCTATTATAAAGTGTTTCCTCTGAGATCTATTATAATCATGGAATAAAATCTCAGAGTTTTGTACTAGTGGCGCTGATCTAAATGCTTATGTTTTTCTTTTGGATGTATCTCGTGCTACTCATTAACCATATGACACATTGTGTTTTTTCTGCGTAAACATCATTCAATATTGAGTCACTGAGTTTGCTCTAGGTTGTTATGGCTAGTGCTTGACCCTAACCCTGACCCTCAATCCGAGCCGACCCTTGGACCCGTGGACCCTGACCCGGCGGGTCACCGACCCGATGGGTCACGGGTCGACCCGCCCGACCCGTGACCCGTGGCCATGTCTATCGCCTTCCAGCAGGAATCCTATGGTACGTGATGGTTATACGGTGACATTAGTTGGCTCAAAGTATGCTTCAAGGTCGGCCCCTGTTTTTTCAGAAACTTTGTACACACATAGTGACAAGCTTCACACTCTGGTAAGCTGATTTTTATCTGCTCTATTCCTATCTTTTTTATACGAGTGTCCGATACTGATATTATCTGCCAAGTGTGCTGGAATTGCAGATGGGTCTGCATCATGCAGCTCTCCAACTTTGATTGTCTGAAATGCGAGGATTGTAAGGTATGGGGGCAATGTAGATTGCAGCCCAAGAATTGAGCTGGCAATCTTAGGTACAGATAAGCACTGTGAAGGTCTCAACTCCCGGTATGAAGTCAGCAAATGTCGTCAAAATTCTCTTACTTGGAAATTGAACCTTATAAGTTATAACAGGCTTAGGGCGTGTTTGGCTGGGGGTGGGAAGGGCGTGTTTGGCTGGGGGTGGGAAGGTTGGGGAGATATCAATTTTTTTTTGGGGAATCGTGTCGGGGTGTTTGGCGCAAGATGGCGGAGGTGGACGACATGGAGGTGGAGGGGATGGTGGGGGTGGAAAAACACCATTTTTTGGTACCTTCATTTTTGGGTGGGAGGAGGTGGAAGAAATTTCCCACCCTTGATGCCCAAAATTGCCCTTCTTGTTTTCTTCTGTTCTTCCAGTTCTTCTGTTCTTCCAATTTGGGTGGGATTGCACCTCTCGATTTCTAGGGAGCACAATCCTCATAGGCGTCGATGATTTCGTGGATCAACTGGCGGTTCAGGGAGGAGTCCCATCTCACCCAGTAGCTCATGTAACTGCCGAAGTAGTCGCAGGTGAACGCCGCCGGGTGGCTTCCGCCGCCGCCTTTGACCTTGATTGCTGATGATGCTGGCGGAGGCAGGGGAGGAAGAAGAGGAGCTGGATAGGAGGTTGGCCAGCACCTCCCGATCGGTGAATAGTAACGGGGAAAGGGATAACTATTCAATTGTGATTCAATTGATTTGTTAATTGGATTATTGGATTGAGGAAGAAGGTGAATAGTAATGGGGGTTGATACAAGTTTTTTTTTTGTCATTTCCCTGAATTCCAAAAAAAACCTATCTCTACCGAACCAAACACGCAAGGGATTATTTTCTACAAATAATCTCCACCCTTTCCGTCCCCAAAAAGTATCTTCAACCCCTCCATCCCAAAAAGTATCTCCACATCCTAAAAAATAATACTCTCCCAAACACGCCCTTAATCTGGTATATAAACTTACATGATATTCATGAACACTTTTTGTTTTTATCCAAATTATCAGATACTGTTGTGAATTACTTTTGATTAGGCATACACTAGCTGTAAATGAGAAGCGTATTTTATAATGAGAATTCTATGTATATTTTATTAGTATATTTTTTAAATTTAAACACCATTGGAGTTCCTTAAAATGGACTTTAATTGATTTTATATATATTCTGCACAAATCCTATATGGTGGCAGACTTTACGTTGGTTGTGGTGGTGATGGTGATGGTGGCGGTGCTCGTGGAGGCATTGGTGGGCTATTGATGTAAAAACCAAGAAAACTGCTCTTTTTATTCATTATAATGGGAAGTAGAACTACAATAAAACTGACTCAAGCTGATCGAGGAACATACAACCTGCATGCATTTAAAAAAAAAAAAAAGAACTGGCATTTGCAACCAGCCAACGAAATGTTATGAGAAACCTAAGGGAACTGGTCAGGAAAGGAGCTCGGAAACCCGGGTTCGGGTCCATACAGAAAGTCCGTGTTGTTGCATGTGCTGATTTCCATTGCTAGGACTCCCTTTGTCAATCCCATTCGCACCCACAGGAACACACAACCTAGGAGGTGATTCATTACAAATCCACTTCTTCCTACTAAAACCATTACAAACTTAAGTATTTGTAATAAAACCGAAACTACAATCCACTTCCCCACTAACACACAACCTGGGAAGTGATTCATTACAAATAAACCGATACTAACTAACTTCTGAAATTTACTATCATTCGACATCGACTACTATGACAACAACTAAGTCGATCTCGACCAAAACAGAACCTGAACACTTTGCCTTAATCTTGGATTACAAACTATCATTTAACATACATCATACACAAAACTTAATTAATAAATCAATATGAGATTGATTTATATAAGCACTTAAGTCCGTTAAGACACACATACCTTTGTCGTCTCCACGAATAATACCGCCTTGAACGGCTGCCCCAAAAGCCACAGCCTCATCGGGGTTGACTGATCCCTTGCTTGTCTCCTTCCCTCCGAAGAAGTCCTTCAACAACTCCTGGACCTTCAATTTCATGATCTTCAATTTCTAGAGCGCTTAAGTCAGGCTTTTATTGTCTCTTTTATTTTCTAGAGCGCTTTCAATTTCATGGAAATTATCTAACTACGTACCTAGCTTAGAAATAAATACGCTTTGGGATTTCAATTTGTACGTGGACATATTTAATTATTTATCTTCAATTAATTAATACTTCAGTTCCATGATGATAAATTTGGAAAGAATTATATATATATATATATATATATATATATATATATATATATATATATATATATATATATTATGTATTAAATCTCATTAAGGCGATCCTAAGTTGAATTCCATAATTAACGTTCTATCGAAATAGATCTGTTGTTTCTAGGGTTCCTAAAGATCGAAGTTGATAGACAAACGAAAAACGCTTAAAAGAACTTAAACAAGAATCAAACACAAACACACAAGGCTTTGTTTACACGGTTCGGTTTCCCTACATCCGCGGAACCTCAGGAGGGGAGGTTCACCCAATTCACTAGACATCCAAGGCCAAAGAACCGGTTACAGAGGTATGAATGCACAAGCACTAAGCGACGATTCTAGACTAAGACTCAACAAAACAAAGATGAACAGAGATATGGAAGAAATCGTCCGATTAAGGACACCGAGCAATCTCCCTTGAGATTTCTCACTCTCAGCTTCTCCTTGTCTTCTTCTTCGTCTTCGTTGCTCAACCAGGTACTCAGGTAGCACTTAAGCAAATCGAGCACCATTGGAATCGTCGTCTTCAGGGAGCTCTCCAGAAACCCTAGCCGATTAGGGTTTTCTTACCTTAGGAGCTATGTGCTACAGTTCTTAGGGTTTCCCTTAAGAACATATATATATATATATATATATATATATATATATATATATATATATATATATGCAAGCTACAACGGTCGACTGAAGGAGCAGAGCACTGGGCTTACAGAAATGGGCCTAACAGATTAAGCCCAATTGTGAGCTCAAGTTCTGTCCAACATACATAACCCACATATATGTCCATATTAGGCCTATATACCACAGTTAGCTTCACCTTGTGAACCATGGCTAGCCATTGGATCCAAACTTGGTCAAACCAAGGGACCAATGAGCTTTTCCATGGTCACGGCAATGGCTAGGTGGTACGTGGTACTAAGGAACCAATACAACCTAGAGCTTGTGCAAAACATACAACATAAACCAAAGTCCAATGTTTTTGTACAACAATTACAAGGATTACAAACATTACAAAATGCCCTCCCAATCCTTGTGGTTGTGTAAGCCTTGATCACCAGTAGTGAAGAGAGTGTTCCAACTGTCCGTCCTCGGTTCAAGAAGAGTCAAAAGACTCATGGAACTTCCCAAATATGCAGGGCATCCTTGCAAAATGAGAATTTGTCAGCAGTGACAATCTTGGTTCCAAAATCTGCAGGATTAAGGTCACCCTTAATCTTTCTAACATCTATGAGATTCTTTTCAACCTACACACGAATAAAATGGTGCCTCACATCAATATGTTTGGTCCGTTCATGATGAACTGGATCCTTACATAGATACAAGGCACTCTGACTATCCATATGCAACATAGGTAAGAAAGACATAGGTAAGATTTCACCAATAAGCCCAGTAAGCCATGAAGCTTCCTTAGCAGCCTCTGTTGCAGCAACATACTCAGCTTCTGTAGAGGAAAGAGCAACAACAGATTGTTGTTGTGATTTCCAAGAGATGCAGTTACCTGTCTAGGTATAATAATAGGCAGTCGTGGACTTCCTATTATCTTTATCTCCTGCATAATCTAAGTCAACAAAACCATGCAAATCATGCTTTGAAGCATGTTCAGAAAACACCAAACCATAGTTTCTAGTTGCACAGAAGTATCTAAGCAAGTATTTCATGGCAGTCCAATGAAGCTCTCCTGGATTGGACATAAATCTACTGAGCACACTAATGGCAAAAGCAAGATCAGGTCTGGTGCAAAGCATAGCATACATGACAGACCCTATAGCCACATCACAAGGAACCTTAGCCATTTTTTCTCTCTCAGCAGCATCAGTGGGACAATGGTGTCTAGATAAGTGTAGGTGCCCTCCTAAGGGGATACTAGCAAGTTTAGAATCAAACATGTTGAATTTTTCTAACACTTTCTGGATATAATCACCTTGAGAAAGCCACATGATTTTTCTTTTTTTTTTGTCTCTAGTGATGTTAATCCCTAGAATCCTTTTAGCTGCTCCTAAATCTTTCATGTCAAAGTGCAATTTTAGACCCCTTTTCACACCAGAAATGATCACTTTGGAATTGCACATGATAAGAATGTTATCCACATACAGAAGCACAAATAAAGGAGATTTAGACTTGACACCCTTAAAATATAGGCATGTATCATAACTGCTTCTCCGAAAACCCAATTTCTTCATACATGAGTCAAATTTTAAGTTCCACTGCCTAGGGCTTTGTTTTAAACCATAAATTGATTTCTTTAGCAAGCACACATGTCCAGAATTCAGTTTATCAACAAAACCCTTAGTTTGTGACATATAAATAGTCTCATGCATATCACCATGTAAAAAAGCAGTCTTTACATCCATCTGTTCTAAGTCCCAATCAAACACAGTAGTAATGGCAAGCATTAGTCTAAGTGTTTTGTATTTTACCATTGGAGCAAAAATGTCATTATAGTCGATTCCTTCTTTTTGAGTGAAACCCTTGGCAACTAACCTAGCTTTGAATCTAGGAGGTTCTGAGGGTTTAACACTTTCTTTCAGTTTATAGATCCATTTACAGGCTATGACTCTAGCATTTTTAGGCTTAGGCACCAATATCCAAGTTTTGTTAGAGATCATAAACTGAATTTCTTCCTTCATAGCTTTTAACCACAGATCAGATTGTTTACAATTTATAGCTTGGTCAAAAGTTTCAGGAGTGTAGGATATAATAATACCAGCAGCAATGAAAGCAAACTCCACAATATCAACATCTTTTAGATCAGCAAAATTTATATACCACCTCTTAGGTTTGACAACCCTAGGTTCCCTATCTCTGGTAAGTTGATAATCACTTAACACATTTTCATTATCAAGATGCACAGAGGACTCTCCAGACTGAGAGTTAGATAGGGAGGAAGAGGAGCTTACTTCCCCATCAGCTAGATGGGGGGCTGCTGCAGCAGGAGGGGGTGTGTGGTCATTTTGATGACCTTCAGGGTCTTGCTGATCCTTTTCAGCATGACCATCCTGGGATAAGGCATCCTGGTGGTCTTGAGGGGGAGTTGGATCATTTTCATCTTGATCTTCATCCTCATCTCTAACCACCTCTCCTTCATGAGGTAGAAAGAAAGATGAGGGAGCTGTTGTGTCTTCATCAGTACCTGCACACTCAGTAGAACTGGTCAGCTTGTTCTTAAAATAAAAATCCACCTCATTAAAGGTTACATTTCTGGGTATGATTACTTTGTAACCATGGGGTTGCACAAGCAACACCTTGTAACCTTTAGTACCTTCAGGATAACCTAACAATACCCCTTTCTGGGCCCTTGGTTGCAGCTTACCTTGAGACACATGAGTGTAGGTAGTGCATCCAAAGGGCCTCAGATGGGATAGGCCAAGTTTCCTTCCAGTCCACATCTCATGTGGAGTTTTGAACTCAATCACGGATGATGGGGACCTGTTTTTGAGGTATGCAGTAGTGGTGACTGCTTCACCCCATAAAGAAGGTTTTATTCCAACACTTATGAGCAGACACCTTGCTCTTTCAAGCAAGGTTCTGTTCATCCTCTCATCAGTCCCATTCTGCTGAGGGGTGCCAGGAACAGTGAGGTGTCTTTTGATGCCATGTTGCAAGCAGAAATCATTGAAAACATGATTACAAAATTCAAGACCATTATCAGTTTTAAGACACTTAAGTTTGTGATTTGATTCATTCTCAACAAGCAATTTCCAGGTTTTAAAAATGTTAAAAGCTTCATCTTTAGACCTAAGCAGATAAATCCACACCTTTCTAGAATGATGATCTATGAAAGAGATGAAGTATTTTCTACCACCAACTGTATCAACTTGGGCAGAGCCCCATAAATAAGAATGAACATATGCAAGAGGTTCTTTAGCAGTGTAAGTGGATTTAGGAAAAACATGCTTAGACTTTTTTCCTAGAATGCAATCTTCACAAAAACTCAAGTCAACAGGTTTCACAGAAATAATACCATGTTTAAACAACTGATGCAGACCATGAATACCAATGTGACTAAGTCTAGTGTGCCATAATTTGGTTTGATCAGTCATCACATTAAGACTCACATAGGCAAAGTTCAATTCAGGGGTACCAAGTACACAGTACATCCCTCCTTTCTTGATACTTTTTATAAGTATAGTCCCATTTTTAGAGACTTCCTTAATCCCATTTCGAGTCCTAATATCATAGCCTTGATCATCCAACACAGATTCAGACATGAGGTGCCTCTTAAGATCATGCACCCATCTTACCTGTTGAAGTACCCTTACCTTACCATCAAACATACTCATGGCAACTGTGCCTATACCTTTGATCTCCAGGGAGGAGTCATCTCCTAGTAAAACCTCTCCACCATCATACTCCTTGAAGGTTTTGAACATTGACCTATCATAGGTAGAATGAACGGTGCATCCAGAATCTAGTATCCAAGTGTCATTAGAGGTTAGTGAAGAACAAACAAGTAGTTGATGAGGATACTCAACATTAGAATCAAGCACATCAGCAGTTTCTTTAGCCCTTTTATTTTCATCAGCTTTTTTCTTCTTGTAACAATCTTTGATGAAATGACCAGGTTTATCACAATAATGACAGTTACCATTGTTACTCCCTTCTCCACAAGATTTGTTATCTTTTTCCTTATCTTTCTTCTTAGACTTCTTGTTGTTTCCTTTACCTTTTCTCTTAGCTACAAGAGCCTCAGGTTTAGGCTCAGCTTTCTTTTCAGATTTGGTTTTAAAAACCTTCAAAATTTCATTTTTCTCAATGATAGACTCTAGAATTTTGTTTTTACTAAGGTCATCATTGTTGTACTGTATGACATCTTTGAAATTATCAAACTGAGCAGGTAAGGAGTTTAACAATAACACATCTTGGTGAATGTCTTTAACCTTATCATCAACTCTTTCCAATTCTTGTGTTAGTCTAAGAAATTTGTCCAAGTTTTCATTTAGAGACAGATTAGTATCCATTTTAAATGTGAATAGTCTACTGAGCATAGAAATCTTTCTAGGTAATGACTTTGTCAAATATAAAGATTCAAGAGCTTCCCAAAGGGACTTAGCAGTAGTTTTACTCACCACCTGATGAGCTACGTCGTCAGACAATCTAATCATTATCTCTGAATGAGCTTGCTCATCCATTTCCAGTTTGGATGAATCTGAGGTGCCTTCAGGGTGAGTTCCAGTCACAGCCTTCCAGCACTTCTCCTTTATCATCACAACCTTCATCTTGACTTGCCACATGGCGAAGTCTGTCGTCCCATCGAAGGGCTTCATCCTCATGGTGTTATCTGCCATTGAGAAACACACACAGAAAGTTAGTGAATAACTTTAACAATACGAGGATTAACAGTAAAGGCTAGATCTAACAGGTAGAGAACTAGAAATAAACAAAGCCGCATTTTTGTGGTTTTTCTTAAACGAACGAGAAACACAAATAAAAACCAACAACGAGCAGGAACCCTAAAAAGTGAGCGGAAGCGAATGACAATCAAATAGGTATGAACCAGTGCTCTGATACCACTTGTTGTTTCTAGGGTTCCTAAAGATCGAAGTTGATAGACAAACGAAAAACGCTTAAAAGAACTTAAACAAGAACCAAACACAAACACACAAGGCTTTGTTTACGCGGTTCGGTTTCCCTACATCCGCGGAACCTCAGGAGGGGAGGTTCACCCAATTCACTAGGCATCCAAGGCCAAAGAACTGGTTACAGAGGTATGAATGCACAAGCACTAAGCGACGATTCTAGACTAAGACTCAACAAAACAAAGATGAACAGAGATAGGAAAGAAATCGTCCGATTAAGGACACCGAGAAATCTCCCTTGAGATTTCTCCCTCCCAGCTTCTCCTTGTCTTCTTCTTCGTCTTCGTTGCTCAACCAGGTACTCAGGTAGCACTTAAGCAAATCGAGCACCACTGGAATCGTCGTCTTTAGGGAGCTCTCCAGAAACCCTAGCCGATTAGGGTTTTCTTACCTTAGGAGCTCTGTGCTACAGTTCTTAGGGTTTCCCTTAAGAACATATATATATATATATATGCAAGCTACAACGGCCGACTGAAGGAGCAGAGCACTGGGCTTACAGAAATGGGCCTAACAGATTAAGCCCAATTGTGAGCTCAAGTTCTGTCCAACATACATAACTGAAACATAACCCACATATATGTCTATCTTAGGCCTATATACCACACTTAGCTTCACCTTGTGAACCATGGCTAGCCATTGGATCCAAACTTGGTCAACCCAAGGGACCAATGAGCTTTTCCATGGTCACGACAATGGCTAGGTGGTACGTGGCACTAAGGAACCAATACAACCTAGAGCTTGTGCAAAACATACAACATAAACCAAAGTCCAATGTTTTTGTACAACAATTACAAGGATTACAAACATTACAAAAAGATCGATAAGGCTTGAACGTAGTTGAATCGATATTCGCACGTACGCATATCTTCTTTTCTTAGGTACAAAAAAAGTATTGTTCTCACGAGCGATATGATCATCATTCATCCCTCCTCGATCCCTAATTCCCATGATTTAGCAAGTACGTGTACGTACACCCATGCATGCATATCAATTAATGGAAAAGCGTTGGAATTTATATACTATGTATAATGCAATTAATGCATTAACTCCAAGGAGTTAAAGAGTTAGCATAAGTAAATGATCGAGTGGAAATTAAACCCTAAAAACTCTAAACCTAGCTAGGGGTATATATGAATATTTAGGGTTTAGGGTTAAGTTAGCTAGATGGTTTAGGGTGGGGTTTAGGAATTAGCTAGAATTAAATTTCCACTCATTTGATTGAAAGTTTTAATGTTTTAGCCTCTTCGGATCTATACATTTAAGGCTAGGGTATCTTTTAGTAGTATGATGATGATGATGATGATGATAAACAATGTCAACTAGTTATTACATGAAATTAGATGAGAGTCGACTAACAAGCTGAGCTCCACACTCCTTCTGAATGCTAAAGGCAACATGATCTAGTCAAAACATGACAAGTATCCCAACTATACCCAGGTAGTCCCCTATAGCAACCCCACATATCCGCTTGAGAAGTCATATGACCTCATCCCCTAAGGTAGAAATATTCTTATAAGCTATTCTATTTATTGTAAGTCAAGTTTTGTGCGAGTGTAATTAATGTAAGTCGTACCGACTACATCTTACTTTCATTCATGTAGTTATAGCCAGTTCAAGTATACTATTAATTATGGTTTTTCGTTTTGGGGGGTAACCTATTCTATTTATTATAAGTCAATTTCCGAGTGTAATTCGTAAAAGTCATACGTACTTATAGTGTCTTCCTTTTTTGGTCACCAGAAATATAATGAGTAATCCAACTCGATCAACAAATTAAAGAGGCCGGTCAACATATATGCAATGGAACAAAATAATTATATGTATTATCGTTAAATTAATTAATGAATTTAAACGGTTTATATATGCATTGAAGAATCGAGTACTTAAAGGAAATGACAATAATATAAAAATACTCTAGAAGAGGGAGTTGAATAGAGTATGGAAGATTTTTCCAAGACTTTCTGCAGTGGCAACTTCAAGGCCTCTAAACTAGATCTCAAGGTCTTGAACTGGACTTCCAAGGTCTTGAAACAGAACTTCGTTTTGCTGGTGCTAAGACAGTACAAATAAACGTAAGTACACAAATTAAATAGATGAACACGAGAATTGTTAACGAGGTTCGGCACAACTTGGCCTACGTCCCTGTCTAGGGTTATCCAACCCGTATGATTCAAACAACTATTATTTCACTTCTTATGGATCCTAGATACAACCGAGAAGATCTTTCCTTCTTCTAAACTCTCGAAGCCTCACCCGCTCCCGCTCCTATCTAGTCAACTCAGATCCCTTAGAGTCCCATATACAGTTTAGAAGAACTACCCTTCTCGTAGCCTCACCCGCTACTATCTAGTCAACCCAAAAACGCTCGTGAAATAATAGCCCTAACCACGCCACCGTGTGTATATGTTTGAGTATAGGGATACTCTTAGTATAACGAGAATGATTTATCCTATAACGCTCAGATTTTTTTTCTTCTCTCTCAACTAGAAATAAAAGCAATTACAAAGAGGAAGAGAAAGAAAATAAATAAGCTTGAAGATGATCGCTTTGGCTTTGAAGTGCTCGATCGCTTGAATGATGTGCTTGTATTGTTGTTTTTCTTCACCACTTGCTCCTTCTTTTATAGGCTATATGTACTGATTTTTTGCTGCTGGAATTCCTAGATTTGAGCTTGAATTTCAGCCGGTTTGAATTTGAAATAAATCCCACCAAATATGATTTTTAGTTGCACAAAAAAATCAGTCTATTTGAATTCAAAATCTTCACCAAATTCTTCCACAAAATCAGCCCGTTTGAATTTGAATTTTGAATTCTTTTTCTCCACAAAATCAGTCCACTATCATCAACAAAATCTTGCACAAAATCTCATCCACCTTTCAAATATTTGTTATAAAAGATAAAGCAAATAAATAAGAATATATTCAAATAACAAATAATTAAGTTGCTCCTTGATATTCGGTGCCGACTTTGCATTCAAATTGAAGCTACATTTGTGGAACAAATATTTGAAACTATTAATAACCTGCACATGTTAGTCTTTAAAGCAAGTATTAATAACAACCAAATTTAATTAGATTTAAACAAGACTTACAATATATAATGATATAAAACATATATAATTTTGTGAGCCAAATAAATATAATAAATCACATAAATAATCTAATCGATATTTGTATAAAATAAATACTACATTTTTTTGTCTTCCATCATACTAACAAAAACATATAATATAACATACAGATAGAGTCAACAATCTCCCTTTTGATGGAAGACAAAAAAAATATCAAATATGCAAATAAATATAGCATATGTGGAGCATCATATAACAAGCATAAACATAAGCACCATATAACATTTCTCCCCCCCCCCCCCCCCCCCTTTTGTCTTCCAACAAGTTAAAGAAGAAATCACATTTCTCCCCCTTTTTGTCTTCCAACAAGTTAAAGAAGAAATCACAGTCAAGATCTTGAAACTGATCTCAAGGCCTTGAGACGTCAGCAGGTAGCATTATAAGAACTGAAATTCAGCAGTCATTGCCCCCCTACGATAATGCTTCCCTGTTCAACATATCAAGCTCCAAGGAGAAATAGTAAGCGAAGAGAATCATTAGTAGCATATAATCTATACAAACAAAAATCATTTATCACCAAGAGCGATTGTTCCAATCCATTTATGCTCTTTGATCTTGGTGACATCCTACAAAACAACAAAAATTCAACCTTTTCAGATAGACCAAGTTACAAACTTAGATTCATAATTGGGATGGACCATGTTCGGTGGTCTAGTCCCTTTAGGAACCCAAATTTGCTTTATCTGTCCTTTTAAACATAATGGAAAATTATTACGAATTATAAAAGCAATTACAACGAGGGAGAGAAAGAAAATAAATAAGCTTGAAGATGATCGCTTTGGCTTTGAAGTGCTCGCTTGAATGATGTGCTTGTATTGTTGTTTTTCTTCATCCCACTTCCTCCTTCTTTTATAGGCTATATGTACTGATTTTTTGCTATTGGAATTCCTAGATTTGAGCTTGAATATATTCAAATAACAAAAAATTAAGTTGCTCCCTGATATTTGGTGCCGGCTTTGCATTCAAATTTAAGCTACATTTGTGGAACAAATATTTGAAACCATTAACAACCTACACATGTTAGTCTTTAAAGCAAGTCTTAATAACAACCAAATTTAATTAGATTTAAATAAGACTTACAATATATAATGATATAAAACATATATAATTTTGTGAGCCAAATGAATATAATAAATCACATAAATAATCTAATTGATATTTTTATAAAATAAATACTACATTTCTTTGTCTTCCATCATACTAACAAAAACATATAATATAACATCAAGATAGAGTAAACATGCATTAACAAATCGACACATTGACATGATGAACTTGTCGATTTAGTTTAAAATTGACATATTCAAAATGGAAAAGATATATACGTAGAAAATTACTTTACTGCACCTCTCTATATAAGCAAAGCTGATGTACGTATTCACCCATTTTGATTTTTGATCAATATATGAAAACGGTAAATACAAAATTGTCCACAAAGAGACAAAAAATTTCCTCCTGCTGCTAGCTCCAGCTGTACTCTTCCCACGCGCCCCTATAGCCTCTTCCTTCCAACCACCACTCTCTCACCCTATCTCTTTCACCTAACCTTAGTAGGTCTTATATGTATGTATGTATGTATGTGTGTATGTGTATGTGTGTATGTATGTCTGTGTGTCTGTATGTGTATGTATGTGTGTATGTATGTATGTGTGTATATATGTATGTATGTATGTGTGTATGTATGTATGTATGTATGCATGTATGTATGTATGTATGTATGTATGTATGTATGTGTGTATGTGTGTATGTCTGTATGTGTGTGTGTAATACGGAGTAATGTACTATAACTAATAGCTACCTGAATTTATTTGCAACTATGCATATGTTCCAAGAGACTACTAGGAAGCACATCGTACTATAACTAATAACTACCTGAATTTATTTGCAGCTATGCATATGTTCCGAGAGGCTATTAGGAAGCACATCGAGATAGTGAGAGGATCTGGTGCTAAGTTTCTGGGCAGCGTTGATTGCACGAGAATGAGGAGTCATCCTGTTTTGTCCCAGCAACACTATGATCGGATCGTCTTCAACTTCTTACACGCAGGAGTATGGTATTGTATGTATGTATGTATGTATGTATGTATGTATGTATGTATGTATGTATGCATGCATGTGTGTATGTGTATACGTGTGTATGTGTATGTGTGTATGTGTGTGTATTTATTTATGTATGTATGTATGTATGTATGTATGTATGTATGTATGTATGTATGTATGTATGTATGTATGTGTGTATGTATATAATACGGAGTAATGTACTATAACTAATAGCTACCTAAATTTATTTGCAGCTATATAGATGTTTCGAGAGGCTACTAGGACACACATCAGGATAGTGAGAGGATCCGGTGCTAAGTTTGTGGGCGGCGTTGATTTCACGAGAATGATGAGTCATCCTGTTTTGTCCCAACAGCGCTATTATCGGATCATCTTCAACTTCCCACACACAGGAGTATGGTATTGTGTGTGTGTGTGTGTGTGTGTGTGTGTGTGTGTATGTGTGTATGTGTGTATGTATGTATGTGTGTATGTATGTATGTATATATGTATGCATGCATGAATGTATGTATGTATGTATGTATGTATGTATGTATGTATGTATGTATGTATGCTTCATCCGATCCCTTTCCATTTCCTATATTTCCTCTTTCGATCATCTTCCTCTGTTTTTTATAAAACCACGTAAAATATATCAAATTCAATTAAACAAGAAAGAATAAAACATGCATATTTATCTTTTTTCACATAATTGAATGCAATCAATTGCATAGCTACGTAGCTAGATATTTCGTTTATAATTTTCCTTGATATATCGATTTATATATAATTGTCCTTAATATATCGATTTATTGTTAAATAGGCCGCACCTAGAGCTTATATTCGGATTTTTTAGCCAGGCGATTCATATGATAGACGGTGACAGGGAGATCCATGTGTCCCATTTTACGAGGCCTCCGTATGACACATGGGAGTTGGAGAGCCTTGCGATTGTGTGCGGGCTAGAGCTGAGAGCAAGGGAGGTCTTTGATCCGTATCTGTATCCCGGATACAGATCTAGAGTCAGTTACGACCATCAGCCCGACCGTCCTTTCTGGCTACATGGTTGCTTCACCTACCGATTCAGGACGGTTACCTGATCAGTATCCATATACATATAGATTATCTTAGCTTGGGATTCTCTTAGCCTATGATTATCTTAGTTTGATTTGCACTGACACACAGACGACAAAATGAAAAATGATTTTTCATGGTTTTATAAAGTATCCATGATCGATCCATCAATTGTTGTGATAAATGAACATCTTGATGTATTGATTATATTAGCAATTTGAATTACCACGAGACAATTCATGACACTTTGCATCAAATCAACAATTTGCATATATCTAAATATAATTCATGCATTTTACTTGCACATGCGGCAACAAACTTAAATACCAACAATAAATGACTTAGAGCATCAGCAATGGTCGATCACCGACCTCCCCAAATCACTTTTTCCACTCAGTTGGGCAACCCAACCATTTTAAACAACCTCTCGATATTTGAGCTTGAATTTCAGCTGGTTTGAATTGGAAATAAATCCCACCAAATCTGATTTTTTGTTGCACAAAAAAATCAGCCTGTTTGAATTCAAAATCTGCACCAAATTCTTCCACAAAATCAGCCCGTTTGAATTTGAAGTTTGAATTATTTTTCTCCACAAAATCAGTCTACTATCTTCAACAAAATCCTGCACAAAATCTCAGCCACATTTCAAATATTTGTTATAAAAGATAAAGCAAATAAATAAGAATATGTTCAAATAACAAATAATTAAGTTGCTCCCTGATATTTGGTGTCGGCTTTGCGTTCAAATTGAAGCTACATTTGTGGAACTAATATTTGAAACCATTAACAACCTACACATGTTAGTCTTTAAAGCAAGTCTTAATATTAGCCAAATTTAATTAGATTTAAACAAGACTTACAATATATAATGATATAAAGCATATATAATTTTGTGAGTCAAATAAATATAATAAATCACATAAATAATCTAATTGATATTTATATAAAATAAATACTACATTTCTTTGTCTTCCATCATATTAACAAAAACATATAATATAACATCAAGATAGAGTGAACATGCATTAGCAAATCGACACATTAACATGATGAACTTGTCGATTTAGCTTAAAATTGACATATTCAAAAAGGAAAATATATATATGTAGAAAATTACTTTACTACAACTCTCTATATAAGCAAAGCTGATGTACGTATTCACCCATTTTGATTTTTGATCAATATATGAAAACGGTAAATACAATATTGTCCACAAAGAGACAAAAAATTTCCTCCTGTTGCTAGCTCCAGCTGTACTCTTCCCACGCGCCCCTATAGCCTTCCCACCACCACTCTCTCACCCTGTCTCTTTCACCTAACCCTAGTAGGTCCTATATATATGTATGTATGTATGTGTGTGTGTGTTTGTGTATGGATGTGTGTATGTATGTGTGTATGTATGTATGTATGTATGTATGTATGTATATGTATGTATGTATGTATGTGTATGTGTGTGTATGTATGTATGTGTGTATGTATGTATGTATGTATGTATGTATGTATTTATGTGTATGTGTATGTGTGGGTATGTATGTGTGTGTGTGTCTGTGTGTATATAATACGGAGTAATGTACTATAACTAATAGCTACCTAAATTTATTTGCAGCTATGCAGATGTTTTGAGAGGCTATTAGGACGCACATCGAGATAGTGAGAGGATCCGGTGCTAAGTTTATGGGCGGCGTTGATTGCAGGAGAATGAGGAGTCATTCTGTTTTGTCCCAGCAGCGCTATGATCGGATCGTCTTCAACTTCCCACACGCAGGAGTATGGTATGGTATGGTATGGTATGGTATGGTATGTATGTATGTATGTATGTATGTATGTATGTATGTATGTATGTATGTATGTATGTATGTATGTATGTATGTATGTATGTATGTATGTATGTATGCTTCATCCGATCCCTTTCCATTTCCTATATTTCCTCTTTTGATCATCTTTCTCCGTTTGTTTTAAAACCACGTAAAATATATCAAATTCAATTAAACAAGAAAGAATATAAATAGGCATATATATCTTTTTTCACATAATTGAATGCAATCAATTGCATAGCTATGTAGCTAGATATTTCGTATATAATTTTCCTTGATATATCGATTTATATATAATTGTCCTTAATATATCAATTTATTGTTAAATAGGCCGCACCAGGAGCTTATATTCGGATTTTTTAGCCAGGCGATTCATATGATAGACGGTGGCGGGGAGATCCATGTGTCCTATTTTACGAGGCCTCCGTATGACACATGGGAGCTGGAGAGCCTTGCGACTGTGTGCGGGCTAGAGCTAAGAGCGAGGGAGGTCTTTGATCCTTATCTGTATCCCGGATACAGATCCAGAGTCTGTTACGGCCATCAGCCCGACCGTCCTTTCTGGCTACATGATTGCTTCACCTACCGATTCAGGACGGTTACCTGATCAGTATCCTGATACATATAGATTATCTTAGCTTGGGATTATCTTAGCCTATGATTATCTTAGTTTGATTTGCACTGACACACAGACGACAAAATGCAAAATGATTCTTCATTGTTTTATAAAGCATCCATGATCGATCAATCAATTGTTGTGATAAATGAACATCTTGATGTATTGATTATATTAGCAATTTGAATTACCACGAGACAATTCATGACACTTTGCAATAAATCAACAATTTGCATATATCTAAACATAATTCATGCATTTTACTTGCACATGCGGCAACAAACTCAAATACCAACAATAAATGACTTAGAGCATCAGCAATGGTCGGTCGCCGACCTCCCCAAATCATTTTTTCCACTCAGTTGGGCAACCCAACCATTGTAAACAACCTCCCGATATTTAGGGTGCCTCAATATATTGGGAACCTTCCCAAATCCGAAACCAATCATATTTCGCCACGTGTCAATAAATTAAATCATTTCTTCTTTTCTTTTAACTTTCACTTTTCTTTTCACATTTACATAAAAATTAAATTAAATTAATTTGTGATAGAAATTATTCTATTGAATTAAATAAATCTTTTTTTTTTGAACTTCTAGTTTTTTACCTTCCAATTTTCTTTTTTTTTTAACTTCCATTTTTTAAAATTAAATCATTTCTTTTTTTTTAACTTCCAGTTTTTTAAAATTAAATTAAATTAAATAAATTTACATAAAAATTAAATTAAATAAATCATTTTTTTAACTTCCAGTTTTTTTTAACTCCCAGTTTTCTTTTCAATCCATACAAGATTTTTGAGATATTAAATAAATTTGTGATAGAAAGTATTAAATTGATAATTAAAATTAATTATGAAATATAATTATAAAATTAAATTAATTATTTTTTACTTGCTAAATCAATCCAATTATTTTAATAATTAAAATTATATAGAAAATATAGTAGGGTGTGGAAAAAGTGATGAGATAGATTTATTGGGGAACCCGACCATTGTGGATGATAGGAAGTGAATTGGGGAGGATTGATAATAAAGTTAGTGGAAAATGAGGTGGACGATTAAGAAAGGGATAATTAGGTTAATATACCATTTTCAAGTTTTTAATGGGTAATTATACCAATGAAAGTTTTTTTTTGGTAATTGTACCTTTTTTATTTTTGATGACTGATTTGCCCCTAGAGATAACTTCTTTAAATCACGCCTAACTGACTTCTTCTTCCCAAATTGATTACAAGTAGGGCTAATCGTTCAATACGTTCTTCTCAACAATTAATTTATTTTGGTGCTTTAAGATTAAAGGTATGTGGTTATGTTTTTGTGCTATAATTCTTGTCGTATAGTTCATAGTTTGAGATTATTACTAGAATGCTATCCGTAATATTATACCAGGTAAAATTTAATTGGACAATTATTCGATTAGCCGTAATCGATAGAAGACCTAGCTAGTACGTATATAGTCGTAATCGATAGGAGTACTAGTCTGTATATTTCGTAATCGATACAAGTCCTAATACCCATATAGCAATTGATATATTACGGAGTACTATTTTGCTGGGCGCCTAGGCGGACATCAATTACAATTACAGCTATATATAAATCTTGCCGCCATTGATTACAATCATCATTAGCAAATTATTTTGTGTATTTAGAACCTATCATTATTGAAATATATGGTATGTATTTATTGTAACCTATAAAAACCCTAACAATGAAGTTAGTTACGATACAAATTAGATACAATTAATTAATTACAAGAATCGAATTGCCTACAAGCTTCAATAAATTAGTTACCATATTGATTACAATTACTTGGTTACAATCTATCGTGCGTATTTAGGTTACAATTATTTAGTTACAATCTAGCGTGTGTATTTATTGTAACGTATTACAACCTTAACAATGAGGTTAGTTACGTTGGAAATTACGTATAAGTAATTAATTACAAGAATCAACCTACATAAAACGAATTAGTTATAATATTGTGACAATAATGATTACAAGTACGGTTACAATTAGATACAATAATTGTAACCATGAGAAACTAATATCAGTTAAAATAATTGTAGTTACATGAAGGGTGCTTTTGTAACGTAGATGAGTATTATAAGTGGACTATAAGAATTATGTGCTTTGTAATAATAATTTAATTGTAGATATAATAATTTGTTGTAATCTGTTTTTGATTGCAAGGATGGAGGCAATTGTTCTCACGGTGTACTAGGACGGTACTTGGGAATTAGATTATGGTAGATGGAAATTCAATGAAGTTAAAGAATAATGGTTATAATAATTAAGTTTTTTGTAGTACTATAGGGTTACAATCGGTTACAATTACAATCTAATGGTTACAATAATTAAGTTTCTTGTAGTACTGTAGGGTTACAATCGGTTACAGTACTCAGTTTCAATAATTAAGACTTCAAGAATAATGGTTACAATAATTAAGCTTCTTGTAGTACTCTAGGGTTACAATTGGTTACAATACGTTACAATCGAAATTGAATTACTTGTAACCCTAAACAATTCACTAGATGATTAATTGAACCTTTAATGGAAGAAGTAACGTCTGTACGTACAAATCAATAATCCGAATAATTTTCCTTTTCAAAACATAAAAAATCTTATCTACAATCTAAATCATCTTATCTATAAAACTATTTACTTTTATTTTAATTTTAAAAAGATAAAATCTTATCTATATCTATTTACTTTTATTTTAATTTTTTTTAAAAAAGATAAAATCTTATCTATATCTATTTACTTTTATTTTTATTTTAAAAAGATCAAAATCCTACATTAAGGGTATTTAGGTAAAATCCAGCATAAAAAAGTATAATTACTAAAAAAAGAAAAACTAAAGGGTATAATTACCAAAAAAAACTTGAAAATGGTATATTCTCTCAAATTTTCACATTAGGAAAAGAGGAGAGAAGTTCTGGCAATATCTATTTTCTTTTTAGAATTGTCTAAACGTGAGATTGAGCCGCCCAAGGCGAAGACCCGTCTCCTCGAGCAAAGACTTGGGAGCAGTACGTGGGATGACAGACTGGATGCCGTGAAAAATATGCCTGGATGGACCACCAAATATCAGAACATCTCCTGATTCAAGAACCACCTTCTTCGCCTTGTCTATATCATTGACATCCCCATAGAGGAACTCCGCTGAGTCTCCTAGTGATATTGAGACAATTGGAAGTCCCTTGGCAAGAGACCCTTCACTCTCATCACGGTCCTGTATTTCAAAAAGATTTACAAGATGTATCAAACATTCAAACCAGAGGCAATCATCATCTGTGTTTCCAACTTTTGAAGCAACACATACTCTGACTTTTAGGAATAATCAACTTCTCATACCAAGGGACACTTATAGAGGATAAACTTATCTTTACGATTTTCCGGTGATAAATGGAGCTGAAGATTATACTGTTCTTATACAGCTATAGACGCTTCAAATGTATATAGCTTGAACCAAAAAATAAATAAAAATCAATCAACTTGATTAGAGTTTTCATGAAAGTGTTGTACAACCGAAGAATCTAGAAGACTGTAGATATATGAAGGTCCAGGGCTTTCCACACATAAAAGTAAAAGTAAAACCCACTTGTTCAGCAATCGCACTGTTTGAAGCAAAAACAACCCTTCTGGGTTAAAACTAGACAAACTTATTCAACAAAATATTTCACTGAATCCAAGTTACTCCCTCCTGGACGAGTGGGTGGTCTTGAAGGGGTTCATGGAGACTTTGCAGGCAGGAGCCGCCGCGGTTCGATGAATGAAGGACCGATCCTCGGGCACATCGGACTTGGACCGAACCCTGGGGACCGGCTTGTCGGCCACCTCCGCTGAAGATCCGCCCGGTTCTCCTCTGCTCCCATCCGCTCTCTTCGTCAGATCTGCTTCTTTTGCCTAACTCTTCTCTCTGCCCGCCTCTAATCTCTTCACTTTGAATTGCAGGGACCTGCGAAAAGAAACGATCATCGGACTCGGGCTGAACCCTGGAGTTAGGTGGAAGACGATTCTCGCTTGCCCTCTCCGCAAAATTTTCTTATCGGGCTCCTTGGACTCGGACCCCTTCTCCAATTCCCATTCACCAATTCATGCTCTCAGGTAACTATTTTTCGACATTTATCTTGAAATTGCTCCTCTGCCTGCTCTTTCCGCCAATTTTTCTTATCAATTGCATGATAGGGAAGGTAGAGGTGCGGGATGTGCCCCATAATTTTTTCCTTCGTGAATGATGTCGGTGCCTTCTAATTTAGGTTTTTGGGTTTAAGCTTTCTTTCCTAAACTAAAGTGCCTTTTGATTGGCAAACAAAGGAGAAGTCAGTGTTAAATAATGTTGCCCACACAATTGCTTTGCACAAAGAATTATATTTACGAAGTTAGTTTTATATATACATAATAACCTGAAATGAAATAATAATAAAATTGCATTTTCAATTGCCTTTAATTAGATTGATAGTTGGAGTTTTGCACATCTCCAAAGGCCAATTTGGAATGATATACATTATTTTGACCTGATCAGACCAGTGGGTTGAATGACCCTTCTCGGAATCTTTATTACATTAAATTATGTTCTTTTTATATTTGTGGTTGTTTGGAAGGGTGGTTGAGACAGGAAATGTGCATCCTCAAGTATTATTGCTGAAATTTTGCTATGCTCTAAGGCCATTGAATGGGAGAGTATATGCTATTCTTTCATAAAATGATTAAATTGTGTTCTTTTTATATTATGAATTGATTTTTATTCTTATTTTACTTCATATATGCTATTCTTTCAGGAGATGCGTCGTGTAAAGCTTGTTTCAAAGATGGTTCGCCATAGTGTGGCATCTTGGTGCCATCCCCGAGCTCCAAATCTTGATATTTTAACTTGTGTTAATGACTCTCATATATGGTACACTTCTATCTCCTTTCTGTGTTTTTTTTCTTGTTTGTAAGTGCTTGTGTGTTCCACTTATTATGGTTTGGTTAATTGTTGGATTTTCTGTTTCATGGTGTTCATCTCCTTTCCTGTTCTTTGCTAAGTTTAATCAGCTGGTTTTCTTAAATGACAAATTCTCAGTCTGTTCTTTTATCAATTGTGTGGTAGAGACTTTATAGGCATCCATTTTTCCTTACCTGCCAAAGAAATTGGAGCAGCTTCTTGCAGAAAGTGAGGTAAAGAACAGGTCACATCATTTAATGGTTTGGTTAGTTGCAGTTATAAGAATGTTGTTGAATTTAGGAGGTTGAACTGAATTGATTTGAGAATTCAGTTTTGAAGATTTGCTCAAAACTAAATTGCTCATGGTTGTTTTCCCCACCATATTGTTCAAAACTAAATTGCTCATGGTCATTGACAACCTGTTGCATCCGTTGGCTACATGCCTGCCTGAATTTGTTGTTGTTGTTTATTTCGAATCTACTTTTTTTTCCTGTTGTGTGCAACTGTTCAAATTAGTGAACTGTTTGCAGCTGCTCTTCGAGTTACAATTTTTTTTTATCTCGAATATGGGTTGGATCTGTTGTTGTTTTTGTGAATCTGTTCAAATCATGTGCTCTTTTTTTTTTCTCAGTTGATCTTGGATTAGTTTAGGTTGTGTTTGATTATTATTTTTTGTATTTTGATTCAAATGGCTATTTGAGGTTGATTGTAAATCAAAATAAGAATTTTAAATAATTAATAGCTTTAATTTTTTATTTAAGGGGCAAATCTTCATGTTAGTTAAAAATTTCTTCCTAGTTATATATGAAACTAGTATTCGGTACCCGCCCGTTGTGCGGTTTCTTAATAAACAAAATAATGTTTAATTTATTTTATTTTTTTAAAATTTAAAGGTTATAATAATTTGGTTGATATCTTTGGATCTTTTAATAACAATAAACTAAATTAATAGTATACTTAGTTCAGATAAATATACAACATATTTTATATAAAATTACTTTATGTTTAATATAGATAACATGACAACTTAAAATCGAAAGAAGTAAAAAAAATGAATAATAATCTTTACCTACGTAATTATAAGGTTGAATATTTATAAAAATAAGTGGGACTATTAATTGAGATGACAAAATTAAATTAGCTTATTAATAATTAATCAAATATTGGATAGATTATTTGATATAAAAAAGATAAGTTTTCCACCTAATTAATTGTTAATTATATAACATTACAAATCGGACATAAAGTCCAAAACTAGTATATATATAAAATACTAAAACAGAGATCGATGGCCTCTGTTTTAGTATATTATATAGATATAGATATAGATATAGATATAGATATAGATAGATAGGTTGTTGCTGATTTTGGATGTAAGGTTCAAATCTTCATGTTAGTTAGAAATTTCTCCATGTAGCTATGAAATAGTTTGGTACTGATTCTTCTATCTAGTTTGTTATTGAAATTTTTAAGTTGTAACTTTAGTTTATCACATGGCTGAGTTTGTTTGGAATTATCAAATAATATTGCTTGATTCCATCGATTTGGTTAGATTTTACTTTAGTGAAAAGTACGTTATTGCTGATTAGCTTCTTAATAAAAAGTACGCTATTGCTGATAAATAAATAGTAAAGATGGCTTTGGGGGGCAATTGAATAGCCAACGGCTTGGATTTTAATTTGTTCTTCCATTTGCTTGGATTTTAATTTGTTCTGCCATTTGCTTGGATTTTAATTTTTTAATTATTTTTATCTTCCAAGTTTTTTTTTTAACTTTAAATGTCATTGAGAGCTGATTTTTCAAATTGGTTTGCCTTCCAAGTTCCAAGTGTTTGCCTTCCAGCACATTGGTTTGATAGAGTAATTTCAATAGATGAAGAACCAATTTTCCAACAGATTCAGTTTGAATTTTTGTCCTACAAGGATCTCTTATCATATTAAGGGTTGCCTTTCAAATTGTTTTCCCCTCATCTCTGATAGCTGAAATTGGCCAAAAAAGTCATACAGAAAGGATCAAAATAAAGGGTGTCTCACTGATTTTTTATTTAGTTTTGAACTAATGACGTCATCATCTTATATTATATAGATTGTGAGCCATGAAAGAAATTATCATGATTCCTTTTAGCTGATCATTTTGTTCGATCATATCCTGGGTTCTTTGTAATGACTGTCTATTTTGGATGAAACAACTTGCAGGATGAGTCGGAAAAATCTTGCCATCAGAGTGGTCTCAATATTCTTAAAAACCGACCCTTGAAGAGGTTTATATCAAACTCTCTCTTTGCTTCTCATGCCAAAGGAAGAATCTGGAGAAGACTAGACAGTAAACACTAATGTTTTTTACTCTTTTTTTTATACCTTTAGTCTGAAATCTATAATAGTGATGTTCGTTTCTTATGTTGTTGCAGTTTTTGTTGGGACGAACATTTGTCTGGATCATGTCAGTTGATGATATTCAAAGTGATTACCATGATCCTGAGGTAGATACATATCATGATTCATTTGGGTATCGTGATCAGTGTGTAGATGATGAATCTCATTCATGCTTTGTTGTAAAAGATCCAATGACATTAACATTAACTCTTGATTTTATTCTTGGAGGTTTATTCTTGAAGTTTGAGGTCTGCTAACCGATAGGCAATAGAGAAAATGCTTTCTACCTTTACATTTGCAGGTGCATGTCATAAGTCTATGTTCGATGGATGTCTCTAAGACATTGACGCAACTACTGCAAACAAAACTTACCAGCTCATGGCCCTGTTATCCTTGTCTGTGAGTTACTTTCTTGTCTTGTGGAATCACCTACTAGTGGTCGACCTCTTTGTTATCAAGAGTTGAAGGTCTTGTGCCATCCCAACTTCTCTTTTGAATTTTGATGTCAGATTTGTGGATTTCCTTCTCAATAATCAGTAACTTTGAATTCCAAATTTGCTCAGTAGATTCAGTTTTTTCAGCTTAGTTGTATACCTTTTTTGTAGATTGGTGTGTTATGTTACAATGTTCTTGGACATCTGACAGATTATCCAATATTATTGCTTTCATTATTATTATTGTTACATCAATATGCCTATAAATCACTTGGTACACAAACTACTTTGAAGCTAAAAGAGCCGCATCAATTTGCGAAATAGATTGAGGTATATAATATAGTTATAGTAAATTTAAATACTTTCTTAACTTGTACATCTCTTTCTAAAGCCATATTACTCATGCATGTACACAAATATGCACGTACAAGCAGATAGAGGGATGTGCCAAAAATCTGACAGATTTTTCTATGCCTACGAAGGAATTGAGAGCGATCAAAGGTTTCAGCTTAGGTGAGTATGTGTTTGGGTTTGTTGCGGGTTGAAAACAACAACATTGGGCAATGTTAATAAAATACACGTGCATAAGGTGCGAGCCCAATTTCTTTCATAGTAAACGAGATACTGTCACTAAAGTTGTTGTCAATAGAGGAGATGTGACTTTATAAACTATCGTTTCATGTATGAATTGTCTGTCTGCTTTAAAGCACGTAAATGTAATTGAATAACATCTACTCTATGCTATCATGTCAGTGGTTGGCTATCGAAAGGCTGGTTGATGTAAGTATGGGGGTCATAACTCCCTTGACTGAGCAGCTCCTAAAACCATTGCCCAATGCTGTTGTTTTGCTGAACCTGAAGGAACTATCATCTAATGCTCACAAGCTACTTCCAGAAGGTAATTTTCAGAATTCATGTTGATGTTCATCGGTGCTTGAATCCTTGTATTTACAGCATACGGTGGATATACATCTTCTCCTACTCTGAAATCATCATGCATCTAGCAGGCACACATTGATATGTAAGTAGGTATCTAACTTTTTTTACATGGATTGAATGATTTAGGTCTTACAAGCTTATATTACACAGTAGTACCTAAATTGTGAATTTTAGTCCATAGGTGCTTTTCATCTGTCATAAACTCATTTGGAGAACATCAAGAAATTTTATCTTAGTGAATGCCTCCATTTAATATGTATCATAAAACATGAATTAGTTCAGTTTAGCTTTGTCGTATCTTTGCTCAATCTAACTATCAATCTCAACAATTGATGTTGACAAGATTCACACTAATGCATTTCCTTAATTGGGCAATTTTCCCTATACTTGGTATGTTGATCTCCCCTTTACTGTTTTGTTTTTGCATGTTTTTTTTCAATGGGTTTAGCAAGATTGTTTAAGAAGTGCATATTCCTATTATAATGAAACACATTATATGTGTGTAGGTTCGAAGCAAACTCGCCTCATTTATCTTGGATCTCCCCTTTCACGGTGAATTGAACATGCTGATCATTGGGTGGAAGACAGTGCAACCAGTCTTGGTGCGTAATTGTAATCGTGGTTATGATGCATCTCTTGCTGAGTTTAGAGCAATGATAGGTTTACATGAATATGCAAATATATGTCTGTAAGCATTTCCTTGAGAAAAATTAAGGTATTTGATCCCAATAAAATATGGGCAACAATGTAACATAAGATATAAGAGATCACCATGAACTCTTAATTAGAGGTTCTCCCGTCAAACTCTTAGTTAGAAAATCAAACAAATGGTTTCTTTGAATTGAAAAATGAATTGAACCCTTTTATGCCTAAATTAGAGTGGTCAAACAAAGAAGAGACAGAAGAATTAAAGAGTGAAATGAGAAATTTTCTCTATTAGTTAGATATGTATTTTTTTACCCACCCTTCAAATTAATAAAATTAATTTAAAATAAAAATAAAATCAAGAAAAATGAATTAATAAAATTATCTTGATTATTGCAAAAAGTTTATACACATGGGATGATTTACTCAAATTTGGACATGCTCACCCTAAATTTAACCAATGGAGCCTAATTTTTTTTAAAAAAATACGCATTTGCATCTTTTTATGTAACCATTGTAGACATTTTAATTTTTCAATTACTTGGGTACATGTTATTTCCCTAGATTTATAGGCTATGTATATGTTCCAACAAGGCTTATTCTTTCTCGATAAAGCGATCGATTCGATTGATTCCATTATAATATAACTTTTAAAATAAATAATTGTTTTTGCTTTTTTATTATATCACATCTTATTAGATTTGCTTTTCATATGAAGTTAATTTTATTTTAATGAACTTATATAATTAAAATTATATGATAAATTTGAATTTCCTAATAAAATTACCCGTGCCTAAGGCACAGGCCTAATACTAGTTGCATTATCAAAGCCAACATTTCACCACACCTTTTCATTGGGGGATGTTTTACGTTTTTGTTTTCTCCAGAGCAAGGAGTTGGATGTTTTCTGTTTTACACAGGATGTTTATATCGGTCCAAAAAGACAGCTTCCCAATACCTCTAAAATTTTCTTTACGCTTGTTGCTTTGATGGTGTTTGTTATATTTACTTACTTTGTGATTGTTCCTATTATAAAACTGGCTATTCTCGTTCTTATAAAGGTTATGCCACCTTGTTTGGTTAGTAATTATTTTAATGTTTCCACGAGTCTTATGTTTGCTTTTCAATTTATTGGCACCAACAGAAGGCAAATCATGGCAAGTCGGCAAGATTGTTTAGAACACCAAACATGAAGAATGGCAGCAGTAAGATAGGAACTGGATTACAGTAGTAATTATCCTAGGGTAACCATCAAGAAGCAGGTAGTCAATTGAGTTATTTATACAAGGGAATAAGGGCATAATTTTAAACTCCATATGCCAATTTATGCAGCAGTTCAGAAGACATCCAAGCAAGCTTATATAAATATTCGTATGAGATGAGGTGAATACAGAAGGAATACCATCCCTTAAGTGGCTGCAACATACATAAATGGTGGATAAGATATCATGGCTTGTATATTCAGATGAGAACCTAGGGATCCAAAACCACAAGTCAAGGACGGGGATGATGAGCTCAGGGATTGAGAAATTCAGTTCAAAATAGTTGTGGGATAAGGGAGTAACCTGGAACTCTCGTTCGACGATTTTGCAGTCGAATCGAATCTTTTTCTTTGTCTCTTTTAGCTCCAAAGGTTCGCCGATGATCGTTGCGCATAGAGTAGTTTCCTGTAAGCTGATGATGTTTTCTTTGACCCTAGACAGCCAAGACCTAAGTCTGGCAAATCCAAGGGGGCGCTCGTTTATCCCGTTGGGATGGGTGGTTTTGGGGTTTTCATCCCTTTCCTTTGGGCCTGGTACCCCATTGGAAGGTTCAGTCGGTTCCTTGATCACAATCCCTTTGTATGCTCTCCTCTTTGGTGTTGCTTTTGGTTCCTCCATCGTCTGCTTCCCAACAAGCCCCTTACGGGTATTCATGCTCACCACCAAAGAAAGACAGACTTGAGACGTGTGAAGAGCAGAATTCCAGACCACCACTAGTTTATAGGCGGCGAGAACACACGGACCAGGGGGGAAGAGAACCCCCCAGCAACCCATACCTTATCAAAACGGCTAAGCACCCTAGCCATTGATTGCTTCTTCTTCTTCTTCGATCTATCATTCACATTTAGGGTTCCTTTTGGAGTCGAATGGTACAACTTCAAAGGCGGAAGGCGCCGATCATCTTTCCACCACCACCAGCCACTGAAAATTGTAACCCATCTTTCAACTTCATTCCTCTTCACACGCTTAGGAGTTAAAGCGTCTCGATCGATCTGTGAGGACGGGACCTCCGAGTACAAAGAAGCCTTCTTGCTTTGAGTGAGATCATGGTTAATCAAGGAAGTTGAGACAATTAATTTGGTGGGTTTTGGCAGATTGGGTTCTTATTCATACGATAACAACTAGTATAATCCCCGCGTCATGGCGCGTTTATATAAAAAATAAATAAAAATCATTATATATAGTAGGTAAGTTATACTTTTAATTATGGATTCTTGATGTTCCTAATATCGGGAGTGTAAAAAAATATCAATGTTTCGTAATAAATTAAAAAAATGTATCAATTATTGAAAAAAATCAAAAATCAAAAATCAAAAATCAAAAATGAGAAAATTTGCTATTGGTTGAAATAACTAAGTGGGTGGGGAGTAAAGCGTGTCAAGTTGACGGGTGGAAGCTATGGTACTCGGGCCTCGACATAAGGAGGAATGGAGTTGGCATCATGGTCGGGGAGCTTTGGAAGGATCGGGTTGTGCGTGTTGAGCGTGTGAATAACCGTTTGATGGCGATTAAGCTAGTTAGTGATGGAGGACTCATTTATGCATGTGAGTAGTGCCTACGCCCCTCAAGTAGGTCGGGGTGTGGAGGAGAAGGGAAAATTTTGGGAGGACTTGGATGCTCTGGTTGGGACTATCCCGACATCATAACACTATGTGATTGGAGGTGATTTCAATGCCCACATAGTGAGGGGCAACGACGGGTTTGTGAAGACTCATGGAGGTTTTGGCTTTGGCGATAGGAATGATGGTGGGATTGTATTGTTGGAGTTCACTTCTGCGTTTGGGAGTGTCATCTGCAACTTCTGGTTCCGCAAAAGGGATGAGCACTTGATTACTTTCTCCAGCTCGGTTGGAAGTTCTCAAATTGACTATCTTTTGGTTAGAAAGGAAGACAAGCGTCGTTGCAAGGATTGTAAGGTGATCCCCTTCGGTGGTATCTCTACACCTCACCACCTTCTTGTTATGGACTTTGAAGTGTGTGTTCGAGCTCGAAAGAGAAACCACAACTTGCCTTCGAAAATCAGGTGGTGGCGACTGAATGAATCGACCGAACGTCTTATGAAAGATAAGGTTTGGCAAGCGGCAGAACAGGTGGGGATTGATGAATCGTTGGGCAATGCAGAAGCTATGTGGAGCTATCTAGCAGGTTGTATTCGCAGAGTGGGTCGAGAGGTGCTGGGGGTGTCAAGAGGGGGCGTTGGGCCCAATCGAGGCGTAGCTTGGTGGAATGATGAAGTGAAGGCAAAGGTTAAGGTGAAACAGTTAGCATTCCAGACTTGGTTGCACGGAGGCACTGGAGATGACGGTGTGGATCTCAGGTCGAGGTATAATGTGGCCAAAGGGGAAGCTAAGTGAGCAGTAGCTAAAGCTAAGGACAAATCCTTTGAGAATCTATACAGATCCATCGACAATAGAGGAGGAGAGCGGGTTCTTTATCGACTAGCTCGACATGAAGAGAGGATGAGCAGAGACATCGACAATGTCAGATGTGTTAAAGATGAGAGCGATGAAGTGTTGGTGGATGATCAGCAGATCAAGGGTAGATGGTGGCGTTACTTCTCAGAATTGCTCAACGAGGATTTCTACTCGTCAGAGCGGAGTTCCAGTCTCTCGGATCGTTTCGACTTAGGATTCCACCGGCGCATTTCTTTAGTGGAGGTTAAGGAAGCTGTCTGTAGGACGAAGAACAACAGAGCTTCGGGCCTAGATGATATTCCGGGGGATGTTTGGAAATGGTTAGGGCCCAAAGGTTTGGTATGGCTTACTTCACTTTTCAATGCTATCTTAACGTCAGCGGGAATGCCTTCGGAATGGAGATTTAGTAAATTGGTCCCGGTCTACAAGAATAAAGGGGATGTTCAATGCTGCAGTAACTACAGAGGTATCAAACTGCTGAGTCACACTATGAAGTTATGGGAGAGAGTGATTGGGATGAGACTCCAGAGATCGGTTAACGTTTCTGAGAATCAGTTTGGCTTCATGCCTGGCATATCAGCAGTAGAAGCTATCCACTTGTTAAGGCGACTGATCGAGATGCACAGAGACAGGAAGAAGAATCTGCATATGGCCTTTATTGATATAGAAAAGGCATACGCCAGGGTTTCGAGAGAGCTTCTTTGGAGATGCTTGGTATAGAAGGGAGTGCCTCGGTCGTATATCAGAGTTATCAGGGATATGTATGATGGTTCGCTGAATAGTTTTAGGACGCCGTGTGGGGATTCAGAGTATTTTGAGGTTCAAGTGGGGCTTCATCAAGGCTCTGCGCTTAGTCCGCTTCTATTCACTTTAGTTATGGACACACTATCTGCCCCTCTCCATGAGGAGGTTCCATGGTGCATGTTGTTTGCCGACGATATTGTTCTAGTGGACAAATTTAGTTCGGATTTAGCTCGTAGACTAGAAAATTGGAGAGAAGTGTTGGAGGCTAAGGGTTTCAGAATGAGTAGGACCAAGACCGAGTATGTGCAATTTAGTTTTGGAGAGGCCAGAGGCCTTGAGGCATCAGTTCCATTGGGGGAGGATCTTGTCCCAAGGAAAGAGCATTTCAAGTACCTTGGCTCGTATGTTCAAAGCGATGGGGGTATCGACAAGGATATCGAGCATAGAGTCTAGGCGGGGTGGATGAGATGGAGGAGAGCATCTTGGGTTCTTTGCGACAGGAAAGTCCTAGCTAAGTTGAAAGGGAAATTCTATAAGGTGGTTGTCAGACCGACCTTATTGTATGGCTCTCGGAGTGTTGGCCTATTACTAAAGCTCAAGAACAGAAGTTGGCGGTGGCTGAGATGAAAATGCTGAGATGGATGAGTGAGCACACGAGACAGGACGGAATAAAAAAACGTTGACATAAGGAGTAAGGTTGGAGTTGCGAGTATCGTTGACAAACTGCGGGAGTGCAGATTGCGTTGGTTGGAGCTATGTGCAGAGGGAGAGGTAGACCGAAGAAAAGCTGGATGGAGGTTATCCGACAAGATCTCGATGCGTTGAACCTTTCGGAAGATATGACTTCGGATAGGGACCACTGGAGGAGATGCATTAGGACTTCTGATGTTTGAAAGCCCTAGGATGGGTGTTGGGACATTTCTTATTTGCTCATTTATGCCTTCCTTTCTGTTCTCTATCTGCTATCTTTCTATCTTTTGTCTATTGCCTTATTTCTTACTAGGTGACTTGGGTCCTTGTGTTTTTTATGGTCTATTGTTCTGGGTCTTCCGGAAACACTCTCTCGATTAGTTCGGAGAAAGAGTGCATACATCTTGACCCCCAGACCCTGCTTTAACGCGGGATATACTGGGTTGTTGTTGTTGTTGTTGTTGTTTGTTGAAATAACTAAAATTGAGGTGGAGAAGACACGTAGGCAAAGTCTTCTGATTTAAAGTATTATATAGATTAAGAAAAATAATTTGTGTTTTATATGTTGCGGGGCGGAAATTCAGTCTGTCACCCCTGTACTTAAAGCAATTCCGGATGGTGTCCCAATGTTTTATTTTTTTCGATTGGTGCCCCCGAACTATTGTAAATTTCCGCCCCGTGACCTAAATGAGTATTGAACTATAACTCCGTTAATGTGAACAGTTGGAAAGCAGTGTTCCCGTTCATATTAACCCCCCTTAAGAGCATCTTCCACCGTAAGCTATTATGGCTAGGGGAAATAGCCTATCAAAAGAGAATATTCTATAGAATATTCTCTTTTGGCTTATTATACGATTTTGTTGTTCCCATCGTAGGCCAATTTTGGTAGGCTAAATTTCATTTAAATACTAATACTCCGTATAATTTAAAACTTTCACATCTCATTTCCGTCATTCGATTCTATCTTTAGTACATTAAGAAACATAATATTTATTTTTTATTATAATTTTGATTAATCTATAATAAAAAAAAGATTAATGTCATTTTCTATAAATATCATTTATGCAATGATAATTTAAATATGTCAAATATTATATTCATATTGAAGAACTCTTGAATATTTTTACAATACTACAACTTTTATTTTTAATTAAAAATCATAACTATATAATATATAGGTTTATAATTGTATTATTTAACATTTAGCCTTTCAAAAGAGAAAGCCAAATTTGGCCTTTATTTTAGAAATAGGCCAAAAACAAAATGGCTAAAATGAGTTTTGGACTAGGGTGGGAGCAAAATTAGGCCAAAACCCAATTTTTAGCCTACCATGGGAGATGGCCTAACTCAATTCAACCCATTTTAACCCAATTCAACTCATTTTAACCTACTTCAATCAAATGATTATTAATAAATACATTAGCAAATTTTATTTCGAAATATCTTAAAAAACAATACCTGTGAACCTATTTATATTATATATACATAATTTTTTGAAAATAAAAATAGCAAATTTAAGCAACAATTAAATAATGGAAATAAGAAATCACAGATTCAAATTAAGCAAGAGATTGTAGAGTCTTGAATAGGTAAATAAAGAGCGGTCATTCCGGGTTCGAACCGGGATCCATAGGTCCTTTCCGGTGAGCCATTTCGGAATGGTTAAGAGATTGTAGAGTCAAATACCCATTGTTTACCTATGTTGCCACTAAAATAACCAAAAAGGCATATAAAAAAGGAAGTTCTAACCTTTTGGAACTAATATCTTAATGACACAAAGCTATCAATTTCCACACTATTTATAGAAGTTCTAACCTTCTGGCGAGTGCAACAAAAGGAAGAAATAGCTATCGAACGGAGATTGAGATCTTGGCCGCCGCCGCTAGTCCCTCCTTGCTTTGCTGGACCTACCGAACATTGAGTTGACGACCATCCACGATGTCGGAGCAGCCACCGCTGAGGACGGTGAGCGGAGCCTCGCTTGAGATCGAGGGCACACCCGAGCCCTTGAATCTAAACCTCGAGCCCTCAATCAGCCTCTACAGGATTTAGCGATGATGGATTATCCGACCGATCAGAATCAGTCTTGCTCAAACCCACGAGACGCGCCCGCAAAGTTATGCTCTTTCGATCTCCGATCGGAATCCATCGATCCACGTTCTGATGGCATCGGAATGATGTTTTGATGCGCGCGATGGGGAAGGTATGTTCCGCCGCCGCTGAATCTGTAATTTCTAACGAAGAAGAAGGGTTTGCATCACAAGTTTTTTAATTAATTACAAAATCGGCCCGAAATTTCTTTAAAATCGCAGATTGACCCATATATTTTATATAATTATGTTAAACTGCTTAAAGCTTTCAGGGATGCATAGTTTACCCCAGTGAAGTATATAAAAACATCCCCGAAGATGATGTGTAAACATAAATTATATCAACCCTGAAGTAGTTGAATTAATCGAACAAATTTCAATCCCCGAAGTGGTTGAATCAATCGAATAAGTAATTTCGATCCTCGAAGTGGTTGAATCAATTGAATAAATTAGTCTCATCCCCCGAAGAGGGTGTGAATAAATACGATGACCGGATCAATCTCATCCCTGAAGTGATGAACCAATAAATTAAATCTCGTCCCCTCTCCCAAAATAGATTAACGGACTCATTTCCAGAAGTAAATGAACGGACTCATTTCCCGAAGTAGAGGAATAGACAAATCACACCCTCGTAGGGATGAACTGGTAAACATCATCCTTGTAGTGATGATTCATATAGCCAGATAAACAAATCAACTCTGACATCAGTTTCCTGCAGTAAACGATAAAATTGCATATAAGAATACCACCTCCCGACGTAGGTGATAAAAAGGTCTCGAAGATGTATGTTAAATTGTCTAGTCACTCAAGGTGGACATTAATTTTATTTATTTATTTAAGGTTATTGTTGTTGATATACACGTTTCTTAATATGCTTTACTATTTGGTATTATCTTTTACATAGTTTTATTATTATTATTCCCTTAATCCACTATATTGTGAGTTTTCAACACCTATTTTGTGGTCGGGCTAGAAGTTCCTAAACTCAATGGTTAAACAATCCAGTAGATTGTGACACTTATCTCGCTAAGAGTTCCAAGTCTCGATACCATTTGTAAACAATCCAACATATTGTGAGTTTTCATGAAAATGTTCATAAGAGCTTGAAGACTCTAATTTCAAACTCTAAAAGAGTTTATAAGATCTTATTTTAAACATTTGTACTCTTGAAGAAGTACCTGGAATATGAGTTATCTCATATTCAGAACTATTTTCATTTGGTTAGTACAACCAATATAAATAACCATAAAACATGATCTGGCTTACAAGGCCACTTCCTGAAAATCCTCTAAGCATGACCCGAAGCATGCCTCTCCTGTAGAAGGTGTAAAAGAGGTCATGGTTAAGCGCGCAACCAATTAAGTTATTGTTGTGGCTTATAACTAAGTCATCTTTGTACGGTTAATTTCTAATGTCCTGAAGAGCATTATGAATAAAGGTAAATATATATAGTTGGTTGTTAATTTCATACCTATAGTACAACACCAACGAAAGTTCTGAAAATACTCAGTTAACGACATCTAATTAAAGAAATGGATCACCATGTACAATGGTTAGAATGTTGAAGATATATGTCATACCATTTTGACACTCATTTGACCCATTGAAAGTTAGGATGTCACTAACTAGAAGTTAGCTGATGATAAAATATTTTTCTTTGTGGCATTTGGTCACTCGGGTAAAATATTTTTCTTTGTGGCATTTGATCATTGAAATTCACATGAATACCCGCCAAAAGGGTTAGAAGATCCTAGGACCGGAAGATCATCAATAAGGGTGACCATTCATGTACGGTTTGTTCTCTTGGCAAAATAATAACAAGACCGTCTATAATAAAGAGTAAATGCAAAGTCTCTTATGTCTCTTGGTCGAGTTCAATGAGACAACTACAAACATAAAACATCGTCATATAGACCAATGTTATTCCAGTATATATAGATGCCTTAACACATTGGTCATATGAAAAGGTAGAGAATGTTATCAATCACATTGTTGAACATAAAGTAGCTCACAACGACCTAGAAGAGTCGTTAGTCCAATGGGCCCATTCAGTTTTGCATTTCAAATTTGACACAATAACTTCTCCCAAATTATCTCCAGAAGAGAGTATATGTTGCGAGGCCTCCTCTACAATTAACTAGAAAGACCACAAAGAAGTTGAATGATACATGAGGCTTGAGTCCTTAATGATATCAAATAACTCGAGCTTTATAAAGGTGATCAAATGCTCGGCAGTTAGGGGGAGAGGAAATGAGACTGTATTAAGAAAGAGATTGAATGAAAGCAACTTCTCTATTATTTGGGATCCGCGGATAAATGAAAGTGAACCAGAAGTTCAACACTTATGTACACCAAATGATAATTACATGGTTTAGCATAAAGTCATCAAATGCATTTACTAAGGCCAAGAAAGTGACTTGGTCACATATATTGCACTAGCTAGCTCATTTGGAAATTCCAGAAGTAACTCCGAAAACCTTCAAAATCAAGTGAGTCACAAATACACAAGAAGTGTTAAAGATCACTAGGCTCTCGCTTTAGGATTCCCCGGAAGTGGAAAGAGCTTATGAAAATATGATGGTTTCGATGTCGAAATGATTGTAAAGAGCTAGAAAGAAGCAATATATCCAAAGATGAATTCTTTAAGCATGATGTTATTGGACCCGTAGTTCCAACATCGGAAAGTATAGCATCATTAGTTTTAAGTGGGTGTTTATATAAAACCACAATAAGCGAAATGAAGCTATAAGATATATAGCAAGATATATTGCATAAGTCTAGAGTGGATGATATGAAAATATATTCACCCGTAGTTAGGGTGGCACAAATGGCCCGATCTGGCCCCAACCGAACCGATCCAAACTAGTCGGGCTGGAACCGACGACCCGAATTTTTTGGAGGAGCGGCCCGAAGCCCGAACCGAGAACCGAATTTTCGGTTACGGTTTTTTCGGTTTTCGGCCCTAAAAAACCGTAAAACCTGAAAACTCTTACAGCTTAAAACCTGTACAGTTCAAACTTGTCCAAAAAAAAACAATTTCTCAAGTACAACACAAAACACAAATCTCCAATTTTACAAATCTCAAATTACTCTTGTTTGATATTTCTCTACAAACACAAACCCTAAATTTCTCAACTCAAAAGACTCACAACAATCACAAATGGGTTTACAAATCTCAAATTAAAACTACAATATAACAAATTAATGATAATAGAAGTAGATTAACATAAAGAAAATGTGAAATTTTGTAAAAAAAATTAATCCAAACACACACTGACTCTTTGAGGCGTTGAGGCTCCTGTGGGTTCGTGGCTCGTGAGTCGTGAGGGGCTGAGACGGCTTCGGGAGAGGGAGGTGACGCCAGGGGCCGAGATAGCGAGAGGGAGGTGACCAGTGAGAGGCTGCGGGAGCGAGGAGCGAGGAGAATCCGGGAGCGAGGAGTGGAGGAGAATCCTGTGGGTTGGCTTGTGAGTCGTGAGGCGCTGAGGGCCTAATGCTGCTGCGGGAGAGGGGGGCGACACCGGGGCCTGAGATAGCGAGAGGGAGTGACCAGCGAGAGGCTGCGGGAGGAGCGAGGAGAATCCAGTAGCAAGGAGCGGAGGAGGCCGATTGTCGCTGCTCACCTTTGAAGTTTGAAAGAATGGGTTTGTGTTGTGACGGTTGTCTTCTCTAACTTTCTAAATCTAGGGTTTTAAAAAAAAATCGGTTTTTCGGGCTAAAACCGAAAATTTCGGTTCGGTTACGGTTATTGGCCCGAAACCGAATTTAAGATTTTTCAAGCCCGAAGCCCGAACCGTTATATACCGGGCCGGCCCGAAACCGAGTTTTCCAGTTCGGTTATGGGTCGGTTTTCGGGCCGGGCCACATTCTGAGCAACCCTACCCGTAGTGGCTATAATCTTTGGTTGTCGATGAACCGACTCCAACCGTAATTGACGGGCACAGTAGTTGTATACTCAAATTGATCATTAATAAAAGAATATAAATGAAAATGTTTGATTAATTTGAAATGCTCGAAGCATCAATATGAAAGTCTCGTCATATATGTACATGATTAAGCCAAAGGGTGCTTACAATACTTGAAGTATTGTGTAAGTGGTGACATAGTGTATTGTCTCCTGAAGTACTATACACAACATTGTACTCTTTCATTAATCTTGGTTTTTATCCCACTGGGTTTTTCAAGGTAATGTTTTTAATTAGGCAACTTATACACCATCTATTCATGAGATTCCCCACATCAATCAATGAAAAACACACTAGGTCCTAAAGTACCTTATATTTGTGCAATGAAAGCAGCTCATCACTAACGACTAGGGAGTCTATTTCATCGAAGTCGAGTGTGATACATGGAGGCATTTTTAACTTTCACACATCGAAGACAATGTTCAGACTCGACCATGCAGCTCATAAAGTCAGCATTATCAAGAAGTTCGAGGAGCTTATCAGAATGAGAAAGCTGCAAGAAGATTGTTGAATTCAGGGGGAGAATATACGCACTGCACTCTTTTTCCCTTCAATCAGGTTTTGTCCCATTGGATTTTCTTGACAAGGTTTTTAACGAGGCAGTATCACCACATCGTATCAAATGACATCTGTACTCTTTTTTTTCTTAGTCCTAGTTTTTGTCCCATTAAGTTTTCTAGGCGAGGTTTTTAACAAGACAATTTGTAATGTAAGAGGTGTACATCCAAAATGTCTTACACCTCTTACATTTCACCTCTAAAACCCCCTTGAATGTACACCTCTAAAACCCCCACCATGATGACACAACTTTGTGGATTTCTCTTAGCTTACCTATATAAGGCTTGTAACTTGTAAGCTCTCTTAAGAATATATACAAGCAATAGAGAATTATCATTTCTCTGCCTCTCCTCTGCTCTATTCTTACGTCTATTATAACAAAAATTGATTTGAATTAACATTTTTTTAAAAGATACACCAATAGTCCAATAGACAATTTATTATTTGAATTAATTTCTTTTTAAAAGATAAAGTGATGTGATATATATCAAACAAATCTGAATATATCGACAGTTCATCTGGTAAATGAACATAAAATTACCATTATAGATACACATAAAACAACAAATAAAGGGTACATATAAAAGTATAAAACATTTAGCACATAGATAAATGTAACCCTTTATAACGCTTAATTAAACAATATTGGGCCAGGACTAGATATGGTGGGAGATCCAATATGTATTTAAATGGGCTTCTATAGCGCCCCAAAAACAAGGGGAGTTACATTTAGGGAAAAACTAATTAAAATACCCACATCTTTGGGGGTACGGTAAAAATATATCCTAAACTTTCAAATGTAATAAAAATATCTTGATCTTTGAGAGTAGTGTTAATATATTACCACGGGTTTTCTCATGGGTAAAAAAAGCTGACAGGGCAACCTACGTCAATTTTTTTGACAAGGGTTTTCTTGGACGGTTTCCTTACGTAAAAAAAATAAAGACTTGGACCGTGTTCATACCCAATGCCTTTTCCCCCTCTTATCTTCTTCCTTGATCACCCGTTAAGCTGGTGTGGATTCAAGGAGATTGATCGAGATTCGAGTAGGAGTAGTTGATTGACTAGGTTTAAGGTTGATTTTTTCATCATTAAAAATGAAAATCAGTCGTTGGGTATGAACTCGGTTTAACTCTTTATTTTTTTTCTTAAAAAAACCGTTCAATAAAACTCAATTTTAGTGCTAATATGTAAAAACGCTTTCAATTAGGCTGCCCTGTCAAAAAAAATTCCACATAGGCTGTCTTGTCAGCATTTTTTGCCGGTGAGAAAATTTGGGGTAATATATTACCATTACCCTCAAAGGTCGGGATATTTTTATTACATTTGAAAGTCTAGGATATATTTTTACCATACCCCCAAAGATGGGAGTATTTTAATTAGTTTTCCCTTACATTTAAGAACATAAATTTTGAGAAGCCCAATCTCTATTAATGATCACCGACGCGTACATTTTTTTTAGTCGGCAAGATCCGTACATATATGTGCTACTATCCTAAGGGAAAAACAATTAAAATACGTACACAGTGCACTGTATTCGGAGATATGGTAAAAATATATCCTCACATTTTAACCGATTTACCTTGCTCTCTACCAGTGGGTCGAGCCGGTCGGCGTAAGCCGGTTTACTTGGTACGTGACTCTTGTCGGCTGCATCACCTGCTCGGAGTTTACCGCCAAAAGTGGGTTCCTCGTCATAAAAAAAAAAAAAGGATTTAACCTATTTTTCCTCCCATCTTGTCCATAGGCTAATTCTTATTTAATTTTATACAATTTGTTTTGGCCTACCTCTAAACTTGAAGGCCAAATTTGACTTTCTATTTTAGAAGGCCAAATGTATCTCACTTTTTATTATTTATTGTTAAATGTTGGACATTTATATAACTATATAAACAATTACATGATCGGATTATTTTTGCATAAATAATATTTAAGAAAATTGAGGTATGAAATAAATGGTAAGATGTACAATATTTTATAGGAAATTTTGGGATTTCAGCCTATAATATTTTACAAGGAACAGAAATACGTAGTATGACTAATAATAATACAAGTAATCATGTATAACGTAACGTAATATAATTATGAATTTTATAACAGTAAATGTGATATCATTTTAAATATATTTATATGTTTTTCAATAAACGATATTTTATGAAAATAATTCTTTTTAATAAAAGCCACCTTTATATAAATACCTAGCTGAGACCAATACTACATTTGAAAGTTATGCAAAAACCTAAAGTAGAAAAAATGAAACTATAAATTATTGAAGTGTATTAAAGCCTAAAACTAACCTTTTTTTTTTTGTTAATATCGTTGATCAAATATTAAAATGCATCAAATACACAAATATTTTTGATGGAATATGAAATTTTTAGGGTCATTGAATTGATTTTTAGCCTATAATTTTTGGCTTACGAATTGAAGGGAATCACAAATTTCGATGGTCGGCCAAATGAGCATCTTTTATGGAATATACCATTTTGGTAGGCTATTTTCCTAGACTATTATAATCTACGGTGGAAGATGCCCTTAAGGGTAGTGATAACATGTTGCCACATGTTTTTCATGGGTAAAAAATGCTGACAATTAAGGCAACATATGTGGAAAAAAGTTTTTTTAAAAAAAATAAAAAAATCAAATCAATACTAAAGTCCGGTATAATTCTTGGTTTCATGGGAAAAAAAAAGAAAATGACGGGTTAGACAGGACAAACAAAATAAAGTTTCGATTTTAGTAAACCCAACCGATTATTTTCACAAATAGCTTGGAAAACTCGGACTCTAGTGATGCACCTACTCTCTTTATCGATCTCTTTGAAACTCACCATCATCGCCACCTAGAGGAAAGTGATACTTGTTCAAATTAGCAAAATTCCAGTTTAATAAAATGACTAAATTTAGATGGAGATATTTTTACCGGACCTCCAAAGATGGAGATATTTTAGTTAGTTTTCTCTTTTTATTTAGATGGTTGAGACCTTGCTTGTTAATTGTTATCTATATAATTTTTTTGAACACTCGATTAAATATATAGTACTCCTTGTATTGGTAAATAAAGAGCGGCCATTACGGGGTTCGAACCGGGGACCTATGGGTACTACCCAAAAATATAGTACTCCGTATAAGTTAGAAAAACAACTAAAATTTTAAGGTGTACACTCTTATGTCCAACCAACCAAACAATTAAGATATTAAACCATCTCCAACAGTTTTTTTTTTTCAAAATTTCTCCAAAATGGGAAAATAAAATACATATTTTTTAAATTATTTTTGCTTCAACCTCAACCCCTTTTCCATTTATAAGATTTGGAGAATGATTTACTTTTGGAAAATGATGCAGATTTAAGGAAACATTTTTTTTTTACTGCTTTTAGTTTTGGAGAATAAGTTAGAAAATTTATTAGACAAAAAACATTTTAAAATTCTCCAAACATTTTTAAATCCTCAGATCATCTCCAACAGCTTCCCTAAAATTTTCCCAAAACGGGGAAACAAAATACATATTCTCCAAATTATTTTCGCTTTAAATCCAACAGTTTCCCCATTTCGAAGATTTGGAGAATGCTGCAGATTTAGAGAATCCTCTCCATTTTTTCTACTGCTTCTCCATTTTGGAGAATGGGATGGGGAATCTGTTGGACCAAAAAATCCCTTAAAATTCCCCAAAAACTCCAAAATCCCCAAAATGGGGAAACTGTTGGAGATGCTCTCAAAATAAAGAATCTATTATGGAGGCTCTTAATGGGGGTGAGCCATCTTCTCCATTTGCCCTACAATCCAAACCGAATCTTAGAGAAACTTATTAACTACTCCATCCGTTAATTAAAACTTGACGTTTTACTATTCACGCACGCTTTTTAAGGTGTTAAAAACTATATAAAATATTAACTTTTTTAATATATTTTTTTAATAAGTTTATACTTGTTACTATTAAGTATGAATTTATGAAAACAAATTTTAAAAAAAGTTAATATTTCATATAGTTTTTATCATTCTAAAAAAGCGTACATAAATAGTAAACGACAAGTTTTAATTAACAGAGAGAGTATTAAAATATAACAAATGATCGTGGCTTTGCAAAACACAAGTGGTCCACCATTGCATTGCATCGTCCCCGAAATTAGGGTTCCCGTTTTTTTTAATCACGTGGGATAATAGAGAACGTGGCCTAAATAAGTGAAAAGGTGGGACCCATCAAGCAACAAATTACCAATAGCAAGCCATCATTTTTTCGTGCGTCAAAAACCATCCCTTAATTTTTGGATCTCGATACTCATTTCAAGGTAGGACTCCAACTTTACCAATTTTAGTTTCAAGCCACTCTTTTTTATTACACAAATCAATGCAAATTCAAGCCAAATTGGAAGCTTATAAGCAGTGTTCTAAAAATCGCGCTTTAGCGCTAGGCGAGAGAACACCTAGGTCTAAGCGGAAATCCACCTAAACACTGTCCAGTCCCGCCTAGACCCCGCCTAATTCTGCCTAACCAAAAGATTATTCAATTTTAGCTTCTACACATGTGATTAGTCGACTTAGGATTTTTTATCTCATAAGTCAGAATGTAATTGCGTTTAAGTCAAATCTTTAGTTTTGGATTTTAGGAGGCTTAAAGTTGTAGTCGGACACGTACTTTTGCAATTATTTACTTTAGTGTTAGTTAAGCACCACAAATTTGGGTTGATGAGTGATATTATAGATTATTATTACATCATATGAATTTTTGATACGTGTTATGCGTTAAAATATAAGGAAATAATCAAGTTTGTTATAAGTTCGCCTAGGCGCCGTCTAGGCACCCGTCTAACCGCCTAGACATTAGGCGGCTACCCATCGTCTAGCGGCCGCCCAGCGCCTTTTAAAACATTGCTTATAAGAGTGCATATTTTCCTCCTTTCAAGGGAGACAAAATCATCTCCCTTACAAATCTTTATGTCATCCACAATGCCTTAATTAGTAAATAATCAAATCAAGTGTATGTAAGAATTAGAAAATATATAAGCAACAAATTAATGAGCTTGAAGTCTTTGTTGGAGCATCTTCACCAGGTTCTTTGCTGTGGTTGAGAACTCCTCGTTCATCTGCACAAGTAGATATATACAATCATTTACACACATATATATTAACTTGTGAAACCGGGTACTCGCAAACACAACTTGAAATGAAAACTTGTAATATTTGAAGTACAAAAAGATTTTGTACAACCCTCACAGAATACAAGACTCTCACTCTCACTGCACCCGACTCTTGATGGACACACTACATACGTGTGTGATTGAGACGTATTTGCTCAATCAAACACACACCTCACTCGAGAAACACATTCAACTCACTTGAAAACTATGTATGAATTATCTCAACAAATAAGTATGGTATATATGTTGAAGCAACAAATCTTCTGTTATGCACAATTCTGTTTCACTTTAATTCCTTCCTATATCCTGTGAAATTGTTTTGTTAGGAAATGGATTAGCGACGAAATGAAAACGAATAATATATGCAACATATATATGATCTCAATAGATATTATGTACCTTGGCAAGAACCGTGATAACCATGGTGTATTTACCAAAATCCATTGCATTGTAATTGATCATGTCAAGATTAAGCCTTTGGATCTCCTCCAATACTCTCCCAACTCTCTCTTGCTTTCTCTCACAGTGCACCTTGATGAATACGTCTTTGTACGAAATTCTTGCTTCAACTTCTAGAAGTTGATCATCGCCCAAAGAGTTGGCTATACCCGATTTCTCATCATCAGACAACAAAATCGATGAGATTGTGTTGCGATCTTCTGCTGATGAAACCCGGGGTTTCCCAATAGAACCAACAATCTCCTTTTCCCTTTTCAATGTTTGTTCCTCCAATGCCTTCACTTGTGCCTGAAGTTGCTTCACGTAACCCACAGTTTCTTCTAGAACAGATGCCTTGTCCAACTATATATATGAGCAAAGTAGCCTTCTTTTAGTCGTTAAGTAACTGTGTGCGTGTGTGTCTATATATATAGATCGAGGTTAATTATTTGAACTAGGCCTAGGTACTTTATATAACAAATGTTTCTTCCATTAAGTTTGGATATAAAACATACTTCATATGACCTAATTTATTCACTTCTTTAGAACTTTAATATATGTTTGGTTGAACTCGGTCACTCTATATTTTATTTAGTTGAACATAAAAGTTTCTAGAAATTCATTTAAACTAACTACTATATATATATATATATATATATATATATATATATTATAGCCTTTAGATATATAAGAGATTTTCATTTTCTTAAATAAAATAAATTAATAGGAGATTAGAGATAAGAATAGGGAAATAGATTTTATCCACCCCTCATTATAATAATTTGTAGAACTTCGATCAGTTTTTCACAGGAATTTCAGTTCTCTTGTTTTTCGATTCTTGAAAAGAAAAAATGAAACACATACGTACACTAGCAATTACTTCATACAATCTTGCTCTTCTATGAAGTACACAAGTCTAACCAAACGGGTCTTAGGGAGCTAGGTGATATCTAATATATGATACATATGAATTAAGTGTCCAAATTAAAGCTCAAAATTTCTAATTGTGACAACCTCTAGTATTCCAAATTTTCTCTTCTTAGTAAAACAAAATGCATATTCTTCAAATTATTTTTGCTTAAACTCTAACAACTTTATCATTTTAAAGATTTGGAGAAGATTTTAACTTTGGAGAATGGTGTTGAGTCGAGGAATCCATTATCCATGTACTATCTCTCTCTTTTGTTGATAGCTTCCCTATTTTGGAGAAAACAACAACAACCCAGTTAATCCCGCTTTAAAGCGGGGTCTGGGGGGTCAGGATGTACGCACTCATACCCCGAACAGGTCGAGAGAGTGTTTCCAATAGACCCAGAACAATAGGACAATAGAACCACATAGTAATAAGACTCAGAGTAGGGAGCAGAACAGGATGTAAAATATGTTGAAAAAAAAACACTTAAGTTTCTCCAAAATTCTCAAGATCTCCGTTTTGGGGAAGTTATTAAATTTTTTTTGGGAAGTTATTATTAATTAATTAATTGGGGATTCTGATTCAGTATCCTTCAAATTAAAGGGTGATAGGGGGAGTTGATCGAAATCCAAACAGTACAGGTAAGAATGAAATCAGATTTGCAGTACCTTCTTAAGGCCGGGGAGGAGGGAGGAAAGGTGGATGAATCCCTGATTCAGCTTCTCTCTGCGCTTCCTTTCAGCCACCACATTCTCCTGCGCCGGATTAGCGCCACCGATTTTCTTGCCGGCAGATCTATGGGGTGCTGCCGGCTGGATTAGGTCAACCTGAGGATCACCGGAAACCGCCTCCATGTTAGGCGAACATTGAAGGGGGTAGTCGAAGGGCCTCATCATCTCAAGCTGCCACTCACTTTCATGGATAAGCCTTGCTTCATCTTCCATGTCTTCCTGCAATTTCAATTAACCCCCAATTAAACATCAATAACAATATCAATTAGAAGTTGAAGCTCTAGCTAGCTAGCTAGCTAGGGTTTCTATCATGAATCGACAAAATTAGTAGTAGTATGAATTACAAGCTCGTATGGCCAACTGACTCCGGAGGAATTCATCAGATCCATTCAATGTATATAGTGCAGATGCCTTTGTTAGATACTTCTGATCCCTTCGACTGACATATATGTCTCCGTTCTGCAAGTTTAATTGTGTATTTAAATCCCTCTAAACATTAATTACTCTCTCCAGCCCGCTAAAACGATATATAAAATATTAAAGTTTTTTATTTCACATTTTTTACGATGATAAAAAAAAATGATATATAAAATATTAAAGTTTTTTATTTTTTTTTAAAAATAATATCGTAGTTATTACTAATAAGTATAAAATTTATTAATGATATTTCATTATGTAGTTTTTATTTTCTAAAAAATAAAAAAAAAAGCATAAGTGAATATAGTAGTAAATTAAATGACATGTTTGTTTTAAGAAGTAAAAATTATCATGAGGGTACAAAAAACATCCAAATTAAGTAATCTTGAGATTATAGTTGAACCGGCCTCCATCTATAGAGGTGTTTTCGTGCTACTAAAATATACACCGTATTAGGCCAAAAAAAAAAAAAAGACACACAAATTAAAATGACAAATGATTAATATGGTGGAAATTAAAAACGTTTCGACTATACGTCTTTATAGACGTGCTTGCACGTCTTTAAAGACGTTCAAGTAGGGTGAGAGTCACCCGAAGCAGGACGTGCAAGCACGTTTTATTAAAAAAAAAAAACGTGCTTGCACGTCCTTAAGGACGTGCAAGCCCGTCTTCTAAAAGGCGAAGAGGACGTGCCTCTTCGTCTTCGTTCCTTCTTCGTCCAGAGTTATCGAGAGCGAGAGAGAGAGATTGCCGGAGAGAAATTGAGAGCGAGAGAGAGATTGCCGGAGAGAGAGGTCGCCGGAGAGAGAGAAAGAGAAAGAGATCGAGACAGAGAGATGGAGCCGGAGAGAGAGGATGTGGTGGTGGCTGAGGAGGTTGGTGGAGGGGCGGTGGAGCAGGTGGCCGGGGGAGGAGCAGGTGGGCTGGGGGAGGGGGTGGCGGTGGAGCAGGTGGCCGGGGGTGGTTGTGGGGCGGCGCCCATGGAGGTTGAGGAGGGTGGTGGTGGTGACGGTGGTGGCGGTGGAGACGCATCGCCGGCAACGTCTGGTGGTGGTGGTGGTGATGGCGGCGGAGTGGCGGAGGCGGAACCGCCACTAAAAACATTAAAATATAATAAAATACATAGAAATAAATTTAAATTTAAAGAAAATAAAAACATTAAAATATAATAAATTATAATAAAATACATAAAAATAAATTGAAATTGAAAGAAAATAAAAACATTAAAATATAATAAATTATAATAAAATACATAGAAATAAATTTAAATTGAAAGAAAATAAAAACATTAAAATATAATAAAATACATAAAAATAAATTGAAATTGAAAGAAAATAAAAACATTAAAATATAATAAATTATAATAAAATACATAGAAATAAATTTAAATTGAAAGAAAATAAAAACATTAAAATATAATAAAATACATAAAAATAAATTTAAATTGAAAGAAAATAAAAACATTAAAATATAATAAATTATATTAAATTATAATATAATAAATTATAATAAAATACATTTCATAATAACAGGCAGGGAGGCTCATGAGGGGGGACGGTACCCTCCGACCTGTTACGTTCGGCGACCGGGTAGCGGTAAGCCAGATTCCAGAGAGGACAGTACCCGACAGTTCGACAGCCACAGTCGACGATCTGCTCGCGTCTGCAGATCGGCACCAGCAGTCGATGGGGACCCCCCCGGCCGACGAGCACGACACCTTCTGGACGGGTATGCCACATTGGGATCCTTCTGGCGATGCGATGATGGGGTTGCAGCCTTCTTTAGAGCCCCCTGAGGTTTTGAGTAGCTGCATCACCGACGTAGTCGCTAGGCGACGGGCCGACATGGGTAGACCTCCTACTCGTGTTCCACCCACCATCCCGGAGGCATCTTCTTCCGCCGTTCCGGAGACTTCTGCTTCAGCCGTGCCGGCAGAGGCTTCTACTTCAGCCGTGCCAGTGGCTTCTACATCCGGCACACACGAGCCCGAGCCTTCGACCTCCGCCACACCAGCGGCGATCTCCTTGGGCTCTGCAGATGATGTGATCCCTGATGTCGTTGAGGATGCTGACGACGGTCAGGAGGGGCAGGCTCAGGGCCAGGGGGGCCCACAGGTAGAGCCCGAGCCCATCCCTGTGCAGGCTGCCGCACCGACTGTGCAGGTCGACCCTTTATTGCCGCCGGGAGAGCTGCTTGTGTCTTACAGGCATCACCGGGCGTACCAGGTGTGGAGAGATCCTACGGTGGAGCTGCCGCTGCTGAGGTCCGGTGGATGCCTTTTGGGCGTGATCTGGACTTCAACGGGCAGTACCGTCAGTCCACCTATCGGGGCACCATCACCTTCTGCGGGGAGGAGGAGCCGTATATGCCCGATAGGTGCCTCCGGCAGTTCGGACGGTTCCAGGGGATCCCGTAGGCCGTCATCGCGCCGGATCAGGTCTGCCGCGACACGAACCTGAAGAACGCGCGGTACATCGCCGTGTTTGCCCCGGGCCACAACAGGTTGCGGGACCTGCAGGATGAGGGTCGCTTCTACAGGCTGGCCGAGCACAGGCGCACCAGCGAGGATTGCCAGGCCGGTGTCACTACAGATTACTTGCCTTGGTACGCGTCGCAGAGCCGGTCGTACGTGCTGCCGACCACGCCACCCCATCCCGACCCGCCGGCGCCCGTTCACCCGATCGGCATGGACCCATGGGTGGACCTCCCTCAGCCTCCCGTCATCCATCCGGCGTTGGCGGCCCGCTTGCACGAGATGGAGGGCTATTGGAGGGCCCTGTCTACCGACCCTCGCCTTGACGAGCTATTAGACGAGGTGACGGGTATTTTGGATCATGTTGTACGCCATCCTGTAGACCAGTGATGTACTTTTGCAGTTTCTATCTTGATATTATACTTTTATATTACGGATTTTGTATCTATCTCTATATTTCTATTAGACTCTTCTCATTTCTTCAGAGTCATATTGAACGTAAACATCAAAAACGAAAACGTTAATATGATAAGGTTGCCCGATAACGAAAACGAAAACGTTAATATGATAAGGTCGAGGGCTATTTGTGTATGTTGTTTATAACATTTAAAATGGATAGGAACTTCCCTCAGGATTTGTGAAGGAGCACAGAAACAGATTGTCGAAGTAGATCGACAATCTGTTTCTGTGCTCCTTGATACAACTACCTTACAAATTGGCTAGTGTCTAAGGGTAGGCTAGGGTTTAGGGGGGTTTGGCTAGGGTTTTAGGGTTTGTCGAAACTGCACGTCCTTAAGGACGTGCAATTTCCTTACCCTAAAACCCTAACCTACCCAAACCCTAAAACCCTAGCCAAACCCTAAACCCTAGCACGTCCTTAAGGACGTGATAGGGTTCTGCTTACAACTAACGCAACAGTGCCTATTTGAAGCGATGGAGGACAGCTTCATTCCGCACTCCAAAACAAAGTGCGACTTCTTTCGATATATTCTTTCGCCGTTAGAATTGTTATGGCCGAGCCACAAAGCAATCCTCGTCTCCAAGTATCCCAAGTACGGATAGGTTTCGTAGAGTCAACATATTTCGTATTCCTTCCGTTTTGTTCATATTTCCAATTATGTGAATACAGTTTCGAGACTTTACGTCTGAGTTCTCGGACCCAAGGGTTTGGAATGACCGTGACGAAATGGTTACGCATTTCAAGGACTTGGGTCGGAGACACTGCATGATTTTAGTAATCAAGCGGTCTTGGACGGGGGCGTCGAATCGTCCAGGCGGGGTTATCCTTGCTTGCGAGCAGTTTGGGGAGTACCGACCACGCGGGAGGAAGCTCCGGAGCACGCAGTCGAAGATAAGTGGTTGTCCATTCTCTCTACACGGACACGAAGCTCCGCCGGGTCAGTGGCGCATGACGGTAACCCATGGTGTTCATAACCACGGGCTTTCCACGAGCTTGAAGGGTCACGTCATCGCCGGACAGATGACAGAGGGGGAAAAGAAGATGGCGAGGTGGATGAAGGAAGTTGGCACGCCTCCAAAATTCATTGGGTACGGATTGAGGCAGTTGGATGATACCAGCGTCACGTCAAGGAAGAGCCTTACTGATGCGGGACCATCCAAGACACCTTCGGACACACCTATACTTGGGGATGGACCTATGATTCGAGATCATGAGAATGATGTCATCCTCAAGAGGAAGAAGAAGGCTCCACCTTGGGTCGTTCGTTTTTGGGTTCGTTCATGCACAGCTGACAGCTTTCCGACGTCTCAGTAAAATGAGTCGTACGGATTCAATATTAACCGGATTAGATCGTGCCATACCTTGTCAGAACGAGGACGAAGAGATCTACAACTTTGCTGTTGAAGGTTTTTCCAGATTCGATCTAGAGCTTGGCCGAAAATCACATTCTTTGGGCTGTCACTGTTTTAGACGGGAAATTCTTAAGTGTTGGAACTCTTTTTATTGCTATTTTTAGAGACCTTATTTACTTAAGTTATTTTTAGTATTTTAGGGATTTAAGTTAATTTCTATTATATTTATTATATTCATTAAAATCGGCCCTAGGATTTTCTATATTAGAACGGCTGATTTCTCCATTGTAACATAGACGTCTCTTTTATGAAATTTCAGTTTGTGTGAAACACAATTGAGAGAAAGTCAATCGACTCGAAGTGTGGCTCGTCGATTGCAAATTGGTTATAGATCCTGCTTGGTTTGCTTTGAGTTCGTCAACCTTACGAGAGCTTGGTGATCCAGGTAATCACAAGTCCCCTCCTTGTGCCTCCAAGTTGTCCACTTGGTTGTGTAAGGTTGTAGAGGCGGGCTTTATAGTCGTTGGTATTTGGTTCCTACCCTCTTAGGAGGCCTGGGGTCTTTATCTCGTTCTATTTTAGTTCGAATCAGTCCTTATCGGTCGTGTCTTTGTTATCAATTTCGAGTCTTGCATATTGTTCACTGAGTCTTTGCGTGTTTTGCTTCCGTTCTTGTTATCTCTTGTTTGATTGTCGAAGATCGGGCCATCCTACGGCTAACCCCGTATCACTTACCAACACGCCCGCCATGATGGTCGCCGAAGAAAGAGGTAGTCGGACGATGATCCAGGATACCTTGCACCATCTGCGGGAAAGAAGGTACTACTACGACTTCAGACGACATCCGGATGACGACAACGTCTTGAGAGACCTCTTCCTGGCGCATCCCGACGGGATACGCCTTCTCCGAAGGTTCCATTACGTCATCATAATGGACAGCACATACAAAACAAATGCATAAGTTACTTAATTACGATTACATTATTGCACATATAGCCAATTATAAAGTATTTTATATGTAACATATTTACACTTGCAGATATGGGATTCCTTTGTGCGAGGTGGTCGGGTTCACACCCTCAGGCAATACTTACTGCATCGCCTATGCCTTCATGTCGCAAGAGAACGAAGACACATACGCCTGGGTGTTGCGACAGCTTCAGATTTTGCTTGGGACGGTTCAGCCTCAAGCTATCATGACTGATCGAGAGCTAGGTCTCTTGGCGGCGCTGAATGTTGTCTTCCCCGACGTCCAACATCTCCTTTGTTGGTTACACGTGACGAGAAGATGCGAGGAAGCAGCTCTGAAGATCACGAAGAATTTAAACCACACTGGCATCTTTAAGGGCAACTGTTGGGGGCTGTTCGAATCGAGGTCGGAGGAATCATTCAACCGACGTCGTCGGGCGCTACGAGCTGCATGACACCCATTCCCAGGTGTGGTGGCGTATTTGGAGTCAGTTTGGCTTCCATACAGCAGGAGCATATTACGGTACTACGTAGATAATGTCTTCCATCTCGACACCCGTACGACAAACAGGTACAACCTTACTTCATATCTCCCATTACAATATGATATAATATCGAATATTTAATGGTATGCACTTCAATGTGTACAGAGTTGAGGGTCAACACAAGGTTCTGAAGGAGGCACTTCACTCATCGACTGGTGACTTCCGCATCGTGATCGATGCAATCCATAGAGTCAACGATTGTCAACTGCATGAGCTGCAAACTGCTTTGGAGATCGACCGCTTCAAATGGCCAACAGCGGCGTATAAAGTCAACCTTTTAGATGAGGTAAAGACTTTAATCTCCAAAAAGTGCTTCGATTATCTGTACAAGATGTGGCAGGACGTCGTGAACCAAAAGGTTCCTCCGGTATGCACGGACCGACATTGGAGGTTTGTTACGGGATCCCTTGTGTCCATGAGATTCAGGCATACGTCAACTCCGGTACTCCGATACCCGCCAAGGACATCCACCCGTTCTGGATGGATTTGACATGGACTGACCTCGACGACACCCCACTGCCGTATGAGCTGTCATCTTCATACACGACTTCCAACGATGTATGCGAGGATGAGCTGCACCCACCCTCATCAGCAAGCGTCCGAAGGAAAGGGAGGCCTCGGGGGTCGAGGAATGCTTGCAGAACCAACCCGTTGCCATACGAGGAGGTAAGGGAAAGGTTTGAGAGAGAAGAAGCGCGTGCTGCTCGAAATGCTGCTCGGCCTCGTCCACAAGCGACCTCAGCTCGACGTGGACATGATGATGTGTTCGGAGGGTTCAACTGGGGTCGAAAAAACGTTGATCCCTTCATGCTCGGTCATATTCAGACGGTGAGGGACACTGTTGGAGATGGTCATTGTGGCTACCGTGCTTTGACGGCTTTGACATCACCGATCGACGAGACTGCTTTCCCGGAACTCAAAACGTTACTATGCAATCACTTGGAGGATCACGTCGATCTGTACGCCGGTTGTTATATGGGAGAGTACCCATTCCAGCAGTTCGTCGACTACCAGAGATGGGTCGGAGCCACACATGGTGATAGGAGACGGTGGATAGAGCTACCCATCATGGGTTTAGTATTTGCGACGGTATATCAGATTCCTCTCGTCGTCCTAGCTTTGCATCATCCGTTCACATGTCTCCTCATGATCTCGCCGACATTTGCTAACAACCCTCCCCAATCAGCAACTCTTGGTGTAGCCTGCATCGGAAACCAAGACCATTTTGCCGTGGTACGACTTCAAACGTCTTTTTTATTACTTATTCATGCTTTTCATACATATGTCAATACTCTAACTCTAAATTTTTGTTCTCATAGATCTGGCTGCGTCCTAACGCTCCTCTTCCGCCGCCTCCACTAGAATGGGTCGAACATCATCATCCGAGCGTCGAAGGATGGGATGCTCCGTTTCAAGCTCAGATTGAGAGATTTAGAGCCTTGCGTGCCGAGTCCGGCCGTCCTTTACTATTTTCCTAGATTGTATTCCACAACTTTATTAAAATTATGAATGTAAACCTTTTTTTCCGTTCCTTGTAACGTTATTCGCATATTATCCGAATGAAAACCTTAACAATTTTTGTGTTCTGTTTAATTTGACCCTAAATCCTTCAAATCCACTAGCTAAACACAATTTTATCAATTAACATTACAAAACCGTCGGAAAACCTAAACCCCTAACCCTAAACCCTAAATCCTAAACGCAAAACCCTAACTAGGGTTTGCACGTCCTTAACAACGTGCAAGACGTTTTTAGCGGACGTGCACCATCTCAGACTTGCACGTCCTTAAGGACGTGCAAATCCTTAATCCGGATTTGCGGTGTATATAGTAACACCCAATTAAAAATCCTCAATCTACAAAGCATGTAGAGTGTGAGATAAAAATCACGTCCCTTTGTATTGAGAAGGATTTTCAAAGAGATCTACGTACTTATCTTATTGAAATATCTAAGACTTCACTATTGATCATAAACATGTAACAAGAAAAACAAACTAAACCTACAACTAACGCTAACTAACCTTGAAACCTTTGATACGCGATTATTCGTACTCTTTAATCGATTCTCATACCGATTATCTAATCCTAATACATATATTATGAAACGATGAAAACAAGATAAAACATCTTTCGTATCTACTAGCTCTTCCTTTTTACCCTTTTTTTTTGTCGAAGAGTCGACTTTGCACATCTAGTCGTGCTTTTATATTATTAAAAAAAAAGGTTAAGTAGTCAGCATATAGGGATAGTCCGACCCCTTACATCGTCATACACAACAAATTAAAAGCACAACCAAATGGGTAAAACAATGCAGATGTTATAGTCAAACGCTAAACTAGCCAACTGGTTCGCTACACGATTATCTTCACGGAACACACGTTGAAACTGGACAATCTAGTCTCTAAGTAGAAATTCATAACATTTGTTAACCATGCTAGCCAGTGGGTGGCACCGTGTCATCGATCTCTTTGCCTAGAATATGTAGTTGCTACAATTTATGAGTCTGTTTCCAGCATCACATGTTTGCAGCCTTTATCCCAGGCAATACAAAGCCCCTTTAGAACTTTCTAAAGCTCTGCTTTCGGGACTGTACAGTTACCTGTGTTCATAACAAAGCCACGATCTCACTCACCGACACTATTCCTAATGATTCCCGCAGTTGTGGCCCGCCCATCTCCTAGCTCGAACATCACAATAGACACATATTTTCATTTTTTTTACCTCAATCCATTTTCCATTATTTTAAAATTCTTAAAATATATTTGGTACTTTATAATTAAATAATAATAATTTTTTTTACAAATTTAAGGTATTCTCTCCCTATAATTTTTTCCAAAATTATTTCTTATAAAAATTATCCATAAAAACTCGTGTCCGCCCTGAAAAAACTTCTGGATCCGCCCCTGCACTAGTGTGAAGGACTGAAAAATGTCCGAGCTACACCTGCAAACTGTAAAGAGCTCAAGCAAAATAAATGCTCCAAGGCAACCTCATTCAATGGAGGTGAATAAGCCAAAAACGGCACAGCAGCAAAGCTGCAAATGATGATCCCAAAAAAACCCTATAGAAATCAGGTGACAAGTGACCTTTTATATTCCTAGGATCCTACATTACGTGACAAGCATGCCCTTAGGCTTATTACAACAAAAAAGCAATAAAACAGTAAATTGTAAGGCAAGAGCGAGGAGAGGAAAAGTGGCTAGAGGACCACAGCAACACAACAGTGATGGTTGAGACTATAAAGTCTATTATGAACCATGACCTAGTCTTCATATCCCCTCCTCAAGTTGGGCGTGTGTTGAAGCCAACAAGTCCCAACTTGCAAGAGAAAAAATAATGAGATTTCTCTCCCAAAGGCTTTGTCAAGATATTAGCTAATTGAACCCCCGTACGAACATGCTGATGTTGAACAAATCCTGCCACTAGGAACTTTCTAATGAAGTGGCAATCAATCTTGAGATGTTTAGTTCTCTCATGAAATACCGGATTCTCAACAATATGGATTGCTGCCTTGTTATCACAGTAAAGAGGAATTGGCAATGGAACATTAAGTCTCAAGGTAGTAAGCACACCTTTAATCCCGATCAACTCACTTGTGGTGGTTGACATACTCTTATAATCTCCTTCTGCAGATGATTTAGAAACATTGGCTTGTTTATTAGTTTTCCATGACACTAGAGCATCTCCAATGAACACATAATACCCTGTTAATGACTTTGCACTGAACTGGCAAGTCTCCCAATCTGCATCACAGTATGCAGACATTGCTAGATTGGAAATTACTGGATAATAAAGTCCCACACCTGCAATCCCTCTCAAATATCTCACAATGTGGAGAGCTGCCTCATAGTGTGGCTTCAAACATCTCTGCATAGGGAACATAGCAGGCTTGCAATCCATCATGTTGCAATATGCAATTACATCCATCACATACTTCCTTTGATGGAGATGAGTACCTGATCTATCCCTCAAAATTTCTAGACCCAGAAAGTACCTTGCAAGGCCTAGGTCTTTGATTGTGAACTTATCAGGAAATGCTCTCTTTGTCTCTGTAATCACAGTATCATTATCACCAGTGAGCAATACATCATCCACATAGACCAAAGCTACCACAATTCCTGAGGATACATGTTTCACAAACATTGAATAATCCTCTAAACTCTGTTCATATCCCATACTGATCAGAAATTTACATAACTCTATGTTCCATTGCCTGGATGCTTGCTTTAATCCATAAATGGATTTGTTCAACTTGCCAACCTTATGAGAATTCCCTGAGTTGTATCCCTCTGGAGGCTTCATGTAAACTTTCTCTTCCAAATAACCATGAAAAAAGGCATTGTTCACATCTAGTTGATGCAAGGGCCATTGCTTAGCAGTAGCAATAGGCAATAGCAAGCAAAACTCTCACTGTACTGAATTTTGCAACTGGGGAAAATGTATGCTTGTAATCTTTCCCTTTGATCTGATTATAGCCCTTGGCTACCAGTCTAGCCTTGAACCTTTCCACTGTTCCATCAGGCTTGTATTTCACTTTGTAAACCCATTTGTTGCCAATTGCCTTCTGACCTCGTGGTAGATCAACCATTTCCCAGGTCTTATTTTCCTCCAGTGCTCTAATTTCCTGATCCATAGCCACATTCCAGTGATCATATTTAACTGTCTGACCATAATGTGATGGCTCATAAACACTTGCCATGCAGACAAATGATTTCACAAAACTAGGTTCAAAATTCACTGTAGGATCTAAGCAAACAGCAAGAAAAGACTGTGATGAAGACTCATTTCTTCTTTATCCTTGACAAACAAAATCATTCAATCTCCTGGGTTGCACAATCTGTCTAGTGGATCTCCTTAATGGTGGGAATTCATTATAATCATTCAACATATCTACTGATATCACAGGAGAACCATTCTGCTCAATTCTTGATAAAGAATCACTAACATATCCATTGTTACCTTCTGGAGAATTTACTGAACCCTCTTCCATATTTACATGGGAAGCATCCATGTGATTGGGTGCTGTGCTTACTGGTCTGTAGCCATTATCAACATCATCAGCAAGGTTTACTAATGGAAAAATATAGTCTCTCTCATTCTCTACAACACCCCCATCAGTCACAGATTCCTTAAAAGGATCAAATACATTTTCATGAAATGTGGCATGTCTGCTAACAAAGGCAGTTCTATTCTTTATATCCCACAACCTGTAGGCCTTTTGACCATGTGGGTAACTTAGCAATACACATCTTCTAGCCTTAACTCCCATTTTTTTCGTTTTCTGAATTTCCAACTGGAGCATAACAGAGACATCCTATTACCTTCAACTCATCATAGGATGTCCTTTTCTGAAACAACTTTTCATGAGGTGTTTTCCACCCCAAGACCTTTGTTGGCAGTTTGTTAATGACATGAGTAGCAGCTAGGATGCATTCTTCCCAAAATTTCATAGGCAAAGAAGAATGGATCCTCATAGACCTTGCTGTTTCAACCAAGTGTCTATGCTTCCTTTCTACCCTTCCATTTTACTGAGGAGTATAAGGCACTGTTTTATGATGCAATATCCCATTTGCTGCAAGAAATTCCTCACACCTCCTTGATGTGAATTCACCCCCATTGTCAGTTCTGATGCATTTGAATGAAGCATCAAACTGATTCTTACCATTAAGCTACAAAATCACTTATAGCTTTAAAAACACTCAGCTTATCCCTGAGCAAGAAGGTCCAAGTGACCCTTGTACAATCATCTAAAACAGTTAAAAAATAGCTGAAATTATTGTATGTTGGAGTCCTGTATGGGCCCCATAAATCCATGTGAAGCAATTCAAAAGGCTTTTCTGCCATGCTCATACTTCTCTCAAAAGGAAGTCTATGGTGCTTGCAAAGAGCACAAGTTTCACAGTGAAAACCATTCAAGTCTGGCTCATTAACAATATCCAAATGCCTCATCTTGGATACAGAAGTGTGACCAAGTCTAGCATGTGCAATAACTAAAGTACTTCTAACTTTATTACAAGAGACTTCAGGAAATAAACAATTGCTATGACCAGCTTCCATCTCGTTCAGTCTTCACCAACCCTTAGCCTGCTCATCTGACAACACCTTATATAGCCCATGTCTTCTCTTTCCAGCTAGCAAAATTCTTCTAGTTCCAGGGTCCTGAATACAACATGAAGAATTTGTAAATACAGCTATCAATTTCTCATTAGCATCAAGCAACTTTCCCACTGACAACAGATTATGTTTAAAGCCTGGCACCAACAAGACCTCATCAAGACAAATAGAATCATTTAGCTGCAATTTCCCCATCTCACTAACTGTCTTAATCGATCCATCAGGCAATCCAATGAGAACATGTCTATCTAGTCTGACTTTATCAAATACTATGTGATCACTGGATATCATGTGATCTGTAGCACCTGTATCAACAATCCATTCCAAAAGGGATCCTTTATTACAACTATTTTCATGAGTGAAAGATGAAACTTTACCTGCAAAGTTGGCATATGCATTCTCAGTGGAAGCCTTGCCTTTCATCCTTTTCATAACCTCTTGAAAAACTGCATTGACCATAGCACTATCCATCTGCTCATCCTTATCAGTTCCTCCCATGTCATCAAGAGGTGTGCTCATCACACTTTTGTTCACTAAGCCTGCCGCATTTGCAGAACCTCTTCCCCCAGTGGTTCCTTTCTGTTCCTCCTTCAAGGTTTTAAACCATTCTGGCACCCCATGAAGCTTGAAACATTGATCTTCAGTGTGCCCTCTATAGTTGCAATGAGTGCACTTCTGCTCATACTTGAGCCTCTTAAGTTATTTCCAGTCTTTCCATTCCTTCTTCTGACCCTGAGAACTCTGATTCCCAAAACTTGAAGGTGAACTCTGCTGGCTTCTGTAATTGTTCTTGGCAGCAATAAAAGCACTAGCATCCATTGAGTTTTCATGAGTCATACCAGCTACATTTGACCCTCTCTCAATCTGCTGTAAGATGAAATACGCCTTGTTGATTGTAGGAAGTGGATCCATTGCTAATATCTGATTTCTGGCTCCATCATAGTTCTCATTCAAACTGGCCAACAACTGCATAACCTTAGTCCTCGAATCCATCTCTGCTACTTTCCTTGTAAGATCACATGTGCACTATTTCAGTGCTCCACAAGAGCACTGAGGTATCCTTTCTAGAACCTGCAATTCATCCCAGTGCTTCTTCAAGGCATTGTAGACCTCTGCTAAACTCATGCTCCCTTGACTTATGTTGTTCAGTTTCTTCCGGATCTGGAAAATCAAAGGAGCATTTGATTGTCCAAATCTCTCAATGAATTCATCCCAAAGCTGTTTGGATGAATCCATAAACATGAACCCTTCTGCTATGCTCTTGTTCATGGAATTTAAGATCCAGCATCTGACCATGAAATCTGCCCTTATCCACCTCTGCAAAGCAGCATTAGTAACATTTGGCCCAATGTTCTAAATATCGGATATATCGGCCGATATATCGGGGATATTTAGAACACGATACGATATCGGGGTATCGGTTTGCTAATATCGGTTAACGCTATTTATCGGGTCAACGACCGATATATCGGTCAATATCGGGTTGACCGATTTATCGGTGCTATTGTACGACGTCGTTTTGTATTCTTTTTTAACGGAAAAATTAAAAAAAAAAGAGGCTAGAACCAATCAGACATTCAAATCTGAAATCGATCGTTCCAAACCCAACCAAACCTAGGACTTGCGTCTGCGAAGAGGGACTGCGAGGGCTTCTTCTCCGGTGAATCAGTGGTGCGACTGCGAGGGCTTCTTCTCCAGCTGGCCCTGGCTTCCTCACTTGCTTCTTCTCCGGTCGGCGGCCATCACTTCTTCTCCGACTGTGCGAGTGCTCTTCTCCGGCTGAGTGTTCTCCGGCGCAGCCACCTCGGTTTCTGCTCAAGTTACGGTTCTCCGGTCGCCCTTGCTTCTTCTCCGGCCTCCCCTGAGCATCTCCGACCGCCTCTGCAGTTCGGCACATTCAAGGTATGTCGGACGTCTTTTTTGTAGATTGATTTCATTTTGAGTTTGGGAGTAATTTGGAGTATAATATAAGTATGTGTAAATTGTGTTGTGGTTGTGTACTTGTAGTCATTATTCCATCTTATTTCGTTAAATTAGTTGAATTTGTGACTGATTTGGGACCAATGAGTCTACTGCATTCGCCATTCACTGTTATTAGTGTATATGGGACTGATAAATTCGATTTCATTTTGATTTGGGACTAATGAGTCTACTACTTCATTCACTGAATTTGGGACTAATAAGTATCAATTTTTATGTGTATTTTTAAATTTTAAAGTATAAATATATTATTTATAGTTAAAAATTAGCAAATCCGATATATCCCGATATCTCCTCGATATATCCCCGATATATCCTTTTTACCCCCAACCGATAACACCCCGATACACGATATTTCGACCATTGATCCGGCCTCACACATTCACCATTAATATCCCCGATATATCCTTTTTTACCCCCAAGCCGAACAAATCGAGCTTGGGCTCGGCTCGAACAAAACGAGCAAACCGAGCTCGAGCTTGTTCAAATACTCGCGAGCCGAGTTCGAGCTCGAGTAAAATTCGAGCCGAGCTCGAGCTTGAACAGTACCGAGCCGAGTATGAGCAGGCCAATACTCGGCTCGTTCGACTCGAATAACACCCCTACAGAAGACACTTGGTAAAGAAATCACAAACTGCCCATTAATTTTGTTTAGGGTGGCTCAAACGGGCCAAACCGAACCGAACGGTTCGGACCGAAACCGATGGCCCGATTTTTTTGGGACATCGAACCGAAGCCCGGCCCGAAACCGAGTATTCGGTTTTCGGTTTTTTCGGTCCGTGGCCCGAAAAAACCGAACCCTTTCAATTTGGATTGAACCTTTATTTTAAATATAAATTACACATTGGATATATATATATATATATATATATATATATATATATATATATATATATATATTAATATATTTATATGTATGTTTATTAATATATAAATATGTTTTTTAATATATATTAATATATAAATATGTTTTTTAATATATATTAATATATAAATATGTTTTTTAATATATATTAATATATTAATATATATGTATATGTTTATTAATATATTAATATATATTGTCATCTTATATATATAAAATTACACATTGCAACCTTAATTAAGTCACTGTTATTATTATTATTATTACACCTTAATTACGTACACAATGCACACACTTACCTACACATTACACACACGGTTAGTTTCATCACGGTTCATTCGGTTCGGTTTCGGTTTTCGGCCCGAAACCGAAATAAATTTTTTAACGGACCGTAGCCCGAACCGAATTATTTTCGGGCTAGACCGAAATCGAGTTTTCGGTTCGGTTTCGACTCGGTTTTCGGGCCGCTTCAATTTTTGAGCAACCCTAATTTTTTTTCATTAATTTTTTCACTAATTTATTTAAATTAGTGATAATAGAAAAAAAAAGGATTAATTTCACCATTTAATGGGCATTTGATATATATAAAAATTGAAGAATATTTTATAAGTAATTAACTCTATTATTTCTAATTTAAATATAGATAAATTAAATATGTCTAATTTTTAACTCAATAGATATAGTGATAGACAGGAAAAAAAATTAAAATTATATGCAAATCCAGCCTACATAAGATTATAACCCTAGTTCCGTGTCTGCTTGTGATCCTCATTTTTACCATCATAACTCTTCATTTTCATCACCACATCTAAATCTGGTGCTTATGCTGTGTTTGGAAGGTGATCGATTGTGGTAGATGATGGAGCTTACAAAAACAAAACAAAAAAAAGCTCATAGCTTCGGTGTTTGGCAGGTGATTATGGTAGATTGTTGGCGCATGGGAGATGGAGATTATGGAGATGGCGGGCGATTTTTTTTGGGGAATTATGAAATCTTGGCTCCCCAAAATTATGGTAAATTATGGAGATTATCCCCGTTATTGCCCTCGAGTGCGTGATGGAGTCTGATGGGAGGGTAGTAAGGGAAGGGTATTTTCGTCCTTTCCTTTCGAAATAATCATTCAACATCTATACACAACAAACACCATACCGAGATTATTTACAAAAAAAAAAAACTCCATAAACTCCTTAATCTACAAAAAAATCTCCATCTCCTAAAAATCTACATCTCCCAAAATAATCTCCAAAAAAGATCTACCATCAAACACGGCCTTAATATCCCCTTTTCCTTGTCCATCAATATGCATCTCCGTTCCAATCAAGAATAAGTAATTAAAAACAAAATTTATTTACAACTAATAAAATTTTCGCGCCATGACGCGATTTTTTTAAAATAAAATATTAATAGTATATATAATATTATAAAATATTAATTAAAGTTAAGATAAAAATCATAAAAAAAACTTTACCATAAATGTATCATATAATTCTCTCATATTTTTTTTAAAAAAAATCTCATTTAAAGTATAGTAGATAAATATAGATATTTTAAATCACTCGGTAATAATAATATTAATATCATTATAACTTTATTTAAATGTACGTGATGTGTCATAAGTTAACTAGTTATATTCAATGTTTTTGAAATTAAGCTCAATAGATAGTATATAAATTTGAGTTAAGCCGACTAGTTATATTAGATTGAATTCACTATTTTGAATTAAGTCCACCTAATAGTAAGTAAATATGTTAGAATTAAAGAAAAAAATGTGATTGGTTGAAAGAGATAAAAGAAATAATAAAATAATGTAGTCAATTATATGTAATTAAAGGCAAACTAGTGAAATTCCCGCGCCATGCCGCTTTTCGAGGAAAAAAATTGAAAATTGAAAAATAAAATATAAAATGTTTATTTTAAGGAAGAACAAAATAACAATATAAAAAATGTTCAAAATTTTTAAGACAATAATATTGTTTGGGGACGACATAGGTGTTCACAAAGGGCACAGAGTTGGTGCTTTAAGCTTCGTCCATGCAAATATTGGAAAAAAAAAAATGATTTATACAAAGGGATGAATTTGTATGATGGAAATTACTTTTAGGTTAAGAATAAATGTAGTACATATTAAATGGTAAATAGAAAAATTTGAATAATGAACAAAAGTCTGCAACTTATATAAAGAAGACAACAAAGAATTACGAATGGATGAATTTGTATGATGCAAAAGATAAGGCTCGGTAAAAAGATAGGCAAAGTTAACGATTTCTAGTATTATCAGAATGTTTCAACAACATGTTTGGGTGAGTAACTTCATCAACAAATGAACAATTTAACATAAAAAACACTCGGGGTTCTTTGAAAATCAAAATTGTTCATCAAACAACAACAACATCCAAGGGATAAAATAAACAAATTGAAATGAGTTCCAAAGAAGTAACCAAACAAACATCCAGGGAAAACAAAATGATCAACTCGACAATAACAAAGACTATTCCCTAAATAATCACGAAGGCCGATAACAGGAACATCAAGAGGTATTAGCTGGCTCAATTTTCACCTCGACCTTCTTCAGCTTCTTCGTTGACATGTGATATGATAGTCATCATCCTCATCCCCATTGTCGATGGCAACGTATTGTCGTCATTTGATTGGAGTAACCAAGGTCAGGACTTCGGAAGAACAACATCCGAATGAGAGTCTAAGGGTAAAAAAACAGTGAAAAGGTAGTTAGTTGAAATACATGCATTATTATTAATATAATGTAGATTGGATGAAATAAATGAGAATAAAAGGTGAAAAATTAGTATGTATATATGTTACTCTAATGATGGGGAAATCTAGGTATGCAAATGCATTACCTGCAAGCAAGGAGTCGATGAATGCACTGATCAATCAGCGCCAAATCGTTTGACATGCTTGAGGTGGTGTGTGTTTTATGATGGAGACTTCAGCAATATCAATATATCATTGAGGCTAGTGTATTCAACAATTAAACATGCCATGTCAAAACAAAAGATGAATACGAATGATGAGTTTGATGTATGAGGAAATGAGTTTTAGAGGAACATATTTATACTAAAGTAGGGCAAAAAGAATAACCTAAAATCAGAATATAATGTACGACATGATATAGTCAGGGAAAAAATATATAAGGAAAAGAATTGTTGAGTTTATTTAATTGAGATTGATACAATGTGAGGGATGATGATAAGAGAAAGTAAATCGGCTAGGAAAGTAGCAGATAGATATGACTTGCATAATAATAGTGGAGATTACAATACGGAGTGTAATATAATGTTATGAGGTAAAATTCAATTAGGAAAGAATATCAGAAGAGAATATATGAAAATATATAGGAATGAATAAAAAAATCATAATAAAAGTAGGAAAGAATCATATATAGATTTGAGGTAAATTGTACGTAGCAAGATGAGATTTAGTCAATGCCGCAATTTGAGGTATATTGTGCGTAGATAGAAACAACGGTAAAGGAATTGAATTTGATAAACTGAATTATAGAAAATGAATTTTAGAAATTGAGTTAAAGAATTGAATTTTAAAACAAACTTATTGCTGTCGAATCTCAGAAATAGAATGACAGAACTGAAAAATTAGGATTTATAGATATTGAATTACAAAGAATGTATTATAGAAAAGAATCAATGAAACTGAATTACCTAGAAGAAAACTCTCTCCCTTCTCTCTACTTGCTATAGAGAGAGAGAGACGGAAAATCCCTTCGGGGCACAAACCTGTTGTCGACCATGGGTCGGGGTGGTGCGCCGCCGTTCTCTGGTGCTCTATCGGAGTACTTGGAGTCGTGCTTGTGCCACCTTGCTCCGGTTACCATTGTATAATCCTCCGTGAAACGGAGATCGGATACTTTCTTCTTATGCATCCTTCTTATGGCACAAATAGTACCAATCTCTTTGGGGGTTCTACAGATCTTTGGTGGTGGAGCACTAATCACCTATCGCTCTCAACCAACGGGAATAATCGCGCCTTGATTCTCAGATTTAGGGTTTGCCCCCTTCTTCTCGATTTTCAGGCCCCAATCTCGCTTCTGTTGGATGTCGCCCACTGCCACCCTCCTTGTCGTGGCCTCAGTGGTGCTAGATTTGTGGGTTTCGCTCCGGTGTGCCCTTTGTCGGACCATATCTTTTTTCAATTCACCTTGTTGGTTTGATCTGTCTCGTCGTCGCTGTCGGCGTTGGCTTCGATCCGTCTTGTCACGGTCGGCCGGGCTGTTCGGTGCTGGTGTGGTGTTGTCCCGTCGCTTCGCCGACTGTCATTGCCACTGGCCTGCGTCGCGCCTGAATCTCTGTCAACTCCAGGTCTGGCCGGCTTTGTGCTGGTTCTCCGACCCTTAAACTTGTTGCGATCCTCTCCCTCCAATCCTCTGATTTGTGCCCCGGCATGGCTTCGGCTATCCACGTCCGGTGCTTGGCCTTCCGCCTCCGGGGTTGGGGATGGATGTTTGTATCGGTGGGTTGAAGGAGAATCAGACGCGCCTTCTGCTATCCTTGATTTCGGGCCTGCCTTGGGCCCGAAGGTGGCCTGGGTCTTGTGGATCCGGCCCAATGTCTGTTCTTTGGGCCCAAGACTCATGTTTTAGGTCCAAAGCTGCTCGGGCTAATAAAATACTATAAAATTAAGGATTAATTTTTTTCCTTTTGAGCAAACCAACCCAATATATACTTTCGATTGGGTATCGACCCCGCTCGTATGAGTGTATAATAGTTCCCGCTTGGGTTGACTAAATCCTTTTAGGTTTTCTCGGTGCTATTTACTCGGGCGATGTTCGGCTCTGCGATGGCGAGGTTTGGCGATCTTTTCCGTGGATTTGGTTTCGACGTTCGGTGTCGGGATAGGTTGGGATTGTGGTAGTGTGTTTTGCAGCGTCTCCTCTATCCGGGTTGACTACTTCCCTGGAGCTCGTCCTCACTGCCCGCAGGATGATCTGGTTGTGATACATCGCTGACCTACGGTTCTACTTCTGGGTGGGGCTTGGCTCCGTACGTCGTCTTCGAACGCATCCATTTTGGTTTGATCTCCTTGGTTTCATTGTATTGTAGTGTGCGTTTGCTTGAGTTTGCACCATTTCTAGTGTTGTATGGTTGTTAGACGGTTCTACCGTCTGCCGGCTTGTCCGGCCTTCAAGCTCAGATATGTCTGAACTCGAATTCTTACCTAATAAAAAAAAACTGAATTAGCTAATAAGTTGAATTTTATAACAAAATTAAACCAAATTTCACAAACAGATTTGAAGAAAGAGTTATAAATGCTGAAGGGAAAAAAAAAGTGGATTTTTTTAACAAAATTAGAAGAGTTGTACAACCCACTTTTGAAAAACTCATTTCATATCAAAAAAAAAGAACTTGAAGGACACAAGTTATCTAGCCTTGTCATATAACACATCTACCAAGTGATCTACTCTACAAATATCAGTCGTGCATTAAGTTCATCTTTATTAAAAGAAAAAAAAAACTCCTAGCAATGCCCACATCAAGTAACAGATGGCAAAATTAACCAAAAAAAAGTAACATATGGCAAATGATCACTACATTTACTAACAAAATATTACCCAAAGAACTAAAGTTTGCTATATATATATATCCCTAGTTCATGAAATGAAAAAGAAAAAAAAGAACATCAGGAAAAGATAACATACATGCCAAAGTGGGGTAACCACATAAATGTAGGGACATTTGATCCCAGAATCACACTGAAATGTAGTAAATTAGTAAATAAAGCAAAAACGAACAATTAGATTCCCATGCCAAGGCATATATGAAGGATGAGCAATTAGATAATAACAATAGTCCAAGGAAGTCAGCAAGTAAACAATTTTTTAAATGTACCTGCATATTAATAAGCCATAGAGAATAAGCACCCTCTGGCATGCCTAAATCAACTCTAAGGAGACTTTTTTCCTCCCATTACGCCTGAAACACGGAATCTATTCAGCAATGAATAAGAGTAACTTATAAACAAAAATTAGAATGTGACAAATTCGCGATTTATGAGATGATTTCAACTTCAAGGTCACACGCTTGCAGCAAAAATAGAACAATTATTTAGTACTTTCAAGCAAAAGCGTCATATTATCATCACTACAAAAAATGCTACTCTTAATTCTCAACACTCGCCACGACATGAGACAACTCAACAAAGTTACAGAAATCAAATTGATCAAACAAAGGCAAACCCTAAATTTTAATTAAAAAGAACAGTAGAAAGATGATGAAACTCAAAGAAAGGTATTTGGGGCTTACGCTTCGCCAGTGGAAGCGGAAGATCCTGGATCCCGCACTACAATCGTCGAAGGTCAAGATCAGGAGAGAGAGAAATCGAGGCTGTCAACCGGCTTCCAATCTTCGGGTTGGCCATTGATGGTGATGATTCCTACCCGAACTCGACGACGATCTAGGTGTCCGAGTTGGAGTTGCAGGTCCAGTCGTCTGATTTGTTATGCGATTGGACAAAGACAGTGAGCGACATCAGTGAACAGGCCAGGAAGAGGAGGCGAGAAGGGACAACTGAGTTCTTTTTCACCATGGTCGTGGAGCGAACAACCACAATCAAAATGAGGTGTTTGAAAGAAGGAGAAAGAACGGGAAAAGGAGAAAGAAGGAGGCGTCTGAATGAAGGAGAAAACATCACCATTAGAGAGAGGAAGGAGAAAGAACGAAAGATGCACGAAGCCACGTAGTCGGCAAAGGAGGAAGGAAGCGGCTGGCGGAGGAAGAAAGAGAAAACCTATATCAATCAAAAGCGTATAGAGGACGAATCAAATGTAAAGGTAAATTAAGGTTTTGTTTTGTAAAATGAAAAAAAAATTGAAGGGAAAAAGGAAAAAAACATGATTGGTTAGAAAGGAGTAAAACGTGGGGAGGCTGCCACATAAGAGAAGAGTATTCTGAATTAAGTAATTATATAGATAGATGAAATAAGTATATTCTTGCTTTCGCCAATCTCAACATCTCAATAATGTACTCTCCCTTTACTTTAATTTCTCAAATAAAGGATATAAACTTATAAGAGAGAATTGCAGCAAATATACAAAAACTGGGTGCCATTTGCAAAACTAACCTAACCCCCCCCCCTCCCCCCGTGAAAAAGTTGCAAAAATAGCAAATGCCATGAACAAATTGCACAAAATAACCGGTTTCTTAAGAGGGGGGGGGGGGGGGGGGGTAGAAGGTAAGCCTAATTAATACCCTATCACATCAAGTGTAAAAAGTAACCCGCCTTGCCTGAAAACCCCCAATTCCAGTTGAAGCGGTTTCAGAGCACAAGGGAGGTAGCGGTTTGGAGAAGACAAGCTGGTGAGGAGAAGATGCAATATTCGGTGACGAGAAGACGCCAAAGCCGGTGACACCGAAGCCGGGAGGAAAGTCGGGGAAGCCCTGCTTCCGCGTTTGGAGAAGGACAAAGAGCAAGAGGAAATCGCAGGAGTACCTGCCGATTTTGAAGAAGAAGAAGACCGCATCTGACAACGAAATCAAGTATGTTTTCAAACCCTCCTCCTATGGCCGAAAACCTTTTAGATTGTGGCACCATTGATATGTAAGCAGGTTGGGGAGGGATCGGGATAGTTGTTCTTGAAACCCTAAGTCTGTGGTGGTATGACCGATTTTGGGGTGTACTCGGTGATATGAGGGAATATGAACTTCAAATTGAAGGTCTCAGGGGCATAGAAATCAATTGAAAATGGTGATTAACAGGGGGAATTAGGAATTGGGACATGGGGAAGGCAACGAATCGCAAGATTGTGGCATCTGTAAATTACTGTCTGACATGTGTTTAGTAATCAGGATTGTGGGTAAATGTGTCAAATATCGATTTGGAGACGAATGAGAAACCTATATATGTGATGTCCGCATTTTTGGTCTTATTTTACATCATGTTTTCATTCCATTTGAGTCATTTTATTAGCTTTTGTGTTGGGAAAGTGTGTCGTTTGTGTTAGTTTTCGTATTGTTCAAGATATAGAGTCTACACAAGCTTTGGTGTGATTTTTGTAGGTTTTGGAGCTGATTTGGAAGAGTTTTGACGCACTTTAGAGCTTAATGAAAAATCATGAAGGCAATGGAGACGCAAAGCAAAAGCAAAAAGTGGTGTAGCCGGAGAAAAGCCTTATTTTCGCCATCCAACACTTCGATTCAAGATCTGGAGCCATCATGAGATTTATAGTCCTTGAAAAGATCTTTCCAACGCATATTCATATGCGTCAATCGGATTAACGAGGACTCAGGAAAGTGCGATTGAAGACAGAGTCGAAAAGCTGGAGAAAATCAGAAGTTACTGCATTCGAACAGATACCTCGGCGCCGACACCTGAGACCTCGGCGCCGATACCCCGCGCACCAGCATAATTTTCTGCGGGCTGTTTTAATTACTTTTTGGGCTTTTTAATTAAGGTTTCTATTTTATTCCTTTTTAGGATCTTTTAGTTAGATAGACTTGGGATATTTTATCCTTCCTTAGATAGATTATATTATTTTCCTTAGATAAAATCTCTTTCCTTGGAGATTAAGTCTTAATTTCTATCTTTAAATAAAGCCAATTAGAGGCTAATTAGGGATATCTCTCTCCACACAGCACACGACTGATTTTTACAGCAGCAAGGAACGGCGTTTTTTGGGAGTTTTGGTTGAAGAATATTGACGTTAATTTGAGGTTTGGTTTTATGCAATTTAAGATTATGAATTCTTCCATTGTTTTTATGTTTTCCTTTGCAATGAGTGAGTAGTTCCCCCATCTTCTAGGGTTGGGGTGAACACAACAATAAGCATGTGTGTGGATGAATGAATCTATGGTTATTTGATGTCTTTATCTTCTTCTACCCATGTGCTTAACCCTTTGATGAAAGTTTAAGGGAATTCATTGTTGCAATTGAATTGAAAGAGGAGATTGTTAACATTTATAGTAATTAGGGAACTTTGACGAAAGTGAAAGGGATCTAATTAAGAAGGGTAGAAACAAATAGGTTTTATGTGATCACCTCTATTATCTATTTGTTGAGTATGCGAAAGCTATCTCTTTAAGATAAAAGCATGATTTCTTACATGATTCATTGAGTTATACATGTGTTTGTTGTTGTGGTTGGCCCTAATCTTGGAAGTTTCTTCTCATACATTGAATTCATTTGTTACTTGAGCAAAAATCAGTGTGTTCACCACCATTTACAGCCCCTATTTGCGCCATTTATTCCCCTATTTTCGTTCATAAAACAACTAGGATAGAACCGCTGACATACTCCCTTGGATCGACCTTGATTTCCACTATACTATAGAGGGATTCGAGCATAAATATATTTGATTGGAGTGAGCATAGGCATCGATCTCCCCTCACGCTACGTCAAATTGGCGTCGTTGCCGGGGACACCCCTGGACAAAGAAAAGTTTCTGCAGAAACTTGAGAAGGCTACAGATACCTCGGCGCCGACACCCTGTACCTCGGCGCCGACACCCCCTCTTGAAGAGCGAATTGAAGAGCAACTTGTTGAGGTGGACGAGCCTATTTTCAGGGCCATTTCTACTCCGATCTCGACGCCGCAACTACCCTTGTTTCTAGAGAAGCCATGTGAGAAACCCCAAGAGCTAGTAAAGAAAGATCCGGAAGTAGTTGTTCGACGCAATACACTACCACCTTTTTCATTCACGGCGAAGGCAATTCCCGACGATCTCGAACAACCGTCTTTCGCATTCAAGTATGGGGTCCTCGCAAAGTGGCACGTTGAAGATGAGGCACTAGAAGAAGAAGAAGAAGTGGATGAATCTCTTCCCCCTCCACCATTGTACACCAAACTCCACAACGAAGCACATTTATTTGTGTACGATGGTGGGGAAACAAATCAAAACCATACCAAGAAGAGGAAGAGGAGCGCATATGAGGAAGACGTTTTTGCTAAGTGCTTTCCAAGACGGTTGCTAGCTAGATCCAAGAGAGATGAATGGGTGGAATGTTGGAGTGTCCACTCGGGAAGGTTCAAGCTCATCCAGAAGGAAAGGAAGAGAGGCATAAAAAGGTACAAGGAGCGAGAGCCATATCACTTGACTATCTATCCCGATGTGCCACCGGAGGATGTTCCACCACCACCTCCACCAGCTGAACCACCGGATCCACCACCTCCTCCCGATCCGGATTGAAGAGAAAAAGGGAAGTAGGTCAAGCTAGAGACTTCAAATATAGCGCTTACGGGAGGCAACCCGCTTTCTTGCTTTCTTTTCTTGCTTTTTGCTTTTGATTTTTTGTTAGGAATTAGATAGCCCAAGACTTACTGTTTTTGTTGAGAGAACAGGTCCTACAGATCAGCCATGGTGCATAGGAAAGAGCAGAAGCATGCCATGAAGAAAGTCGAAGTGCTGAGAAGTATCGACATCGATGCAGTCCCTGTCGGCGCCGACCCCTGTGCAGATTTGCAAACTTCTCCGAATTGCTCCATTTTTGCATCATTGCCCATGTGAGTTTCTTTTTTCCCTTTCCCTTGTTTTATTTTATTCAGTGGGGACACTGAAATTTTAAGTATGGGGTGGGGGAGATTCGAAATTCGCATGACTTAGCTTTGCATATTTTCGTCTTTTGTCTTTACTTGTTTTGCTTATTTGTGTCTTTTGTCTTGTATTTAGAGTCTATAAAAAAATGAAAAATATACAAAAAAATAAAAAAAATTGAAAAATGTCGAAAAAAGAAGAGAAAAAAAATGCATTGTTAGTTATGTTTTATACACCTACCTTAGATGTCCTATGATGATGCCTAATAATTGAGCTTGATCATGTAAAACCCTATGATATGTTTGGATGGTTTAGCCTAAGTCTCCTGGAAAGTTTGATTTTTATGTGGTAATTTGACTTGCGATTATAATTGAGCACATATGATTTTAAGTAGAGGTGATTGAAATCAAAATCTATGTCCTAGTGAGATATTTTTGACCTTATAGGGAATGTTCTTCATATTTTTATATTTCCCTCTATTTTTGATGTGTGATTACTCTCCTTATGTGATTACCTCTTGACATTGATGTAGTTATCTATTTCTTAAGACCGATTATGAGATACTAGTTCATTGCTTATTAAAATTAGATGATGGAGGACTTTTATTTTCTTAGCCATATTTTATCCATTCATTTATCTACCTTACATATTATCTTTTCTTGAAGCCATTTGAGCCTTGGCCTATTCTTTGTTAGCTCCACAAAATTGATTCCTAGCCGATTATAAGCTTGACCCTTTATTCGGGAATTAGGATTTAGAGTTGGTTGGAATTTGATTGAGTTGAGTTTGATGGAAAAGAAGCTAAGTTGTTGAGCTTTGTTGAGATGCTTTGAGTGAAGTTATGTAAGGTTGTGCATTATTCCTCATATTGTTCTTATATTTTAGAGGCTCCGAAAATTTATATATGCATGTATTATTGTAAAAAGAAAAAAAAAAGAAAAAAATGTCGGCGGAAAAAAAGAAATGCAGAGAAAAAAAAGTGTTTATTAAGAGCCTAGTTTATTATATGTGAGAGTCGGATGAAATTGTTGGTTGACAAGTATTTTCATGGGTTGATGATCTTGATTGTTGATGAGCATAGTTATGTGCTGAATTTTGAGATGAGTTGTTTGGTTGAGTTGAGTTGGAAGTTTAGGAGTCTTGATTCCCGGATTTTTAGCACCAATTTGCCTAAATAATTCCATACCTTTTATTTCTTACCAAGCCACATTACAACCCGGCCGAATGAAGTCTTCTTTAAAGTCTTTCATTGAGCCATAAGTCCTCTTGATGATTTTGATTGCTTTGACATCTCTGGTGGAGAGATTGGTGATATAAATAACAATGTCTATGTAGCTTTTTGGATTAAGGATGGAGTTGAGAGATGTTATTCAAAGCCTAAACACATTGAGAGTTGAGCGAAACACATATATCCTTGTGAGGTTGGATTTCGATTGCTTTTGCTTAGAGTTGCTTATATATGTGTGATGACGTTTGATTGCTTGATTCTTTTAGACCACTTGCGCTTATGATGTTGCTTTTTGGCGAAGGCGAAGACTTGAAGGATGTGTTGTAGGTAGTGGTTTTTGTTTGGTTATTGCTTGAGGACAAGCAAGTCTAAGTATGGGGTGTTTTGATGTTCGCATATTTAGTCATATTTTGCATCATGTTTTCATTCCATTTGAGTCATTTTATTAGCTTTTGTGTTGGGAAAGTGTGTCGTTTGTGTTAGTTTTCGTATTGTTCAAGATATAGAGTCTACACAAGCTTTGGTGTGATTTTTGTAGGTTTTGGAGCTGATTTGGAAGAGTTTTGACGCACTTTAGAGCTTAATGAAAAATCATGAAGGCAATGGAGACGCAAAGCAAAAGCAAAAAGTGGTGTAGCCGGAGAAAAGCCTTATTTTCGCCATCCAACACTTCGATTCAAGATCTGGAGCCATCATGAGATTTGTAGTCCTTGAAAAGATCTTTCCAACGCATATTCATATGCGTCAATCGGATTAACGAGGACTCAGGAAAGTGCGATTGAAGACAGAGTCGAAAAGCTGGAGAAAATCAGAAGTTACTGCATTCGAACAGATACCTCGGCGCCGACACCTGAGACCTCGGCGCCGATACCCCGCGCACCAGCATAATTTTCTGCGGGCTGTTTTAATTACTTTTTGGGCTTTTTAATTAAGGTTTCTATTTTATTCCTTTTTAGGATCTTTTAGTTAGATAGACTTGGGATATTTTATCCTTCCTTAGATAGATTATATTATTTTCCTTAGATAAAATCTCTTTCCTTGGAGATTAAGTCTTAATTTCTATCTTTAAATAAAGCCAATTAGAGGCTAATTAGGGATATCTCTCTCCACACAGCACACGACTGATTTTTACAGCAGCAAGGAACGGCGTTTTTTGGGAGTTTTGGTTGAAGAATATTGACGTTAATTTGAGGTTTGGTTTTATGCAATTTAAGATTATGAATTCTTCCATTGTTTTTATGTTTTCCTTTGCAATGAGTGAGTAGTTCCCCCATCTTCTAGGGTTGGGGTGAACACAACAATAAGCATGTGTGTGGATGAATGAATCTATGGTTATTTGATGTCTTTATCTTCTTCTACCCATGTGCTTAACCCTTTGATGAAAGTTTAAGGGAATTCATTGTTGCAATTGAATTGAAAGAGGAGATTGTTAACATTTATAGTAATTAGGGAACTTTGACGAAAGTGAAAGGGATCTAATTAAGAAGGGTAGAAACAAATAGGTTTTATGTGATCACCTCTATTATCTATTTGTTGAGTATGCGAAAGCTATCTCTTTAAGATAAAAGCATGATTTCTTACATGATTCATTGAGTTATACATGTGTTTGTTGTTGTGGTTGGCCCTAATCTTGGAAGTTTCTTCTCATACATTGAATTCATTTGTTACTTGAGCAAAAATCAGTGTGTTCACCACCATTTACAGCCCCTATTTGCGCCATTTATTCCCCTATTTTCGTCCATAAAACAACTAGGATAGAACCGCTGACATACTCCCTTGGATCGACCTTGATTTCCACTATACTATAGAGGGATTCGAGCATAAATATATTTGATTGGAGTGAGCATAGGCATCGATCTCCCCTCACGCACGTCAAATTGGCGCCGTTGCCGGGGAGTAATCAATCGCGCCTAGTCTAGTTGTTTTAGGGTTGGGAATAGCCCATCCCCACCTTTCTTTTTAATTTTGTTTTCTTTGTTTTATTTGAAGGTTTATGCGAAGAAGTGACCGTCCTCTATACGATCCATTCACCGAGCCTGAACGTGTTCTACACCAACTTCTAAAGGAAAAGCTTAGGCAAAAGATGGAGGATTTGGAGACACTTCGTGCGGAGCTAGAAAGGCTTCGCCAAGAGAATCAAGAGGCTGCGCAGCGGGAAGTCGCTGCTAATCAAGCTCGGCAAAGAGAGACCGAGGCTGCTAGGATAGCAAGGGAGGAGGCCGAAAATCTTAGGGAAGAGTTGGAGAGAATTCCAACCAATGCTCGTCAATACATGCACCCTACGCTGCGGGTGCCGGAGTCGGCGATCGTTCTCCCCAATATCAACTTTGAAATCAAGACTAGCTTCCTCACCATGGTGAAGCGGACTCCTTTCGAAGGGAAACCCAAGGAGTGCCCTATGGAGCACATGAAGGAGTTCAAGGAGATGTGTGATACTATAGCCGATGGAGCCAACTTGGAATATGTTCGCTTGAAGGCTTTCCGCTGGTCCTTAGTGGGAAAAGCCCTTCATTGGCTCGAAAGCTTGCCGTCGCGATCCATCAACACATGGGAGGATCTTCATGATCTATTCATGAGCAAGTTCTTTCCACCTATGAAGACGACGGAGCTGCGCAAAAAGATCACATCCTTCAAGCAATTAAGGAATGAAACTCTTGCCGAAACTTGGGAGAGGTTCAAGGAGTTGATTCGCCAATGCCCTACTCATGGGCAACCACCTTATGTTTTGCAAGAAATCTTCTTCAACGGCATCAACTCGGCTACAAAGGATCGGATCAACATCCACACATCCTATAGATACATTGACATGCTTCCTCAAGAGGCGTGGGATGCACTTGACAAGCTCACGGAGTTTGACACTACTTATGGGACCCCCGTGAGCATTGATGCGAGGCCTTCTCCATCGATGCCACTTTATCAACCTTCCGATGAGATTGACCCTGATGTGCGGCATCAATTTATGGATGATGAGAATAGAAAATTGAAGAAGCAAGTAAGGTTTCTCTCCAACAACAAACCGTGCATAGAGTGTGGGTCCACTTCCCACATCACCACCGCTTGCCCACATGTCGAACAAGTGCAATCCGCTGAATCATATGGAGGAGCAAACTACATGAGAGGTCCTTATAGGGGCCAAGGCAATTACTACCAAAGGAACGATGGGCACTCCAATTGGGGTAACCATCCTCCTCAACATGATCAACGGCCCCCATATAGACCTCCAGGCCATGTGGATCGTGAGCAACCTAGGGATGATATGAGATCTATTTTGGAGGAGCTAAGGAAAGGACAAGTTGAGGCCAAGGCGGATGCTAGACAGTCCAGTTTGGAGATCAATACGCAGCTACGAGGCATGAATGCAAGGTTTGGGGACATAGATATTTGGAGGAAGAACGTTGAGACCCAATTGGGTCAATTGGCGGCTCAAATTCCAAAGCCAAGTGGCCAACTACCCGGCCAAAATGAAGCCAATCCCAAATCCCAACATATCGCAGCCATTCAAACAAGGAGTGGGAAGGTTCTACCGGAAAGGGAAGCCAAGGAGAAAGGAGAAAAAATCGGCCAACCCAACACAGGCCTCGGCGCCGACACCTCTACCCTCGGCGCCGACACCCTGACAGTGAACAAACCTACTGCATTCAAACAGGCCCTCGACGCCGACACCCCTGACCTCGGCGCCGACACTCTGACATCAAACCAAGCTACTACAGAAACGTTTGTGGGCACACAGACCCTCGGCGCCGATACCCCTGACCTCGGCGTCGACACCTCTGAGGAAGCTCCTGCACAATCCCTCAACGCCAACCCCTCTACTATCGGCGCCGATACCTCTGCAGGCCAACCCACACCTACACCCGATGTATTGACCACTCCAAAAGCCAAACCCAAGCTCCCTTATCCCTCAAGAGCTCTCAAGGATCCCACCGAAGGGAAGTTTAGGAGATTTGTGAAGATTCTCCAAGGCTTAAATGTGACTATCCCCTTTACCAAGGCCCTTCAAGAGATGCCGGCGTACATCAAATTCTTGAAAGAGATCTTGAGCAATAAGAGGTCTATGTCGGAGATTTCGGAGGATTGCAACGCCGTCAACTTTCCCGAAAAGAGAGCTGACCCGGGAAAGTTTACCATCACCATTGGCCTAGGCGAACATCGATATCGAGCTCTATGTGATCTTGGTGCAAGCGCAAGCCTTATGCCACTCTCCATATGGTCCAAGATTAACATGGGACCACTAGTACCCGTCAACATGCGGCTCTATATGGCGGACAACTCCTCGGTGGAACCTACCGGTGTGATGGATGATGTACCGATAAAGGTAGGTAAGTTCTATGTTCCCACCGATTTCATAGTACTTGATATGCCTATAGATCCTGTTGTGCCTATTATCCTAGGGCGCCCTTTCTTAGCCACGGTGGATGCGATTATCAATGTGAGGAAAGGTCTCCTAACTTTTAAAATTGGGGATGAGCTTGTTGAATTTCAATTTGACCCCAATCTAAGGGAGGTAAGAAAAACGGAGGTCAAGATGGTTTACACGGACATGGAGAGGACCTTTACTCATGAGGAGTCCATTTGTATACCACCCACCGAAGAAGAGGAGAGCATTATTGAGGAGCTCTTGGCCACCCTTGAAGAAGATGAGAGCGAAGAAATTACAAAAGCCACTGCTAACCCCTCGGCACCGACACCCTCAGCCTCGGCGTCGACACCTCCAGCAGCAAGACAACGTGAAGAAGATGGTTGTGCTACCATGGAAGGAAGAGTTGACGAGAAAGGAAGGAGTTGGGCCGAAGACCACCATCCCGGTCCCAACAAGGTAAGTCAAGGTATGAATTTCTCTTCCCCTATTTCCATTAAGAACTTATCTATTACGAATGGAAGAGGTATGCCTTGGTTTGTGAGATTATGTAGGGGATGCAATGAAGATCCAAAAGCTTATGCGGTAGGAGATACGGTGTATATCTCCAAGGCCAAGAATCAATGGTTCCCTAGCAAATTCAAAGAGAAGAAGGTTGGTCCATTTGAAATTCACAAGATTCGACCCGGCACAATGGAGCTTAAGGACAAGGAAGAAGTCATATTCAAGGTCGAACTTGAAAGTCCGGAGGAGGAGGCCCGTGCCACATGGGCCTTGCAAATGCCTACATGAGCTTAAGAGAAGAAGTCGGCCTAGCGACTTAAAAATCTAGAGCTTGTACATAGACCTATGATTATTTAGGATTTTATTTTTGATTGGTTTTGGTTTTGGATTTTGTTTTGGTTTTGCTTTAAACTTTGTTTTTTTTTTTGAGGTTTTGGTTGCTAATGAATTGGTAGGTGCTAAGCATGACGAAAGGACAACCTTGGAGAAGAGAAGCTCATCGACCACTCCATGTCGACGTCGACTCTTAGGCACGATAGTAGCACCTATTTTCGGTCGGAATGAGCTCCAATTCTATCTTGTAAGTTTTCGTTTACACCCATCTCTTATTTTTGAGCTTATACTTTGAGGACAAAGTAATTTTTTAAGTATGGGGTGGGGGTAACAACTTACTATATGCTTATGGTTTGAGGTTTGTTTTTGGTGGTGTTGTTTTGCATTATTTTGTATTTTTGCATATTTTGCATTTTTATTGAGTCCATAAAATAAATGAAAATAAAAAATTGAAAAATGTCGAAAAAAAAAGAGAAAAAAATGCATAGTAGTTTAGTTTAGTTAAAAACACCTAACTTAGATGTCCAATGATGAAATCTAATAATTGAGCTTGATCATGTAATATCCTAAGGCATGGTTTGGATGGTTTAGCCTAAGTCGATCAAAAGATTTTTTATGTGAAATTTGACTTGCAAATGAAATTGAGCATATATGACTTTAGGATTTAGGTGATTGGAATCCAACGTGCCCTAGTGAGTTATTTGGCCTATGGGGAATTGTTCTTTATATTTTTCCCTTCTTTTTGATGTGTGTATTACTCTCCTTATGCATTACCTCTTGATGTTGCGGTGTATATCTAAGTCTTGAAACCAATATGAGATATCTAGTCATTGCATAATTTGATCAAATGATAGAGGCACTCTTTATTAGCCACTTTTTATCCTCTTTTACCTACCTTATATATGTTTCTTTTGCTTGTAACCATTTTGAGCCTTATAGCCTATTTTTGTAGCTCCACAAAATTACTCTTAGCCAATGTTTAGCCTTACCTCCTTATCCGGGAATTAGGACTTAGTGTTGGTAAAGATGGATGTTTGAGGAGTTTGAGACGTATGATTTGGTTTAAGTATGGGATACTTGTTGGGTTGGTATTTTATTCTTCTCGCCACATTTGTTGTAAAAGGTATTTTTGGCTCCTAAAATAAATAAATGCACATAAGTTTCGGAAAAAAAAGAAGGAAGAAAAAAAAAAGAAAAAAAAAAGAATAAATGAGAAGTTGTGCATGAGCCAAATTTATCCTTATTTATTTATGCGAGAGATATTCGATATTTTGGGGTTTTTGAAGAGTTGTGCTAAATTAGATGAGTTTGGAAGTGTTTGTATATGATGGAGTTGTTTGATTGAGTTGAGTTGGAAATTTAGGAGTCTTTGGTTCCCGGATTTCTAGCACCACATAGCCTAAATGATTCCTACCTTTACGTTCTTACCAAGCCAAGTTACAACCCGGACGAATGAGTCCTTCTTTTAAGGCCATTGAGCCAAAGTCCTCTTGATGGTTAATGCATGTTTTGACGTCTCGGTGAATTGATTGGTGATATTAATTGCAATTTCTATGTAGCTTAATGTCATAAAGGATTGAGTTGAGAGATGTACTTCAAGCCTAAATACATTTGAAAGGAAGTGAAAACACATTATTTCCCTTGAGTGGTTGGATTCTAGTTGCTTTGCCTAAGGTTACCTAAATATATGTGATGATGGTTCAATGCTTGTTCTTATTTGCACTTGTGCTAAATTGATGTTGCTTTTGACTAAGGCGAAGACTTGAAGATATGTTAAAGGTTTTGGTCATAGTTTGGTTATTGCTTGAGGACAAGCAAGTCTAAGTATGGGGTGTTTTGATGTCCGCATTTTTGGTCTTATTTTACATCATGTTTTCATTCCATTTGAGTCATTTTATTAGCTGTTGTGTTGGGAAAGTAAGGAAAATGTGTAGTTATGCTTAATATTGCAAGATATGGAGTCTACACAAGCTTTGGTGTGATTTTTGTAGGTTTTGGAGCTGATTTGGAAGAGTTTTGACGCACTTTAGAGCTTAATGAAAAATCATGAAGGCAATGGAGACGCAAAGCAAAAGCAAAAAGTGGTGTAGCTGGAGAAAAGCCTTATTTTCGCCATCCAACACTTCGATTCAAGATCTGGAGCCATCATGAGATTTGTAGTCCTTGAAAAGAGCTTTCCAACGCATATTCATATGCGTCAATCGGATTAACGAGGACTCGGGAAAGTGCGATTGAAGACAGAGTCGAAAAGCTGGAGAAAATCAGAAGTTACTGCATTCGAACAGATACCTCGGCGCCGATACCCCGCGCACCAGCATAATTTTCTGCGGGCTGTTTTAATTACTTTTTGAGCTTTTTAATTAAGGTTTCTATTTTATTCCTTTTTAGGATCTTTTAGTTAGATAGACTTGGGATATTTTATCCTTCCTTAGATAGATTATATTATTTTCCTTAGATAAAATCTCTTTCCTTGGAGATTAAGTCTTAATTTCTATCTTTAAATAAAGCCAATTAGAGGCTAATTAGGGATATCTCTCTCCACACAGCACACGGCTGATTTTTACAGCAGCAAGGAACGGCGTTTTTTGGGAGTTTTGGTTGAAGAATATTGACGTTAATTTGAGGTTTGGTTTTATGCAATTTAAGATTATGAATTCTTCCATTGTTTTTATGTTTTGCTTTGCAATGAGTGAGTAGTTCCCTCATCTTCTAGGGTTGGGGTGAACACAACAATAAGCATGTGTGTGGATGAATGAATCTATGGTTATTTGATGTCTTTATCTTCTTCTACCCATGTGCTTAACCCTTTGATGAAAGTTTAAGGGAATTCATTGTTGCAATTGAATTGAAAGAGGAGATTGTTAACATTGATAGTAATTAGGGAACTTTGACGAAAGTGAAAGGGATCTAATTAAGAAGGGTAGAAACAAATAGGTTTTATGTGATCACCTCTATTATCTATTTGTTGAGTATGCGAAAGCTATCTCTTTAAGATAAAATCATGATTTCTTACATGATTCATTGAGTTATACATGTGTTTGTTGTTGTGGTTGGCCCTAATCTTGGAAGTTTCTTCTCATACATTGAATTCATTTGTTACTTGAGCAAAAATCAGTGTGTTCACCACCATTTACAGCCCCTATTTGCGCCATTTATTCCCCTATTTTCGTCCATAAAACAACTAGGATAGAACCGCTGACATACTCCCTTGGATCGACCTTGATTTCCACTATACTATAGAGGGATTCGAGCATAAATATATTTGATTGGAGTGAGCATAGGCATCGATCTCCCCTCACGCACGTCAATATGGATGACTTAAAAATCATGTAGTTACATGAATGAATGTTTGAATGCTCTGCCTTGCAAAAAGTTTGAATGAACTTGCATTATTGTGTCTTGTAAGAGCAAGCATTTTGTTATTACTATCACTTGGAGGAAATAGGTGCAAGGGAAAAATGTAGAAAGTTCATGAGAAAAATTGTATGGTAGAAGTACTAGCAGGCATATTTTCTGAGATGGCATAGTTTTTTGCTTAGATGACATGCATTTCAGAAGTACTGGCAACTACTTAACCATCTTGTAACCAATCTACATACATTTGACAGGAAGAACAAAAAGATAGCCATGGTTAGAGTTAGAGGAGGGAAGTCAGTGGAAAAACTGTCGAGCAAGAAGGTAAACCCAAAGATAATGCCTTTATGCTGTAAAAGTTTGGTTATCGTTGTGCAACTTATCTAAGTTGGTTGTTTTTTCGCAAGCCACGTATGCTCTTCCACCGGAGACGCATTTCAGAGGGAGGGCCAACCATTTCTGAAAGATGTGGCTTCTTCGGAACATGAATGACGGTCTTGCATCTTCAGATTGGAAGGGGGGAAGGTACGTCAACTCCAACTCGAACTGGGAGGCATCCACCCCAAACTTGTCGATGATCATCCTCCTCACATCCCCAAGTTGCAAGGTCTGGTCTATCAACATTGCTGATTTGTTTGAAATTGGTCCTTCGAACAACCAACCACCTCCTCCACTTTTCCACTGCCCATCGACCACAATCGTAACAAATACGAGCTCTTTCTCCCTGCATTCATAAAAGCATAAAATGGTTTTAGTACTTTCAATTGGGATATGAAGAAAAGTGGAAATAGTGATGTACATAAAAAGAAACCCATAAGATAGCTTACCCATTTTTGTTAATGTCCACTGTATGGTGTTGACACGTGTTACTTTTCCTCTGGCACGTAATAGTCAGTTGTTGTCCCGTTTTCTTGGATGTCCGGCATGTAACTAGTAATTGGCCCCACCTTTGCCTCCCGGTCAGCTTTAATGGAGACTCTCTTAATTTTTTCCCCTTACCTTGAGATTCCTAAGCTTCCCTTAATTTTGGCAGAAGAGAGAATAAATTTAAAAGGTCAATCATTGCTTCCTCCTTTTTTTTTCGCGCCAATATGAAAAGGGGATGTGCATTTAATGCACATTCCATATCCTCCCTCCTTACAACACTCAAGCCGACTTCTTCATGGCTTCCTACCTGCCCCAGATCGACACGTCAGCATCCCCATCACAAGCCGAACCGGGTGCAGTGTATTTTTATTTTTTTTTAATTTTTGACCTGAAATGGGGTGCAACTTACTAGCATCATTTGCAAAAGTAGCAAATGACACCCCATGCTATTTTTACCTCAATGCTATTTCTGCTAAAGTTGTGCAAAAGTGGTATATTTGTGCAAATATTCCAACTTATAAAGCATCTTAATTAAACTATCTCCCCCCTAATTTAGCATGTGGGTTAAATCATAAACAATTCCAAATTTGGTCATGGTTTTTGGATGGAGTTGATCAAAATAATTGAAAGTATAAATTTAATTTAATAAAATTGGGCGATGGCAGATCGAATATTGGCACCGGCCACTCACTTGGAAGTTGGAATATATCTTAAGTTATTAATTATATATCGATCAATGTCTACGCTTCCAATATATATGGATCTATCATCTATGTATAGATAGGGCCTATCTAGAGGTCACTAGCTTTTTTTTGGTGAGACTCTAGAGGTCACTAGCTGGACCCATTATGGTTACTAGATTTTGTTTTCGAGATCTCGAATTTAAACTCTATAAATGAAGAATCTATAAAAATCCATATTATATAGAAAAGTGTATTCATGGAAATGTAAATCAAGGGAAGTATGAGTTGCATAAATACAAGGAATTGGTCGATCTTTTTTTTCCGATCATTTAAGAATTCGAGTTTAGACATATTTGAAATTTGAGGGACGGGCAAATTGGAAGACGAAAAAACCGTTTAAAAACTGAAACCTACAATACAACAAAACATAACGGGTGCAAACTCAAACAAAACGCGTTCTACAAAAACCGAAAACAAGCTGACCAAACCAAACAGATCTGGACAAAAAACGATGGACGAAGTCAAGCCCCACTCTGAAGCAGACTCGTAGGTCAGCGATACATCAAGATCCGATTATCCCGTGGGCAGTGAGGACGAAATTCCAGAGAAGTAGACAACCCAAATAAAGGAGACGCCGTGATACACACTGTCACGATCCCAACCTATCCTGACTCCGACAACCCGAACCTCATCCAAGGGAAAGAAACGCCAAGTCACACCACAATAGAGCTGCACACCATCTGAGTAAAGTTAGGACACCTTGAAACCCTAACGAGATTTAATACACACCCATACGAGCGAGGTTTCCCTTGCGAGTTTTAATCAATATATTTAGTACAAGAAATTGGTTCTATACACCTACTCTCAGGCACGGAACCAGGATTACAATCTTGAGTAGGCTAGATTTGCATATAATTTTAATTTTTTTCTTCTCATTTATCACTATATTTATTGAGTAAAAATAAAAATAATTTTTTTTATCTATATTTAATTTTGAAATAATAGATTTAAATAGCTAAAGAGGGAGAAAACATTTTGGTCATTTAAAAGAAAGACGAAAAAAACTACAAAGAAAGAAAAAGAATACTACAAGGGGGATAAAGGAAGACAAAAAAGAGGGGAAAGTGCTACTGGGCAGAATCGAACCCCGGCCTTGCTCCTCTCGTCACCACTCTCAAACCAGCGCTAATCAAGCATCTTGTCCATATATGCACCCGTATTATACCTATATTAATAATAAAATTGGGTGGGTTGTAGCATATATCAGCCTACCCCTAATTCCGTCCCTACCCACTCTGCAAATTATTGGGCTATTATTCATATTTGTCGTATCAATTTTGAAGTAAAAATTAACGTGTTACGTAGTTCGGTTAGTTTAGAGCTAATAGTGAGGACATATATCTTTATCCTTTGCTATGGAGTTGTTTGGATAGAATTAGACTTGTCAAAAAAATCCGATTCGAACGTCTGGAAAGTTTTTGGGTTCAAAATCCGGTATTTTAGAATTACGTCTTCGCACGATCCAACCCAAATGACACAAAAATTGAAGGGTCAAAGTCGGTATATAAGTTAGCGCCATATATATAGATCCCACAAAGACACCACATAGACCCTATATTTAGATGTGTCATTCAGTAGTAGTACGTATTCGTTAATGTCACTCATTATTTAATAGTATTATATCTTTATAATAATAGTATATTTAGAGCACTTATTAGTTATTTATATAAAATTAGTATTAGTATTCTTATAATAATATCTATAAAATTAATTATTACATTAGTTTAATTTAAGATATTGTTATAATTTAATTTTAATAGTTAGGCTTTTTTACTCATTGGATTGACCCGAAACCAGAACAAATTCGATATGAGTGGACTCAAAAACAATTATTGATCCGAAATCCGATTTACTCGAGATTTGAATGACCCGAACTCGATCTAAATGATCCGATGGATAGATCCAGATAGAATGTATTGGAATTGATTTATCATATAGTACGTATTGGGGTTCGTATGGAAAGGGGTTAATAAACTGACTAAAATTATAAACAGGGTAAAAATTTATAAACTGTTTGTAAAAGTAGCTAAAAATTTATGAAAAAATATAAACTCCGTATGGGGCGAAAAACAGTTTATTTGTAAAAAGTGGAGTTTATTTGGTTTTTATGAGGGGTATTGTGGTACTTTCAACCCAAATAAGTTAAAAGAGAAGGGGTAAAATAGTAATTATGGAATATAAACCTCAAAATAAGCTTCAATCTACAGCTTATTTATAAACCCTTTTTTTAACTGACTAAAGCTTATTTGTTGTTCCCATACACCGTTTAAACCCGTTTATTTTTTTAACAGTTAAAAATTTTACACATTTTAACTTGTTTATATTGTAACCATACACACCCTTGGTCGTGACTCTTGGGGGATTAATAGGGCCAGGGTTGCCTTCAGTTGCCTCCAAGCTTTGGGCAGAATATATATTGGTTTTTATAAAGCTACAATATACTTATAAATATTCATTTTGTATAAGGGTACGTCAGAGGACACGTTTAATTAGTTGATTTGCTACTAGGCTTGCTACTTTCCATGAATGGCAATTTTCCAGGAATTAGCTTACAATGCATGTGTTGAATTGGTTGAAGATATGCTAGAATAATATGGGAAACTTGTGTATGTCCCGTCCCCTGTACGGATGTTAACACAATATTATAAAATTACATTTATTATATATAAAAAATCTTATAATTATAAATATAAAAATAAATAAATAAATATGAATTACATTATGAGATAATTAAACTAATAACTGAAAATACAAGATTAAAGTTAATCTAGATCTAAATAACTCATTCTGCTAAAAAATAACATAGATATACATAAAATAACTATGAAATAATTAATTTTGATATAAATAATTATTTCCACAAAAAATAATCGATATATAAATAAAATAACACATATCAAATATTTGCTACTATGTATCTATTAATATTTTTGGTAATTATGATCACTGTTCTAGAAAAACCCTTCAAGCCCCGCCTAGACCTCTGCCTAAACCCCTTACCGCGCCCTTCCGCCAAGGCCTTCAAGGTCACCAAGATCCGCCTAGAACCCAAAGACCCACCATAAAATTCGTCCATATGGCAATTGGGTCCCGTCCATATGGTGTAATTTATATATAAACCGTTCATTGGATAGATTATTTATAATCCAGATGGAGATACACTTATATGACAATTTGTATATCTGTATATACCAAATTTATTACTATTATTGCGTTTAATTATATTGATATAGTTATTTCCTTATATAATATTTACTCTTTTATAAGATATTCCATCTATTCAATTATATGAGTTAATGGTAAAATAAAATAATTATTTTTAATTATATAGATTAGAACTATCTTATTATTTTTATTAGATTTCCTTTTTGACGGGAGAAAGCTTTGCGAGATACACTCACGTGTCGCCACGTAAGCAGATTCACTCACACGCCGCCACGTAGGCGCCATATAGATATATATATATATATAGATAGATAGATAGATTAATCATCATTATAATTTTAGTCTATATGTATCTTTATTATTAGGAAATTTTATAAAATCATTCATTTGGATGATAAGAGATAAATCTTCGTTTCAAAGACACTCCTCTTTTTCATGCAATGGGGTCTCAAGCACAAAACATACAAGTATACTCCTAAGTTTTATGCTCAGCTCAGATATCTAAACAGAAATCAAAACAAATGCCCAAAGGTCTTGCTCAGGTCTTGCTCAGTCAAACACTCAAAAGGAATCTGGAAGACACAAGAGAAGATCAGTACTACTACCACAAGCTGCAAAACTTGGTGCTCAATTGATGTAATGAGTATAAATAAATATCACAGTTGATCACTCAACATTTTAGATCTTCCCTCTACAATTGCAAACTTAAAGCGAGAATGAATAAATGCAAACTTTATTTTCAATGGAATCCTCATGATTAATATTGGTTATTGGAACATAAGAGGGACTAAACGTCCCCTCCTCTGTCAAGAACTAAATCTTCTTAGAAACAACAACAAACTTGATATCCTGGTCTTAGCTGAAACTAAGACAACAGCTAACCCCTCCTAGGCTCAACTGAAAGCTTCAGGATTCCATAAAGCCATCTGTATCGCTTCTGTTGGTACTAAGGGTGGTCTATGGGCCCTATATAAACAAAACACCCTTAATGACAGTGCAGTCTTAGAATTATCTACTAGATACATTATGATCAAACTTAGCATTGAAAACCATACACTTGCCCTTCTTTTTGTCTATGCACCTTCTGTTGAGCACGAAAAAGATCAATTTTGGAATGAAATCTACACTGTTGTACACAAACACCATCTCCCTGTCTTTATTATTGGAGATCTCAATGAGATCGAAAATGATACAGAGAAAGTGGGTGGTGTTACACCCAACCTCTCAAGATTCAGAAGGCTAAACAATATAAAAGAAGAGCTCAACCTCCTCACTCTTCCTTACCGTGGCTCCCCTTTCACTTGGAGAAAGAACAAGCAAAGCACAAACAACACTTATGAGAGACTTGATAGAATCCTAGCTCATCAAGACATAGTTAACTGGTTCCCCTCTCTACGAACTAAGCATCATACTTTCTCTACATCAGACCATTGCCCCATTACCCTTCAGATTGGAAACTCGGAGCCACGTAAGGGCTCTCCCTTTAGATTTGAGATGGCATGGACAACAAATCAAATTTATGAACAAATGGTAAGACAAGTCTGGAGTAACAATTTTAGTGGTTCCCATGCCTATAAACTTATGCGCAAACAAAAGCTCTTAAAAATAAACACGAAAAAATGGTGTAAGAACAACGTGAATAATATAACAAGACAACTTGAGCTTGTAGAATCCCAAATATTAAATTTCCAAAACAAACTACCATGGGGAGATATTACGAATAGAGAGAATCTGAAGCTAGAAAGGTTAGAACACAAAAAACATAGGCTTATAGAATATAACTACAAATTCTGGAAACAACGAGCCAAAATAAAACACCTCAACCTTTCTGATAGAAATACGAAATTTTTTCAGTCTTCGGTAAGAGTTAAAAACTTTAAACAAATTACGACAACTTTTGTCACCAAACTAGGCCAAACTATCTCGGACCCTGACAACATAGTTGACCATATTACCAAGGAGATGTCTAAAAGGTTCATTGGTAATCAACAAAGATCCGTTGACCCTCAGGAGATTTGGAATATTCAACCGCAGATCACGGATGCTGAAAATATGAACCTAATAGCCATCCCAACATCTTCTGAGATCAAAAGTGTGATAGATGAAATGGCAGAAGACAAAACCCCGGGACCTGATGGTTATCCTCCAGAATTTTACAAAAAATACTGGCATATTGTAGGAGATTCTCTCTGTAAGACGATTAAATCTTTCTTTCACTCAGGACACCTGCTATCCGAAATTAATCAAACATTTATAGCCCTTGTCCCAAAAATAGATAACCCTTCAAACATAAATCATTATCGCCCGATCAGTCTCTGTAACACGGTTTACAAGGTCATCTCCAAAATCCTAGCTAATAGATTAAAGCCTATCCTTCCTAAAATTATCAACCCATTCCAATGAGCCTTTGTGGAAGGTAGATCAATCCAAGATAATACTCTTATAGCCCATGAAATCTTTCATAGTTTCCATAAACAAAAAGGCAGAAAGGCTTGGATGGCTTTAAAGCTAGACATGGAAAAAGCGTATGACAAAATCAATTGGAGCTTCATAAGAACTGTTCTAAACAAATTTGGATTCCACCCAAGATGGATTGACTGGGTAATGAAATGTATCTCTTCCACTACCTTCTCAGTCCTGGTAAACAATAGACCGGGCAAGCAATTCAACCCAAACAGAGGTATAAGACAAGGTGATCCTATAGCTCCTTATATTTTTGTAATAGTCATGGAAAGCCTTGCTAGAGAATTACACAAGGAAGCTCTCCTTGATGATTCCCTAGTTGGCATCAAACTAACAAAAGATGGCACACCTATACATTTCCTCACATTTGCAGATGACACGATCATTTTCGCAAAAGCAGCTCATACAAGCCTTAACACAATACAAAACATGATAAACAATTTCTCAAATCTCTCGGGTCTTACAATAAATTATAATAAAAGTTCTATCCAATTCTCAAGGAATATTAACCAAAATTTAGCTAGAGATCTAGCACAAAGTATGGGCATTCCAATTTCAAAAACCCTTGAAAAATACCTTGGTATACCGATCTTAAATGGACGTATAAAAAATAATATGTTTGAAGAAGCAATACAAAGTCTCAAAAAACAATTATCAAAATGGAAAGCCTCTACTCTATCCCAAGCAGGCAGAGCAGTTCTTATACAAGCAAACCTGAGTTCTAAGACGAATTATTTGATGCAAAACTTCCTCCTACCAAAAGGTATTCTAAACCAGATTGATCAAATAAATAAAAATTTCTTTTGGAATAAGCTTCACTCTGAAAGATATACACCCCTAATTTCCTGGGATAAAATTTGCAAAAGCAAACATCAAGGTGGTCTAGATATTAGAAAAGCAGAAGAGCTTAATGAAAGTCTCCAAATGAAACTCCTCTGGAAAATCTACACAAATGAGAACAACATTTGGGTAAGAATAATCAAAGAGAAGTACCTAATAAATCAAGGAATTCAACAAAGAACAAACCATGACACCTCTTGGCAATTTGGAAGGCTTCTCTCCATCCGGGAAAAATTTGAAAAAGGACTGTTATGGTTAGTAGGAAATGGTCAATCTATCAATGTCTGGAATGATCCATGGATCCCAAACACACGACTAACCAATTTTTTAAACAACAATGATCCAAATATGAAGGTTAGTGACCTCATCTTAAATAATAAAACCTGGAATACCCAACTAATCAATAACATCTTTCCGCCTAATATTCAGAATGAAATTTTCAAAATCTACATACCAGACTGGCAGGTCCAAGACAAGCTTATTTGGAAACCTGACCCCTCTGGAAAGTTTTCCACAAAATCGGCCAAGACCATCTTAGGAAGTGAAGAACAAATAGTGAGTGACCACAAATGGATATGGAACCTAAATCTACCTCCAAGACAAATGAATTTCCTTTGGAAGATCATGTCAGATGGCCTCCCAACGAAAGAACGTCTAAACAGATTCTTTAATAGAGTCCCGAGTCAGTGTTGTTTATGCAACCAAACAAATGAAGACTTGCACCATCTTCTCTTAGGATGCCAATACACAAGAGAAGTAATCGCTCAATATGAACAGAGTACAAAAACTTACTTTCAACTCCCAAATAGGAATGGTAACCTAATCAATCTAGAACAAATCAGAGAGGACAACCGCAATTTTAACGATATAGTCTTTATATGGCTTGCCATCTGGGAGGCTAGAAACAATCACATCTTCAAAACAAAAAACATAACCCCTCCGAATATATTAGCTCAGACTGCTATCTCTGCCATTAAAGACTGGAACTACGCAAAACAGGAAAATAGCAAGCCAGGAAAAAGAATAAGAGATTAAGAGCAAAATGGACTAAACCTCAAACAACTATCTATAAAATTAATGTAGATGGCTCCGTGAAACCCACGGGCGCCTGTCAGGTGGGGGGAGTTATCCGAGACTCTCAGGGTCATATTAAGGATATGTTTTACCGGGTAACGGAAAGAGGAAGTATCCTCCAAACCGAAGCCAATGCTATTCAAATAGGTATGGAGCACGCCAGAAGATTAGGTATAAGAAGAATTGTCATTGAAGGAGACAACCAAGAGATTATAAAAGCAATCAAGGAAGGGAAGAATACAAGGTGGGAAGTCCTACGTCAAGTTCAACATATCAATCGTCTCAAAGAACACTTTGATTATGTCGAGTTCAACCACTGCTACAGAGAAGCTAACAAGGTTGCTGACTACATAGCTAGAACTGGTATCATTACATATAGGAATACCATCCCTTTTAACAGGGACCTTTGTACCATCATCCGTCAGGATGATCCAGGGAGTGAATTACATTTTGTGTAATTCTCCCTACTGTTTGCCTACTGTAAAAAAAAAAAAAAAAGACACTCCTCTTTTTACCAGCCTAATGTAAAAAATAAAAAATAAAAAGGAAATTAATCTTATAAAGTGTATGCCAATAAAATCAAGGAAATTATGTACGTATTCTTCTAGAAAACCCCCTTATTGGGCAAATGAACGCGCTGGCAACGCGCCCCCAAAATCCCCTCGCCACCCTCCCTCTGAGAAAAGCTGTAATCGCCCACGGCCAATATGAAAACCTTAGAAACTTATTCCTCCTCCTATCTATGGAGGATGATGATTCCCCCTCTCCTTGCACCTTTCCCGCTTCTAGACTCCCCTGCTGGGTCGCTATTGGAGTGTGGATTGTGTTTTTTGCAATCAAATCGATTTGGGGGTTCTTTCTTCGGCCTTCCTTTGTACCTAATCTACTTGAAATCATTCTTCAGCTCGAAAATATGGTGGGATTTGTGATGGATGGGCGACTTCTGATGCTTATTAGGCCTCCGCCTTGGCCTAATCCGAGACCTAAAAGGATTCCTATTCTGGATCCTCCGGCGAGGGCTGGTGTGACTCTCGGGCTTCACGGATTGCTGGCTGCGTTCAACTTCGACTTCACGTTTTCCCTTCCGAGGTTTGTTCTGCCCCTCGGTGGCCCTTCCTCTTACCCTTCTCTCTTTCCTGCTCTTTCTATAGATCTGGTGCTGCGACTTCGATTGAATCATTTCAATCGTTTCCCCTCATCTTCCCCTTATACATCTTATTTGTGTCATTATACTAACTGGTGGTTTTCGTCTTTGATTGCTATGAATGCCTCGGACAAGTCCGAAGGTAATAAACCAATAGGGGTCTCCTCACCCGAGCCCCTATCAAACATCCCCCGAAAGGGCCCTAAACCCTCTACTGAGGTAAAACTCTCGGCGGGATCCTTGGATCCCGACGATGGTGGAAACAAGAGTCGCAAATACACGGATGGAAAGAGATCCATGAAGCTCTCTGAGAATCCGGATAAAGTGGAAACCATCGATGACCGCATTCCTGTGAACCTCTCCAACTCGGAATCCGGTATGTTCACAGGCAGCCCATACGAATCCAACCCGGCTTCATCCCTGCTGTTGGGATCAGCTACCAATAGAATTTGTAAGTGCAAATGCTATTGTATGTTCTTCATTTGCAGCTTCATGTTTTCTCCTATTGATAAAATCAGCCACTGTTTTGGTTGTGTTCAACATTATGTGTGGTTTGATCAATATATAAAATATCCTTGGGTACTAAATCGCATCTTTGACTGGTATTCCTACAAAACCGTGAATAAGATATATGCTTCTTCACCCCTTACCTCCCGAAAGGGTTCAGAACAAAATGTTGTTATAGCGGCCTTTATTTGCCTGCATTTTCAGCTAAATGTCTTTTTCGGTAATATGTTGAAGAAACACTCCTTCGGTAGCCTTGCTTCATCTTTGTGCAGGCGTTCCAGATGGTGGGCATCAATGATGCTTCACAAACCCAGGTGTCATCTTCAGCTACAGCTTGAATCAATCTTCAACCAAAAATTCAGTGTCATTCATAGAAAAAAATCAGAGAAGAAGTCCCTATGGTTTGTTAAACGAGGATTAGTGAAAGCTGATAATGATTCATACAATGCATCTAAAACAGTGACTTTGAGTCACACTCGCATCCCTCTTAAGGGCCTAAAAACTGTTATGATGCAACCCACTAGTGTTCCTCGCTCTTTGCAGGGCAGCTTGTTGTTATGTAACAGTGTCTTCATATATAACTTTTTAGCTATAGCTTGCGTTGGACCGAACTGGATGATCTCGGCTTGAGGAAAAACGTTTGCTTATATCATTTGGGCGGATGGATCATCTCTTTGTTTGGCTACCTATTACACACCGATAAATCTTGGGATAGAGGGGTTTATGAGTCTTCTCTAATTCTATATGTAAATTCTTGCTATGTAGAAAGTGTGTGTTCAGATAACTTAATGTACTCTTGGAGAATGCACTGCTTTGTACTCTCAGGTGGAGCCTATGAATTCAGAACCCCGGCTATACATTGTGCAATCCTCTGTGGGTTTTTAGTGTATAAATCTAAATGTGAAATAACTGCCTTGCTTGAGTGCTATTGTCACAAAAAACCTTGCTTCTTCAGCAAGCTGATGTTATTTCCCAAATTCATAATGTTAATTCTACCATTGTTTATGCTAAAAACCCCATGGCAGTTTAGTGGTCACTACTAGAATTTTGTCATTTAACATCGGATAGTCACCGATGTCTTTCAAAAAAAAATCGATGTCTATGTGGGTGATGTAAAAAGTCAAAACTTTTTAACATCGGGTAATAGCCGATGTCTTTGTTTATTATAACATCAGTCATATAGTTAAATCCGATGTCTTTGATATGGTATAACATCGATTATAAAATACATCCGATGTTATAACATACAAAGACATCGGCTATTACCTGATGTTAAAAAGTTTAAACTTTTTACATCACCCACATAGACATCGATTTTTTATTTTGATTAACATCAGTTTTTATCCGATTTGTTAAATGAAATATTTGTTTTTTTTTTGTCGTTGTAGCCTATACGGGATTTGAACCCGCACCTTTGTGCTTGAACACATCGCTCTACCAATTTGAGCTAATAGGCTTTAACTTAGAAATAATAAAACAAATTACTACCATAAATTGTTGCATTTAGACTAAAGTCACATATAGATGACAAAACAAATTTGATTATCATTTATGTATGCATCTTGGATGGGAGCTTTAATGTTTAAACTGCCAGCATACACGCACACTATCTGAAACATACACTAGCTGTAACTAGATTAAACTGCCAGCATCCGAATGTACAAACTATCTTAAACATACACGCACACACACATATATATATACCTTAATGGCAGTGTATAGAGTCTCTTTGACACTAGCTGTAACCAGTACTCACTGTTAGACAGTAGATATTCATTGTACTGAAATCCAACAAAAAGACCCAAATGATAGGTTTGTTTCCCAAATACAAAAAAGATGAAAAGAACCATCAAAACACAAATAATGACCCCAGATAAGTACTTGTATAAAAAAAATTTGCCTATAAAGAAAAAAGAGCATAACCTGTCCATAGTGAATGAGGAAAACCAAATTATACTTTTTGTATGCTTCCACAACTATAGCATTTAAACTAGTCATCGGTGCACAACCTGCAAAAAAGAAAACATAACAATAATTCACTATAAGAGTAATTCAGTGTGAAATTCTTAACATATATAGAAGTGGTCAGATATTACACACATTACAAAGAAGTTCCAAGGCTTTCTGAAATTGCATAAGACCAAACAAAACTCACAAACCAAACATTTTCAAATTCAATACTGAGTAATTATTATGATTGCATTTTTATTTGGATGGGGAATCTAAAGCGCGAAAAATGGATTCCATCTGAAAACTATTTGGCGAAAAAAATTGAGATATCAGTTGCCAAAAATCATACTTTCTTTTAGTTATCATACACACTATTCAACTTAGAATCCAAATAAAAAAAATCATGATGGTCATCCGAACATGATGTATGCAAAAAATATATCAATTATACCTTCCCGACAAGCAAATCAATAGGAAGTTTTGCAAGATGATAACCGAGAGGTGTCAATTCTTCATTCCCAACAACAGCACCAACCTGGACATTGTACTAAAAAATAACATTTATAATAAAATTGGAATGAAAATTTGAATCCGTTTCTTCAGAGGTCTCAACAGGCTTACTTGCAAAGTCTGCAGGAGTCACCTTCACAACAGGCTTACTTGAATCCACGAAACCAACCTAAGGTGAAGAAAAATGAAGAAAATCTGTATGAAATAATAACCTGAGTTGTGTTTTTAATGTTGGCTGTGATTGAGAGCCTTGAAAGCTAATTCCTTGCATTCTTTCATCCTAGCACCAGATGGGAAGGCAGATGCTTCATATATTACTCCTCCATATGTGTATGTCCCACTGCGAGCGCAACCACAATATACATGTAGTTAAAAAAAAACTTTAGGGAAAGGATCTAAACAGGGCTGTTTAAGATGAGCAAGGGGAACTGAATATTTGCTGACCATCAAAATGTGCCCGTTTATCTAAAAAGGTCATCATCTAGGACTTAACCTATGGAGATATAGGTGAGATTTTCTTCCCTTGATCGAGATGCATATCCTTGCATATGGGTCCCCTCCATCAGTCACCATTGGTGCTTTTGCTGCATCGCTATCTTGGACCATATATGCCATCTGAACAGAGCCAGCTTCAAGATCAACTACACCATAGTGTGAGAGAAGTGAATCATTAAATAGTGTCCCCATTTACAACAGTATGAAATGACATCTATAAGAGTAACATACTAACATTAATAAAATTCCATCCCAATAAAGTGGTCAACTATTTTGAAAATATAATAAAAATAAAAGACAAATAAAAGACACTCTTGACCTATTGAGATTGACCAAAACAATTATACAGAAAGGAGAGTGCTTCTTAGCTACTAGTTGCAGTAACAATTACCTCTCTGATGTGATCTAGTTGAAGATTTTATTTTCACCTGAAACACAACACCGAAAGATCCCATGCCCACTACACGCTCTGCCATGTAGCTAATTGTCTGAATTCAAAGCACAATCAACATGTTAGCTCTTTACGAATTGTGACTCCATAAAACTTTCAAACAAAAATGGTAAAATTATAATTCAACACTTATAACGATTACTTAATACAACATCAAAGGTTGAAACCAGTGAAATAGGATAAGCTCTGATTAAATAATTCAAAGAACAAAATTGTCATTTGTCAAAACTCGAAAAGTATAATGGCAAAATGCTCACACATGGTCCCCACAACTCACGTTCTTTCTTGCTTATAAAATGAAGTCCTAACATCATTTAGCGGGGCTAAGTGATAAAGCATAAGTATAGAAACCACAAAAGATTAACAAACACAATCATTGGGATATCGATGAGAACTACCCTCAGCTAAATTCCAATAAGCACCCATTTAGAGAGCCATACTAAACTCGTTAAAAGCCACATGCCCTTACAATATTTGTCTGAATTCAAAGCACAATCAACATTTGAGCTCTTTACGGATTGTGACTCCATAAAACTTTCAAACAAAAATGGTAAAATTATAATTCAACACTTATAACGATTACTTAATACAACATCAAAGGTTGAAACCAGTGAAATAGGATAAGCTCTGATTAAATAATTCGAAGAACAAAATTGTCATTTGTCAAAACTCGAAAAGTATAATGGCAAAATGCTCACACATGGTCCACACAACTCACGTTCTTTCTTTCTTATAAAATGAAGTCCTAACATCGTTTAGCGGGGCTAAGTGATAAAGCATAAGTATAGAAACCACAGAAGATTAACAAACACAATCATTGGGATATCGATGAGAACTACCCTTAGCTAAATTCCAATAAGCACCCATTTAGAGAGCCATACTAAACTCGTTAAAAGCCACATGCCCTTACAATATTTCTGGATGGCTAAGGCCTAATGCCTAAGTATACTCATTCAGTCATTCACACCCTCAAATCTCATGGCACACACATGTTACATTAGCAACTACCCTTGTTGGCAATAACAAATTGATTGCATACTCTTCCTAGCTCTAAGTCTAAGGCAGTGAGAACTTTCCTAATTTCAGAATTCTTTATCGATGTACAGATATGAGGAAACTTATACATCATAACTTCCTAACCAACCCAAACAACTGAATAAGTATCTTCCTAGCACATCACATTTATAAATAAATAAACCTAAGGGAGGAATGCATCAAAGACAAGACATTTCAATTGAGGATTCAATCTAGCGTATTTATGGAAGAATGAAACACCACTCGAGAGATCTAACCTCTCCAAATTGGTCTATTTCTAGTCTTAAAACAACAGAATCAAGCGAGTTAAGCTAGGTAGCTTGAATTGAAGCTAGCTTGAAAGCTAATTTTGATTTCTAGAACTGTCGATGAGCACGTTAATGAACAAGATCAAGATTCAAGTGAAAGATACACACCAATATTATCGTCAGGAGTGGCGCCAGTGCAATATTCTTCTGCAACTACATCTTCTTCAACGGAAGAAGTCTTAGATTTTCTTAACACCAACCCTGAATAGCCTCTACCATGCCTGAGATCATTACACTCCAATTACCGACAATGGCGACCTGCAGCAAGTAGACCTGACTGACTGACATTTTAAACCTACAGTGGATTAAAAAAATCCCCAATTAATAAGGATCAGTCCAGATCACAAACTATAAACTTTGCATCGATGAATTCGGAACAACATTTTGTTGAACTGAACCCTAAATTGATATCCTTTCATCTAGTATATCAAGAATCGATTTCAAGTAATCAAAAAGCAAGCAGAGAAATATCTACTTAACTTACAAAATGAAGTGAAATTCTCTTAGTATTCAAGTAATTAAAAAGCAAACAGAAACATGCATATACCTCTTACTATTGCAGTTTTCACTTAACAACGAAGTTAATGGAATAGCTTATCACACCTGAATCACAAATTGATTGCTCAAAATCCAAACCAAACCGAACGCTAACAAAACAGTAACGAAACCAAAACAAACCTAATCCAACGTACCCTAACCAAACCGTAACTTTCCCCCAAAATCAAACCCTAACCACACGGTAATCAAGCTTTTGGATTGAATTGAAAGGGATTTAAAGATATTACCTGACAATTGAGATGTCGAACTGCCTGAGAACCACTTCGGTCGAAGGTTCCTGAGATCCGCAAGCGCCAACGAGCTACACTTGAGCCAGGCGGGTTCACGACACTGGCGACGTCACGACGACGTGGGGACGAGCGGCAACACGACAGCGTGATGACTAGCTGCTCCGGTGCATATATAGGTGAAGGTCGATGGGGTTTGGAGAGGTGGGGGATTCAGATCTGCAACTCTGGCGCAGTTTTATCGCTGTTAAAAGTCTTCATATCGGAAATTGGAGAGGTGGGGGATTCAGATCTTCAAATCTGTGGGGGAGAGAGAGTAGAAGAAACACATAGTCGGGGAATGCAGTGCGGTGTCTTAAGGTGAAGCAGATTTGTAGATGGACGTTCTAAGCTAGAGAGGAGAGTAGAAGAAACACATAGTCGGGGATATGGGATTTGGGAACCTGGGTAAGAAATTGAGTAGAATAGGGTTTTGTTTTTTAAGCGGGGTCGGGTTACTTGAGCGGGGTTTTAAATTAATTCAACCTTTTCAATTCGCGCCGCACAAATTTTTTTTGAAAAAATTATTTTAACATCAGTAAAAAAAGTAGGGTGATGTCTTTTGTGTTTTCAAAATCTAAAATTTAAAGACCGATGTTAAAAAACCGTTTAACATGGCAGGTTTTTCTGACTGATGTTAATGTACCGATGTTAAATAACAGAATTCTAGTAGTGGGTGTATCTTGTTATGATTACCTTCCCCTCCAAATCCATTCTGAAAAGCTTTTCGATAAGAGGATTTTTACATCTTCTCCTCATATCTTATTAGGTTGGTCATGATAATAAGTTATTGGAATTGTAGAGGCATTCGAAAGACAACGTTTTGAACTGAAATCGACGCTTTATGCAGAAATGAACACATATAATTGATGGCCCTCGCCGAAACTAAGTCGGAATCTTTGCTTGACGAAATATTATGGAAACATGTAGGATTCGATATGGCTATCTGGTCTCCTAGCATTGGCCGTTCGGGTGGCCTAGGTGTTTTATGGAAAACCCACCAACTCTCAAATGAAACCTTATCAATTGCGCTTCATTTGCCTAGGATCATTGGACTACGTTATGAAAATATTAGTGAAAATCTTGTGATCCTGCTTTTGTTCGTATACGCTCCTCCTGATCCTCGGGATAAGGATCCATTCTGGACCGAATTAACAACAATTGTAAATGATTCTCCCATACATTGCATCGTTATGGGGGATCTAAACGAAATCTTGTGTATAGAGGATAAACTTGGCGGCACTAACACTCTGCCAGCTAGGTTCACTCGTCTCCTTCACTTCAAGAATACTTGTTCTCTGTTGGAATTGCCAACCTTCGGAAACCCTTTCACAAAGTATCCCGAGGCCACGGATAACATCCACGGAAAATTGGATCGTGTACTCGTTCATCACCAAATTCTTCATAAACTACCCAATCTCATCACTAAAAACGGTGCGTTCTCGTCTTCTGACCATTGCACTATAACAATTACACTGGACTGTAGCACCACATTTAAAGCACCTCCCTTCAAATTTGAGAACACCTGGCTTCAGCGCAAGGACTTCCGTAATATTGTTAAACAATCCTGGCGCGCTTCTTGCCCAGGATCTGCTATGTTTCAATTAATTTTCAAGCAAAAAATCCTCAAGCAAAAAGCTAAAAATTGGAACAAGCACTAATTCGGAAACATCTTTCGTCAACTTCAGGAGGTGGAGAACGACTTACTACAAATCCAATCGGTTATTCCTGTTAGTAACCATCCTGCAAACAACAGTAAAGAAAGTCGCCTTCTATAGAAAAGGGAAAAACTGTTACTTTTTCAAAAAACATTTTGGAATCAAAGAGCTAAAACAAAACATCTTAAGCTTACATATTCTAACACATCCTACTTTCATCGTGTCGCTTCTGGCCGATGACATAGGAAACAAATACGTAATATTACTACTACAGAAGGTACCCTGATAATTGGAGAAGAAAATGTTAAGCAAGAAATTAAAAATGATTTTAAAAAACGCTTTAGTAAGGAAACAATTGACGATAGACTTCTTAATGAAATGACTAACATAATTCACCCTTCAATCTCCCCTGCTGAAAATGAATTCCTTACACGAGTTCCAACAAATGGTGAAATTAAGTCCGCCGTTTTCAGCCTTGGGAAAACTAAATCACCAGGTCCCGATGGGATGGCGGCCGAATTCTACAAGCATTATTGGGACATTCTAAGGAACTCGATTATCAAAGCCATTAAAGGCTTCTTCAACTCCGGGAAAATCCTTAAACAAATAAATCATACATATATTTCCCTTCTACCAAAGCAAGATAACCCCTCCACTACTAATCATTACCGACCTATTAGCTTGTGTTCCAACCTATATAAAATCATCTCAAAAATTATTACAGAAAGACTTAAAGTAGTAATTGGTAAGCTCATTCATCCATTACACGGAGTGTTTGTGTCAGATAGGTCAATTCAAGATAATGTCCTAATAGCTCATGAAATCTTCCATTCCTTTCGATCACGTTTGGGTCGTGAAGGGTGGCTGGCAATCAAACTGGACATGGAAAAAGCATATGACAGGGTTGATTGGAACTTCACCAAAAAGATTCTTGAAAATTTTGGGTTCCACCCCACTTTCATTTCCTGGGTTATGGAATGTGTAACAACAGTCTCGTATTCTATACTTATAAATAACGGCCCTACATATATGTTCTTTCCTTCGCGGGGCCTTCGTCAAGGGGATCCCCTTTCCCCATTTCTATTCATCCTAGGTGCAGAAATATTGGCATGCCACCTGTCGGCTGAGGCAGATATTGATAGAAGCCCAATTGGTTTCACATTTGGGAGGAATGGGCCGAGAATTCCATTTCTATCATTTGCTGATGATATTATTATCTTCTCGAAAGGCAGCATGGATGCCTGTAGTAGAGTCAAAACAATTATTGACTCCTATTGTAAAGTATCGGGTCAAAAAGAAAACTACCAAAAATCATGCTTCCAAGCTACTAAAGGAATCACACAATCCAGACTTTTGGAACTCAATAGCTGCCTAACTATTTCCAACGTCAACTCCCTGGAAAAATATCTTGGATGTCCGATTATCAACGACAGAGTAACCAAAGAAACCTTCAAAGATATTGTCTGTAAATCTAGAGAACAACTTAGTAAATGGCGTGCTAACTCTCTATCTCAACAAGGTCGAGCTATTCTTATAAACTCAAATCTATCGGACAAACCCCTATATATGATGCAAAGTTTCTTACTGCCATCTTCAATTCATAAAGAACTTGATCAGATTAATAGAACATTTTTCTGGATTAAGATATGCAACACCGCCCGTTGATTAGTTGGGATTGGGTTTGTAGAGCAAAGAAATGCGGAGGCATGGGGATTAGAAAATCCAAAGAAATGAATGAAGCGCTACAATGAAACTGCTATGGAAAACGCTGGCTGAGCCGGATAATGTTTGGGTCCAAATTATTAAATATAAATATCTTCGAGCGGATGATATTCTCCATTACAAGAAAAGTGATGCCGCTTCCTGGCAATGGGAGAAACTTACAACTCTAATTGACAAGTTCAAAAGGGGGCTTATTTGATCGGTTGGCACCGGGACTGCTATCAAATTCTGGTGTGATAACTGGATTACAACATCTGCTATTCAGTTTAGGGATGATTGCCCAAGAATTGATAACATCGATGATAAAGTCAGTGACTATATCCTGTGAGGTAAATGGTGGGAGGAGAAACTCTCTACTGTTCTCCCACACAACATTGTGGAGGAAATCCTTGACATTCCGCTACCAGTTTCAAATTTTGTTGATAGATTATACTAGTGGTCGGACCGAGAGGGCTGTTTCACTACGTCAAGCGCATATAAATTGGTTTCCGCCGAATCCTCAATTCCCTTAGACAACAACTCCCGGATCTGGCGTCTCGACATTCCACCTAAGATAAAAAAATTCCTGTGGAAAATCTATCAAAATGGCCTTCCCACAGCTGATAGGCTCGCCCAACGGGGGGTCCCTATCCCCTCTACATGCAATTTTTGTAGCTGCTCTATGGAAGATGATGTTCATCTACTATTTGAATGTCAATATTCGAGATCTCTTGTTCAATTCCCGGGGCACATAAACTCCACAATAGGCAGCCAAATCACTCTATCAAGGGATATAAACCCAATCATGTCATTCATTGGAAATAGCCTACCAAAGGCTGCTCTAGGTAAACTTGCTTTTGCTTGGTGGATGATGTGGTATATTCGTAACCAACACGTGTTTAGGCAGGTACCAATCCCTCCTAGGGACGTCGCTTTGAAACTTATTACTACATACGAGATAAACTAGAGTAACACTCACCAATATGATAGTACATTAGATGATAACAACACCCCTCATTCACGAAGCGTCAGACAACTCGTAAAGAGGAACCAAGCTCGTCATATCAAGTGGCGCAAACCACCGACAGGTACATTCAAACTCAACTTTCACGAATCGACTCTCGCTGATAACCGTAGTACCGTTGGTGTGGTTATTAGGGACTAGAATGGACACCCAATACACATAAGCTATAAACAATTAGATATTAAAAGTGCGCTTCAAGCTGAAGCCCTAGCACTCAAACTTGGGGTACAACTGGCCCTACAACTACATATTGACAAAATCCATATTGAAGGAGATTCCAGTATAATTATTAACTACCTCAACAACAAGGCCAAATGCCCATGGGAAATTGAACTCATCTTGTCTGACGTACAATCTCTTCTATCCACTATGAAAGAAATTTCTTTCATTCATGTACCCCGTCTCGACATTAGAGTGGTTGATAAGGTTGCACACCTTAACCACTCTGCCAGGGATATTGATATTTGTAACAATTCCGGTCTTACAGACCTCATCCGTAAGGATGCTTTCGGGTAGAGCGTGCTCACCCGAATTTTTTCCTAATAAAAAAAAAATTTTATGTACAGTAAATCTTGGAATATAGTCTACTTCTTCAGTGTTATATAAAATAATAAAACCTAACTTCCTTATTTTCATCTTTATATTAATTACTACTACGTACATATCCTAGCACCAAATTTTTTTTTACTATATCCTTAATTTATTATAATAATTTGAAACAAAAAAATCTATATCTATATCTATCTATAATACATGAAAAGTTGTGTTCAGTGCCAATTTAATGTTCATTTATTTAGTTATTCATATTTTATATTTTTTGTTTTAATTTCACAAAAGAACACAAATATCTTCATAACTCAATGGTTAATAGAGTTATTTGGTAAGAATAAGGTCTTGAGTTCGAATCTTATTAGTTACACTTTGATCATACTTTGCAATTTTTTATACATAAAAAGTTTGTGGTATTAATTGTCTAAATCTATCTATAATATAAGTTGTGTGCAAGACTCATAAATGCGTACCTAATTATTTCTCCAACTATATAAATATAAATATAAATTTATAATTTATTGAATTCAAAAAATTAATCACTCTCTTTTTATCTTCCAATTTAGGTATATTTATTAATTTTATTAATTTATAAATTAATAGCATATATGTGCCCAATCAATTACCGTTTAAAAAAAAATATTCCCAATGTTCTAACTTCTAAACCTTTAAATGTAGTAGTCTAAGAGGTGTAGTAGTCTAAGGGGTGTGACTTTTAAAAGAATAATGCACTAAATTAATTTACCATTTTCTTAAAGATGATAAATTAAATTAAATTAAGGTAGTCTAAGAGGTGGATGTTTTTTTTTCAAAGATATGTTTTCCCTATAAATAGTCAAATCCTAAAACTCAATTGCCCTATGAACAAATGGGAGAGATGAATCATATATTGTTAGGTGGAGCTTCTCTTCATTTTTTTAACTTTTCTTGCCTATTTTAATTTTTGTTTCTTTATTACTTTATTTTTAATTGTATTTTATTATTTTTATTAGTGGATCATATTATTTTTCCAATAATTATGCTATTATTTTATATCCTATATATATATTTATTTTATTTTAATTTAATTTGTTTATTTGTTACTTTGTTTTTAATTGTATTTTATTATTTCTATTAGTGGATCATATTATTTTTCCAATAATTATGCTATTATTTTATATCCTATATATATTTAATTTCTTTCTTCTTTTTTGTTAAAAATAATACTCCGTATATAATTTTTTTTTTTGTCAAAATTGATGTTTTTGTAGGTTTGATCTCAGGTATTGATAATCCAAACAAGTCTATGATGAAGACCTTCTAAAAAAAAGGTATATGTTTTCAGATTTTACATTCCCCTGCTCTCCATTTTAGTTTAGATCATGGTGGAACAATTCAGGAGAAAGACTCATTGGATTCAAGAAGTCCCAACACAAACGAGCACAAATCTATAATCAGTTGGATTTTTATACAAAAAAAACCATGATTCGAGTAGCAATTAGGTGCAAACCATGTTTGCAACTTTAGTTCCAATACATTGTTTATTTTGTTAGTACTTTTGTATTTTTGAATAACATATATAATATGTATAGTTAACTGTACTTTTGCAACCTTATTTTGTTAAAATAAAGCATATCATTTTTCTTCTAATTCATATTCTAATTTTATATATTAACTCACATAATTACTATAATTGTCAAACAATGCTTTAAATTTAGTAGTCAAAGGGGTGGGAGTGTAAAAAGAATAATGCACTAAATTAATCTACATTTTTAAGATGAATATGAAATTAAATTAGAGTAGTCTAAGAGGTGAGAGGTTTTTTTCAAGGATATGTTTTATCTATAAATAGTCAATCTTCTAACACTCAATTGTTATACAAACAAATGGGAGATGAAGCATATATTGTTACGTGAAGTTTCTATTAACACACATAATTACAATAATTCTTATTTTATGCCTTTATACTGTTAAATTACATCATATATATTTTTTTGTTAAAATATTTTTTTTCTAATTTGTATTCTTTTTTTTTTCCGAAGGATGAAGACTCTACAACCTTAATCATTGCAAGAAGAACCAATATTTCACTATCGATGGAGTCTTAATGAGAAAGAAATATTTTAGTCTGTGGAAATGTTATACGAAACTTTTATTCATCTTTTGTTTCTCTCTCTTTATTTGTTATTGTATTCTTAATAATATATTTTTCACTTGCTTTTAATTGTAAACATTGTAGATTGTGAATTTTTGTTATCATGCAAATATGAAAACAAGTTTACAAGAATGTAAATTGCAAATAAACAAAAATAATATAATATTTCAAGTCATTATAACTTTATCAAATAAAACAAGTTAATTTACAAGAATATTGTGTATAATGTAGCAGTTGAGTTTCGTTGACAAAAAAATAATTTAGATATCTATAAATGTGTAACATAGTCTCAATTGGGTTGTTGCAATATGTTAGGACCCGAAGGTCGGATGGAGGAAGGTCATGGCTTCAATGGAGGTTTGTGTGAGAAAGAGAAAGAGAGAAGAGAGATTAGAGAGAGATCGAGAGGTTGAAGAAGATAGAAATCTGCAATTCATTCATTCATAGCTGGAGAGATTACAACCTATTGGTATTTATATCAAAATACCATACTTTCTAATATTTACAATACTAATCCCATATATCCAATTCCTAACATTACCCACTCCTTATAAAAGCATTGTCCTCAATGCTTAAGGAAATGGAAAAAAAAAACTATATATGACAACTAGGATATGATGAAACAACATTGGCAATTCATTAAGTGCTGCAACCCTCCATGTGCAGTGTAGCACGTTGCACCCTCTCCAAGTGGTAGCCTCCCCAACAAAACAGTAGCAAGTATTGAACATTCTAGGAAGCACTATCTCCATGAGAGTTTGCTTTTGTCCACCCAACTCTCGTGGGCCCAAAGTTTACCCAGAATGAATCCTTAAGAGATGGGAAGTAACACTCATTTTACTTCTTATGACAGCACCATCAATGGCCTGATATTAAGCAATCCTTGCAAGTTTAATCTTGTCAAATAGTCTCCATTAATCCGACTTGTATCTTGACCGTGTCCATTATGTACATAACCAACAGCTCTTGATGCTTCCAATACCAACCCATGGTAATGCCTTTCACTGCTCCAAGTTGTTGCAGTTGCTGAAGTGATGCCCTTCACTGCACATTACCCTTGGTAGTTGCTGAAGTTGAATTTCAGCATGAGTCCCAAGTTGACAGCTCCTAGTGTTGTTTCATGGTCTTAAGGTATGACCATCTCCATTTACTAGCCCTCCCCAAATCAACAAGTACATGCAGTATTCCAAACATCCATGGCAGCGGCGTACCTCAAGCAATTTACCATGTACACACCCACAGTAGCAACAACAAAACTATGACAGTAGCAACAGGTGTTCTAAAACAGCTCTCCACCCGGATCAAAAATCAGAATACAACTCAAAATACCATGTACAATCCATACTCTATCAATTGGTAATGACTTCAAGCCATTATCTAAGAGCTCCAAAACAAAATTCCGATCTAAGAGTGAATGCCCAACCTTATCAATTGTTGCCCACATTCCTCTCTTACCAACATCAAATTTACCTCTGTCATAAGGCCAATTCCTTGTGTTCTGCTTAATTTTTGTGCCAAAACTAATAGATTCCGGCTCAAAGCTATCGAAATCCAAGCAGCAATCAACCACTATCAAGCTAGCCATTTCTACAAACACCTTGCACGCGCTAAAATTTCCCAGGTAACCAATTGGATTTGTGCTCGAGTTAGCCAACCTAATCTCTATCCAGTCGTTCAAAAGCACAACCAATTCAACTAACAGTTTGATTTCCATATCTTTTTTCGTAATCTCACACGAATTGAGAATTACCTTAGTTTCTTGGCTTGAGGCTTCGATCGTTTCTTGAGAATTTGTTGATTCATCCTGATCGGCTGTCATCGGGGCGTCCAACTTTGATGGGTTGCAGGGGATTTACGGCTCGGTGAACTTCTCTACTATTTGTGGGCTCGAGTCTAATTTTCGGATATGTTCGTCACATAGAATGACTTGAATTTCTGATTCTTGGGTCAGCCTTGTGATTTCCCCATTTGCTCGTTGAGGAGTAAGCCCTTTCTGAGGATCATTGGCTTGAACTGATTTGTTGTAGAACATAGCCGATTCCATAGCGTGCGTCAATTCTTCTGGTCTGCCCAATTTCACTAGGGATTAGATTTCCGACTTCAGTCCGTTAATGTAGCACGAGATGACATATGACTCTGGCAAATATGGATTGAAGAACAGCATCCCTGATCGGAGCTCCTCAAACTGCTCGTTGTACTCCTCAAGGCGATCCCCTTGACTTAGTTTGTAGAATCCATCGACAATTTCCATCCCTTGTTTCTCGCCAAAAAGAAAACATGCCGATTCACTTAGTTCCGTCCAGCGAACCCCTTTGGTCCGCAACAGGTATTCCTGCACCCAACTCTTAGCTCGATCCACCATATGCCCTGCCGCAAGCTCTACCTTCTGTGATTCTTGGATGTTGAAAATGGAAAAGAAATGTTCACATCTTCGCACCCAGCTCCAAGGTTTCTTCCCGTCAAACTGAGGGAAATCAACAATCGGAGGTCTGTTCCCCCCAAAATTGGCCGACTGAAAACCCTCAATTCCATTTTGCGAGTCTTGCCGTTGGAATTGGTCGATCGAAATTGGCGCTTCCTGCACCAAGATTGACTCCGTCGTTGGAATCTTGGGACTTTTTACTTCCGCCATGCCTGAGGGACGCCTCACCACCGCTAATTGTTGAAGCTGTTGTAGTCGGTTTTCGTTGCTCCGGAGGCCGCCATCTTGAAGCGCGTTCCGTCTGCCATGGAAGGACTGGCTCTGATACCAATTGTTAGGACCCGAAGGTCAGATGGAGGAAGGTCATGGCTTCAAAGGAGGTTTGTGTGAGAAAGAGAAAGAGAGAAGAGAGATTAGAGAGAGATCGAGAGGTTGAAGAAGATAGAAATCTGCAATTCATTCATTCATAGCTGGAGAGATTACAACCTATTGGTATTTATATCAAAATACCATACTTTCTAATATTTACAATACTAATCCCATATATCCAATTCCTAACACAATATTGTCATAAATTCCTAATTAACTTTGTCATTATTTAGATACATATTACTAATTCCAACCTATTATTCAATGTCGGAGAACAATAATATATGGAGATTTGTCCATCTTCTATCTTTTATTACATATTTTTTTATCACCATATTTCAAAATTATGATAAAATATAAATAAAAAATAAACATATCATCTACTACTTAAACAAAGAGATCAATTCGAGAATGAAAAAGATTTGAACCAAAAAAAAAAGAATGAAAAAGACAAATCATTTCCCATATGCAAAAATCTAAACAGGATAATATTTTTTGAAATTAGATTATAAGAGTCATTTCAATAGATATATTAATAAAGATTTCTTTATACATAATTATATAATATCACACTACATGTACTGTGCGTAGCACGAAAGAACATAAACACGATATTTAATAATTAGTGTTATTGTACGTAGAAATGCACTATTGATGAAAATATGAGAATGGGTAGAAGAGTAGAAGTTGATAGAGAAAGACCATTAATTTCAATCGAATTTGTTAATGTTTTACATTAATATATATATATATATATATATATATATATATATATATATATATATATATATATATATATATATATATATATATATATATATATATACTTCAAATGTAAAAACTCCTCAACGTGTAAAATTTGCTTATCGCGTAAAATTAGCTAATGGACCTAATTTAATTACTAATGGGCCTAATTTCATGAGTAGAATGTCTGCCCCCCCTGCCCATGTGTGTGCCCCCCTTGCCCCCCCTTCTCGGACCCGATTTTTTTTAAAAAAAAAAAATTTTTTTTTTTGCCCAGAATTTTTTTTTCGTAATAGCACTTTCTGCTGTGCAAGTATAACTTGCTTTTGTGCACATATAACATCTTATTGTGCAAATATAAGTTTATTTTGTGCAGACAAATAATTCATTATGGGGTAAATAGGTAAATGTGCCTATTTCAATTATAAATTTTTTTAATTGAAATATGTTTAATTTATGGGCAAATTGGTAAATATGTCTAATTTTATGGGTAAATGCACTTTTTCCCGTTTTCGATACCTTTTGTGCAACTGTGAAGTGCATTTGTGCAACTGTGGAGTGCATTTGTGCAACTGTGAAGTGCATTTGTGCAACTGTAAAGTGCATTTGTGCAACTTTAATTGTGCAATTGTGCAAATTTAAAGTATAATACAATTGTGCAAATTTAAACTACAATTGTGCAAAAGTAAGATACAATTGTGCAGATGAAGAATACAATTGTGCAAATGTAAGATCATAATGCGTATTAATAAGTCAAAAGATGTCCTTTTGAAATCGATGTTTTAATTTTGTTTTTTTTTTTACTTTTGAGAGTTTGGGTTCACCTCTCGGATAATTTAGGTTGATAGATGTAAGTTTGAAATCGATTTTTTTACGTATAAGCTTTTAAAATTAAAATGCATAAACAAGATTAAAATGTGCATAATTAAGGTTAAAAAGTGCATAACTTAGATTATAATGTGCATGATTAACAATTTGCGATTGTTGTGCTGTTGTCTATTATGTAACCTATGTGGGATTTGAACCCACATCTTTTGTGCAAACGCACATTGCTCTACCAATTGAGCTAATAGGCTAAATTATGATTTTTATGCTAAAATAGAAGAACCTAATCGACCTAAAACATATTGCAATAAAATTATAAAATTCAATTAGCTCATGATTCACAAACAATTTGACAATGCTATAAACATGAAATTAGCTCCAAATCAACTCAACAACACAACCATATCATCAATTTAAGTCAATTTTGCTTTTGGCAAAAAGCCCCGAATTCTAAAACATATCGCAATCTAAAATTCTAAAATTCAATTAGCTCATGATCCATAAACAATTTGACAATGATATGAACATGAAATTAGCTCAAAATCAACCCAACAACACAACCATATCATCAATTTCAATCAATTTGGCTTTTGGCAAAAAGCCCCAAATTCTAAAACATATCGCAATCTAAAATTCTAAAATTCAATTAGCTCATGACCCATAAACAATTTGACAATGATATGAACATGAAATTAGCTCAAAATCAACCCAACAACACAACCATATCAACAATTTCAATCAATTTGGCTTTTGGCAAAAAGCCCCAATTTCCGCTCCTAAATCAAACCCTAGGTTTTCAATCTCAACCTAAATCATTCAAACAATCTAAATAGATGTAATAAACAAGTTTAGGGTTAGAAATCATACCAAATTCGAGTTGAAACAAAGAGCAAAATTGGGATTTCGAAGGTATTCCGAGCCAAAAGCACCGATTAGCGCTGTTGGGAGAGATGGGCTCGGTGTGGGCTCGGCTGGGCTCGAACCATGGGGGTTCCGGACTCGGGGGGTGCGCCTGAGGGAGGGGGTTCGAGCTGGTGGGGGCTGGTGGCCGGAGGTGGCTCGTGGGTGGTGTGGGAGGCCGACGAGCGAAGGTACGCCGTGAGCCTTCGACTGGGCAGTGTGGGCGCGTCTGGGCTCGAACCAAGCCAAGTCAGGGCTCGGGGGGTGCGCCCAGGGGTTGGCTCGAGCACGGCTAGGCGGTGGTGGCCGGAGGTGGCTCGACGTGGGGCTGGAGGTGGCTCGACAGGGTGGGTGCGGGGCAGCTGGAGGCCGAGAGAAGCCACTGTGTCGCGCGCTAGTTGTAATTCATTAAAAAAATAAATTTTACACGTTAAGCGGATTTTACACGTTAAGGAGTTTTTACATTTTAAAGCTTCCCTACATATATATATATACACACACACAAAATCTTATTTTTTTGGAAAGATAATGCTCTTTTATTATGTTTGTTAATGTTATTATAGATAAGCAAAATTGGTGGGTTTTTCTTGATCTTTGATGGAAGACAGAAAGATACACGGGAAAATGGATCGAGTATTAATTTTTTTTTTTCCCAATTTATTTGTATATCATTTCTCTAATGTCATGATATTTTCATTTTTATCATTAGCTAAATCTTTTTTTGTTTATATTCATTTTTTTTTTTTGATCAGATTATATTCAATAATTTTAAGTGTATTAGAAAGTCAAATTAAAACATGTTTTCAGTTTATAAAATAATTCTTCTACTTATTCTCCATCGATTCCAGATTATATCAATAAGTAACAATTAAATTGATTATGATAGGAGTTACATATATTTTACAAATTAAAAAAAAAAACATCTATGCAGTATTCATTTACATCAGTTGAAATTATATCATATTTAATTTAATCTAATGGACATTTTTGATATACTATGTTTTTAGCAATATATATAATATGCTATTTATTTTCCTTATAAATGAAGAAAATTCTTTACATTATTTGATTAATTTTTGTTCACATAGTGCATGTATCTAACTATTCCAAAAAATAATGTTCAATTTATAAAATAGTTCTTCTACTTATTCTCCATTTATTTCGGTTAATATCAATGAATAACCATTAAATTGATTATGATAGGAGTTACATATTAAAAAAAAAAAACTCCCATGTAGTACTGTATTCATTTACATTAATTGAAATCATATCATATTTAATTTATTTTAATGGTCATTTATTGATATTTTTCACAACAATCAAGAATTTTAGACTCAATTGTCCAAGTATAAATGAGAAAGAAAAACATTATAATATATAAAAATCACATTTAGAATCTCCCTTTCTTTATGGTTTCATAACTTTAAATAATTTGAATTTTACTGGTTTTAAATTATTTACCAAGCCGAATCATCCTCACATATTTGTTAATTTTAAAAAAAAGCATATGTTCCCGGGCGTAGCACGGGTCTGCTTTCCTAGTTCACAAAATTCCTGCAGTACCAAGCAAAATTAAACACAATGAATTAAGGGATAGTTTGCATTTAAGTTGGTCAAATTAGTAAACTACACAGAGTTTGGTAAAAATTAGCAAACTATACATCTCATTTTATACCTCTAGCGCGTGTACAAAAAAAAAAAAAGTTGCGCGTGTGAACAAGGCTCAAAAGCCTCTCTCCATGGCTGGGCCCCACCATCCCACCTCTCTCCTAGCTAACGAATCCTTCCTCCTTTCTTTCTTTCTTTTTATTTTTTTTTAAATATGGGAGAAACTTTGCCGACGCCAACGTCTTTTTTTCTTTTTTTCTTTTCGCGCGCCAGTGCTGACGACGACTTCGGAAATGCTGACATCAGCATTGCTGACGCCAACACCAAGTACATCGAATTTGCTAACACTGAAGACTCCGACAACGCTGACGCGAGAGATGTCGACGATGCTAACACCGGGGATGTCGACGATGCTGACGTCGGAGATGCTAACACCAACTATAATGGCGTCGATGTTGGAGAAAATAATTGTTGACGAGAAACTTTCAAAGAAAAAATATATATGATTGCTGACATGAATAGTAACAATTTAACATAATAGAATTTCAAAATCATTGTACATCTTCATCCTAGCTCCACCGACAGTGACATTGGAGGCTCCTCTGTTGACGTCCGCCGATGCCACCGAATCGCTCAAAATCAATGTACAACCTTCCTTCTCCATCTCTTATATTGCAAAAGCGATGTCAGCACATATATATCTACATAAAAATACGCATAAAAATGATGTCGGCACTAAAAAATACGCATAAAAACGATGTCAGCACTAAAAAACAAACCAATTTTAAGGACTCAAGCATATAAATATACCTACATATATAATATCCACCTAAAAACGACGTCAATGCTAAAAAATAGGCATAAAAACTATGTCAGCACTAAAAAATAGGCATAAAAACGACGTCAACACTAATAAACCAATTTTTAAGGAATCAATCATACATATATATTTACATATATAATATCCAACTAAAAAAGATGTCAGCACTAAAAAAATATGCATAAAAATGATGTCAGCACTAAAAATTACGCATAAAAACGATATCATCATTAAGAAACAAACTTGTTTTTAAGAACTTATGTATATAAATATACCTACATATATAATATCCAACTAAAAATGATGTCGGCACTAAAAAATACGCATAAAATCAAGTAGGAACCAACCGGACACGCAATCGTGCAAAAGCGAACAAGTGAAGATGCCAAGCATTACTGTCAATAGCAACACTCCAGTAACTACGCAGAATCAACAGATACTAAACCCAAGAGGCAAGAACATTGCTAATATGCATAAACAGGAAAGTGGAAGAAGAAGAAATTACAGATTCAAGATAAGAAACGGCAGCTTTGCGAGCATCAGGGGAAGATCTCCAATCGAGAGCAGCGGCAATAGCGTGAGCAACATCGTTCGCCATGGACACGCCTCCATCCTCCATTGTAGCGCAAAGCTAAGGCTCGTAGCTTCGAGGAAAAGGAAATCGCAGGAGCGAGAATCTGCGAAGGTTTTGCTGACTTCAATCACAAGTAGAGAGAGAGATAATGAAAATAGAAAGGAGGGGAGAGAGAATATTGAAGACTAGAGAACGAAACAAGATGAGGAGGAAGAGGACCTAACCGAATCTGGAAGCAACCTCGATGACAACAATTAAGGATCCAGATGTTGTCATAGACAGAAGAATCGGAGATCCGGTGGCCGAAATGGAGCATCGGATCCAGATGCTGTCAACAATGGAACGGGGCCTTTCGACGATTGCCCCGGATAATCTCTGCCTCGAACCAGATTGCCCTTTCGACGATTTCTCTCCATATCCAGATCCTCCGGTAATTTCTTGCTTCCACCTCTGAAAGCCAAAAGTGTCGCCGGAAGTACTGATGGATCCAAAACCTAAATTCGCAAACACACAAATTCGCCGTCGAAATCAAATCACATCATGAATCAACACAAGCAATTGACAGAAGTACTGATGGCTCAGCGCCAGAGCGGCGACGGAGGAAGGTGCAACATCGTAGATCGGCTCGGTCGGATATGACTTCTGCTCTGCATAGTTTTCTCCCCAACTGGATCTGAGAAAAGGAAGAATGTGAAGGCGGATAGATAGACCGAGGTGAGAGAGAGCGCGTGAACTGAATTAGACTTGGACATGCGCAAATTTTCTCATGAATTAAATTTATGAGCTAGAAAAATACTGTACTAGCTAGCTATTTTAAATCAAACGCATATTTGTGTGTTTCCTAAAGTGTAACTTTATGGAAGAATATATTCTTTTCAAGAAATAACTTCATGAACAGTGTATTTTCGTATTAAATATTTTTTTAGAAGGAAAAGATTATGTGATCGATGGGGCCGGGCCAAGTGGCCGGCATAATCGATTAGCCGTGTAGTTTATCTCTATGAGTGTTTATAAGTCAGTAAGGTGTTTAGTAACCCAGCTGATTAAGTAGTTGATACTGTACAAACTAGCTGATGAAATAAGAGAAAATGAATAGATTTTTTAAAATCTTGGGGTGAGTAGAACTAAAGTTTTTATATTTAGCTTATTTAAAAACTATAGAATATTAAAATCAAAACCTCCGAAAAGATACTTGTATTGTCAAACGGAAATTTTATCTTTTTTAGAAAAGATAGTGGTGGGAAAAACATGAGACTATGAGAGCATCAGGGTTTCCTATTTTCATCACGTGGGTTAAATACTCAACTAACATGGTCAAACCGAGGAGTGGGAGTGGGGTGGGGACCACAACCCATAATAAACGACAACAGATTGAATTCAAAAGTAGAGCCCCACTTGCTTACTTTTTTACAAAGGAAAGAAGCAAAAGTGACCCCACTTTTTATTTACTACTCCATCGTTTTAACTTTTGACATACCAGTAATTTTTACGGAAATTTGGCGAGGTATTCCCGAGATATTACAATTTTTGCGAGATATACAACTCTTTTGTATATTTGGCATGGTACTCCTGTGGTTTTCAATCATTTTACCTCGTTCCCTTTTCGGTTAAATTTAATAGCTTTTTTTTTCTTCCGTTAGTTTGCAATTAAAAGAAAAAGAAAAAGAAAAAGAAAAAAAGAAAGCCAGAGAAAGAGAACAGACGCGCGACTGAGACGAGCGAGCGAGACCAACGTTACCGCCAGGAGGAGAAAGAAAGGACAGAGAACAAAAACGCGGCTCAACGAAGGGAGAGCGAAGGAGAAGAACTGTCCCGAAGCTGTTGCTTGAAGAGAGAGCTACAGTTTGTAGAGAGATTTTTCTGCACATCACATAATCTTATAGGGTTTCAATTTCGAAATGGCGGAAGTGATGAACTTGCCCGTCGATTCCGCTGTCTATCCGCCGCCGGAACGGGAAACCTAGGGGAGAAATTGAAGGAGACGGCGGCAGGAGGGCAAGAGGTACTGCAGGATGAGGATGACGACGTTGGAGACAAGGCGTCTGATGACGGCGGCGACGCTCTTTGCTGCTTCTGGCTGGCGGATCTATGCATCGACAAAAACGCTCGGATCTTCAGCGAAGGAAACGAAGCAGCGCGATCGTATTCCTCAATGAGATTTGCGATGTCCTCGTCGGATTTAATGGAGACCAGAGCATCCAGATCTTCCGTTGGAAGCTGGCACCTCAAACTCAGTAGCGCATCCCGATCTTCTCAACCCTTGTTGCTGAGCGCGACCCATCGCCCCAATCCTTAATTCCGAGTCCTCCAATTTTTCAACCCCAATGGCGATGGTGGGCGGAGATGGACGCCGACGATCTGACGGTGTGGTAATGATTGAGGGAGATCAATGGAAGGGGAGGACGGTAGAGCGGAGCGGCGACCGCGAAGAGGAAGGGATTGAGTCATGGAGATGGTCTTGGTTGGCTCGGGCCTCGGGGAGAGAGAAAGGCTAGGGTTCCTAATCCCTCAATCGCTTCTTTCTTTCTTTATTTCTCTTTCTCTGTTCCTTTTTTTTTTAATTAAAAACTAACGGAATCCATTAAAGTTAACAAGGAAGGGCACCTCGCGAAAAAATTCAAAACCTCAGGGGCCCCACGCGAAATATTAAAAAGAGTTGTAGACCTTGCGAAAATTGCAATAACTCAGGGGTACCTCGCGAAATTTCCGTAATTTTTAAGTAAAGTGTTAATTATCATTAGTTTTATACTGTTTTTTTTTAAAAAAAATCTTATCATTTACTAAATGTTTATTAACTTTTTATTCAATAAATGAAGAGTTTGAAAGAAAAAAGTAGTCAATAAATACAATTTTCATTAATCAATCTATTAAAATATTGCCTAAAAACATAAAACAACACTTATTTTGGATCAAATTCAAAAGTCTAAAACGATACTTATTTTGGATCGGAGGGACTAGCTAGGGAGTACCTATGATACCGCGAAACTCCATTTTATAGCGGTTTCACGTTTCTGCATATGGAGAAACTACGAAACACCGGGGAAACACCTCAGAAACGTTTCTGAGAGGTCATAAACTTTGACCGTTTCCTTGACCAAAAAAGTCAAAAACTTTGACCATTTTCGTTTGGTCAAAAACGTTTCTGACTTGCCAGATGGCATTTCCACTAATTTTATAGTTAAAAAAAAAATCAAACCCTAAATCATACTTCCCCTTCATCCCGTCTGAAACTCCTATTTTCTTCTATCCTCGCCGCTTACTTCTCCTCCATTTTCGGTCCTCCCTCCTCTCACTTGCTCAGTGCTCTCTCCCTCTAAGCTCTCTTCGGTAAACCCTCACTTTTAGAACTTTATCTTGATAAGCCAGAACTTAAGGAAGAATTAGCTAAGTAGAAGATTGATGTTGGATTGATTACTTTGTGTTGTTCTTGATTATGTTGTTATTTTAAAACTAAGTTACTTTATTTTGTTGGTTTGCAAGACATTTAATATATTTGACATGTTGTATTGATTTCTGTTAAGGAGTAAGGATATTGTTTATCACGGTATTGAACATTTTAATTGGTAGTTTTAATGATGCATTCAATGTGTATCACTTGAATATATATATATATATATATATATATATATATATATATATATATATATATATATATATATATATATATATATATATATATATATATATATATATATGTTTATTGCTCTTATTTAGACCTTTAAATGAACATATAATTCATATTGCCGTTTCCTACAAAATTTTGATTGTCGTTTCTCCGTTTCCTTTTCCTTTCCGGTTTCGTTTCTGTTTCCATGTAACATAGGGGAGTACTATATTTTTATTTATGGAGCAATATTTCCATCTAAAATTTTACTATATTATATAAAATATCCCTTTTTTCTTATTTTTTTTAAATAGACCGGGGTTTTACATGGGTTAAGCATCTAAATCTAAGTACAGTTAACTAGAGTAAATAATGTACTTATGATATTATCCTACTTTGATTTTTTATACATTTCTTAATTATTAAATTAAAAATTCTTTAGATGCATAAATTTTTTCAAAAATTTATATTTTTAATATATAAATATCGGTCTTTCTATCCTACGTCATAAGGGTATAGGATAAGATCTTAAATTAGAAAAGATTCTCTACTAAAAATATAATCAACCCTAGGAATCTAACTAAAAAAAAGTTAATTGAAAAACATTTTCAAATTAGCACTCTTATCCTATACTCTTGGGGCATATATAGAGGATAGAAAATTTTTATAAACATATATATCCTCAAAGCATAGATTAGGCAAATCATTTCAAAAAAATAATAGAAAATTATGCTTTAGAATCCATGAATCATATATTTTTTCTATATACTAACATGGCCAGATTTCCGTGCGTTGGAAGAAATATATTCTTCTGTCTATAGCTAAATTAAAATTTTAAAAATACAACTATTTTTTATACATTACCTTAATCAAAAAAGATTCCTTACTAAATAAAGAGGCGATTCTAGAAAAACAATATTAAGATTAGATAAAATAATTTAAACTAGTACGATCCCCGCGCCATGGAGCGTTTTTTTAAAACTAAAATATTATATATAAAAATATTAATAAATATTAATAAATGTTAAGATAAAAATAATAAAAAACTTTATAAAAAATTTATCTTATAATTATCTCATATAGATATTTTAAATTACTCAATAATAATAATATCAATATCATTATAACATTGTTTACATGTGATGTGTCATAATCAATAGTTATATTCAATGTTTCGATTAAGCCCAATACTTAATAAATAAATTTGTGTTAAGCCCAATATTTATATTAGATTGAATTCAATGCTTTGAATTAAGCTCAATGGTTAGTAAAATTAAATAAAAAAGAGAATTAAAAGAAAAGGAATAAAAAAGGAGAATTAAACAAAATAAAAAAAATGGCAAAAAAATATGGTTGGTTAAGACTCCTAAAATGTCTATAAGATTGACACATCATTATAAACTCTTCTAAATTAAGAGTTTATATAGATATAGATGGTTAGTAAAATTAAAGAAAAAAAACAACTACAAGAAAAAGAAGAAAAAAGGAGAATTAAACAAAATAAAAAAATGGCAAATAAATGTGATTGGTTAAGACTCCTAAAATGGCTATAAGAATAACACATCATCTTAAACTCTTCTAAATTAAGAGTTTATATAGATATAGATATAGATTTGAAAAATCTTTTCCGATTGAAATTTTTAAAGATATAAAATAGAAAATCCAATAAAGATATAAAATAGAAAATCCAATAAATTAAATTAGGAGAGGTTTCAAATCTTTTTGAGATTCACGTATGAATTTATTTGCCTCATTTGCGATGAATCTAAACGAAAGAACGTGCTATAACTCTATAAGGACAAGCAGAAAGAATTTCCTAGTATATTTTATAATTTTTTGTCTTTTAAATTGTACGTTTTTATAGGTTTATTCTTTTTTATTTCCTACTCCCTAATACCTCCTAGATCTGAAATTAGACCATCTTCAACCACTTTTCTTAAATTTTCCTAAAATGTGCAAATAAAATACATATTTTTCAAATTATTTTTGTTTAAATCCAAAAGCTTCCTCGTTTCGAATATTTGGAGAATCATTTATATAGAGCATGCCCAATTGATTCCCCGTAATTTCTTCAAAATGGAGAATTAAAATTCATCTTCTCTGAAATAATTTGTGTCAATTCCAACAGATTCTCCATTTTAAAGAATTGAAAGTTCAATTTTTAATTACAAATTAATTTTTGGGTTAATTCAACTACTAGCTAGCTCTGCAGATTGTTTCTCTTGCTCTCAACAAGTTGTCCATTGTCATTCTGCTCAATCAGACTACAACCATGACCATAGAAAGTGAAAGTGGAAGGCAGTTGGAAGTAATTACTTGCTCAATTTCCTTGACTCGATTGCCACCACTAGCTCCGAGCAAATCGAAATCTTGAAGACTTGGAATGATAAGTAATTACTTGAGAATTTCCTTGACTCTTGATGAAAGGAATAAAAGTGAGCAGTCCTTTGTTCATCCATTGTAGGAGTTAAACTGAAAGGGAATTAGATATGATCCGATGCAAATCATTACCCACAATTGCTAATTTTATAAAAGTAATCGTCAATACGTCTGCAAAATTATATGATAGATGATTAATTAGTACGTCAATGCATTGATCATAAATCTTAATTGGCTTGGTGTTGGTTATCCTTGATTGCTTGTATTTCAATTTTAGTTTTAGTTTTCAGCTACACTAGTTGTGTTGATTTCAAGAACTAGAACCAATAGCTCCAGGTCTCCATATTCATTATTTAATTGAGTTAATGCTAAAGAGGGCTTTGTTCCAATTTCAAGCAGATTGCCCAATCCTCCATATACACTATTTAATATATTGAGTCTATGCTAATTATGTGAAGAAAAACTAAACTTCTTAACATTCTGAAAACGTATGGATTCCTCTTAGAATCCCACACAAAACTCCATGGGAGATCAAGGAAGAAGAAGAGAGGAAGAAAAATCTGTTTCTGTATTGGTTTTCTGTTACAACTGACGGGGAGAGCTCCTGGCTTATATAGCCGAGCTGCATTACATCCAATTACCAAAATACCCCCTATACAACACCAATTCTACATACATTCATATACTTCTATATCCCCCCTTCAAGTTGGACTAGGGATGAACACTAGTCCTAACTTGGAAGCTAGATAGTTGTGCTGAACCTCACCTAAAGGCTTGGTGAACAAGTCTGCCAACTGATGCTGAGAACGTACAAAAACAGGAGTAAGAAAACCTGTTTTCAATTGCTCCCTAACATAATGGCAATCAAGCTTAAGATGCTTTGTTCTTTCATGAAAAACGGGGTTCTCATCAATGTGGATTGCAGCCTTATTATCACAGTGTAAGGCAATGGGTTTGGGAATCTCACACTGCAGATCTGAAGCCAATGAGTCTAGCCACACAAGCTCACTAGATGTCTTAGACATGCTCCTATACTCAGCCTCTGCAGATGACTTAGAGACAGTTGCTTGTTTCTTTGTCTTCCAAGAAATCAATGCATTGCCCAAAAACACACAGAATCCAGTAACAGATCTACCACTGAAGACACAATTGCCCCAATCTGCATCACAAAATGCAGTGTATGAGATCTCATTATGTAATGGATATAACAATCCCAAATCAGAGGACCCATGAAGATATCTCACAACATGGAGAGCTGCATTCCAATGAGGAACACGAGGAGATGCCATGTACTGATTCAATTGTTGAACAGCAAATGATATGTCTGGCCTTGTCATGTTGAGAAACAGCAATCTACCAACCAATCTCCTATATTTCTCAGCATCATGCAACTCATCACCATCATCAATGGACAACTTTAGACCCCTCTGCATAGGGAAAGAAGCACTCTTACAGTTAACCATTTGAGTGTCTTCAAGTATGTCTTGCACATACTTTCTCTGGTTGAGCAAAGTGCCATGAGCAGACCTTGAGATCTCCAATCCCAGAAAGTACCTGGCTTCACCCAGGTCCTTGATTGTATAGGCTCTATGTAGGGCAAGTTTAAGAGCTTCAATCTCTTTCACACAATCACCTGTAATTAACAGGTCATCAACATAAACTAAGACCACCAGTAGCCCTGCAGGGATGGATTTGGTGAACAAACTGTAATCATAAGAACTTTGAACAAATCCCAGCTCCTGTAAGAACCTGCAAAGTTCAGTGTTCCATTCTCTAGAGGCTTGTTTCAATCCATATAAGGATCTTTTGAGTCTACAAACTTGAGAAGAAGACCCCTTATCATACCCCTCAGGAATCTTCATGTAGACTTCTTCATTCAAAAAACCATGTAAGAAGGCATTGTTTACATCAAGTTGATGCACTGGCCAAGCCTTTGAAGTAGCATAAGCAATCAATAATCTCACTGTGGTGAATTTAGCAACTGGAGAAAAAGTATGATGATAATCTTTACCCTTTACTTGATTGTATCCCTTGGCAACAAGGCGGGCTTTGTATCTTTCTACTGCCCCATCAGGTCTGAATTTGACCTTATACACCCATCTGCAACCAATGGCTACATGACCAGGAGGCAATGTAGTGAGTTCCCAAGTACTATTAGCATCAAGAGCTTCAAGCTCCTTTCCCATAGCTTTTACCCATAGAGGATCAGTAGCAGCTTGCTTGTAAGTCTGAGGTTCAGGAGTAGCCATAACATGTGCTAAGGATGCCAGATAAGCAGTGGAATAGAATTCCTGATCAGACAGTTGTGTGGCTACAAAGGACTGAGACTGAGACTGATTTGTGTTGAGGTGTGGAACAACAAAGTCCACAAACTTAGTAGGTAACTGATGCTGTCTAGTAGACCTTCGAAGAGCAACACTGGGAAATGGAATCTGAGGTTGAGTTTTAGGCATCTCAACTGGCTGTACTGGAGGCTGAGATATACTGGAAGAATCTTGCTCATCTGGCTGAACTGAAGATTGAGAACCTGATGTATTAGGAGCCATATCAAAATTCTGATGTGTGCTCTCTGGAATGTGAGACAACACTTGAGGGTTCTCACAGTCTGTGGCAGGGTTAACCAATGGCAAAGTTAGGGAGATGCAGACCTCATCCACCATTCTTTTATCTGCTACTTGAAAGGGAAAAATATTCTCTTTGAATATTACATCCCTACTGATAATCACCTTGTGATTCACTAAGTCATATAGCCTGTAGGCCTTTTGTCCAACTGGATATCCTAATAGGATACATTTGTGAGCCTTAGCACCAAACTTATCTCTAGGAACATCCCTAGCCAGAGCATAAGCTAAGCATCCAATAACCCTCAAATGATCATAGGCTGCAGGCTTACCATACAGCTTTTCATAGGGTGTCTCCCAACCCAAAATAGCAGTAGGAAGGAGGTTAATAACATGAGTTGCTGCTAAGACACAATCACCCCAGAATTTGAGTGGCAGGTTTGCATGAAGTCTAAGAGCTCTAGCAGTTTCTATGAGGTGTCTATGCTTTCTCTCAACTCTACCATTTTGCTGAGGGACATAAGGAGCAGAAAGCTTATGAACTATCCCCTTTTCTTCAAAAAAAAGTCTGACAATTGAAGAACTCTGTCCCATTGTCACTTCTGACTTTCTTAACTTTAGTGTTGAACTGGTTTTCAACCACTAACACAAAAGTTTTTACAGCAGAGCTGGCTTGCCCTTTACTGTTGATCAACTGTGTCCAGACAGCCCTGCTATGATCATCCAGAAATGTAACAAAGTACCTAGCTCCAGTTCTACAAGAGACTTTGTAAGGTCCCCATAGATCAATATGCAATAGTTCAAAACAAGTACTGGCCATTGAATGACTTGAATTAAAAGGTAAGGTATGATGTTTAGCCAAGATACAAGATTCACAACTGAAGTCACCAACACTGGTGCCTTTACAACCAGGGACATGAACCATCTTAGCTACTGAAGCATGTCCCAACCTAGCATGCAAAACTGACTTACTAGGTATGGATACAACATTATTTGAAGATGATTCATTATTTGATCTATGCACAATTCCCTGGGCTTCATAGTTGCTTGCCAAACCTTTGTGAACTTCAACTGCAACATCTATAGGTTCAAGAGTAGCTCTGAACAATCTGCTATGGATTCTTTCTCCAGTGAGAACTGTATGACCCTTCCTAAGGTCCTGTAAAACACAAGTTTTCTTGTGAAAATTGACATCTACTCCAGAATCATCAATCACTTTCCCAACAGACAACAAGTTGATCTTGAATTCAGGGATGGAAAACATATCATATAATACCAAACCTGATGCCAAATGTATATCCCCAACCTCTGTAACCAACTTAACAGATCCACCAGGTAAAGCAACTCTGATAGGCAACATCAATTTCCTCTTAAATTGCAACAACTGATCGTCAAAGACCATGTGATCTGTGGCTCCACTATCTATAATCCATACATTTCTATTCTCACAATGCTTCCTAGCAATACTTAGAGCAAAAGCATTACTGAAAGTACTGAAGATTAGAGGTTTACCAGAAAAATGTGCCTCTGATCCTGCAACTCCCTTTCCCTTCATTGCCTTGATCACTTGCTGGACCATTGAATTGATCAAATCTACATTATCATCCATGTTGTTGCAATTCCCAGCTTCTGATATAGGAGATTCATCTATCTCCATGTCTGCTGCATTTGCCTTGGCACCAGTTTTTCCCTTTGGAGCTTTGAACCAATCTGGATACCCAATTATCTTGAAGCACTCATTCTTGAGATGACCTGTCATCCCACAATGAGAGCACTTCTTGTTTGCCTTTTCTGCAGCTCTTTCTTTCTTGTAATCTCTCTTGATGTCAGCTGGTTTGTTGGCAAAGAAAGCCTTTGAATCATTGTTGCTTTCTCCAACAGACCCTGTACCCTTCTTGTCCACTTGTTGAACAAGATACAAAGCTCTATTGAGTGTTGGCAAAGGATCCATAGCAAGAATTTGATTCCTGGTACTCTCATATCCTCCATCCAATCCCATAAGAAACTGTATCAGTTTATCCCTATCCTCCTTTTCAGCTACTTTCTTGGTCAAATTGCATGTGCAATTCTTGTATGCACCACATGAACACTGCAATTTTCCATCTAAACTGAAAATCTCTTCCCACAGTTTCTTCAATTGGCCGAAGTAATCCCCTACACTCATGTTTCCCTGATCTAAATTGCTCAAACTTTTCTTTAATTGATACAGTAAGGGACCATTCGAAGGAGCATACCTCTCAACAATCTCGTCCCAGAGTTGTTTTGCTGTCTCAGCATACATGAAGCTCTCAGATACATTTGGCGCCATGGAATTCACGATCCAGCATCGAACCATGTAATCGCACCTGTTCCACTTCTGCAAATCCGTTGGACTTAGATTGTCTTGTCGAGTGCTCCCGTCAATAAAGCCAAGCTTGAGTTTGGCTCCCAATGCCATCTTAATTCCTCGACTCCAGCTCAAGAAATTCGTTCCATTGAATGTGCTTGCCACTAGCTGTGCTCCTGGATGATCGGAGCCTGATAAACTCAGCGGATCGTTCAAATTGTTGTTGATGCCTCCGATTTCCCGCCGAATTGCTGCACTCAACTCCGCGCTTAATTCTTCCATCTTTCTTCAACGATTCCTTCAGATCTCGTCTCCACAGAGCTTTAATCGATCGGATCGACTCCCTGTCGCTCTGATACCATGAAAACGTATGGATTCCTCTTAGAATCACACACAAAACTCCATGGGAGATCAAGGAAGAAGAAGAGAGGAAGAAAAATCTGTTTCTGTATTGGTTTTCTGTTACAACTGACGGGCAGAGCTCCTGGCTTATATAGCCGAGCTGCATATTACATCCAATTACCAAAATACCCCCTATACAACACCAATTCTACATACATTCATATACTTCTATTCATTCACTGTATTCTTGCATTCTTTCTAGAATGCAATATACAAAACTAAAATTGCAGGAGTAAATTGTCAGTGTATTGGCACTAGCCATAAGATTGCAAACCAATTTCTTCCCATATGGAAAAAAAAAATTCAGATTGCTACTAGATAAATTGCAGGATTTTTTTTTCAAGATTGCTACTTGGAGCAATTGTAAAACTAAAATACACACCAAAACCTCTCAGATAATGAAGAAATTAAACAAACAAAAATGAAATAATGAAACGAACCATCTAAAATACACAATAGAGAGTAAACCTAAAATTTCATGACGAATCTCATAGGTAGTAGAAGATATCTTCTAGATTGAGAAATTGTCGAACGGTCTTGTTCAAAGTCGGTTTTTGAGTCTAGGAGGCTGAAAGAACGTGGGAAAGGGAGCCGCTAAAAAATTTGTCGTCTCCCAAATAAAGAACCTGTTGCGTATGCTCTTACAGATTTAGAGAATTTGTTACGACCCGAAGGTCGAGTAGAAGGAAGCTTTGGCTTCCATGGGGGAATCTGAGAAGAAGGGAGAGAGATTGAGTGACTAGAGGAAGAAGGAGATGAGTTCAGAAGATAGAAGGAGATGAGAGGATAGAGGTAGGAAGAGAGATTATGAGATATTAGGGAAATGATTTGATTATTACTTGATTCTTCCCAATTACAATGTCTAGAGTATTTATACCCTAAATCTACATAGAGATATAACATAATTCTCTCTATTTTTTCATTTTTTTTGGCTTCTTATCCAAAAAATACCTTAAAATTCCTAAACTACAAAATCTCGAGATGCTCTTATTTACCATCGTTGGGCCCAATAACAAAGCTAAGTTAAATTTTGGTTCAGAAAAACAAAATGTATGTAATTAATAAAAGTGACAACTTGCGTACCACTCGTGCTTGGACTATACTTTGAAATAATATAAAATACAAATTTGTCACATGTGCACTCAACAGTTTACAACATCGGAGTTGTTAAACAATTAATTCAGTCACGTTAGGGTTTGAAGGCTCTGTCGAATCATGTTCACCAGCTCCTTACTTGTTGCTGAAAACTCATCATTCATCTGTAAATATCAAAAACAAATTGGGATTTTTAGGTACACCAACAACCAATGGGTATGTTATATGTTAAAGTCTGTCGGGCCAATAACTGAAAAGTCGTATTTGAAGGTCAAATAATCAATCACGTGAATTCAATTTCCATGAATTTTGTACCTCTGCAACAACCGTTATAACCATGGATGATCTCCCGAAGGGCATCGAGTTGCAGTTGACTATACTAAGACGAAGCTTTTGTATCTCCTCCAACACTTTCGGAACAATCCCTTGATTCCTTGTGCAGTGCACCTTGATGAGGACGTCTTTGTTGGAGAATCTCGCTTCGATCTCTGGAAGCTGGTGATCGCCTGAAGAGGAGATCTCGACATTGTCGTTAGATGAAGACGACGAGCTCCAATTTCCATCTTCAATCGACAAATTGATCTTAGGACTCCTAGCAACTACGACTGATTCGACAAGCCTTCTTGATGACTTCTGGTCCTCCTCTAGTGTCTTCACTTTCTCTTGAAGTTGCTTCACATACCTTGCAGCTTCTCCAAGGACCGATGCCTTGTCCATCTACATATTGCTTAAATAATGAGTAATTTTCAACACTAGTTCTGATTAGAATCAACTAGGATGATCATCCTAGTTGAAATGAGGAATCAGACATAGGCCCGATCGTTTCATTTTGTATCTGATATCTGATATCCCATATCCCATATAACAAATAAGCCATTGGGGCTTTATATACTCAATTAAGTTTCTAGGGTAGCTATAACATTTTATCAATGAAATCATATATGAACATAAGGGGTGATGGATCGGATCGGATATGTACCTTTTTAAGTCCGGGGAGAAGGGAAGAAAGGGAGATGAACCTTTGGCTCAGCTTCTCCCTTCGTTTCCTCTCCGCGATAACATGCTCTTTCATCCCTATATTTCCACCACCAGCAGCACCACCGTCGCCTCTACGCCACCGTCCAGGACCAGATCCGTCGGCCAGGGAAGCGTCTATCAAGTCTATGTCGACGCTGCCTGAAACCGCCGACTCCAGCTTAGGAGGCTTGACATCAAATTGGTGAACCGGAGTCTGATCAAACGGCGGTGAACTCCCGAAAGAGATGACTCCACTGCCGCCGGAGAAGTGGCGAAGATGAGCCGAAGAAGTCGCGGAGGAGGATGAATTGGTCTTCGGGATCTTGGCAGCGCGTTCACCGAAATCGCCATGGCTGTCTTGCAACAGCATCGAGCTGTGAAAAGACGGGATCTCGTCCTCCCAGCTGCCATGGCCGCTGTATTCCTGCAGGATGAATTACGGCCATTGCAATTAGATATCATGATCCGATCTGAAACTGAAATTAAACCCTAACTGAGATGATGAATCGATGCAAATCAACTAATTGTATATGAGACAACTTACAAATTGGGAAATCCAGTCGGCAGAAGAGTCTAGATCCATATGAGATCTATAAGAACAGTTGCAGTAGATTTTGATGATGGATTTGTGTCGACCTTTTTTCTCGTCGCTCTCTCAGAAAACACCTGGATGGATTTGTAGTTTGTACTGTTGCAATTCCCAAATTAATTGGAATTTTTTGGGTAGTTGTAATTTGCATTCTGGTTCCATTTTATAGAGTTGTTTTGAGATGTTACAGGTTCCACACGGGCCAGTGGACTTTATTTATCATATTATTTTTAAGGTTTTAACCTCCTTAAATATGGGAACGAGCTCTAATTAAGGTTGAGATGATAATTGGTATGGAGGAGATATATAGGATTTTTGTATTCCACCTCATTATTACTAGTATAATTTCACATTATCAAAAAATTATATATGTTACATATATTAACATGTTTACAAACTTTTTCATAATAAACTTTTATTATGAAAAGTAATATTTTAGAAAAATTAAATATTATTTTCTAAAATATTCAATCTTTTAATTATTAATAATTGTTAAAATGTAATTTTTCACAATAAAACTTTATAAACATGTTAATATAAATATATATATATATATTATTTTTATAATGAGAAATTATACCTAAAATAATTAAACGTGACAAAATATTTGATCATCCAAACATATTCTTAATATTTATTAATTAAAAAAATTATAACCTTGAAAAAATCACAAATATCCAACCAATTCAAATTAGGGTTTTGTGTAATATATGTTTATATTTATAAACTATGACTTAAAGGAAAAATATTTATAGGTCGATCTTTTGTGTACGTGTAGTCCTTTTCCGGATATGGCCGCTCTTTATTTACCAAATTCAAGTAGTGTAGTCCTTTTTTTGGTATGAACACTTTTTTTGATAATATGTGAAAAGATAAAAAAGTTTCACATTGAAAGTATATATAGACAATACAAGTCTAGCTAGTATATAAGACTATGAGTTATTTATTATCAATTAGTTTGAGAATAAAACCTCACTTTATCTATACTTCGTTGAGATGTGAAAGGATAAGTATGCCACATAAAAATTATGAGCTAACAAACCTTATATATTATAAGCTAGTGAGTTATTCATCTTATTGTCAATCGGTTTTATGATGGAACATCGATCACTCAGCTTGTTTGTTAGGTTACTAGCTAGTGCATGTGCACAAGACCCCAATTATTATGGTATCAGAGCGATTAGTCTAAGGGCTCGTCTTTCGATCTTGTTTGTTGTACAGGGAATGAGACGCTAAACCCGTTTGTCCAAGTCTAAAGTACTGGACATGTTCCCCTAATTGCACTTGTGGGAGCGTGTTGAGATATAAAAGATCGAAAGTAGGAGTTTAAAAAGTCTTATATATAAGTTGGTGGACTACTTCTTCGATTGCAGATTGGTTTTAGGATGGAACCCCACTCAGATTGTATACTAGAACATGTGCACTTGTGCGTGCACCCAATCATCGGTTCGAGTCAGATTTTGATATGATTTGAGCATTTAGCATGTATGCTTATGAGCTGGAAGTCAAGGAAGACTTGGAGTTCGTGATACTTGTATTTCATCGAATCTCGGGATGTCGAGTTCTTTTGTTTTACATAAAATGGGCCAAACATTATGTTATTCTATTTTATAATTAATAACTAGATAATTATTAGGATTTTAGTATTTTCTTTTGATTAGGATATTCCACATTTTGTATTTCCTATTTAATTAGGTTAATGAAAGCCTTGAAGGCACATCGATCCTGATTTAAAGAGAAAAAAAAGTGAAACTCAAACCCTATAGAGAGCGAGAAGCATTCAACCGTTCAAGAGATTTGAACGCATGTGAAGAGGCACTCCATTCTTGTCGTGAAATTCGGCAAGGATTGATCCTCGTGGGTCCAACAATGTTATGAGATTCGGGTATCCGCGGAATCAAAGTCGATTACCCATTCGATCGATCGGGCCAACTCTCCTGCACGAGATTCGCATCAAGTGGTATTGGATGTCAATACATCGAAAGGTAGTCATTTATATTCAATTTAATTGTTGATTTTGTTTCAATTTCAGCGATTCAATCATCCAAAACACACAAAAATCCAAAAAATAATTCTGCAAACCCTAACCAACCACCACAACGACCACCGATCAACCACTAGCAGATTACCACAATAAAGACCGAAGTCGTGGAGCCAAACCCTAGAAGTCGCGCCGACGCATGCCCGTACACCCCACCCTCATGTGCACGACCATTCACCACTCATCATTCCCCCTTTAGCTAGGTTTTAATTTTATCCTATTTTTGACCTAAACCCTAGGATATCCTACCCCTTGCCAACTTCGCGATAAGAAAGGGATTATACTTGCTTTGTCTTGTTCTCTTGCTTTCTTATTGTGTTACTGAGATTGTTTCATTGTCACTCTGTCTTTCGGGTTTAGATCTTCCTTCGGGTATTGTTTTTGGTATGCTAACCATGTCGCAGGCTACCGGGAACCATATGATTGATGATGATGCTTAATTGGCGTCGTAAGATGGGCAAGGTATGGCTCCGAATCAATGAGATTGAATGACAAATGCACCTACTCTATGGCTTGCCGCAACACGCCTATTTGTTTACTTCCATAATAGGGTGGACGTGTTGGATCAAGAATTTGAGATGAGAAATCCACACAAATATTGCTTCAATGAATCCGTGAGAGAGGCCTCAATGGTGAACTATGATGCACTTACTCCCATATATGATATTTATGATGATGATATGGAGTTTGATGCAATCACACAACGGCCCATTCTTAGTTGATGAGTTTGTTGAATTTTTGAATTGGCACGTTTTTTAAAGTGTTAAAACTATATAAAAACATTAAATTTTTTTACTCATTTTTTAAATAATATTATACTTATTTTTATTGATTTAAAACTTCGGTGGTTTTATATAATTTTTTATACCGCATGTTGATTTATGAAAAATATTTATTTCGTATATAATTTACAAATTATTATTTTTTAAGTATTGAAAATTTGGAACGAAAAATATGTAACTCGAAAGTAAGTACCATTCAAAAGGTAGAAAAGTTAAGAATGAAATTGAATTCGGGAATACATATCGGATACATTGGTTAACTTTAGATCTGAATTGGGGAATTGAATCATGATTTCTCCACCCTTGTCTTTGTCTGGTGGAGCATCTGGTTCTTCCGAAATAAGAAGCTATTCGAAAACATTGATCCCAACCCTAGAGCCATCGTGACCTTCACCGCGGATCAAATCTATAATTGGAATAAGAGCAGAGATCTAGACAAGGACCTTGACCTCGCGGTTCCAAAATCGAGCTCAACTACCACAATAAAAGCAAGGCGACGCTGGATATATGGTTTATGCCTAGACCTGAGTGGTGCAAACTAAATTTCGAAGGTGCACTATCCCCCACTAATTGTGGAACTTATGGGTTCCTCATTCGCGATGACATAGGTCAAGTCCTTTTCTCGGAAGTTGGCATCTCGCATCTCCCGTCCATCATTGGCGCAGAAGAGTACAACTTGTGGAAAGACTTATTAAAGGCCAGTGAACTTAATATCAAATTTATCTGCATAGAAGGTGACAACCTCAATATAATTGACAGTTTGAAAATTGGTATTTCGTGCTCAGATGAGATTGAGATGCTCTTATCCGACTCTCTATTATCTCTCCTTCATTTCTCAGGATTCGAGTTACCCCACATCTTTAGGGAAGTAAATCATGCAGTGGACCGTTTTTCACATTTAGGCTACATCTTCTCCTGCTCTACTCCCCCTACTAATGTTATTTTTTGTAGTAATCCTCATGATGCTCTTGGTTAGATTGCGTTGTCAATCTTCCAAATTCTTTCCCAGTTAAAAAAAAAAGAATAAATTGAATTAAAAAATAAATTAGAAACATCCAACTAATATTTCCCAATCTGTATGAACCGGGGCCCGCTCAAAACCCTAATATCTGTGCTTACACGTTTCCTTAACTCCCACTCCCAGCTTTTAATTGAAGCAATCATAATATCATATCAATATTAATTAAAACAAATTACGTGCTAATTTTTTTTTTAATATTGAACATTTGAATAACTTATCGCCATATTAAGAATATAGTTATTTTACTAGCTTTGTAATGATCGGATCGATCTTTACAGATTTAATTTCCCCTAAAGTAATATAATAGAAAATAATGAAATGCTAAGTATGAAGATATAATGAGTTGGCAGGGCATGCACTCAAATTGCATTAACTCGCATAAATTAAAATATTATTATATCTGATCTTCGAGATCTTGTTCAACGTGACCCATACCTTACACTTGTTCTAAAAAATTAAAATAAAAACTTACACTAACTTCAAATTAATAATATACTAATAATGAAAAAGGTAATTGTATAGAAAAATCGATTAACGAAATACCCAAAATATCTAAATGATATCTTTTACTTAACAAAAAAATCTATCCTAAATACTAAATAAAGTATTTTGATAAGAAATGGTACCAAGTACCAAGTTATAATTTGGCAGCGACTGTTATATATGTGAATCTTGCTTGGATTATTATCATGTTCCTCGGCCAGGTTGATCGAGATGTATTATTAATTATTTTATTTATATATTTTATTTTGAGATGGATCGGTTAATTTCGAATTATAAAATATAGTTATTTATCAATGAAGTACGTACTGGCATGAAAAATACATATTTAACTAGTTTTTAAAAATTTAAAAAGAAAAAGATATGCAGTCTTTCTAAGAACCTTAATTGGGAAAAATCACACCTTTAAAAACCAGGGAAAACTAATTAAAATACCCTTACTTTTGGGGTATAGTAAAAATATATCCCCAACTTTTAAATGTAATAAAAATATTCCGACCTTAGGGTAGTGGTAATATATTATCACGGGTTTTCTCACAGGTCAAAAATGTTGACAAGCTAGGCAGGCTACGTGGATTTTTTTACAAGGATTTTCTTGAACGATTTCCTTAGGAAAAAAATAAATAGTTGGACCGGGTTCATACCCAACACCTTTTCCTTTCTCCTATCTTCTTCCGTAGTCGCCTCATGAACTGTCTTCCTGGTCTTTCAAGCAGCTCATGGTTCCTCTTCAATGGAAGTCTTCTTCCCTTGTGGTCGCCTATCTTGAACTGTCTCTTTCACATCTTTTTCCTCTTTGATTCGTTCACAAACTTGGCTGAGTAAATTTTGTTTTTCCCCTCTTTGTTGTTGATGTTATTGTCGGTTTAGTTTGGTGTTAGGAACAGAATAGTCATGTTGTGTTAATTTGAGACAATTTTGACCAGATTAGTTGCTTGGTTGAGTCAATTTCGTTTTTCGGGTTTAATTTTGTTGTCGGTATATTTTTTTCCTAAGGAAACCATTTAAGAAAACTCAATTTTAGTGCTAATTTGAAAAAAGCTAGGCTTCCACGTAGGCTGCCTTGTCAAAAAAAAATCAATGTAGACTGCCTTGTCAGCATTTTGACCCGTGAGAATACTCGTGGTAATACATTGACACTACCCTCAAAGATCGGGATATTTTTATTACATTCGAAAGCTGAGGATATATTTTTATCATACCCGCAAAGGTGGGGATACTTTAATTAGTTTTCCCTAAAAACCAACAAAAACAAGAGTAATATACAAAATACTACCTAACACAATGGAAAGAATCCAAACAGATCTTCTAGGAAGAAGAGGAACGCCAAGGAAAAACCAACACAACCGACTCAAAGAAAAAGGAATAACTTGCAATGGAAAAAACCATCGGTACGTTGGATCTTTCAAACTGAACCTTGATGCGGCAATGAGCTCTTTAGGCATGGCGGCTACGAGGATTGTGATTCTAGACCACTATGGCTCGATTTTGTGCTGTCAAGGTTCGCATTGCGGGAAGATGTCCGCTCTCAACGCGGAGGATTTGGCTTTTCACTAGGGTTTGATAGCACCCTGCAAACTCGGGATTTTTTATCTCGAGGTTGAAGGTGACTGCCTAGCGGTTATTAATGTTATTAATGATGTCTGGAATTGTCCTTGGAAAATCGAGATTATCATGGCGGATGCTCGGAAGCTTCTTCAAGACTTCCATATAGTTTCATGCGTCCATGTCTTCAGGGAGATTAATGTCGTTGCGGATAAAGTGGCGCACCTTCGGCACATCCTCAACCACGAATCTCCCGTATCTCATCACGAGCTCCAGATTCTCGTCCAAAAAGACCTACCAAAATAAAGAAGCGACTCTAGGAAAGCAATATTAAGGAAAGCTAAAATAATTTAAATTTGGAGAATCTTTCTAAATTGAGGTTTTTAATCTATGCTCTTGGGGCATAGGATAGAAAACCCGATATTTTAAATGAGAACAATTTTTTATGATGCGTCATAAAAAAAAAGTTGTATGATCTTTCTCGATTGAGAATCGAGAAATTGTTAACATTTAAGTGAAAAAGGTCATAGATATTTAAAGATTTGACTTAAATAACATGCAACTAATATTTATGTATTTTAATAAAAGTAAGACATTTTAATATTTTGCTTGAATTAATTAATTTAAGCCAATTTATTTCCAATTGATACAAATTAAGTAAATTTTGAAAAGTTATATATAAATTTTTTTGTTGCTAGACATTTAAATGAAGTTATTTTTTTTATTTGGTTGGTGTGTACAAAGTGGTAGTTACTAGTTAGGCTTGCAATGTTGTACGGGGCTGAGTGTTGGGCAACTACGAAGGCACAAGAGTAGAGACTAATAGTGGTAGAGATGAGGATGATTAGATGGATGAGTGGATTACTAGACTCGACAAGATTAAGAATGAAGTTATTCATCATAAAGTAGGAGTAAGCAGTATCCAAGATAAGTTACGGGAGTCAAGGCTTCATTGGTCTGGTCATGTGCAAAGGAGAGATCTGAGTGCGCCAGTGCGTAGGTGTGACAGCTTGGAGATCGATAGAGTTCGACGGAGCAGAGGGAGACTGAAGAATAGTTAGAAGGAGGTGTTTAGACAAGATTTTGCCCTTCTGAAACTTAACGAGAGCATGGTTATGGATATGATGCATTGGAGGAACACCATCCATGTCATAGAGGGTTAGATTGAGCCTTAGAGGAGTGACATAGATCGTATCCTCCCCCCTCCCGTTCTCACACCATGTCTTCGATCTTTGAATCTTCTTTATTATATCGTTTGTCTTACTTGTCTCTTTAGTGTTGATATGAGTATATGTCAGTGTTTGGATCATTAGAAAACATTCTCTCAACATTTTTGGGAAAAGAGTGTATACAACTTGACCACCAAAATCCTACTTCAGCGTGATAAATTGAGAATGTTGTTGTTAGTTGGTGTGTACGAACTCTTAACGTAGTCGGGAGAAAAAATATGTATAATTCGATTTCTAGCTAAAGACTACTCGACAAATTTCACTAGGTTTATTTGTTGTTATTGTTTTTAGAAATTAAAGTTTTAATGTTAACATGATTTAAGATAATATATGAAGTCGTACGTAAGTTTCCCCTTTATTTTATTTAGCCAATGGTCCGTCATTAATTAATTAAGTTGATGTAATCCTTTGGAGGATATTTGAAATCTCATCCCCTAATTTTGTTCCCCATTACTTGATACCCTTTGCATATTATATGTAATAATATATATTGTATAGTTGGGACACTTCCCTCAACAACATATACAGTACGTAATGAAATCTTCGCCTTCATTTTATTTTATTTGTATAAAAGAAAAATAGCTTGTTTTGTTTTATATGTGATATATAAATGGGTATGTTGCTATCAACAATTTGGGCCCTGCAACCACTTTATTCTTTGTTGGTGTCCACACTTTGTAAATCGATCGGTTAGACCATCTCCAAAATAACAACAACGATGCTAATATATCCCACTTAAAATAAAGCGTGGAGATTGAATTGTACGCACCCTTTTTCCGACTAAATCGATAGATTTTTTCTTAAGGACTCATCTCCAAAATGGGAAATTATTTTAAAAATAAAATTCATATATATATTTTCAAAATATTTTTCCTCAACTCTAACGGTTTTCTCAATTTTAAGATTTATAAAATGATTTAATTTTAAATAATGCTTCAGATTTAGAAAATACTCTTTATTTTTTCTGCTTATTTTCCATTTTGAAGAATGAGATGGAAGAATACGTTGAAGCAAAAATATATTAAAATTCTATAAAAACTCCAAAATTGAAATCTGTTGTACGTATATACTCTTAATACGACAGATTGTTTCTGGTTTGATATATTTAATGTTGAATAGTTCTCAACTTACACTCCCTTCGTCCGAAAATACAGATCATTTGAGTTATTTACAAAATTAAGAACTCTAAAAATATTAATTTTTAAATTAATTTTTTGAAATAATATTTACTTATTATTAGTATATCATTGTTTTAAAAATTTAGAGAAAATTTTAATAGCATTTTATAAAGTTTTTTTTAACCCTTTTAAAAAACATATCAAAAGGTCAAGCGATCTATATTCTTAGACAAAGGATTATTAGTTCTATTACTCTGTATAATAAAAAAATAATAATAATAATAATAGAACAAACATTATAAATGGCAAATCTGATGTTGGATTTAAAAGAAATAAGAAGAAACTACTATAGTACCCGCGCCATGGCGCGATATTTATATAAAAAAAATGAATAATATAATAAATTAATTATAAATTTAAATAGAGGATGAGAAAAAGTTAGTAATTTATATATATAACATATAAAGTTAGCTTTTTGCCAATAAATGCTAGAGTAATTAGCTTCGAATCCTTTTTAAAAGTTTTTTCATAAATCCTCCATAATTAGCAAAAAAATATTTAGATTCACAACAATAAAAAGTTCATGAGGAAAAATTAGAAAGATTATTTTTTTACATAATGATAAGTTTAGAATTTATCCTAATATAAATAAATAATAATATAAATAAATGAATAAATCTATACAACTTATAAAAGAGGATTTTGTTTTGCCCAATAAATTAAATGCATTAATCAAATATATCCTTATCAATTAGGAAAACTTTTAGATTAAAAATAATAACAATATATCTATTTAGATTAACCATTTTAAAATTAATATTGTAAATCATAATAACCATATTTTTTTATTAGAAGTCATAATAATCATATAAAGTTGCATAAACATCATTTTTTTAATTAAAAAATCAATATATTAAAATGTAAGAATGAACTTATAAAACAGATTTTTTTGCCCAATAAATTCATTCACTAAATGTTTTCTCAACAATTAGAAAAATCCCTTTTAGATTAACAATACTCATTTATTTAATTTAAACATTTTAAAATTATTATTAGAAATCATAATATATCATATAAATTTCAATAAACATCATCTTTCTTTATTATAATGAAAATATCTTAAATTTCAAAATCAATAGAAGGAAGAAAAAGGTTAATTGTATAAATGTTTGTGGTGTTAAATATAAATATTATTACGAAGAACAAAAAACTATACATTTGATAACAATTTAGCGGTTAAAGTTCATCATAAATAATCTTAATATATTTATATAAAAACATTTTCCCTAGCGATAAATCATTAATAATCATAACTTAAAAGTATTATTTTATATATATTATAAAAATCAATTATATAATTCAAAATATTAATTTATATATAATTTATATAAAAAAAAATTTAGACTCGTGCTTAGCACGGGCTAAAACACTAGTTTAGTATAAAAGAAAAGATAGAGTGGATAAAATAATTAACAACATTTATAATTTTTATTATCATTAAATTGTCTTAGCAGTATTTATGAAATTATAATATCATTAAAAGAATTCTTCTCATTTAAGTACACAGTTATATTGAAGATAAAAGAGAAGATGGTAGGAAAATAATTAACAATAAGAATACAGATATAATTAATTTGATAAGCATACTATCAAGGTGGATACATCAACTCATCAATTTTTTGAGGATGTTTATTGAACTTATATGATTCACTACTCCTAATAATTCCAATAAGTCATAATTAAGAGATGAAAAATGTAGAAAAGTCCCACAATTAGCTGAAAACCACCAATGATAAAAATAGGCTTTGACAACGACTTCAAATGGAACCTTCTAGGTCGATATACACAAATGTGTCATTGAATATAGAAGTTCACATTATTCACAGTTTGATGATAGAGGATTAAGAAATCTCTTATCTCAACCATTTTATGAACTATTCTCCGATAATGAAAAAAAGAAAAAGGCTAGAGGCATAGAATGCAAAAAAGGGATGGGTAAACCTTGTAAGGTTAATCGTTCAACGGAAGATATTGTAAAAAAAATAGTAAGGAGTTAACAATTCAACAAAAGAAATGTTTGCGGATGAACAAGATATAGTCAGTCTTAAATTTAAAATTTTGTTTGTATTATATTAATTAAAAATATATTAGTTGATTGGGTGTACATAAAAGAAATATTATGTACATGTAATAAATTAAATTGGGAGAGATAGCAATCTTAGGTATCTTAAATATAAAAATTGATTTAAAAGTTCAATTTTTTTTCAAAATATTCACTAAAAAATAATTATTTAAAAAAATATTCAAACTTTTAAAATATTTACACAAATATTCATTTTTTGCAGTCCGGACAGAAAAACGCGGTCTAAGACCGCGTTTTATTATTAAGGTTAAAAATCTGAAATTGGGTGAAAGGGGGTAAAAAAAACTAACACAAAAGACGCGGTCTGGGACCGCGTCTCTTGTTTTTTTTTTTTTTTTTTTTCATTAAAATTGAAAGGGGGAAATGGGGGAGACGGGGAGGGGCGGAGGGAGAGAGGGGGGTCGCCGGAGATCCAGGCGGAGGGAGAGAGAGGAAGGGGCGGAGGAGAGAGAGGGATGGCCGGAGGGGGGCGGAGGGAGAGAGAGGGATGGTCGGAGGAGGAGAGAGGAAGTCGGAGGGGGGCGGAGGAGAGAGAGGGAAGGGCGCCGGAGATCCAGGCGGAGGAGAGAGGAAGGGGCGGAGGGAGAGAGAGGAAGGGGCGGAGGACAGAGGAATGGATCTCCGGCCGGCATCGTGCGCCGTTCTCCGGCGTCACCAGCAGGGGAGGAGAGGCTTCGTTCTCCGTGCTCCGTTCTCCGGCATCGTGCCCTATTCTCCGACGGCATTTGAGCGTCACCCCTCTCTCTCCCTCCGGCCATCCCTCTCTCTCCTCCGCCCCTTCCTCTCTCTCCCTCCGGCCATCCCTCTCTCCTCCGCCCCCTCCGACTTCCTCTCTCTCCCTCCGCCCCCCTCCGGCCATCCCTCTCTCTCCTCCGCCCCTTCCTCTCTCTCCCTCTGCCTGGATCTCCGGCGACCCCTCTCTCTCCCTCCGCCCCTTCCTATCTCCCCCATTTCCCCCTTTCAATTTTAATGGAAAAAAAAAAGAGACGCGGTCCCAGGCCGCGTCTTTTGTGTTAGTTTTTTTTACCCCTTTTCACCCAATTTCAGATTTTTAACCTTAATAATAAAACGCGGTCTCAGACCGCGTTTTTCTGTCCGGACTGCAAAAAATGAATATTTGTGTAAATATTTTAAAAGTTTGAATATTTTTTTAAATAATTATTTTTTAGTGAATATTTTGAAAAAAAAATCTTAAAAGTTACTTAATTGTAATTGGAAAAAAATGCTAAAATTAAGGGGAGGACGACACATCAGCCAATGTCTTATGTTTTAAAGTATTACTAGCTCAGTACCCCGTGCATTGCACGGATCTTTATTTTAAAATATATGTTTATATAATATCATTTATTATTTTTGACATAAATATTATAAGTATCACAAACAAAGTAATAAAAAAATAAACATTCTCTAACAAATTGAATACTGAAATAAATAAATATGCTAAATAATAATAAACTTTAAGCATTAGAATCAAATATAAGCATAACGTTATCCAAATATTGGTAAAGCTTATAAATTTTATTAGTATCAAAATGATGCTCATAAATATTAGAATAATAATGAAATGAAATAAATAAGGCAATGTAAAAAATAAAACTAAATAATACGTTTGAGATTCAGTTGAGCTTATTAAAAAAATGAGTCTTCCAAATAGATCAAAATATGTAACGGTGGTAATATTTTTTCATTTTTTTTAATGTAGATGATGTATCCGTAATCAAGAGTGGTGGAATGGATTTTCTTCATGAATTACAATAATATAGAAATAATTACATGGAGAAATTAAATTCATTCCACCATTATTGATTATAAAAATATCAACTACCTAAAAAATGACAAAAAAAATGAATAACTTTAGGAAACAATACAAGAAAAGTAAATAAGATTTTGGATCGAGCGTTGAGAATCGGGTAAAAATCCGAACAGATAAACTCATATTTATTTATTTATATTAAAAAATAAATATAATTTTATTTAAATTTTATCTAATGAATATCTAAACTAAGCAATTGCCATAATATCGAGAATATCTCAACCGATTCGTATTATAAGGAATTAAAAGAAAATCCGATTATAAAAAATAACTTAATTAATTATTACGTAACTAAAAAATCCGACATCATCGAGAATATCTCAACCGATTCGTATTATAAGGAATTAAAAGAAAATCTACTTATAAAAAAATAAAAATAAAAATAAAAAAATCAATACTTAATTAGGATAAGATTTGTTAAGATTTTGTGTTATTAATAAATAATTAAATGAATAAAGTTGTTAATGGAATTTGTAAAATAAGTTAATTAATTAAAAAAAGACTACATTAAAGGAGAAGCCGCCACACCTTTAGTATTATAATATAGATCGATATATATAGATATAGATAGATATATAGATATATACTGCATCTAAAACTGATATAGTTGATTGGAAGTACATAAAAGAAAAATTATGTAAATGTAATAAATTAAATTGTGAGTTTCAAGGTTTTAATTAAAGGTAATACACACTAATTAATATACATACTATCCTACAATTACAACATCTGTACTTGTATTTTCATTAGTCATCAAATAAACACAACTGTTTACCGTTAAATGTGGGTTCCTTGTAAAAAAAAAAAAAATGCAACTCACATCATAAACACATTAACTACTCAAGTGACGTTGGAATATCATTTATTTTTACCCCCCACTAGTTACAAGTATACAACTATATAATTAATATATTTAATTATGCAAATGGGGTATCTTATATACATAAAAACCCTATCACCACAAAACTCGGAAACTGAAAATTCCATGATACACATGAACCTTAACGGGTTATTTTAACCGATTTAGCAGAGAGATTACAAAATAATGTATAATCCATTGATAATATAATATAGTAATCCATCTGTTAATTAAAACATGTCGTTTACTATTCATGTATTTTTTTAGAATGATAAAAACTATATAAAATATTAATTTTTTAAAAAAATTTGTTTTTATAAATCCAAAATTAATAGTAATAAGTATGAAATTGTTTAAAAATATTATTTAAAAAGTTAATATTTTATATAGTTTTTAACACCTAAAAAAACATGTGTGATTAGTAAAACGTAAAGTTTTAATTACCAGAGCGAGTATCAATTATTAATCCATCATAATTTACTTGCTTTCAAAATAGGTCATAATGGGGTATCTAAATATGAAGTGCAATATGTGGTTGGGTTTGGGGCTTTGAACCATGCCGGAATGACTCACTGGAAAGAACTCGCGGGTAGTACCAAAAGGTCTCCAGTTCGAATCCCGGATATGACCGCTCTCTATTTGCAAATTCAGGGTTTGGGGCTTTGTAATGTTTTGAAGCTTTTCGATCAATTAACAAATGGGCTTTTAAGCCCAAACTTTAGTTATGTTAAAAAGGGAAAGTATAGGCCCAAGTTTATAGAGATTTAAATCCGGCTACTGGGATTTTGGTGTGAGAGTTGAAACAAGGATTTCTTTTTGGTATAGAGTACCCTTGTTGGGTTCGCCTAAATATTCTTTTGACTGACACATGAGCATATATATTTTGTGTTGCTCTATCTTCTATGGTGGCTATGAAAATGGCGAAATGCTCATCACTTTTTCTGAGAGGATATGGTTGTGATAAGTAAAAGTTTATTAATTGTTGATCAAGCTTGAGACTTTGTTGGAGCATTAAAATGTGCCCAACTCACTCTTCAATAATCACTGTTGAAATGTGAATGAGTCCAAAAAGTGTCACATATCGAAAGTGGAATATAACTCGTCTTAGTATATGAGTCGATGAGCTACTCTTTATATTGTCAATTGGTTTTAGAATAGAACCTCACTCGACTTGTGTGCTAGAGTCGGATTTTGATATGATATTAGAGCAACTAGCATATTAATTTAACCTTACTTTTTATTATTAATAAAAATTAAAAAAAAATCGATTATTACATTACACCATTGTGCATTGTGGGTTGAATTGGTCAAACCGACTCAAATGGTATAGCCTCCCCGGCCCCATCCCATGAAATCGAAGTTGAATTTGTTTAATGTTTTTTTTAATGTATAATTGTATATCTAAAAACACACATTAAAAATTAAAATAAAACAAAAATCTAATTTAAATGCACTGATCCCTAACCTCTAAAATCAAATACTCCATCGATTTAATCACAATCATACCTTAATTATCTCTAAGTTGAAAGTTACAAACTAGATGAACACAACTTATAATTTGATTTATCATCATCTAAGCATGTGTTTAATTTGGATCCCGAACCTCTGAAATCAAATTAAATATATCCGACCCAAAAAAAAAAAAATTTGAAGAACACAACTTATTGGAGTTACAAATCATCGATCAAGACGGGAAGAAAGCCTTGATGAAATCGAAACAATCGAATAAACCCCAAGAACTCTGTGGAGTGCTCCTCGTCTCCAACCTCGCGAAACCTGTGAAATCGTCGTCGCCTTTGAGGGTGGCTCTATACATGGTGTGGGTTCTTATGTTGCCTCCATCGTCGTCTAAATCGTCCAAGTAAGAAGTGTCGAAGTAGTAACGTTGAGTTCTTGTAATGCCAATTACTTGTTGCTTGCCCATCCCTTTTTCTTTCTTTCTTCAGGATAACAATTTGATGGTGTGGTATACTATTTCAAAGATATATATATAATATGTAATGTAGGGTTTCAAAAAGATTTAGAGGGCCTGATATATTATATAATGATATTTTAAAAAATCTATCTTTGAGTTGCGTTCTGATCTTAAAGAAAATCTAATAGATTAATTGAATATTAATAATTTATAAGGATAATAGTTTTGATATTCTATCTGGTTTTTATCATAAACAGGCGAGTTTATACTTGGACGGATTTGATTATATTTTTTTAAATACATTTTTCAAAATATTTTTTGATTTTTCATAGTTTAATAATCTGATTTTTCTAAATTGTATACAAATTCTTTTAAAATAAAATTGAATTTAAACAATTTTTCGGTATTGAAAATAAATAATTAAGAGTATTTGTGTTTAATTCCTTCCATAAATTGATATTCATATGTTGATTATGTTCTAACAAAAAAAAGAGAGTGAAAAAAAAAGCATATATCAAATAATCTAGAAAGATTAACACTAAAAATAATATTCAGTTTATTTTCCTAAGAAATATATATTTTTAATATGTACAAGAAATTATATTAAAAAGTATGAGATAAAATAATATCTTTTAGTATTGTAATAATATCTTTTAGGGATTTTTTTATATATAAAAAGAATTTCATAGGCAGTTGTGTTAGGTTTCGGTATATATGAAATTAATCTATTCGATCCTAACAAGATAACAGTATAATAGATATAGAATATAGATGTCTCCTTATATTATCACTTATAGAAAATAAAAGAGAGAGCCGATCAGGGACGGAAGGAGGGGTGGGCTGCAGCAAAGCTCAGCCCACCCCTAGCCCAGCTGGTATAAGCCTTTTGCTTTCAATTGTAGCTATCACACAGACCCAAGTTCGAGTCTCTTCCACAACAACTTCTTTGTTTTGCCTTGATTATTTGTCGACAACAGCTTCTTTTACTTCTTTTTTTTCCCTTGATTATTTTTATACATATGCCCATCTTTATTCTATCCATTTTCTTCTTTATTTTACATTTAATTAAACTTTTCTTTTAAATGAAATTAATCTTGTACCCAAAACTTACCTATTTTGTACTCTAATTTAGCAAACTTTATATTTTTGACCTTAGTAACATCAATATTTTGGATTTTTTTAATATAATAATTTTGTTTATTGTCTAATGTGAATTCAGCCCACCCAAAATTTTATTCTTGGTTCCGTGCCTGAAGCCGATAATCAAATCTCAAAGCAAAGGGAAACCCTAAGAGCTGAGAGAGCAAACCATCACATCGATGGCGGATTCGGAGAAGATCTTTCAACAATTCAAGGCCGAGTATGAGGAGGAGCTCAAGTATGAGAATGAGGTGGATCTTTTCAATATCCTGCGTCTGATTCATAAATACAAGAATGAATACAAGAATGGTTACTCCGGTGAGGGTGAGGGTATCTTCTGGGACAAGCTTGTGGAATACATATTCGACAACTTACCACCCCAACTCAAAAACCGGGCTGATGACAACACGTCCTCCAGAGGAGAAGAGGCCTTGTTTGAGATGTTTGAAAGAGAACTGGACAATGAGGGATCGAGTGTTAGCCCAACATCCTTTCGGTGTTACGATCAACTATCTGATATTTTTACTGACGATGATTGCTGGATTGATTTTAACTGACGATGATGGCTGGATTAATGGCGATGGTCCTTGAGGCAACTCCAATAGAAAAGATTTTGTTGTGTTCTAAGGCTCACAAAGAAGATGATTGCCCCCATAAAGATGACCCTCGCTGACCACTATGTCCTATTTGAATGCTGCAAATCCTAGTTTGTTTATTTCTTATATCTCTATGTACATATAAGTGCTCTCTCTTTCTTTGTGATGCAAAACCACTGCCCTACCATATTAAGTATCTTTCATCTACCTGTCATGTATTTTGCTGTCATTGTGGGTTTCTTTTGGTTTAGGATAGATTACTTGCTCCCTTACTATCGAAATAATTGGTGTTTTAGCTTCTACTGGTGGCTGGAGTTAGTCGAATTTTATATAATTGTGAAAGGGAACCGGAAATTTAAATTTCTAGGGAAAAACTGAAGTGGTTTAGAACAAAATCAAAAGGGTGTTGCTATATACACCGCAAATCACAAGGTTAATATTGCACGTCCTTAAGGACGTGCAAGCCTTTTAATCATGCACGTCCTTAAGGACGTGCATGATTTGGGGTGTATATAGCCGGAACGAATCAAAATCTAGAGATTTTAGACCCTAATTGAACAAACAATTAAAAAAAAACACATTTCATACAAGGATCATTCATCAAACACTGCAAATAAACACACATTGGACCTATAAAGATGATCAGAATATAGTCGTCTTTGGAAACTCGAACACTCGATAAACTGCATATTCTTCGAGGACTCCTCATCGCTAACCCTTTACAAGGATCGTCCATCAAATCTTCTCTATACGACTTGTAGGTTAGCTTGTAGCGGCGATTTCATTCGTAGGCGAATGTTGCAGTGTATATGAAATTCAGCTACCCACATTGATAATGGACAAAATCATCAGAAAAAAATGTTCTAAGATGACTTCCTTACTCTATAATAAGTCGTTGGATCCCCAATCAACGACACACCAAAGTGCAGTGACATCTGATCAAGAGTGAGCAGAGAAATTAAACACTCCCTGAGCTGCACAGCACCCCTTTTGACTCGAATGCATGTGTTTATGTACGCAGAAGGGCGAGGAGTCGAACAGCAGCACATGAATATTGGATGAGAGAATGACTATTCGAGGATCACGCGCCGAATTTTGCACACAAGGTTTGCTGTAGGGAGATCGAGTTGACTTCCAGAATCTGACTTGATAAGATCCTTTAACTCATCCCTTGGGGTTGACAAGCACGTCTGGAATGTCGAAAGGAATGGGGGAATGGGCATAGACAGCGCAGAGAGGACATTGCTCAGATATTCAATGTCAACTGCTAGCTGCTGTGCTCCACGGTCAGTGATATACTGAATACCTCGCAACTGCTCCATGTATATTGCTGTGGCACCCTCGGCAACCTAACGGAGAGGAGAAAAGGAAGATAACATCCGTCAAAGTAATGAAAGCAAACAGTATAAGTAAAGGAAAGGTTGCTTTTTCAAGTTAACCACGAACAAAATGCTCATACGGTAAAGTGTTCATCAATTAGGCTGGGCAGGTCTGGTTTGGTTTTGGATAGCCTTTAGGTTTGAATTCTTTATGGGCTACACAGCTTTAAAGTTATAAAAGGAGTGAGTATTGACAATTTCACAGTTCTAGGTATGGGTCATTACAAGTTCGTATTTTCAATTGAAATATGCATTCGGGCTTCGGATGTTTAGAACCCCTAGGATGGGTGCTCGGTCATTTCTTTTGCTTCCTTTCTACCTTTCTTTCTGCTTTCTATATGCTTTCTGTCGGTTATCTACATTTCTGTTTTCTATCTATCGGCTGTCTATTACCTAATCTCCTACTAGGTGCCCTGGGACGTTGTGTTTCTTTTGCTCTATTGTTTTGGGTCTTCCGGAAAGACTCTCTCGACTAGTTCGGGGAAAAAGTGCGTACATTCCGACCCCCCAGACCCCGCTTTATTGCGGATATACTGGGTTGTTGTTGTTGTTATGTGTTGTTTAAGATTTGAATTGATTTTTTCTTTTGGGAAAGAACTCATGATTTAACAAGTCTAACAGCTGTCAAGAATCAAAATACAAGCTTAAAAGTTCTAATTTGGTGAAATTCATCAAGCACCTTAGTTTAAATTAAAAGAAACTTTCATCCCAGTATTTTCAACCATTGGGCATATTTGTAACCCCTGGTCCTCAACTCAAAGTTTTCGGATTTCACACTGCTATAAACTATTACAACTTAGTTAAACTACCCCTATTAAAACCAAATGCATTTTTCATTCCATATTGGAGCAGGCTGAAATTAAAATTATATTTTCATTTTAAACAATTATTTTTTATCATAAAAATGCATTGTGGATCCAACGACTTGTTGAAGTAGGTATATTTTAATCTTTTTGTTCCAATTTGTTAAGCTTTGAAAGTTTAGGGAGGATTACGGTACCAAAACTTCACCCTACCATGATAAAATGTCAGAAACTTGGATGTACCATGATGGGAAATTCTCAAATTAAAGAATAAAAGGGTTGGTCAAGAAACTGACCTTGAACATCCATTCAGTTGCAAAGAACTGGGCTTCATCTGCATTAGCATCATCATTGGAGATGCCTTCAGCAAGAGGCTCCAACTGCTGAGGCAAAGTGAGGAGATATTCACCAACACTGGTAACATAAGTCTGAGGGTAAGCACTAAAGCTCGGGAGATGGAAAACACTTTGTTCCTCCACAGAAGACCAGATTGGCAAGCGTGAGATCTCACTAAGACGCTGTCTTACTTTGGATATAAGAGCATCATAGACAAGCTCGTTGACAGTCTCTGCAAATGCAGAAACTCTTTGAGATGCGAGTGGAAGTGCGTGAAATCGAGGATCCTTTGACTGCACATGGGAACATTAGAATTAGCTTTCTCAGATTTCAGATAGACATAACAAAACAGTTCACACTCTCTTTCACCCAAGTACAAAAAACATGACAAGAATCCTGGTTTTCAGATGGATATATCTTGAATCCACTATTCTTATTTGGATCATTCACAATCTCGGCAACAAAGAAACTCTTTGGATTGCCAAATTTAGATCAACCAGCTACTAATTTGAAACATAAATAAATTTGACTCCTTTTAAAACTGGCATGGCACTAGGACCACATAAATAGTAAGTACACATTGCAAAGATTTATAAGAAAGGAATCACCTGTTCTAAGAGGCTAAACAACTTTCGAGCCTTCTCAGGAGTATCAACAAGCCGAACTGTAGCCACATCCAAAGCAGCTCTTCCGACGGAGTGTGAGGTTAACTCCCCATTTCCATTATCAGTAGCCAGATCCATTTTATTTTTGTCTAGATTGGAACCAAATACTGATAGTGACAGGCTTGTACTAAGTCTAGCTAGTGTGGCTTTTAAAGAAGCTTCAAAAACAGAGGATCTGCTTGTCAAACAATCTGCAACGGTAAGAATCTGTAAGGCACCTTGGACAATTGACCATTCTTCTTCACTTGAGATCAAGTCAACCTTTCGAGAGTGATGAGAGCTTTCTTTTCTATCTAATCCTGATTCTTTCTTTGATCCATCAGTCATATTATCTACTCCACATACAACTCTTAATGATTTTAGGGTCTCTTGAAGAGTAGAAATATACTGCAACATAATGTCATCAAGAGCAAGAATCAGTTCATCAGCCTCAGATCCTCCAGTGAAATTTATGCACCTTTCAACAGCTGCTTCAAGAAGTACAATAACTTGGGGAATTGATTCTTCCATCCTTCGAACTGTTTCACTTAGCTCTATCCCTTGTGCCCCCACCCCACGAGCAACAGCTCCCCGAAGGTCCAGCTTCCCAATTTCAGATGAAAGAATGGCACGTTCCATCTGCCCGTACCTGGAATAAAGTAATGGTAGTAGTATAGTGAAAGCATGAACCAGCAAGGAAACAACTCAGCAATAGCTGAAACCTCGTAACAAAACAGTGGAAGCACTTCTCTATCCTAGACAAAACAGTCATGATGTTCCATGTTTGACAAAAGCTGGAAAACTGTAAACGTCGAATGAAATGCTAAAGAAATTCCCAACATTCATTACAGACTTTTTAAAGAAAACAAGTTCTCATCTTACTTAGTTAGCAACCCACTATAATCCCACTTAACAAAGTCCCATCTATGATCAAAACATTGGTAAAATAATATTTTGCTCCCCACAACCATCAAATTTCACATCCTGATCATTCAGGAGACTCTCAAACAGGAAAATGAAAGAGGAACACCTCAATCAATTCCAAAGCAGGAACCATCATTCCATATGCACTCAAAGATAAATATGCATTCTTACCTTTGCTTAAATGTCTCAAAAGGAGAGTAGACTGCCTTCAATGTATCCAATAAGACCTGAAGTTCAGATTCTGAAAATAAATGTTGGATGTTTCTGGCAAAAGTACTTGTCATGTTATGTAAATTGATCAGCGCTTCCAGATGCTTTGTCTCGATCTTTATGCCCTTTGGCATATCTCCAGATAAGATGTCCAATATGCCTTGAGTATAGAAGTTATAGGATGGAAACAGTGAGAGATTGATCCATAGCAAAATATATATTGGAGATAATTCAAAATGATAAAGATTTAATCACGCTCAATGATTGGATTTTACATCACTTAAAGGTGTTCTGCAATCAGATATTACTTTGAAGGCAATCGATTGCTGCTGTTGCAATCCCACTAAAGTAGCAAAAACCATCTTAGTGATAGATTAACTGCTAGAGATGGTACAGATAAAATAAAATCAAGAAAAGATTATGTACTATGTTGTCCTAGTAATGTATTCTTAATAGTGTTACGTAAGTAGTGACAAACGCAGATTTGGAAGCGGAAGAAAAATAAATCAAGTAGGAAACATATGAACAAGTTCTATGGAGCACGCAAGTTTTGATAGTTATAGGCAATCACAAATATGGAAAGTGAAACTGGCTTGATAGTTATGAGCAGAAGGGCACCATTAAATGATCACTGATCTATAGAGTTATGTTCTTTTCAACAAGTCTGGAGGGGAACTATCACATTTTTTAACACAAAAAAAACACTGTGAATTTGTAAATCCTTATGCTACTAAATCAAAGCCTCAAATAGGAGGTAGCAACCCTTGACATGTTTGAGTTTCCATGCACTATCTCTTCCTACATAGGATAGGTAGCAAACCTTATTCTTATTGAAGTAATTGAAAATTTTCGGGAAGAAAATGGCAGCCCAAAGAGCAATATATGTCCATTATTCAAGTAATTGGGAGGTAAAAGAAATCAAGAGGCATCACCAATGAAAGATGGGATAAAGAACAGATTAAATTATATAAGAGATAAGATTGGGCATTGGAATTAAAACCAACTGGGAGATGAATTAAACTAAATAAGATGGACCTCAGCTTAAGGAATGTATTGATGCTATCCAAATTACAAAAACAAAAAAAAAAACAGATATATTCATGATTCATCAAGTTCTTTCAACAGTCAGAATTCACTAATTCTGAAAGATAGCCCCACTACCACAACTTCTTCTACATTTGACTGAAATGAAACAAAAAAATCTGTCGGATCAACATTGAACCTCATGAATTTTGAAAGATGCACCTTGGTACCCAACTACCCATGGCCACATGAGTCAAAACTTTACCCTGAGAAATAACTACGTACATTCATCACCTCAATCTATGTCCACATGATAGAGAAGTTAATTTAGTGTCTTCATTTCCATAAGCTGTAAACTTTAAACCCACCACCAACACAAATATATAGAAGCAGCAAATATAGTGCAAGTACATTTAAAGAAAATCAGAGCTCTCAGTAGCCATCAATAGAAATGATTTTTTTAGCACCAAAGTAAGCATCAGATGTCACCTTTTGCCAATGCTTTTGTTTCAGGAACAACATCTCCAATTGCAAGGTTGATGCGGGAAACAAAACTTGAACTCACAGCTGTCAGAGTATCAATTAACAATTTTGGGACTAGAGATCTGTAATCATCCGGGAAAGCAACCATACACCTGCAGATAGTCATTAAATAAGCAAAAAAATGCTGTTGAAAATCTGTCTCTTCGTTAGGAGCCAGTGATCCACCCAGTAGAAGTAAGAAAATGACAAGATTGGCATGCAATATTATCAGATTCCTTAAGAAGGTATCTGTATCAGGAGTATGATGGCTGCTAAGAGACTAACACTGACTAAATGAGAAGGAAGGCAGTTCACTATCCAGAAAATATGCCTGTATTCATGTTCTACCAAATTAAATCATTCAAAACTGAAGAAAAACAGGTTAGTCTCAAGTCTTAACTAATGAATGACTGCATCCTCCAGAATAGGAAATTTAATTTGTAAAGAAACATTTAGTATAGGTGACCCTCATTTCTTTTACTGTATTTTACTAGCAGCCCTGAAAGAAACAAAAAGCATCTAGGTATGCCCCCTCATTTTCATTGAAGGGATAGTCCATAGTAACTGTCAACTCTTGAGATTGTGCATAAAGTAAGCTTAAACTTACCATTTCCATTCTTGCTCAAGATAGAGAAGCAACTCATCATAGAAACTTGGCAACCAGTTCGAAAATGTTAATGCAGAAGAACTTGATTGCAAATCATTGCCACTTGATAGCCTATCCCCTTCAATTTTGTCACTAGCTAACTTATTAGCTCGTTGCTTGGATTCAAAGTCTTCCCAGAGTTGCTTTATGGGCTTAATATGGACCTTTGTATAGTATGTTTCAAGGGACTTGAATCTTCCAATCCGGATAAGAATTCCCCGCAGATCTTGAGCAATGTCAACCTATGCATTGTTAAAAATAAAATAAAACTTTTGTGTCTAGCAGTATATATAGCAAAAGTCGCATAAATTTTGACGCGTCATTAAATACCTTCCGATTAGATAAAGCATCAGTTAGGCGAGGTTGAACCATAGCATCCAGCCTATCTTCTAGGACCTCAAGCTGCTTCCTCACATTTGCGAATTCTGCAACCTGAAAACGACAAGAGAAAATGTCAGTGATGATCATTCGGCCATAAATTTTACGGCAAGAATGCAAGGACATAAGTTACCTCTCCAACAGCTGACAGGCAGTGCCTCATGTTGGCCAAGGTGTCCGCAGCCCGAGGAAGATCGCCACTGGCAAACACATCCTCCACAGTTGAGCTCAATTGTGTCAACCCAGCCGCATCCTGCTCAATGTGTAAAAGATATTTAGCTAGTTAAAACGCCCAACTTTTCCTCAACAAATGCGCTAAACTTATAATAGTGTGCACCTGTAAAGTCTCGTATGCAGCTTCCATTCTATGTTTGACTGTATCTACTTTAGCTAGAGCAGCTATTGACTCAGCTGCCGAACCTTCTGCCTGTTAATAAAAACAAGAAACCACCTACATAATCAATTTTCAGCATACAATATTGTTCATCACACCACAAAGAAAAAAATCCTATAAATTCAAGGTATATTCATACAATTTCCAATACATAGCCGGGCATGAAAGGACCATGAACCTCAAATTTTCTAAAAAGCAACAACTCTTGAATCATAACATACACTGCCAGTGATCAAATCCATTCAACCCAGAAGAAACATGGAACTGAACACTATCTTTGGTTACTACTACCTCAAATAAGTCCACTGATTTTTCCAGCGGGTTCGCAGTTAGATTTGCAGAATTGAATAGCCAACAAGCAACAACAACAACAACCTCAAAATTCAAACTAAAAGGAACAAATTCTCAATCCGCCATCAACAATATCAACCAGCAAACCAAACACCAAATCAGATATGAAACATTTCATAGTGGCAGGACAAAATCAAGCCCGATCTCACACATGTTGACCAGATCAGCACTAGAGAGCCAACTAATTAACACAGAATGTAAACTCGTAGCCCTAGAAAGTTGCGTTAGCACCTTTTTGAGCCTGAGGAGGATGGAAGAGACGGAAGAGCGGAGAGACGAGGCGTCATCGCGGAGGCGAACGACGTCACGAGTAGCGCGAGGGACGCGGAGGAGGGCGGCGGAGCTCTGCTCCTCCAAGGAAGCGGAGATCTCCTCGGCTATCATCTGGAGCTTCATCTCCAGATCCACCAGCAGCTTCTCCACCGGCTCCTCCGGGTGCCGATTCTGGCATGCGACGTTGATCCATTTCTTGGCGTCGAACTTGTCGTCTGAGAATGCTCCTAGATCCACTATCATCTTTACAAGCTTTCGCCTGATTTGGCAATGGCGGACAACATAGAAAACCGTAGTTGTATGATTGTATCCCTCTTCTTCTTCTTTTTTGGTTAAATTGCATATAAAATTTCTTTTGTAAAATTTAACTTCAACTATGGTATTATTCGAACCGTTATTTAGTTTTTTTTTTATCAGGTAATAATTCGGGTGGAGACCTGATAACATCCTTACGAATGAGGTCTTGGAGAGCGGCAAAGGTGTAAATGTCAAGGCCTCTGGCAGAGCGGCAAAGGTATGCAACCTTATCAGCCACTATGTTGTCATTTCGGGGCACGTGAGAGAATTCGAGAACGTTGTTTTAATATCGGACATCACCAATTCAATTTCTCATGGACATGTGAAGTTTGTTTTTAAATGATTTATGATGATAAGGGAGTCCTCTTCAATTTGTAATTTGTTTATTCCCAACACACGAGTTTGGATTATTCCATGTCTTAATGTCAAAGCCTCAGCTTTCAGCGGAGTCTGCTTGCCAATTCTATCATAGCCAATGTGGATCGGCCTACCCTCCCAATCACGAATGATGTGGCCAATTGAGATGTCGTTGTTATCAAGTGTAGATCCATCGAAGTTTAATTTAAACATACCAACGGGTGGTTTTCTCCATTTAGCAGCTTTTTGCCGTAGCTTTGGTTGTGTGTAATTGGTAGCATTATCCTTTGGAGTGTATTGAATATCATCATCATTTTCATGAATTGAGGTTTTCTTCCAATTTTCCAGGTGAGTTGTGATGATGTGTTTAATAGATTCGTGATTCGGAATGGGTTCATTTCTAAAGATTGTTTGATTTCTGATATACCATATTGTCCACTATATTACCGCTACTTTCTCCTTTTCAGTTTTTGTAAGAGTGCTTCCAATTAATGACAAGATAGGAGAGAAATCTCTCGAATTTGCAATTAAATTGATTATAGCCTGATTTGTGCCCACTGACAATGGGAGATGGAAATTAGAGAAGTGGCATTCCACAAAAAGATGAGTTTCATCCTCAGTTGCACTGTTACAGAAGACACGAGTTGTTGGTACGGAGACCCCTTTTTGGGATAGACGGGTAGCCGTTGGAATACCCTTCTGACCTAGTTTCCATAGGAAATTCTTAATTTTTGGTGCCGTATCAATTTTCCAAGTCCATGAATTATTATCCTCATTTTCGTTGTTATTTTTAGTGATCAGTTTGTAGGCACTAGCGGTTGTAAACCCTCCCTCCCTATCTGACCACCAATAGAGTATGTCATCAAATGTATTCTTAGGAAGGTGGATATTCAATATTTCTTTTGCTATAGTTTGTGGGATTGTGTTATATAATTTTTCCTCCCACCATTTTCCTCCTAATATATAGTCACTCACAGTTTCGTCATCATTTCGAATGGTAGGACAATCGACCCTTTTGATTATTGGCGAAGTTGTAAGTCAGTTATCGGTCCAGAATTTAATCAATTTTCCATTGCCCACCGACCAGATTAGACCCGTTTTAAATTTTTCAATAAGAGGATTTAGTTTCGATCATTGCCACAACGAATTCCCACTTTTCTTGTAGTTTAATATGTGTGTTGTTTTCAAATACTTGTACTGAATTCATTTTACCCATATATTTTCTGGTTCTGCAAGAATTTTCCAGATGAGTTTAATTTGTAGTGCCTCATTCATATCCTTGGATTTTCGAATACCTAAACCTTCGTTTCCTTTCGGTCTACAGATTTTATCCCAGCTTATCAAAGGCCGGTATTGGAGATCTTTATTCCAAAAGAAACATCGATTTATTTGATCAAGCTCCTTATGGATTGTGCTGGGTAGCATGAAGCTTTGCATTGTATATAAGGGTTTTGATGCCAGGTTTGTGCCAATAAGGTCAGCACGTCCTTGCTGTGATAGAGCATTAGCACGCCATTTACTAAGCAGCTCTTTTGATTTACAGACGATTTCCTCGAAAGTTTGTTTATTTACTCTTCCGTTGATAATAGGACAACCAAGATATTTCTCGATTGTTATTTCATTTGATATACACAGGCATCTTTCAAGTTCATCGATTCTGGATCTAGAGATTCCTTTCGTAGTTTGGAAAGCGGATTTATGATAATTAACTTTTTGACCTGAAATGCTACAATATTCATCTATAATTGATTTGACTTTTAAGCAAGCTGAGGTGTTACCCTTGGTGAAGAAGATAATATCAACATCGAAGGCAAGGAAAGGGACATGTAGTTCGTCCTTCCCAAATTTGAAACCAATGAGGCCATTCCTCATGTTTGCTTCGTGTGAGAGTTTTCTCGCCAAAACCTCTGCCCTCAAAATAAAGAGAAACGGGGATAGAGGATCACCTTGTCGAAGTCCTCTAGTTGTTCTGAACAACTCTGTTGGGCCATTGTTAACGAGCACAGAGAACGACACTGTGGATATACATTCCATAATCCATTTAATAAAAGTCGGGTGAAAGCCAAATTTCTCCATTACTACCCTTGTAAAATTCCAATCAACTCTATCATATGCTTTCTCCATATATATCGAGCTTTGTTGCCATCCACCCTTCTTTACATTTTCTGCTACGAAATGAATGAAAAATTTCATGGGCTATAAGAACGTTGTCCAGTATAGCCCTATCTGACACAAATGCTCCTTGCAAAGGGTGGATTATTTTGCCAATGACATTTTTTAGTCTCTCCATCAAAATTTTGGAAATAATTTTATAGATTGTGGAGCATAAGCTGACTGGTCTGTAATGTGTAGTCATCGTGGGATTATCACATTTTGGTAGAAGTGAAATAAATGTATAATTTATTTGACGAAGAATTCTTCCAGAAAAGAAGAAGCCTTTAACCGCTTTGATGATCGATCCTCCAATAATTTACTAGTATTTTTTTCTAAAATTCTGCTGTTATTCCATCAGGGCCTGGGGATTTGTTATTGCTAAGGCTAAACACTGCCTTTTTTATTTCCTCATTACTTGGGTGCCGTGTCAGATAATTATTTTCCTCATTGGTTATTGCCGGGGTGACAAGATTTAGGTACTCTCTTAAGAGGTTTTCATTTATCCTTTCATGTTTAAACCTCTTCTCAAAATCACTACGGATTTCATTTCTGATATTTTCACCCCCCTCGATATACGTACCTTCACTCGAAGTAATTGATCGAATGATTTTTCTATTCCTTCTGCCGGTTGCTACTCTATGAAAATAGGCTGTGTTTGAATCTGCCAGTTTTAAATGTTTTGTTTTAGCTTTTCTTTCTTTTGAAGGAGATTTCTCTCTTTGGCTCTATAATCCAACCAATTCTACTGGGTCATTTGTTGTTGTATCTCTAGCAGGCTGCTATCAACTTCTTGGAGTTGCCGGAAGATATTTCCAAATGTTTTTTTATTCCACTTCTTTGCTTTTTGTTTAAGCAATTTGGTTTTGTATATAACTTGAAACATAGCAGAACCAGTACATGACGCCCGCCAAGCTTGTTTAACAATGTTTCGGAAATCCTTCCTTTGTACCCAAATATTCTCGAACTTAAATGGAGGTGGTTTGTTAATTACACCGTTATCAAAGTTTATAGTAATGGGACAATGGTCTGATGAGTCGAATGCTCCATTTTTTGTTATCAGCTCTGGAAAAAAATTGGAGAATTTGATGTTGAACAAGTACTTTATCCAATTTCTCGATAATGTTGCCTTCCCCTCGGGTTTTTTCCTCCAAGTGAGGTGGTTCCCCATAGTGGGTAGATCCACCATAGAACAGTCACTTATGAAACTAGCTAGTCTCTGGAATCTATGAGGGTTGATTTCTGCTCCACCAATTTTGTCCGAGATACATAAAATTTCGTTAAGATCCCCCATCACCATACACGGAAGGGTTGAACTGGTGACTAGTTCAGTCAGGGTTCTCCAAAATTCGTCTTTTTCCTTCAACCCTGGAGGGGCATTAACAATGAAGAGCATTAGAGAAGAATCATTTTGCGAGTTTTTGTATCTAACCCCAATAATTCTAGGGAGGTGGATTTCTATCGAAATGGTCTCATTGATTAGGTGGTTTGCCTTCCAAATGATACATAGACCTCCAGATTTTCCTTGAGTCGGTGACCAAATTGCGTTATCAAAACCAGCGTTCTTCCATACAGTTTCGTTTGGAATATTTTCTGCTTTCTTCTCCGCTAGAGCAAGTAATTGGGTATGATCATTTTTACACCATGTATTGATATGAGTATAGAATGTTGTTTTTCCTATACCTCTACAATTCCAATAGCTGACTTTCATAGATAATCTTTTCTGTCGTGGGAGCAGGGAAGGTGACCTCTCCCACGTGGTTGTTTTGTAACAAAGATAGTGTATACATTCGCTAGGATTATTATCATTATATGCAATTTGATCATGCGTAAATTGGTGGTTTTGCAAAACTGTTTGTTGTAGGTTTTTTTATAGCCCTCAAAAGGGGGTTGGGAGTGACTTGGAGTCACTTGTTTTGTATACAATATCTTCTCAATTAGTTTTATCAAAAAATATGTTATTTCACTAAACATTCCCCACGAAAACTTAGAAAAATTGTTACAAGTATTTTGCCCGAGTAGATGTTGTGAGCCTATTTCGTCATATTTTATACTTACTTTTATATCGATTTCTGTATACATTTCATGCATTTGGGTTAGAATAGTATAGAATCTGTGTAGTTTATGCTTATTTGCCAAATTATGGTGTCTACACTAGTTTCTGTTTAATTTCGCAGAAATCGGACATACTTTGGTGGTTAAAGGAAAGTCATGAAGAAGCTAAGGATGGCGCAGCTGGAGAAAATCCCACTTTTCGCCATTCATCATTCTGAATCAAGCTTTGATGTCTTCATGAAAGTTGTATCCCTCGAAAAGAGCTTTCCAACGCATGCTCATATGCGTCAATCGAACGAACGAGGACTCAGGAAAGTGTGTTTCAAGAACAGAGCTGAATGCTGAGAGCTGACAATTCTACTCGACGTTGACCACTTCTAGTCGAAGTCGAGTACACCCGAGCTCAGAATTCTACACGGAGTCGAGCAGAGTCACTCGAGCAGAACAATCCTACTCGACGTCGAGGAGTTTGGTCGACGTCGAGTACACCCAACAAGTCCGAATCCTACCCGAGCTCGAGTACAATCCGAGGGGAGAAAATCCTACTCGACGTCGAGGAAGTTTGGTCGACGTCGAGGAAAATCCAGTCGAGTCCGAGTTCGAGTCCGAGTCCGAGATCGAGTTGGATACGAGAAGATAGAATTGCTTGCAATAAAAGATATGTGGAATTCTATCCATCCACATCAAGATCTATCAAGTCAAGAAGAGATCTATCCACATTAGTCTTAGTTTCCTTTTAGATTTAATTATTTTATTCCCAAATTTTATCTTAATGTTATTTGATAGAAAGTTTTAGATATAGATATAATTGTTCCTTCCTAGAATAGCTAGATGAAACACTATAAATAAGGCCCTAAGGGGTCTGATTTTCAGATATTCAAGCCAAGTCGTCTTCGGGCACAAGGAGAGGAGGCAAGAGAGAAGGTTTTGTAAGTTTAAGTTTTATTTTTAATGTTAAAGTTAGTGTCTTTTATTATGATTTCTTTCTAATTTCCCTCTTATAAGGTTGGGGTGATCCCAACATAGATATGTGTGTTTAATTTATAAATCCATGAATTTGTATGTATTTATTATCATCTACCTATGTGCTTAATCCTTTGCGAGAGTTGAGGAAATTCCTTATTTGTTATATTGAAGCGAAAACGATCTTATTATGAATTTGGATAGTAATTAGGGTTTATTTGCGAAAGCCGACTAATCCTAATTAAGAAAAGGTAGTAACACTTAGGGTTTATGCGAAAGCCTCTATATTCCTATTTGTTAATAACGAAAGTTATGTGATATAAAACATGCATTTTTATGTGATTTATAATCTACACATATGTTTATTGCTGTGGTGATCTCTAACCTTGGAAGTTTGCATCGTTATTTGTTTCATTTTATTATTTTTATTTGGCACATATTCTACTCGATATCAAACCACCATTCTCTCTCCATCCCTCGACATCGACCAACTCTTAGCCGACGTCGACAACAACCTCGCCACATTTTCCCGCTACCCCTGAACCCCAAAACACACTAAACCTAGAACCGCTGACTTCTCTCCTGAGGACGAACCTGACTCCACTATCCTATAGTGGGGTCTTGACTACAAATTTATTTGGTCGAGAAAACTTCTCGTCAGTAGATAATATAATAAAGGTAGGAGCATAAATTCAACCAAAATTATACACCAGATAAAGGTGAATCTGCAAATAAACCAAACACCTAGCTCGTAAAACACGGTTATCAACCCCTGATCCGTTATGTGATAGGAAGAGGGTGAACGAGTAACCCTCCTGAAATTCCTGATGTGTTTTTGTCCATAACCCTTTAGCTGGGTCGTTGTTGAGTCCGCTCCTAGAAAACCACTTAGACCTCCATCGAACTTTAATAGTTTTTTTTAATCATCTAAGCTTGGTTTATTTATGAAATGAATGAGCTCAAGTCAAGTTTTTTTTTTCGAGCTTTAATAGTTTTATAATCTTTAACCTATTAACTTAAAGAAAATTTTAGAATAAAATAATTGCAGCAACCCCAACAACGCTCCCAAAACCTAATACGCTCCCAAACGTAAAGGCTCCACGCCGCCGCCATCAAATGCAAAGGGCTCACCGCCGCCGCCGCCATCAGTGATGATCCTTCCACCTGGCTCACCACCGGGTCCGTGCTGAGCTGCTTCTTCCCGACCTTCTTCGGCCTTGTCGGCTCCTCATTCCCCTCCTTTCAGGTTGTCCTGAGGCACTCCGGTTCCTCCTCGGCGACCTCCACCGCCCTCGATCTTGGTTAGCTATCTGTTGGTCATCGCCCCTCCTTGGGTTTGTTGTCCTCTCTTTTTTAAGGAAAAAATATATAAAATACAAATTGGGGTTGTTCTTTTGTCCGCTCATTCATTCGCTTACTTGTTCATTATTGCTCATTTTGGGTTCCTTGTCTCGTTTTTTTATCGCCTCTTTTGAGCTTATCCTTATGGTAGCCTGGTTACGATTTTGTTAACGTCCTTGAGGGTTGAGATGAGTGTTAGGGGTTTGAATGAGCAATGGTGTGGTTTGGGATTGAGTTTGTGGGTTGTGTACTCTGTTATTCTTGTTGTGTTGCAGACTTCTTGTGAGTGATGATTGATTTGTCATGTTCGATGATGCCGTGGGTGTACGATTGACATCTGAAGGCTCGTCTGAGTCCATAATCTGAGATGTACGCTGGTCCCTAGAGTTCTCTGTGTGCGTTGTCCCTTTGGTCAATCATTTCGTTCGTCTTTTCGCTTGTGTTTCGTGGTGTATGATGGCTTGCACGTTATTTTGTATTTTATTTATGTCATTTGCTTTTGTAATTTCCCTTCTATCATTTGCTTCAGTCTTTGCTTCCGGTTGTACATGATGGTTAGTCCATCTATCGGCTTGTCCGGTTTCTCGGTTTCTCTAGGCTTGTCTAGATAACCGAATTCTTATCTTGCTTCAAAAAACAAAATTAGAAATTCCATAAAATTTGAGTTTAAATCGAACGAATCGAGCTTAAAATTCTATTCAGGCTCAGCTTGTTTAGATAAGTGAACGAACTCAAGTCCAACTTTTTTTAGCCGAACTTCAACTGTTTTTTATATATAAGGAAAGAATTTCAATTCTCTAGACAAGCCTAAAGAAACCGAGACTTTGTGGGCCCGAACAAGTCGAGAGATGGATCAACCATCATGTACAATGAGAATCAAATAACAGAAGCAAATTATTGAATGGAAATAACAAGAAGCAAATGGCGGAAAGAAAAATGCATAAATAAAGTACATGTCATCCTACACAGTAAACAACAAGCTAGCGACAGGGCCGTCCCGATGTTTTCAGAGACCCGGTGCGATAATTAGTATTAGGCCCTTTTTTTTTTTTTTTACGCTTGTTACAATCATAAATATATTTTTTAGTAGTGATTTACATGTATTTATTGTATATGATATATATGATGTTATAAAAAAAAATATTTATCATTTATTTACATGAAAACAATGTTATATATATTCTTTTTAATTTTTAGTGTCACTAGATGACATTTTTTAAAAGGAAAAATAAAAAAAATAACATACTCTTAACATATTAAAATTAAAGTTATTTTATTTCTCTTTTTAAAAGTTAAACCTTATATAAATGTTAATTATATTACTTTTTTAATTGTATAAATTATTATATAGGGTAGTTACTCAATGATGAAATTTAAATAAATAAAGAAAAAAAATTAAGAATAACCGAAGTCAAATAATACTCTTCGGAGGCCAGATCTTCTTCTCGACGGAGGTTCTTCTCGTCGGAAGTTCTTAATCCCCTCTTCACTGTCTTCAATGGTGGTTTCCTGTCCAGGTGGCCGATTGGTTGATTCACTCGGCCTCCTCGGTTCTGTGCAATCCAATTTTCACTAATTTGGGTCGAATCTGCTCGCCCCCATTCCTCCCAGTCTGGGTTCGAGTCATCCCCTTCGTCGTCGTCCCGACCTGGCTAGATCAACCCTCTCCCTCTACAGTCTCCAACTACTCCCTTCGTCAGCCACTGCCGCCGGTGATTTCTGTTTCAGATTCTCGGCGGATCAGTGGCTCACACCCAACTTCTGCCAGGACCAAAATCCGGTATCTAATCCCGCCGGCCTCCTGTCCGGACCACCACCCTCACCCTCTCGCCCCACCCCTTCATCTTCCTCCCTCCTCGGAGCCTGTTCGGTCTTCCGTTTTCGGGGGTTTTGGATTCAGCCCTCTTCAGATCTGTCAATCCATTGGCAGTCTTGCCGGCGGTGTTCCCAGATCTGTCTTTCCGAGGCCGTCTACGTGGCCGGTGGTGTTCTATGGTGTTGTTGGCCTCGGTCACGTCTCACGGCCCCTCCCCGCGTCACTATCCCCCGTCCGGTCCCTGCCGGCACCTTGGCCGCCGTTGGCTTGATCGGCGTCAGTCTGCCCTCATTGCGCTCTGCGCTCCTTCCCTTTCTGGCCCTTGGGTTTTTCCTTGGGCCCGAAGGTTGGGCCGAGCCAGCCCAATATCTTGTGCTTCGGGCCCAAGGCTTTATCTTGGCCCGAATCACAGCCCGAGGATATAATAAATAAAAACAACTAAAAATAAATAAATAAAAATTATAATCTTATATTTTTATTTATATATATACATATAAAATAACTCGTGTAAATAAATTCCAGAATTTTCTTGCGCTCTTCGTCCTCTCGAGGTCGTGCTTCACTTTCTCGGGTTGGTTGGAGTTCTGTCTGTTGGATCTGTGGTTAGTTTCGGTTGAGGAGCAGTTCTGCGGCCCTGGTTGATCGAAGTGATCGTGTTGGTGGTGTTCGTGGTCTCCGAAGATCCTTCATCTAGGTGGAGGGAATGTCGTGTGATCCACACTTCCCCAGGAGTCGTCCTTGCCCTTCGTGGATTACTGCTTTCCGTCTTTCCGGCGGCGAGACATCGTGTCAGCTATGCTGTCCCATGCGCTCGCTATCCACTTCTCCATGCCGGGTCTCCCTCTTCTCGCTGCTGTGTCCGCTGGTGTGCTTAGGGTCGGGGTTTTCCGGGTTTATTTTGCGTAGTTCTTTTATTGTACTAGGTGACTGTATACTGGTTTCTTGTTGTATTTTCTTTTGTTATGTTGTATGTTTAGACGGCTTGCCGTCTGCCGACTTTGTCGGCCTCTCGAGGTCCGGGCCTGTTCGGTCTCGAATTATTTCCTAATAAAAAAAAAATAAAAAAAAATACAGGGTATATTGGAAGAGGGGGTGTTATTGGTTAGGGCCAAACAAAAGTAATACAGGATGTTAACGGGGGAGGAGGGCCCGTCCAAATATCCAATACCAAGATTCGAACATGTGACTATTGCGTTTCCAGGCAAAACAAATACCACCGGACCACATTTTGATACTTGTACATACTAAACCTGTTTGATACATATACTAACTTTTATTATATTGGGCCCCCAACGAAATTGGGCTCTGTGCAAGCAGACCGCTTGCACCGCCCAATAACCGGCCCTGGCTAGCGAAACCAACGAACCGACCGGCCAAATGGAAAACGCACATAGAGAACTCTGGGGATCACTAGCGGACATCTCAACTTGACTCTAAACAGAATCAACATGTATCGATCGCATTTCCACGATGTCTACTAGGAAGACAAACCAGCTACCGTTCACATGAAGCCTATATCGCAACAAGAAAACTCGTAGACCAAAAACTCTATCCATACCATTGCCAAAACAAATCCCAAAAACCTATCTTACACCCTCGATGTCGATAACAACATCGTAAGAGGCTACCACAAGGGTAAACCAAACTAAAGGAAACGTCTAGGATGGGACAGAAATAAATAAACAACAAAAATAACCAGACTAAGAGGCCAAAAAACGGTTAGAAAACGAACCATAGGCTGACAAGCCTTTTTTTTTCAAAGAGCGTTGAAACAATGCAATTTTGTCAAGAGCAGATAAAACGACTACATCCTAGGAGCCGTTGGAGCCCAAGGAGATATAACCGGCAAATCAGCGTCGAGGAGTTATACGACATGAGGGTAGGAGGCGTTGGAGCCTCGAAGAGGCAACATGGCCATCTTGCAGAGTAGGTCGGCCGGAGATTAAGGCAGTGGAGCCAACGGAGCCGAAGTGTGGCAACGAAGGATGGTGTGTGACGGTGGTGAACCGAGGGTGCTTAGCGAAACCGATGGTGTTGGTGACGACGAAGATGTTGGGTGGCGGCGGGAAGCCGGGGCGACCAGTGAAATCAGGGAAGAGGACAGCGAGCGCATGAGCAAAATGGTGAAGGTGATGTCGGGTGAGGGTGTGCGTGGAGTCGGTAGCCAAGAGGGTCATTGGCCTCGACGGTGACGGAAGCTCAAAAGAGAGCATTTAGGCTCGAAAGAGATCATTTATTGAGGCCATAGCTAATGGAGATGTGCTCCCAACTCCCAATAGGTAATTAACAGAAGAAGAGAGGCACGAAAATATGTCATGAACTATGAAATAAAGCTTGAACGCGAGCTGTTCAGTTCATATAACAACTTTAGACAATTGCATATTAGAAAAAAAAAACCCATAAATTATGTAAAAAAAATGCACAACTCTATCCAATTTTAATATTTTGTTTGTAAAAAAATGACGCATGGCTAATTTGGTGGTCAGGAATGATTAGAATTAGTTGTATAATGGGTAAATATTTAAATAATTAAAATTGCATATAAATTAAAAAGCTATATAAAAACATTCAATTAAATTATAAAGCTTTATATAAATTATATGTCCACTTTTGACGTTCTATTCACTTAGTTCACTTGATTTTATGGATGGATATCTATCTAATATAATAAAATTATTTATAAAAACAAATAGATAAATCCCCTCATCCTATTCTCATAGAATAGATGGATTATCAAATGAATTACCAGCCGCTGGCCTTTGTGCCTCAACACTTTTGCCTAGCCTCACCTTTGGCCACATCCCACCGGTTCCAACAACCACCGCCTCCTACCTTGGCCCTCCATCACCCTTCTTCACTCACCTTCGCCTCCCTTTGGGCTTTGCCTCCGAATCCATCCTCCTATCAGGTTCACCGGCTCATGGCGTCAATGGCGCCCGCCTCCAGCCACTCCGGGCTTCGGCCCTGCTGATGCCCGTCGCTGCCCGCAAAGGGCGCGTTGCCACCCTCGGTTCACCCTCATCCATCGATTCTCCGTCCTCCGTCGCGACAACGACCTCTGTCGGTCCACCGCCATCGTCTGTTTCCACCGCAACTGGTTCCACCGCCTCTGCGTGGCCCTCCGGTGGTTGATGGATTTTGACCTGGCCTTCCTCGGCCTCGCCTATTTTCACCGCCTCGGCTTCCATTGGTGTCGTCTCCACCGCACCTGTGCTCTCTTCGGCTTCCACCGACTGTGTCTGCTGGACTCCGGTTGGTCTGGCCTCCCTCGGCCTCGCATGTTTCCGCCGCCTCGGCTTCCATTGGTTTCGTCTCCTCCGCACATGCCCTTTCTTCAGGTTCCCCCAACTATTTCTGCAGGTCTCCGGGAAGGCTTTTGCCATAGCCTCTGTTTTGAGGAAAATTGAAAAATAAATTACATTTTGGGGTTGTTTTTTAGTCCGCTCATTCTTTTGCTTTCTTGTTCCTTATTGCTCTTCTGGGCTCCCTTGTCTCGTTTTTTATCGCCTCTTTTGGGCTTTCCTCATGGTAGTCCGCTTACGATTTTGTTATCATCCTTGATGGTTGAGATGAGTGCTTGGGGTTTGTTTTTGAGAAATAGTGTGGCTTGGGGTTGAGTTTGCGGGTTAGTGTACTATGTTGTTCTTGTTGTGTTGTAGGCTTCTTGTGAGCGATGATTGATTTGTCATGTTCGATGACGTCGTGGTTGTGCGATTGACTTATGAATGCTCAGTTGAGTCCATAATCTGAGTTGTCTCGCTGGTCCCCAGAGTTCTCTATGTACGTTGTCCATTTGGCGGATCATTTCATTCGTCTTTTGGCTTGTGTTTTGCGGTGTATAATGACTTGTACTTTCTTTATATTTTTATTTCTGTCATTTTCTTCTGTAATTTCCTTTATGTCATTTACTTTTTCAGGTGTACATGATGGTTAGTCCATCTACCGGTTGTCCGGTCTTTCAGTTTCTCTAGGCTTGTCTAGAGAACCGAATTCTTATCTTGCTTAAAAAAAATCAAATGAATTACCAAGATAAACTATAAATTTTAGCTAAGATTGGTGATATAAGATTTTGGGTGGTATTAGATTCTACTTACCCACCAATCAATATCCCTTAGATGGAAAACAAATAACCTTTAACGTGAAACAGATGAAGATGCGCTATTTTATCTGTCACAAAGTTGACTTCACATAGCAAGTGGATGAAGGGCAACTTCAAAATCTGGAGAAATTGAAGAGCATTAGTGATTACCATCTCGATTTCCAACGGACACTTCAAAAGCCCTCTGGCGACATTAATGACTATCAAACTATCCCTTTTGACCTCAATCGTATATGTGACAACCCCGTTTATAAAGATACGATCAACCCTTTATGGAGAGCCCAACTTTCTACCAACGATGCTAAAATTGATCCACATAGTGAGGTGTTGCAAGCTCGTACATTGTCTTTGGTGGTTTCTAATGGCAAAACATGTCACAACTTCTCTTGTTGACAACTTAGACTCATCAAGATTGATTTTAAAAACCTACACATTGCCATGGTGATCTCTACTTTTCAAAAAATGCCAGTTATCAATTATATATTCATCATATTAAGATTTTGTTAAAATAAATTAAAGTAGTTTGAAGCACCTAACATGCCTAGTGAATTAAAAGATCGACGAATAGGTAAACAATCAAAAGGCAATGGAACGACATATACTCCCTATGTTTCAAAATAAAAATTATTTGACTCTTTTGCACATATTTTAAGGAGGTAAAAACTATATAAAATATTACCTTTTTAATGAATTTTTTTTTGGGTGATTTTGGTACTTGGCCTTTTTTGAATATTCAATTGGGCACTTAGGCCCTAAATCAATTTAATTAGTTTTGCCCTAGCCCCCTTCCCAATAGGGTGGGTTGGTCAATGGTCAACCGTTTGACCATTGATCGGTCAACGGTTGACCATTGACCGGTCAACGTTGACCAACCCATTTTGATGCCAACTTTTTTTTTTTTAGTGATGCCATATTTTACCGTTTTGATGTCAAAATTTTACTATATTTTATTTTCACTTTGATGCCACTTTTCTAATGGAATGATTGGATGACACTTTTTTAATGTCACTTTTTTTAAACATTGATGACATTTTTTGTTTATAGTAATGTCACGTTGATCATTGATGCCATTTTTTTTTACTGTTAACATCATATGCCACTTTTTTTATGTCAATTTTTTGATGATATTTTTTTTACCGTGATGCCATATTTTTGATGATATTTTTTCAATGTAGTATTTTGATGACATTTTTTCAAAGTACTTTTTTGATGCCATTTTTCTAATGTAATTATTTGATGCCACTTTTTTTAATTAAATCGTTTGATGCCACTTTTTTAATTTAATCAATTGTATAACAATATATTTTCATCGCTTCTATTTTTATTCACTGATGACACATTTGTGATTACACTTCATTGATGCAATACCTTGTGGTGACATGTTTATTACATTTTTATTCATTGATGAAATTTATGATTACACTTCATTGATCTCAATCATTCGTGATGACATTTTTATTTGTGACATATTTGTGATGACATTTTTATTATATTTTTATACAATTGATGACGCGGGAGAATAAAATGTAATTAGACTTCATTGATGACATCTTTTATTGATGACTTTTATTCATGGATGATATTTGTAATTACATTTTATTGATCTCAATCATTTATGATGACATTTTTATTGATGAAATATGAGCATAAAATGCGATTACACTCCATTAACGACCGATGCCACTTTTTTTTATGTCAATTTTTTGATGATATTTTTTTACCGTGATGCCATTTTTTTTATGAAATTTTTGCAAAGTAGTATTTTGATGATATTTTTTTTCAAAGTAGTATTTTGATGACATTTTTTTCTTTAATAGAATCAAGTGGAACAAACATAATTATTTCATGTACTGTCATACTTTATACACGAGAATGTAATTTGGCATCACAACATCAAATACATAACAGAACATATGAGATGAAACACTAGTACAATACAAGGACAAAAAATTATTTCTTCCCCATAGAAATAGAATAAGAACCAACCCAATGTTATCACATTGGCAGTGCACCCAGCGCTGGCAAATATCACAGCAGACCATGGGAGTAGCTTCTGAATCTCTGTAAACCTACAAGATTTACGTGTATAAAAATCATGTCAATAAAACAGTGTATGCAAAAATCAATGGATCAAACTATCAAAGAGCAGATATAGTAAAAAGAATAGAGCAGCACATGAAAAGTTCTGCAATGACTAATTTCTGCAAAATGTTGATATAGATATTTAACTTGAAATGAAAGGGGGGAGAAGCAACTGCCAAAAGCTCAATATCTTTAGTGCTTCAATCGTTGCTAATTGGATAGGAAATAATCTTAAAAACTCAATTTTTAAGAACTATTTTTGGGAAATGACTTGTTGAAAGCATAAACAATACCCTTAAACAAACAGGGCAGTAGTTCCCTTTGGTGAACAATCTTCCACAAGCATCACAGCAAGTATATCCTAAGAACCACCTGCAAATGTTATAAAACAAAGTGAATTTTCTATCAAACAAAAAGCTCCCAATGCCTGACACAGACCAACAGTAGTAGTAGACTTGGCCTCACCAAGAGGAGTTGGGGTGATTCCACCAACCACCACATAGTATCCATCCTCATGCCCTTTAAGGTCGTCAAGTACTGATAACAACACCTGTAGTTTCAATAATGAACATCACTCATCAGAAAACCTGAAAAAAGGGACACAAGCAAGAGGAAGATCACAGCTCTGTCAACAAAACCAGTATGATTCGTTTTAATAGCAAAAATCAAGTGCAAGATCTAAAAAGTACTGTCTATTTTTCCAGAATCAAAATCAGGGATATAGCAAATTTGTGATAACTACTAAATATACTCAGGAACCAAATCTAGAATTGACAGCAACAGACATCAATTTTCAATAGGCATCGAATTGAGCGGAGAAAAATAAAGGCAATTTTGGGGCGGAGAGTCGGAGACACACCTGCCAAGGCGCCGGAGATGCACTCGTCGGTCAATGGCCTTATTATGACCAAGCCAATTGAATCTGATGGAATCAAGCACGGATCCGATGCAATCAAGCACGAATTCCTCTCTCACCTTCCTCAAAACCCTAGACGCCGAATCCGATGCAACCAAGCATGGATCCTTGCGTATGGCCAAGCCAATTGAAAGATCCAGATCCTCCTCAATCTTCCTCCATGCGGCTGATGCCATCTACGAGGACGGGATTCGAATTCAGAGCGGTGACACACCGGGAGGCGAGTTGGGAGGCGTCGTCGAAGAAGAGGTTGCGCTGGTGTGACTGTGGAGGAGGAAGGGGGAGGAGAGGGAGGAAAGCGATTGGAGAGACCCGTTAGGGAGGCAGAGCTTGAGCTCCACTTCCATGGCTGGGAGTGGGAGGAGGAGGGAGCCAGTTGAAATCGTACCTTTGCTCCGTCTGAAATATCTCAAGAAGGAAGGGTTACATTACAGAGGAGATTGGGAGAATGAAGGGTCCAAGGGCTAAAAAAATATTGAAGAGGGTCGAGCGCACTTAATAAAACAAAGATGGGGGCTAATCACTTAACTAAATATGCCTAGGGGTTTAAATCAGCAAATTCCCTCTTTTTTTTTTTATAATTTTATATTTATGACTACCAAATATGAAATTACTACTCCATCCGTTCAAAATTATAAGTCCTTTTAGGTCTTTGCACACATATTAAGGAAAATACAAAATTGTTACTTTTATACCCATCATTAATTATCCAAAACCACTAACAACCAATAACATTTCATAAAACAAGTCAAAAAGTTACTTTTCTCTTAACTCAATGCCTAAAAAATCTAAAAGGACTTATATTTCCAAACAAAATTTTAAACCTAAAAAGACTTGTATTTTTAAACGGAGGGAGTATTAAACAAAATTGATTAAAAAACAATATTTTACAGTGTTTTTATCTCCTTAAAAAACGTGCACAAACAGACGAGTAAAAACATCAACCATCCAATGCTGGATTATAAGCTAGGTTTGAAGGACGAGGATCAACGGTGAAAGTCACTAGGCAAAGAGAATGCACAAGGAAAACTATTAAGAACAACCGTGAATACATTCACAGTTCCTTTCGAGAACCGTGATACATTGATCATACATTCACGACCTCTTCAAAAACTACTAACCTCATACCAAAATCCAGGAGACACTCCAAAACCAAAGTATGTGCCAAGAAGAAACGAAACAAACAAGATGCTCTGCTTATGGAATCGAGATCTTTATAAGTCTTTATGATGGACTTTATGTAATCTCTTTAGATTTTAGACTCATTTACAAGTGTTATTATTTCTTCTCAAAAAACTTATTTATTATTTTTGGATTAAACTATATTTAAATTTTATAGTTTTACATTTTATTTAAATTATCTAGTTTTTAAAAATGTTATTATTATAATTGCACCTCTGTTTATAAAATATGAGGGATTTAAACTATATGACTCTTGCCCCGGTTTGGTTTGCACGCCTAACCCACTACCCGATTCAATTTACAAGGGCTAACCCTCCCCCTTCAAAAAATTACACCCCAGGCGGTAAACATTACCTAGAGCCACCGGTGGTGTCTCCTTTCCTTTGCTTCTCTCTTGCCCCAAATCGATAGCAGAAAATCAGGGAGAGAGAGATTGATCAGTGGAGGGCCGATCGACTCCACAAGAAGGACAGGGAGGAAGGCGCGCAGGCGCTGGAGCTCGACGGTGCAGATGTGAGGGAGAGCTCGGCGCTGGAGCGGGATTTGAGCGAGAGTAAGGAAGCAGAAGAACAGGGAAGCCATGGGAGCTCGAAAAACCTAAGAAAGGTAATCCTTCTCCTTTTCAATCTCAATTCGTTTCTTAAGTGTGAACAATTTTAAGTTCGTCGTGCTAATTGCTACGGTTGATTCTGAAATCAATTGACGGAAATGAAAATCGGAAAAATTGTTTACAGTGGTTGGCGTGATTAAGGGTTCTGATTAGCAGCAAGGGTACTGATTCATAATAGCAAGGGTTCTGATTACATTTGTTTAGAGGGATTTAATTTCTTGACTAAATCATATGCCTTGATCAGATTCAGTATCCTGTCACTGACTCAAAATTGAATCCCTGAAGACAAAAGGAATTCATTTCTTTAGAATCTATAAATTTGCAGTACCTCTTTGGAACGGATGCAAATCAAACAGATTGGGATAAGGCAATTGCATTGGTCTACTGCAAACTATGCACCGTTACAGGAGAGGGCACTTTGGGATGGTTTATTGGCAATGTATGAGAAGGTTACCATACCACTTCCTTCATTGGTTTATTTCAATTGGCATTATATCTTTTAAAATCATATTATCTGGAAGCATTATTTTTTAATGTGACTTTCTGCTTTGGATAGAGTGGTTTTCAAAATGTCCATTTCCTTCCTAGTTCCCTTGCCTTCACGGATCTGGCCTTTTTACTAGATAAATGGGTTAGTGTTTGATGTTGCCCTTCAATATGACAGCAATCTCAGGTTAATGCCATTGTATATGATAAGTGCTTTCAGAACCTTGGACAGTTGTTTATTAGGGGTTGATTTAGACGTTTCTCATAAACATAACAGCAAATATTGCTTGGACTATTGATTCTATTTCTTAATGGATTTAAAGTGAATTTGCTCTACCGGTAATCATACAACGAGAAGTTGTTTGTTTGACGGGGAAAACTTTTCACCGTGCTGGGCTTAGTTAAAGCGGTTGGAGTAAGCAATTATGGTCCAAAGCAACTTGAAAAGATATATAAATACCTCAGTGACAGATTTGTCCAAAGCAATTAGAATCTGTAAGAAGGGTGCTAATTTGCCCCAATGATGTGTGATTCAGTATCCTTGACTAAATCATATGCCTTGATCAGATTTGTCCTGATTGGTGTTGCCAAAATGGGATGCTAATAACTGTTTCAGTTGGCCTTTCAGCAGGAAGCAATAGTAGTGGTTCATCCTTAGGAAGCACTCGGATTCCTTCGGCTCTTCGAGTTCAGCAAAAAGCTAAGCTCGATTGGCTCACAATGGGCGAGGATCGAGACATCTTTATTGTTTTATAGAAATGTGAAAGAACAAAGAGCAAAAATGCTATCCTCATGATGCGTAATACGGAAGGGGAGCTCCTTGAGAATGAAGAATCCATCAAGGAAGATGTGCTGCATTTTTTCTGTAACTTGCTACTGATCATATCAGCACTTCCGCCCCTGTCTGGGATTAAACATAATTTATGTTATGGTGATATAATTAGTACAATCTAATCATTGTCTTTACTTTGTTATGGTTTTATCTTTAATTGATTGCATTACTGTCACGTCAAGTGACGTGTCAAACCTATTACCTGTCATGTTAAAAACACATCTTATGATGAATTCAACACACAAGGAAGATGAATTTCGGTTAAAAACCCTCTTCAAATGAGACTTGATTTCCATCTTAGTCATTGCCTACTTTAACTCGAACAATGTCTCTCTTTTACCGAATAAGCTTATAGATTGCAGATCAGCAAATAACCTGTCATGTTAACGGGTATTACCTGTCACGTTAATAGCATTACCTGTCATGTTATTTTCTTTCATTAAGGAGAAGAGGATCGATTCGCATTATCTGTCATGTTAAAGGTTATAACCGTCATGTTAATAGCATTACCTGTCATGTTATTTTCTTTCATTAAGGAGAAGAGGATCGATTCGCATTACTTGTCATGTTATTTGCATTACCTGTCAGGTTAAAGGGTATAACTGGCATGGTAATAGCATTACATGTCATGATATTTTCTTTCATTAAGGCAAGCGTTTCACAATCAATATTTTTTTTAAATGAAGATTATATATAAGGCAAATAAATAAAGCTATAGGATAAAAAAGGAATAACCGGAATAGATAAAGAAGGTATATAGATAAAGCACTGATCAAACAAGTTTTGGTTCAGGAACACCAAGAACTCTTTCATTTCTTGGATACACAAGTTTTGGTTCAGGAACACTAAGAACTTTTGGGTTAAACAACCTGTCATGTTAAAGGGCATAACCTGTTTTGTTAATAGCATTACATGTCATGTTATTTTCTTTCATTAAGGAGAAGAGGATCGATTCGCATCACCTGTCATGTTAAAGGTTATAACCTGTCATGTTAAAGAGTATAAATTGTCATGTTAATAGCATTATCTGTCATGTTATTTTCTTTCATTAATAGCATCACGCACAAAGAAAAAGGAGTTTAGCAGAAGGAATTCTGAAGCCTACTAGAGTCCATTTCCGGTTTGTTATTTGTTGAATGGTTGTTATTGTTTAAGAGCTTAGAAGCCTTGACTTATCTGGCTGAAAGTATCGTCCTGTGCAAGTGAGTCAGTTAGCTGAAGCACTGTCGCGTCTCCAGTGCCTCCAGCTGTACCAAGAGGTGAATTTGAAGGATATGATGAGACGAAGGCCTATAGGATCGTTCCTAGATAGGGTCCATAAAAGAATTTGGTTTTGTATTTAACCTGTCATGTTAAAGGGTATAACCTGTCATGTTAATATCATTACTTGTCATGTTATTTTCTATCAGTAAGGAGAAGATGATCGATTCACATTACCTGTCATGTTAAAGAATATAACATGTCATGTTAATAACATTACGTGTCATGTTATTTTCTTTCAGAAAACAAAGTGTCGTAAGACATGGTAGTGTTCTTGTTTTAGGCATTCATCTTATATTAATAACATAAAACAAAATTTCAGACAGTACGATCTCTTTCCGATGTCTTTTATGGGTTAAGAAATCTAACCGATAACCCATACTGAATTTACATGTCACCCATACCGGATTTACATGACACATAATGTATTTTACTTGACACATGAATTTCAGACATATTATATTCCTTTTTACTTGACACCTAAAAATCAGCTTACAAAGAAAATTTTTATACATAATTTTAGATTAGCCTATGCGGGATTTGAACCCGCATCTTTGTGCATGAGCACATCGCTCTTCCATTTGAGCTAATAGGCTAACATTGTGATGCTATATATTGCTATTTACTAATACTTGACCTCTTCTTTCACAGAACTACCAAACACATGCCGTCTAAACCCATTTCATCAAGTCTTGTACCCAATGAAGAATATTATCCAGGGCATCCAATAACAAATCCATACATAATTTCCTCTACAAGGAAAACCAATCGCTACATATGCAACAACAATACCGTAAAGAAGAAGAAATTTCCATGCTTTGTACTGATTTCAGATACAAGAACTAATGGACTGAAAAATTATCCCAATTCACAACCTGCAGAGGGTATTGTCAAATCCAAATCATCGGGCATATATGAACTATTATACCTAGAAACACACACACACACACACAGACTTTGCGACTGCTGTCAGATTCATCGTGTATCCGACATCATTGTGTAACTGCCAGGGTTAGAAAATGCAGAGAGATGAACAGTTCAAACACTGCACTTGATATCAGAGTTAAACCAAAAATAAGCACTGCTGCTTGACATATCAAGCGAGGTAACAAAACTGAACAATCCCTGATTCCCCGTAACATTATAGGTAAAAGGCATCAAGGAAAAGAGTGCATACTATGGTTAGAAGTTGGTACTTTCAGCTAAAAAGGCAAAAATCTAGCAATAAGGATATTTCATATTACTGCAATGGTTCAATGATCGAAACAGTTCATGGACATCTTCATTTGGTATCCAGAATTTCACCTTACAGGTAAGATGGCAGAAAGAAATAAGAGAAGCAAAATTCAGTGAATTCTTTCTACCTACTTACCTCGTTGGAGTTCTGAAAACCTTGAAAAGGAGATAAACACATCCTTGCACTAAACCAAAGCTTCAGCTTAGAAACCATATAGCAACAGAAAGAATGAAAAACTGAGAATACCTACTTCAACTCGTTTAACATTTGTCAAATCAGTCACAGGTGAAGAGTGTTTCATTATATAAATCTCCGCACCCATGTAACTAATCCATATTTGAATCTTTTTAACTTCTAGTCCAAGTCACTAATCTAGATTTGAATCTTTTTAACTCATAGAAAAGTCATATCCTTTTCCATAGCACCCCAAAGATTGCAACTTTGTTCACAAATTGCAGCCCAAAACTCTCATGATAAACTATTTGTATTCATTCATTAATGCAAGTATAAAAAGCTACCCCCATCATCTAAAAGGATTCAAATTTACCTCAAGTGCTTTATGTAGCAGAACTAGAGGAATCAAATTCAACAAAGCTGAAACAGAAATCTGTCATCAAAACAACAATAACATGAGCAAACAAATAATAGAAAAAAGTAACACATAGATCAAGTGTTCTTTCACATGACGCTTACTTTAGTTTTACATGACACTTACTTTAGTTTTACAGGACGCCCAATAATCCATTCCTTTTTGAATCTGTGCTATTGATAAATTCTGTAGTTCAGGTTAAATGTAAAAAAGAAGTATCATTCTAGGTTGGATTATGGGTTGAACTTCAAGGGGTTAAATAGTTTAATTTGGCTCAGTTTATTTTACATCAGGACAAGTTGCCTATACACAAGATTCAACAACACCAAAATTTGCTTGGAACCTGATGAAACTTGAATGAGAACTCAACCGCATTTAGATAATGGTCATACCTGGGCTTTCAAAAGCAACCTTCCAATGTCCAAAGGAAATCCTTCGGCTCCTTCCATTTGAGCTGGATCCATGCTATCATCTCCATAGAGAAACTGAATGATAGAAACAAAAACTCATGACCAGAATTAATCTTATGCAGTTGCTCAACTCAATACCAGGATTAGAAACAAAAACTCATGCCTATTCGTATGCCAGTTTCAGTACATGATTGATCACATAGAAGAACCCAGTTTCAGTACATGAATTTCACATGCCCATATATATATTAACATGACGCGCATATCTTTATACATGACGGATGGCAATACGGACATGACAGTAAACCAAACTACACATGAATTGAACATGATCTAAACAGATTTTCATTACTCAATCCCATTTTTTGTTATAATCCCTCTTAAAGAATCTAAACATATTTTCATTGCAATTGACTTATAAGTTGCTTCAAGGGTGTGAATAGCAACAACAGATCTCATATATGACAATCAATTCACAAAAAAAAAATCAATTCGAAAAAGAAAGAAAAAGGTGAGGAAGATATCTCAAATTCTCAATTCAGAAATTAGGGGATTCAGGCCTTCAGGTAACATGAAATTCATAAAGAGACAAGGAAGATAACTCGATTACAAAATTAAGGGATTTAGAGCACCTCAATTAAGAAATTAGGGTATTCAGATAAGAAGGAGAGGAGGACAACATATGAAGAAATTAGAGCGAACCTAAGCTTGAAGGTGGCGAATCCGACGAGGCATTGAGGCTGGAGGCGGCGTGACGACCGATGGGATGTCGGGATCTGCAGACCGCGGGAGATTAAATGAAGAACGGTGTGATAAAGACATAAAGGCAGCGTCTCCGACGAGGGCACTATGACTGGTGGTGGCGACGGCGACGAGAGCGGATCTGTGAGAAGACGAGGGAGGCGAGGGAACTCAGAAGACGAGAGCGGATCTGTGAGAAGACGAGGGAGGCGGACCTGTTGCGTGGGAACTCAGAAGACGAGGGAGGCGAGGTCACAATGTCCGTCTCCCTTCATGACCGGCTACCGGTTGAGCCAACAATCCGGATATCCGGAATTGGGCAATTTTTTTTCCGGATGGGGTTAGGTGTGCAAGGGTTTCACCCAAGAGGGTCATTTTAGCAAATTTGCCATAAAATATTAGGGAAATGATAGTATTATTTTCCTTCATTTTAATTTTGGAAATTGATGATTATATTTACAATTTATGTTCTTTAATTAATTGATGACAAAAAAATTTAAATACGCAGTATACAACAAGGTAAAATATGATTTAATTGGCAATTTTCTTCAAATAATGAAAGCGACGTATACCAAAGAATACTATTGAAAAAAAAACTGAAAATTAACATTGAAAGGAACTAAGAAGTTGAATTTGCCAACAATAGTAGTTTATTGTTTAAATACAAATACAAATACAAATACATATTATAATATATTATAATATTGTTTATTGTACAATTATATTGGACATATTAATACCTGATCCAAAAAAATATAAATATTAGCGTATTGTTTATTTATATGATGTTATTTTTCATGAAAAATTAAAAAAAACTTTATATATATATATATATATTATATTTTCCAGTATTAATCCCCAAGAGGGGAGCATTTTTTATTTTATTTTTGGTCAAGTTCCATATTTTTTTTGGTCAAGAGAGAGTAACATTTTTAATAGAACACCATTAATGTTTCCAATATCAAATGTCCTACTAAACATTTGTACGAAACTCCATCAAATTTTATATTTTTATAAATAAAAATCTCACTTATGCATTAGAAAGTCGTGTGATTTTATTCTTATTGTGGTAATGAGTTATGCATTAATGCACGATTTGCACGAACAACTTAAAACAGTTTGTGCATAATGACAAAGAAATAACCCACCAAAGCTTTTTCCCCAAGAAAAAAGAAAACAACTTCCCTTGTAGACGAGGAAAATTTCATCCAATCCAACTGCCTGAATTTAAAAAATAAAAAATAGGATAATTTATTGCAAACGTAGACGGAAGAAAAATAAAAAATTCGAAAGTTAATCACCAAATCTTGCCACGTCATCCAATTCGAAACTACAGCAATAAAGAGATAAAGATTCTCCCTCCACTCCAATCCCTAACTTCTTCAATTTCAATCTCTCCGCCTCCGTTTTCGAGCACAGAGAGATGCGGAGGTCGTTCGGTGGATACGGGGGCGGCGCAGGTGCCGGTGGCGGCGGATCTGGTGGAGGAGGCGGCGGAGGGATGTTCCGGACTATAAGCAGAGTAGGCAGAGCAGGCCTGAGTAACCTACAAGATGCTTCTTCTTCGTCATCATCATCGTCTTCCACTGGTTCGTCGTCAAGAAAAGCATCCAAACGCGGCTTATCTCTCGGCTCAAAAGCGACCTCGATTTATCCGATTTCAGTCGCGCTCTCCAGCTCCAATTTAGGGTTGATTAACCCCGCCTGGCCGCTGAGCCCGTGCTCGTCCGTGTCTGATGATTCCGATTGGGTGAATATTCCTGATGGATCCTCCTGTGAAAGTGAAATTGACTCGTTTGATGATTGCGTTTTTGGATCCGTTCCTTCTCCCGTTGAAGCTCAAACCGCTCTTCTCTCTGTTCAGCAGTACGTATCGTTCTATCCATTTTAAGCGTCTGATTGTTGATTGCGTAGATTTTAGGGTTCAGAAGTACTTATGTTTGATTATCTGAGTTGAATTCCTCTGTTTTCCATTTGCTTTTGGATTTCTAGGTTTTGCACTGATTTAGATTTTCTGAGGAGTAAGGTTCTAACATAAATTACACTAACTATCCCTAATTTAATTGAGTTTGCACATAACGCAGCTATTCTTTGTAGTGAAAATTTGTTTATTGTTTGGCGATGCTCACGGAATCACAACAATGGTCGATTTTCTATAATTATCTATATAGAAGCTGCAAATTAGACTATACTACGGTGATTAAGTGCGTCGTCTAACCCAAACCTTCAAGTTCTCTAGATGAGCTTTCTGTCTTTAATTCACCTAATTCGTTTGAATTCTCAGATGTCTTCTTTCAATATGCCTGGCTTTTTAAATGATTTGCTTGTTTTTAATTTTTTATGGATAGATTGAGAAGCTAACTCTTTCTTCTGCTCCTGTAATGTTTGGCTTGCAAGAAATGAATGATTGGCAAGTGGCAACTAATGTCATTTTATGGCTAAGAAGCCACGTCAGTAATGCAGCAGTAATCATTTTGTATCAAGATTTATCCAATTCTGAAAAATTAGCTTGTTTAAAGGGTCTTTTTTGGTATGCACTTAACTGATTTTACAATATTTTAAATATAATAAGAAGGTTAATTTGGTGTTTACAAATTACAATCATGGACCTTTTCAGTGCTTTTATTGAGCCTCTACTTTGACAATGTAAATTGTGAAGTATACATCAGTTGTATCAGCTATCTGATTTAATGACCGAATCCAAGGGAATCTATATGACAATAGATTCGAACAATATCTGAAGTAACATTTTTTCCAAAGGAGGAGAAGAAGAAAAATTCTATATAGAAAGATACCTAAAGAGGAAAAACTGACGATAAAATATTCGTGCAATCTATTTTGGAAAATTTTGGGAATCTTTCTTTATGAAGGAAATTCTGTTCAACTTTTCTGCTGCTTGCCAATTATAACCTTCAAACTTGTACGTATATTTCAAATGGCTTACAAATTACAAAATTGATATTTTCTTTCCCATGAAGAATAAGCTTGAACTTGATGCTCAGGCCTGAAGATAGATTGTGTGTAAGAAGGAATGATCCTTTCATGTAGGTTGTGTTGGTGCAGATTGCTGATCGTCCAGAAAAAATATTGAGAAATATTGCCTTTTGATTATTAATATAGTATGACACCACTGTCTTTCTTGAGTTGTTCAGGACTCTTTCTTGATTGCTGTAATGACTGAGTGAAGAACGTTCTTCAAGTTACATGAATGATTTTATGATACTGGCTAAAGATGATTTTTTTGGACGGTTTTCAATTTTGTTACTGACTTTAATAGCATGTCACCTGTTTCAATGTAGCAGAATCACCTTCCACGTCGAGTATAACCTTTGCATCTCCTATTATTGGCGATATTTTAAGTTCTCAACTAGAATCTATGTTTTAAAGAGACTAAAAGAAAGATGTGAGGATAAGCCTTATGGCAACGGTTTTCACAACAAAGCATTTAGCGCATCTGGAGAATCATGAAGGGTTTGGGGCTTGCTCTACTGCTGATAATCTGATATTTTTTTCGGTTATCAATATGTGTTTGCTTTCCGCTTGCTCTACCGCTGATATTGTTTTTAGTTATCAATAAGTGTTTGCTTCTCGTTTTTCTTTTTAAGCTTCAATATTCATATAGTCATAGAATTAATAGTGTTGGAATGTCTCCCGTAGTCCCATCCTAAATAAACTTTTTTATTTCTCTGATGCTCTCACTGTAGTGCGCTGCCAACCTTGTACCACTCAGAGTCTGACTGGATTGAGCCACCATTGTATCCATATGGTTTCGAACAGGCCCTATGTCCCGGAATGGGCAGGGTTTATGATGCCTTTCATTTGCTGCAGACTGAACCTTCTGTTCAGGTATAACTCACACTAAACTTCTAGTCATCTCACCTTCTCAACTTTTTTCAATCAGTTTTGGCCTTTTCTATTTGTTAGATTTCTCTGGTAATGCCAAAACTTTTGAGTAAGAAGCACATGAAAGAAGTAAAATTGCCCGTTTGCAAATTCTAGCTGACTGTAGATGGCCATTTCCGTAGCATCTGTGCTCTAGTGCTGTGATAGGCTGAAGTTGGATCAGACAAAGATTTCCAATACAAATAACTTTTGACATTTCAAAAACAAAATATATCTTGGAAGTTATTTTGTGAGGGTTTTAAATGATCAGATCCTTTGTTTTCTTGTCCAGCCAGCTATGATTCAAATAGTTTGATATTTTTGCAGAGGATGGTGATTTCTTTGTCATCTGATAGAGCTGTTTGGAATGCTGTTTTGAACAACGAAGCTGTACGAGAGCTTAGAGAAGCATTCTGCCAAGGTATGGCCGACCTTTTCTGTTGCGAACTGTATTTTGTACAATGATACAATTTTCATTTCTTTTGGTATGATCAATGATCATATGAATCTTCAAGTCCAAATATTACTTGTGCATTTTCTGTTATGAGAAGGGTTCAGAAAAAGGACGTAATTAGTTGCATGATTGTTAAGGTTGATTACTTTTCAAAATTTGTGCGACTACACGGTGTTTGATATGTTATTGTGAACTTGAAACATATCAGCATCCTTCCAAATCAATGTTCTTAGCAAGTTGATGTCTTTGCTGTTTGTTTATCCCAGTGGCTTCTTCCTGATGTGCAAGAACTCTCTGTTTTTCTCACTGAACTCAACCCATAGTCCTTTCCTTAAACCAATCAGAAAATTAGAGCATTCAAGTTGGGTACCATTTAACCAATTATCTGAAACTACCTACCTTACTAATGACCTAAAACCAAAGGCTACTCCGTTGAACTTTTCATGCCCAACTTGATTAAAGGGTCTACTTGGAAACTTCCCAACTTCAGCCATGATATGATGAATGATCTAGTTATCTCGCACGCCGAATCCGAAAATTTTGTGGTTATGTGAGAATCCAAGACTATCTCAACCAAACCCAAGCTGTCCCAAGCTCAATCAGGCCTGGACTTACCTGTATTCCATTTCTTGCAAGCTTTTGTGATTTCTTCTACCCTAACCATATAACACTTGCATGTTTTTATGACCTTTGCAGATGGGGTAACTGTTTTGGAAAGTCCAGGCGACGAACCCAATCCTTCCTCATCACCTAAGAACGTGCTGGGCTGGCTCTTAGACAACATGAGGGCCAAGTTCCTGGATTTCCTAGCCGGAATCACGGATCTTATGAAGGAGCTGTTCCAACCTCCAGGTGATGATAGCCAGGAGAAGGCAGAATTCCCAGAGGGCTTAGGCGAGTTGGTGAGGGCTGCATTCATGCTCACCGCCATCGTCTTGTTGGTTGTCGTTGTGACACGGGCTAGCCATGCCTGATCCATCGATCAACCAATCAATCATTCGTCGACATGAAACTTTATCTTACCCGTTTGCCTTTACATTCTCTGTTCTCTTGCATTTCATTTCGTTTTTAGCTATATTGGCTAGGTCTTTTCAGGCTTTTGGGCTTGTTATGTACAGATTGATCCCAATAGAACCTAGTGATTTGATTTTGTCAGGAAGCTACCAGTTTGTGATATTAATAAAAGTGTAAATTTCTCTGGTACTTTTGTTAGAAATTTTGAGTTTGAACTGTGAAAATACAATACTTTAAATCTTGTGGTAGGGTTTCTACCTTCTATCTTTTTCCTTTTGATTGGAAGGGTGTTTTAAAATGGTTGATCACTTCTTTAGGGGTAAAGAAATTGTATCAAACTAACAATGACTTTTGCGAAAGAGCAAGGAATGAGAGTTGGTTTTATACTTGTTCATATTACACCGATGAATGATGATGAATGAGTTTGGGTATTGATAAATAATTAATCTTTTGCGTCATGAAACGTTTTGGGTATGAATCCTATGATACTCAGCATCATAATAAGCTATGGGATGCCTCCTAAACCGTTGACCAATGCACCACTCACATTGACAGATTTTCTAAAGAAAAATGATTTGTTCTTATTAACTTAGTCAATATGTGTTGGCAGCAAATTAGTACAATAAAACTCAACATACAGAAAACGTGATATCTAAGCTCTGTAGTCTTGGAGATGATGATAGCTGTTATATGAGCAGAATAGGCCGAGCTTGGTTAGAAAAAGCTAGATACGAGCTTGTTCATTTACTGAAAGTGGCGATGCACTGGAATAAAAATGGGCGGACATGAGCATAAAAGAGGTTTCCGCAAGCTATATAAATAAAACCTAGTCAAAACACGTAGAGCGGGTAAATAAAAGGCTAAGGGGTCAAGATGGCATAATTAGACGCGCCAGCAAAATCGAGCAGACACAAGTCGAGATTCGGGCTCAAGGCAACTGTGGATGAGAAACCGCCCGTGGACGACAAACCGGGCAAACGTGGAAAAACTCACTAATTCATCAACACAGACACTTTCCCAACCCGAACGGCACGTTTCTCCACTTATGGGATAAGTGTCGGGCAGGGTTCTTGATGAACTTGCTATAAATAGGGCTCGAAACCTCATTACTAAGGGTCGGTTCTTGGAATCTCTAACAGCTTAGGTCGGGTTCCAGGACTTAGAGAGCTCTTTTGCGAGAGGGAATCATCTCGCCTAGTAAGGACCGACACTTGATATAATCCAAAAGAGAAATGTGGTCCATGCATAACTCAAACTCAGATTGGCCTAAGTTTTGGTGTGAAAACGGTAATCCTCTCAGGTAAGCCCGATCACCCGCACCAAAACCTGTGCCAATATGAGTTTGAGCACATTTTAAAAAACGAGATTCTCAAAAGAGGCTTCGTAAAAAAGAGTCAAGTATGAGCACATTTTTAAGCTTGATTCAAAGCTTGGTCGGGTCGATTCAAACTCAAATTGATTGCATTTTGTGGAATTTACAAAAATTTCATTCAAGTTACTATATGTCAAAAGCAAGTAGGATTACTCAATACTCCATACTTTTAAGCTCGAGTCAAAATGTATATTCTGCTCATTTTTAAACCAACTGAATATGAACAAACAATACTCAACTTATTCGACTCAAATAACAACGCTAGATGATGAAGATAATAACAAAATAGCTCTACTAACATCAAAACTAACTGCAAAAATTCGAATAAATTTCCAGTCTATATATCATATGTTTGTCAAAACCTAACAGTAGAAGCTCATCAACTTCATTTGTATGAATTCGACATGATACAATCCATGCTCGAAAATTCTGATTGTGTCGTACTTACGCATATCATCCATGCCCGTCACACATTCTACATGAGACCCCATTTCTAGTATCACAAGTAAGGTGCATTTATAAACTAAGATCTCAAATTTCACATTATTAGAAATGAAGAGTAAATTTGGTTTTCTTTCTCCATCAATTCGAAGGACGAGTACCGATCAGTTCCAGCTGCATACATGGATGAGGTTGAGTCATTTGAGCAAACAACATCATACAATCTCCGTTGAAGCCGTTGTAGGTCAATGTTAACACTAATCTGCGTGCAAACACGAGTTTTTTTGGTCTTAGTTATGTCGAAAATGTCCTAGTTAAATCAAATTGGAACCCGAAATTGATTGGCATGAATCTAATTTATATACCTGGCATTGAATATTATGGGTGAAGATTGCATTCACTTTGCTGGACAAACTGCAGACAACACTAAGCCCTTCGTCGAGTAACACCTTGAGGGCCTTTGAAAGGCGGAATCCGTCTTCCCTGTTGCCACCGCTGATTTATATTTCGAGACCACCATTGATGCTTGTGTAGATGGCGACACTGCGTGGAACCCTGCTTGATTAAATGTCCTCTTCGAAGGGAAGACTTCTGGCTTGTAGTGTTCTTAGCCTGTCTCTTTTGTCTGCAAGCTCTTTGATGTTGTTTTGCAAGTGATTGATGTAGTTCACCGTTTCGGATATGTGGTCACTCACGGATCGTTTTCCCTGTTACATTGGCACGAAAATAAATATACATGATCGATAAAGTTGATACGGGATTAATAAGATTGACTTTTATCAAGATTATCATGTTACTTTCATATCTTTTATGTTAGTTATTTTGCATCAAATAATCTGGCCAAATATGGCCTCTGTTGGCACCAGCTGGAATGTGGTCTTGAACCCATGTTCTCGGCTGTTTGTCATCTTGTGAGGTAAGGGTTTGCTACCTCATGTGCAAGACACATGTTCCCTACCTTGCATACTATATAAGACAATGCTTTGTTCCCTCAAATGTAGGGTTTTGGGGATTGCAGCCGACTCTCATTAAGGCTTGATAGCCATTTTCTTCCATTTTGCAGTATCTATGACAGATGGCTTGAATATGCCATTCTGTGTTGGTTAATTGCCTTGATTGCTTTTGATCTATGTTTTACAGTCTTATTTCTTCATATGGTATCAGAGCTGCAGCTCGATTCTGGGATCTTTGATTAGTTTTCCTTGATATAGAGATTTCTTATGTTCACTGTCAGTGATCAATCAAACACAGAAGAGAGAAATATTGAAGAGATGGCCACACCAACTAATGCTAATGTTAATGATCCGCTGTTTTTATCTAATTCTGATCATCCAGGGGCTCAATTGGTGGCTATACCTTTTGATGGTACCAACTACATGACTTGGAACCGAGGTGTGATGATGGCCCTTGGTGCCAAGAGCAAACTTGGCTTCATAAATGGTGCTTGTGTCAAGCCTGCAACTGGACATGCTGACCTTGAAAAGTGGATCAGGGCAGACTACATGGTAAGATGTTGGCTCTTAAATTCCATGAGTAAAACTGTTGCTGAAGGCTTTGTGTTTATGGATTCTTCTAAGGCCTTATGGGATGAAATAGTTGAAAGGTTTGGGCAGACCAATGCTCCTAGGATCTTTCAAATTCAAAAGAAACTGGGAAATATTGTGCAAGGCAACATGTGCATTGGAGATCTCTACAATGTCTTTAAGAGACAGTGGGATGAGTTACATGTTCTAGAATGTATCCCTGAATGCTTATGTGGTGCTCTGGCAGGCTGCACATGTGATCTGAAAAGGAAATTTTCTGAGATTTAGTCTCGTAACAGGCTTATGCAATTTCTGGCTAGTTTGAGTGACAGATATGATGCTGCTAGGAACTCTATATTGGCTACAGATCCTTTGCCTAGTATCAACAAGGCATATTATATTCTCCAGCAAGTTGAAGGAGGAAATGAATCTTCTAATGGGACATCTGGGTCTCAAGGAATTAGTATGGATTCTAGTGCTTTGGCAGCTAACAGAAGTGGAGGTTTCCAACAGAGAAGCACTAGCAACAGCAACAACTCTGGCTTTAACAATCCTAGTTTCAACAACTCTGGCCCTAAGAAGGAGACAAAGGACTGGAGAGAGTTGAAAAGGATCAAACAAAGCTCAACTTGCACTTATTGCAAGATGAAAGGGCATCTAGCAGAACAGTGTTTTAAGCTACATGGGGTGCCAGATTGGTTCAGAGAACTGAAAGAGAAGGAAAGAGCAGGTAATGCTAACAGAGGGTCTGCAAATGTGGCTGGATAAGTAGGGTCTCAGTCTCAGAACAGTCCTTTAGATGATGATGTTGCTGATGGCAACCTAGACACAACCATGGTGAATGCAGTTTATCAAGAGGTGCTCAGAAGGATGAAGGGAAAGAATCAATGTGAAGGTGCTGGCTCTTATGCTAATTTTGCAGGTATGATTCCTTACAATCATGTAAATAGTGTTTTGAAAGAAAACACTTATGTTGATTGGATTATAGACACATGAGCAACTGATCATATGATAGCTGATTCCTATATGCTTGGGCATAAGGAGGAATTGAGCATATAGGGATACCTGATGGCTCTATTAAATCTGTTTCTGAAATGGGCAAAATGCAGTTGACTGACTCCATAATGCTAAGTGATGTGTTGCTTGTGCCTGACTTCAAACACAGATTATTATCAGTGGGGAAAATTCTTGATGAAACTGATCTTGTAGCTATATTTACTAGATCTCATTGTTATTTCCAGGACCTTGGATCTAGGAAGACAATCTTATCAGGAGTCAGAAAAGATGGACTATACAAGATATGCTCAGAGTTACCCAGCACCAGCTCAAGTGTTGAAAGTGCAATGAGAAGTTGTAATAAAGCTAGTTTAGAAATAGCTCATGCTAGACTTGGTCATAGCTCTATTTCCAAGTTAAAACACTTAAATTTGTTCAGTTATTCAGACATGGATGGATTCCATTGTGAATCATGTTCTCTATCTAAACATCACAGGCTTCTTTTTCAGAGGAGTCTAAACATGGCTAGTAAGCCTTTTGAGCTAATCCATATGGATTTATGGGGACCTTATAAATGTGTCACTTATAATGGTTTCTCTTATTTTCTTACTGTCCTTGATGATTGTACTAGAGTCACTTGGACTTTCTTGCTCAAGAACAAAATGCAGGTTTACCAAGTAGTGAATGATTTTTTGACTTATGTTGGGAATCAGTTTGATTCTTCTGTGAAGAATGTGAGAACAGATAATGGTACAGAATTTGTACAAAGGTAGTGTGTTGAATTATTTGCCTCTAAAGGGATCATTCACCAGAAATCTATTCCTTATACTCCTCAATAGAATGGGAGAGTGGAAAGGAAACATAGGCATTTGGTAGAAACTGCAAGATGTCTTAGAATACATAGTGGGTTACCTTTGAGAATCTGGGGAGAATGCTTACTTGCTGCTACCCATCTTATCAATAAGATGCCTACTGAGGTTCTAAGTTGGAAAACACCTCATGAGAAGCCGTTTAACAAACCTGCTCAGTATGATGATCTTAGAGTTATTGGAAGTTTATGTTATGCTCCTGTATCTTTTGGCAGCAAAGACAAGATGAAGCCAAGAGCTAGAAAATGTGTGTTGCTTGGGTATCCCTTTGGACAAAAAGGATACAAGCTGTGGGATCTAGAATCCAGAAATGTATTTGTGAGCAGGGATGTAGAATTCAGAGAGAATGTGTTTCCATTCAAGGATAAAATTGATAGCATTGCAGAGGCACCTTATGAGGGAAGAGTGATGTTGCCCTTAGTGAATCCTGCACTAGATGATGCTCAATGTGTGAATCATTCACCAAAGATTTCTGGAACTTATTCTCCTCCACCACAAGCTCCTATAGACAGTAATCAAGAACAGTCTGCTCCTCCATCTCAAGTAGCAGACTCTCTAAGTTCTAGTGGAAGCATTAGACAAATGTCTCCTGAGATATTGTAGGATGTTAATATCTTCCCTCCTTTAAGAAAGTCTACTCGTGATCATGTTGCTCCCAAGAGATTGCAGGATTATGTATGCAGAAATAACAGGCAAAGAGATTCTATGTCTCAGTCTTTTCTAGCTCAATGTTTGGGAGATGAAGTCAGTAGGGACTCAGAGGTATTGAAATCTTTTGTATGCATGGCTGCTGAGCAGGAACCTTATACCTTCAAACAGGCTTCTCAACATCATAAATGGATGGATGCTATGAATGTTGAAATACAGGCCTTAGAATGCAATGATACTTGGGAACTGACACAGCTACCTATTGGTCATAAGTCTATTGGGAGCAAGTGGGTCTATAAGATTAAGTATAGGTCTGATGGGAGCATAGAGAGGTACAAAGCTAGACTGGTTGCTAAGGGATATAATCAGATCAAAGGAAAGGATTACAAACATACCTTTTCTCCAGTTGCTAAATTCTCCACTGTGAGAATACTTATAGCTGTTGCCACTATGAGAAATTTGAATTTGTATCAGTTGGATGTAAATAATGCTTTCTTACATGGAAAGCTAGAAGAAGAAGTGTACATGGATCCTCCTGAAGGATACATTATGAGAACTCCTGGTTTAGTTTGTCGATTGAAAAATTCCATTTATGGATTGAAGCAGGCCTCAAGGCAATGGAATTCAGAGTTATGCAGATTTCTCTTAAATCTTGGTTATAAACAATCTTGTGAGGATTATTCTTTGTTTGTTAAGCCAGTGAAATCTGGAATTGTGGTGGCACTAGTTTATGTGGATGATCTGTTGATCAGAGGTGATGATGAGAGTGTGATAAGACAGACTAAAGAGGCTCTACATAGAGCCTTCACTATCAAGGATCTTGGCAAAGCCAGATACTTCCTTGGCCTTGAGATTTTGCATGACAAAGCTGGGACTTTGCTTCATCAAAGGAAATACATACTTGACATCCTTGAGGATTGTCAAATGACAGACTGTAAACCTACCATTTTTCCTCTACCAAAAGGATTGAAGTTGTCTACTGATCATGGAGAAGTGATGCCTGATCCAGAGAAGTATAGAAGACTTGTAGGAAGATTGTTGTTCTTAAATCTTTCTAGGCCTGATATATCTTATGCTGTGCAACATCTTAGCCAGTTCATGGGTGAGCCAAGGCAACCACACTATGATGCGGCTATTCATGTGATCAGATACTTAAAGGGTACAGTTTCCACTGGTTTGCATTATCCAAAAGACCATCCAATGATCCTTAATGCCTTTTGTGATGCTGATTGGGGCTCATGCCAGTTCAGTGCAAGGCCTCTTACAAGTTATTTTGTATTCTTTGGTGGATCTTTAGTGTCTTGGAAAACTAAGAAGCAAGTCACAGTTTCTAAATCTTCAGCTGAAGCTGAGTATAGAAGTATGTCTACTACTGCTAGTGAAATTGTATGGGTTGAAGGCATTTTGCAAAGACTGAAGATCAGTGTGCCAAGGCCTATTTCATTATTCTGTGACAGTAAATCTGCTATTCACATAGCAGAAAATCCAGTATTTCATGAGAGGACCAAACACTTGAAGATTGATTGTCATTACATCCGTGAAAAACTGCAAGAAGGATTCATTCTTCCTCAACATGTCAGAACAGGGGTCCAACTTGCAGATGTGCTCACAAAACCACTTGGAGAGAAGCAACATCATTTCCTTGCTTCCAAGTTGGGACTTGTTGGTCTCCCACCATGTCCAACTTGAGGAGGGGATATGAAGATTATCATGTTATTTTCATATCTTTTATGTTAGTTATTTTGCATCAAATAATCTGGCCAAATATGGCCTCTGTTGGCACCAGCTGGAATGTGGTCCTGAACCCATGTTCTCGGCTGTTTGTCATCTTGTGAGGTAAGGGTTTGCTACCTCATGTGCAAGGCACATGTTCCCTACCTTGCATACTATATAAGACAATACTTTGTTCCCTCAAATGTAGGGTTTTGGGGATTGCAGCCGACTCTCATTAAGGCTTGATAGCCATTTTCTTCCATTTTGCAGTATCTATGACAAATGACTTGAATATGCCATTCTGTGTTGGTTAATTGCCTTGATTGCTTTTGATCTATGTTTTACAGTCTTATTTCTTCATAACTTTGAACATTTTTTTTAATGACTATTACAAGATTAGGGCTGTTATATGAGTCGAGTAGCTCGAACTCGGCTCAGACTCGACTCGAGCTCGTTCATTTTCTAAACAAGTAGAGTATGAGCACATTTTTAAGCTCGGTTCGCTCGATTTAAGGTTGAATAACTTGAATTTTGTGAAATCAAAGTTACTATGTTTTGAGCAAATAGGACTGCTTAATGCTCGAAAAAAACTTGGCTCGAGCTCGACTCGCTTCTAAATGAGCTGAATATGAAACCAATACTTAGCTCATTCGGCTCGAATAACAGCTCTATGGAAGATCAACACTGAGTTTTTGTTGGGCATTTGTCACAAAACTAGAGAATTTTGTATTTTAGGGTTGAAGAAGCTTCAAGGAAGACTCGACAAAATCAGTGGGAAGGATCGAAAGTGAAACCCTAGAATTGTCCACGAGGATCGAAACTAAACGTCTCATAAGCATGTCTAAGATAAACCCTAGTCATAAAATAAAAGGTAACACACCTGAAAAAGAAACCCTAGATTATATTGAATAAAAATTGAAACTAGCACATCTATATCTAGATTCAAAATTGAGGTTTGAATTAAGTTTGAAGCAAGAGTACTTAATTGTTTGCTTAACTTGACAAAATCAGTGGGAAGGAGGGAGGAAAGAGTACTTAGAAGGCCAGCCATAGCCACTCTCCTTTGCCTCTCAGTATCCCTATGAATGATTTTCTTCATATCGTCTTCACCACCCGAACCACTTCCACCACCACCTCTAGCAACCCCATACGACTTCGTGCCCAACTTGGAGGATTCTCGAACACGACTTATCCGCTTGTGGCCGGTGGGGGGCTTGGCTGGTTTGTCGGTTATCACAGGGTGATTAGTGCTGGTCTTGTATAAATCCATGGCTGCAAGCAACTCACTATCGATACCGGCATTTTTTGAACATTTTTGCTCCTCCTTCCTCCAGGAAACTTGGAATGAAATCTCACAACTTTTGTCGAAATGAAACATGACTCATTAATTGTAAACGAGTTTACGGGTCTTTTTACCGGTAGAAATTAAGAGCTGTGCCCTTGAGGAAAATGGAGGAATAGTGGTCTTGTTCAAAAGGAAACAATCTGTCAGTTATATATATAATTGAAGGTGTTGTTAAGAATTGAATGTATTGGAGTAATATAATTGAATAAATAGGGTTTAGTTTTATTGGTTGGAAAGTTGTAAACTAGATAGAGAAAAGCTTACACGGTAAATTAAAGCAAAATCAAATCAGGTTGACGAAATACGTAGTATTAATTAAATTGCCACGTGAAAAGCAATCCAATTAGATTAAGAAATCCTAGGTAAGTTGTATGAGCTATATACATGTTTTTTTTTTTGGTTGTTACAGTAGGCAAATATTAGGAAGGTTCTGTCAGGCAAACATAACACAATATTGATCATCCTGAAGGATGATGTTACAAAGATCATGTTCAAAGGGAGAGTGAACATATTACCGTTTCTATTATACTCTTAGCAATGAAATCTACTACTCTATTCGCTTCTCTATAACAATGCTTAAATTCAATATATCCTGAAAATAATTAGAAAGAAGCTTGATTTCCTCAACTTGCGCATGATCTCCCATTTCGTAGTAGTCATTCACAGTGACGGATCTAGTGTATCAAAGCTAGGTGAGCGGAAATGTTTTAGTCATGACAAAGGGAAAAAAATTAACAAGCCAAAATACGATTATTATATAGTACTTCGTAAAAAATACAAAGGAAATTCAAGATTTATCAATTATAAAAGTTACAGAGTAATTGACATTCATAATAATAAATAGTTTCATGACATATAAAATATGATCAACGAAATTGCGATCTACGATCTCCCGTCAACTCGAAATGGTCAATGACTTCTTCTGTGTCAATAGTGTCAACGTATTGTTTGATTATCATCATCTTTCTTATAGAAGAACAAAATATTCTTCAATCGTTTGAGTTTTGGATGATCGGACATCCTATTGAATAAGAACTAACAAAAAAATATATAAACAATAAAGTATATAAATTCATTCGAGTGATGTTGTATTACAATTGAACACTCGATAAAATAATATATAAGCATAAAAAATAGATGATATAAAATACTAATCTCATCTCAATATATGTCTACAATCAAATTCCCAAACAATTCAAAACCCTAATTTAGTAAATTAGAAATTAAATAAAGAATAATTAGAAGAGAGTAAAAAACACATACCTCACTAATTAGATTAAAAAAGTGGTAAAAGAGTTTGAAAATCGAAATTGAATGACCGATTAAACGCCGAAAAAAGCGTGTTGCGTAGCCTAATACTGCCGAAGACTTTGCTTTTGCTGATGTGTGCGTGACTGCGTGGAACGGTGGAACTTAGAAGGATGGTGAGGTGGTGTATTTGATTCCAAATATAAAAAAAACTGAAGCTTTGGAATTAAGAGGATTTTGAGCCTTTAATATATTAAGCCCACTAGTACTATCCACCTAAAATTTTCACTCAACAATTTTTTTTAAACCTAGTCCCATAAAAATTGACCCAGCAAGGGCTGGGTTTGCTCAATCGGCATCCGCCTCTGGTCATTCCAGTAATTGTTTTGCACTGCTTAATTAAGTAAAAAAAAAACAAAGATGTACTTACTAATTACAATCCGTTAAAGTTAGGGTGTTGCTATATACACCGCAAATCACAAGGTTAATATTGCACGTCCTTAAGGACGTGCAAGCCTTGTGTCTAATATTGTACGTCCTTAAGGACGTGCAAGCCTTTTAATGATGCACGTCCTAAGGACGTGCATGATTTGCGGTGTATATAGCCGGAACGTAAAGTTAGTTACTTTTCCGATCTTTTAATTGTAATGTTATATATAGCTAATTTTAAAATATTCTAAAGTTAAAAAAGAGTTTTTTTTTTGGTACATGTAAGAATTTGGAAGGAAAGTACCCTTTTGGATGAGAAATGAGAATACAAATATGTATGTCAAGCCGAGCATCTGAGAAACATCCGACTAAACGAGAGATATGATTGACTTATCTGTTAATCTTCTGAGAGCAAAATGAGTTTTAAAAGCATATAGAGTTAGGGGTGGCAGGGGCAGCTACGTACGCCCGGGCCTACCCACGGAAAAATGTTGTGTTTAAAAAAACATTAAGGTAAACAGATAAAAAATGAAAAATAAAACACAAATACGGAGTATTGTCTAACTTATTTAGTAAAGAAAGAAATTAATACAAGAGGTTCTGATTTTAAATTTTATTGTTTATCTTTTTATAATAATTTTCATTCCTACCAAAATTTTATTATTATAAATGATGCGGGACCATCTTCTACAGCTCTACCTGACACACCTATCATTCTTGGAGAAGGACCAATGACTCGAGCCAGAGCTAAGAGGCTTCAGAGAGACTCATTCAACTTTGTAAGTCATGCTTTGTTCTCGAGTAAGGTTCAACTCCCCGAGCCCACATTGAAGACATACATGTGCATTGGGATTAATGAAGAGGCCGAACCTCCTTAGATCAGCTTGGGCCGAATTATTATAAGTGTTGGATCCCATTTCGGCTATGTGTTTCTATTGAGCTGAATTGGGCTTTTTCTAGTTATTATTTTTAGAGACCTTATTTACTTATGTCTTTAGGTGTTATTTTATTAAGTTCATTAAGTTGTTAGTTTATCTTATTTAATTAGTAGAACCGACCCATCAGGCCTTAGAATAGTCTATATATTTTGATACCTCCTTTGTAGATCAGTTGGAACATAATGAATTAAGTTTAGTCTTCTCAAATTGTGTGAAACACATTGAGTGATTGTCGATCAATTCGAGCAACGCTCATTGATTGCGAATTAGTATCTTGTCTCAGCTTGGTTTGCTTTGTGTTCATCACATACCCTTGTCCCCATAGTGCAGCACCTAAGCCGGCGACAATACCCTTGTCCCCATAGTCACAGCTTGGTCGACATCACATAAACACAAGAAACCCTAGTTTGTTTATCTTTTATCCTTTTCTATCTTTGGGTTATTTATTTTATCCTTGAGATATTTAATTTTATCTATTTTCTTGCCTTATTGAGAAATCAGATTTTATTTGGTGGAGTAATTCAATTATATCTATCAAGTATATCTAAAGGCATAAGATAGATCCACTTACCATATTTATCCAAAGGTTGTCTATATATTTATCCATAGGGTTGAATTTTTTATCTTTTATCACCACTCTTTCAGAATTTCGACTCCTTTCATACATAGGGTGTCTTTCTTGCATTAGATAAAAAACAAAAAATCAGTTTCGAAAATTAAAAAAAAAAATAGATTTATCTTGGACCTAGGAGGATAAAATTCACTAGGGGTAAAAGTAAGGCAAAAAAAAGAAAGAAAGGAAAGTGTTTGTTCTACTAGTGCAAGAAAGCTCCAAGGACATCTTTTGGTGATTTCTACAGCCTTAGTCGACAGTCCTGTCCCAAACACATACCTCCACAAAAAATTGAAACCCTACCCTGCAACTACAACATCCTAACTTAAAGGTTTTCAATCAAAAGAGGTAAATTTCCTTATTTTCCTTAGTTTTCTTTTGTTTCTCCTTGTTTACAGCTTCTGTCGAGTACTTCTTCTCCTTGATCGAGTACTTTTCTTGCATATCGAGTTGCTGAGTTGTTGTCGAAGAGATCTCAGCCTCTGCCGAGTTCTCTCTACTGTTGATCGAGTTGCTTTGCTTGTTTCTGCCTTGTGTCGAGTACTCTTCCTCTATATCGAGTATTCTCTTGTCGAAACAGGTCCTGAGAAGCTTACGTCGAGTTCTTTTGTTTCTGTCGAGTTCTCTACAGCTTTTGTCGAGTACTCTTTGTGGTGTTATTGTTCATTCTCTTGAATTGCATACTTTGATTATTAAGTTCTTTTGCTTGGTTGTTGATTTGCCCAAAGCGGATTGCCCTAGCAAGCGTGACATATCAATCAGAGAGGGAGTGTGAGCGAAACACAATTGTGAGCTGTTTATATTTTTACTAACCTTTACATAGTTCCTTGTTTCTTTTTCTTTGTTACAATGTCTAATAATCAGGTTAACAATGAAAACAACCCCAACAATGGGGGTAGCTCGAGTGCAACCGTGACACCCGAGCAATTCAACAACTAACACCTTAACATCCATATTGGATCGGTTAACAGCTTTGGAAGCTAGACCGAGTGGCTCTACTACAACGGGTGGTCAAGGTAATCCTAGGCGTGATGAGCCGCCTCGCGATGAAAGGGAAGTCAATAATCCTAACCCTAATCCTAATCTTAATCTCCATAATCCTATTTTTGAAGAAAACAACTCTCCACGAGGTGGGAGAAATGAAAGGAATAACGAGTTTCTTCATGTGCGGGGACAAGGACAAGGAAGGGGAAGAGGACGCGGCTACCAAGAGCAATTCTTTTACTCGGAGCAAGATGACGACTTCCAAGAAGAGGAGTATTGGGAGCGACGCCCGAGACGAAATCAAAGAGGAAATCCTAACCGACCACCTAGGTACAATGATGACGATGGTATAGGTAAGGTTAAGGTAAAGATTCCTCCCTTTGATGGTAAGACTGATCCAGATGCTTATATTGATTGGGAAATTAAAATGGATCAAATCTGGAATTGTCATAACTTCTCAGATGCTAAGAAAGTACAACTAGCTTCCCTAGAATTTCAAGGTTTTGCATTGATATGGTGGGATAATCTAGTTAAGGAAAGAAGAAGAGCCCTTGATGCACCTATTGCTTCTTGGGAACAACTAAAGGCATTAATGAGAAGTAGATTTGTACCTCAACACTATGAAAGAGAACTATTGCAAAGATTAGAAAATCTAAAACAAGGTAGCAAAACTGCTGAGGAAACATTTAATCTTATGCAAGAAACCATGGCTCGAGCTAATGTAATTGAATCACATGAGAAAACTAATGTTAGATATCTTAGGATCTTGCATCCCGCTTTAGCTCATGAAATTGATTATTTTCCCTATACTACTCCTACCGATTTGTTACATTTAGCAATCAAAGTAGAAAAGGGACAACGCTACAAGAGCCAAGGTAATCGAGTGTCGAGTGGCCAGGAGCAAGGGTGGCGCTCTAGTCGACCTCAACAGCCCCAAGGGCGCTCGGACATGAGTTCTAGAGACCGAGCCCAGCAGCCCCAATGGAGAGGTGAAAGTCGACAGCCCCAACGGCCCCTCGACAAGGGTAAAGGTCCATGGAATGGACGTGAATCGTCTGGGACATCTACTGGTCCCAAAAGGAGTAATCCTAACCCTTCTACCATTCGTTCTAGAGATATTGTTTGCTTTAAATGCCAAGGTAGAGGTCATTATATGAAGGATTTCCCTAATAAGAAAACTCTCATGGTTAATCACTTAGGAGAATATGAATTCGAAAATTCTTGTGATGAACATGATGAGCATACTAATGACAATGATCAGAACCTAAACCTTATATGCTATGATAATGATGATGATGAGGTCGAATATGAGCATGGTGAATCTTTGATTGTTAGGAGAGTTTTAAGTGTTGTTCCTACACCTTGTGATGATAATCAAAGAGAAAACTTGTTTCATACTCGCTGTTTAGTTAAAGGAAAGGTTGTAAATGTGATCATTGATGGTGGTAGTTGTTGTAATTTAGCTAGTCAAGAAATGGTTGACAAATTGCAATTATCTACTGTCCAACATCCTAGACCTTATAAATTGCATTGGATAAATGATTGTGGAAACTTGAAAGTAAACAAGCAAGTTAAAGTGCATATTAAATTAGGACATTATGAAGATGATGTTTTATGTGATATTGTGCCTATGCAAGCTTGTCATATTCTATTAGGTCGTCCTTGGCAATTTGATCGTAAGGTCCAACATGATGGTCATTCTAACCGATATGCCTTTACATTTCAGGGAAAGAACGTCGTTCTCAAGCCTATGACGCCTACAAAAGTGGCTGATGAGATTGAGAAACTCAAGGTAAGTAAAGGTGAGTTAGATAGGGAGGCTCAGTCGAGCCAAGTGGCATCTCAAACTCGGCCTAAAGCTGTTTTCTTGGCCTCCAGGACTGCATATTTAGACGAATTTGTGGATGGAAAAACAACCCTTATGCTTCTTTGTAAGAGCTTGAATGTGTTGAGTGAAGAGCTCAAAGCTTCTCTTCCATCAAACATACTCGCTTTACTTGAGGAGTATAAAGATGTGTTTCCCGATGACATACCAGCAAGTCTACCCCCTATTCGTGGAATTGAGCATCAGATTGATCTCATTCCAGGGGCTGCATTGCCTAATAGACCCGCTTATCGTATGAATCCCACTGAGACCCAAGAGGTCCAAACCCAAGTCAAGGAACTATTGGATGAGGGTTATATTCGAGTAAGCTTAAGTCCTAGTGATGTGCCTGTGTTATTAGTCCCTAAGAAAGATGGAACTTGGAGAATGTGTGTAGATTGTAGGGCTATTAACAATATCACTATCAAATATCGTCACCCTATTCCACGTTTAGATGATATGCTAGATGAACTTCATGGAGCTTCTATATTTTCGAAAATAGATCTTAGGAGTGGCTACCATCAGATTAGAATGAAGGAAGGTGATGAATGGAAAACAACGTTTAAGACTAAGCAAGGTTTATATGAGTGGTTGGTTATGCCTTTTGGGTTAACTAATGCTCCAAGTACTTTTATGAGATTAATGAATCATGTGCTTAAAAACTTCATTGGGAAATTTGTTGTTGTTTATTTTGATGATATTCTGATTTATAGCAAGTCTCCTAATGAACATGAATCACATCTTAGAGAAGTGCTTAGAACGGTGAGAATTGAACACTTATATGCTAGTTTAAAGAAATGTGAGCTATGTAATGAACAAGTGTCTTTTCTTGGTTTTGTAGTGAGTTCTAGTGGACTGCGTGTCGATGAGGCTAAGATCAAAGCAATCCAAGAATGGCCAACACCTACTAACATCGGCCATGTGCGCAGCTTCCAAGGATTGGCGAGCTTCTATAGGAGGTTCGTTCATGACTTTAGCACCATCTCAGCTCCTCTTACTGAGCTCACGAAGAAAAGGAGCGAGTTTACTTGGGGATCAGCTCAAGAAGAAGCGTTCAACACGCTTAAGGACAAGCTGACTCACGCACCCTTACTCGCACTTCCGGATTTCTCTCGCCCTTTTGAGGTCGAGTGTGATGCTAGTGTTGTGAGCCTAATTTGCCATGTTTTACACTTACTTTTATATCAATTTATGTATGCATTTCATGCATTTGGGTTAGAATAGTACAGAATTTGTGTAGTTTATGTTTATTTGCAATATATGGAGGTCTACACGAGGTCTTGTTATATTTCGTAGAAATCGGATGCACTTTGGAGCTTAAAAGGAAACTCATGAAGAAGCTAAAGATGGTGCAGCTGGAGAAAAGGCCATTTTTCGGTATTCATCATTTTGAATCAAGCTTTGATGTCTTCATGAGAGTTGTAGCCCTCGGAAAGAGCTTTCCAACGCATGGTCATATGCGTCAATCCGACAAACGAGGAATCGGTAAAGTGCGTTTCAAGAACAGAGCAGAAAGCTGAGAGATTTACTCGATATCGAGTAAAGATACTCGATATCGACCAAGCCCAAATCGAGTAAAGACCCCAGAAATCGACAAGGAAGCAGGGAGCTGGAGCAGGTTAGTCGATATCGACAAGAATTAGTCGATATCGAGTAAAACACTTGGTCGATTTCCATGTCCGGAGCCGAGATCGACGAAGTTGAGCACTGGGAAGCCGAGCAGAAGTTGGTCGATATCGACAAAATTACTCGATATCGAGGACGAACCAAGTCGACATGTGTTCTGTTGGCCGATATGGAGTTGTTGAGCACAAGACGAAGAAATTGCTAGTCGATATCGAGGACTCCTACTCGATATCGAGTTGACCCAGGCGGCGGATTCCGAGCTATCCGAATATCTTGTTAAGTTTCTATCCCGAAGCCGATGGTGCTATTTTCGAGACCAAATTCTATCTATATCTATCAAGGCATATCAAGATCTATCAACACATGGAAGATTTACCTACTTTAGATTTATTTCCTATTTGGATTTAATTCCTTTATCCCATTTATTTATCTTTAAGCAAGTAGATAATTAGATTGAGATATAGATAGACTTTCTTACCTAGAATAGCTAGGGAATGAAGGCTATAAATAAAGCCTTAGGGACTAGTTTTTATTCATTCAATTTCAGAGAGAACAAGTGAGTAGTAGTAGAGAAAGAGAGTTTGTGGCGAGCAAGTTGGAAAGGTGAGAGCGGATTTGGCTTGTTCAGTTGTAAGTTCTCTTTTTAAGTTTATTTAATGCAAGTTAGTTTCTTTTGTTATTTGATGAGTTTCTTGATGATGAAGAGCGAGTGTCCACCCACTTCTAGGGTCAGGGTGAGCCCGACGGTGGCCATGTGAGATGATGCGGTAAAGGTTTGATCTTTTTATGTGATTCTTCTCCTATCCCTGTGAGCATGATTCTTTTGCGAAAGTTGAAGGTGATCCTTGTTTGTGTTATTGAAGAGAAAGTGATCTTAATACAACTTGGATTAATTTTGTGCAATGGGTTAGTAACATTTAGGGTCTATGCTAAAGCCTCTATATTCCTATTTGTTAATAACGAAAGTTATTTGATGAAAAGAATGATCTTTTATGCCTTTATGTGTTACTTTGTATGGTTATCGTTGTGGTGTTGAAACCCTGGCTTTGGAAGTCTTTAGTTTATTGAATTTATTTCGTTGGAAATCTGCGATCTGCGTTCGAAAACTTTGCAATTTAAGTTTCTGTGTTGTCGATCTCGAGAAGTTTTTGGTCGATATCGAGTTCTGTTTTGTCGATATCGTGTAGAGTTTGTCGAGATCGAGTTTTTGTGTTTGATTCTGAGTTTCTGTCGTCACTGAGTTTAGTCGATATCGAGTAGCTCTTTGTCGATATCGACCAGTCTCTGTCCTTGCTTTATTTTCTGCTTTTTGTTTGTTATTTCTGTCTTTTTTTTTGTCTTTCTGTCTGTGAGATTTAAAGCTACCTGAGATCCGCTGACACGCTTCCTCGAGGATCGATCCTGACTTCCCACTACTGCATAGGGATGGAGTCTTGTAATCATTTGCAAGGGACGGAATCTGGTTTGCTTTGATTTATTTATATTTTAATTGCAAGTCTGTTATTTCCTCCTACAACAGCTAGCGGAGTTGGAATTGGTGGAGTTCTTATGCAAGAAGGTAAGCCTATTGCTTTCTTTTCTGAAAAGTTGAAAGGTGCTTGTCTTAAATACTCTACCTATGATAAGGAATTATATGCTTTATATAGAGTTCTTAAGACATGGTCTCACTATCTATGGCCTAGCGAGTTTATTCTTAGGACTGATCACGAGTCTTTAAAACACTTTAAAAGCCAAGATAAACTTGATAGGAGACATGGTAGATGGACGGAATTCATTGAAATATTTCCTTATGTGATTAAGTATAAGAAAGGCAAAGACAATGTGGTTGTTGATGCTTTATCTAGAAGACATATTCTTGGAATAGATCTCGATTCTCATGCTTTAGCCAGGAGACATGTTCTTTTAACCACTTTGGATTCTAGAGTCTTAGGCTTTGTCTATATAAAGGAATTGTATGAACATGATGCTGATTTTGGGAATACTTTTCGAAAAAGCTTAGAATCAGGCCCATTCGATGGCTTCTATATACATGATGGCTTTCTATTTCGAAAAGAACAAGTGTGCATTCCTAAATGTTCTCTGCGATTATTACTTGTTAGTGAAGCCCATAGTGGTGGATTAATGGGACATTTTGGTAGAGATAAAACATATCATACTCTAAAATCATACTTTTATTGACCACATATGCTTAGGGATGTAGAACATTGCCTTAAAAGATGCATAGATTGTATTAAAGCTAAAGCTAAGCTTATGCCCCATGGCCTTTATACACCACTGCCGACCCCCTCAGCCCCTTGGGAAGATATATCCATGGATTTTATAGTTGGGTTGCCTAGAACTAAGAAGGGGAGAGATTCTATATTTGTGGTAGTGGATATGTTCTCTAAAATGGCTCACTTTATTGCATGCCACAAAACTGATGATGCTACCAATGTTGCTAATATATTCTTTAGAGAAGTAGTTAGGTTGCATGGTGTGCCGAAAACTATAGTAAGTGATAGGGATGTGAAATTCTTAAGTCATTTTTGGCGTACATTATGGAATAAATTGGGAACTAGATTGCTATTCTCTACTTCTAGTCACCCCCAAACTGATGGCCAAACTGAGGTGATTAATAGAACCCTTGCTACTGTCCTAAGAGCCATTATTAGGAAAAATTTAAAGCTTTGGGAAGAAGCCTTACCTCATGTGGAATTTGCATATAACAGAACCATGCATTCGGCTACTAAACTCACTCCATTTGAATGTGTGTATGGTGTTAACCCACTAACCCCTTTTGATCTTACTCCATATCCTATGAGAGACAAAGAATCATTTGAGGCAGGTAAGCACGTCGAGTTCATCAAGGAGCTGCATGAACGGACTAGTGAGAAGCTTAAGCTAAAGGCTGAGTATAACGCAAACAAAGCCAACAAGGGTCGTCGTTTGGTTACTTTCCAGCCCGGAGATCTCGTGTGGGTGCACTTAAGGAAGGAGCGGTTTCCAGAAGCACGGAAGAGCAAGCTAGCACCTCGTGGTGATGGACCATTCAGGGTGAAGAGGAGAGTGGGCGACAATGCCTACCAACTAGAGCTTCCTGAAGACATGGGCGTGAGCGCTACATTCAACCTCGCAGATCTAATCCCTTACTTCGCCGTGGATGAAGACTTGGATTCGTGGTCGAATCCTTTTCAAGAAGGGGAGGTTGATGCGAGACCATCTTCTACAGCTCCACCTGACACACCTATCATTCTTGGAGACGGACCAATGACTCGAGCTATAGCTAAGAGGCTTCAGAGAGACTCATTTAGCTTTGTGAGTCATGCTTTGTTCTCGAGTAAGGTTCAACTCCCCGAGCCCACATTGAAGACATACATGTGCATTGGGATTGATGAAGAGGCCGAGCCTCCTTAGATCATCTTGGGCCGAATTATTATAAGTGTTGGATCCCATTTCGGCTATGTGTTTCTATTGGGCTAAATTGGGCTTTTTCTAGTTATTATTTTTAGAGACCTTATTTACTTATGTCTTTAGGTGTTATTTTATTAAGTCCATTAAGTTGTTAGTTTATCTTATTTAATTAGTAGAACCGGCCCATCAGGCCTTAGAATAGTCTATATATTTTGATACCTCCTTTGTAGATCAGTTGGAACATAATGAATTAAGTTTAGTCTTCTCAAATTGTGTGAAACACATTGAGTGATTGTCGATCAATTAGAGCAGCGCTCATTGATTGCGAATTGGTATCTTGTCTCAGCTTGGTTTGCTTTGTGTTCATCAACTTCGCAAGACTTGGTGATCCTAGTATCCACGAGCCCCCTCCTTGTGCCTCCAAATTGTCCGCTTGGTTGTGTAGGGTTGTAGAGGCGGGTTATATAGTCATTGGTATGGGTTCCTACCCTCATAGGAGGCCTGAGGTCTTTATCTTGTTCTATATAGACCGACTCAGTCTTTATCGGCCGTGTCTTTCAATTCTTGCATCTAAATTTCGAGTCTTTATTCATCTTTTGTCGAGTCTTGCAATCTGTCTTTTGTCGACATCGAGTAACACGCTGTTCTTGGTGTTCTTGTTTGAGTCTTGCTGCGTTCTTGCATATTCTTGTCGAGTTTCTTTAAGTTTTGTTGAGTCTTTCTTGTTTCTTGCTTCCGTTCTTTAGTTTCTTGCTTGTTTGTCGAAGATCGGGCCATCTCACGGCTAACCCCGTATCAATAAATGTTATATTTGAATCTAATTTTATAATTTTCATTCAATATTTTCATTATGCTACACATATATTTATGAAAATTATATTAATTTTTAGTCATATGTTTTTTTAACTATAGCGGGATGTCATGCATATTTAAACCACAATTAGGATTTTTTGTCATACTTTTCAATTCTATCAATTTTTCCATTTACAAATGATATTTTTTTTCAAAAAGTTATAATTTTCTTTAAATATATATTTTTTTTAAAAATACTCATCATGCTACAAATACAAATGTATATGGATTTTTTGATTAAATTTTACTATATGAATTTTGCGCTAAAAATGTCATATTTATAATGTTCTTTCAATATTTTTTTTTAAAAATGTATTCATACTGAGAAAAAAAATATTTCTCCAAAATAAAAATTTCACTCCTCTAAGAAATTATGCAGCCATCACTTAGATTTATATACTCATTCTAAAAGCTAAAGAATTGAAGATACAAAATTTATCGATTGAAGGCGAAACCTTGTGGTTGTACAGGCTCTCCTGTGCGACTGGAAATGTACCTGAAACTCTGAGCTTTTACAATCAGATATTCTGTTAGATTTTTCCACATTTTCTAATGTTGTTATCCGTCATATTTTCAGGGAATCTAATGATGTAGCGGACCGGATTGCTTGTCTAGCCTACAGTAGCCCTGCCGACGGTGCTTTAAAAGATGATCCTTAACTGCTTGTTCTTATCCGCAAGGATGCGCTAGGTTGGAAGTCGTCTGTTGGCGACCTTTCCTAAATTTTATCTTCCATTCAAAAAAAAAAATACTCAAAACAACTAATTACTACCTTCTAATTTTTTTTAACAAACTTCATTTAAACTCTACGTCTATACTCAAAACAACTAATTACTACCTTATAATTTTTTTTAACAAACTTCATTTAAACTCTATTAGACGTAGTACTATATATCCAGGTACAGCTATAATCACATTATTGCTTTAGCTATAAACCAATATGAAACTCATCCAACCATATTTTTATACAGTATAATAATAAAAAAAAACGTGTGAATTGAATGGTAGACGGGAGAAGAAGAAAATAAGAAGAACAGCAGCAAGATGAACAGTACGGACTGGCCATATCGTACGTCATTCGTCATGGAATGGGATTCCCATAAGATAGGGGTAGACCTGGGCAAACGCGGGCCGGCCTACCCGCCCGCGAAATTGGACAGGCATGGATAGGGAGAAAAACCCATACGGACCGCTAGGCCCGGCCCGCGCCCGCAGCGGGTGCGGGATTAAACAGATTAATCAACCCGTTACGGGCCACTAGACCCGTAACGGATACCCGCCTTTTTTATTAAGATAAATATATATATAATAAATAATATAATTAGTATAGACTGTTTTTATTAGTAACTATAGTTACTGTATTATTATTATATATATATACACTAATTAGTAAATCTAATTAGTAACTATAGTTACTTTTGTTATAAAAAAAACTATAGTTACTGTTTATATATGTACATTTTATTAGATTTATTAGTAACTATATATAGTTACTATATTACGTACTGTTTTTTATTACATATATATATATATACTAATTAGTAAATCTAATAAAAACAGTAACTACATATATATTACATATATATGTAATAAAAATCTAATTGGTATAGCATTAATAAGAAAAAATTATTAGATTTGCGGGTAACCGCGGGCTACCCGCACCCGCATTCACGGACAGGCTTGGACGCGACTTTTATCCCGTTAAGCAGGCTTAGCCCGGCCCGCGGGTGCGGGATTAAACAGATTAATCAACCCGTTACGGGCCGCTAGGCCAGTAACTATAGCCCGGACCGCTAGGCCCGGCCCGCGCACGCAGCGGGTGCGGGATTAAACAGATTAATCAACCCGTTACGGGCGAGCGGCCCGTAACGGGTACCCGCCTTTTTTATTAACATTAATATATATACAATAAATAATATAATTAGTATAGTTACTTATATAATTACTGTTTTTATTAGTAACTATAGTTACTGTATTATTATTATTATTATATATATACACTAATTAGTAAATCTAATTAGTAACTATAGTTACTTTTGTTATAAAAAAAACTATAGTTACTGTTTATATATGTACATTTTATTAGATTTATTAGTAACTATATATAGTTACTATATTACTGTTTTTTATTACATATATATATATACTAATTAGTAAATCTAATAAAAACAGTAACTACATATCTATTACATATATATGTAATAAAAATCTAATTAGTATAACATTAATAAGAAAAAACTATTAGATTTGCGGGTGGCTACCCGCACCCGCATTTACGGACGGGCTTGAACGCGACTTTTATCCCGTTAAGCAGGCTTAGTCCGGCCCGCGCCCGCAACAACGGGATAAAATCTCGGATAAAGCCCGTCCCAAGCCCGGTCCGCGCCCGCGTTTGCCCGGGTCTAGATAGGGGTTGTCGGGTTCATTCTCCAATCCTTTATCTTTTAATTACTTCATAATCAATTGAATATTAATATTCATTGTATTAATTACACATATTAATATATAGTCCCCCCGACTAATGGAGGTTATAATAGTAAAAAGAGCAGGTCGTCTCTCGACAGATGTCATAGGTATCTAGAGCCTAGGTTTTTTTTTTCCAAACACCGCCGCCCTCCTTCTTGCTACCCTCTCCTTGCCGACATGGCCAACCCCAACGCCCCTCCCACCGGCAACCACCTCCTCGCCGCAACCGACAGACACCATCTAGCCGACTTAGTAACCTTTCCATCTGTTACTAAGTGGACATCATCATCCTCAACATCATTAACCACATCATTGTAGGAGCCAACGCCACTCTTTCGCAAGGACGTCTCTCTCATCATCATCACGTCCTCCCTCAATAGCGGATATCACACTACATGTGACCATTCTCCCACTACTAGAAAACTTCAATTAGACATTTGTTGTCAACAAATGTCTTTCAAAAAAAATTCTGATCTCTTTGTGCGTGTAGTAAAAGATCCAAACTTCCACATCGGTTTTAAGCAGATGTCTTTTCTTAATTAGAACCCCTAAATTTTGGTTATGACATATTCACTTGTTGATGAATATCCATTATTTGTCATTTGAAAACATGTGAAGATGTCCTCCTAAAGCAAAAAAGTGACATTTACATCTTTATTTATAAAATAAGTAATGTCTTAAGACAAAATAGACAACAGTTTTGGTTTTAGTGATCACGTTTATAATCATGCCCGATATATAATTTATGATTTTATATTGTTTTAATTTAACCGACCACGTGAAATATAGGCATAACTGATGTCGTTTTCCATATTTATATCAGTTTTTTCAAAATAAAATGATGTTGTTGCTGCAATGACACATTGATTTATTTGGAAGATAACGACGTTACTTTGACAAATATATATCAATTCATATGTCATTTTAAAGCTCAAACTAGTGTTGCACATTGGTTTAAATGAATGAGCTGATGTGTATAATTATATTGGCATCTGTTTCCATAGACTGATTTGATGTTAAAGGTACTAACACACTACTATTTTCATACATAATCCAATGTCTTATTTGGATACACAACACGCTTTTACCAATAGAACATCGCATTTTGTTTGTTTTTCGAAATGATAGGTCATTAGTGAAAACATGTACAGAAATACTAGCATCATTTACAAAATACGACGTCGCGTCGCCGCTATTCATAGCCACAAAATTGGCTAGGCTATGCAACAATGCCTTGATAAGTTAATAACATGAATGCAGAAATAGGATCTAAAAGTACCCATAAACCTCCTTCTAACTCAGCAGGAATGCAGCTCCAAAAACTCACATGAAGGCACAACAATGTTAGCAAAAAAGACAGCCCCCGGTGAGGCCTCATTTATAGATCAGTCCAAGGGGCATAAATCTGTAGAAATAGGATAACCTCAGCTGCAAAACCAGTACCAACTAAGCAAACTCAGCAACACTTGAACACGTCAAAACACCATAAACTCAGCCCCACAGCATCCCTCATCTGTGCAAAAACAATTCAAGCAACTTGAGCTCCAACAATTTAAGCAACTTGAGCTCAGCTTCGAACAACTATGCAATTTTATAGGAGCTTAAAATGGGGATCTAATGAGTGTAAAGTAGGTTGTCTTTCCATACAGATCTGGAATTCAGCAATTAGGAATTCTAGACCAATCCAGAAATCTTAAGAAAAATAATACCCGGAGTCATACTGATTCTATTAGCTTCACGTATTTTTAGTTAATCAGACTTTGCTTTTTGTAATTTGCATTTTTCTCAATCTTATTAGTAATGGAATCAAAGGGGAACATTAGAATCAACCTCAAATCTTGTGTTGTGGAAAATTAATTTGAGAATAGGAATGTTACCACGTAGCTGAAAGATATGGAGTACTAATTTAAACTAGCAGCTAGATAAAGAATACAGTTTTAATATCTTACCCATGCATGGAATCATACCGAGAACAAAAGATATAGAGCCCATGCATGCAACAGTGCGCGTATGCTTGAGAACGTCATTGAAGTCAAATTTTACACTCATTATCTTCTATTGTAGATCTTCAGCCTCTTCTTGGAGTGTCTGTATAGTCAGAATATAGGTTAGGTCATTATCTTTTATCTTAAATTGTCAACCAAACAGATTTAGTACACACAACTGGGATCCTAGAAACCTTAATAAAAAGAGAAATAAAAGGCCTATTTAGTCAGGTGATAATATACAAAACAGAACATAATCGAGAAAGATAAAAAAAAAAACTAGAGACACTTAACATAATCGAGAAAGATACAAAATTGGGATACACTTGGTAGTTTCAAAGGCATAAATGATCATAATATCAGTTAGAATAAAGTTATGAACGATAAAACTGGACATGGAATGAAGGATAAAAACTGAACATACTCTTAAGGGATAATACTAAACTTGCCACTTATGAGCATGGCCACAAAATCATATAATGTAGTCATGATTTGAGAATTATGTCCTGAAGTGACATGCGAGTAATACCTCTTTAACCATAAGAGCTTCTCTATATCTAGAATCTCCACCTAACATTGTCATGATAACACCAGTAATCCCAATCTCATCATTGAAGGTCGTCGCTATTGTTTATTGCTCTTTTCCTGCTAGTGCACACAGGGAGGAGAGAGAGAGGTAAGCACGCAAAGGAAATGATAAATTAGAAAGCAAATCATAATTCAAAGTGTAGGGAATCAGCATATAGATCAGATTATAAGCTGGTTGCTGATCCATATCACTTTGAGAAAAGCATGTATATAGCATGAGGAAAATTAAACTCAGTTTGAGCAGCACAACAAGTGATTAAACAAGCTAAGCATAAAAATTCATAAATAAGACTTATGATATGATTAGTTGTTCCGTTTTGTATAAATGTGACACCTAAAGATAAGCCAACACCAAATCTAGGATAAGATTAGTTGTTTAAGCACATACTAACGCTTTGCAAATTATTTCACAGCAACAATTTTTTAATAGAAAAAATATCATAAAATCAAGGCAATCAACTTTTTCTGCCTCTTTGATATAAGGAAATACATCAGAAACAACCCTCAAATAATTTATCCAGCTTTTATTAACTATTTAATAAGATCTATAAGTATTCAGGATTCCCCAAACTCCTTCTAACAGAAGATCGTTTTTGAGATTATATAGCTAGGAAACTATCAGCAACCAAAACTCTAAAAATTTAACCAATACTAAATGGAAAGTAGAAACAACTGCAATAGCTAAAGGTAAGAAAACAAATAAAGACCGAACCTTTTTGTCCTCGGAGATGGGCAACAATGAAGGCTTCCTAGCAGGAACAGATGAAGGGGAAATAAAGGTCTGATTGAGTACTAACCATCATTGAACCTAGATCCAAACAATGACATGCATATAAGTTGGTTAGTTATAAACAAAAGCATATGTGCCAACCAATATATATTCACGCTTTTTTAGGATGAGAAATGCAAGACTAATCAATTCCGAGAAAACATAGTCAAACGAGTAAAAAGAAAAGTGAGATTCTTACCCCATCAAGAAGGATATTTGAGGTATTGAAATCCCTGGACATGACTTGATTATCCAAAGTATGCAGAACGGGTAAGCGCGCAATGAGCTGCTACGAGAGCTATATTGATCCGCAAGTCCCGTGGAAGTGACTCAATTGAGTCTGCAAATCCAATGAGAAAAGTAAATGAAGTTTGATCCATGAATCTAAGCTTGCAAACATTCCTTGATCAGTTTTAACTTACTCATGGGAAGGTTATTTTCCAAGCTTCCTTTTTCCATGTACTCATATACAAGAAGCATCTCCTTGTCATCCCAATAATAATAAAGGTAGCTTAACCATGTGAGGGAGGGAAAGGGAGGGAAAGGCTGCCCAAGAACTTGACCTCCGATTACATACTGAATGAAGAAACAAAAGTGATAACTCCATTCCCTTGATGAAAATCGGAATTAGCTTCAAAGGCTTTGACAGACAGTTTGTGTCAAAGGTCTTGAAGCTACAACTGTGTTGATAAAACACAAAACCTGTACTTTATTATATTATGTCCGAATATTATTATATGTTATTATATGCTTCCAGATATTATTATATATGCACTAACATTTCAGGAAGCTTTTCGAATTATATCTCCTTCCTTAAAGCTTGAAGTTGACAAGAATACAATAAGAGATCATGGCGTCAGAGTTTCCATGAATAAAAGATTGTGTAGATAGCCATGATCAGCCTAGCCGTTGAAGAGAAGATTCTTCTTTGTTGGAGGCGCCGATTTGTTCAATATAAAGAAAAGGAAGAAGAGAAGATAGAGACACATTCGCTGAACAAAAGCATTCATTCTCTCAAGCCTTCAAGTCAAATCTGTCTTCTTCGTGTGCTCTCTGCTAGTTCTTAAGAGTCATTTATTTTGTTTCAAAGCATTTGAGAGTTACACAGTGAGCTTATAGGACATATTTCGAGTGAGTGTTATACTCGAGAGTTTGTAACTCAGGAAGTGGACACTAGGCGATTGATTCACTAAGTGTAAGAGGATTGTACTAGATAGCTGAGAGAGGTGGGGCTCTTCTAGATTGGTCTAGGACTCCAAGGGAACGTGAGTTGACTAGATTGCAATTGTATAGGAGAGAGGCTTCTCGGTGAGCTATTAGGATCCTAAGTCTTGTGAATCAATAAAAGCCGGTTGAATCCTAGGGTTGTGGAAGAACCCTAGGCGGGGACGTAGGCCAAGTTTGTGCCGAACCTCGTAAACAATTCATTGCGTCCCTGACTTACTGCTTTACCATATTTCCGCACTTGTTTCGAACTGTATAACTCTGTTGTGATTCAGGTTTGCCAGAAGAAAGAATTACGTCTAATCTCAAACGGTTTTGCAAAAGCTTCAAAAGTCTTGAGATTATTTTCGAAAAACCGGCATACTCTATTCAACCCATCTTCTAGAGTATTTCTATATTACTTTGTTATACTTTATCGAACCTTCAAAAAGTGTTAAGGATGATATATTAAATGATGAAAACACTTGAAATCATGAATAGGAAAATCAGCTAAGCTAGCTAAACTCGTTAATTCAGAAACTAGCTTAGCCGCTAATAAGCAATCTGCAATTAGTTACAGTAAAAGCTAGCAAAATCTTAATAGTCTACTCATATATTGATTATGTATACTATATCGTAAATTAGAATTTCAAGAAAAAAACACTAGTATGAGTCATACAAAAGCACAACTGCTCAAAAGTTTTTCTATCAGAAACATGGGAAAGCATGTTTTTAAGTTATCTGACGTATCATTAATAATATGTAGTTGTGAATTTGGCTTTAGCTACGATTTCATGTTATCAGACCATACATCAAAAGACCAAAACAACATTGTAACATTTTTTTTAGCATTGATAAGCCTACAATTGTTGTATAAACCACAAATTACATGACTAAAATAATACCAACCAAAAACTCTCCAAGGCGTTGATTAAAAGAGAGAGTTTTGATGTCAATCCAACCGTCCTCTCTTTAGTTCCATCATTCCTAAAGATTAACACATGTATGTGGCATATATTCTTAAAACCAAAAAGAAATAAACGATGAAAAACACTAACTTATGCCATTCAAAATTTCAAAAGGACACGGCAAAATTTACCCCAAAAAATCAGCAATGCAATCCATTGGCAAATTTCTCAAAATGACTCTTTATTATCATAGTGATGATGAATTAAACAGAACCATAGAAAACATCATCCTGTACTCACAAATTTTCAGATAATAATGTTGCTTTTTGAACCTAAAAAAATCTCACATTCTTTTTCGAATCTTTATGTATTGTTTTCCTCAATGGGAGAAACAATGAAGCGTATAAGGCAATCCACTTTTGATCATCCTAGCATATTGAAAAAAAGACGATTGATTTCAGAATCGAGGCCAGAAACACATAAATGAAACCCTAAAATTTTTAATCTAGATCTAGAGGGAATGAGAGAGAAGTAGTTGTCTTCTTCGTCGAATCAAAATCTAGAAGGATTTTCTGAGAGTGAGAGGAGGGAGATGATTACCGAAGGATACCTTGTCGGCGATTTATGGTTTCAACGTTCACCCATTTTGGCGATTCTTTTGAGAGGTGATGGCCGGAGGAGGAAGACAGCACGGAACGACAACCGTCGGAGCTAGATAGGAGAAGATTGGATCTGGAGAGAGAGAGAGAGAGAGAGAGAGAGAGAGAGAGAGAGAGAGAGAGAGAGAGAGAGAGGAGAAGATGATTTGGGGGGTTTGGTACGAGGTTCGGAGTTGGATCTGGAAAGAGGCAGACCTAGGGTTAGAGGCGTAGAGTTGATTGAATGTCAAAATTAACAAGAAATCAAAGTAGAATGAAGATGGAAAACAAATGAAACCAAACAAATAGGTCAGAATGTCGGATACCTTGTCGGCGATTTAGGGTTTCAACTCCTGTCCATTTTCGCAATTCTTTTGAGACATGGTGGCCGGAAGAGGAAGGCAACACTGAATAACGGTCGCCAGAGCTAGCTTGCGGAAGTTTGGATCTGGAGAGAGGTGAAGAAGAGTTGAGGGTTTGGTACATTCTGGAGAGAGGTAGATCGAGGGTTACTGGGTTAACGGGGTAAGGATGAATGAATGTGAGGGGAGAGAGAAGATAGAAATATTTTGTGTCCTAAATTTTAGGAAAATGAAAAATATGGTCAGATTTTTTCTAAGTGTTAAAACTTATTGGAAAAAGGAAACAAGAAAATCAAATTTTTGTAAAGTACCTCCAAAATTTGGAAGCCCAGGCTCCAATTTTTTTTCTAAGTGTTTGGATCCCGCATTTTTCCCTTATAGCGCGCATTTTGATTTTTTCAGAACTAACAGTTTCACATCTGTCCACATATTTGACCATTGTGTAAACTATTTTAGACATCACAAAAAAAAAAATTAACGATGTAATAGATATATTTAACATCTGTTGATTTCTTGACATACTTAAATGACATGATGTCTAATTGCAGTATTCTAGTAGTGTCCCTACTATGTAGCACACACGTCAATCATCTGCACATGGATGTGCTTGTGCTCTCCATCTCAAGTCACCATGTCTCTCTCAAAACGGCTCCTCCCTCACTCTTGGAGACGAGCTTCTCCTCCACCAGAGTGCATGACACATACTCTCCCTCCTTATGTCAAGTTGGCCTTCCCATCAAAGAGTGGATTCTCGAACATATTCGACAAGCCTGGTGTCATCACGTCAACACGGAATCCTTCCAGCAACAAATGCTACACCGATTTTCCGACTCCGACGACCTTCGCAACCTTCCGCTCTGATACCACTGTTGGGGAAAGCGCGGGTAGCTAACACTCTATCACGTGTGACTTGGATGGATCAGACTCCACTTACAAATGAGAACTTGTATTATATATGTACACAAGTACACCTCTCACAAATACAAGACTCACATACACCAGTCGACTTAAGAGACTAACCTCACTCTTTGGTGGACCACAATCTCGTGTGATCGAGATGCCCTCATGCTCAATCGATCACACCTACGTACTGAACAACCCACACACTCTAGTGTATGACCGAGACTCCCTCATTCTCAATCGATCACACACTAGGACTCACACTCACTAGTATGTGATCGAGACTCCCTCATGCTTGATCGATCACATACTATGCTACACAACACCTCACATGCTCGCACTCAATTGGAGGAGCACTCACCTTGCCCACTCACTTTACACAAAGCCCAACACTCCAATTTATAGGCCTAGCTAGGTGGGACAACCAAGATCCTAGAAAGTTCTAGGCTTCTAGCTAGCCTATAGAACCAACCTACACCATCCGATGCACACTCCATCTAGACATTTCTAGATTAATTCCAAACTAGACAATTCTAGAAACCTTATTGTCAGGCATTTCTCGAAGCTCATCATCCTTGATTGGATCTCCACTTTTGGGCTCAAGACTCCATTTCAAAGCCCAATTATCTTCTTCAACAAAGTCCACTAATCCACAAATATGATACTATGAATTAACTCCGACACGTTCACCCTTTGGCGTCATCGTGATCGGTTCGTGCTCCTCTGGCTCCAGTACACCATTGCAGAGTATGCCCTCGCCCTCAGCACTCGCTGCACCACCGCCGACGAAGCTTGGTCCACCCTTGAGCGTACGTACTAGGCTCAAACCCGGGCTCATCGGATGGCTCTCAAGCAGCAGCTTCAGTCCCTTCCGAAAGGGGCCCTGACCATGATGGACTACATTAATCAAAAGCGTGTGATTGTCGACTTTCTTGCTGAAAGCATGTACATTGTCGATCCCGAGGACCTCAACTGCTACAATCGCCTGAACGAGTCCGAATTTCCGCCCCGTCGTCGTGACTCGTCCTCTTGGCAGCGCTCTGCCAACTTCTCATCACCGTCATCTGTTGTCGATCCCTCATGATACTTCGACTCCAGTGCATCCGATCATGTGATGCCTGACCTATAGAAGCTACAGATCTTCGACGCCTATAACGGCTCGGATCGCCTGTCTGTGGGTAACGGTAGCCGTCTTCCTATCTCTCTCACTGGTTCGTCTTATTTACCTGGGTTGTTTGCTAATGTCAATTTACCTTGCATACTTCACGTCCCTGCCCTAACCAAAAGTTTACTTAGCATTTTTCGCCTCACAAATGACAATCCAGTGATTATGGAATTTCATAGTGACAAATGCTTTGTCAAGACCTTGCAGGGAAAAATCCTCCTCCACGGAACAACTGGGAATGGCCTTTATCGCCTCCAGCTTGTCTTAGCCCCTCGGGCCCAGCCGACTTTAACATGATATCAGAGACGGGTTCGACTAGGTGCGGTCTGGGCTTCAAATTAGTGGGGTTGCTGGCCTTGTTGACATGTCGCGGGCATTGGTTCCCATTTAAGCGCATGTGGCAAGTGCAACTTGTTGGCTAAAAATGTCGTTGCACTTGAGGGAGCGTGTTGGAATGTGGTTGTCCCACATTAGTTATATAGAGAATACTTAACAATATATAAGATTGAAGGGATACTTCTCTCATTGCCAATTGGTTTTGAGATGGAACCCCGTTCGGGTTTATGTGTTGTTCGAGTCTCCCGTATGTGGGCCCGCACACACGACCTCCCTCCAGCTTGTGTTAGCCCCATCGGGCCCAGCCGACTTTAATAGGTACTGGGAAAAGCCACCGGCCGGATTTGCGAAACTAAATTTTGATTGATCTGAAAAATCATCTACTGAGGCAGCTTATTGTTTCGTAATTCGGGATATTGTTGGAGACGTTTTATCTCTTGGCAAGGGAACTTGCTCTAGTACTTCTGTCATCTTTGCGAAGACCTTGAGCCTTCGAAAAGGTGTCATGTGTGCTAAGTCGAACATAGAATTTTTATTGTCAAACACAAAAATGGATCTTTGTGAATTTTTTATTGATGTTTTTCATTATATTTTCAAGTAATCTAATGTTGTTGCAGATAGAATCGCTCGTCTAGCTTACAACATCCCTGCCAATGGAAAGGTAGATATCGATACAAAACTTGGAGTTCTCGTCTAAAAGGACACTTTAGGAAGGAGAGGCTCGGATAGGCAGCTGCTTGCTTTCCTTTCTTAAAAAAATAGTCATGTTATTAATTTATTGTGTTGTGGTGGTTAATTAGTAGTTGCCTAATTAATTATTACAAACTACAAGATAAATATTTTTGCAAGAATTTAATGGCTCTTTTCACTAAGCAATCTAAAATCATATATATGTAAGCATATGTTTACATTTTGTTTTTTTGAACAATTGAAATTAATGAAAAACAATCACAAAATGGAATTTCACTCCATTGAAGAGAGAGGAAGGAAAAGCTCCAGATCTCGGTTCTGTTACAATTGAAATCCCCAAAACAAACATTGGCGCCTAATCCCCTTCTAACCGAACCACCTTCAGCACAAGTGGTCTGTTACATGAAAAGACCATTTTCCCCTTACAGAACCACTTAATTACAATCACCATATGGTCCATATCCCTCCCTCAAGCTTGGCTAGCACAAGGAAGCACAAGGCCAAGCTTGGCAATCAAAAACCGATGCAGATAATCACAAGGCTTTGGTAAGAACATATGCAATTTGATGAGAGGAAGTGACGTGCTCGCACCCGGGCTCGAGCAAAAGGACCGGCGACGAGAATTCCGAGAAGTCGGGAAATTGTGGACAGCTTTTGAGTCAACAAATCAGCCTTAAAAGATGGGCGATTTCCCGTCGATTGGCTCAGCTTATGGGGACGCACGAGTACAAGTTTTGTAGATCTTGAAGTCGCGGTCGCGTATTGGGGCAGATCTTATCAATCGGAGGTCAGACAAAGCCGAAAACAGCGTTTTTTCGAGACGTCGTCTGAGCAGAAATGATTCTGAATGAGGGATTGAGGGGCTGTTTGGAGTGACGTTTTTGGGGGGTGATTGAGGGTGATGATGGGGATATGGAAGGCCTTAGAATGGTGGTAAAGTAGGGAATGAGAATTGAGGGATATGTGATGCAAGATCGCTCTCGGCCTCGCACTCCGAGCTCTCTCCAACACTCGATCTTCCACACTCTCGGCCTCGCACTCCGAGTGTTTCCAACCCTTTGATTCCGTCGTCTCTCACTAAGGAATCTCCTTCAGCCTCTCACCGAAGGTTTTGTTCCCCGCCTCTCACCTAAGAACGAGATTCTTGACCTGAATCACTGGAAGCTAAAAGGCTCACTTTTTCTCAAATTCAACTTGTCTTCCCAAAAGAAGTTCTTACATCCCTTTATATAGGAAAATATGGATGCTATGAAAAATAAAAGAAATTAAAATAAATCGATAAACTAATGACGGATAATACGAAAGGGTTTTCCGAGATTTATGACGGAGAGATGTGCAACCATAATGGGGGGAACCGAATGGTCTTGGTTGCCATAAAGAGATGTAAGTTCGGAAATCTCTAAAGCCCCATCATTTAATCTGACTTTATTGATTGCATTCCGTCTTCATTTATTGCATTTCCGACAAGCTGCCTGGTTTTTGGGCTGCTCCAAAGATGCCAGATTTCATCCATCTTTCAAGATGATTTGATGATTGCATCCTTCAATAAAGTTGTAGCCACTTAAAATATCTTTCCAACAAGTGCTCATTGGCTTCAATCGGAATTTTATACAGGCAGAACAAGCCAAAATACCGAAGTGTCGCCAAACAGTCTTCACAAATGAAAGTTGATGGTCTGCTCCGAAGACAAACCCTTGTAGGAAAAAAGACTAAAAGAGTCAAGCTCACGGGAGAATACGATCACATCATCCTCCTCCCCTTGAAAAGGATTCTTCCTCGAATCTGTGATGGAAACGAACGACTTCTTCGAACATGCTTCTTCTTCCTTGAACGGATCTTGAATCCCTTTTTCTTCTTGAATCGTGAAAGGCAAGCAAGACGGAATGAAAGAAGTCGAATCTAACCACTTATTGACATGGAATTTAGAAACTTAGGCATGTCGGTTGGCATTCGTTTCTCCTTCATGAAAAGCGCAACCTTGGGAACTTGCATGATTTTCTCATCTTTTTTAAGCTCAGGGTTGACCTTCGCAATCTCAATATGAACATCCTTGGACTTGCCTTCTTCAATCTCAAGTGTCTCACCCTTGGCCGTAGAGGATTTTGCCTTTGAAGAAGGAGGTGGGGTTGTTGTGGGCTTCGATAGCGTCGACCCCAATGAGTTAGCGAGTTTTCAAAGTTCCTTTACTTGTTGCATTGAATCTTCCGCGAGCTTGCGGATCTCTTGCCAAGGTGGTTCAACCTTCTTCTTACGCCGAGCCTCATCCTCACGAGCCCTTGTCTTTCGATATCTTCTCCGGAGCTCTTGATCAACAACATCATATGTAGCACCATCCATGTCACTCCAACGAAGATACCCATCATCATAGGCTCGAATAGCCCATCGGATGTACTCTTCGAACAAAGGCTTGAAACTAATTTTCTTGACCATTTTTACCCAAAAGCTTGAGGAACTCTTGTCGTTGCTCTGATACCACTTGACGTGCTTGCACCCGGGCTCGAGCAAAAGGACCGGCGGCGAGAGTTCCGAGCTCTCTCCAACACTCGATCTTCCACACTCTCGGCCTCGCACTCCAAGTGTTTCCAACCCTTTGATTCCGTCGTCTCTCACTAAGGAATCTTCTTCAGCCTCTCACCGAAAGTTTTATTCCCGGCCTCTCACCTAAGAACGAGATTCTTGACCCAAATCACTGGAAGCTAAAAGACTCACTTTTTCTCAAATTCAACTTGTCTTCCCAAAAGAAGTTCTTACATCCCTTTATATAGGAAAATATGGATGCTATGAAAAAAAAAAGAAATTAAAATAAATCGATAAACTAATGACGGATAATACGAAAGGGTTTTTCGAGATTTATGACGGAGAGATGTGAAACCATAATGGAGGGAACCTAATGGTCTTGGTTGCCATCAAAGAGATGTAAGTTCGGAAATCTCTAAAGCCCCGTAATGGGGGGGAACCGAATGGTCTTGGTTTTCGGACTGCTCCAAAGATGCCAGATTTCGTCCATCTTCCAAGCTGATTTGATGATTTCATCCTTCAATAAAGTTGTAGCCACTTAAAATATCTTTCCAACAAGTGCTCATCGGCTTCAATCGGAATTTTATACATACAGCCAGAACAAGCCAAAATACCGAAGTGTCGCCAAACAGTCTTCACAAATGAAAGTTGATGTTCTGCTCCGAAGACAAACCCTTATAGGAAAAAAGAGTCAAGCTCACGGGAGAATACGATCACATCAGGAAGAGACATGGGATGTAACAATGAAGCCTAACTGTACCATTTCCTTGATGAAGTGTGCATCTAATCGGACGTGCTTAGTCCTTTTATGAAACAAAGGATTAGCTGCTAGCTCCTGAGCTGATTTATTGTCGCAGTATAAGGAAATAGAAAGGGGAACCTCCACATGAAGATCAGACAGGAGACCTTGTAACCACACAAGTTGATGCAACACACATCCCTTGGTGGCAGCTAAGGCAAGAATTACCCTTACAGTGGAAAGTTTTGCAATAGGTGAGTAGGTTTGCTTATAATCTTTGTCCTTTACTTGATTGTAACCCTTAGCAACCAATCTTGCTTTGTATCTCTCAACCATGCCATCAGGTTTGTACTTAATTTTGAAAATCCACTTAGATCCTATACCTTTCTTCCCTGGAGGAAGAGGAGTAACAGACCAAGTGCGATTCTTTTCTAAAGCTGAGAGCTCAGATTGCATAGCAGATTCCCACTCAGAAATGCCCATGGCTTGATTGTAGCTATGAGGTTCAAAAATAGTGCACACATTCACCAAAGAAGTGACATACTCGGAAGATAAATGTGCTAGATTCTGGATGGAGAACACATCAAATGACTGAGAGTGGGACTCATCTGTCATTGTGGAATGTCTAGTGGGAAGCCCTGAGCATACATAGTCCTTAAACCATGAAGGAGGATGAACATGCCTTTTAGGAAGATGATGACCATTTGCACTAGGACCATTGACACTATCTGAAGATAAAGAGGTGTCTTGTGAGAAAGGAGCACCATTAGGATGAATAGAATCAGAAGTAGAGAGACTAGCAGAAGGAGTGGCAGGATCTTGTTAAGAGAAATCATGGGGAGAAGAAGGCATTCTAACAGGAGAATGCATAGGAGCACACTGGTGAATCATCTTCCTCGGAAATTGAGGAAACCTTTGGAAACATAGAAATATCATGAGAAACAACATATACTCTGAATGGAAACGCAGACTCTTCAAACTGTACATGTCTACTAATAATGACCACTTTCCTATCCAAATCAAACAGTTTGAAAGCCTTCTGACCTGGAGGATACCCCAAGAACACACATCTTCTAGCAATACAACCAAGCTTATCATGTCTGTCATTTGGTTGCAAGGCATAGCATAAACAACCTACAACCTAGAGTTTATCATAAGTAGGAGGCACATGGAAAAGAACTTCAAAAGGTGACTTCCACCCCAAGACAAAAGAAGGCATTTTATTGATTAGATAGGTAGCACTTAATACATAATCACCTCAGAACTTGATAGGTAAGCCTGCATATAGCCTAATGGCTTTAGCAGTTTCGCCGATGTTTTCTTTCAACCCGGCCATTTTGTTCATGGACACCAGGAGCAGAAACAATTCCACACAACCCCTTTGGGTGAATTCAGTTCCATTATCAGTCCTAATGCACTTGACAAACACTTGAAACTGGTTTTCAACAAGAATAAAAAACTTGGTAATGCAACTCAGAACTTGCATTTTGTCCTGAATCATATAAACCCAAGTGGTCCTAGAATGATCATCTAGGATGGTTAGAAAATAACGTGCACCACACATAGAAGGGGTCTTATAGGGCCCCCATAAATCCATATGAACCAAGTAAAAAGGAGAAATAGCCAGAGAATCACTTCTAGCAAACTTCAGTTTGTGAAACTTAGTCAAGGAACAAGTATCACACTTGAGATCAGACTCATCAAACCCCTTACAGAAGGGTAATTGTTTTATTTTGGACCAAGACACATGGCCAAGACGAGCATGAGTAGTCATGATGATGTCTACATTATTACAAAGAACTGTATCAGTACCAGAAAAATTACCACAATTCCTTTTCTCAGACAAAGTATGAACTCTGTAAAGACCTCCTTCTTCCCATCCTTTGATCAACTGGCTCTTAGTTATATGGTCCCGTAACCAGCAAGACATCTCATCAAACTGAAAGACAAGCCTTTGATCTCTAAGAACTTTAGACACAGATAGAAGGTTATGACAAAACTGAGGCACATAGAGCACATTCCTCAACACAAAATTGTTATGTAGCATAATAGTCCCACAGTACTTGACAAGCAAATGAGAACCATAAGGAAGTCCCAAAGAAATAGAAGTAGGCAGAGAAGTAATCTCAGAGAAAATTCCTCTATCAAATGCTATATGATCAGTAGCACCTGAATCAACAATTCAAGCATGCTTATCACCTTTATTTGTTCCAACTATAAAGGATACACTTAAAGTACCTAAAAAGTGAACTATAGCTTGGTTAACTGAGCTCTCAGACTGATCCACAATCCCTTTCCCTTTCATCATCTTGACCACCTCATTGTAAATGGCATTGACCATTGCAGGATCAGGCCTCATCTCTTGGAAGCCAAGATCTAATGGATTGTCAGACTGTGGCACCTCAAACTGAGCAGCAAACTTACATTGAGGTTTACCTTTATCATCCTCCTATGGCCCTTTAAACCAGTCTGGATAGCCAACTAGTTTGAAACAGTAATCTTTGGTGTGACCCCTTTCATTGCAATAGTCACACTTTCGATCAAACTTTGCTTTCTTGTAGTCTCTTTTTGCCTGTTCATACCTCATCTGATCTCCTTGTCTACCATATCCATACTTGTTAACTGCATTAGCTTCAGCTTGCTGAATCTTACTTACTGCAAGAGCAGTAAGATCTCTTGGAGTCACTGAGGTTACTCCCTTTGATCTTTCCAACTGCACTGCCATTTGAAAGACCTTCAACAGTCCTGGCATGGGGTCTTTGGACAACACATTCCCACGCAAAGGTTCATAAACGTCGTTAAGCCCCATCAGGAACTGCATCACCTTGGACTTTTCTTCCCTCTCAACTATCCTCTTGAGTAATCCACATGAACAACCTCCAATTCCACCACAATTCCAACTTGGCACTGCATCAAGAAGTTGTAATTCATCCTAAAACTTCTTAAGCTTTCCATATTAGACAACAACCGATAGATTCTCTTGCCTAACATTACTCAAGTCACGACGTAACTGGTATATCAATGGATCGTTTGATTCATACTATCGTTCTCTAATCTCTTTCCATAGCTCAGCAGCAGATTCAAAATACATGAGAGTTTCCCCAATCTCACTGGCCATGGAATTAATTAGCCAGCACATGACCATGTAGTCTGCCTTTTCCCATTTCACATAATCTTCACTATCTCCCGCAGGTTTCACACAACTACCTGTAATGAACCCTAGCTTTGCCTCCCAAGCGTCATTCGCACTCCTCTACTCCAGCTTGCGAAATTCGTTCCATTAAACACCGTATTCACCAGTTGCATACCTGGATGATCTAAGTTCGACAAGAATAGAGGATTGTAGTGCACATTATTCACGCCTTGATTAAAATCCCCAAATGGAATTCCAGTGAAACCTCCATGATTTCCTCTTCCTGCACCAGGAGCAGGTGGCGTCACTGAGATGAAGGTATCGCAACCTCCACCACCATGGACAGCATTAGCATAGCTCTGACCAATCGGATTCGGTGAACCTCTACCAGCCATGATCAATCAGCAAAAAAACAACGACAATTACAACCACCGATCTCTACAAATCAACAAGAAAGACACAACCGAATCAACAACGAAAATCAGACACCAGATCAAACACGCTCTGATACTATTTGAACAATTGAAATTAATGAAAAACAATCACAAAATGGAATTTCACTCCATTGAAGAGAGAGCAATGAAAAGCTCCAGATCTCGGTTCTGTTACAACTGAAATCCCCAAAACAAACATTGGCGCTTAAACCCCTTCTAACCGAACCACCAGCAGCACAAGTGGTCGATCTGTTACATGAAAAGACCATTTTACCCCTTACATAACCACTTAATTACAATCACCATATATATGGTCCATAGTTTTAATATATACTCCATACAGTAATACTCCGTACAGTAATTTGGATTTTTTTAATTTTCAAAAGATAAACAATAAAGTGCTCTATCATTCATGTGGGGCCAGCCTGCTAAACGACATTTAATTTTGGAAAGAATTAAAACCCTCTTAACGTCAAACATATTCAAACGGATGGAGTAATAAAAACCATTCTGGAATGACTCACTGGAAAGGACTTGCGGGTAGTACTTAAAGGTTCTCAGTTCGAACCCCGAATATGGCCGCTCTTTATTTACAAATTTAAGGATGGAGTAATAATAAAAAGATATAAGATGATGTTTTTTTGCATGTATTTAATTAACTTCCTTTAAAATGTAGATGTCATAATCACCTTGATCGAAGAAGGTTAGCAACGTACACACCCATAGTTACGATAATTAGGATAATAATTAAAGTACTCATCCTTAGTCGTCTAATTGTCAGTATCTATTATCGTCACAATTAAGTCAGCTTTACGTCATACTACGTATTTTCCAACAACAATTTGATTCCACAATGTTATGGAATATTCCCAATGGGGAGATTTACATAAAACCACCCCTTAAATATGGATGTTTTCACTTAATCACCCCTTAAATTCAAAATTATACAAAACTACCATTTAAATGGTTTTTACTTACAAATCACCACCCCTTCATCTATTTTCATTAATTTATCATTAAATATGTTGTATTTTAATATTTTTAAACTTAAATTTGATTATAAATATATTCAAAATTTTAATTTAAAGGCTTGATTATATTTTAGGGATAGTTTTATTTATTTTAAAAAAACAATAATAAATATAGTCTACAATTATTATCTTAATAATTATATGGGAACCCTGATTAGTTGGGAAAAGATCTGCAAACCAAAAGAGCAAGGTGGGCTCGGTTTAAAGCTTGCTGAAGAACTGAATATAAGTCTCCAAATGAAACTCTTATGGAAAATCTACCATGAGCCCAATAATATATGGGTTAAAATAATAAAGAAGAAATACCTTCAGCAACAAGGACTAATGGAGAAGTCCCCACAGAACACATCATGGCAATTCAGTAGACTCCTACACCTACGAGAAAACTTCTCTCAAGGTCTACTATGGATCATAGGAAATGGTGAATCTATAAATGTTTGGAAAGACAACTGGCTACCGGATCACAAATTATCAGACTATCAACATAATCGTGACCCAGAACTTAAGGTTAACCAACTCATCAACACTAATAAACATTGGAATATTCCTCTCCTTCATGAGATTTTCCCCAACAACATTGTCACTAAAATATAACCCAGATGGACAATTCACAACTAGATCTGTAAGACAAAAGATAATAAATAACAACAACTATAATGATGACTATAAGTGGATCTGGAAACTACACATCCCATCAAAAATTAAAAACCTGCTTTGGAAGATTACCTCTGACAGTCTTGCTACTAAGGAAAGATTAAATATGTATTTCAATAGAGTACCCGCTAATTGTTGCCTTTGCAATAACAGTACTGAAGATAACAACCATCTCTTCCTAACATGCCCATTCACTAGGACTACCATTCCCGCCTATGAGAACTTGGTAGGTAGAAACGAACCACTAATACCCAACAACTGTGATAATATCAAGGAATTAATAGCACAAACCGTAATAAAAAAGATCCAGAGGAACTTAGCTTCATTTGGCAAAAGATCTAGGATTCTAGGAATGATCTGATTTTCAGGAATAAACAACAAGGGACATCCCACAACGTGGCGTTACGCTGTCTGTCATCTCTTGCTGACTGGCATGCTGCGAATAAATCTCCATCTACCAAACCAGCACCGAGCATCAAGAGGAAGCACAACTCTAGATGGATTAATCCACCTAGGGCTATCTACAAAGTTAATGTAGACGGCTCACTGAAACCCACGGGCGCTGGCCAGGTGGGGGTGATTATTCGGGATCATTATGGTTCAGTCTTTGATATTCTTCAATTGGAAACTGCAACCTCATCTGCTATCCAAACAGAAGCTGCAGCGGTTTGTGCAGGTGTTACTTTAGCCATAGCCAAAGGTATAAGGAGACTTATAGTGAAAGGTGATTGCTTGGAAGTTACAAAAGCCATTAACGACAAGAATCACGTCAGATGGGAAATTTTAAGGGAAGTGGAGCTTATCAAAAGCCTTAGTGCCAGCTTCGCCAGTATCGAATTCAGACACTGCTACAAAGAAGTCAACAGAGCTGCAGATTTCATAGCTAAGTTTACTGACATTTGTAATCTAGGTAATTTCCCTAATCTTAAGGACCTCTGTAACATCATCCTTTCAGATGATCATGGTGACACCTTACTCTAAGTAAGGTTCGCTTACTTCTTACTTTCTTTAAAAAAAAAAATTATTTAAGTTATATGATTTATATATAACCTAATTTTTTAAAATATAGGTAAATCTAAAGAAAAAGGTTACATATAACAAATAAAATGGATCAAACTCATATTTTAAGTTCAAAATTATTAACTATTTATTATTATTTTTTAAAAATAAATAAAACGATCACTAAAATATAATCAAGCCTTTAAATTCAAATTTGAGTTTATAATGAAATTTGCAAAGTATACAAATACAAAGGCCGAATTAACCAACTATACAAGATTGTGGGAATTTTGCAAAACTATACACAACCCTTGCCCCTCCTATGTGCCCCCCTCCCCCTCCAGCGTGCCCCTCTGCGCCCCCTCCAGCGTGCCCCCCCTCCACGTCAGCAATTTTTTTTTCCCACGCGCCATTAATGCTGACGCCGACGTCGGGAATGTTGACGTCAGCAATGCTGACACCGTTTACAAGGAAGGTTTTTTTATTTTTTTTTCTGTTTTTTTTTTCACGGGTCAATGCTGACACCGTTTACAAGGAAGTTTTTTTGTTCCACGCGTCAATGCTGACGCCGACGACGGGAATGTTGACATCAGCAATGCTGACGTCGTCTACGTGAATGCTGACGCCGTCGACAATGACGTCGGGAATGCTGACGTCAGCATTGCTCACACCCTCTACGAGGATGCTGACGCCGACAATGATGACATCGAAGATCAATATATTTGACGTATTAAGTCATTAAAAATATAAAAGGGGGAGAACAAAGAGACAAAAGAAGTGTTCTACCAAAAAAAAAAGAAACGAATATTTTATTTTATTTTTGGTAGTGAGAAACAAAGAATAACGGTAAAAACTATGTCAGCACTAAAAAATACGCATAAAAACTATGTCAGTACTAAAAAATAAACCAATTTCTAAGGAGTCAAGCATACATATACATCTACATATATAATATCTAACTAAAAACGATGTCAGCACTAAAATAAATTGGAGACAAATTGCATTACTCACACAAAAATCAACAACCTAAAAAAATCAGTAGCCAAAAGTCATTAACTTAAAAACATAACTGTAAGTGTTTGGAGAACTGAGTCCTTACCGGATCTCAGAGGCCTACTCCTGTATATATATCAATGGGTGAAAACCCCGAGCGTACAATGGTAACTGTACACGTATAAATAATATAATGCTAACATCCTCCCTCAGTCGCAGCTAGAGGTGAGCGAATAGCAAGACTGGAACGAAAAGAAGTAAAAAGAGGAGTGGGTAATCCTTTTGTGAAAATGTCCGCATACTGATGTGCAGAAGGGACATGGAGAACGCGGACCTGGCCTAGGGCGACCTGGCCTAGGTTACCTGGTGCGTTCGTCATGTGAGAGGAGGCCCCGGTATCCATGTACCAATTGTCGTCCGGCTGCTGAAGTCCCATGGTGGAGAAAGCGGCGGAGAGGTTGGTGTGCATGGGGTCCGCTGGTGGCTGTTGCGAAGCGTACATTGTCGGGGATATGGCTCGCTGATGTGCCGGACGCTGCGTCCAGGCCAACTCCGGCGGGGGGTATCCCGCCCACGTCGGATAAGGGGGCGGCGGCGGGGCGGGGGACCACTGCTGCTGCGGGTACCATTGGCCTGGCGGCGGTCGCTGCATGTTGGTGCGACCGCGGCCGCGGCCGCGACGGCCGCTGCCGTTGCCGCCTCTGTCACGTCCTCCGCGTTGTTGGGGTTGTCTGGGTTGGGTTTGGGGAAGGGGGTCCGGGGCTATGAAGTCTTTGGAGGAAACAAGGACATGGGAAGGGCCCTGGGGGCGTCCCTGACGGCTCTCCTCCCTGGAGAGCATGCTACAATTTCAATTTCAAATTCGAGATCCATGGCTAATTTGGAACAAAACAACTAATCAATTAACAACTCTGAAACACAATCGCACAGCTCCAATTTCAAATTCGAGATCCATGGCTAATTTGGAAGCCAAGGAGAAGCTTCGCACACAGTCCAAATCGCACAGAGAGATTGTAAAACTACGAAGACAGATTTTGGAAGTAAATCAAAAGTTACAGAGAGAGAGAGTTGATATAGACCTGTACGTTATTCTTCAATGGTGTTAATAGAGGTGGAAAGGGGAAATTGGGCTCGAAGGCGTCGGCAGAGGCGTCGGCAGGTGTCCGTCGCCTAGAAGTTGTTTGTGAAGCACCTCCGGTGGCCATGGTGAGCACCGCCGAAACTGTCGCAACGCCGATATGGAGAACGTCGGATCTGAAGCAATAGCAAGAGGAAACCAGCGGCAATCGTGAGAGGCGGCGAGAGCAACAGGAGAGAACGCCGGATCTGTGCACCGAGGTGTGGACGATGGAGGCAAGATCGTGCGCGGGAGGGGAATCGCCGGAAGATCTGGTGGTTGGGAGGGAGACGATACCGAGAACAGACGAACGCTGAGCATCCTCCATAGCTGTCCGATAATCAATACTCCATTCGTCAATTGCGAATCTGTCAGCCTTGTGAAATCAAGAGCGCTCCGCCTCCAAATTCGGCGTCGTCAGTCCGAAAAACGGAGGAGGATGAAATCTGCAAACGAACGAGGAAGGGCATCCATGGAAGCCGAGGAGGAGGAGCGAGAGCGAGGAGAAGAGGATTTTTGGATCTGAGATTTGGGGTGGATTGAATCTGATTAGGGTTAAAATTAAATTTGTATAGTTTTGCAATTTTTACACAAACGTGTATATTTGGCTAATTTGGCCGAAAATTTGCGCCTTCGACGAAAATTTTCTCATGCCCAAATCCCCTCTAAAAAGGTTCGAAGTTCGAATTCCCTTGAAAATATTAGTTGTTTGTGAGCGAGAAGTTCAACCACTTAATAGTTCATACAATATCAATATATAATCATCAATATCAATCATCAATATATCAATCATCAATATCAATCATCAATATATACACGTGAAAATCCTATGTAGCGGACTCTGGTACGATACGTTTACATGTCGTTTTCTGGTGCAATCTGACCCGAATTTTTTGACACGTCAATTAATGAGTATCCAATAAATTTAAGCCACATCAATTAATGATTTCATATCTTTTAGCCACATCATTTAATTTATCGTTAGTAACAATCACAATTAATTTAAATAATAAAATTTTATCATATCTCAATTAATTACAAATTGATAAAAAAATTTAAATAAGTCTAACGAATTTTGACAAACTAAAAAAATCTTATAAATATGCAAATTACTTTCATCGATCACTTCATCCTCTTTTTTTGATAACAAAGTGATAATTTAAATTAGTAGAATTCAAATTGTCAAAGATGTTAAAATTTGAAGGCTTTCTTAAGAAAAAAATAAACAAAAACAACTATTTTATTTATTCCTTCAATTCCGAAAACACAATTTCAAAAGTTGATTATGAAATTTAAGATAAGATACAGTTTAGATCTATATTGCTAATCCGTTTTTTAACCAATTTTGTTGGGACATAGGTTAAAAAGTATAGTTTGAAAATATTATTCATGTGTCATCCTATGTGTCCATTTCATATCTTAAGTAGTTACAAAATCTATCATTTTAACATTAGTTATTTTTATAAATATTGTACCTTGAATTATTTTATCTGTAGTCATTAAAATTGATTATTTTAGTTCATTATATCTAATTGTAAGATTTTATTATTAATTAATTATCTATTGAACGATAAAATATTATTATTAAAATATTTATATTAATTCTCAACCTCATATCTTAAGTCGTTACACAATATTTTATTTTTATGATTAAAAAAATTAAAATCAAGTATTTTAATCTTCACATAAAATTTAGCAAAAAAATAATAATTTTAATATAATTAAATATAATTTATTAACAAAACGCGCAGGACGTGGGTAACAAATACTAGTTATCCAGAAATTTTAAGTTCGAGACCCGATGACCCGTACATTGGATCAAAATCGGTCTGGCGAGTCAGCACCATGTAGACGCCACATAAGCACCACATAATTAAAACTCACACGAATCCGGTCATGCAATTGTGTTCATTAATATATTTCACTCACAAGTTAAATAACATATATATATATATATATATATATATATATATATATATATATATATATATATATATATATATATATATATATTATAGTTATTTAGAGCACCTTATTTGTATAAACATTATATTTTGTATGTTTAAAATATTTATATATTTATTATTATAGTAATAATATTTATAATTTTATTATTTAGTTTGATTTGATATATTGATATTATAATTTAATTTTGATAATAGTTAATATTTTTAAAAAGTTCAAATTTAATTTTTTGACCCATTGGGTCGATCCGATACCAGGACAAATCCGATTTGACTCGACCCGGATTTATCCGTGATCCGATTAATCTGAAACCTTATCTACCCGAGACTCAAATAACCCAAACCCGAAGCCGATCCGAATTATCCAATTGATCCATGCCATCTAACCTAATCAAATTGAATGAAGATTTTTATTTTTTAAAAAAGGTCTTTGAACATTCCTATTCCTATATAACTTCAGCAAGTTGCCCATCCAAATCGACTTCAGCGTCGGCGGCGGTGGTGACCACGCTCCACGAGGCCCCTGGTCGCTCCGGGGCCACCGTCGTCGTGGAGTCGTACGTCATTAACGTCCTCCTGGAGAACACCGTCGAGGAGACGTGCGTGTTTGCTGACACCATTGTAAGGTGCAACTTGCACGCTCTCGCTTAAGGGTGTGTATGGCTGCCGTTTTAACAGGTTAAAAAGTGTGAAATTATTAGCAGTTAAAAAAATAAACAGGTTTAAATGGTGTATGGGAACAACAAATAAGTTTTAGTCAGTTAAAAAAAGGGTTTATAAATAAGCTGCATATTGAAGCTTATTTTGAGGCTTATATTCCATAATTACTATTTTACCCCTTCTCTTTTATCTTATTTGGTTTGAAAGTACCACAATACCCCTAATAAAAACCAAATAAACTCCACTTTTTACAAATAAACTGTTTTTCGCCCCATACGGAGTTTATATTTTTTCATAAAATTTTAACTACTTTTACCAACAGTTTATAAATTTTTACCCTGTTTATAATTTTAGTCAGTTTATTAACCCCGTCCCATACGAACCCTAAGCCGTCCAAAACATGACCAGCCACTAGCTAAGATCGATTCATTTAATTTGGAGGTCTCGATATATATCTAAAATATTCGATATTAAAATTTTAGACATTTATTTTAATAAACTAAAAATTATATACAATATTAAAAATTTGTAATTAATTCTTTATAGTTTAATACTTGAATTAAGTATTAAGTTGTAAACAAATTGGTTTTCCGTCACCGTTGCTACGACCTCTTAACCCACCGAGCTTGTCCGATACATTGAATTTTTACTTAATAAAAAAAAAAATTGTAAACAAATTATTTTAAAAAAAAGTCATATTGAAAGATCTTATTATTGTACCATATCGACCCCTTAGCTTTCTAATTTTTTCCATCTCTTCCTCCCATCCACAAATAACATACGAAAATGTGAGCTCTTCTTAAACCCTAATTTGCGAGCTCTCCTTGCACGCCTAATCTCTACTAGCGACCACATCTTGAAAACCTTCTACAAACACCACCTCCACGGCGTAGCACCCAACTTTTAAAATTACACATTACCCAACTTTCAAACTTACACATTAAGTTTTCAACCGAAGATTGAGATTAGAGATTATTATTCAATAGCAGATGTGTATGGCTCGAGTAACAAGTATGTGGTAGCCACACTGACTTTGGGGTAATGACTTTGGTCCTTTCCTGTGGAAATGGTTTTGGATGCATCTTTCTTATACAATCACTCTGTTGCCCTTTTCTTCAAGTCACTTGTTTATAATGTAATTGAAGTAGAGATGACAATGGGGTGGGGATTCCCCGATCCCCCTAGAGAATCCCCGATACGGGGATGGGGGCAAAAGCAATTCCCCACCCAGAGACGGGGATGATAGTCCCCACCCCGCCCCGCCACCCAATGGGGAAACTCATGGGGATACCCGATGGGAACCTCATTAATTCTTTCTGTTTGCTTTCAAGAGTAGCTCTTTAAATCACATGGTACAATTTTTTGATTCAACATTCAATTTTCGTTGGTGATTATGACATAACCTCTGCACTTTTGGCTCAACCACGCTTACTGAAACAAGAGCTAAAGTTGTCGGTGATTGTAACAATGACACCTACTGAGTTGAAGGTATGGTTCTAGTCCCAAATATTTGGATTTATGTTTATTTAAGTTTAGGTTGCCAACATTGTGAATTCGTCTGAGGTTGTATTGTTGTCTTAATAAAAAAATTTCCTCCAAAACCAGATGAATCAAGACATTTACCCGAGCTAGTTTTTTAGTACGCCTCTTTCATTTGAATATACATTAACCCTTAAGCATCATTGTTGTTACTTAACTGATTCAGTAACTCTAATTGTACTTGGTGACGTGCTTTTTGAAGAATAATTAGATGCGTTAAGCGGAATTTCAGATCATATCTAAACATCTAATTCAAGGATCTTCATGCATAACTGATAGATCAATCATTGTTTAGATGATATACCTTTGATGCGTGAACCGGATCGAATCTGGTTGGAGTCGGAAGAGATCGAAAGCCCCAAGCGTGACTTCTCTAATTAGTCCACACGAGTCCGGCGTCTAGATCTCCCTTGTCTTCGACTGCTAGGACGAAGATCGAAAAGCTAGCAATCGAATTGCTTTGGATGATGGTGGTTTACACTTGCTCACCGTACGATTGAAATTGGCAACTACTTTGCCGTGGGTGCCTCTTGATTTCTTATGAAAGAAATCTCTTCTATATGCTACTGTTGTTCCGTAGTACAACCCCAAGCAAAACAATACTCCCTCCTTGAATTGGTAAATAAAGAGCGAAACAATACTCCCTCCGTTAATTAAAACTTGACGTTTTACTATTCACGCACGCTTTTTTAGGTGTTAAAAACTATATAAAATATTAACTTTTTTAATAATTTTTTTTAATAATATCATACTTATTACAATTAAGTATGACTTTATAAAAGCAAATGTAAACAAATGTTAATATTTTATAAAGTTTTTAACATTTTAAAAAAGCGTGCATGAATAGTAAACGACAAGTTTTAATTAACAGATGGAGTATTTTGCTATGCATATATATTTACACCGGTCAATCTTGATGTGCATAGATGTTTTTATGTAATTAATTAGGAGGAGGAGTTATAACCCTTTTACATTCTAACGTACAAATTAACTACAGAATGTGTAACCTCCCTAATTAATCTTTCTTTTATTAATTATTTCATAAATAAATAATATGAATATATATTAATAATATGTAATATATATTTACCATCATTCGCGTTGATCTGGCCCGTAAACTCAAAGTGTGTGACCTCATAGGACCCGTTTATAATAGCCATGGAACTAAACCGTTTATTTCCATTAATCGCAGTTGGCTTCTAGCAAAGCACTACGACTCCTAAAATAATCGGATTGTATATCTCTATCAATCGTCCTATCCCATGTTTAGTCATTGCACATTAAATTAAAGGACACAATTCCTTCAATCTCCCACTTGTCCTTAAACAAGTGTGCAATATAAGATACCCGTGTCTCTTAATGTCTTATTTGATGATATGGTGACATTCATATCTATTATCAAATATGTTTCTTGAACTCCGAGTTTGAACTGTCAATTAAACAGATGATTACAAATAATCCATCCGAGCATGGCCATGCATTTTCAGTTCTTGATCTTCAAGTGACCTAGACACCATTCCTTTTCGATGCATCACAATATGCATGAAGAAGGAGGACATCTTCAGTCTTGTATGACTATGACTCCCACTCAACTTTTGGCAATCCCAACTACGACCTTTATAACTCCCTGTTACGGAAAGCGTTTAGCCGTGTCAAAGAAATACCAATCATCAAGAGAGACCATAACATACTCATGTCTGAGGAATCTACTAATCACGGTTTAACTTAAAACTCTGCAATCCATTTTGTAGAGTATTAAGGTGGGTATGTCCTATATGTATCATCCATACATATATATGTAATTGACTAGACATCTCCATGTCCCTATAGCCCATGAAACCTGGCGCTATCAGTCAACTTACAATATAGTCATTAATAAAATCATCTATGTCCAAGTTGATGATTTCGGACTACGGACTTTCAATAATTCATAACTGCATTTCACTTAATGGGGTTTCATTCACCAAAACACTTAAGATAAGCCCATTTGCGAACTACGAATTATTTGGACATTTTATTTATTATCGCTTAACACAATATATAAATAAAGATGAAATATCATATATCATAAAATCATCCAGTCGAACATAAACATAGTGTCTAACACTCTAAACATAAAATGTAATAGAAAGCAATCTCAAAGCCATTCTCCAATGTGTCTGAGACCCTTAGCCCTAGTGTGACTATCATGCTTGGGCCTAGGCATTGGCTTTGTCAATGGATCTGCAATGTTGTCATCTGTATGCACCTTACACATCTTAATGTCACCCTCAGTGACTATGCGTCGAATAAGGTGATACTTCCTCATAACGTGTCTGGATTTGGAGCTTGAACTCGGTTCCTTGGCTTGGGCTATGGCACCATTGTTGTCACAATAGATGTCAATAGGCCCTGAAATGCTAGGAACAACACCGAGTTCATCTATGAACTTCCTCATCCAGACAGCCTCCTTAGCTGCTTCACTAGCGGCTATATATTCAGCTTCTGTCGTAGAATCGGCAACTGTGTCTTGTTTGGAGCTCTTCCAACTTACAGCTCCTCCATTAAGGATGAAAACATATCCCGATTGAGACTCAAAGCCATCTCGGTCAGTCTGGAAGCTTGCATCAGTATAGCCTTGTACGATCAACTGGTCATCACCCCCATATACTAAGAAATCATCATTGGTTCTTCTCAAGTACTTCAGGATGTTCTTAGCTGCACACCAATGTGCCTCTCTTGGATTCGATTGGTATCTGCTACACATACTCAAAACATATGCAACATCAGGTCGTGTACACACCATAGCGTACATGATAGATCCTATAGCCGAAGCATAAGGAATCTTACTCATCTTCTCTAGCTCAGCAGCTGCCTTAGGACACTGCGTCTTGCTGAGATATACACCATGTTGCATAGGTAAAAACCCTTTCTTGGAATCTTGCATTTTGAATCTGTTGAGAATCTTATCTATATAAGTTCCCTGACTCAATCCAAGCAATCTATTAGATCTATCTCTATAGATCTTTATTCCAAGTATATACTCTGCCTCTCCCAAGTCCTTCATTGAGAAACATTTCTTCAGCCACTCCTTAACGGACTCTAGCATCGGAATGTCATTCCCAATAAGTAGTATGTCATCCACATACAAGACTAGGAAGACCACTTTACTCCCACTAAACTTCTTGTATACACAAGGGTCCTCTTCGCATCTGATGAAATCAAACTCTTTGATCTTTTCATCAAACCGAAAGTTCCAACTCCTGGATGCTTGCTTAAGTCCGTATATAGACCTCTTAAGCTTGCATACCTTCCCTACATCACTTGGATCTTCAAAACCCTCTGGTTGTTTCATGTACACATCCTCTTCCAAGAATCCATTCAGGAAGGCGGTTTTGACATCCATTTGCCAAATCTCATAATCATAATAGGCCGCAATAGCAAGGATTATCCTAATGGATCTTATCATGACAACTGGTGAAAAGGTCTCATCATAGTATATACCATGAATCTGTTTAAAACCCTTGGCAACTAATCTTGCCTTGTATACAGATACCTTTCCATCCTTATCTGTCTTGAGTTTGAAAACCCATTTGCTCCCTATGGGTTTTACCCCATCTGGCAAATCTATCAAGTCCCACACTTGATTTTCAAACATCGAATCCATTTCGGATCTCATGGCCTCAAGCCATTTCTTGGAGTCTGGACCCGTCGTTGCTTGCTTATAGGTATTAGGCTCATCATGTTCTAACAAAAGAACATCAAGGTTTACATTCAAGATGAAATCATCATAACGTCTTGGTTGTACCCTTGGCCTATCTGATCTACAGGTGGATTCAACTGGTTCAACAACTGGAGCTGGAACAGTTTCCACAACTGTTTGTGGATCCTCTTGTTCCGGTTCTTGGATGATTTGGGGCCCTTGGCTTTCCAAAGCCATCAACTCATCCTCGACATTATCTATGTCATCTCGTTGTTGAGTTTGTTGCTCTTCATCATGAACTGGTTCAAGATGAATATTTCTCCCACTTGACTTATTGGAAATGAACTCTCTTTCCAAAAAGACACTATCCCTAGCAACAAACACCTTTTGTTCAGCGGGACTGTAGAAGTAATATCAAAAACTACCTTTTGGATACCCTATAAAATAGCATTTATCTGATTTAGGGGCAAGCTTATTCGTTTGTAAACGCTTTACATAAGCTTCACATCCCCATATCTTCATAAAAGACAATTTTGGAACCTTTCCAGTCCATATCTCATATGGAGTTTTGTCTACAGCTCTGGACGGAGTCCTGTTTAGTGTAAGTACGGCAGTTGTGAGGGCATATCCCCAGAAGGATACCGGAAGGTCAGCAAAACTCATCATTGATCGGACCATGTCTAACAGGGTCCTGTTTCTCCTTTCAGATACACCGTTAAGCTGTGGTGTTCCCGGAGTAGACAACTGTGTTACAATCCCACAGTTTTTCAAATGATGATCAAATTCATGGCTCAAGTACTCACCACCACGATCTGATCGAAGTGCTTTTATTTTCTTGCCAGTTTGAGTCTCTACCTCATTTTGAAATTCCTTGAACTTTTCAAAGGATTCCGATTTATGTGACATAAGGTAAATATATCCATATCTACTCATGTCATCAGTAAATGTGATGAAGTATCTATAACCACCTCTAGCTTCTGTACTCATTGGCCCACATACATCAGTATGTATAATGCCCAATAGCTCAGTAGCCCTTTCATTTGTTCCTTTGAAAGGTGACCTTGTCATCTTGCCCATCAAACATGACTCACATGTATCAATGGATTCACAATCCAAGTCTTTTAGAAGTCCATCTTTATGGAGCTTCTTCATGCGGTTTAAACTGATGTGACCCAAACGACAGTGCCATAGGTAGGCTTCACTCAACTTACTTGATTTTTGCCTTTTTGTATTTATGTTATAAGATTCTGTTGTAAGGTCGAATACAAATATTCCATTAATATCTTGAGCACGAGCATAGAAGATATCATTCTTTTGAATAATGATACCTTCATCTGTAGTGCTAAAATTAAAACCTTCAGAATAAATTACTGCAGCCGAAACAAGGTTCTTTGTAATGCTAGGAACAAAATAACAATTATTTAGTTCTAAGGTTAAACCAGAAGGAAGAGATAAACTAAAATCTCCCACGACAAGTGCAGCAACACTTGCTCCATTTCCGACGCGTAGGTCTATCTCCCCTTTCTTCACTTGTCTCCTATTTCTTAGTCCCTGCACATTTGAAATAATGTGAGCACCACATGCGGTATCTAATACCCAAGTAGGACCATTATCTAATGTGAGGACATTGGTTGACAGTAATTCAATAACATAAATACCTGAAGTGTTGGAACTCAAAGTCCCATTCTTCTTGTCTTCCAGGTACTTGGGACAGTTTCTTTTCCAGTGTCCCTTAGCCTTACAGTGGAAACAATCATGGTCTGCAGCCACCCTTGGCTTCTCACCACCCTTAGGTTTTGCAACTTCCTTGCCCTTCCCTTGGGTATTGTTCTTGTTCTTGGCTACCTTCTTGAACCCTTTCCCTTTGTTGACATTTAGAACTTCCTTCTTGGTGTCAGTAGGAGTATTCTGCTCAGCAGCTTTGAGCATACCATGGAGTTCATTCAGATTTTTCTTAATACCATGCATATGGTAGTTCATCCTGAATGAGGCAAAGCCATCATGTAATGAGTGCAAGACGATATCTGTGGCCAACTCTTCGTCATATGGGGTGCCCAGTGTTTCCATACGGCTAAAAAGGCCGATCATGTTGAACACATGGGGACCTACTGGCTTTCCCTTCACAAGCTTGCTATCCAGTATAGCCTTGTGAGTTTCATATCGTTCAATCCTTGCCTGTTCCTGAAACAGTACGTACTTTCAGGTTGGAGATGATAGTGTAGGCATCCTGATGTTCAAACCTCTTTTGAAGGTCAGGTTCCATGCCTGCTAGCATCAGACAAGTAACAGGCAAAGACTCACTCTTTAACTCCGTTACTCTCACCTTCTCCTCATCTGATGAGTCGTCGGTGATAGTAGGGATAGGGGTGTTCAGGACGTCCTCACACCCTTCGGACCTGAGAACAATTCTCATATTCCTTTCCCAATCGAGAAAGTTTGTTTCATTCAATTTGTTCTTCTCAACAATTGAGCGCAGGGTGAATTTCAAATTATTGTTCGACATAATGCCTATATATAAAAGGAAATGACATGCAAATCAGTATATGTTCGAAATGCAAATTACTTAAAATTAAACACCTTTAAAATAAGTAAATGCGCATTTTATTCAAGTTGTTATCGTTCCCTGTGAATAAAATGATTCCAAGATCCTATTCCAGACAAGACCCAACGTACTTTTGCACTGCCTTAAGTCTTGTGTGTTCAAGGTAAGTAACAATTACTAATTATAACTCCTTATAATTCTTGGTTGATGATCCACATCCAATGTAAAATCATCCCCATGCCTCAAGACCCAAAACTTTGCCTTTTGGTCTCTTGTTGGGTACAACCATAACAAGGTTTATGAACCCCCGTATAGATTCACCCTCATTAGTCCAAGATTATGGAAAGACACCCTCACTTTTGTGAAGCTCATCCAACCAAAAATCCAGAACTGAATGGGTTATGATATGGAAAGGCATTGCCCCAATTTACCTTTGGAACTTAAGTATTTTATTTGTCTTTTATTTGTAAGTGAAAAAAATGTCATAAATAAAGACAATATAAAAACTTAAAATAAAGCATTCAAAATGCAATAATTGTGATCCTAGTATGGCCCCTACGATGCAAAATTTTAAAGATCTAATCTTCATGGGTCTCCACCCTCGCATCCTTCATGGATCTCCATCCTTGAACTTCTTATGTCTTCTTCTTCTTGTATTACAATATTTCCTAATAATCTAATTATCGAAAATTAAATACAAAAATACACAACGATACGCAGATCGTGTACAAAAAAAACATAACGATGCACAGATCGTATTTATGGGTCATACTAGTCACCTTATGCAAGCAATTTATATCATAATATAAAATCATGCAAAATAATATCTTAATTTAAATATATATCCTTATATGGTATTAATAAATTAATATTAATCATTAAATTGCATTTATTGGAAAATTGCATGATGGCAAAATATAGCCTCCTTGACCGGATCATATCGAGTCATACTCGGCTCAACCCATGCCGAGTCATACTCGGCTTAAACTTGACCCAAACCTATTTCGGTCTAAACGGTGGTTAGCCCGCGACTTGGAAATGAAAAACCCCCAAATCGGATCTAATCCAATTCGGTTTGATGGTTCATAAATTCCTCTTATTAGATCACACAATTCAGAAATTCCAATCAATCAAAATCTCCATTTCGATCTAGCAAAATAATCCATATATTATTTACCATCAATTTAAATCAAGATCCGCATCAAAAATTAACAATTAATCTATTGATCGTATCAATTTATGCAAGATGGCTCTGATACCAATTGAAGGATAATTAGATGCGTTAAGCGGAATTTCAGATCATATCTAAAAATCTAATTCAAGGATCTTCATGCATAACTGATAGATCAATCATTGTTTAGAGGATATACCTTTGATGCGTGAACCGGATCGAATCTGGTTGGAGTCGGAAGAGATCGAAAGCCCCAAGCGTGACTTCTCTAATTAGTCCACACAAGTCCGGCGTCTAGATCTCCCTTGTCTTCGACTGCTAGGACGAAGATCGAAAAGCTAGCAATCGAATTGCTTTGGATGATGGTGGTTTACACTTGCTCACCGTACGATTGAAATTGGCAACTGGGTGCCTCTTGATTTCTTATGAAAGAAATCTCTTCTATATGCTACTGTTGTTCCGTAGTACAACCCCAAGCAAAACAATATTTTGCTATGCATATATATTTACACCAGTCAATCTTGATGTGCATAGATGTTTTTATGTAATTAATTAGGAGGAGGAGTTATAACCCTTTTACATTCTAACGTACAAATTAACTTCAGAATGTGTAACCTCCCTAATTAATCTTTCTTTTATTAATTATTTCATAAATAAATAATATGAATATATATTAATATATATTTACCATCATTCCCGTTGATTTAGCCCGTAAACTCAAAGTGTGTGACCTCATAGGACCCGTTTATAATAGCCATGGAACTAAACCGTTTAATTCCATTAATCGCAGTTGGCTTCTAGCAAAGCACTACGACTCCTAAAATAATCGGATTGTATATCTCTATCAATCGTCATATCCCATGTTTAGTCATTGCACATTAAATTAAAGGACACAATTCCTTCACTTTTTCCCATCTTGTTTCTGACATGATAATTGTTGTCTAAAAGGAATCTAAAGATGTGCTTATCTTAGGTGACTAGTTCTCTCGTTGTTTTTATCTCCCACAAAGCATTACACTCAAGGGTCTTGTTATTTGATACAAAAGACATGAAATGGGACATCTTTTGGTGGTTTAAGTGCATGCATACACACAACTTGTCTAAAGGGATGATGTTCACATTTGTCCAATTTTCCTCTCTCCTTATTATCTGCCATAAATGGAAAAAGGGAAGAAAAGAGAGCGAATAATGAGGGGATTTTGTTTTCTGCTATGCACTGGTGTTGAGCTATAAATGATCATTGCACTTGGTTTTAACTATTGTGATTGCTATGTGTATATTTTGTCTTCACCTTCTTAAAGGCTTAACATTCTCAGTCCTAACCCTGCTTAAGTGTAGGAGGGTTTAACAACAGAGGAGATAGCAAGAAACAACCCTGAGGAAACTATGCGCGTGTAGGTAATTGATACAACATAATGTTTTCTAATGGAATTTGTGTTGCAGACCTGTATGCCTCAAATTCTTCTTTTTCTATGTTGCTCTCATGTCCATGTGCAACGCTTCAAATTGTCCCAGATGAGTGATGCTCGGTGCAGAATATGCTTAGAGAGGAAAGGATGGTTGGATTATCCAATCAAATCACCATTTATTTGTTAAATCACGTGTTGACATTATTTTTCTCAGCATTTGTGTTCTTGTTTAGTGGAAATTAGGCTCTAACTCTCTGTTTTCTATTTATACGAGTCATATGGCTTGTGTAACAAGTCAGTAGTAACCACACCGACTTTGAATGTAATGACTTTGGTCCTTCCTTGTGGAAATGATTTTGGATTCATCTCTCTTATAAATCACTCCGTCAAGCTCAAAGGAGTTCCCTCCGAGCCATTTTCTTCAAGTCACTTGTTTATAATGTAATAAAAGTCATATTAAAAGATCTTAAAATAAAGATCATATCGACCCCTTAGCTTCCTAATTTTTGTCATCTCTTCCTCACATCCACAAATAATATACGAAAATGTGAGCTCTTCTTAAACCCTAATTTGCGAGCTCTCCTTGCACTCCTCGTCTCTACTAGCGACCACATCTTGAAAACCCTTTACAAACGCCACTCCCACGACGTATCACCTAACTTTCAAAATTACACAACTTTCAAAATTATTTTCAACTTAAGGAAAAAAGGACAATTATTGTGAAATTTCCCACAAGACTAGTGTGTTTCATTCTAAAACTAATTGACAATAGGAGGAGTAGCCCACCAAATTATATACAAGGCTTGAGTTTTTACATATTTCCAATGTGGGATATATATTTGTATCATTTCACGTCTTCAACACACCCCTTCAAGTACAACTGTCTGGTCACGCAATATAATGTTAGTTGCACTTGATATAATGCTTTAAGACTAGCTAGCACAATAATAGACCAGGTTCACATACTGCATCGCTCTGATACCATATAAAATATTCGACGGGTCGTTAACGAGGGGCAACTACATGTTGTGCTACATCGATTTAGTCTATTACCCATTCCAAATCTAGTCGAACTCGCATATGATACCATGTGACATTTCAGCGGGTCATATGACGTGGAAGGTCTACACGTCCAACACATCATGTGCTAACTAAATCGAATACTAAAGACTAGTGGATTTACATTCTAAAATCAATTAATAATAAAAATATTAATTAACTCACCGACTTATATACCATGCTTTTATTTTTCACATATTATACGTCTAATTCAAATTATTGTTTTTTTTCCTCTCTCTCAACAAATTTAGTGGTTTGTTCCTTTTCTTTAATTTGATTGGCTTTTCTTGTTGTTTCGTAGGTTATTTTCTCTGGATTTTTCATATACTATTTTTCCGGTTTCTCAAGTTAAAGTTACCAGATTTGTTGCTATCTTAAACTAATTTCCTTTTTGAATAAAAAACATAAAAAATACTCTGTAGTAATTGGTTGCATTAATTTGATCTGCTGTACACACAACAAATAATCTAATTAATTAAAAAGCTATATGTGAGAGCATATCATCTAAGCCTCACATTATGCACTATTTAATCTATTATGCACCATTTAATCTGTTGGGAGAAAGTCTTGTTGGGTCCGACCAGAAACCCTACATATAAGCCAGACGGGAGCACCATCCCAAAATCAATTGACATTAGGTGGAGTAGCCTATCCACTTATATGTTGGGTTCATAATCCTTCCACTTTCGATATGCGATTCATAAGTGTCCCAACATAACCATTTCGATGCACCACTCGATACATACAACGTAGAATTTAGAGATCCACTCGTACCAATCTCCCGACTCGAGCGCGTGATAAGGCTATATTTTGTAACACTTATCAAATTTGTGTTTATAAATACATGTAATTTTGTAGTATATTAAAATCCATAAAAATAATTAAATAAACAAACAAACAATTTGTAATTTCAGAGCCCATAGTTTAGGAGTTGGGATCGATCAAGTTGGGAGCATGGGATGTTTCAAACTCATAGTAATAACTAGTTCTTTTTCCGAACCATATTTGGGGTTTTTAATAACATTTTTTTCTCAAGTTTGATGTATTAAACATAATATTCGCCACGTCAATTTTCTACTAACATATTGTCCGTGCTTCTTATCGTGTTGTCCTTTGAAATCTTTGGTTATCATACGTGCTGAATTATTCTATTAATTCTCAAGACAATTAATACTTCAAATTTGATGAAGAATAGTAAATCATTCGCTTCCACACTTCTCCTAACATCCTTCCTAATTGAAGGCATAGAAAAGAAAACTTATAGTGTTTGACTTGAGAAAAACTGAGTTCGAATTATCTATGATACTTTATCTATTACACATCATGTTACACGTTTTAAATTGGTCTAAATTATAAAAACAATTTGATAAAGATATGTTAAGTTTAAATGTATAAACCCTACGCTAAAGAATTAAAAAAATGATATTTAGTGTGTGTTTTTTTTAATGTCTTATACCCTTAATTAAAAAAAAGGTACTCTATATTTAAGTGTATAAACCCTAAAAGGCCAAAACATTTAAAAAAAAAGGTTATACCTCCAAAATTAGTTTAAATTATAAATCAATTTCAATACGACCCACTTTAAAAATTAGCTTTAAATTCAATTCCATATTTGAAATATTAAATACTTACATGCATGCATTTCATCGAACACCTCATGGACAATGATTAAACTCATCAAATCACAATTTATAACCTTCTATTTCACTTGAATAACACCAATATTTGATGATGAAATTTGATAACTAATTTATAATCTTCAATTTCACAAATTTCATCAACGGAGTAAACAATTTATGCATTGCTATCTAAATATTTTGCCCAAAACATATTCCAACGAATATATCGTGGAACCCTTGTCAAAGCTCTTTCCCGGGTTTAAATATATTATGGGTTGAGCTTTGAGTATTTTTTTTTTCTTCCCATTGTATTTAATATTGAAAATCACTTTTCATAACCATGATAGATTTCCGTTTCGGCTATATACACCGCAAATCCACACGTTGTTAAGGACGTGCATGCACGTCGAAAGAAACGTGCATGCACGTCCTTAAGGACGTGCAAGTGGGTTTGCAGCCACCCGAGCCCGGACGTGCATGCACGTTTTTATTTATTTTTTAAAAACGTGCTTGCACGTCCTTAAGGACGTGCAATAGTGCACACTACTGGATTAATAGGAAATCCCTAGGGTGATGAAGGTTGGAATTTCCAATGTTTTTAACGTGGTAATCTCCAATGATTTGAAGTGTTGGAAAGAACCAACCGTTGGAGATTCAATCATGTGATTCCAACCATCCAAGTTTTTTAAAATATATATAAAAAAAAGACTCCAATATTTTCGATTATAAAAATCCTATAAAATGTCTATATAAGACATTTATAATATACACTTTAAATCTAATAAATCTTCAATATATTTAGTTTATATTGTACGTAGTTTATTTTTCAAATTTTATAACCTTTTATCGGTATTTTGTTATGATTTAACATAATATTTTTCAAATTCACAGTCAAGTTAAACAAAAAAGCTATAAAGTATACATCAATGAAGCTTTGATAAATGGAATTTTAGGCCAGTTTGATTTTATATAAATCAATAAAACTTTAGTATATGAAATTTAACTACGTACGTAAGTTTGATTTTATATAAACCAAGTATAAATCAACGAACTGAAATTTAATTAACTACTTGAATATGATGTTATTTATTTCATATTATGTAAGTATAAATAATATCATATCCGTATACTTATTTTTACATTATATTCATATTCAAAGAACATAATATTCATATATTCATTTAAAAATAACATGATATTTATATATGACACCATATTCATTCATTTCACCGTATTTTTCATTTCATCTGAACCTTACCCTATATATATACACCTATTAGATGCTTAATAAAAATAATTAATTAGAATATGTACATGTTCTACCACAATCAAAACAAACTCAGGATTTTTTTCACCTGCAACTTCCGGAACTAATTAATTGTTTGTTTTTTAATGTATACTACGTATTTAACAACATTTCCAACGCTAACTACTATTGGAATGATTTTCCAACATTTTAAACCCTTGGAAATGTTCATTAAAATATTCCAACACTTTTCACCGTTGGAAAATATTCCAACATATTTCACTCTTGGAACATGACGGTTGGAATATTTGCACGTCTTTAATGACGTGCAATTTGCACGTTGTTAAGAACGTGCAAATATTGCACGTTGCTTTCGACGTGCAAACCCTAGTTTCTAGTCGACGTGCACAGTTCTACACTTGCACGTTGTTAACGACGTGCATGCACGTTCTTAAGGACGTGCAAATTCTTAATCCGGATTTGCGGTGTGTATAGTGACACCCTAGATTTCACATCATGCTTGTGAATCAAGTGAATACAATGAATAATTTATAGCAAATTGCAAATATATCAAGACAATGCTTTATCTAAAGCATAAATGTTTGACGGGTTGAGGATCAAGTATTTATGAGATTTTTTATTCCCATTGTATTTAATAGTGAAAATTTAGTTTCATAACCATGATGTATTCCAAACCATGCATGTGAAACGGATTGAAGAAAAATAATAAGGAAGAATAGCAAAATATACCCCAAATTAATAAATGAGCTGCAAATATATCTTGTTTTTTATTTTTTTTTGCAATAATGCCTAAAATTATTACAAACATGCCTAATAAAAGGATTTGGCTCCCCTCAAGTACTGTAGGGTGAAGTTCAAAAAATCATAACCATCCAAAAATCGGGGTGGGGTAAAGATTGCCCCCTCCTATGGGCCCCACCCCAGCCTAATTAATTTTTTCTTTTCCTAAAATTAAAATTTGTGAGGAGAAAACCAAATCGATGGTACAGTACTGCACCGAAATCAAACCCCTAATAAAATTGCATATTTGCCCAAAAACGAAAAAATATTGTGAATTAATAAAAGATGAAAAAAATAAATAAAAAATAAAATCATATTAGTTTTTGGAAAAAAGATAAAATTAGGGTTTGTAAAAAAATGAAAATAAAAGCTGAAAAAACAGAAAAGAAAGACTAAAAAAATAAATGAGAGGAAAGCACCATCCTCTCGTTATTCGCCCCAAGCCGTCACCGTCGTACCGTGATTGAAGATCGGAATCTCATCCTCGTTTGGAAGGGATTCGCCTTGTTCCGATCACCATCACTACCACCGTTATGCCTCCGCCATCAACACCGTCTCACCAACCACCAATCACCGTTGCCGCATCACCTCCACCACCCACAGCCGGCAACCACCACCATCATCATCGCCGTAAGAACCCCGGTTCAAGCCATATGAACAAGCAGTACTCAATCAATCACCATCACCAACGAGAATGGCGGCTTTACAACCGAGGAGATAGAGAGGCTGGTGGAGGAATACAAGCAGTATGAGGAGGAGGAGGACAGTATGGCGAGGGAGAGAGTCGAGGCGAAGAACAAGCTCGACTCGTACATCTACGTACAACATGAAGAGCGCGCACCTCCGAAGACAGCGACAAGCTAGGAGGGAAGATCGATGAGGACGACAAGGAAGAAGTCGAGAAAGCCTTGAAAGACGCGGTGGAGTGGTTGGCCGGATGAGAACCCGACTGCAGAGAATTGGATGAGCTAGAGGAGAAGATCGATGAAGGAAGTCGAACCTGTTTGCAACCCGGTGATCCAAAAGACTTATGGGAATGTCGACGCTGGAGATGATCGCGAGGATGAAGACGAGACGATCACGACGAGTTGTAAATTAAGATTCGAGGCTTTTTTTTATCCAAGTGTAGTTTTTATCTCTACTCTTTTCTAGTTGTCTCTTTTATTTTCTTGTTGATTAGATCCTTGTGTCTTGTTTATTAGATCCTTGTGTCTTGTTGATTTTATATATATATATTATAATCTCAAAATTACATAAATATTAATACTTACATTCTTAAATAAATACAAAAGGTATTCACCCTTACAAAGTTTACCATCAACCATAAGATTTCATACAAAGTTTACACTTGAATTGCCTAGCTGTAAGTACTTTAAGCTTAATTAGCTAGGAGATCAAGATCAGCTGGAGCTGCCAAGTTCACTTAAGCCACAAAATAAACAGTTGGGCAAGTACCTCAAGCTACGCCAATCACCTAAAGCACAAACCAATTATAAGCTAGGAGAAGAGCGCGCTGCCAAGTTCACCTAAAGCACAAAATAAACAGTTGGACAAGTACTTGAAGCTAATGCCGATCACCTAAAGCACAAACCAATCCTTTATTTATATAACCAAATGGATCGAGTCGAGTGCTTAAAGCACAAACTAGTTATATCTAGACAACTATATATCATATGTACGTACCCATGCCATATATGCAACCACCGTGCCGTTTTCGCAGATAACAAAATAGGTCGATCATATTCGATCTTCAAAAGGGACTAAATGTACACTTGAACTTGATTGGTTGGCCAAAATGCATTATCGATCTTCATTCCTGTAAAGGAAAAAAATAAGTATATATATTATATTCAATTGACCAAAGAGCTAGAAGATTGTCTACTAATAATACAGATACATACATACATACATAATTTTCATTTTCAGATAAAAATATATATAGGCTGCGCGCATTTACTCGCATCAAACTCGCAAGCCTAAAAATATATAGCAACTTTTTATGGATAATATAAGAAAATGGAGAAATCGAGGTCCACCCTGTTGGGATAGGTCGATCGGGTCAAGTTGTTGCTGCTACAAAGACCTTAAGCTAGATGATCGAATGCAATAGTTGTTTATTGTTAGTCATAAGATGGAGTACGTTAAATTGTTTTCTACTGATGTAACCACCCTGAAATTTTCATCTATGTTGGTTGAAATCTAGCATGTTGTAAGACAATATAATGTTTGTGTGTTGTTGAACATGTATACGTTTTGCACTGCCTTAGCTTGAAAACTTGTAAGCACTTGGTACTTTGAAGATTTAAAATTGAACTGATTTGTTTCATGTGCCATTCAATTGTGGATTTCTTGGTTACCTATATATTGATCTGAATGGATGAGAATTACAGACAGGTTTTTTTTTGAAACGGAAAGAATTTGGCTGTGAAGCATAGCCCTACAAGCCAAGAGCATCCTTGCGGATGAGACTGCAAAGCAAAGAGTCGTGAGGAACAAGTGCATTGTGGAAAGCAAGGGAGAGATGCGATAAACGGTCCTCTGCCTAGTTTGCCTCCCGGACGACATGACGAATCTCAACCGAAGCGAAGAAGCCCAACGAGACTAGACTGTCCGAGACAATCATTTCAGAGTCTCTAGTAGGCTTCCCAAGACCTTTAAGACCGTTAATCATGGTGAGGTTATCACCTTCTATCACAAGGTTAGGGATATTGAGTTCTTTTGCCGCTGTGATTCCTTTCCAAAGTCCTAGACCCTCAGAGCAGGTAACGGAGGGGAAAGGGCATGGGCCAGAGCCACAAAAGATAGGAACTCCTCTACAGTCCCGTAGAATGAATCCATAGGAACCCTGGGCAGAAGGAGATAGTGCGCCATCAAAGTTCAGTTTATAAGCTCCCGGTTCGGGGGGTTTCCATAAATAACAGATTAAATATATATGGTAATATACGAATGAGTATTTAAAAAAAACATTATATACCCCAGATTTTTATTTATACCTTTCGGGCTATATAGATGATAAGAATAAACTCGCATAAGGTATATACCCCGGGCTTATTTTTTTAACTGATTGTATAGTTGAGTATATACCCCGGGCGTGTATTTTAACCTAAAAACTTGCTTGTTTATATACCTCTGATATGTTTTTCAAATATCCAGGCTATAAAGTCTCACAGACATATATGATACATTTTAGCTTAACCATCCTGAAGCCCGAAGCATATTCTTGTCAGATCCGGGCTATATGAGTAAAAACGCATGGGGTATATTCATGATTTTGTACTAGTGAACCCTCTTTCCTCCTGATATTGTTCTCCTCGTACGTGTTATGGAGATTTTGATTATGGCTTAGAAATACCTCCGCCATTGTTCGTTGGCCTCGCAACCGTGCGCAGGGCCGTCCAATCGCGTTTGGAGGCCCGGTACAAATATGAAAATAAGGCCTTTGATATTGTAATCACTTTTATAAATTAATAAATTTTTAAAAATAAATATGTTTTTTTTAATAATTCCATTATATTTGGTACGTTTGGGATACCTGATCCTTCGCCTGTGGGCTCAAGATCAAGAACTACGCCGTATATTTGCCCGATCTCGCAATGCTCTTTGATATCGCCTGATTAACAAAATTCACTAAACTAATTAACACTACTACATTTCCGACCTTTGGTGGCGGTCAAAAACCGCTGCCTAAAGCCCTATAACCGCTGCCTAAGGCCTTTGGCAGCGGTTTACCAACCGCACCATCTGCTCCCGTTTCCATAGACCTATGGCAGCGGTTTTAGAAGCCTATGGATGCGACTCTTGGTAGACGGATAAACCACTGCCAAAGGTACCTTGAACCGCTGCCACAAAGTCTATGGGGACATTTGTGAGTGGGAACAATGGAAGCGGGTAAAAAACCCTTAGACAGCGGTTTCATGAAGCTTATAGAGGCGATAATTGACACCTATGGCAGAGGTTGGTTGGATATGGAAGCGATTTTGGTGATATGTGGCAGCGGTTATAAAACTTTGGTAGCGGTTTGATTAATTTTTGGCAGCGGTTTAATAGAAAGGGATAGTATACTTTCACTATCCTATGGAAGCGGTTATATTTATCTTTGTCAGCAGTTCTCAAGCTTTTGGCAGCGGTTTTGTTGCTCTATAGCAGCATTTAGTGTTATATGGCAACAATTTTGTATAGCTTAGAAATGAATGATTTAGCTACGGTTTATTCATAGCACACCTATTTAATATAATTTTAAATATATATATTGAAATCATAAATTTAAAATTAACTATAAAATGAAGAAAATAAATTCAAAATATTACAATTTCATTGCATTATAGGATTAAGTACAAAAGTTTCATTACAAATATACATACATTGCCAAAAATCATCCAAAAATTTTAGACATTAACATATATTGCCAATCCATCTAGTCTATCACCTCAAATAGCAACCAAAGTATCCGCCTAAACCTACCAAACCAAAAATGCAGTACTACCCGGATGAGCAACTAGAGATCAGCACATAACCAAACCGATGTCCACTGTAGAAACAAACAAACAACCACTTCAGAAACAAAGAAACACAGATTCATATAAGAAATCAAGTATAAAATTATAAATGGTGCTTGTTTTACACTTTACAAAGATGATGTGTGCCGCTTATTAGTCAAAGAACTCTCTTAGATATACAACAACCCAAATGTACTAACAAGCAAATTCACCATTAAAAAGAATTCTAAAGGCAAGTACATATGTTAAGCACAGATATATCCATATATCCATTATCTGCCTGATTAAACCATATATGCTATCCAGAAGAGAGCAAACAAATAATTTGAAAAGCATACCTGAAAGAATTTGATGAGTCTTGGGATTGCACCAGGCCTCCCTGATAAAGTCAACTTCATAAAAGGGGAGGGGGATAGGGAGCAGAGATATAAAAAATTATACCTCGGTATCGAGAGGAAAGCACAATTGATATACATACCAAGAAAAAAATTGATCTAGCTTTGAGAAAAAATACCACTATCTTCCCATTTAAAGCCTCAGATTTTCCCTGTGTTACATCAGCATCAGCAATGAAGTTTCCCCCACATTCATCTGTGAAAACATAAAAGTACTCGCATTGGTGATTAAACAAGCAATGACAACAAATAATATAAGGAACTCAAAGAACCAGTTGCTTGCACAAAAAGATAGATGAAATATTCTAATGTTCTCATCCGGCTCACAATGATGAATAACTGTGCAATTATCTACGCTGAATATTGATCTTAAAAGACTTACATTCCAATTCAAGATACCAATATCACCAAAAACAAATGGATGTTGCTCATCACAGAAGGGGTGTAGCAGTAATGAGGAAAGAAATTAACCAATATTAAACTAGATTTCAGGTCACTGATTCATTCTCTAATTTTCTTTGCTTGGTGACAAAATCAGAGACATTAAGCCAAATATATTTACACAATATTTCCTATGATGTAATACATCAAAATTGAAAAATTAGGGGATAAAATGAACAACAGTTTACCTAACATATCAGCATATATAACTATCGCTAACCTAGCAAGTAGTTCAAGATTCTTATTTACCATTTGAACAATAAAATTATAATAATTATGCAAAATCCAGTTAACTTCATAGTTACCATTAGAACCATCATAGCTGCTTGCAGAGAAGAATCCATTCTTCATTGACATGCCTATACATCAAGGAGATGAAAATCGGATGAGCCCTCTCATTTAGGAAAAATGAAAGTAATAAATCGCCCTTAAGCATCAGTTCTCCCACCTCATTACTATATATAAATATGTGTGTGTGTGTGTGTGTGAACCCACTTCATAGTAAACTGTAAACATACCAAGGATATCAAAGACTTGCCTGAAGGCTGATTAATTTCAAGAATTTCCCCATCTTCGTGGTCTCCTTCCTTTCTACTCTCCTCATTAGCAAATATGGTAATCCCTGAAGGCTGATCTCCTTCTTCTTGCTCTTTAAAAAAATGCAAGGTACAAAAAGAATCCAGGTCAAAAATAAGTTGTGCCTACATAAGCAGGTGTAGTAGGGAAGTAAAAGGCATAAAATAGAGTCAATCGGCTAACTTAATGCAAGGAGGTGAACTGTAGAAAAATTGACATTGTTATAATAGATATGTATGAAATAGAAATTGATATGCTCTACCTCTCACGAAGCCATATTATAGTTTCCAATCAACAAAAGAAAAGGTCCATGTATGAAATAGAAATTGATATGCTCCACTTGTACTCTGTATATTTTAAAATCAACATAAGACATCATTCATGTTCAAAACCTTAAGGAGATCTTCCCTCCTGGATTACTAACCAAAGTGACACTTTCTTGAGCAAAAATGTAACTCATCTAGCTAGCCTAGCTCAACAGCCCGCTCTGTACTCGACAATCATTTTGTTAACAAGAACATCCTTTAAAAAGCATTATATTCGAAAGAAGCTTTAACAAACACTAGTATTATTCAGCTAACTACAACCATTGCTGGTCTCTGTATAGAGAAAACGAAAGAGGGACCTATACATGACACGACTTACCTAGATATCCAGGAAGATAGCCAATTTCTCGCATTCTGTGCAACCAAGGAAGAGATTCAAGTTCCTGAACATACAAAAGATTTCATGGCTCATAAACTCAAGAAAGAGGTTATGCTTAGGTGGGTAAAATCAAATTCATAAAACAGTTAATCAATTCTGATGAACTAATCCCGGGCAGAAACCACTGTATAATTCTGCAGCCAATAATGGCATACAAACCATATATGGGTCTATATCCTCGAGCAACAACTGTATAATTAACTTAGCTAAATTCAAGAATGAAAGAGAAATGAAACAAGAAAAAGCTGCTTCTTCATTTCCATTTGAAAGATCAAGAAATAATGTTGGTGAATGGGATCTGTGACTAGAAGCATTAGACATAAATTAACATTAAACCCTCAGAAGTAAACAATCAGAGCTCCAAAGGATTAGTCTTTACACTTTCCATTTAAAGCCAATTGAAGCAGCTCAGCGCCATCAAAATAAGGAAAAATGAATGAATAATACAGAGTAGCTAGAAGCAGCAGCAGCAGAAGTACAAATACAAATTAATATGCATATAAGAATTTAGGATAAGATAGCTCACTCTCCCACCAAATTTGGTGAGTTTGCAAGTTAGGCAGCCCTTCCCTTAGTCTTCTCAGTTTGGTAAAGAGAATACTTCTTTGTTCAGCAGACAAGGGTGAGCTCTCCTAGGCGGACATTCTTAACTCTCCTAGGTGTAGAAGTGAATCTTATCACTTATTTAACCATGAATAAAAGAGTTACCTAACAGCAAAGACAATGATCACACACATGTATCAAGCATGAATCCTAAAATCATCAAAGAGAACCATGAAAGAGAACCACAAAATCTAAGCCCACAACATCAGACATAATCACATAATATATGTATTTTGCTTGTATATATAATGTTATTTCTGAAACACAACTGAAAAAGTAGACATGCAAGGGGAATGGAGGAACTAAATAAATGAACAAAATATGAGGAAAATATATAAATGAATAAATAAATGAACAAAATTCCTACTTGCCAGCATAATATCTAATACATAAAAAAAAAGAGCAAACAATTGCCAATCAAGCATAAGAAACCTTCATTAAGAAAATAGAGGCAACCCACTTCATAGTAAACTGTAAACTGTAAACATACCAAGGATTTCAAAGACTTGCCTCATAAAATTAGTTGCATGAGAAAACTTAGGAGAATCATCACTGATATGGTCCAAAATAAAATAAAATGATAATGTCACTAGCTTTGAATAAGGGGACTCTCTTTTGTTTTTGTATGAATATTGTTAATTTCATCAAAACTGACATTATATTTTCAACAGCAAGATCGATCTAATGCTTAAAAAGTAGATATTCCCAATTTTTATTTTCCTTCAAAAGAACAAGCAAAGCCACAATCGAAGCCAAATTTCCCAATCAATCTTATTCCAATCCCAAATTCCTCACAATTAAATCCCGAATTCATACAGACATTACCAAATTTCTCAACTTTTAGCAAATTAGGAAAACCCTAGAAATTGGGAGTTTTTAAGAAACTCACATCAAGGGCTTCAATGGAGGAGTGAGGAGAGAAAGGTGGCCAGAGAAACTGCCTGAAGCTGCTACTGGCTTGGCCTGGGCTGCTGCGAGTGCGGCTAGCTGCTCAGGCAAGGCGCTCGGTGCTCGCAAGGCCTGCTGCTCGCGCGAGGAAGAAGGACGACCATGGAGTGAGGGAGTTTGAGTAGCGAGACAGCGAGAACAAGAGAGGAGCAAGAGCGGGCTGCATTGGTTGAGAGCTTGAGCTCGATTTTGACGGGGAAGAAGCGGGTGGGTTTGAGGAAGAAGAGGGTGGCGTCGGACTGGGTTTGAGGAAGAAGAGGGTGGATCTGAGAGGGGGGACGAGAACGGAGTGTTTTATTTGTTAGGCGGCCCTTCAAAATTTTGGGGAAAAATTAAGCGGGTCAGATATATTAAACCCGCCAATTCGACGAACCGCTGCCTTAGATCATTTTTTTAGTGGGTTTTGGTGAACCGCCGCCATAGCTTTTATCACTTGAATGAACCGCTGTCAAAAGATACTTGGACCGCCTCTATAGGTATAAGTTTTAAAAACCGCTGCCTAAACCGCCTCCATAGACTAATCCAATTCCAACTTCGTAAAATACCCCTAAACCGCTGCGGCAAACCGCTGCCTAATTGAACCGCTGCCAAAACCGCTTCCTCTACTCGAAATTATAGTAGTGTAATAAACTAATTCAAACAAAAATTGTTAACTTAAAGAAATTGCAAATAACCTAACTAAATTTAAACTAAACAAAAGAAACAGTGTTAACTTAAGCAAATTTAAACTAATGAACTATCGGTGGAAGGGAATAAATTAACTAAATCTAAGCTAATGAAGTAACAGCGACAGTATAACAAAGAAAGCGAAGAAAGCAAGGTGCGAGGCTGGCACACGCTTGTTGGACGCGACCGAGCACACAGGAGAGAGCTCCTCAAGGTGTGCGGACGCGGAACGGTGACGCGGGTCAGGTTGCCGGATGGACTCGCTGGGGCGAGAGCGAAGGCCAACGTGAGAGAGCGATCGAGGCGAGAGCGAGCGTACGCGAGGGCGAGACAGCGAGAGGCGAACGCTGGGACTGAGAGCGATATCGCGGCGCGACGAGGAAGCGAGCGCGAGAGACAGGAGAATGCGAGGACGGAAGCGAGAGCCAAGGGCGCTCCTGGCGCCAAGCGCCGAAGCCGGGACGCCTGCTTCCAGGAACCAAGCGCCGGATTCCTCTTCCTGGTTGCGCTCTTGGGTTTCATCAATGAACAATGTGACAGTGATGATTAAGGACGATGGTGATGATTGTGTTTGGATGAGTGCCGTAGAACATAAGAGCCTTTGGATTGATAATCGAGAACCCTTTAATCCTATAGGTTTCTCAATTCTATTCGATCTGATTAATTCAAAGGTGCATAACATCAATTTATAGAAAACTTATGAGAGATCTAACCAATCCTTCCTTGCAAAGGAAAGGGGTTTGGATAGATTAATTCTATCTAAAGATAAATAAAAATAACCCTAAAATAAATATTTCATAATAAGATAAATGTTTCCTAACTTGGTGGCCAAGGATTATATCTAGAAGAGATATAATTAATTCCACCTTATTTATCTAAATTGCATAAAATAATAACATAGATAATTAATGTCATAGAACTCGGCCCACAAGAGCCCACTCGGCCAAGCCCATCAAATCCACTCGACATGTCTTGGGCCGAGTGACATGTGTGTCTTGATCAAGGCGGGTGTTGACGAGTCTTCATGAGCTCCGAGTGTGGACGCAAGCTCACTTCCGGTGTTGGTGGTGTAACCTTGAGCCAAGTGATCCAGGGTGGCTTGAACCCTTGCTCTAAAGTTCCATGGTGACGGACAAGAAAGACTTTAGTTGCAATTTGAATCTTCTTGGCCCTTGCACGAGTGACAGGACCATCGAATGGAACCTTCATGTTGTCCTCAATGTCACCAGGAGTCATCGATAATTGCACGACATCAATATTAATATTGTTATGTTTCAAATATTTTCAAAAAAATAACAATTGTTATGTAAGTAAATGTTCAAATTCTTAAAATACCAAATTAGTTTTCACAACTTACATCTTCCCCCCAACTTAAAGGTTCATTGCTGAGATTTTTTACACTTCAAAATTTCTATTTATATCATGAATCTTATGTTAAACATTATGGTATTATTAAGCAAGTGCTCGAATTCTTAATCCTCTTTTACACTATATAGTTTCCATGAAATATAAGATATGCTAAGTAAAATAGGCATACATATATATAATTAAATATTTGTCTTTTTTTTTTTACGCAGAATAAAATTTAGGTTGGGTCGGCCGCAGCAGAACTCCTTCCTAGCGCATCCTTACGGATGTGAGCACAGAGCTCTGGATCGTCGCCGTAGCTTTCGTCGGCAGGGGATGCAAGTGCACTGCGCACGAGATAGTCAGTCACTACATTTGATTCCCTGAAAATATGACGGATAGCTACATAAGAGAAGGACGAAGTATCTAAAAGAATATCAGATTGAAGTAGGTCGATATTCCAGGGGCATTTCCACTCCCCTATGAGAGCTTTAATAACTAGTAGGTTATCACCCTCGATCAGGAGGTTACGAATATTCAGCTGTTTAGCCCGAAGAATCCCCATTTTGAGGCCGAGGTTTTCAGCAAAGGCGACCGAGACGTTGATGCACGTGTCTCTACCAATGGCAACAACCCTGCCACACCAGTCCCTTATAACGAAACCGTAAGAAGACGAAATCCCTTGTCTTACAGAACCGTCAAAATTAAGCTTGTAGCAATCCATCAACGGCTTGTCCCATTGCCCTAATCGGTTTTGCCCCTTACCCCTAGCCGAGACTGAGGGATAACGACGAGCAGAAAGAACGGGGAGGTTCGCCTTAGGCGGAAATTATCAATATGAATAAGATTAGGGGAAAAAAAGGTTGAAAATAATGTGAATTCAAGCACTACACTAAATAAAAGAAAAAATAAATCAAAGATACTAAGGCGTAAAACAAATTGGAATTTTGACAAAGAAAAGAGAAAACGATAAGTAAAGCACCCCACCCATTAACCCTAACACCACCGCCACCCACAAATCCACCACCACCACCACAACCCAGCCCCCATGTCCGCCACCATCTCCCTCTACCTCTCCGTCCGGCGACCTCCCCGGCGACCTCGCCACCCCCGGGTGCCCGTGTCCTCGCGGTTTCTAACCTCGTCAAACCCTAAATTTTGGATCCATCCCCCAAATCCGTTCCCATATGTCTAAATCGGATGGTTTTGTGTCCGATTTTAAGTTTCCCGCCTTTGATTTCACTGGTTTTGGCCGCCAATTTGGTTTTCGGTGCCCCGGTTTCCGCTGGCTACTGGTGCCCTCAATCTCGCCCACCCTTCTATTGCGGTGCTCTTCGTATTTAACTTTGAATTTGAAGCGAGATGCACTTGCAGGGATTTTATAATGAAGGGATGTTTCCTTATAGTCGTTAAGGCTCTGGAATGGTTCTGAGGAGAAAGACTAATAGCTAGGAATGCATGCATGACATGAGACTAGAGTTGGCTGCGCATTTACTTGCATCAAACTCGCAAGCCTCAAAAACCGTCACCTTATATAATTAATATAACTGTCACTTAAAGTCCCAATGCAGTGGTTTTGAACAGCCGGTCATTCCCATATCGCAAACTGACTTGACTATATATTGTACGTGATTTACGATTCCTGTTTTGGAAACATCAAGAACAACCGTACAACAACACACAAATTAAGAAAAGAAATTTTGTAAGAAACACAAACAAATCAAACTCGGTCGATCAGATCGAGCGTTACTAGCCTGCATATATATATATATAGTCGTCCATGAAAAAGGATGGCGCACGGTCAGGGCCTGCCATTACCAAAGGCAAGAAGGGCGATCGTCCAGGGCCTCCAATTTTGTGGGGCCTCGAAATATTATTTGTGTTTTGTTATATAAAACTAGTTAGAACTAAATAACACTGATGTGCTTGTGGTCTAGTTGTTTGAACGCTCGTGCTTCTTTCTTTTATTTCTCAAAACCCCGGGTTCGAACTGCCCCGTTCCCCTTTCTTCTGTTTTTTTTTGCTGCTTTACTTATCTTTTTTTTTATTAGGAAATAATTCGAGAGTCGGACATGCCTGGCAACTGGAGAGGCCGACGAAGTCGATCGGCAGACGGTGAAACAGTTACTACATATAAAAAGGTGCAACAACAACAAAGTGGGAGGCATAAAACCCGGACGAGCAAGCGAGCTAAACCCGTACATGCTGGACACAACATAGACAAGAACTGATGCCAACCATCCCCAGACGGCGACACCGTTGGCCAGTGGTATAATAGGAGCCAGCCCTGTGAGCAGTGAAGACGATCCTCTAAGGAATTTCCTACACGCGAAGTCGCCTCGATACACACCGCCACGACCACATCCAATACCGACACCAGTTGCCAGAGCTCCAACACGGAAGAGGAATGCCAAGAGCAACCGGGTTCACAACCAAGACCCACCCTAGAAGACGCGCACCTTGAATTCCTTTCAGACGAAAGAGAATTTATTCAAACCCTAATGGGATTTTCAAACCCTTACGGGAGGCCCTTTCGGGGTATGCTCAAAGATGGGCTTCAACCCTTTCGTGATTTTTTTTTCTTTCAAAATCCCCAAATTAGGGCAATTCTGGAATAGGGAATTGTGCGATTAAGAACTCCGAGATATGGGTTTTAGATGGTTGAGTGGAAGGTTAGGACTTGAGCTTAGGATATTGAAGTCAATTGATCCCTAGATGGCTTGGTGGCGTAAGAGTTGGGAGACCTAGTAATTGGTTTAGGATGCAAGCCTTAAATTGCGGATAGTTATAAGGCTAGAAAGGTTGTGTACTAAGAGGAATGCAATCGTATTTAGAAATAGTATCATCTTTGAGTTGGTAGACCTAGGTGAGGTTGATCTTGATGCGAGAGACGAGGAGTAGTGGTCGTGCAGTATTGTGTTTGGTGGTTATAGATAGGGTTTCTTGAAGATGTGATCTAGTGTATGCTTTACTTAGAGCCGAGTGTTGTGCGAATTCTATGCTATATCTGAAGTTGATTCTCTGAGGTATTGTCATACCATAGTGAGCTGTTAGTACTAACAATAGTTGTCCCTTGAACTTGACGAAATACTAGTGTGTGGAAGTACCTGTTTTCCTCTAATGTGTTCATGATTGATAGTTAGCGGAAGTATGATGTGATTTATCTGGTTGTCAAGATGTGCAACTTTTGTGATATGATGTGATGAACCCTACTTTGTGTGATACTGTGCTAGATATGTTATGGTATATGATTATCTTTGACATGAGAATGAACCGTTTATAAACGTGTGATACGATTGCTATGTTACATGATGCCATGAATTGGAATTGCTAAGATGATAGAACTGATTTGAGATGAAAATTGATTCTGACTTGGAACCTAGGAAGGAAATATGGGATTACCCTTAGAGGTGGATGTTTCCACATCTTGAGTTCTGAAATTGCTTGATTAGCGTCGGATTTTAAAGGATTTTAAACAGTGATTTAAAGGGGGGAAAAAAGACTAACTTGGATTTTATCGCGATCGAGAATTTCAATGATTTTGAGGCCAACCCTTTTCGAATTGAGGTAACATTCTAAAACTTTTCGGCCCGAGCTTGCATTATAACGCCCCACGAAGTGGATACAAGCATTTTATAGGAACCCTTATAGATTGCTTGCTAAGACCTAGTGGTGATGCTATGATGCTTTTTGAGTTATGATATAACTGAGAAGTCGGGGTAATGAGGTGGTAAGGGTCCTCTCTCCTCTGCAACTTTACTGTTGTTGTTTCACTTCGAAGAAGAAGCAATTGGGTGGGGGTTTATTTGCAGGTTGACATGTAAGCAGTTAGTTTTAACTGGACACCCAAAGCAAAACGACATTCCGCCCTACTCAATTCCCAATTCCAATTTCCGAATATCTCTTTCTCAACCTCAAGGACACAGTCTTACTAGAAATCTCAACGACATCCTTGCCTAGCTACCAATCTTTCCTCAAAGGCTCATCTCACATTCTCAAATACTTCAATAACCACAATAACCTCCAATCATAAATCCCGATTCATTCTCTATGCTAAAATCATCCAACAACTCATCTAGAAATCCTTCACTCACGAATCCTCCAAGCATTATCAATCTCATCTAAGCAACCCAAATACTCATCACACATACAACCTGATGTGAACAACCTAATCTCCAAGATCGATAATCTCCCAAACAACATCATACTACTCATCCTTAACACTTCCTCAACCCCATCCTTTATCAAAATCGCTCCCAATCACAGCACATACATCCTAGTCCCGGATTCTATGATCCCTTAGACCTTTCTTAACCGATCAGCCTTGACGTCGCTCACGGTCCGCTCCTAGACTATCTAGACACTCTCTCGTAGTACACTAACTCGCCTATCAACACATCCCGTAAAGAATCTCTCCGATCCACTCTTAACTCACTCATCCACCTCTAGAACTACACTACCCGCACACGCTATTGCCCCACACTACCTCTAACGAAGACCTTTCCCTCGAAATCTCGCCATGCTAACTCCACTCTTCACCTAAGACCTACCTGGAAGCTCAAATATACTCACTGAACACTATCTCCGACAAGCCATAACTCACTCGACTCTACCCAAGCTAACACATGCTTCATGCATTCCATCTCGCATATCCAATGACCAACTCGAACACCTCAATCTACCTGCGATTTCCCGATCCGTCTCACCAAGGAAAACACTCGACTCATTCCCAAGAAGAATACACCACCACATATATAACCCATAACCGATTACTAGCAGGTCAGTACACTTAAGCATATAGGCACATCATCAAAAACACAAGTTAGTCAGGTAATCATTCACTACCAGTTCAGCTTATCAGTCATCAAACCTCAATTTAGTTAGTTCCAAGCCTATCGCACGACACCGATTCCAGATCGCATAGGAGAGATCACAATTCGGACGAAGAACATCATTCCTTGAGTCATCTAGGAGGATTACGTCTGCAACCGCCATCTTCGAAAGGTGTCCTTTCTTTGGTGACGTCGGTCCTAGGGTCCATGGGCCATGGGCCCACCACACTTCCGTTGCGCCACTCTAGTGCCACTCGATCGCTCGTTTTCTCTTCTATGTCGACGTCCATCAAGGGGATCGCGATGGGTTAGAAGACACGGAGATAAGGGAGGGCAAGGGAGGACAACACGACTTCCTTAAGGATTCAGACACAGACCAGAACTAGAGATGAGGAGACTCAAGGCAAGACGCAGACTCGAGAGTTACAACAATGCCCTTAGGGTATTATATGAGGTTACAAGTGCGGCAAACAAACGCATAGCAATCACGAAATATCTCAATCATATTATTCCACACTAGCATTTACCTAGTAATAGGAATAGCGTCCTATGCATTCATAACATGTTCACATAATTAGCTTTGCATGTATGCGGATAAACTAAAAACTTATCATCTCATGCACTAATCATGCTTGACACATTAAGATCATGTATGCACTAGCCGACAATAGACATATGCAACATAAGTTATATATGACATAGCGAGCATTATAGGACATCACATGTATGATTCATTACTCATTAAAGTATACACATAAACAGGTCAAACAATGTGGGTTCAAGGTAAGCATGTTAAGATGCACTCTAATAATCATGTCTGAGAATATGCCTAAGTCAATTGGGCATAGCAACTATCACATCAAATACAACCATGAACATGTATTATGACAAGTATGGCACATAATTGCATGATGGTCAATAATTAGGAGATGTATATCCTGCATGATACTACCAACACTCATTAAGAAAATACATAGTCAATGAGGTTCAATTTGATTAACTTAACATGCTCAAAAATTCATTTCTCATGGCACTCATACAAAGAGGGTTGACCACACTATCATGGACCTAATTCATGGGAAGATAATAATCATGGAAATTCATACATGCGACACATATACTCATTCACAATTGCAATCATGCAAGATATCAGACAAGTCATGCTGAAATATATCAATGCATTATGTCATGCAATCATAAGGTGGGCTACTATCATAACCTGACAGAATTCTCCAAGGGCAATCACTGACTCAACACCCTGGTTCCCCGTGGGACACTAGTATGACTCACTCGGTATGACACAAGGAGATTCACATTGTTTCCGAGAGAAGAGGGTAGAATTTGTGTTTGGACTCTCATTGTAAGAAGACACAGTTGACCGGTAAAAAAAATCGAGAAGGATAACTCCATATAAGACAAATCACTTCTAACTCGAAATTGTTTCATTGATCACCCTCCCTAAAATACTCATGAATTTCCCATATCCGACACATCCCCAGAAGTAGCTAGTTGACCGATCCAAATTTTCCCGTGGAAGGCACCAACCTTATATACGAGATTCGATAGAAGCATCGATGATGGGATCTCAAGCGGGACTCAAAACGGGGAGAGCGGAAGCTCCTCGACCCTCGCTAACATGCCTAGATGCTTTGGTGGGATAGACGACTGAGTCAGAATCATCAAGGGGTTTGAATTAGGGAAGGGTTATTCTGACAAGACAGGAATTCCGGCTACATAAGGACAAGGTTTCCTCCCGCTATCCCGTTCACACAATCAGTTATTTAAATATTCAAATTAAGGCATATTGATTAGTTCTTTAGCTTAAGCACAATAGCACTCAGCATGGAAGAATTCAACGGAATTAATATGATCCTCTTCGAGGAGGATCGCCCTCGGGCCACGTTAGATATAAAACGCACAAGCACAAAGACGATCTATGTCGTACTTTGAGGGACAACAAACCGGAGGGGCAAATACCTCACGACCTCTAGCCCAAGCTACTCCAACCCTCGGGCTCCTTGGAGTCTTCAAAACCCATATGTAAAAGAAAGATAGTATTTTGCCTATCTATTCCCAACTACATCCAATAGGGACGGCCTAGCGCCTTTACTATCCCATCGTTTCCCTTTGTTTTATTACCGGATTTATTGAGTCAAGTTCATATTTAGTCCATTTGAGTTAGCCATATTAAATTCATTTTGCCCTTTCTAAAACATTTTGGAAAAACATTTGAAAACCTTGGGCCATTTCCAAAACCACTTCAACCTATCATACTCGGTTTGCATAACCTGCGCTTTGATACCATCTTTGCAACGGCCCGGGATTATGATTCCCGGGTTACGTTTCGAGGGATGAAACGCCTCGTTAGGATCTTGCGCCCCGAGTACAGGTTGAAGGTTTGAAATTCTATCCTAACATTTTAAAGTGGGATTTCATACCCAAAATTCGAAGGGATCGTTGGAATCCCCGGGGAAGTCCCCTGTACCTGTCATAAGTCTAAGCGTGGAAAACCAAAGGTCACACAAATAGCGGAAGTAAAGCATAATACAAAGGGGTGCCACGGCAGAGCCGGGTCAAAATATGATCAACCATTCAAATTCGAGCCGTAATTAAATTGGTGAAGTTGGAATCTCAACTCTCTCTTTCCGCCATGTTAGACCCAGCGGTCATGGACTCAAATCAGCATCAACAGTAGTAAGCATAACGGATACCTAAAAAATTTGATATGGGGCGGGATCAGATCGATGCCCACTTTAGCTCTGCATCCCAACCCTAAGCACACATATACGCTATACCTAATAAAGATGCTTCTAGATGCATGGCGGAATATTAACACACTAACATGCTCCTAGGATCAAGTGCATAATAATAATAAGGCCTTATCACAGAATACCAAGTGGTATATCCCTCTCCTACCTCCACCCCCTTCCGATAGGGCGGAGACTGGCCAGCTCGTGAATGCATTCCATCATAATCGGGCGGCACGCATGCCTAACCCGCTCCACAATAAAGCCCGCATGCATCTCATAATATAAGGAAGTTCATGACTCGATTGACTCAGGACAGGACCCGATGAGACTAGGTCGTCCTATAACCCTAGCAATGACTCTAGTTACTTCACAGATAACGGCCGTTCTGTTTACATACACATAAAGAAATAGAATGCTCAACGGTCGATGCAACCTAGCATGATACTACATGGCATGCTGATCATGAATGCAAGCACCTAGTATATCATGCACCTAAAGCAGGGAATAGCTATATTCAATATGAGTAAGCTCCGAAGAGACTTACCTGGCGGTGCAGAACAGCAAGACAAGCATTACGATAGATTAAAGATCACCTAGATACATATCATAACGTCCATATAAGTCTACATTTAACCATCCAATCCCGCAAGCACACATCACTCAGTAAAGTATAACTACATCATAATCATCATCTCATCAAGTTCAACCATTCATCATTTCATCACATTCCATAAGACCATATCATTCTCATCATCCCATTTCGCCACATTCGTATATTTGAAATAATACTCATATATCCGCATGATCGTATATCTCCAATTTTCATCATATTAATCATAGCTCATGAGGCATAAGTCAAACGACACGAAATTCTAACATCTCATCATGCCGTTAGTCATTCATTCATGCCATTAATTCACACAATCATGCTATTAGCCAATCAATCATATGAACATGCTAGTTAGTCATCGATCACATAATTCCCCAAGTTATTCCCGAAACCGCTTCAAAATCCGAATCAACTAGTTAAAAATTTCGATCCTTGAAAACGCTCTTCAAATTCCTTCTTCAATTTAATTCTGATAATATACTTTAAATCCCCATACTTTCAAGGTCATTACTTATTTATTTTCAAATACTCTTAAGATATGTTATTTTATCAAAATAACCAACCGTTTTAGTTAATAACATCAGCACTCTTAAAATTATCAAATCCGATCCCTTTAGTTTGTTAAATACCAAAACCGACCCTCCTATTTTGGAAAACCCCAAAACCGAACATATTGTTTTCCTGTTCTCAAAAACCGAAATCATTTGGGAGAATAGGCCCCAAAGCTTTTGAATTTTTGGTCTTTAAAACAAATTAGGCCCAAAACACTTTTGTTATTCTTAAAACACCAAATTTCAACCCACCAAAAATTAGGCCCAAAAGCCAATTCACTTTTCCTTGCAAATTGGAATCCGAAATCAGCAAAAGAAATGGGAACCCCCCCCCCCCCCAATGGCTGAGTTGGCAAGGAATGGGGCCCCCAGGTAAAGGAGACTTTAGGGAGTACTGTTCATCATCACTAACTCCCTCTTCTATGTTCGAAAAGAACCGGGACAGAACGAGAGGAGGTTTGGTCGGCGGCGTCAGCTTCCGACCACCCAATCCCACTGCCCGACACGTAAATACAGAAGGAAAGGAAGGAAGGAAGGAGGAGGAAGGAAGAAGCTCATCGAGGATCGATCTTCGCCGGAAGGTTTCGAGGTCGCCGGAGTCGAATTCGGTTCGTCGGAGCTAAGTACTTGCCGGAAACGACCTAGGGAGAGTTGAAGGGGGTTAAGGTCTTGCCTTTATGCCAATTGAAGGTGAAAGGAAGGGAAAGGAGGGAGATGAAGTGCTCACCGAGCCCAAACGTGAAACAGAAGAGGAGAATGGCGGGGCTGCAACTGTTGGCTCCGGCTCTCCGGGGGCTTTCTAGGCGGATCGAGGACGTTGAGGTGAGCGTGAGGAACTCTTGGGAGGTGGCTCGTAGAGGAAGGTCCAAGGATGAGGGTGCAGCGCTGCCTTCAAATGGAGAACAGGGCTCGACTGTTTCTTCGCGGATCTCCGAGCTCCGGGGTGGCTCGGTGCGTCCGGACAGAAGTGACGGGAAGGGGAGTTCGAGTGGGGTTGTTTGGGTTCGTTTGGCCGCCGAACAGAGGAAGCAAGGCAGGGGAGTTGGGGATGTTGCTGGTGGCTGCCAGAAATAGGAGGTGAAGAGATAAGGTTTGTGTTTGATTTCTTATGGTTGCTTTTGGAGGGTTTGTGGGTTTATGAAAGTGGGAATCAGATAAAAAGAAAAGGGAACAGATCTTGGGGCTAGTTGTAGTCGGACAGAGGAGAGAGTGAAGGATAGCCTGGCATTTTGCCAATTTAGGAGAAGAAAGAAAATAGGTAAGAGAGGGAGAGGATAAGTATTACCAAAGTAAGAGAAGATGAGTTGGAAATTGGAATTGGTCAATTATGGGGATCAAGTGTAGAAAATGGATAAGAATGGGTTAAAAGGAGACGGAGATTGTGGTCCCGAAGTCAGAATTTCGTTCGATGAGTTTTAAAATCCGATTTAAGGAGTTTTCCGTTAAATTCCACTTTTAAATTCATTATAATAATGTTTTTTTTTTCCGAAAAATTAAGATTTAAAAATCCGAGCCATTACATCATCCACCTCTAAAAACAAGTCTCGTCCCCGAGACTAAAACCAAAACAAGGTAGGGGATGAAGTTGAAATAGGTGAGTCCAAGGACCATTCCATTGATCCCGTAAGCGCCTCATAAGTGCCCCTATGAGATTCTCACAGTATCGTCGTCATGATCATAATACCACCGATAGGTCGTAGCGAGAACGTGATATGGGCCCTTACCACCTCATTACCCCGACTTCTCAGTTATATCATAACTCAAAAAGCATCATAGCATCACCACTAGGTCTTAGCAAGCAATCTATAAGGGTTCCTATAAAATGCTTGTATCCACTTCGTGGGGCGTTATAATGCAAGCTCGGGCCGAAAAGTTTTAGAATGTTACCTCAATTCGAAAAGGGTTGGCCTCAAAATCATTGAAATTCTCGATCGCGATAAAATCCAAGTTAGTCTTTTTTCCCCCCTTTAAATCACTGTTTAAAATCCTTTAAAATCCGACGCTAATCAAGCAATTTCAGAACTCAAGATGTGGAAACATCCACCTCTAAGGGTAATCCCATATTTCCTTCCTAGGTTCCAAGTCAGAATCAATTTTCATCTCAAATCAGTTCTATCATCTTAGCAATTCCAATTCATGGCATCATGTAACATAGCAATCGTATCACACGTTTATAAACGGTTCATTCTCATGTCAAAGATAATCATATACCATAACATATCTAGCACAGTATCACACAAAGTAGGGTTCATCACATCATATCACAAAAGTTGCACATCTTGACAACCAGATAAATCACATCATACTTCCGCTAACTATCAATCATGAACACATTAGAGGAAAACAGGTACTTCCACACACTAGTATTTCGTCAAGTTCAAGGGACAACTATTGTTAGTACTAACAGCTCACTATGGTATGACAATACCTCAGAGAATCAACTTCAGATATAGCATAGAATTCGCACAACACTCGGCTCTAAGTAAAGCATACACTAGATCACATCTTCAAGAAACCCTATCTATAACCACCAAACACAATACGGCACGACCACTACTCCTCGTCTCTCGCATCAAGATCAACCTCACCTAGGTCTACCAACTCAAAGATGATACTATTTCTAAATACGATTGCATTCCTCTTAGTACACAACCTTTCTAGCCTTATAACTATCCGCAATTTAAGGCTTGCATCCTAAACCAATTACTAGGTCTCCCAACTCTTACGCCACCAAGCCATCTAGGGATCAATTGACTTCAATATCCTAAGCTCAAGTCCTAACCTTCCACTCAACCATCTAAAACCCATATCTCGGAGTTCTTAATCGCACAATTCCCTATTCCGACAAGCTTAACAACTCGATCCACTACTAAGGCGCCCTATAAGTCACACTCTCGTCCTACTGTCATAGGGGTTCCCTACCAGTCCCATTTCACCCCTTAAGAGAAGTCCCAAATCCTCAACCGAACTTCACTCTCGATCGACCTCGATCCTCAACCGAGCTTGTACTTCTTGCCACGAGGCATTGAGACGACAATGGCTGTCGTGGTTGTCAAGAAGAGGCCGCACATCATCATCAAATCCATAACTGAAATTGACGGAAATCGATCAACCTAGGGTTTTGGGGATCGATTGAATTGGTTTCATCAAATTAAAATCCAATCTCCGTTTGTGGAATATCAAATTTGTCTCACTATAAATCAAACCGTATATTAAAATCCACAATAAGAGAAATTAAGTTATGTACGAGGCAAATGCCAAATGCTAGAAGGAAGAAGATGATGGAACCGAAAGGGATTAATTAGGAACAAGGCCATTTTAGATTGACTTTTACCTAATTTAAATTATTTAACAAACATTTAATGGGGATTTTAATAGCAATTCATGGAAGAAAATGTAATTTGAATTTATAAATAATTGTTTTATTATTCAAGGGATAGATAACATATTTTAAAGATGTGAGGGATATATAACTTGAGAAAACCCTTTTTTCCACGCGCAACTACGCAAGCTCTTCCTTTTCACTAGTTCTCGCCGTTAATTCGACCATGCAAAACCCTAGCAACAATTGCGTACACTCCAATTCGAGTTGCACGGCTCCTTCGTCGTTGCACTCACAAACACTGGCCTGTTTCTCCCTGTCGCCGCCTCGCCGATGTCGCCGCCTCCCCGAGTCGCCGGTGTCGCAGACTCCCGCCTCCCTTTCGCCTTCGTTTGCGGTCTGCATCCTCATCTCCATCGTCGGACTCCAGTGTCCTCATCTTGGTCGTCATCGTCGGGTAATTTCCGATCTCCGATTAGGATTAAGTCTAGGTTTACCTGCCTCTGTCTGTTCTTCGTTCCTGTTATTGTCAATTCATTTTCGGCGATTTTTTCAATCCCTTCCTCGGTTTTGTCGGTTGGAAAGTCGATTTCGTCTGATGAATTTCGTTTGATTTCCTTTATGAAGTTTTAATTTTTGCTTTCGTTCTGTGTATTCGGTGTTGGATGCAATTTAAACTTTTGGCTGATCGAGCATCGATGAAGATTACCTTGTAAATGTTATCCTTGCACATTGATTGCTAGTGATGAAACTCCAGGGGGAATTTTCTTACCTGAGATGCTCTCTTCTTTCAGTTTTTACCACAGCTTATTGAATTTTTGTTTGGAGAAAAAAAAGGCTTCAACTTTTAAGGCGGCGATTGGGGGGTTTTGAAACTTTTGCACTGAAATTTGATTCTTGTATTGTTAACAACATCATTCGTATGTTAATTACCACATCTATATATTTACCATTTCAGGAATAGATTGGAAAAAATCAATAAGTTCCTTGCTTAAATCGAAAAGTTTGGAAAAATCAATAAGTGCCTAGAAGGATTATGCCGCTTAAGTGATGAATGATGTTTTATAAGTTTAGGTTTTCGTCATTCCAAAGTTTTTCCTTGTTTGCAGACTACAATACCTTCATCTCTACTCCCTCACTGAATCAGCGTGGATGTCAAATTCGGTCAATTTCATCAAAGGTGAATCATCAGATTTCAGCGAATCTCAATTATCATGGTGCGGGAATCGATATCTGTCAGACCTCGACTAAGAATGTTGTATCCGAAAAGGATGAAGAACAAGGTTCTGCAATGTGTGGTTCAAGGGCTCTGAGACCAATAATTCTCAGGCCAGGAATGGTGTTATTGAAGGAATACCTGACACTAGATGAACAGGTATATTATATATGCATACCATCATGTTGAATCGATACCGATCTTTGATTGATTTTGATGCAAAACTTTCTACAGGCCTCAATCGTGAGAGAGTGTCGACGCCTAGGCCTCGGTCCAGGGGGGTTCTACAAGGTCACTCCTCGTCGGCTCCTGATGTGCCTGGGTCGGGATTGGGATCCTGAAACAAGCAGATACAACAAAATCCGAAGATTTGATAGGGCTCGAGTGCCTAACATACCTGATGAGTTCCTCGCCATGGTTAACCGGGCAATGACAACTTCTCGAGATTGTATGGGTAAGGAATACGGAGCAATGAATGTGGAAGGCCTCCTTCCTAAGATGTCGCCACAAATCTGTCTTCTCAATTTCTACACATCGGAAGGTCGACTTGGTCTCCATCAGGACCGTTCTGAGAGCCGAGAGTCTCTTGTTGAAGGGATACCGATCGTCTCCTTCTCAGTAGGAGACTCTGGAGAGTTCTTCTATGGTGATGGCAGGGAAATACACAATGCGAACAAGGTGGTTCTCGAATCAGGAGACGTCCTTATATTTGGTGGTCCTGCCCGGCATATCTTCCATGGCGTTCAATCGATCATCCCGCGCTCTGCTCCGGATTCCTTGATCAAGGAGACGGGTCTTCGCCCTGGACGCCTCAATCTCACATTCAGACAATTCTGAGGATTTGAACATATGCTTCAATGTGTCTATGCATGGTTTGATTAGTTGGATTTGGTTCTATTGTTACTTTACTTTGTTGTGGATAAAGTAGTTTTGAATTTGATATTTAATTTGAAAATCTATTGCTCAATTGCAAAGTTGCTGTCATGGAGCTAGTTAGAGGAGATAGATTGCAGGATGTGTAACGACAATTGTCAATGTGGTTTTTGCTCCGTTATGAGCAACCGATTTTACATTGAAGGATGCAAGACACGCGCCTCCTCTCGGTGCAAGTGCAAGTCGTCGAGGGAGGTTAGATGGCTCAGGAGAATGACTAAGTAGAAGTCGTCGAGGGAGGTTAGATGGTCCGCATTACTGTTGTATCTATAAAATTTCGTCTATATATTTACCGGTTCAGGCTGGAGCGAAATTGATCTAGGAAGGAAGCACAAACGGCACAGATCACCTTCCTTTTCACACAATAAAAAGATTGGTCCTCATGAGTTCATCTAAGCGACGTTAAGTTTCGCGAACTGGAGCAAAATTGATCTATGAACAAAAACAAAACAAAAAAAATCTTTGCAATGGAAAAAAATGGGTTATAAAAGAAAGAAAGTAAATTCATGTCTGATGGGTCCAACCCAACTATACTCACATGAGATTGGGCCAGCCCAGTATCAGTACTAATCCACATCTAAATCCTTTTTTTTTGTTTGTTAAATTATAATACTAATGATATCATTTTTAATATAAAATGAATCTATAAAGTAAAATTTACTAAGTTTTTTTTTTATCTAAAAAATATGGGTGATTTTGGTAGAGGCCCTTTAAAACTGTACTGTTTTATACTGTAAATAGTGAAGTATAATTTGCTTTTTGTTAATCAATGCAATGATCACATACATGTATATTATGCATAAAGGCTTCTCATTGTCAACAACAATGTCAACAACTCTTACAACACAACCACAAGGAGAATGGCCAGACAATCTAAAAAAATGGTAGGCCATTTCAAATATGAAATTTTTTTCAGTAACAATCTTAATATAAAAATAAATATTATGCTAATAAGAGTATTATATTCTTTAAATTGTTATAATTTTAGGGCTGCTTCAAATTGGAAAGTGTTGTCTCATCATCAAACACAAATAATCAAAGCAAGAGAACCACCAAAAGAGCCAACTGTAACATCCATAAAGGAAATCCTTGAAAAAACGGTATGAAATATATTAGCTTCTCATAATTAATTAATAGTGTTGGAATATTTTTAATACTTATATAATTTTTCTAACTGATTGTTAAAACCTATAGCCCGGTGACACAATTCAGGAAGAACAACACTGGTTGCACATCTATATTCCAAGTTTTGACCCTAAAGAGATAATCATGTATTTGGGCTGCGACAAATGCTATAAAAATACTGGATATGAAGGAAGTATGATAAACGAATGTCCCTCTTGTGGTGAGCATAGCTGTATGTCAATTTCAAGGTAATGGCTAATGTTTAGATTAATGTGCATATTTAATTTCTAAAAAATACAAACTTGATATTGTTTAAATATATATATATTTTTTCTAATTAAAATTAAAATATTATTTAGGATTCTATTCAACTTTAAAGCTACAGATGGAAGTGGAACAATTTCCCTAACTGGACATGCTGAGAATGCAGAAAAAATTCTCCGAACAACAGCTACAAAGTTATATGAAATGAATAATGAGGTAAGTAAAATTTAAAAATCCAATCTAACATGTTAATATATCTTTTTATAGAATAAATTTTAACGTGTTTATTTTATTGTACAGGATAAAAGCAACTACTTCCAGAAACTGGAGAAAGCTTTACGTGTACCCAAGACTTACATTTTAGTTACACCGTCAATGTTACTATCAACTAATAGGATATTAAAATGGGTTCTAAAGTCCGTGGAAGCAGAATAGACCACTCCGATCAAACCTGTCAGCTGTATTTTGGGGATTATAAGTTTTGATTATATCTTGATACAAGTCTAATATATATAGGACTGCTTTTGCTACATTTTGTGGATGTAATGAAGGTTTTTTCAATTAGGTTTTTCATGTATTAGTTTATGAATGTTTACATTTAATGTGTGATGTTTTTATAACAAATTTTGCTGATGTTTAATTTAGTTTGCTGATGTATCAGTCCATTTGCCCCATTCACCTACAAATTCATATAAATGCACAGCAATCGAACCTATAAATCCGCTTCTTTACAATATATTCCCATTTCTTTCCAGCCCATTTTTTATGATTTATTAATTAATTTTGTTGGGCTTTTTATTTTTTTTAAAATGCAGCCCAGGTTTATTAAGACAGTAGGCCCATTGCCCATGTTTTTAATCTTTCTCTTCCTTGTTTAGTAGTGATTTACATCACCACTTACCTCAGGCCAAATCTACGCCGACGATAGCACCACCCCCTCTCTTCTTTCCTTCGTTCAAACCCTTTCTGATAACCACTGCCGCCAGTCGTCATTCGCAGGAAGGCCTCCACTGGACCACTGCCGCCGCCAAGAAGGGCGAGAAGGCCGTCAATGCCGCTTAATCAGTTGTCTGTATTGTGTATAGATTATGTTTGATTATGAATTAGGGATTTCGAGAAGTTGTTTCATTTGATCTGTTCAATTAGCGCAAGCTACAATCTCGGGTTTGAGATAGCTCATTTCCGTTCTTGGAATATTTCAGTGACCTTGCCGCTCTCTGGAATTAAATTTTTTTAAAAGATTTCTTAGTTTTGTTGTTCTTAGTTTTGAATGTGGATGTGCTGATTACTATAATTTTTCTTATGTTGGGTCAAACAAGGCTGCCTCTAGCAACACCTCCTTGAACGCCAGGAAATTCGATATTAATTGCTTTGTGACCACCAATCCCATTGCCATGAAGAATGCCCCAACCCCAATGGTCAGTTTGTCTTTTCGACACTGCTGATGTTGTGTTTGCATTTCAATTTTCTCTATTTTTTATTTGTGAATTAAGTTCTTGGGATGGTGGTGACTGCAGTTTTTCTTTCCATCTAAATTACTTATTCTACATTTAAACATCCAATTTAGGTGTTAAAATTGGTAAGGTTTCACTTTGATTTTCAGTCATAACAATATACATGTTCAATTTAATAGAGATTGGTGATGTACGGATGGTGTTTGATTAAATGTCTGATATACCAAACTAAATTACTCACCTATATACGCTAAGTTTTGTTGAATTATTATTGATAAGCCTATAATTTCCTATTGTTTGGCAATCAAGCGCTCAAGACTGTTAGATGTTCTAGACTATTTATTGTTGTTTTTCTTGTTGAATTGTAATTTTTATGTGTGGAGATGGTCTTTTCATGGCAAATGTCTATTTTTTGTTTTATTCATGTTTGTTCTTTGCATAAGAAAGCAATTGTCATTATTTTTTTAATGGAAAAAGAATGGCTCCTTGTACGTTGTCCTTGCCTCCTTATCTATGGATTCATCTCCTCTATCCGTGGTGCTGGGACTATAACTTTTTTCTCTATCTTCAACCTTGACCTGGTCTTGTTGCTAAAACTCACCTACTTCTGCTTACTCTTGAAATGATGATTTATTTGTGTATCCATTTATCTAAATCATCTTTTTTTTTAAAACTTAAACCATAAGTTCATTTTGTCGTTTTATCTTGAATTGGCCAAATTGGTGTAAAAACTGAACATATTTCTCGAATCTTTATATCATTTACTATAAAAATATAATTGATGTGAATCTATGCCGAGGTAGCTTCATGTCAATTAGTTCTTGTTTTATTATTCTACGACTTATTTCCTTTGATCTGGATTAGAATTTTGCTCAAATCTTGTTACATTCACTTTGACAAAAAAAAAATCTAATGATTAAAGATTACCTTTGGTTAAGAATGTAAAAGTGTTAGATTAACCGTCCAAAAAAAAAATTCTGATTATTTGCCAAAGTTTTTTGGATGTAGACAGAAGTTAATATAGTTTAAACTTAAATCTTTATTCTAAAAATTGAAAATAATATTTTGTGGGTTTATTATGAACAAATATTTACCATAATCTTTTATTATCTTAATTAAAGTTGAGTGATAATCTTCAAAATGGCCAACTGTTGTATTTAAATAAATAGAATGTTTTTGTTTTTAATAAAAATTAATTGAGTAAAATTTCATTTAGATCATATTTCTGAATACTACTTATTGAAGGTGGTAACAATATGGCTAGAAGTCTAACTAAGGCGGATAAGGAGGATATGAGGAGGAACTAGAAAGATTCAAATCATGAAACATTTGAATGGTCAACCTAACATTGTGGAGTTTAAAGGGGCTTATGAGGACAAGGCTTCAGTGAATCTTGTGATGGAGTTGTGTGCAGGTAAAGACCTCTTTGATAAGATCATTGCGAAGGAGCATTACAGCGAAAAAGTTGCACCTTCAATCTTGAAGCAGATTGTGAATGTTGTTCATGTTTATCACTTCATAGGAGTGATGCATAGAGATTTAAAGCCGGAGAATTTGTTGCTTGCTAGCAAGAATAAGAATGCCCTCTTGAAGACCACTGATTTTGTCCTCTGTGTTCGTTCAAGAATGAATGATATTGTAAGCATATTATAGATATCTTTGTGAATATTATATGGAAACATGTCCTTAATCCTAAAGTAATTTTGAATTGGTTCTTGCGTTTTGGGTGTCAAGGTGGATATATGAATTTGTAGGTGAATAATTAGTTTTATAATTCCAACCCTTTTTCGACATGGGATCGTCTCATGAGGGTGAGGATGGATAGATTTGTGGGTGTGTGTGTTAAGGAATATGGAATAGATTAAATCTGCAATCACAAAACTTTGCTTAATGGGATAAAGTAGAGTCGATCGCGTGCGAAGCACGTGATGACAAAACTAGTATATGTAAAAATTAATACTTCGGTGTGATTTGAAAAACATTTAAAAAATTAAAAGTAGGTGATTATGAGTGAGAACTGAGAAATATAAAATGTGGGCAATTTTGTGACAATTTAAGTAAAGACACTCAGGCATAGAGATCATCAAAATCAGAGTGGCGCAGCGGAAGCGTGGTGGGCCCATAACCCACAGTCGCTCCGATATATTTTTTTGGGTTTTTTTGGGGGGCTTTTGTAACATTGCAATTGGTTTGTTTTGTATGCATAATCAGCCTTCGATTATGACAGAAGTCTATGCATAATCCACCTTCGATTATGACAGAAGTCGGTTAAAAATTCAGAGTATGTTCTCAACTCATCCTCAACTGTCAATCAGTCGATCGGGATGATGCTATGACTCAATAGATACCCATGGCTACTGCATTTGTTTCGCCCTTGCAGATCATACCCTCATCCGAATCTTCCAACAAAACACTTGTATATTAACTGTTAGTCCATCCTCTTGTATATTTTGTTAGCTGAACAATCTTCAACATGATTACTGCCTGCCTAGTTTGTACTGTATTTTGCTAATTTAGCAATCTCTCTCAAAATTTGTATTTGCTGGTGTACACATCTCTTTTTTGTTGTATCTCCTATTTTTGGTTGGTGATCCATAAACATGAATTAGCTCAAACAACATAGTTGTTGCTTTGTTCAGTATTTATGATTCAAGAGACAAGAAAAGCAATTTATATGTTTCCATATGTTTTTCTGAAGTGGTATTATTGTTCTGAAAGGATGGAGACCCTTCCACAAAGTGCAAATAATCCCTCTCGATATTTTTACCTGCTTTTATTTTGGAATTGTTGATATGTTTTTCATTTATAATTAACTAATTGATAGTAAAGTTGATCCTCCTCAAATTAACCTTTTGTGATCCTCTCCACATTCTAATGCAACAAGCCCTCATTTTGGAACTGTTGATATGTTCAAACATGATGGATTCGAGAGTGAGTTTTGGGTTTGCATTCGACGACCCCCATTTTTCCGATCAGGTCCTCCACGTTGAGATCATAGCAGATGTTTGATGCCTAAATTCACTACTCAATAAGCAAATGCATTGAAGATCCAACTCCGTCTTGATATGAAATCACATTAATTATAACGGATTTTCTATCCTATGCCTAATGCTCTAAGAAAAGACGCCAAATTGTGAAATATTTTACCTAGATACACTCGGTTCAGCCATTTTTAAATTAGATTATGGGGTTAACTCATTTCTTTTTATGACTTTCTTTCCCATTAAAGTATTCCTATGTCATTGAGGCACAAAATAGACAAACCGTTATTACTTTCACAAGTTATACATTCGAATATTTTTTACAAACCAAACTTACATATGGGGCTATAAGAAATCAAATCAACAGATGAGAGGAACTCCATCTAATTCAATCCTAATCATATTTTGCCTTGATGTCAAGGGGTGACGCAACATCTATGGGGATCCTCGTGGACTGTCTTCAAGGCTTCAAAGACTGCTCAAGGTTGGAAGTTAACCTCTCAAAGTCTTTTTATTATGCTGCGGGCATTCCAGAAGATGAGTTGCAGATTCTGGTGGACAGGACAAACTTTGCTCTAGGAGAGTTGCCATTTATGTACCTTGGAATCCCCATATCTTCAGGGAAGCTCACCTTCTCCCAATTCTCTCCTTTACTTTCTAAATTTGCTAGCAATATTAATTCTTGGAGTGGTAGAATGTTGTCATATGCGGGAAAGTTGGAGCTAATAAGGGCTGTCCCCCAAGGGATTGAGGCCTTTTGATTTTCGATTTTGCCTTCTCCAATGGCGGTAATCAGAGGCATAAATAGCCTTTGTGGGAACTTCCTTTAGAAGTCCCATAGGGTCAAATGGAGTGAAGTTTGTTTACCCTAAGATGAGGGAGGGTTAGGACTTAAAAATATTAAAGAATGGAATAATGCATTCATGTGTAAACTCCTATGGGGCATTGTAAAGAAAAAAGATACTTTATGGATTCGTTGGATACACCATCAATATCTTATGCAAGTAGATGTTTGGGAATGGGAATCATAAGAAAAATGATTCCCCTTTTATTAAAAAAATTCTTGCTATGATCGAGGGATCTAATTTTACAGCTTGCAGGCAACCCACAAGGAGCTATAGAACTGCTGGACTCATGGACCAACAATGGAATCTTCAGCACAAAGGAGGCTTTTGAAGGGCTTCGTACTAGAAGCCACAAAAAACCCATGGGCCAAAACAATATGGGACACAACAATTTTACTCCAAAGCATTCTTTTATATACTTTGGTTAGCGACAAGAGAAAAGCTTGCTACAAAGGATAAAATAAAGAGGGAAATGCACAAAGTAACCCAAAAACCCGAAAGTATTGCAAGGTTAACCCAACCCGGTTTATAATTGGGTGAAACCGGATAATTGGGAAACCCTTGGAGCCGGTAGCAGGTAAGGGAGGGGGGGTGCAACCTTCCAATGTGTGACACCTGGCCCGAGAGAGAGAGAGAGAGAGAGAGAGAGAGGGGGGGGGGGGGAACAAGTCCCATCTGCAGAGGAGAGAGGCGGAGAGAGAGAAAAAGCAATTGAGAAATGACAGGAGGGAGAGAGAGAGGTGAAAAAGAAAAGTGAAGTATGAGAGGAGAGAGAGATCAGTAGAGTGTGAGTGAGGAGGCATAAAAAGATATTGTTACTCTTTCACTTCGAAGAAGCAATTGGGCGGGGGTTTATTTGCAGGTTGACGTGTCAGCAGTTAGTTTTAACTGGACACCCAAAGCAAAATCACATGACACATATTGGAATCGACTGGACAAGATTTATCGGAGAAACAGATTCTCCATCGACTTCGGATAGAAAATGGGAAAGTTTGCTTTCGACAAAGGTTATGCGAGAGGTGTCTCCCTCAAATCTCAAGCAAATTTACCCATTTTCTATCTGAAGTCGATGGTGAATCTGTTTCTCAAATAACTCATGTCAAGTCGATTCCAATATGTTTCATGTCGTTTTGCTTTGGGTGTCCAGTTAAAACTAACTGCTAACATGTCAACCTGCAAATAAACCCCCACCCAATTGCTTCTTCTTCGAAGTGAAACAACAACAGTAAAGTTGCAGAGGAGAGAGGACCCTTCCACCTCTCTCTTTGTCCTATCCCCACTGATCTCTCTCTCTCTCCTCTCCAGCTTTACTTTTCTTTTTTTCACATACTCTCTCTCTCTCTCTCTCTCTCTCTCATCTGTAGGCTTTCTCTCTCAACTGCAGACTTTCTTTTACTTTTCTCTCTCTGTCTTATACTCACTAATCTATCTCTCATCTGCAACTTTACTTTTCTTTTTCACTCCTCTCTCTCTCTCTCTCTCATGTCCTCTATCTCATCTGCATACTCTCTCTCTCTCTCTCTCTCTCTCTCTCTCTCTCTCTCTCTCTCTCTCTCTCTCTCTCTCTCTCTCTCTGATTTTTTTTTATCGAAAGTAAACTTACCCATTTTCTATCCGAAGTCGATGGTGAATATGTTTCGCCGATAACTCTTGTCCAGTCGGTTCCAATAGGTGGCATGTCGTTTTACTTTTGGTGTCCAGTTAAAACTAACTGCTTACACGTTAAACTGCAAATAAACCCCGGTCCATTTGCTTCTTCTTCGATGGTTTTTCTCTGAAACTTAAGATTTAATTCAAATTATATTAATGCCCCCTTACCGTCACTCTTCCCCCCTCTATCTCTGTCTCTGTCTTATCCTCTTTGTCCTCTCTCTTTTTACCGTCTGAGCTTAGGGGGGAGGGCGACACTAGAAATAGGGAAACATTGAGTGTAAAGTTGTTATATTGTTTATTCATCAATAAAAAAAAACAAAGTGGTTCACCAAGCCTCTGCGAGGGCTCCTCCACTTCGATTCCACCTTCTCTACTCCAAATCCAGCCTCCACTCGCCTCAAATTGACCTGGAAAAGCCATCGGAACGAAGGTGATGGACGAAGGCATCAAACATGACACATGACAGTTAGAGTTATAAACATGACATCTGACTACTACAAACCTGACAGAAATCAAAGTGTCAGTAAATTAATTAAAGGTTCGAAGGTATCTCAACATTAAACATTTCCAACTCGCCCTACTCCTGGTATGTCGTAATCCATCCAACAGCTCCCCAATTTCCACAATTCCTCCAAAATCCTCAATTCCTCCAATTTCCCCTATTCTCCCAAAATCCTCAATTCCTCCAATGTCTTCAATTCCCCCAATTTCCCCATCTAACTACAACCAATATATCCATTTTCCTCCATTAGCCTTCCCCAATTTTACCCAATGTTCAAGACCAACTATTATTTTCCCTCAATTTCCTTTCTACCCCCCTCCCTCGTCAAAACAAGAGCAAGCCTTCCCCAATTGTATGCGGTGTCTGTTGCTTGTTTGATGTCCGCTTCTTCTTCCTTCCGTTTTCAAATCTGGAGACTTGCTCTCGTTCTTCTTCGAACTCCTTCCTCTTCTTCCTTCCGTTTTCAAATTTAAGAGAGAGAGAGAGGGGGGAATAGCGACCCTTTGGACTTCCCTTTCCCCTTGAGATGACAGGTTTTTTTAAAAACCGTCAATTCCCCTTCCATCCACTTGTCTCATTCTCTCTCATCCATAAATGCAACCGGTCTCCCCCTCTATTGTAACCGGCTGGGCTACAATTTTTAAAGGATTTGAGCTAACTTTTTGCAATTAATATGGATAGGGGATAGGGGGTGCAACCCAACCGGGTTTTTGGGTTAGTTTTGCAAATAGCCCTAAAATAAATTAAAGGGAGATAAATCCCTCATGCACATGGAAATAAACGGAAAATTGTGCAATCAACATGTAGAATAATGGGTGTTTTTGCTAAATAGCTTGTTTTGAACCTTTAATTATTTTAATTTGATACATATATTATTTTAATTTAAAAGTGTATAGTTTGTTATATAATATTAGTTAATAATATAAAAATTATATCAATACTTGTTTATATTTTGTAAAATGATATATTTATAATGGATTATTGTTGTAAATCTACGGGTTATATCAATACTTTTTCCTATGTGCTCCAAATTCTTTAACTCTTCTTTTCATAGTTGAACCTTTCTCCAAAATCAGCTTCTAAATTCCTGTAAAATACACAAAATCTAGTGAAGACATCTATTTCTCATGAAATATGAAAACACATGCAAAAGACACTAAACACAACGCAAAACCTATGAAAAGGACTCAAATTGACATCAAAACATATGAGAAAATATAACTAAAAACATGCACGTCATCGGCCTGTATAAGTTGAGTTTATGGGTGGTCCCGGTAGATGGTCCCTTTCGATATGTATGAATTATGTCTTTATTAATTTAAATTATGCATAATAATATATGAAATTATGACGTTAAATTTGAGAAGGATGTTATATCGAGGCTCTAGTAGTTCTCGTATAGTTCATAGCAATGAGATGCATTTTGCACAAGATAGTACTGACTTGCCGAATTGGACAATACCCGCAGAAAATATTGAGTTTATTTATAGAATTGGAGCTTTAGACTTTAATTAAGACTTCATTTAGCATAAAAACTCATGAAGAGACAATAAGCATTCAACAAGAGCAATACACTTTGCAATTATTGTCCGCACTTTCTTTAAGAAAATATTTAGCAAAAGGATATAAATATATTCACTTTGGCTTAGTTCAAGTACGTACTGATAAAACCATTATCTCGAAAAGGAATAGATTCTCCTGTTTTTATTTCTTTAAGGGATAATAGATTAAAAAGCTATAAAGACTCTGTACTTGCTATTATTCAATCGAATATTTGCAATAGTCCTATTTATTTTAATTGCTCTCCAAATTTTTATGTTGATCTTACGGATCCAAGAGTTATTCAATCTCTTATTTCAGATGTCAAAATGTTAAATGACTCTTTCAGACAATTCTCAAAAAACGTTGCAATAATCTATAGACTCCATTATAGAGTCATGACTTCTCTTTCTTATCCAAAGTGCATTGTTCTACCTATTCCTCATGGAGAAACAATCCTTCTCCAACTAGATGATAAAAAATCACGTTCTTCTGCTCCTAAGACAATAAAGTGGAACGAGATTACTGTTCCGGACACGTTAGAGCTTCAGAGCAATAATCCTTCTAGAGATTTTGATATGAGAGAAATTTCACAAATCATAAAAGAACCTGATGGTAGGATCTCCTGAGGTTTAATTCAAGTAGAGATATTAGCCATCACATTCCTCACATTCCAAATATTTTTCCAGGCAGAAGTTTTGTTTCTGAACCCCCTTATAGAATTCCTATATTACATGATCCCCATATTAAATTAGATTACCAAAGTCCTCTACCTACATCATGCCCGGATTATAGTGAACAAAAGGGTGCAATCTTTGAATCCACTCTAGATATTGAAGATATGAAGATGGAAATATTCACCCCGAGGAAGATGTTGTTGGACTATATACACTATTAGTATGTATTTTATGGGAAATCCCAAAGAAGAACTTCAATCTAGCAAGTCCGTCTTAATCAATCTCAGATGTCCTACTTTAAGTGATTATTGATTGTACAAAGATGTTTTCCTTACATATTTCTACAAATGATCAAATTGCAATGCAGCCTTCTGGAAAGAAAGGTTTGTTTTTGGATTACCCACTTTATTTGCTCAAAGAATAATAACTAAAATTAAAGAATCTATAGGGTCTGATGAAATACCTTGGGCCACGATAACTTATGACCAACTAGGAGCTTTTATTAAGAAAGAAGGGTTAACATTATCGACCACCCTTACTCGACAAAAAAGAAGCACTCGACATAGCTAGTCGATATCGACCACCCTTACTCGATATCGAGTATTCCCGAGCCCAGATCTACATGGAGTCGAGTAGAGCCACTCGAGGAACCCGAAGCTACTCGACGCCGAGTGCAACAGTACTCGAAGTCGAGTACACCCGTCGAGTCCAGCACGTGCCCGAGCTCGAGTGCAACCCAGGAGGAGAAAGACGTAGTCGACGTCGACTAACTCTAGTCGAAGTCGAGTATTGTCCATACGAATCCGAGTCGGAGATCGAGTGGAATCCGAGTTGTTGAGCTTACTTCTACACCAAGGCACGAGATATTCTATCAACATCAAGTGAAGATCTATCAAGATGGAAAGGATTTATCCACATTAGTTCTAGTTTCCTTATAGATTTATTTCCTCTATCAATTAAGTTTTATCTTATGTTTTTAGATAGAAAGTCTTAGATATAGATATAATTGTTCCTTCCTAGATTAGCTAGATTCGCATTTATCTATTGTTGCATGCATATCAAAATTTCAAGATGATCTTTATTACAAAAGATTTTTACTTCGTGTTGATTGCAAGTCAACAAAAGAGATTTTACAAAAGGATGTTCAAAACATTGTTTCAAAACAAATATTTGCAAGATGGCAAGCTATTCTTTCTGTTTTTGACTTTGACATTGAATTTATTAAAGGAGAAAATAATTCTTTACCGGATTTTCTTACTATCGAGTTTCTACCGGGCAAAACGTAGACCTTTTCGGTTATGTATATATCTATACTAATACTAAAAACAAAAGCATCTCCCGTCTACGTGGCTTCACGAGGAGGCTCCATTCCACGTGTCACCATAGGAAGAATTTCACATCTCCCACTCTTTTTTCTATCTCCAAGTGGACCACTAATTTTCATCCATTTGGTTAATTTTTTCCACATCTTCACGATAACCGTCACACCACTACTAACTACCCCACTAAGTTCACTAACCACCCACTAACCCCACTAAAACATTTTTAAACATTCATGAAATTAAACTAATTTCACACTATAAAGCTATTTAGTTTATTAATAAAATAAGAGAAAATGATAGAATTAAAGAAAAAACTATATGATATATTTTATTATAAAATAAATAGTTTTTTAATATAACCACTATTATTAACCTTTTTTTAAAAAACTTTAGCTATCTAATAAAGTTTATTATATATGTATAATCAATATTGTCATCTTGATAATACTTCTCTTTATATTATTGTTTAGAAATTATTCGGTTAAGAATTTATAAATAAATTTCTAACGAACCATTATTTTCGTTTTTATTATTTCATCATCTTTATAGATTATTACATTCTTTTGCGTATTTTTTAACATATCTCTACCACTATACTCTATAAATTACTTATATTATTATTAGATTATAAAATATAAAAATTTAAACCAAATATTAAAATATCCGTGTCTTAGGACACGATACTTACACTAGTATAATGTTGCGCCGAATATGGAATCATCAAGCATCCAATAGACCGCTACAGTGTTAAACACTCTCTTTTCATGGCAAACCCTAGGTGCCCACCGGTCGCCATCGTCGTCTTCGACAATCTGCCCCAAACCAGGAGCCCGTTTTCCGCCTCTTCCCAGCACAACCACCTCTCTCGTGATAGGATTGGAAAATCCAAAAAGCAATTCCAACGATTGCACCCTAATCTCCCCCAAATCAAAGTCCTAAAAATTTCCGTTTCTCAGAAGGGTAAAACCCAATTCGAGATTTGGTTTTGGCAAATTAAAAGCTATCCTAGAAGGATATGGTGTTGGAAACACTTTCGGGGCGCTCTTGGTTTGGTTCGACGGTGTTGTCTCCGTCGTCGAGTTCGGGCTTGGCGTTGGTGGCTCAGACGGCGGCTCTGTTTTAGGATGAAGCTTGTTGGCGCTTCTGTGAGGTCAGGCGTTTGCCGTCTCAGCGACCTATACACAATGAAATCCTCAATCCAGGTATTATCCACCCTTTCTGACTCTACAGTCACGTTTTTTGGCAACTATCGCCTCTATTTGGGTACAACCGAATTTGCTTACTCTGTTGGCTTCATAAGCCCGTCCACTGAGCTATACACAATACTTGGTTTGCTTCGTTTAAGATATGTCTTCCAAGGATCCTTGTGTTGTTGCGCTATTCTTGCTTGTTGCTGTTCTTCTCCCTTGTGCAGGTCGATTTCCAGTGGATTCTGGTGGTTAGGACAACCCTTGCTTCACCTTGTTATTGCTGTCGCTTCTTATGGCTCACAAGCCTTGTTTAACTTTTATCGAATGGTTCATAAGCCTTACAAGGCACAATGCTTACACCTATGTTCATTTACCAACTTGTTTATTTGTGTTACTCAATTAAAATTACAAATTCTGATCACTCATTTGCGGTTTAAGTATTACCTCACTTATTGGTTTATCTTGATGTATCCTCGTTGGGCTTTCAAGATCGTTCTCTACAGTTGCCCTTTAGTTAGCTTGCTTCTGTCATTAGTCGGGTTTGACCGACTATTTGCTGCTGCTCTTTATGGCTCCCAAGCCTTGAATAACCTTTATCAAATTACTCTCAAGACTCACAAGGCACGAGTCTTGAACCAATGTTCAATTACAAATTTTTTTACTTGTATTACTCTTCTAAAATTACATACTTTCGACTCGTTTTGCCTTGGGTTTTGTCTTTGGTGCAGGGTTCCTGCTTTCAAGGTTTCTGGCGGCTCCTGCTGCTACTGCAGGTGGTTTGCTGGGCGGCTCGGGTGCTTGCTTCTCTGGTCTGGCCTCGGTACTGATCTCTCGGTTTTAGTCTACTCGAAGACACTTAGTCACCAAGACACAGTTTATGATACTTTGAGATCGAAAATGCCCTACAAGGACTTACTACTTCAATGTTATATTAAGCTTTATGTGTTGCTTATCAAACCTTGTTGTACATCTATTTATATAGATCTTGGGGTTCCCCCCCTTTTGATTGAATTCTTATTCATAAGGGTCACACAAGACCGATTAGCTACCAAGCTAAAATTCTCACAAAAACCTTTTAGCACTTCATGGTCTTATAGGGTGTCTACCACAACTTTATATATTTTCAAGAGCATCGGCTCTATTCGAGATCAAGCATACAAACACTGCTTATATACCCTACCATGGAACAACATTGCATTTGGACTATATATGTTCATCGAACAATCAATCATGTATTTGGTTACCTACACTCGGCCTGACCAAGCCAGCTATCGATTAGTACAAACAGTTCACCTTCAAAGATTTTTATGAATATATGCACCTGGAACTCACTCGGCATCCGGAGCCGTAACTTCTGGACTAACGTTGATATTTTCTGTCAAAATAATAAAATTAATGTTCTGGCCCTTTTAGAGACTAAAACTGATAAGGTCCCAGCAGAAAACACGTACTCTGCGCAAGTGTGGATTTTCCAATGTTGCGTTTGATCCGGCCATCAGATTCTCTGGGGGGATTTGTCTTCTGTGGAAGGATATCCCTGCCTCACAAGGATCCATTGAACTCATTGCGGTTCATCACCGTTTTATTCATTTTAACTACTCAGATTACACATCTAGGCGAAGTTTTGTTGTTCTTGTGGTCTACGCTCCTCCGGATGAGCGCCGCAAAGCAGCCTTCTGGGAAAGGATCTCTCTATACGTTCAGACACTTGTTATTCCCTTCTGCATTATGGGAGATCTAAATGAAATTGCAACACCGGCTGACAAACTGGGCGGAGTCGATCCTTCGCCGTCGCGTTTTACACGTCTGCTTGACTTAAAGAACAAACTTTCTCTCTTAGAAGTTCCTTCCACAGGTGGCCAGTTTACCTGGCAACGTAAATCAAAAGATGTGGTTATTTGCCTAGAAAAGCTGGATCGTCTTCTAATACACACGGATATGCTTACCATTTTCGATTCGATTCATACACAAATCCATCCCTTTACTAGATCTGATCATGCTCCGATCTCCACGGATTTTCGTCACAACATCCAGCCTAAGAATAGGCCATTTAAGTTCGAAATGGCGTGGGCAGCCAGGGCTGACTACAGAAATTTAGTTTCGCAAGCCTGGAGAGTTAACCCACAAGGTTCCTTAATGTTTAAACTGCTTCGTAAGGCTAAAACACTTAAAAATCTGTCCAAAACATGGCATAAGAACACTGTTCGCAATATTCATAACCAAATACTGGTCACAGACCAAAAGCTTTTGGACTTACAAGCGTCTATTATATCCAACTATAACTACAAAGATGTTCAAATCCTAAAACAATTACTCAATAAGAGGGAGCGGATGCTTGACTTTCACCGCCGCTATTGGAGCCAACGGGCTAAAGTGAAACATACCAAACTGAATGACTCCAATTCTGGCTATTTTCATAAGATAGCGACTGCAAAAAGAGGCAGAAAAATGATCAAATCTATCATACTTCCCGACGGGGAGACCACATCCGATTTCCATACAATCCAAGAAGAATTTGTCCGCGATTTCAAATCACGGTTCAGAGCCTCGTCGGCCCCGACTTCAGACCTGACTCCGCACCTAGCGGTCATTCCAACATTAGTTTCCCAAACGGACAACGATATGCTATCGGCACCTGTAGCTAACAATGAGATTAAAGCAACGGTGTTTTCCATGGGACCGGAAAAGGCTCCGGGCCCTGATGGATTCCCTGCGGGTTCCTACCAAAAATTCTGGCCTACAGTAGGCCCCTCTGTAACTAAAGCCGTCAAAGCTTTCTTCACCAGCGGCACGATTCTGCGCCAGATAAACCATACTTTCATTACTCTGCTCCCCAAATGTGACGATCCGACTGCAGTAAACCACTATAGACCGATCAGTTTATGCTCTACGATTTATAAAATCATAGCAAAAGTCATTTCAACAAGATTGACCAAAATTTTTGAGAAACTAATACACCCTCTACAGGGAGCTTTCACGAAAGGTAGATCAATTCAGGACAATATCCTGATTGCTCATGAAGCATTGCATTCGTTTCGGCTGAAAAAAGGCAAAATGGGCATGGCTGCGATTAAATTAGATATGGAAAAGGCCTATGATCGTATCGAATGGCCCTTCTTATTCCAAGTTTTATCAAAATTTGGCTTCAACGACCTTTTCATAAATAGAATAAAAGAATGTGTCACAACAGTATCCTACTCGGTACTCGTCAATGATGAACCAACCACAGTATTTCAACCCACTAGAGGTTTGAGACAAGGAGACCCACTCTTCCCTTTTCTATTTATTCTAGCTTCTGAGGTTTTAGCCAGAACCCTACATTGCCAAGGTCTTGCTAGCAAGAACCTTGGTATCACATTCGGTAAACCGGGTATTAAGGTTCCCTTCCTTGCTTTTGCCGATGATATTCTCATTTTATGCAAAGCTTCCCATTCGGCTTGCACTTCTGTACTGTCCATAATCGATAGATACTGCTCAATTTCGGGTCAAAAGGTGAATCTGCATAAATCCAGCTTCCAAGTATCTCTAAATACTACCAATTCCGCTATTACTTCTATAATCGGTGTGCTTGGTATACCCCAGACGAACAATTTTGATAAATACTTGGGTTGCCCAATCGTTAATGGAAGAACTAATAAAGATACCTTCGCAGACGTAGTTCTGAAAACCAAAAGCCAACTCACTAAGTGGAAAGCTTCGAATTTATCTGCCGAAGGGCGACGGGTGCTTATCAAAGCAAACCTAAGTGCCAAACCAATTTTTCTTATGCAAGCCTTTCTACTGCCTTCCCATATTCTTCATGAGCTTGACAAGGTGTATAGACAGTTTTTTTGGAACAAAACATCGGCATCTCCACCGCTGATTAGCCGGGACAAAATCTGTGCGGACACATTGAAAGGTGGTTTGGGGATTCATAAGGCAGAGTCTATGAACATAGCGCTGCAGATGAAGCTCCTCTGGAAAATCATTTCTGAACCAGATAACATCTGGGTTCGTGTCATTTCTCTAAAGTATCTTAAAGGCAACGACCTATACAACTACAACAAAAAAGGTAACACCTCCTGGCAATGGTCACGCCTTATGTCAATCAGGCCGCAGTTCCTCCCCGCACTTCAGTGGCGTGTCGGAAATGGGGGAAACCATTGATTTCTGGTCCCATAACTGGGTTTTTCAGAACCCTTTGAGCGCCAAAACGCTTAGACCCATTCCGGATACCCTCAAGGGTGTTTCGGTTGCTCACTTTATCACCAACCGTCAGTGGAACAAAAAATTATTAAATGACTCTCTAGTAGACACCCTGAAACAAGACGACATTGATCACATCATGAGCCTTACTTTGCCTACTAACCCTATCACAGATCGTCTTTATTGGGGACCCAGTAAGAATGGTTGGTTCTCAACCGCCTCTGCTAACTCCTTCTTAACACAAAACGTTGGGCTGTCAGATTACGACTGTGGTTGGATCTGGTCCCTTGATGTGCCACCTAAGGTGCGACACTTCCTATGGAAACTCTCCCGCGATGGTCTACCGATTAAATGCAGGTTACTTAAGTCACACGTGGCTGTTCCGGCTGGGTGCGCTTTTTGTGGGAACACAAATGAGTCGACGAATCACCTCCTTGTTCGTTGTCCTATGGTTACTCAACTTCTTCGCGTACTTCGGATCCACATCCCGACTCATATAACTGTTTCGGTCGGCACAAGCCAGGTATTTCCACTTTCGGCGATTAAACTTGCAATTGGGGTCAATAAGTTCGCGGTTTTAGCTACAACTTGGTGGGTCATGTGGTTCTCTAGAAACCAACTCGTTTTTTTATCATACTAATAAAGTAACTATCAACGAGATTTTGCTGTTTCATAGCACTACCACACATTGCTGGAATCAAACTAAGCTTTTAGACGACGACACGACCGGTCCATTGGTACCAAACTATAATAGGCACTGCGGTAGTACTTCCATCACTCGTGGGAGTCGAGGATTGTCTTCCACGGGGAAGGATCGATCTGGGAATTGGGACAAACCCCCCACGAATAGCTATAAGCTGAACTTTGATGGCTCGGTTCTCCCGTGTGGTAAATCCTCCTATGGTTTTATTATCCGTGACTCTGAGGGCTTGGTTATCTCTGCTGGTAGGTCAGCGTGCCCCAACACATCAGTTATTTAAGCCAAAAACCTCGGCCTGCGTATGGGTCTGCTACGAGCTAAGGAGTTACACATATCTACACTTCTGATCGAAGGCGATAACTTACTAGTGATAAACGCTCTATTGGGGGATTGGAAGTGCCATTGGACAATAGAGATGCTACAAGCTGATATTATGTCTCATATTTCGTCCTTTTCTTATGTTGCTATTCGTCATATTTTCAGGGAATCCAATGCGGTGGCTGACTACCTTGCTCGTAGTGCCCATGCATCCCCTGCCGACGAAGCCTGTGAAGATGATCCAGAACTTCTTGTTCTCGTCCGCAAGGACGCGCTAGGAAGGGCTTCTGCTGCGGCCGACCCGACCTAATTTTTATCCTGCGTCAAAAAAAAAAAAAAAACACTAGTATAATGTTAAAGAAACCCAAAGCTGTGCAATGAGCAGAAGTCACGTTTGAGCGTCAAAATAAAGCGGGCTCCAATGCGAATGCCGTTGGTTTCGCTCTCAACAACCGCCCGCGCGCTCCTCACCACCGCTCCCGGCGTCGGCGATTTGACCAATCTCTTCAGAATCCGATTTCTGCTGCCGCGTAACAGTACACGTCTGATTCGCAGCTTCAACGCTAAGGAGCTGAAGTTCATGGCAGATAAGGGTGCAGCTGAAGGGCCCCCTTCGAATAGCTCCGTTAATTTAAACCCTGATGTCCACAAAATGCAAGATTTAGTCGGCGATGATCCAACTGGTTAGTGAATCCTCCGAAAGCTCTTTACTGCATACAATTTTCACTGCTGGGGGAGATGAATTTGGTTGCCGATAAACCCTAGGAAGCTCGAGTCTGAATATATAAGATCTTGGATATGTTTTACTGTTCCTTTTTTAGGTGGATGGGAGAAATGCGCGCTGGGAGGATGGATTGACCCCGTGGGACTTGGGAAGGCCGACTCCGATAGTTGAGCATCTTCAAAGGGCAGGTATGCTTCCCAGTGGAAGGGCTCTGATTCCTGGATGTGGGAGTGTAAGTACTCATTTGGGACTGCTTCATTACGATTGCTACTTGCTTGCGTGTTAATTCAGATATTACTGTAGTATCCTAATCCAGTTCCTACTTATATATGATTAATCATCAATCGGGTTCTATTGATCCAAATATCCAATCCAATGTCCCTGAAACCTGATACCTCATTCTTACCTGGATTTCAACGAATGCCACCTTTAGGAATTGCTTCAAGTAGTTGCTTAGTGTAAATTCATGGTTAGAAATTGGAATTGCCTCAGGGCCTCAGTTGGTAATTTCAGTAAGGGAAATTATGGTGTAGAAACATTTTAGGATCTTTTGTCGAGAAGAGGAAGGAGAAGGGAGGAAGATATTGTTTTCCCATTTATCATAAAGCAATAGAAACTGATCTGCTTTTGTCTCTGAAGATACAATAGATCATGTAGCCTACTTCAAACTTCGTAGTATTCTGCCTTAGTTTTACAGTCTTAACTGATGACAGGGTCATGATGTCGTAGCATTGGCATGCCCGGAGCGCTATGTTATTGGACTGGATGTATCAGAGGCTGCCTTAAGGAAAGCAAAAGAGGTAAATGCATCTATAGCTAGATTACAATTACTCTCTCTGCATCACGGTGTAGCCATGTAGGAAAGGAGATGGTAATGGTTAGTTCCATCTAGCTATGTTGTCGTAAGAAATAATACATGAATCATGTATAATATTTTGCACCTGGCTTGTCTGCTATTTTATTCTACTTGATGAAATATGGCATATGCTCAAGAAGATGTTGGGGAAATTGTCGCCAAGGAGCAGTTTACCTTTACACTGTGTTACTGGAATTATCTGTAAACTTTATTTTTTCCAATTTAATGCTCAAGTGATGAGCTTATTTGATTGAAATTTGCCTGCTTCAAAATGTTCAAATTGGATGGCATTCATTCATTTATTGTTGCCTTCAAATGTCAAAATACTAACTCTGCCAGGATTACTGAATCATTCTTGTTGGCTTGCTTTGTCAAGTGCATATATATGGCATTGTCATGAATTTCTATGAAAACAATCAGTAATTCATTGTTAAAAAGTTATTTCCATATTTATGATCAAGTTCTGTACTTCATACTTTGATTATTTCCTTGGACATGTAAACAAGCAGTTGTCATCATCATCACCAAATGCAAAATACTTTTCCTTTGTAAAGGAAGACTTCTTTTCTTGGCATCCTAGCGAGTTGTTCGATCTCATTTTTTATTATACATAAGTTCTCCATTTTGATAGTCTCTACATTTTTTAGAACAAACTATATTCATAACTTCTTATGTGAAATTGTGCAGATTTTTTTGCGCCATTGAACCAAGTATGAGACAAGCCTGGGGAAGCCGTATGAGGGAGCTCTTGAAACCGGATGTGGAACTCATAACTCTAATATATGTTTCCTGTCAGTTTCAACAGTAATCTCTATATATACGCCACCCTTTCTTGAATTAGCTAGCATTATTTTTTCACATCCCTACAGCTTGATTGCAATGTACAACAAGCTGTAAATGAACAGTAGGACATTCTAGCACATAAAAAAATTACTATCAATTTACGTAGTGGTCAATTCTAAAGCTACATTTTCTGATGCAGATTGATGATCACTTTGGCGGACCCCCATTTAGGACTTCTGTTGCCGAGTAAATCTCTCACTCATGTCAATTTTTTTTCCCTCTAAACAACTCATGTTCACCTTTTCTTTTACCCTGGGCTTATGTCCCATTCTTCAATTCGCGATCCTGGTTCTTCCTGACTGCCATATGATCTAATGCATACAGTTACGAGAAGGTGCTGTGTCCTCTAGGTTTTCAAGCAATATCCATTGCAGAAAATGAGCTTGCTGTTGGACCTCGCAAGGTACCTTAACTATGTGACTATGCTACACCAAGCAGAAGCTCTTCTCATAGGTGATGAACTTTAGGTTCTTGAAGCCCTTTTTAAAATAAGGGAAAGTCTGCAGGGCACGAACGATTTATTGCAAATTCAGAGTGGAAAATGCGAAAATCATGGTTATGACATGGAATTTACCAAAACTTGTGGTTATTGTGCGAAATTTCCCTTAAAACAAAGATCTTAGAAGTTGGAATATAAGCTTGTCCTGATCAGAAACCATAAAGTGATGGTTTTTCATCTTCTAGTTCAAGTTCTCAGGGCTTACATTTGCAATCTTGCAGGGAAGAGAGAAGCCAGGAAGGTGGAAGATGGAGGAGAAGCTACCGTCCTTGTTATAAAAGTAAATAAACTCTATTTCTTCCCATATAAGTACATTGTTTTCATGCTTTTGATGGACATGAAATATCAGTGTCTTGAAACTTTCGACATCAAGTATCAGAACCTAGCCATGAACATATTCAGCAGTAGATATTTTGCATTTTCGCTATACAGATAGCAAGCACGTTGCCTATATGTTGGATGACTCATGTTACCAAATGTACTTTATAAAGGAGTTTAGCCACCTCCCAGTTCTTTGACTCGCGTTATTGAGTGTGTTTGGCGTTACTCTTTCGAGATAACCATTTTCTAAAGCATACTCTGTAGGTCCGTGGCATGTGAACACATGTTTATTCGTTTTGTAAAGAACCCGGATTTTTATTTACACGGTTAAATTTTCGCTAGCTTCTCACAAATGTCGGGCCACGAATGCATTCCGAGAATGCATTTTTTTTTTCTTCACGATTTTCGCACCCCCTCAGGGAGACGCAGACCGGTAAAGGTTCTGGAACTACCGAGATATGTTCGAGCCTGGCCGGCGGGAGAGTCCGGCGAGGGGATGAAGATGCGGCCCCGTTTTACGAATCGGGGAATACGTCGCCCGCCCTGTGCTTGCTGGGCGACGAAGGGAACAAATTGATCTGGACCGGCCACAAGGACGGTAAGATCAGGTCATGGAAGATGGATCAGAGCTTCTCCCCTGAGGATTACTCGCCATTCAAAGAAGGCCTCTCCTGGCAAGGCCACAAGGGCCCCATTTTGTCCATGTCCATGTCGACTCATGGTACAGTGCTTCGAATCGCCCAAATTTTCACCAATTTCAGTTGAAATCTGATTATATGTAGGGGACTGTTGCAATCTGAGTGTTTTCTTTGGATTTGTAGGGGACTTATGGATTGGATTAGAAGGTGGATTGATCAAAGTGTGGCCATGGGATGCCATAGAGAAATCATATTGTCTCTGTCGCCAGAGGAAAAACACATGGCTGCTTTGTTAGTTGAGAGGTCCTTCATTGATTTGAGAAGCCAAGTTACAGTAAATGGTGTTTGTAGCATATCATCTTCAGATGTAAAGGCTATACTATCTGATTGGGCCCGAGGCAAAGTGTGGTGCGCTGGGTCTTCGTCCTTCTCACTATGGTACGCGTTAGATTCTTCAATGACCGACATATCGTTTTACAGTATTTACTTAGTGCAATGCCACTCTTGGCTTTTTATTTTTGTTGAATATCATCAGCGTATCTTTAGCATAACATTGGTATAGAGTAGTAAAATGTTGGAAGTTTCTATTTCTAGCCTTGCAATGCTTAGAGCATTGTGTTTCTTGCAGGGATGCTCGTACGAAGGAGCTCGTGAAAGTATTTAACACTGAGGGACAGATTGAGAATCGTGTTGACATGCCATCAGGGCAAGAACCTAACATTGAGGAGGAGGCAAAGGTAAAATTAGCTTCCACGTCGTCAAAAAAGGGAAAAATCTCAAGGCTTTCTGCAACGTTCACGTAATGCTATATTGGGAGCTGCAGATGCTGTTCGGCGTGTTGCGACAAGGGGAACAGGTGCATTCAATGAGGATGTGAAAAAAACGGAATGTACGGTGATGACTCCAGATGGACTGGTATAGTGGTATGGTCTGGTTGTTCTAATGGCATGCTTGTGCAGTGGGATGGACTTGCGAATCGCTTGAATGACTTCAATCACCACTCTAGTCCTGTTCTTTGCTTTTGTACTTATGGTTCGAGATTATGGGTAAGATATGCGAGTGGTTTGCTCCAGTTGTTGGATCTAGATGGAAACCTTGTTACAGAATGGGTTTCTCATAGTAGTCCTGTTGTAAAGATGGCAGTTGGGGGTGGGTTTTTGTTCAGCTTGGCAACGCATGGTGGAATACGTGCTTGGCACCTCTCATCTCTGGGTCCTCTGGACAACATATTGCGTATAGGATTGGCTTCAAAAGAGTTAATGTACACTAGGCGTGAGCAATTTAAGATCTTAATTGGCACATGGAATGTTGGCCAAGGAAAAGCCTCACCCGATGCACTAAAATCATGGGTGGGTTCGGTTGCCTCAGATGTTGGAATTGTTGTGGTTGGATTGCAAGAGGTTGAAATGGGGGCCGGGTTTCTTGCAATGTCCGCTGCAAAAGAGACAGTAAGGATTCCTTCTTCTTGTGCTTATCTTTATAATTTTTGTATGTTACTATGATGATCTTGTGGATTTCAGTATCTACTTTCTTTAGTCAACTTCTTTTTCTTTCATTTCTTGATCAATTGTTAGTAAGTGGATCAATATTTCATTCTCAATTAGAGCTATCTTTAGAAATGGTTTTGCAAATCCTTTGTATTCACTTGTTAGTTTTCTCATGTCTATTATAGGTAGGGCTTGAAGGGAGTGCCATTGAAAAGTTTTCCAAGGAATGCGAGAAGCATTCATCCGGTTTCCCCCAACATACAAGTTCGAAAGACACCAACCTGGTTTAGGAGGTAAGTAAAAGTTTTCTGTTAAAAGGTTCAGTATATAATCTTAGTTGTTATCTGATAGAAACTCTAACAGCTTATCTGCATTTCCAGGCTATGATTCAGGGGAGAAGAAGCGAATTCCCGCTTGGTGCGACAGGATAATCTTTCGTGATAATCGGTCCTCTCCACAAATTTCAGAATGCAGTTTAGACTGCCCAGTAATATCTGTCACACAATTGTATGTTAATTTCCCTGCTAGCTTTACCCTTTTCATGTTTTGTACTCTGCTGGCTCCTAAGTAAGCTCTATTGACATTCAATAGATACGAAGCATGTATGGATGTGACAGAAAGCGATCATAAGCCCGTTCGTTGCAAAATAAGTGTCCGTTTAGCTCACGTGGATAGATCAATAAGGAGAAAAGAGTTCGGCGAGATCATGAAGACCGACAAGATCAAGGCTTTGGTTCAGGAGTTGTCTCAAATACCTGATATCACAATGAGCACTGACAACATCACTCTTCAGAGCCATGAAGCATCCAGTTTATCCATGACCAACCGCAGTGCAAAAGACGTCGCATTTTTCCACATTGTCTGCGAAGGGCAGTCCACTGCCACCGGGGATGGCGAACCACCTCATCATCGGAGCAGAGGTGCCTTTGGATTCCCTCCTTGGATTGAGGTAAACGCTCTTTTGTGTTCCTTTCATTCGCTCTAAGCTAAAATCCTTCCAAATCTTAGCTCTAATGACACGATCTTCGCTGTGCTCAATCCGAAACCTTGTTAGGTAACTCCAGCAGTCGGATTGATCAACCCGGAACAGACCTTTGAGGTCATATTACACCACACAGAAATCCCAAGCTCAGGAGATGGCGGCGAAAGCATCTCCTCAAGCTGGCAGCCGGAAGACTGCAGAGACAAGGAGGCGACACTCAGAATATACGTGAGAGGCTCCATGTCCACGGAGGCTAGACTCCTCCAGCTTAGAGTTCGCCATAGTGGCTCAGCATGCGTAATCCGATCTGACCCGAGAATAGGCAGTTCAAGGAGGGGTCAGAGCAGCAGCTCCGTCCATCGATCTGATAGGCACGATATCCATGACAGTATCGGTCGATGATAGATTTGTGTCGAATGCTTGCAGTGTGTAAATACTCAAGGCAAGGTCCTATATGCTATATAGAGGACAGAGGATCTTGAATATGCATCTGTTGTATTTGTTGGGATTTCGCCCTCTTTTTTTTTTTTTCCGAACTCTTGTTTATCTCTTTAGTAAATTTCCCATGAGTAGTTGCTTGTTCAAAGGTTTCGAAGAAGCATTCGTGTTGTGTTCGAGGAATCGATCGAGGATTTCGATTCGATCTTAGAAATACGTCCACATGTGTTATATGAAGCTAATTCGTTTGTAAGGAAAGATATAAGACATTGAGATAGTGTTATTGGTACTTCCTCATTTGTAACATGCTTGCAAGATTGGTCTATGTTCTACCATCTTTAGAGCAAGTCCAACGGCTTTTCTATAAAATATCTATTTTGTAGAAAAAAATTTCAAAATCTCTAAATTTTTTATACCCCAACCCCAACAGCTTTGCAAATTTCTCCCTGTTCCTCCTCAAATTGTGCTGACTAAACCGAGACCAAAAAACACCTGTCGAAACACCAGAAATACCAAACAAATCAGGTAAAAAGCGAAACAAAAAGATTTCATTATCCGTGGACGAAGGGCCAAGAAGTTACTCATAAAGGACGTCCGCGGATAGGGAAATAGATACGTGGCTACCATGCCCACATCCCACGAGCACAACACGTGTTGAACAAAGAACGCCACGTGGCATGGCATGCAAGAGAGCCGAAAGCCTATAAATAGAGGAGAACTACATTACAAAAAGGGGGACTTTTTGGAAACGGAAGGAAACGGAGAAAAAGAGGACATGCGGATTAAGATAGATTAAAACCAGGAAAAGGAAGCAAAAGAAGCGATTGCACGTGAAAGAGAAGCCTGATAAAAAGAAGAAGAATACACAACCTGCGTTAACATCTATCTCCGCGGATCTAAAACCTGTCTACTTTCAGTATAAAAATTCTATTAGGAGTCGGTATTAATAAGTCTCAAGACTCTTAACGACGACAGGTATAATAAGTTAGGTTTCCAAATTGTCTAGGGAAAACTCGATTAGGGAACCGTCATTTGTAAATTCGAACAAATTAGCTTAACTTCCCGCGGCACAGGTTGGGCCGCGTCGATTCTTTCGGCGCGGGTCAGGTAAGTCCGTCGGGAAGGGTGTAAATTTCATCGGGGAGGTTCCCTGGCCCCACATAAAAATGGTGGCCTTTCGTTTCGAGGCTTTTCACTGGCGCCGTCTGTGGGAACCCCCTCACTCTAAGGGGTTTCCAATTTCTATTTGATTAAAATCCACAAATGCAAGTTTTCAGATATCTGACATCAAACTTTCTGCCGCGACAGGTTTAATTCGTAATAGCAAGAAAATGGGTGATAGTCAAAATAACCAGACTCAGGACATGAGTCAAGGAGATCACCAGGATCAAGAAGCTTCAAGCATGTATGTCCCGCTGACGCCTCCAACTAATCCTAATACCGAGATGGGAGGACAGAACCTTGAAACTCCTCCTCAACACAACGATAATCAGTATGGATTGAACGGAGGATTCATCCCGCAAAACTTCTGGTATTATGAAGCACGACACGAACAACCAAATCCTTTTCAACAGGAGCAGGCTCAATACTATTACTATGATCAATGGGGACAAAATCCGCGTCAACAAGGAAATTATAGGCCAGAGGGACAGCATGGGATTTTTGATCGTCGTAACACTGTTTTTGAAAATCCCAACAACTGGAACTATGGCTTTCAGAACCAAGAAGTGCCATACCAGACGTGGCAAGATGATCACTATCACAGAGAAAACAAACATCGACGCGGAGATAGGTCAACTGATGTTTCAACCTCGACTAAATCTGACTCTGCAGAAAGAAGGAATGAGAATGCACCGGCCGGATTCCCGTCAGTGTTTACCCAAGAGATCGGCTCCGCGACAGTACCGAAGTGATGGAGAGATGTGAACCTCATGAAGTATGACGGAACAACTGATCCTGAAGATCATCTCTGCCATTTTGCTACTGCGATGGGGATTAACGAGTACAATGACGCCATGTTGTGCAGAACGTTCCTTTCAACCTTAACCAAGATCGCGCTGACTTGGTTTAACAACCTTCCCAAAGGGCCTGTGACCAACTTCGCACAGATGTCTCACATCTTCACTTCTCATTTTGGGAGTGCGCGGACAAGAAAGAAGACTATGCTTGATTTGAATTCCATCAGGCAAGGAGCTGGGGAGTCGTTGGGGCATTTTTTGACTCGTTTCACCAGTATGGTGGTCCAAATCCCTAACTTCAATCACGAATCAGCTATTATCATACTTATGGGCAACTTGGCCGAAGGGGATTTTAAGACATATTTATTTCGGAAAAAAACCCACGAGTTATGATGACTTAAGGGAGCGAGTCTCCAGACAGATTGAAGCGGAGGAAGCAGCCGCGTCCAGTTCAAAGGCGAATACTGGGAACTCGGGACCTTTTGGGAAATTGATAGGGAAATTCAAAAAAGAAAAAGTCAAGCCTCCTAGACATCATTCAGAGGCAGTGGATTTCCGTCCCCGTCGTGATGAAGTGCATATGAACCTAGAGAGGGGCCAAGGATCTTGCCGTATAGAGGATCCTCCGCGTGCTCATCATCCACGAGAAAGTCAATACAGAGGTCACGATGTGAGATCTCCGCGTGCCCAAATGGTAGGCTTTGTATGTGTCTTTGCTTATCTAACACGTGTCCTAAGCAGCTCCTACTTTAGTACTGTTATTGATGTTGAAACCGGAGTTTCAGCAACGTTGTTGATGCTAAACCCACGGCTTCAGCAACGTTGTTGATGCTAAAACCCCGATTGCAGCAACGTTGTGTTGATGCTGAAATTGTTGCTGAAACCGTGTTACGAGATATAAAATTTAGTTTATGCGGGATTCGAACCCACGTATTTGCGCATAGCATATCGCTCTACCATTGAGCTAAGAGGCTTTTAAAGGAGATTTAAAGCAAGGAACATCAAAATTCATTGCAGTCCGCATTTCAGCAATTGCTGGAACTACAATCCGCATTTCAGCAATTGCAGAAATTGTCAATATCCAAACCCAAACCATGTAAAAATCAAGATAATCCATTTTTTTTTTGCAATTTGATAACAATTAAAAAATAAAGTATTATAAGATGCTGAAATAAGCAATTAGCATGGAGTAAATAAACAAATATGAATCAATTTGCACAAATTTGCAATGCATTTCAGCAAAATAAAGCACGCATTCATATTTCAGCACAATAAAGCACGCATTTCAGCAAAATAATCGATGCCAATAATCGATGCCAACAAACACACATCATTAGATCTGTAAAATTTCACATAAAATTTCCTATTACACACCAATTTCAATGGAAGGATCAGTAAAATTTCACATAAAATTTCCTATCACACACCAATTTCAATGGAATGAGGTTTTCGTTGACTTCTTCCATCCTTGCCAAAACTGCACAATTTGAGGAGGAACAGGGAGAAATTTGCAAAGCTGTTGGGGTTGGGGTATAAAAAATTTAGAGATTTTGAATTTTTTTTCTACAAAATAGATATTTTATAGAAAAGCCGTTGGACTTGCTCTAAAGATGGTAGAACATAGACCAATCTTGCAAGCATGTTACAAATGAGGAAGTACCAATAACACTATCTCAATGTCTTATATCTTTCCTTACAAACGAATTAGCTTCATATAACACATGTGGACGTATTTCTAAGATCGAATCGAAATCCTCGATCGATTCCTCGAACACAACACGAATGCTTCTTCGAAACCTTTGAACAAGCAACTACTCATGGGAAATTTACTAAAGACATAAACAAGAGTTCGGAAAAAAAAAAAGAGGGCGAAATCCCAACAAATACAACAGATGCATATTCAAGATCCTCTGTCCTCTATATAGCATATAGGACCTTGCCTTGAGTATTTACACACTGCAAGCATTCGACACAAATCTATCATCGACCGATACTGTCATGGATATCGTGCCTATCAGATCGATGGACGGAGCTGCTGCTCTGACCCCTCCTTGAACTGCCTATTCTCGGGTCAGATCGGATTACGCATGCTGAGCCACTATGGCGAACTCTAAGCTGGAGGAGTCTAGCCTCCGTGGACATGGAGCCTCTCACGTATATTCTGAGTGTCGCCTCCTTGTCTCTGCAGTCTTCCGGCTGCCAGCTTGAGGAGATGCTTTCGCCGCCATCTCCTGAGCTTGGGATTTCTGTGTGGTGTAATATGACCTCAAAGGTCTGTTCCGGGTTGATCAATCCGACTGCTGGAGTTACCTAACAAGGTTTCGGATTGAGCACAGCGAAGATCGTGTCATTAGAGCTAAGATTTGGAAGGATTTTAGCTTAGAGCGAATGAAAGGAACACAAAAGAGCGTTTACCTCAATCCAAGGAGGGAATCCAAAGGCACCTCTGCTCCGATGATGAGGTGGTTCGCCATCCTCGGTGGCAGTGGACTGCCCTTCGCAGACAATGTGGAAAAATGCGACGTCTTTTGCACTGCGGTTGGTCATGGATAAACTGGATGCTTCATGGCTCTGAAGAGTGATGTTGTCAGTGCTCATTGTGATATCAGGTATTTGAGACAACTCCTGAACCAAAGCCTTGATCTTGTCGGTCTTCATGATCTCGCCGAACTCTTTTCTCCTTATTGATCTATCCACGTGAGCTAAACGGACACTTATTTTGCAACGAACGGGCTTATGATCGCTTTCTGTCACATCCATACATGCTTCGTATCTATTGAATGTCAATAGAGCTTACTTAGGAGCCAGCAGAGTACAAAACATGAAAAGGGTAAAGCTAGCAGGGAAATTAACATACAATTGTGTGACAGATATTACTGGGCAGTCTAAACTGCATTCTGGAATTTGTGGAGAGGACCGATTATCACGAAAGATTATCCTGTCGCACCAAGCGGGAATTCGCTTCTTCTCCCCTGAATCATAGCCTGGAAATGCAGATAAGCTGTTAGAGTTTCTATCAGATAACAACTAAGATTATATACTGAACCTTTTAACAGAAAACTTTTACTTACCTCCTAAACCAGGTTGGTGTCTTTCGAACTTGTATGTTGGGGGAAACCGGATGAATGCTTCTCGCATTCCTTGGAAAACTTTTCAATGGCACTCCCTTCAAGCCCTACCTATAATAGACATGAGAAAACTAACAAGTGAATACAAAGGATTTGCAAAACCATTTCTAAAGATAGCTCTAATTGAGAATGAAATATTGATCCACTTACTAACAATTGATCAAGAAATGAAAGAAAAAGAAGTTGACTAAAGAAAGTAGATACTGAAATCCACAAGATCATCATAGTAACATACAAAAATTATAAAGATAAGCACAAGAAGAAGGGATCCTTACTGTCTCTTTTGCAGCGGACATTGCAAGAAACCCGGCCCCCATTTCAACCTCTTGCAATCCAACCACAACAATTCCAACATCTGAGGCAACCGAACCCACCCATGATTTTAGTGCATCAGGTGAGGCTTTTCCTTGGCCAACATTCCATGTGCCAATTAAGATCTTAAATTGCTCACGCCTAGTGTACATTAACTCTTTTGAAGCCAATCCTATACGCAATATGTTGTCCAGAGGACCCAGAGATGAGAGGTGCCAAGCACGTATTCCACCATGCGTTGCCAAGCTGAACAAAAACCCACCCCCAACTGCCATCTTTACAACAGGACTACTATGAGAAACCCATTCTGTAACAAGGTTTCCATCTAGATCCAACAACTGGAGCAAACCACTCGCATATCTTACCCATAATCTCGAACCATAAGTACAAAAGCAAAGAACAGGACTAGAGTGGTGATTGAAGTCATTCAAGCGATTCGCAAGTCCATCCCACTGCACAAGCATGCCATTAGAACAACCAGACCATACCACTATACCAGTCCATCTGGAGTCATCACCGTACATTCCGTTTTTTTCACATCCTCATTGAATGCACCTGTTCCCCTTGTCGCAACACGCCGAACAGCATCTGCAGCTCCCAATATAGCATTACGTGAACGTTGCAGAAAGCCTTGAGATTTTTCCCTTTTTTGACGACGTGGAAGCTAATTTTACCTTTGCCTCCTCCTCAATGTTAGGTTCTTGCCCTGATGGCATGTCAACACGATTCTCAATCTGTCCCTCAGTGTTAAATACTTTCACGAGCTCCTTCGTACGAGCATCCCTGCAAGAAACACAATGCTCTAAGCATTGCAAGGCTAGAAATAGAAACTTCCAACATTTTACTACTCTATACCAATGTTATGCTAAAGATACGCTGATGATATTCAACAAAAATAAAAAGCCAAGAGTGGCATTGCACTAAGTAAATACTGTAAAACGATATGTCGGTCATTGAAGAATCTAACGCGTACCATAGTGAGAAGGACGAAGACCCAGCGCACCACACTTTGCCTCGGGCCCAATCAGATAGTATAGCCTTTACATCTGAAGATGATATGCTACAAACACCATTTACTGTAACTTGGCTTCTCAAATCAATGAAGGACCTCTCAACTAACAAAGCAGCCATGTGTTTTTCCTCTGGCGACAGAGACAATATGATTTCTCTATGGCATCCCATGGCCACACTTTGATCAATCCACCTTCTAATCCAATCCATAAGTCCCCTACAAATCCAAAGAAAACACTCAGATTGCAACAGTCCCCTACATATAATCAGATTTCAACTGAAATTGGTGAAAATTTGGGCGATTCGAAGCACTGTACCATGAGTCGACATGGACATGGACAAAATGGGGCCCTTGTGGCCTTGCCAGGAGAGGCCTTCTTTGAATGGCGAGTAATCCTCAGGGGAGAAGCTCTGATCCATCTTCCATGACCTGATCTTACCGTCCTTGTGGCCGGTCCAGATCAATTTGTTCCCTTCGTCGCCCAGCAAGCACAGGGCGGGCGACGTATTCCCCGATTCGTAAAACGGGGCCGCATCTTCATCCCCTCGCCGGACTCTCCCGCCGGCCAGGCTCGAACATATCTCGGTAGTTCCAGAACCTTTACCGGTCTGCGTCTCCCTGAGGGGGTGCGAAAATCGTGAAGAAAAAAAAATGCATTCTCGGAATGCATTCGTGGCCCGACATTTGTGAGAAGCTAGCGAAAATTTAACCGTGTAAATAAAAATCCGGGTTCTTTACAAAACGAATAAACATGTGTTCACATGCCACGGACCTACAGAGTATGCTTTAGAAAATGGTTATCTCGAAAGAGTAACGCCAAACACACTCAATAACGCGAGTCAAAGAACTGGGAGGTGGCTAAACTCCTTTATAAAGTACATTTGGTAACATGAGTCATCCAACATATAGGCAGCGTGCTTGCTATCTGTATAGCGAAAATGCAAAATATCTACTGCTGAATATGTTCATGGCTAGGTTCTGATACTTGATGTCGAAAGTTTCAAGACACTGATATTTCATGTCCATCAAAAGCATGAAAACAATGTACTTATATGGGAAGAAATAGAGTTTATTTACTTTTATAACAAGGACGGTTTCTCAACCATCACTTTACGGTTTCTGATCAGGACAAGCTTATATTCCAACTTCTAAGATCTTTGTTTTAAGGGAAATTTCGCACAATAACCACAAGTTTTGGTAAATTCCATGTCATAACCATGATTTTCGCATTTTCCACTCTGAATTTGCAATAAATCGTTCGTGCCCTGCAGACTTTCCCTTATTTTAAAAAGGGCTTCAAGAACCTAAAGTTCATCACCTATGAGAAGAGCTTCTGCTTGGTGTAGCATAGTCACATAGTTAAGGTACCTTGCGAGGTCCAACAGCAAGCTCATTTTCTGCAATGGATATTGCTTGAAAACCCAGAGGACACAGCACCTTCTCGTAACTGTATGCATTAGATCATATGGCAGTCAGGAAGAACCAGGATCGCGAATTGAAGAATGGGACATAAGCCCAGGGTAAAAGAAAAGGTGAACATGAGTTGTTTAGAGGGAAAAAAAATTGACATGAGTGAGAGATTTACTCGGCAACAGAAGTCCTAAATGGGGGTCCGCCAAAGTGATCATCAATCTGCATCAGAAAATGTAGCTTTAGAATTGACCACTACGTAAATTGATAGTAATTTTTTTATGTGCTAGAATGTCCTACTGTTCATTTACAGCTTGTTGTACATTGCAATCAAGCTGTAGGGATGTGAAAAAATAATGCTAGCTAATTCAGGAAAGGGTGGCGTATATATAGAGATTACTGTTGAAACTGACAGGAAACATATATTAGAGTTATGAGTTCCACATCCGGTTTCAAGAGCTCCCTCATACGGCTTCCCCAGGCTTGTCTCATACTTGGTTCAATGGCGCAAAAAAATCTGCACAATTTCACATAAGAAGTTATGAATATAGTTTGTTCTAAAAAATGTAGAGACTATCAAAATGGAGAACTTATGTATAATAAAAAATGAGATCGAACAACTCGCTAGGATGCCAAGAAAAGAAGTCTTCCTTTACAAAGGAAAAGTATTTTGCATTTGGTGATGATGATGACAACTGCTTGTTTACATGTCCAAGGAAATAATCAAAGTATGAAGTACAGAACTTGATCATAAATATGGAAATAACTTTTTAACAATGAATTACTGATTGTTTTCATAGAAATTCATGACAATGCCATATATATGCACTTGACAAAGCAAGCCAACAAGAATGATTCAGTAATCCTGGCAGAGTTAGTATTTTGACATTTGAAGGCAACAATAAATGAATGAATGCCATCCAATTTGAACATTTTGAAGCAGGCAAATTTCAATCAAATAAGCTCATCACTTGAGCATTAAATTGGAAAAAATAAAGTTTACAGATAATTCCAGTAACACAGTGTAAAGGTAAACTGCTCCTTGGCGACAATTTCCCCGACATCTTCTTGAGCATATGCCATATTTCATCAAGTAGAATAAAATAGCAGACAAGCCAGGTGCAAAATATTATACATGATTCATGTATTATTTCTTACGACAACATAGCTAGATGGAACTAACCATTACCATCTCCTTTCCTACATGGCTACACCGTGATGCAGAGAGAGTAATTGTAATCTAGCTATAGATGCATTTACCTCTTTTGCTTTCCTTAAGGCAGCCTCTGATACATCCAGTCCAATAACATAGCGCTCCGGGCATGCCAATGCTACGACATCATGACCCTGTCATCAGTTAAGACTGTAAAACTAAGGCAGAATACTACGAAGTTTGAAGTAGGCTACATGATCTATTGTATCTTCAGAGACAAAAGCAGATCAGTTTCTATTGCTTTATGATAAATGGGAAAACAATATCTTCCTCCCTTCTCCTTCCTCTTCTCGACAAAAGATCCTAAAATGTTTCTACACCATAATTTCCCTTACTGAAATTACCAACTGAGGCCCTGAGGCAATTCCAATTTCTAACCATGAATTTACACTAAGCAACTACTTGAAGCAATTCCTAAAGGTGGCATTCGTTGAAATCCAGGTAAGAATGAGGTATCAGGTTTCAGGGACATTGGATTGGATATTTGGATCAATAGAACCCGATTGATGATTAATCATATATAAGTAGGAACTGGATTAGGATACTACAGTAATATCTGAATTAACACGCAAGCAAGTAGCAATCGTAATGAAGCAGTCCCAAATGAGTACTTACACTCCCACATCCAGGAATCAGAGCCCTTCCACTGGGAAGCATACCTGCCCTTTGAAGATGCTCAACTATCGGAGTCGGCCTTCCCAAGTCCCACGGGGTCAATCCATCCTCCTAGCGCGCATTTCTCCCATCCACCTAAAAAAGGAACAGTAAAACATATCCAAGATCTTATATATTCAGACTCGAGCTTCCTAGGGTTTATCGGCAACCAAATTCATCTCCCCCAGCAGTGAAAATTGTATGCAGTAAAGAGCTTTCGGAGGATTCACTAACCAGTTGGATCATCGCCGACTAAATCTTGCATTTTGTGGACATCAGGGTTTAAATTAACGGAGCTATTCGAAGGGGGCCCTTCAGCTGCACCCTTATCTCCCATGAACTTCAGCTCCTTAGCGTTGAAGCTGCGAATCAGACGTGTACTGTTACGCGGCAGCAGAAATCGGATTCTGAAGAGATTGGTCAAATCGCCGACGCCGGGAGCGGTGGTGAGGAGCGCGCGGGCGGTTGTTGAGAGCGAAACCAACGGCATTCGCATTGGAGCCCGCTTTATTTTGACGCTCAAACGTGACTTCTGCTCATTGCACAGCTTTGGGTTTCTTTAACATTATACTAGTGTTTTTTTTTTTTTTTTGACGCAGGATAAAAATTAGGTCGGGTCGGCCGCAGCAGAAGCCCTTCCTAGCGCGTCCTTGCGGACGAGAACAAGAAGTTCTGGATCATCTTCACAGGCTTCGTCGGCAGGGGATGCATGGGCACTACGAGCAAGGTAGTCAGCCACCGCATTGGATTCCCTGAAAATATGACGAATAGCAACATAAGAAAAGGACGAAATATGAGACATAATATCAGCTTGTAGCATCTCTATTGTCCAAGGGCACTTCCAATCCCCCAATAGAGCGTTTATCACTAGTAAGTTATCGCCTTCGATCAGAAGTGTAGATATGTGTAACTCCTTAGCTCGTAGCAGACCCATACGCAGGCCGAGGTTTTTGGCATAAATAACTGATGTGTTGGGGCACGCTGACCTACCAACAGAGATAACCAAGCCCTCAGAGTCACGGATAATAAAACCATAGGAGGATTTACCACACGGGAGAACCGAGCCATCAAAGTTCAGCTTATAGCTATTCGTGGGGGGTTTGTCCCAATTCCCAGATCGATCCTTCCCCGTGGAAGACAATCCTCGACTCCCACGAGTGATGGAAGTACTACCGCAGTGCCTATTATAGTTTGGTACCAATGGACCGGTCGTGTCGTCGTCTAAAAGCTTAGTTTGATTCCAGCAATGTGTGGTAGTGCTATGAAACAGCAAAATCTCGTTGATAGTTACTTTATTAGTATGATAAAAAAACGAGTTGGTTTCTAGAGAACCACATGACCCACCAAGCTGTAGCTAAAACCGCGAACTTATTGACCCCAATTGCAAGTTTAATCGCCGAAAGTGGAAATACCTGGCTTGTGCCGACCGAAACAGTTATATGAGTCGGGATGTGGATCCGAAGTACGCGAAGAAGTTGAGTAACCATAGGACAACGAACAAGGAGGTGATTCGTCGACTCATTTGTGTTCCCACAAAAAGCGCACCCAGCCGGAACAGCCACGTGTGACTTAAGTAACCTGCATTTAATCGGTAGACCATCGCGGGAGAGTTTCCATAGGAAGTGTCGCACCTTAGGTGGCACATCAAGGCACCAGATCCAACCACAGTCGTAATCTGACAGCCCAACGTTTTGTGTTAAGAAGGAGTTAGCAGAGGCGGTTGAGAACCAACCATTCTTACTGGGTCCCCAATAAAGACGATATGTGATAGGGTTAGTAGGCAAAGTAAGGCTCATGATGTGATCAATGTCGTCTTGTTTCAGGGTGTCTACTAGAGAGTCATTTAATAATTTTTTGTTCCACTGACGGTTGGTGATAAAGTGAGCAACCGAAACACCCTTGAGGGTATCCGGAATGGGTCTAAGCGTTTTGGCGCTCAAAGGGTTCTGAAAAACCCAGTTATGGGACCAGAAATCAATGGTTTCCCCCATTTCCGACACGCCACTGAAGTGCGGGGAGGAACTGCGGCCTGATTGACATAAGGCGTGACCATTGCCAGGAGGTGTTACCTTTTTTGTTGTAGTTGTATAGGTCGTTGCCTTTAAGATACTTTAGAGAAATGACACGAACCCAGATGTTATCTGGTTCAGAAATGATTTTCCAGAGGAGCTTCATCTGCAGCGCTATGTTCATAGACTCTGCCTTATGAATCCCCAAACCACCTTTCAATGTGTCCGCACAGATTTTGTCCCAGCTAATCAGCGGTGGAGATGCCGATGTTTTGTTCCAAAAAAACTGTCTATACACCTTGTCAAGCTCATGAAGAATATGGGAAGGCAGTAGAAAGGCTTGCATAAGAAAAATTGGTTTGGCACTTAGGTTTGCTTTGATAAGCACCCGTCGCCCTTCGGCAGATAAATTCGAAGCTTTCCACTTAGTGAGTTGGCTTTTGGTTTTCAGAACTACGTCTGCGAAGGTATCTTTATTAGTTCTGCCATTAACGATTGGGCAACCCAAGTATTTATCGAAATTGTTCGTCTGGGGTATACCAAGCACACCGATTATAGAAGTAATAGCGGAATTGGTAGTATTTAGAGATACTTGGAAGCTGGATTTATGCAGATTCACCTTTTGACCCGAAATTGAGCAGTATCTATCGATTATGGACAGTACAGAAGTGCAAGCCGAATGGGAAGCTTTGCATAAAATGAGAATATCATCGGCAAAAGCAAGGAAGGGAACCTTAATACCCGGTTTACCGAATGTGATACCAAGGTCCTTGCTAGCAAGACCTTGGCAATGTAGGGTTCTGGCTAAAACCTCAGAAGCTAGAATAAATAGAAAAGGGGAGAGTGGGTCTCCTTGTCTCAAACCTCTAGTGGGTTGAAATACTGTGGTTGGTTCATCATTGACGAGTACCGAGTAGGATACTGTTGTGACACATTCTTTTATTCTATTTATGAAAAGGTCGTTGAAGCCAAATTTTGATAAAACTTGGAATAAGAAGGGCCATTCGATACGATCATAGGCCTTTTCCATATCTAATTTAATCGCAGCCATGCCCATTTTGCCTTTTTTCAGCCGAAACGAATGCAATGCTTCATGAGCAATCAGGATATTGTCCTGAATTGATCTACCTTTCGTGAAAGCTCCCTGTAGAGGGTGTATTAGTTTCTCAAAAATTTTGGTCAATCTTGTTGAAATGACTTTTGCTATGATTTTATAAATCGTAGAGCATAAACTGATCGGTCTATAGTGGTTTACTGCAGTCGGATCGTTACATTTGGGGAGCAGGGTAATGAAAGTATGGTTTATCTGGCGCAGAATCGTGCCGCTGGTGAAGAAAGCTTTGACGGCTTTAGTTACAGAGGGGCCTACTGTAGGCCAGAATTTTTGGTAGAAACCCGCAGGGAATCCATCAGGGCCCGGAGCCTTTTCCGGTCCCATGGAAAACACCGTTGCTTTAATCTCATTGTTAGCTACAGGTGCCGATAGCATATCGTTGTCCGTTTGGGAAACTAATGTTGGAATGACCGCTAGGTCCGGAGTCAGGTCTGAAGTCGGGGCCGACGAGGCTCTGAACCGTGATTTGAAATCGCGGACAAATTCTTCTTGGATTGTATGGAAATCGGATGTGGTCTCCCCATCGGGAAGTATGATAGATTTGATCATTTTTCTGCCTCTTTTTGCAGTCGCTATCTTATGAAAATAGCCAGAATTGGAGTCATTCAGTTTGGTATGTTTCACTTTAGCCCGTTGGCTCCAATAGCGGCGGTGAAAGTCAAGCATCCGCTCCCTCTTATTGAGTAATTGTTTTAGGATTTGAACATCTTTGTAGTTATAGTTGGATATAATAGACGCTTGTAAGTCCAAAAGCTTTTGGTCTGTGACCAGTATTTGGTTATGAATATTGCGAACAGTGTTCTTATGCCATGTTTTGGACAGATTTTTAAGTGTTTTAGCCTTACGAAGCAGTTTAAACATTAAGGAACCTTGTGGGTTAACTCTCCAGGCTTGCGAAACTAAATTTCTGTAGTCAGCCCTGGCTGCCCACGCCATTTCGAACTTAAATGGCCTATTCTTAGGCTGGATGTTGTGACGAAAATCCGTGGAGATCGGAGCATGATCAGATCTAGTAAAGGGATGGATTTGTGTATGAATCGAATCGAAAATGGTAAGCATATCCGTGTGTATTAGAAGACGATCCAGCTTTTCTAGGCAAATAACCACATCTTTTGATTTACGTTGCCAGGTAAACTGGCCACCTGTGGAAGGAACTTCTAAGAGAGAAAGTTTGTTCTTTAAGTCAAGCAGACGTGTAAAACGCGACGGCGAAGGATCGACTCCGCCCAGTTTGTCAGCCGGTGTTGCAATTTCATTTAGATCTCCCATAATGCAGAAGGGAATAACAAGTGTCTGAACGTATAGAGAGATCCTTTCCCAGAAGGCTGCTTTGCGGCGCTCATCCGGAGGAGCGTAGACCACAAGAACAGCAAAACTTCGCCTAGATGTGTAATCTGAGTAGTTAAAATGAATAAAACGGTGATGAACCGCAATGAGTTCAATGGATCCTTGTGAGGCAGGGATATCCTTCCACAGAAGACAAATCCGCCTAGAGAATCCGATGGCCGGATCAAAAGCAACATTGGAAAATCCACACTTGCGCAGAGTGTTTTCTGCTGGGACCTTATCAGTTTTAGTTTCTAAAAGGGCCAGAACATTAATTTTATTATTTTGACAGAAAATATCAACGTTAGTCCAGAAGTTACGGCTCCGGATGCCGAGTGAGTTCCAGGTGCATATATTCATAAAAACCTTTGAAGGTGAACTGTTTGTACTAATCGATAGCTGGCTTGGTCAGGCCGAGTGTAGGTAACCAAATACATGATTGATTGTTCGATGAACATATATAGTCCAAATGCAATGTTGTTCCATGGTAGGGTATATAAGCAGTGTTTGTATGCTTGATCTCGAATAGAGTCGATGCTCTTGAAAATATATAAAGTTGTGGTAGACACCCTATAAGACCATGAAGTGCTAAAAGGTTTTTGTGAGAATTTTAGCTTGGTAGCTAATCGGTCTTGTGTGACCCTTATGAATAAGAATTCAATCAAAAGGGGGGGAACCCCAAGATCTATATAAATAGATGTACAACAAGGTTTGATAAGCAACACATAAAGCTTAATATAACATTGAAGTAGTAAGTCCTTGTAGGGCATTTTCGATCTCAAAGTATCATAAACTGTGTCTTGGTGACTAAGTGTCTTCGAGTAGACTAAAACCGAGAGATCAGTACCGAGGCCAGACCAGAGCAGCAAGCACCCGAGCCGCCCAGCAAACCACCTGCAGTAGCAGCAGGAGCCGCCAGAAACCTTGAAAGCAGGAACCCTGCACCAAAGACAAAACCCAAGGCAAAACGAGTCGAAAGTATGTAATTTTAGAAGAGTAATACAAGTAAAAAAATTTGTAATTGAACATTGGTTCAAGACTCGTGCCTTGTGAGTCTTGAGAGTAATTTGATAAAGGTTATTCAAGGCTTGGGAGCCATAAAGAGCAGCAGCAAATAGTCGGTCAAACCCGACTAATGACAGAAGCAAGCTAACTAAAGGGCAACTGTAGAGAACGATCTTGAAAGCCCAACGAGGATACATCAAGATAAACCAATAAGTGAGGTAATACTTAAACCGCAAATGAGTGATCAGAATTTGTAATTTTAATTGAGTAACACAAATAAACAAGTTGGTAAATGAACATAGGTGTAAGCATTGTGCCTTGTAAGGCTTATGAACCATTCGATAAAAGTTAAACAAGGCTTGTGAGCCATAAGAAGCGACAGCAATAACAAGGTGAAGCAAGGGTTGTCCTAACCACCAGAATCCACTGGAAATCGACCTGCACAAGGGAGAAGAACAGCAACAAGCAAGAATAGCGCAACAACACAAGGATCCTTGGAAGACATATCTTAAACGAAGCAAACCAAGTATTGTGTATAGCTCAGTGGACGGGCTTATGAAGCCAACAGAGTAAGCAAATTCGGTTGTACCCAAATAGAGGCGATAGTTGCCAAAAAACGTGACTGTAGAGTCAGAAAGGGTGGATAATACCTGGATTGAGGATTTCATTGTGTATAGGTCGCTGAGACGGCAAACGCCTGACCTCACAGAAGCGCCAACAAGCTTCATCCTAAAACAGAGCCGCCGTCTGAGCCACCAACGCCAAGCCCGAACTCGACGACGGAGACAACACCGTCGAACCAAACCAAGAGCGCCCCGAAAGTGTTTCCAACACCATCTCCTTCTAGGATAGCTTTTGATTTGCCAAAACCAAATCTCGAATTGGGTTTTACCCTTCTGAGAAACGGAAATTTTTAGGACTTTGATTTGGGGGAGATTAGGGTGCAATCGTTGGAATTGCTTTTTGGATTTTCCAATCCTATCACGAGAGAGGTGGTTGTGCTGGGAAGAGGCGGAAAACGGGCTCCTGGTTTGGGGCAGATTGTCGAAGACGACGACGGCGACCGGTGGGCACCTAGGGTTTGCCATGAAAAGAGAGTGTTTAACACTGTAGCGGTCTATTGGATGCTTGATGATTCCATATTCGGCGCAACATTATACTAGTGTAAGTATCGTGTCCTAAGACACGGATATTTTAATATTTGGTTTAAATTTTTATATTTTATAATCTAATAATAATATAAGTAATTTATAGAGTATAGTGGTAGAGATATGTTAAAAAATACGCAAAAGAATGTAATAATCTATAAAGATGATGAAATAATAAAAACGAAAATAATGGTTCGTTAGAAATTTATTTATAAATTCTTAACCGAATAATTTCTAAACAATAATATAAAGAGAAGTATTATCAAGATGACAATATTGATTATACATATATAATAAACTTTATTAGATAGCTAAAGTTTTTTAAAAAAAGGTTAATAATAGTGGTTATATTAAAAAACTATTTATTTTATAATAAAATATATCATATAGTTTTTTCTTTAATTCTATCATTTTCTCTTATTTTATTAATAAACTAAATAGCTTTATAGTGTGAAATTAGTTTAATTTCATGAATGTTTAAAAATGTTTTAGTGGGGTTAGTGGGTGGTTAGTGAACTTAGTGGGGTAGTTAGTAGTGGTGTGACGGTTATCGTGAAGATGTGGAAAAAATTAACCAAATGGATGAAAATTAGTGGTCCACTTGGAGATAGAAAAAAGAGTGGGAGATGTGAAATTCTTCCTATGGTGACACGTGGAATGGAGCCTCCTCGTGAAGCCACGTAGACGGGAGATGCTTTTGTTTTTAGTATTAGTATAGATATATACATAACCGAAAAGGTCTACGTTTTGCCCGGTAGAAACTCGATAGTAAGAAAATCCGGTAAAGAATTATTTTCTCCTTTAATAAATTCAATGTCAAAGTCAAAAACAGAAAGAATAGCTTGCCATCTTGCAAATATTTGTTTTGAAACAATGTTTTGAACATCCTTTTGTAAAATCTCTTTTGTTGACTTGCAATCAACACGAAGTAAAAATCTTTTGTAATAAAGATCATCTTGAAATTTTGATATGCATGCAACAATAGATAAATGCGAATCTAGCTAATCTAGGAAGGAACAATTATATCTATATCTAAGACTTTCTATCTAAAAACATAAGATAAAACTTAATTGATAGAGGAAATAAATCTATAAGGAAACTAGAACTAATGTGGATAAATCCTTTCCATCTTGATAGATCTTCACTTGATGTTGATAGAATATCTCGTGCCTTGGTGTAGAAGTAAGCTCAACAACTCGGATTCCACTCGATCTCCGACTCGAATTCGTATGGACAATACTCTACTTCGACTAGAGTTAGTCGACGTCGACTACGTCTTTCTCCTCCTGGGTTGCACTCGAGCTCGGGCACGTGCTGGACTCGACGGGTGTACTCGACTTCGAGTACTGTTGCACTCGGCGTCGAGTAGCTTCGGGTTCCTCGAGTGGCTCTACTCGAGTCCATGTAGATCTGGGCTCGGGAATACTCGATATCGAGTAAGGGTGGTCGATATCGACTAGTTATGTCGAGTGCTTCTTTTTTGTCGAGTAAGGGTGGTCGATAATGTTAACCCTTCTTTCTTAATAAAAGCTCCTAGTTGGTCATAAGTTATCGTGGCCCAAGGTATTTCATCAGACCCTATAGATTCTTTAATTTTAGTTATTATTCTTTGAGCAAATAAAGTGGGTAATCCAAAAACAAACCTTTCTTTCCAGAAGGCTGCATTGCAATTTGATCATTTGTAGAAATATGTAAGGAAAACATCTTTGTACAATCTATAATCACTTAAAGTAGGACATCTGAGATTGATTAAGATGGACTTGCTAGATTGAAGTTCTTCTTTGGGATTTCCCATAAAATACATACTAATAGTGTATATAGTCCAACAACATCTTCCTCGGGGTGAATATTTCCATCTTCATATCTTCAATATCTAGAGTGGATTCAAAGATTGCACCCTTTTGTTCACTATAATCCGGGCATGATGTAGGTAGAGGACTTTGGTAATCTAATTTAATATGGGGATCATGTAATATAGGAATTCTATAAGGGGGTTCAGAAACAAAACTTCTGCCTGGAAAAATATTTGGAATGTGAGGAATGTGATGGCTAATATCTCTACTTGAATTAAACCTCAGGAGATCCTACCATCAGGTTCTTTTATGATTTGTGAAATTTCTCTCATATCAAAATCTCTAGAAGGATTATTGCTCTGAAGCTCTAACGTGTCCGGAACAGTAATCTCGTTCCACTTTATTGTCTTAGGAGCAGAAGAACATGATTTTTTATCATCTAGTTGGAGAAGGATTGTTTCTCCATGAGGAATAGGTAGAACAATGCACTTTGGATAAGAAAGAGAAGTCATGACTCTATAATGGAGTCTATAGATTATTGCAACGTTTTTTGAGAATTGTCTGAAAGAGTCATTTAACATTTTGACATCTGAAATAAGAGATTGAATAACTCTTGGATCCGTAAGATCAACATAAAAATTTGGAGAGCAATTAAAATAAATAGGACTATTGCAAATATTCGATTGAATAATAGCAAGTACAGAGTCTTTATAGCTTTTTAATCTATTATCCCTTAAAGAAATAAAAACAGGAGAATCTATTCCTTTTCGAGATAATGGTTTTATCAGTACGTACTTGAACTAAGCCAAAGTGAATATATTTATATCCTTTTGCTAAATATTTTCTTAAAGAAAGTGCGGACAATAATTGCAAAGTGTATTGCTCTTGTTGAATGCTTATTGTCTCTTCATGAGTTTTTATGCTAAATGAAGTCTTAATTAAAGTCTAAAGCTCCAATTCTATAAATAAACTCAATATTTTCTGCGGGTATTGTCCAATTCGGCAAGTCAGTACTATCTTGTGCAAAATGCATCTCATTGCTATGAACTATACGAGAACTACTAGAGCCTCGATATAACATCCTTCTCAAATTTAACGTCATAATGTCATATATTATTATGCATAATTTAAATTAATAAAGACATAATTCATACATATCGAAAGGGACCATCTACCGGGACCACCCATAAACTCAACTTATACGGGCCGATGACGTGCATGTTTTTAGTTATATTTTCTCATATGTTTTGATGTCAATTTGAGTCCTTTTCATAGGTTTTGCGTTGTGTTTAGTGTCTTTTGCATGTGTTTTCATATTTCATGAGAAATAGATGTCTTCACTAGATTTTGTGTATTTTACAGGAATTTAGAAGCTGATTTTGGAGAAAGGTTCAACTATGAAAAGAAGAGTTAAAGAATTTGGAGCACATAGGAAAAAGTATTGATATAACCCGTAGATTTACAACAATAATCCATTATAAATATATCATTTTACAAAATATAAACACGTATTGATATAATTTTTATATTATTAACTAATATTATATAACAAACTATACACTTTTAAATTAAAATAATATATGTATCAAATTAAAATAATTAAAGGTTCAAAACAAGCTATTTAGCAAAAACACCCATTATTCTACATGTTGATTGCACAATTTTCCGTTTATTTCCCTGTGCATGAGGGATTTATCTCCCTTTAATTTATTTTAGGGCTATTTGCAAAACTAACCCAAAAACCCGGTTGGGTTGCACCCCCTATCCCCTATCCATATTAATTGCAAAAAGTTAGCTCAAATCCTTTAAAAATTGTAGCCCAGCCGGTTACAATAGAGGGGGAGACCGGTTGCATTTATGGATGAGAGAGAATGAGACAAGTGGATGGAAGGGGAATTGACGGTTTTTAAAAAAACCTGTCATCTCAAGGGGAAAGGGAAGTCCAAAGGGTCGCTATTCCCCCCTCTCTCTCTCTCTTAAATTTGAAAACGGAAGGAAGAAGAGGAAGGAGTTCGAAGAAGAACGAGAGCAAGTCTCCAGATTTGAAAACGGAAGGAAGAAGAAGCGGACATCAAACAAGCAACAGACACCGCATACAATTGGGGAAGGCTTGCTCTTGTTTTGACGAGGGAGGGGGATAGAAGGGAAATTGAGGGAAAATAATAGTTGGTCTTGAACATTGGGTAAAATTGGGGAAGGCTAATGGAGGAAAATGGATATATTGGTTGTAGTTAGATGGGGAAATTGGGGGAATTGAAGACATTGGAGGAATTGAGGATTTTGGGAGAATAGGGGAAATTGGAGGAATTGAGGATTTTGGAGGAATTGTGGAAATTGGGGAGCTGTTGGATGGATTACGACATACCAGGAGTAGGGCGAGTTGGAAATGTTTAATGTTGAGATACCTTCGAACCTTTAATTAATTTACTGACACTTTGATTTCTGTCAGGTTTGTAGTAGTCAGATGTCATGTTTATAACTCTAACTGTCATGTGTCATGTTTGATGCCTTCGTCCATCACCTTCGTTCCGATGGCTTTTCCAGGTCAATTTGAGGCGAGTGGAGGCTGGATTTGGAGTAGAGAAGGTGGAATCGAAGTGGAGGAGCCCTCGCAGAGGCTTGGTGAACCACTTTGTTTTTTTTTTATTGATGAATAAACAATATAACAACTTTACACTCAATGTTTCCCTATTTCTAGTGTCGCCCTCCCCCCTAAGCTCAGACGGTAAAAAGAGAGAGGACAAAGAGGATAAGACAGAGACAGAGATAGAGGGGGGAAGAGTGACGGTAAGGGGGCATTAATATAATTTGAATTAAATCTTAAGTTTCAGAGAAAAACCATCGAAGAAGAAGCAAATGGACCGGGGTTTATTTGCAGTTTAACGTGTAAGCAGTTAGTTTTAACTGGACACCAAAAGTAAAACGACATGCCACCTATTGGAACCGACTGGACAAGAGTTATCGGCGAAACATATTCACCATCGACTTCGGATAGAAAATGGGTAAGTTTACTTTCGATAAAAAAAAATCAGAGAGAGAGAGAGAGAGAGAGAGAGAGAGAGAGAGAGAGAGAGAGAGAGAGAGAGAGAAAGTATGCCGATGAGATAGAGGACATGAGAGAGAGAGAGGAGTGAAAAAGAAAAGTAAAGTTGCAGATGAGAGATAGATTAGTGAGTATAAGACAGAGAGAGAAAAGTAAAAGAAAGTCTGCAGTTGAGAGAGAAAGCCTACAGATGAGAGAGAGAGAGAGAGAGAGAGAGAGAGAGAGAGAGAGTATGTGAAAAAAAGAAAAGTAAAGCTGGAGAGGAGAGAGAGAGAGATCAGTGGGGATAGGACAAAGAGAGAGGTGGAAGGGTCCTCTCTCCTCTGCAACTTTACTGTTGTTGTTTCACTTCGAAGAAGAAGCAATTGGGTGGGGGTTTATTTGCAGGTTGACATGTTAGCAGTTAGTTTTAACTGGACACCCAAAGCAAAACGACATGAAACATATTGGAATCGACTTGACATGAGTTATTTGAGAAACAGATTCACCATCGACTTCAGATAGAAAATGGGTAAATTTGCTTGAGATTTGAGGGAGACACCTCTCGCATAACCTTTGTCGAAAGCAAACTTTCCCATTTTCTATCCGAAGTCGATGGAGAATCTGTTTCTCCGATAAATCTTGTCCAGTCGATTCCAATATGTGTCATGTGATTTTGCTTTGGGTGTCCAGTTAAAACTAACTGCTGACACGTCAACCTGCAAATAAACCCCCGCCCAATTGCTTCTTCGAAGTGAAAGAGTAACAATATCTTTTTATGCCTCCTCACTCACACTCTACTGATCTCTCTCTCCTCTCATACTTCACTTTTCTTTTTCACCTCTCTCTCTCCCTCCTGTCATTTCTCAATTGCTTTTTCTCTCTCTCCGCCTCTCTCCTCTGCAGATGAGACTTGTTCCCCCCCCCCCCCCTCTCTCTCTCTCTCTCTCTCAGGCCAGGTGTCACACATTGGAAGGTTGCACCCCCCCTCCCTTACCTGCTACCGGCTCCAAGGGTTTCCCAATTATCCGGTTTCACCCAATTATAAACCGGGTTGGGTTAACCTTGCAATACTTTCGGGTTTTTGGGTTACTTTGTGCATTTCCCTCTTTATTTTATCCTTTGTAGCAAGCTTTTCTCTTGTCGCTAACCAAAGTATATAAAAGAATGCTTTGGAGTAAAATTGTTGTGTCCCATATTGTTTTGGCCCATGGGTTTTTTGTGGCTTCTAGTACGAAGCCCTTCAAAAGCCTCCTTTGTGCTGAAGATTCCATTGTTGGTCCATGAGTCCAGCAGTTCTATAGCTCCTTGTGGGTTGCCTGCAAGCTGTAAAATTAGATCCCTCGATCATAGCAAGAATTTTTTTTAATAAAAGGGGAATCATTTTTCTTATGATTCCCATTCCCAAACATCTACTTGCATAAGATATTGATGGTGTATCCAACGAATCCATAAAGTATCTTTTTTCTTTACAATGCCCCATAGGAGTTTACACATGAATGCATTATTCCATTCTTTAATATTTTTAAGTCCTAACCCTCCCTCATCTTAGGGTAAACAAACTTCACTCCATTTGACCCTATGGGACTTCTAAAGGAAGTTCCCACAAAGGCTATTTATGCCTCTGATTACCGCCATTGGAGAAGGCAAAATCGAAAATCAAAAGGCCTCAATCCCTTGGGGGACAGCCCTTATTAGCTCCAACTTTCCCGCATATGACAACATTCTACCACTCCAAGAATTAATATTGCTAGCAAATTTAGAAAGTAAAGGAGAGAATTGGGAGAAGGTGAGCTTCCCTGAAGATATGGGGATTCCAAGGTACATAAATGGCAACTCTCCTAGAGCAAAGTTTGTCCTGTCCACCAGAATCTGCAACTCATCTTCTGGAATGCCCGCAGCATAATAAAAAGACTTTGAGAGGTTAACTTCCAACCTTGAGCAGTCTTTGAAGCCTTGAAGACAGTCCACGAGGATCCCCATAGATGTTGCGTCACCCCTTGACATCAAGGCAAAATATGATTAGGATTGAATTAGATGGAGTTCCTCTCATCTGTTGATTTGATTTCTTATAGCCCCATATGTAAGTTTGGTTTGTAAAAAATATTCGAATGTATAACTTGTGAAAGTAATAACGGTTTGTCTATTTTGTGCCTCAATGACATAGGAATACTTTAATGGGAAAGAAAGTCATAAAAAGAAATGAGTTAACCCCATAATCTAATTTAAAAATGGCTGAACCGAGTGTATCTAGGTAAAATATTTCACAATTTGGCGTCTTTTCTTAGAGCATTAGGCATAGGATAGAAAATCCGTTATAATTAATGTGATTTCATATCAAGACGGAGTTGGATCTTCAATGCATTTGCTTATTGAGTAGTGAATTTAGGCATCAAACATCTGCTATGATCTCAACGTGGAGGACCTGATCGGAAAAATGGGGGTCGTCGAATGCAAACCCAAAACTCACTCTCGAATCCATCATGTTTGAACATATCAACAGTTCCAAAATGAGGGCTTGTTGCATTAGAATGTGGAGAGGATCACAAAAGGTTAATTTGAGGAGGATCAACTTTACTATCAATTAGTTAATTATAAATGAAAAACATATCAACAATTCCAAAATAAAAGCAGGTAAAAATATCGAGAGGGATTATTTGCACTTTGTGGAAGGGTCTCCATCCTTTCAGAACAATAATACCACTTCAGAAAAACATATGGAAACATATAAATTGCTTTTCTTGTCTCTTGAATCATAAATACTGAACAAAGCAACAACTATGTTGTTTGAGCTAATTCATGTTTATGGATCACCAACCAAAAATAGGAGATACAACAAAAAAGAGATTTGTACACCAGCAAATACAAATTTTGAGAGAGATTGCTAAATTAGCAAAATACAGTACAAACTAGGCAGGCAGTAATCATGTTGAAGATTGTTCAGCTAACAAAATATACAAGAGGATGGACTAACAGTTAATATACAAGTGTTTTGTTGGAAGATTCGGATGAGGGTATGATCTGCAAGGGCGAAACAAATGCAGTAGCCATGGGTATCTATTGAGTCATAGCATCATCCCGATCGACTGATTGACAGTTGAGGATGAGTTGAGAACATACTCTGAATTTTTAACCGACTTCTGTCATAATCGAAGGCGGATTATGCATAGACTTCTGTCATAATCGAAGGCTGATTATGCATACAAAACAAACCAATTGCAATGTTACAAAAGCCCCCCAAAAAAACCCAAAAAAATATATCGGAGCGACTGTGGGTTATGGGCCCACCACGCTTCCGCTGCGCCACTCTGATTTTGATGATCTCTATGCCTGAGTGTCTTTACTTAAATTGTCACAAAATTGCCCACATTTTATATTTCTCAGTTCTCACTCATAATCACCTACTTTTAATTTTTTAAATGTTTTTCAAATCACACCGAAGTATTAATTTTTACATATACTAGTTTTGTCATCACGTGCTTCGCACGCGATCGACTCAACTTTATCCCATTAAGCAAAGTTTTGTGATTGCAGATTTAATCTATTCCATATTCCTTAACACACACACCCACAAATCTATCCATCCTCACCCTCATGAGACGATCCCATGTCGAAAAAGGGTTGGAATTATAAAACTAATTATTCACCTACAAATTCATATATCCACCTTGACACCCAAAACGCAAGAACCAATTCAAAATTACTTTAGGATTAAGGACATGTTTCCATATAATATTCACAAAGATATCTATAATATGCTTACAATATCATTCATTCTTGAACAAACACAGAGGACAAAATCAGTGGTCTTCAAGAGGGCATTCTTATTCTTGCTAGCAAGCAACAAATTCTCCGGCTTTAAATCTCTATGCATCACTCCTATGAAGTGATAAACATGAACAACATTCACAATCTGCTTCAAGATTGAAGGTGCAACTTTTTCGCTGTAATGCTCCTTCGCAATGATCTTATCAAAGAGGTCTTTACCTGCACACAACTCCATCACAAGATTCACTGAAGCCTTGTCCTCATAAGCCCCTTTAAACTCCACAATGTTAGGTTGACCATTCAAATGTTTCATGATTTGAATCTTTCTAGTTCCTCCTCATATCCTCCTTATCCGCCTTAGTTAGACTTCTAGCCATATTGTTACCACCTTCAATAAGTAGTATTCAGAAATATGATCTAAATGAAATTTTACTCAATTAATTTTTATTAAAAACAAAAACATTCTATTTATTTAAATACAACAGTTGGCCATTTTGAAGATTATCACTCAACTTTAATTAAGATAATAAAAGATTATGGTAAATATTTGTTCATAATAAACCCACAAAATATTATTTTCAATTTTTAGAATAAAGATTTAAGTTTAAACTATATTAACTTCTGTCTACATCCAAAAAACTTTGGCAAATAATCAGAATTTTTTTTTTGGACGGTTAATCTAACACTTTTACATTCTTAACCAAAGGTAATCTTTAATCATTAGATTTTTTTTTTGTCAAAGTGAATGTAACAAGATTTGAGCAAAATTCTAATCCAGATCAAAGGAAATAAGTCGTAGAATAATAAAACAAGAACTAATTGACATGAAGCTACCTCGGCATAGATTCACATCAATTATATTTTTATAGTAAATGATATAAAGATTCGAGAAATATGTTCAGTTTTTACACCAATTTGGCCAATTCAAGATAAAACGACAAAATGAACTTATGGTTTAAGTTTTAAAAAAAAAGATGATTTAGATAAATGGATACACAAATAAATCATCATTTCAAGAGTAAGCAGAAGTAGGTGAGTTTTAGCAACAAGACCAGGTCAAGGTTGAAGATAGAGAAAAAAGTTATAGTCCCAGCACCACGGATAGAGGAGATGAATCCATAGATAAGGAGGCAAGGACAACGTACAAGGAGCCATTCTTTTTCCATTAAAAAAATAATGACAATTGCTTTCTTATGCAAAGAACAAACATGAATAAAACAAAAAATAGACATTTGCCATGAAAAGACCATCTCCACACATAAAAATTACAATTCAACAAGAAAAACAACAATAAATAGTCTAGAACATCTAACAGTCTTGAGCGCTTGATTGCCAAACAATAGGAAATTATAGGCTTATCAATAATAATTCAACAAAACTTAGCGTATATAGGTGAGTAATTTAGTTTGGTATATCAGACATTTAATCAAACACCATCCGTACATCACCAATCTCTATTAAATTGAACATGTATATTGTTATGACTGAAAATCAAAGTGAAACCTTACCAATTTTAACACCTAAATTGGATGTTTAAATGTAGAATAAGTAATTTAGATGGAAAGAAAAACTGCAGTCACCACCATCCCAAGAACTTAATTCACAAATAAAAAATAGAGAAAATTGAAATGCAAACACAACATCAGCAGTGTCGAAAAGACAAACTGACCATTGGGGTTGGGGCATTCTTCATGGCAATGGGATTGGTGGTCACAAAGCAATTAATATCGAATTTCCTGGCGTTCAAGGAGGTGTTGCTAGAGGCAGCCTTGTTTGACCCAACATAAGAAAAATTATAGTAATCAGCACATCCACATTCAAAACTAAGAACAACAAAACTAAGAAATCTTTTAAAAAAATTTAATTCCAGAGAGCGGCAAGGTCACTGAAATATTCCAAGAACGGAAATGAGCTATCTCAAACCCGAGATTGTAGCTTGCGCTAATTGAACAGATCAAATGAAACAACTTCTCGAAATCCCTAATTCATAATCAAACATAATCTATACACAATACAGACAACTGATTAAGCGGCATTGACGGCCTTCTCGCCCTTCTTGGCGGCGGCAGTGGTCCAGTGGAGGCCTTCCTGCGAATGACGACTGGCGGCAGTGGTTATCAGAAAGGGTTTGAACGAAGGAAAGAAGAGAGGGGGTGGTGCTATCGTCGGCGTAGATTTGGCCTGAGGTAAGTGGTGATGTAAATCACTACTAAACAAGGAAGAGAAAGATTAAAAACATGGGCAATGGGCCTACTGTCTTAATAAACCTGGGCTGCATTTTAAAAAAAATAAAAAGCCCAACAAAATTAATTAATAAATCATAAAAAATGGGCTGGAAAGAAATGGGAATATATTGTAAAGAAGCGGATTTATAGGTTCGATTGCTGTGCATTTATATGAATTTGTAGGTGAATGGGGCAAATGGACTGATACATCAGCAAACTAAATTAAACATCAGCAAAATTTGTTATAAAAACATCACACATTAAATGTAAACATTCATAAACTAATACATGAAAAACCTAATTGAAAAAACCTTCATTACATCCACAAAATGTAGCAAAAGCAGTCCTATATATATTAGACTTGTATCAAGATATAATCAAAACTTATAATCCCCAAAATACAGCTGACAGGTTTGATCGGAGTGGTCTATTCTGCTTCCACGGACTTTAGAACCCATTTTAATATCCTATTAGTTGATAGTAACATTGACGGTGTAACTAAAATGTAAGTCTTGGGTACACGTAAAGCTTTCTCCAGTTTCTGGAAGTAGTTGCTTTTATCCTGTACAATAAAATAAACACGTTAAAATTTATTCTATAAAAAGATATATTAACATGTTAGATTGGATTTTTAAATTTTACTTACCTCATTATTCATTTCATATAACTTTGTAGCTGTTGTTCGGAGAATTTTTTCTGCATTCTCAGCATGTCCAGTTAGGGAAATTGTTCCACTTCCATCTGTAGCTTTAAAGTTGAATAGAATCCTAAATAATATTTTAATTTTAATTAGAAAAAATATATATATATTTAAACAATATCAAGTTTGTATTTTTTAGAAATTAAATATGCACATTAATCTAAACATTAGCCATTACCTTGAAATTGACATACAGCTATGCTCACCACAAGAGGGACATTCGTTTATCATACTTCCTTCATATCCAGTATTTTTATAGCATTTGTCGCAGCCCAAATACATGATTATCTCTTTAGGGTCAAAACTTGGAATATAGATGTGCAACCAGTGTTGTTCTTCCTGAATTGTGTCACCGGGCTATAGGTTTTAACAATCAGTTAGAAAAATTATATAAGTATTAAAAATATTCCAACACTATTAATTAATTATGAGAAGCTAATATATTTCATACCGTTTTTTCAAGGATTTCCTTTATGGATGTTACAGTTGGCTCTTTTGGTGGTTCTCTTGCTTTGATTATTTGTGTTTGATGATGAGACAACACTTTCCAATTTGAAGCAGCCCTAAAATTATAACAATTTAAAGAATATAATACTCTTATTAGCATAATATTTATTTTTATATTAAGATTGTTACTGAAAAAAATTTCATATTTGAAATGGCCTACCATTTTTTTAGATTGTCTGGCCATTCTCCTTGTGGTTGTGTTGTAAGAGTTGTTGACATTGTTGTTGACAATGAGAAGCCTTTATGCATAATATACATGTATGTGATCATTGCATTGATTAACAAAAAGCAAATTATACTTCACTATTTACAGTATAAAACAGTACAGTTTTAAAGGGCCTCTACCAAAATCACCCATATTTTTTAGATAAAAAAAAAACTTAGTAAATTTTACTTTATAGATTCATTTTATATTAAAAATGATATCATTAGTATTATAATTTAACAAACAAAAAAAAAGGATTTAGATGTGGATTAGTACTGATACTGGGCTGGCCCAATCTCATGTGAGTATAGTTGGGTTGGACCCATCAGACATGAATTTACTTTCTTTCTTTTATAACCCATTTTTTTCCATTGCAAAGATTTTTTTTGTTTTGTTTTTGTTCATAGATCAATTTTGCTCCAGTTCGCGAAACTTAACGTCGCTTAGATGAACTCATGAGGACCAATCTTTTTATTGTGTGAAAAGGAAGGTGATCTGTGCCGTTTGTGCTTCCTTCCTAGATCAATTTCGCTCCAGCCTGAACCGGTAAATATATAGACGAAATTTTATAGATACAACAGTAATGCGGACCATCTAACCTCCCTCGACGACTTCTACTTAGTCATTCTCCTGAGCCATCTAACCTCCCTCGACGACTTGCACTTGCACCGAGAGGAGGCGCGTGTCTTGCATCCTTCAATGTAAAATCGGTTGCTCATAACGGAGCAAAAACCACATTGACAATTGTCGTTACACATCCTGCAATCTATCTCCTCTAACTAGCTCCATGACAGCAACTTTGCAATTGAGCAATAGATTTTCAAATTAAATATCAAATTCAAAACTACTTTATCCACAACAAAGTAAAGTAACAATAGAACCAAATCCAACTAATCAAACCATGCATAGACACATTGAAGCATATGTTCAAATCCTCAGAATTGTCTGAATGTGAGATTGAGGCGTCCAGGGCGAAGACCCGTCTCCTTGATCAAGGAATCCGGAGCAGAGCGCGGGATGATCGATTGAACGCCATGGAAGATATGCCGGGCAGGACCACCAAATATAAGGACGTCTCCTGATTCGAGAACCACCTTGTTCGCATTGTGTATTTCCCTGCCATCACCATAGAAGAACTCTCCAGAGTCTCCTACTGAGAAGGAGACGATCGGTATCCCTTCAACAAGAGACTCTCGGCTCTCAGAACGGTCCTGATGGAGACCAAGTCGACCTTCCGATGTGTAGAAATTGAGAAGACAGATTTGTGGCGACATCTTAGGAAGGAGGCCTTCCACATTCATTGCTCCGTATTCCTTACCCATACAATCTCGAGAAGTTGTCATTGCCCGGTTAACCATGGCGAGGAACTCATCAGGTATGTTAGGCACTCGAGCCCTATCAAATCTTCGGATTTTGTTGTATCTGCTTGTTTCAGGATCCCAATCCCGACCCAGGCACATCAGGAGCCGACGAGGAGTGACCTTGTAGAACCCCCCTGGACCGAGGCCTAGGCGTCGACACTCTCTCACGATTGAGGCCTGTAGAAAGTTTTGCATCAAAATCAATCAAAGATCGGTATCGATTCAACATGATGGTATGCATATATAATATACCTGTTCATCTAGTGTCAGGTATTCCTTCAATAACACCATTCCTGGCCTGAGAATTATTGGTCTCAGAGCCCTTGAACCACACATTGCAGAACCTTGTTCTTCATCCTTTTCGGATACAACATTCTTAGTCGAGGTCTGACAGATATCGATTCCCGCACCATGATAATTGAGATTCGCTGAAATCTGATGATTCACCTTTGATGAAATTGACCGAATTTGACATCCACGCTGATTCAGTGAGGGAGTAGAGATGAAGGTATTGTAGTCTGCAAACAAGGAAAAACTTTGGAATGACGAAAACCTAAACTTATAAAACATCATTCATCACTTAAGCGGCATAATCCTTCTAGGCACTTATTGATTTTTCCAAACTTTTCGATTTAAGCAAGGAACTTATTGATTTTTTCCAATCTATTCCTGAAATGGTAAATATATAGATGTGGTAATTAACATACGAATGATGTTGTTAACAATACAAGAATCAAATTTCAGTGCAAAAGTTTCAAAACCCCCCAATCGCCGCCTTAAAAGTTGAAGCCTTTTTTTTCTCCAAACAAAAATTCAATAAGCTGTGGTAAAAACTGAAAGAAGAGAGCATCTCAGGTAAGAAAATTCCCCCTGGAGTTTCATCACTAGCAATCAATGTGCAAGGATAACATTTACAAGGTAATCTTCATCGATGCTCGATCAGCCAAAAGTTTAAATTGCATCCAACACCGAATACACAGAACGAAAGCAAAAATTAAAACTTCATAAAGGAAATCAAACGAAATTCATCAGACGAAATCGACTTTCCAACCGACAAAACCGAGGAAGGGATTGAAAAAATCGCCGAAAATGAATTGACAATAACAGGAACGAAGAACAGACAGAGGCAGGTAAACCTAGACTTAATCCTAATCGGAGATCGGAAATTACCCGACGATGACGACCAAGATGAGGACACTGGAGTCCGACGATGGAGATGAGGATGCAGACCGCAAACGAAGGCGAAAGGGAGGCGGGAGTCTGCGACACCGGCGACTCGGGGAGGCGGCGACATCGGCGAGGCGGCGACAGGGAGAAACAGGCCAGTGTTTGTGAGTGCAACGACGAAGGAGCCGTGCAACTCGAATTGGAGTGTACGCAATTGTTGCTAGGGTTTTGCATGGTCGAATTAACGGCGAGAACTAGTGAAAAGGAAGAGCTTGCGTAGTTGCGCGTGGAAAAAAGGGTTTTCTCAAGTTATATATCCCTCACATCTTTAAAATATGTTATCTATCCCTTGAATAATAAAACAATTATTTATAAATTCAAATTACATTTTCTTCCATGAATTGCTATTAAAATCCCCATTAAATGTTTGTTAAATAATTTAAATTAGGTAAAAGTCAATCTAAAATGGCCTTGTTCCTAATTAATCCCTTTCGGTTCCATCATCTTCTTCCTTCTAGCATTTGGCATTTGCCTCGTACATAACTTAATTTCTCTTATTGTGGATTTTAATATACGGTTTGATTTATAGTGAGACAAATTTGATATTCCACAAACGGAGATTGGATTTTAATTTGATGAAACCAATTCAATCGATCCCCAAAACCCTAGGTTGATCGATTTCCGTCAATTTCAGTTATGGATTTGATGATGATGTGCGGCCTCTTCTTGACAACCACGACAGCCATTGTCGTCTCAATGCCTCGTGGCAAGAAGTACAAGCTCGGTTGAGGATCGAGGTCGATCGAGAGTGAAGTTCGGTTGAGGATTTGGGACTTCTCTTAAGGGGTGAAATGGGACTGGTAGGGAACCCCTATGACAGTAGGACGAGAGTGTGACTTATAGGGCGCCTTAGTAGTGGATCGAGTTGTTAAGCTTGTCGGAATAGGGAATTGTGCGATTAAGAACTCCGAGATATGGGTTTTAGATGGTTGAGTGGAAGGTTAGGACTTGAGCTTAGGATATTGAAGTCAATTGATCCCTAGATGGCTTGGTGGCGTAAGAGTTGGGAGACCTAGTAATTGGTTTAGGATGCAAGCCTTAAATTGCGGATAGTTATAAGGCTAGAAAGGTTGTGTACTAAGAGGAATGCAATCGTATTTAGAAATAGTATCATCTTTGAGTTGGTAGACCTAGGTGAGGTTGATCTTGATGCGAGAGACGAGGAGTAGTGGTCGTGCCGTATTGTGTTTGGTGGTTATAGATAGGGTTTCTTGAAGATGTGATCTAGTGTATGCTTTACTTAGAGCCGAGTGTTGTGCGAATTCTATGCTATATCTGAAGTTGATTCTCTGAGGTATTGTCATACCATAGTGAGCTGTTAGTACTAACAATAGTTGTCCCTTGAACTTGACGAAATACTAGTGTGTGGAAGTACCTGTTTTCCTCTAATGTGTTCATGATTGATAGTTAGCGGAAGTATGATGTGATTTATCTGGTTGTCAAGATGTGCAACTTTTGTGATATGATGTGATGAACCCTACTTTGTGTGATACTGTGCTAGATATGTTATGGTATATGATTATCTTTGACATGAGAATGAACCGTTTATAAACGTGTGATACGATTGCTATGTTACATGATGCCATGAATTGGAATTGCTAAGATGATAGAACTGATTTGAGATGAAAATTGATTCTGACTTGGAACCTAGGAAGGAAATATGGGATTACCCTTAGAGGTGGATGTTTCCACATCTTGAGTTCTGAAATTGCTTGATTAGCGTCGGATTTTAAAGGATTTTAAACAGTGATTTAAAGGGGGGAAAAAAGACTAACTTGGATTTTATCGCGATCGAGAATTTCAATGATTTTGAGGCCAACCCTTTTCGAATTGAGGTAACATTCTAAAACTTTTCGGCCCGAGCTTGCATTATAACGCCCCACGAAGTGGATACAAGCATTTTATAGGAACCCTTATAGATTGCTTGTTAAGACCTAGTGGTGATGCTATGATGCTTTTTGAGTTATGATATAACTGACAAGTCGGGGTAATGAGGTGGTAAGGGCCCATATCACGTTCTCGCTACGACCTATCGGTGGTATTATGATCATGACGACGATACTGTGAGAATCTCATAGGGGCACTTATGAGGCGCTTACGGGATCAATGGAATGGTCCTTGGACTCACCTATTTCAACTTCATCCCCTACCTTGTTTTGGTTTTAGTCTCGGGGACGAGACTTGTTTTTAGAGGTGGATGATGTAATGGCTCGGATTTTTAAATCTTAATTTTTCGGAAAAAAAAAACATTATTATAATGAATTTAAAAGTGGAATTTAACGGAAAACTCCTTAAATCGGATTTTAAAACTCATCGAACGAAATTCTGACTTCGGGACCACAATCTCCGTCTCCTTTTAACCCATTCTTATCCATTTTCTACACTTGATCCCCATAATTGACCAATTCCAATTTCCAACTCATTTTCTCTTACTTTGGTAATACTTATCCTCTCCCTCTCTTACCTATTTTCTTTCTTCTCCTAAATTGGCAAAATGCCAGGCTATCCTTCACTCTCTCCTCTGTCCGACTACAACTAGCCCCAAGATCTGTTCCCTTTTCTTTTTATCTGATTCCCACTTTCATAAACCCACAAACCCTCCAAAAGCAACCATAAGAAATCAAACACAAACCTTATCTCTTCACCTCCTATTTCTGGCAGCCACCAGCAACATCCCCAACTCCCCTGCCTTGCTTCCTCTGTTCGGCGGCCAAACGAACCCAAACAACCCCACTCGAACTCCCCTTCCCGTCACTTCTGTCCGGACGCACCGAGCCACCCCGGAGCTCGGAGATCCGCGAAGAAACAGTCGAGCCCTGTTCTCCATTTGAAGGCAGCGCTGCACCCTCATCCTTGGACCTTCCTCTGCGAGCCACCTCCCAAGAGTTCCTCACGCTCACCTCAACGTCCTCGATCCGCCTAGAAAGCCCCCGGAGAGCCGGAGCCAACAGTTGCAGCCCCGCCATTCTCCTCTTCTGTTTCACGTTTGGGCTCGGTGAGCACTTCATCTCCCTCCTTTGCCTTCCTTTCACCTTCAATTGGCATAAAGGCGAGACCTTAACCCCCTTCAACTCTCCCTAGGTCGTTTCCGGCAAGTACCCAGCTCCGACGAACCGAATTCGACTCCGGCGACCTCGAAACCTTCCGGCGAAGATCGATCCTCGATGAGCTTCTTCCTTCCTCCTCCTTCCTTCCTTCCTTTCCTTCTGTATTTACGTGTCGGGCAGTGGGATTGGGTGGTCGGAAGCTGACGCCGCCGACCAAACCTCCTCTCGTTCTGTCCCGGTTCTTTTCGAACACAGAAGAGGGAGTTAGTGATGATGAACAGTACTCCCTAAAGTCTCCTTTACCTGGGGGCCCCATTCCTTGCCAACTCAGCCATTGGGGGGGGGGGGGGGTCCCATTTCTTTTGCTGATTTCGGATTCCAATTTGCAAGGAAAAGTGAATTGGCTTTTGGGCCTAATTTTTGGTGGGTTGAAATTTGGTGTTTTAAGAATAACAAAAGTGTTTTGGGCCTAATTTGTTTTAAAGACCAAAAATTCAAAAGCTTTGGGGCCTATTCTCCCAAATGATTTCGGTTTTTGAGAACAGGAAAACAATATGTTCGGTTTTGGGGTTTTCCAAAATAGGAGGGTCGGTTTTGGTATTTAACAAACTAAATGGATCGGATTTGATAATTTTAAGAGTGCTGATGTTATTAACTAAAACGGTTGGTTATTTTGATAAAATAACATATCTTAAGAGTATTTGAAAATAAATAAGTAATGACCTTGAAAGTATGGGGATTTAAAGTATATTATCAGAATTAAATTGAAGAAGGAATTTGAAGAGCGTTTTCAAGGATCGAAATTTTTAACTAGTTGATTCGGATTTTGAAGCGGTTTCGGGAATAACTTGGGGAATTATGTGATCGATGACTAACTAGCATGTTCATATGATTGATTGGCTAATAGCATGATTGTGTGAATTAATGGCATGAATGAATGACTAACGGCATGATGAGATGTTAGAATTTCGTGTCGTTTGACTTATGCCTCATGAGCTATGATTAATATGATGAAAATTGGAGATATACGATCATGCGGATATATGAGTATTATTTCAAATATGCGAATGTGGCGAAATGGGATGATGAGAATGATATGGTCTTATGGAATGTGATGAAATGATGAATGGTTGAACTTGATGAGATGATGATTATGATGTAGTTATACTTTACTGAGTGATGTGTGCTTGCGGGATTGGATGGTTAAATGTAGACTTATATGGACGTTATGATATGTATCTAGGTGATCTTTAATCTATCGTAATGCTTGTCTTGCTGTTCTGCACCGCCAGGTAAGTCTCTTCGGAGCTTACTCATATTGAATATAGTTATTCCCTGCTTTAGGTGCATGATATACTAGGTGCTTGCATTCATGATCAGCATGCCATGTAGTATCATGCTAGGTTGCATCGACCGTTGAGCATTCTATTTCTTTATGTGTATGTAAACAGAACGGCCGTTATCTGTGAAGTAACTAGAGTCATTGCTAGGGTTATAGGACGACCTAGTCTCATCGGGTCCTGTCCTGAGTCAATCGAGTCATGAACTTCCTTATATTATGAGATGCCTGCGGGCTTTATTGTGGAGCGGGTTAGGCATGCGTGCCGCCCGATTATGATGGAATGCATTCACGAGCTGGCCAGTCTCCGCCCTATCGGAAGGGGGTGGAGGTAGGAGAGGGATATACCACTTGGTATTCTGTGATAAGGCCTTATTATTATTATGCACTTGATCCTAGGAGCATGTTAGTGTGTTAATATTCCGCCATGCATCTAGAAGCATCTTTATTAGGTATAGCGTATATGTGTGCTTAGGGTTGGGATGCAGAGGTAAAGTGGGCATCGATCTGATCCCGCCCCATATCAAATTTTTTAGGTATCCGTTATGCTTACTACTGTTGATGCTGATTTGAGTCCATGACCGCTGGGTCTAACATGGCGGAAAGAGAGAGTTGAGATTCCAACTTCACCAATTTAATTACGGCTCGAATTTGAATGGTTGATCATATTTTGACCCGGCTCTGCCGTGGCACCCCTTTGTATTATGCTTTACTTCCGCTATTTGTGTGACCTTTGGTTTTCCACGCTTAGACTTATGACAGGTACAGGTAGGACTGGTATTCGAGTCGAACGAACCGAGTATTACTTGTTCATATTTAGTTCATTTAGAATATGAACGAGCTCGAGCCGAGCCTAAATTTTGACTCGAGCTTAAAATGTGCTCATATTCGGCTCGTTTAGGAAATGAACGAGCTCGAGCCGAGCTTTTTTCGAGCTTTAGGCAATTCTACTTGCTCATTATACAATAAATTTAAGAAAATTTTAGAAATTTCATAAAATTCGAGCTATTCGAGTTTAATTCGAACGAGACGAGCTTTGGAACGAGCTTAAAAATGTGCTCATACTCGGCTTGTTTAGAAAATGAACGAGCTCGAGTCGAGTTTTATACGAGCCGAACCCGAGCCGATCACGAGTAGCTTGTCTCACATAACACCCCTAGGTACAGGGGACTTTCCCGGGGATTCCAACGATCCCTTCGAATTTTGGGTATGAAATCCCACTTTAAAATGTTAGGATAGAATTTCAAACCTTCATCCTGTACTCGGGGCGCAAGATCCTAACGAGGGGTTTCATCCCTCGAAACGTAACCCGGGAATCATAATCCCGGGCCGTAAGGCAAGCTTAAGATACTTGGTATTTGTGGCTGATTTCTGTATTCTCCCTTTGCCCTTTACTTTAACTCTTACGGTATATGGCCATTTAGTAGTGCTTGTAAGCTCATTCAAATATTTTTTTACCGGCTTCATTTATTTTCCTACAAAATTTGAGCAAATAATTAAAAAAGGGAAATTTTCCTATTACTATATTATTTTTTATTATTTTATAGATGAATGATATAAACAAACAGACAAACAAACAGATTAGTATTTCTAAAATAAATAAAATAAGTGAATGCTAATGATATTAAAACTAAAGTTTAATGTCTGCACTACTCAGTTTGTTAGCTTGCTTAAAACTAAGGGACATCAGCCATGGTAACCTTCTCAGCAGTTGACCTTGAAGACAATGAATAGCTCAAAGGAATAGGAAGTAATTATTTAATCATCTTTATATCTACTAAAGGCAAAAAATGAAATAAAAATTTCATGTAATTTTTATAAAACTCTTAACCTTTTTGTAATAAAATCAGAAGAAATATGACTTATAAAATTCAAAATTACAGGAATTTTGACATGCATTGGAATATAATCTCAAAACTAAATGGTTTAGGTTTTTTGATTCAAATCTTTTTGGTGCCTGAATTATTTTGCAAAGGTGTGAGAAAAAGGAAAGATGAAACAAAGTGAAGGGGAAAAAATAAATAGATTAATAAACCTTATAAATAAAATTAAAGCTACTACCTCCGTTCCATAATACATGGGCTTTTCCTTTTTGACACGTTTTTTTAGGAGCGAAAAACTCTATGAAATATTATTTTTTTAATCAAATTTTTTATATCATTTGATACTTATTACTAATAAGTATCAAATTATATAAAAAATTTAATTAAAAAAATAATATTTCATATAGTTTTTCACTCCTTAAAAAGCGTGCCGAAAACTAAAAACCCATGTATTTTGGAACGGAGGGAGTATTAGAAATCTAAAAAGGAAATTAAACCTCTGAACGCTTTCACCTTGCTGAACGGAAAGGATAATGAACCACTGGATATAAGCAGAGAAATTTGAAATTGAAGAAGACGATATACTAAAGCAAAAGAGATGATAGGAGATGATATACAATTGAAATAAGTAAATGAATGACACGTTAGTAACTATAAAATTTAGCTGGAAAAAAATAAAATGGTCTAAATATTACGTGTAAAAATGCATGGATGGTGGTAAAAATATATTATAAAATAGATAATTTTTAGGTAAAATAAAATACTCTATAATTAAGTAAGTGTAAAACTAAAATATATATCTATTAAGCAATTATCGATGGCCCTTTTTTTAAAAGTTTTGCTTAGGTAATACCGTAATAATTAGAAAATGGTAAATAAGCTAGTAACTGGTTATTATTGAACTTTTCAAAATTTTGCTTAGGTAATAATTATTAGAAAGTGGAAAATAGAATAAATGGTTTCATTTTATATTTAAAAAAAATTGTTTAAAAAAATTAAAATATCTATATTCTAAAATAGAACAGGTATAAATTAAATATAAATATTATTTTAAATTTATTTTACTTTAAATTTATTTATAATATAAAATTTTAATATTTTAAAACAATCTGTAATACTATTATGAGATTAATATAATATTTATAAATATCATCTTTGACAGAAAACAGAAGGGATGATTTGCATACAAATCTCTTAAAATGTAATCATTACTTTTTATATCCTTATACACTAAGGTTAAGATATACTCCGTATATGCATTATATTATTATTTGAGTGGACCTAATCATTACTTTTTCAGATTTGCTTACACACTAAGGTACTTTAGATATGCATGCATTAATTGCTTTTTGATAAACTTCATTTAGCTAATAATTTTACAATTATAAAAAAACTAAAAAAGGGGAGAGCCTATTGTTTTAATCGTATATATACTGTGTATTTTTAGAATTAATAATGTAGACCGGACCCCGTCCCTTGAGAAGAACGCGCTCTCACGCGCCCCTTTCCTCTATGTCAAACCCTTCCCTAACCCTATTTTCCGGATCGAATCCGAGCAATCTCCGGCCAACCTTTGGCCGATCTGAGCCTCTTCTTCCAAATCTCATATCCTTGTGTTGTTATGGCTTAATTTCTGGCAAATCCCTTTTGGTTTTGGGGCTTTTCCTGTCAAGTCCTCGTCGAAGTTCCTGGAGTCCTGTCTCGGCAATTTGTGCTCCTCCAGGCCAAAATCCCTATAATAAAGCGATCTTTTTGTATAACCCCTCGCCTTGGTGGTCCTTTGATCTGAAATCGCATGGATCGGAGGCCGATTCGAGCATCAGGGCTCCTGTCAGGAAAAATTTCAGAAAACGGAAAAAAACAACTTTTTGGGGAAGGATGTACTGGCCAGTTCATGCTTGGACGGGGTGGTCTCGGTGCCAGTTGTGTCTGAGTTTGATGAGCCTTAGGGCTTCTCACACTGTTATGTTCGCTGGTGGGGGGCTTCGCCCTCTGTTCGCTGTTGCGGTTTGCTCTCTTTCTCTACTCTCTAATTCTCTTCTCATTTGGAGTGGCGGGATGGATCGATTATGTCCTCCCTCTTCTCCTTTCTTCTGTCGTTATCCCCCTTTGATAATCGTCCAATCGGCTAATCATATATGTTTAACTATCTTTATCATGGTGTTCACTGAGATTGACAAAAAGGAAAAATCCTTGGGAACAGATGATCCTGTTTCCTCATTGAGTATCCCCCGAAAGGGTTTGACAAAGCCGAAGGGCTCTAAACTCCCTGAGAAATTTCTCTTATCCGATGATGGATACAAGAGGCAGAAACTGTATTATGAGAAGATATTGTGGAAACCTGTAACTAACAGACACTGGTTGAGTTTGCCTCTTGGTTGTGTGTTGGTGGACAGATTGGCGTTCTCTTGTCTCTTTCTGCTTTCGGCTTTCATTGACAATCCCTTTGAGGCAAAGAAGATCCGAGATTGGAGCAGGTATGTGTGGAAACCTATTTCTGATAAGTTTCAGTCTACCTTGTATTCATATAACTATCCTAGTTTGAGATGGTATTGTATGAAAACCACCCGTATGGACAAACAAAACATTGTCGAAAACAAAGAGGCTGAGGTGTTCTCTTTATCCAATGATGCCGTGGAGAGAAGTTGTACGAATGAATCCATTGACAGTAATTCTCTTAAAGGAAACACCAGCATAAAAATGGAACAGAAGAAGAATAACAAACCGAATGCGATGTTGTGTTTGTCTAGGTATATATCCTTAACTCATATTGGCTTCTCAGCTGTGTTTGTGTGGCTACCAGTCTTGACATCAGTGTGTATATCGTTGTGGATGAAAAGTTTTTATGTGTTGTGGATACTGGTTTTAAACCTTGATGATGAAAATAAGGGTCTAGCTGCTATGGCCTTTCTTGTGGTTGTTCTGCATTTCACCATGGGTTATGATGTATTTTTGGAGCACAAAGCTAAAGCATGTCGGGATCTCTTCCCTCTGACTACTCCCTTTGCCGCTCCTGGTACATCTCTCGTGAGGTGTTATCAGTTGAGGTTGGCAAGGATGAATGTGTTTGCCAAATGTGAACCCAGGTGGTGTTTGAATAGCCCAGGTAGAAATTGTGTTGCATTGCCCTTGTTGAAGGGTTTAATCAATAAATACTATGGAAACACGTTTTTTACAGTTAAATCCATTTATTGGTTTGTTGGGGTGTCATCTTATGGCTATACTGCTATCCCTTGTAATTTGACTACCAATCTGTGGCAACTATACTGGGCTTGTACTTATGATTATGCCTATATCCCTTCAAGCTTGTGTTCTCTGTCAGTGCTCTCCTGCAGGTGTGTAATCCATTTTCTGATTGTTCAAGGGGTCCTCTCTTCCTTTCTTGAATATGCTTATCTTATCCATGGGTTGACGAAACACGTTTTGCTAGTCACTTTTCATGCATGTGCTGTCCTGCTTCTTATCTGTCCATTACTCCCTCGACTCATCCCTTGTGTAGCTGGTTGTGGTGTCGGTCTAAAGTCAATTGGGTATATGATTATTGCTATGCAGCACCTTCACCTATGTAATGAACTTGGGACACTCAGAGTATTTCCAGCCATTCGGAATTGGCTTTTTGAATGGTTGGGTTGTTTTTGGCAAGTTAATATTCAGTTACGGTTAATCTCTTCATCTTATATTCTTGAACTCTGTCTTCGAGTTTGGAATTATGACCAAAACTCAAATACTAGATGGAATTACATACATGTTAAGAACCTTGAGTATCAAATGGGTTTATTGTGTGATTACCGTCCAATCCCTACTGTAGTTATGCTTGCTCCCAAAACAAACAAGTTCCATTTTAACGTACTGTTGTTTCTAGCTTGGTTCAGAGAGATCACGTTCAAGCAAGGTATTGCCAAAAGGTGGGGTATATGCTACGGGGGGGTCTTCAATTGTCAAAGTATGCTCCAATTTAGACTTGGGAAACTAATAGATCAAAGACTAGTAATTAATTGCCTACGCATCATCTTCTCAATCGACGAACACCTTAAGAATAAACTACCTCAGAAAACTGGTTTCAAGTTTCTAGATACCTTGTCCACGATACATTGGATCAGTTTGTGGTTTAGTTCTTGGATTCTTGAGCAAACATCTCTAACAAATTTGAGAAACAAAACGAAGAAAAACAATGTGTATGGATTAGGTTACCTCCGGTTCTATACAAACGATAAATTAGGAATATGAAGATCTGTTTTTGGAATGTTCGTGGGATAGGTAAAAAAACATTCTGGAATGATATAAGTGCTATGCGAATAAATAATCATATCAACCTCTTTGCAATTGCTGAATTAAAGACAGAAAACATTCCGGCCGAAAAAGTATGGCGAAGTAGTGGATATACTAACGCACTATGGTCACTGGGAAGTGGTAAGGCGGGCGGAATTGGTGTACTATGGAAAGACTACTGCCTTCATAATGAATCAATTAAAGTTGCTTTCCACCTTCCACGAATTATTGGATTTGAGTACGAATGCTTAGAGAAGAATTTTGAATGTCTAATTTTGTGTGTATATGGCCCTCCCCACGCAAAAGACAAGGACAAATTCTGGAAAACGCTAACAACAATCGTGACAACATCTAGTCTCCCATGTATGGTTTTGGGAGATTTAAATGAGATCTCTAATAGCAATGAGAAATCTGGGGGCTGCCCTCCTAACCCGCATAGGTTTATTAGACTAAATCAATTCAAAAGTCAGTGCGCACTAGTTGACCTTCCCACAACCGGTAATCTATTTACTTGGAGGAAGAATTCAGAAGAGGAGAATAATGTCTTGGAGAAGCTTGACAGAACTCTAGTCCAACACCAATTTCTCGATGTATTCCCTGAGATTAACACATTCAACGGGGCTTTCACTTCTTCGGATCACTGCCCCATTATTACAAACTTAGCACAAACGAATCCATTCAAACCTCCCCCATTTAAAATGGAAAACATCTGGTTTCATCGGAAAGATTTTAGGAATATTGTCAAACAATCCTGGAGAGCATCATGTGCAGGATCAGCTATGTTTAAGATTATCTTCAAGACAAAGGTTTTAAAAAGCAAAGCTAAAATATGGAACAAGAATACATTTGGAAATATTTTTCGACAACTATCGGTTGTCGAAGAGGAATTGGTAAACATTCAAACTGGTGACTATTCGGTAACCGATAAGGGTAAGGAAAAAAGATTCCTGAGGAAAAAAGAAGAGTTGCTGTCATTCCAAAAAGAATACTGGGGACAAAGAGCAAAGTCTAAACACTTAAAACTATTTGACACAAACACCTCGTATTTCCACAAAATTGCATCAGGACGCAGAAATAGGAAAATTATTCGAAATATTACCTCCACCGATGGAACTCTTATACTGGGAAATGACAATATTAGGTCGGAAATAAAGAATGATTTTGGTAAAAGATTCGCTAAGGAGACAATTAACTTGAGTATGCTCACAGAATACTTGCATTTGATTCCTTGTTCCATTACAGATGAGGATAATCTCAAACTAATTGCCTCTCCCTCCAATGGGGAGATCAAAGCGGCAGTCTTTAATTTAGGACAAAATAAATCCCCAGGCCCTGACGGTATTACTGCAGAATTTTATAAGAAATACTGGGATATTGTGGGCCCTGACATTATTAGAGGGGTCAAAGCCTTCTTCCATTCTGGAAAAATGCTAAAACAAATCAACCACACATTCATCTCTCTATTACCCAAATGTGATAATCCAGTTAAGACCTCGGACTATAGGCCTATTAGTCTATGCACAACTCTATATAAGGTCATATCTAAAATACTAACCGAAAGACTAAAAATGGTGATGGGAAAACTTGTGCACCCTCTTCAAGGAGTCTTTGTGTCTGACAGAGCAATTCAGGACAATGTTCTGATTGCACATGAAATTTTTCACTCTTTTAAAAATAGGAAAGGAAAGGACGGATGGTTGGCAATTAAACTAGATATGGAAAAAGCTTATGACCGGGTAGATTGGGACTTGACAGAAAAGGTATTACAGAAATTTGGGTTCCATGAAAAGTTTATTGGGCTAATTATGGAATGTGTAACTACCGTATCATTCTCAGTTCTTGTTAACAACGGACCAACGGAAATTTTTAAACCTTCTAGGGGACTGCGTCAAGGGGATCCACTATCTCCGTTTTTGTTTATTCTTGGTTCTGAAATTCTTGCAAGAAAACTGGCTCATGAAGCGATGCTTGAGAATAGTAAGATTGGCTTCTCATTTGGCTCTACTGGCCCAAAGATTCCTTTCCTAGCATTTGCGGACGACATTATTATTTTTTCAAAAGGCAATATGACGGCCTGCAGAAAAGTGAGGGAGATTATTGATGGATACTGTCAAGTGTCAGGTCAAAAAGTTAACTATCACAAATCTGCTTTTCAGTGTACCAATGGAATTCCGAGAGCACGTATTGCTGAGATAGAAGGGTGTCTAAACATTTCCAAAGAAACAAAATTAGATAAATATCTGGGATGTCCAATTGTTAATGGAAAAGCTGATTCTAAAACTTTCGAGGATATAATAACTAACACTATGAACCAACTAGCAAAATGGAAAGCTTCGTCTTTGTCTCAACAAGGGAGGGCTACTCTAATTGATTCAAACCTATCTGCCAAACCATTGTATGCAATGCAAAGTTTCTTGTTACCATCAAAGATACATCAAAACCTAGATCAAATTAACCGGTCTTTTTTCTGGAATAAAGACTTACAATACAACCCACTTATAAGTTGGGACCGGGTCTGTAAGCCTAAACATGCTGGCGGAATGGGATTAAGAAAAGCAAAACCAATGAATGAAGCTCTACAATTAAAACTGCTATGGAAGATTCTGGCAGAACCATACAACGTTTGGGTAAAAATTATTCAGTATAAGTATCTAAAAACAACCCACATCCTGGATTATACAAAGAGAAGTAATGCCTCGTGGCAATGGACACAACTACGGAAACTAATCCCAACACTTAAGGAAGGCCTTATCTGGTCGGTTGGTAATGGAAAAACGATAAAATTCTGGCAGGACAATTGGGGAATTATTACAGACCTAAAACAACATTGTACAAAGGATAGTTCTACAAATTTTGAAGAAAGGGTTGAAAACTATATTACAAACAGATCTTGGGACAAAGAAAAACTGTCAACTGTTCTACCAAATGAGATCGTCTCAAAAATTGTTGCCAAACCACTCCCGTCAACACCTCTTGAAGACAGGTTATATTGGTGGCCGGATAAAAAGGGGTGGTTCACCACTTCTAGTGCATATAAATTGGTAACCAACTCCATAGACGCACAGATTGACGAAAATAGCTGGATCTGGAAACTAGACATACCACCAAAAATTAAAAACTTCCTATGGAAATTAATTCAGAATGGCCTTCCTACGGCGGCCCGCTTAGCTAGGAGAGGGGTGGCGGTACCACCTTATTGTGCCATCTGCAATCATCACGAGGAAGATGCAGTTCATATCTTCTGTGAATGCCAGTACATCGACTTTGTCAAGAAACTAGATAGTAACACCAAGAAGCTTGTAGAGGAATCTATCCTTATGTCAAGGGACATCTCAAAAATTATGACAATAATATCCAATAACTTATCTACAATCAAGAAAACTGAAATGGCATTTAGCTGGTGGGTGGCATGGCTAACACGCAATAATTTCGTTTTTGAACGAACTAAACTACCATCGGTAGAGGGATTTAATAAAATTTTAAAACTTAATATGGAAAACTGGACTAAAGCATCCCATCATCAACAAGAGGAAAAAAGTAGCGCTCAGACAACTAACAAGACCTTTAAGGACAAACAAAATCGAATGAACAAATGTAAATGGAAAAAACCCCCAACTGGTTACTTTAAAATAAATTTTGATGGTTCAGCTCCAGCAAATCGCATGTGCTCTGCTGGGTCCATCATCCGCGATTGGGAAGGACACCCGGTTTGGTACGGTGCAAAACAAATTGGAAACCAATCACCCTTGATGTCTGAAGCTGTAGGGCTTTGACTTGGGGTGTTTAAAGCTAAGGAACTTAAACTAAACAAAATAATTATTGAAGGCGACTCCCTTATCATTATAAATCATTTCAAAAGTGGCATCCGTTGCCCTTGGGAAATTGATATGATTATATCGGACATAGAGAGCATGTTACACGGGTTCAACGAAGTATCGTTTTCCCATATACTTCGAAAAGGTAATTGCGTGGCAGATAAGGTTGCACACCTTGGCCATGATACCTTTAACCCATCTATTCTAAACAATCCAGGTCTTTTGGACCTCATCCGAAAGGATGCGATCGGGTAGGATCCGCTATGGTTTCACCCGAATTATTACCTAATCAAAAAAAAAAAATATATATATACTGTGTATTTTTTAAATTCATTAACGTTAAACAAATGCATATAATGTAAGATACCAATCAATAATATATAATAACATCAAATTCAAAAAAAATTATTGAGTAGTATAAGATAAAAGATATAAGTAAAATAAAATATATTTTATTTTACTGAAAAAAAAAATACATATCTAGAGTGTCTTAATGTGTAAGCAAATCTGAAAATATAATAATTATAGGTCCACTTAGAGCAACCCCAACAGCATCTCTAAAATAGAGAAAAATGGAAAATTTGGAGAAAAATGAGTGTTTTTTGCCCCAACAGCTTTTGTATATCCATCTGCAAAATAGAGAAATTTGGAGAGAGACTACATTTTTCTCTATATTTGTAGCAAGACAAACTCACTCTCAACTTTAATTGCTTTGGGAGATAGTGGAAAAATTTAATGTTCCACCATCTCTTTTTTGGTAGGATCCACCATTCTTTGGGAGAAAGAGTGAAAAGAGGGGGAAAACATTAATTGCTTTGGGAGAGAGGGAAGAAATTTGTATTTATTATATTATATAATTAATGTAGAAATCTGTATAATAGAGAAACTGTTGGAGTTTAAGGGTAGATTTTTTAGAGATTTTGATATTTTGATCTCTATTTTAGAGAATTTTTACAAAACCTGTTGGGCTTGCTCTAATGACGGTTTCGTGCAAATATATTTTGCACATTGTTTTGAACTATTTAATTGGATCTAATCATTACCTTTTCAGATTTGCTATTTAATACTCCGGTAAAACTTGTCATTTTAGGGTGTTATTTTGTTAAAAAAAACTTGTCATTTTAGGTATTTTGCCTTTCACTTTACAAAAATACTCTTGATATGATGGATTGTTTATTAGTTGTAGTTTTCGATAAAGTAAAAAAGGAGGGTAATAATTGAGGGTAAATTAGTACATTTGTTAAATGCCTTAAAACTTGTGAAAAAAAAGCTAAAATGACAAGTTTTGCTGAACGGAGGAATTATAGAATAAAAATAGCATTTTTTAAAAAAAAACTACTATTGAATATAAGATAAAAGATTTACTATTATAACTTACCTTTTTTTTACACATTTTTTTCCGCCTTTTTTTATTTGTGGTATATTATGCATACCACCTCTTCTAAATTTGTTATTACCTGCAATACATATTATTCAGAAAATATTAGCAATGTAATTTTTTTATCCCTTATAAATTAATTAATGACTATTTGATATAGATGCTTAATTTTCTAACCTATATTATATAACTCCAGCTTTCTTTAATATTTCAAAAGATATGGTGAATTTGTCAAAGCTTTTCTAAAGACTTTTAATTTATTTCTTTTTTTTGCTCTTGAAAATGCAACATATAAGTGACCATGTGAAAAACATTGTTCTCGCAAATAAACTGCAACTTGATCTAAAGTTTGACCTTGTGATTTATTAATTGTCATTGCAAAGCACAGTTTTATTGGAAACTGTTTTCTTTGAAACTAAAACGGATATTTTATTACCGATGATGGTTTTAATATAATTCTTGGAAGAAATACATTTTCTCCAATAAAATATCCCGTTGATATTTCACATTGTATTAAATTCTTGAAAAATTTCTTGCATATTAGCCTTGTTCCATTATATAGTCCATTAGCAGGATCTAGATTGCGAAGCAATATAACTGAACAATTTTCCTTTAAAATTAGGTTATGTGGACTCATTCCACTTGGGCACAAAGTATTCAAAAATTCTATTGGATACATATTGCATCGATCATCAATTAACGTATCAAAAATTTTATAAATCACAGGTAAACCTTTAAATCTTTGGATTATTGAGTCATTGATATAATCAACATCTTCATTTTTTGGTGCCAATATTGCCTTTTTATTTAAATCATGTGTAACGTTAGAACCTTCTTTTATTTCAGGAAAGATCATATCGACTAAAAGATCAAAACTATTATTATCAATATCATAGCAAGAGATGATATCTGTTGGCAAATAAATAACACTATGCTCTTTAGATTGTAATGTTCCGTTACCCAATTGTAATAAAAAGTTTGAAAATTCTAAATCATCTTTTGCTCTCATGTTTTTAGTTAATTTGAATTTGATTAGAAGCGGCCAAATATAAGAACTTACTAAGCTACTATTAACTGCTTCTTCTTGAGTTTTATGTGGTAAAACTGGTAATATACTGTTATGACCTACTGATCACACAAGGGATTCGGTTAGACAACTAACCAAATCTGTCACACCAGTATGAAGGAAAGGAATGGAGGTGAGGAGATTAGAGTTGTAGAGTTTAGAGAGAAGGGATTACAGAGGAGATAGACAAGAGGAAATGAGAGGGAATTGGATTTCATTCAACATGCCCCACAGTGTTCCCCTCGGATCCCTTTTATAGGTCCGGTTTGGTGAGGTTCACAACATATACTTGTCGAAAATCACCACCGAAAACAATTATTTTTCCTCCAAATAATCTTTTACTATCACAAATATCTTTTAAAAGCATGTTAACTGATTCTATGTTCTCCTTTTTTGCCATCGGTGCTTCATCCCAAATGAACAATGTTGTTTGTTTTATTAACTGTGCTAAATTACTTTGTTTTGAGATATTGCATACAGAAGCATTATTATCATCGAATGGTATTTTAAACAAAGAATGGGCAGTTCTACCTGTTGGTATATTTGATGCAGCGATTCCAGTTGTAGCAATTGGAAGAACAATTTTTCCATTGATCGTACTTTTGCATAAAGTGCACAATATAAAAATGTTTTTCCAGAGCCTCCAGGACCATCTATGAAAAAGGCACCCTCTTTTTTGGTTTTTATATGTTGTATAATGCATTTGTATGCTGCACGTTGTTCTATGTTTAGCTTCTTTGATGCATTAATATATATCTCTGGAATAGGAGCAAATATTGCCTCATTTATTTCTTTTGTAAATTTCAATGTATCACTTTTAAAATTTAGAAGATGTTCAAGTTTATAATCTTTTAGTGATTTGCCCATGCCTTCTAAATGCTTTTCAATTTCCATAGAAGTTAATTGTAAAATTTCCATTTCACTGGTTTGATGTTGAAATCTGAAATCCTCCGAAAGATGAGTGTGATATTTTCCCCAAAGATTTTGTGGATTTACAACTTCACAAAATAATAATAGAGAAAATTTAAATTTTCGGCCCAATTAGCGAAATATACACGTTTTTGTATAATTTGCAAAAGTATACAATACTACACGGCACGCGCACAAACACACTCCCTCCCCCCCCTCCCCCGATACCACTCAACTGCTCACTCCCTCTCTTTCTCTCTCTCGTTTCTCACTCTCTCCATCGCGGTTTTCCTCTCTCCAACTGTTCTTCCACGGTTTCATCCGAGAAGCGACGTTTCCCGGCCGTTTCGTGCTCGTTTTCGCCCGGTATTGAAGGTTATTCAGTATGGCTATCAGCGCAGATAAGTGATTTGTTGATTTTGGATCGTTTCTGTGTGTTAGGGTTTTGATTATGTCTGATTATGCGTTGGCGAGGTTGTGCGATGTTGCGATTGTTGTCGTTAGGGTTGTTTGGGATGAATGTGTGTTGTTCGTTCTCAATCGTACTAGTATGTGCGTTATTGAGCAGTTACGACCTCTCTTCTGTAATGCTGACATCGATTTTGGCATCTCATTTCGTTCTTTTTGAATTCATCTCCATCCCTTTGCATGTCTACTATTTGTCGTCTTTGATTTTTGGCGTGTTATGGGTGTGGTGTGTGTGTTTGTGTTTGGGTTCATATTTCTGTGGGGCTGACATCTATTTGTCTCTTTGGTTATCTTGTTTTTGTTATGTTGACAGGGACCTCAACTGATCTCGATAATTACAAATGCAAGTTTGATGTGAGTCTATGAAATTTATGTAGCAGTTGTTGTCATTTTGTTTGCCTTAAATGTTGACAGGTGTTTTTGTATTGAATATGTATACATTTTTTGCAGAAATTGATGTTTTGCATTCCATACAAAGAACGATTCCATGCCAGATCTAATCTATACTGCCGGCCTGCAGTTTGTGACATTATTAAAGAAGAGTTGCTGCCTTTGCACTACAAGATGTTGAAGGAGAGTTGTCTGGGATGGGTGCTTTCCCAGGGCAACAATATGACGGTTAACTTCCAGTTAATCCATCAAATGATGTTGCGGCAGGTTAAGACTAAGAAGAAGAAGAAGGAACTCCGGTTAACCTCCGAAAGCAGTGACTTTTTCTGATTTTCTTGGGATTGATAAATGCTCCCATGATGATTTGATGGATTGTTTCCGACAGATGAAGAAGACGTCGAAGAAGAAGTTAATTATAGCAAGGCTGTTGCTCATCGAGATGGTTGTGTGTTATAGGCGGATAGACTATATCACTGAGGAAAATCTATCCCTTGCTTGCGATGACGAGACGTTTGGACAATATCCATGGGGCAGACAGTCCTATCAAGCTCTATTGAAGGCCTTGAAGAAGTCATCTACGATGGATCGCAAGAAAGCTAGGCCTTCGTATGAGTTGTATGGATATTGGATTGCTTTCCAGGTATTCTGTTTACTTGTTTGATATATCCTTGCAATCAATTCTCACTATGTGTCAACATTGAAGGTATTCCTTACTACGTGTCAGCATTGCATGTATTCATTACTTGTGTCAGCATTGCATGTATTCCTTGATATGTGTCAGCATTCATTACTTGTGTCATCATTTCTCACCATGTGGCAGCTTCTTATGCATTGTTATTGTGTTTGCATGACCACTTGTTTTGTTTTTACAGGCCTGGATATTGGAAGCTTTTCCGGCGTTGGCTGAAAAGTTTGCCTGTAATTTGAGGATGAATGATAGAGATCCTCATTCTTTGCACTGGGTTTGCAAGGTTAGGCACACTTATGACGAAGCTGACGAGCTATTCGATGGTGACTTGGTAAGAGAAATATATCAGTGCTGACACCAACTTTGTCTTCTTATATACATGTGTTTTCTTATTTATATTTTTTTTGATGTGCATGATAGACACCGCTGTTCCCAAACTACGGAGAGTTTGCAAGAACCTCAGGTATGGGTTATATTGATGAAGAGGCTGACGATGTTTGTGATGCCATTGGTGAGCCTATGTTTTCTCAACCACCTACTGATATTCTGTATGATTGTCGGTATATGCCCAAGTATGCATATGAAAACAAGTTTTTACGTAACGATGGGTCAGAGATTGAATCATTTATGTCTTTTGAGTATGGTTTTGTTGGGGGAGAGGAAGAGGAGAGATCTGCTGAGATAGAGAAGCGAACGAACAGGAAACGTGAGGTTGACGAAGGAAATGTTGAGGGCAAATCAACTGATGTAGAGAAGGGGAAAAAGAGGAAAAATGCTGACACAGGAAAGCCTTCTAAGAAGAAGCAGAAAGGTACATCCACTGAGACCCAGGGGAAGAGAGTTGATGTGAGGAGAGGGCGTTCTAGTGGACCTCCACCAACCAACCCTCAAGATGGGAGGAAGGCTGGGAGGATTAGGAAGAAGGTTGTTGACTTTAACAGTTGTGAGGAATCTAAGAGAGATGTGATTCTTTATGCTGACACAGAGACAACCACACTGGATGCAGACAGGGTTTCCAAGGAGGGTGGTGCTGACAGGGAGGAGGCTGTTGGATATGCTTGTGATACATCTGACGAGGATAAACCTATTCAGTATATTTTGAAGAAGAGGAAGAAAGCTATGGGAAGTACAGGGAAACGTAGAATGTTGTACAAAAGTAGCAGTTCAAACAAGTCTTCCTCTATCCCCCAACCCCCTGTTGATGCGTGTCTATCTCCAGTTGAAGTTGTGAATGATGCCTATAGAGTGATTGTACCGTTTGGTGAGGTGCAAGGTGAAGCCCAGGCTGACACATCAAAGGCTGACCCCAATGATGATCAACTAGATGGCAGCCAAGGTGTTGATGCTGACACTGAGAATGCTGACCCTAATGACGGCAGGCAAGGGGTTGATGACACCAATGTTGATGCTATCATTGAGAATGCTCTGTTACTTCTGAACAAAGGAATGGATGCTGACACTGAAGATGTTGTTGGTGATGGTCAAGATGTTGACACTAGTGGTGATGAAAAGTTGGAGGTAGGTGCCAACAGAGACAGTGGGGGTGATGACAAGGGGGATTGTGGTGGCAACCAGAAGGGAGTGTTTGACGAGCATTCAAAAGAGCCAGAGTTGGATGGTGGTGATAAAGATGAAAATGCAAAAGGGCATGTTGTTGCTGGTGAGGCTGACGCTAAATCCAACCCAGTTTGGGTACATGATTTAATTAAAAGGATTGAAAAACTTGAAGAGCTTCCGGCACGTGTAGATGATTTAGTAAGAAGGATTGAAAAGCTCGAAGAGCTGCCCGCACGTCTAAATGAGTTGGGCTCTCGTGTTGATAGGGCGGTTGAACTTGTTGCAATGGTGACAGACCTGATGGAAAAGTATAATTCACTTGAGAATAGGTTCACAATGCATGAATCTACTGTTGCAAGGTCACAGTCATCTGTCAACATTGATCAACCAAGTACCAAGATGGTGAATGAAGTTATTGCTGACAAGAAGATGGGTGTTATCCTTGAGGATGCTATTGCTGAGCAGGAAGCTGAGTTGGATTCACCCAAAGATTGTATACAAATGAAGACATCTTCCTGTGGTGATGAGAGAGATGAAGCACAAAAAATTACAGTTGATGTTGTGGTTCCGGAGTCTATCATTCCTGTCACATTGGTTCCGAACTCCCCAGTACTATAACTATCCGCTGCTTTCTTGAACCAATTCCCCAAGTATCTTTTCTTGAATGTGCTTCTAATGTTTTGTTCCATGTGCCATCTACAAAGGCAGTGATGTGCACTGGGGTAAACCAAGCCAATTGCTCTTGAAATGCTGACATGTCTATCAGACACAAACACTAGATCATTTGACGGAGGAACAACCTTCCTCAGCTGGCGAAGAAACCACTCTCAAGAGCTGTTGTTTTCTGTGTCAGCAATGGCAAATGCAAGCGGGAAAATATTTCTGTTTGCATCTTGCGCTACTACTCCAAGCAAAGTCCCTTTGTATTTCCCAGTTAAAAATATTCCATCAATAACAACAACCTGTAAAATAATGATTATAAGTTGTGTGATGACAAAGAAATATTCAAAAGTGATCTGTGCTAACACTGATAATTTTATACCTTTTTCAATGCAGGGAAGGCCCGAATGCAATGCCCAAATGATAAAAACAAGTATTTAAACCTGTCATCATCATCTGTTGACATCAATGCAACAGTTCCATCATTTTTCTCCATAATCATGTGACAAAATAATGGCAAGTCAGCAAAATTTGATTCCGGTGTCCCTCTGTCCCTTTCTTGTGCAATTCTTCCTGACCTCCATGCTGTCCAATAACTAATGGGAATTCTTTTTTCAGTTCTCATTTTATCCATTATCTGCTTTGGATTGTAGCCGCTGCTGACACTGTAATAATGTATACATTAGAATGAATGATGTGATACTTGAATTGAGTGTTACTTTGATGATGACATATAGACACTTACACTGGCTGGATTATGCTTGCCACCACTGAGGAAGGTGCTTGCCTGCAATTGTTTGTTCTCACATCCCATGTGCATGTGTGCAAACCATTGTACGCTGACACCTCGTAGCAATTCTGAGAAATAGTATTTACGTGTAACTTCCATCTGCAGCTAGTATCCACGCAATGCGCCCTAAAATACTTGGGTTCAGATCTCGTTACTCGGTACCCAAATATTTCTGTCACCGATAATATACATAAAGCATCCTTCATTTCCTTCTTTGATTCAAAGGTTCTCCCAATGTACATTGTGCTGGATGAGGTATTGTTGAAACTACCCATGCTAGAGCTGTCATCCTTGCAATCTTCAACTGTTTTATCTCTACTGCGCATGGAAGAGTACAGTCTCCTCCAGGTGTCAGCATCACAATCAATGTCATTATCATCCTCCATATCATCATCCATATCATCATTCATGTCATCTGACCCCACCGTCTGCATTTGAGTGTCAGCAATCATATGATTTTGCTCCCTCTCATACTCAATCAGTCCAACTGATTTCCCACTCTCCCTGTCAGCTGTGTCAACAATTGCAAGTGTTTGTGCCTGTATGCTGACACATAACTCAACAGCATAGTCTACACCATCTAGTGCTGATATGTCGAGGAATTCTTTCAAATCAGTGTCACAATCAACTATAAGTGGGGCTTTCAGCTTTTTGCATGGGTGCAAATGACTAAATTGCAATTCAAGCACACTGTCTACATTGAATCTAGTGCACACCTTTCTCTTCAAGTCTTGTAGTGTGGTTGAATCATATAGCAAAAACACCTTTGATGTTGTATTTCCAACAAATTCCAGGCCTGTGTCAGCAAACACCCACGATCCACCAAATACGACTGTAATTACATGAGGTTCCATTTATGATTGACCTATCAATTAATTACAGACAATATGCAAACAATCAGTGTCACAATGAGTTTACTCTGATTCCATGTCAGCATGATAGATATAAGTTAGATACAGGCAATATGTATACAAGTACAATGAATTGCATTTGATTCGGTGTCAGCATGATAGAAATAAGTTAGATACATGGCATTTATTTACGAAATCTCAGACAGTGTCAGCATTATACAACGAGGCTAGAAATCAAAACAGATCTATGTAGAACAATTCATACAATTAATTCCTTTCAATTCATTCAAGCACAACATTTCGAATTCATCCAACAGAGATATTTTAAGGATCGTGATGTTGACAGATCGAGCAGATCGACGAAGAACTTGAAACTCTATATATTGTTGACGACTTACTCTGATTTGTATCGAAACAGTAACAACTGAAGTCGAAATTACAAGATCTACACTATACGAGTTCATCTATTGGATATAAAACGAAATTTACAAACGAATTGAAGTTTTTTTCACAGATCTATGAACGACAGATCTACCAATTATACGAATGCTGACATCAAAACCACAATTCAGTAATGCTTTGATATTAGATAGATGTAGTGATAGATGTAGTACCGAAAATCAGGAGGAGATCGGCGTTGATCAATACCTACAGGCTACAACGATCGAAAATCGGAGGGAGGTCTATCTCGCGTCAGCGTCGGAGAGATCAGGGGGGGAGGTTGCGCGTGTCCCGTGTAATATTGTGTATATTTTGGCAAATTTCCCAAAATCGTGTATATTAGGCTAATATGGCCTCCATATTTGTATATTTGGCAAATCACCCCATAATAATAATATAGCAAACAATCGACGTAAAGCACGTGGAAGTTGTATTTTTATTGCTTCTTCCATACATGATTCTGCATATCCATCTTCTTCTAGTAAGCCATATTTTTTGGCTGCTTCTTCAAATGTGGCACATCTATATCCATTGACGGTTAATAAATCCAAAAATGATGTTGGACCTCGTTTATTTAATATCTTTGCCCTTCTGAAGGGTTAGCATAAGCAAGTCTGCCAATAGACCCTCTTCTTTTTCTTGAATTCCACATTTTATTTGAAGGATCCCAAACAAAATGCTCTGGAAATTCTGAATAAAAATATTTATCTTTAAATTGACCTTCTTTGTTTGTGTGGAAGAATTCAGTTAGCATAGTTTTTGTTGGGCATTTGTCACAAAACGAGTGAATTTTGTATTTTAGGGTTGAAGAAGCTTCAAGGAAGACTCGACGAGTGTAGATCCGAGTGCATCTATAGCTTGAATTGTCTACGAGGATCGAAACTAAACGTCTCATAAGCATGTCTAAGATAAACCCTAGTCATAAAATAAAAGGTAACACACCTCAAAGTGAAACCCTAGATTATATTGAATAAAAATTGAAACTAGCACATCTATATCTATATTCAAAATTGAGCTTTGAATTAAGGCTCGTTTGTTTAGATAACTAGGAAAAGGAAAGGTAAGGTATTAAATTTTACACATAAAATGTATATGATCATCAATTTTTGTGAGCTTAGAGGAGAGGATGGAGGGGAGTATTAGCTCATCCTAGAGGTATTAGTTACCCCCTCAAAATTAGGGAATAGAAGGATAACACATTTGTATGGAAAATGGGAGAAGGGGGGAATGATTAAAATAGGGATTAATGAATATTAACTTAAATATGGACTATATTCATTAGGGTAATCATTACTTTTCCCTACCAAAAAACAAACGGGGGCTAAGTTTGAAGCAAGATTACTTAACTGTTTGCTTACCTTGACAAAATCAGTGGGAAGGAGGGAGGAAAGAGTACTTAGAAGGCCAGCCATAGCCACTCTCCTTTGCCTCTCAGTATCCCTATGGATGATTTTCTTCGTAGCGTCTTCACCACCCGAACCACTTCCACCACCACCTCTAGCAACCCCATACGACCTCGTGCCCAACTCGGATTCTCGAACACGACTTTTCCGCTTGTGGCCGGTGGGGGGCTTGGCTGGTTTGGAGGCTATCACAGGTTTATTAGTGCTGGTCTTGTATAAGTCCATGGCTGCAAGCAATTCACTATCGGTACCAACATTTTTTGAACATTTTTTCTCCTCCTTCGACCCGGAAACTTGGAATGAAATCTCACAACTTTTGCAGAAATGAAACATGATTGATGAATTGTAAACGAGTTCACGGGTCTTTTTACGTCTTTTTACTGGTAGAAATTAAGAGCTGTGCCCTTGAGGAAAATGGAGGAATAGTGGTCTTGTTCAAAAGGAAACAATCTGTCAGTTTATATATATAACTAGTGCAGATCCCGTCCCGTGTACGGGAAATGTGTTAATCTAAATATAATTTTTTTTCCTCCAAAAAATAATATAAATATAAATAAAATTAGTTTGATAGGTTATATATAATCTAAATATCTTTTAATTAGATTCTCTCAAAATATAAATAAAATTCACAATTATAAGGTACTACGTAAAAGTTTTTTTTTTATCTAATCTATGGTTAATTAAATCTCATGTAATTTCATTAGATAGTTGATTTTTAAAAATATTTTAATATTCTTTTTTATTAAATATGTAGTACATATTTATTACATTAGTTTACTAAAATATCTATGTACGGATGGATTGTGGCTACATATATAGCTATATAATATTTTAATTATTTATTTTGGCCTCAAAAAATAATATAGATAGATATAAAATAACAATTATTAAATGATTGATTTTGATATAAATAATTATTTCCACCAAAAAATAATCTAAATATAAATAAAATAGCACCTATCAAATATCGCATATTCATCTATTAATATTTTTAGTAAGTATGACTATGAAAATTAGTTTTATTAATTATTTTTATTATTACTACTACTATGTTTAATTATATTGATATAGTTTTTTCCTTATATAATATTTACTCTTTTATAAGATATTCCATATATCCAATTATATGTGTTAATGGTAAAATAAAATAATTATTTTTATTAGATTTCCTTTTTGACGGGAGAAAGCTTTGCGAGACGCACTCTCGCGCCGCCACGTAGGCAGATTCACTCACGTGCCTCCACACAGGCCCCAATGCATCGGTTTTAGTATATGTATATAGATAGATAGATTGAAGGTGTTGTTAAGAATAATATATTGGAGTAATATAATTGAATAATTAGGGTTTAGTTTTATTGGTTGGAAAGTTGTAAACTAGAGTAGATAGAGAAAAGCTTACACAAGCTTACACGGTAAATTAAAGCAAAATCAAATCAGGTTGACGAAATATTAATTACATTGCCACGTGAAAAGCAATCCAATTAGATTAAGAAATAAGTTGTACGAGCTATATACAATTTTTTTTTTTCACAGTATGCAACTATTAGGAAGGTTCGTTAGGCAAATAGAACACAACCTTGATCATCTTGAACGATGATGTTACAAAGATCCTGTTCAAAGGGAGAGTGGACATATTATAGTTTCTTCTATTCTTAGCAATGAAATATGCTGCTCTATTCGCTTCTCTATAACAGTGCTTAAATTCAATATGCTGAAAATAATTAGAAAGAAGCTTGATTTCCTCAATTTGCGCATGATCTCCCATTTCGTAGTAGTCATTCCAGTAATTGCTTTCACTGCTTAATTAAGTTTAAAAAAATCAGATATGTACTTACTAATTACAATCCGTTTAAAGTTAGTTACTTTTCCGATCTTTTAATTGTAATGTTATATATATAGCTAATTTTAAAATATTATAAAGTTAAAAATGAGTTTTTTTTTGGTACAGGTAAGAATTTGGAGGGAAAGTACCCTTTTGGATGAGAAATGAGAATACAAAGATGTATGTTAAGCCGAGCATCTGAGAAACATCCGACTGAACAAGAGATATGATTGAATTATCTGTTAATCTTCTGAGAGCAAAATGAGTTTTATAATTGAAGGTGGCCTAGTGGTGAGGAGCAAGGGGGTGGGAAGGAGGTCCCGGGTTCGATTCCTACCTCCACCCCTTTCCTTGGAATTTCCTTCCAAGGTTTGCCTTGCTCTCCACTAGTGGGTCTAGCCGGTCGGCGCAAGCCGGTTTACTTAGTACGTGTCTCTTGCCGGCTGGGTCACGTGCTCGGGATTTGCCACCGAATGTGGGTTTCTCGTCATAAAAAAAAAGAGTTTTAAAAGCATATAGAGTTAGGGGTGGCAGGGGCAGCTACGTACCCCTGGAAAAATGTTGTGTTTAAAAAAACATTAAGGTAAACAGATAAAAAATGAAAAATAAAACACAAATATTGTCTAACTTAGTTAGTAAAGAAAGAAATTAATGCAAGAGGTTCTGATTTTAAATTTTATTGTTTATCTTTTTGTAATAATTTTCATTCCTACCAAAATTTTATTATTATAAATGTTATATTTGAATCTAATTTTATAATTTTCATTCAATATTTTCATTATGCTACACATATATTTAAAAAAATATATTAATTTTTAGTCATATGTTTTTTTACTATGGCGGGATGTCATGCATATTTAAACCACAATTATGATTTTTTTGTCATACTTTTCAATTCTATCAATTTTTCCATTTACAAATGATATATTTTTTCAAAAAGTTATAATTTTCTTTAAATATATATTTTTAAAAAAATACTCATCATGCTACAAATACAAATGTATATGGATTTTTTAATTAAATTTTACTATATGAATTTTGTGCTAAAAATGTCATATTTATAATGTTCTTTCAATATTTTTTTTTAAAAATGTATTCATAATATATATTGAGAAAAAAAATATTTCTCCAAAATAAAATTTTAATTATGGTTGTACATGCTCTCCTGGGCGACTGGAAATGTACCTGGAATTCTGATCTTTTACAATTAGATATTCTGTTAGATTTTTTTCTCATTTTCTAATGTTGTTATCCGTCGTATTTTCAGAGAATCTAATGATGCCGCGGACCGGATTGCTTGTCTAGCCTACATTAGCCCTGTCGACGGTGCTTTGGAAGATGATCCATAACTGCTTGTTCTTATCCGCAAAGATGCGCTATATTGGAAGTCGTCTACTGGCGACCTCTCCTAAATTTTATCTTCCATCCCAAAAAAAAATACTCAAAACAACTAATTACTACCTTATAAAAAAAATTAACAAACTTCATTTAAACTCTATTAGACGTACGTAGTACTATCCAGGTACAGCTATAATCACATTATTGCTTTAGCTATATGTTGTGATGTCTTGGGATTGTCTCACATCGAAAAACACGATAATCCGAGCCTTGCATATAAGTCAGTGGGCCACTCCTCCTATTGCCAATTGGTTTTAGGATGAAACTCTGTTGCTCTTGTGGACTCGGCTCGGGTGCGCATATGCGCTCGGACGTGTGAACCCCCCACGGTTATATGGCCCACCGGGGTTTATCATGGTATCAGAGCAGGTGGGGTCCGGGACCCTGGTCGATCTATTGGGCTAGCCGGCCTTAAGGCTCAAGACGACAAGTGCAACTGACTTAATTGCGAGGCCAGACAGTTGCACTTGAGGGGGCGTGTTGTGATGTCTTGGGATTGTCACACATCGAAAAACACGATAACCCGAGCCTTGCATATAAGTCAGTGGACCACCCCTCCTATTGCCAATTGATTTTAGGATGGAACACCGCTTGTGTGTTCGGCTTGAGTGCGCATGATGCGCTCTGCCATGTGGACCCCCCACGCTTATATGGCCCACCGGGATTTATCACTATAAACCAATATGAAACTCATCCAACCATATTTTTATATAATAATAAAAAAAAAACGTGTGAATTGAATGGTAGACCGGAGAAGAAGAAAATGAGAAGAACAGCAGCAAGATGAACAGTACGGACTGGCCATATCGTCATTCGTCATGGAATGGGATTCCCATAAGATAGGGTTTGTCGGGTTCATCTCTTCTCCAATCCTTTATCTTTTACTCCGTAATTACTTCATAATCAATTGAATATTAATATTCATGGTATTAACTACACATATTAATTAATATTAATATATAGTCCCCCCGACTAATATATGGAGGTTATAATATAAAAAGAGCAGGTCGTCTCTCGACCGATGTCATAGGTACTGGGACAAGCCACCGGCCGGATTTGCGAAACTAAATTTTGATGGATCTGAAAAATCATCTAGTGAGGCGGCTTATTGTTTCGTAATTCGGGATATTGTTGGAGACGTTTTATCTCTTGGCAAGGGAACTTGCTCTAGTACTTCTGTCATCTTTGCGGAGACCTTGAGCCTTTGAAAAGGTGTCATGCGTGCTAAGTGGAACATAGAAATTTTATTGTCAGACACAAAAGTGGATCTTTGTGAATTTTTTTAATGTTGTTTTTCGTTATATTTTCAAGTAATCTAATGTTGTTGTAGATAGAATCGTTTGTCTGGCTTATAATATCCCTACCAATGGAAAGGTAGATATCGATACAAAACTTGGAGTTCTCATCTAAAATGACACTTTAGGAAGGAGAGGCTCGGATAGGCAGCTGCTTGCTTTCCTTTCTTAAAAAAAGTCATGTTATTAATTTATTGTGTTGTGGTGGTTAATTAGTAGTTACCTAATTAATTATTACAAACTACAAGATAAATATTTTTCCAATAATTTAATGGCTCTTTTCACTAAGTAAAGAGATCATTACATTGTCATGTTTTGATTGCTTTGTTATTAGTGTTTTATAATGCATTTTGTCCTTGTAATAGGATGTGTCAATTGTCCAATCATTTGTCATATCCGGGTGACTAGCATCCACCTTTATTTCTGTGTTTTGTCCTCTAGTTATGCTCCAATAAGGCTCTTCCAGCTAGCCAATCTGTAAGGACTATTTAAGCTCTTTTTCTTTTCCGATTTATGCAAGAGAGTAAGCATATTTTGGCTACAGCATTGGCTGCCAGCAACCCTAGTTGCCTCCTACATTCATCCCTTGATTTGAGCTCATTTTTGTGCTTTGATTTGATTTCTGTTGAGTGATTCTTCATCATCGGGCATCATCGTTGCCAGAACTTCCATCAAAGAGAAACTTTCTCATGGTATCAGAGCGACATGCTTGATTTCATCGTCGTATTCGTCATTGTCGTAACGAGAAAATGAGCACCAACACTACATTCACTTCTACAGACAATCAAGGTAACTTTAATTAGTGATCCTCTGTTTTTTGCTAACTCGGATCATCCAGGATCCCAATTTGTTACGACTGTTTTTGATGGAATGAATTTCTTGCCATGGATGAGAGGAGTCACGATGGCTTTAGCTGCCCAAAACAAATTAGGATTTATAGATGGGTCGTGTGTGAAACCCATGCCTGTTGAGTCAATAGAATCACATAAGTGGGTCAGGGCTGACTACGTGGTTCGTTGCTGGCTTTTAAATTCAATTGAAGGTGATATGGGATCAGCTTCAGGCGCTTGAAGGGATTCCAGTCTGCACTTGTGGAGGCATTGTGAATTGCAAATGTGAGTTGCAGAAACAGATGGTTGATGCAGAAATGAGGAATAGACTCATGCAGTTTTTGATGGGTTTGATTGATTATTATGAGCCTATTAGAAATCAAATTTTATCTACTGATCCTATGCCAAAGCTGAACAGGGCATACTATATATCTAGTCACTCAAGTGGAGTCTCAGAGAGGTGGAAATGGCAATTCCACTAATCAAGACTCGAGTGCTTTAGCTGTGAACAAGCAGGGTAGCAGGAATTTCACTAAAGCACCACAACAAGGGAGTGGGAGCTTTGAGAGGAAGGATTACAGGAAGGAAACCTATGATAGAGGTAATAAGGTTGACAAAAGCAACAAGAGGTGCAACTTCTGCAATCAGAAGGGGCACTTTCAGGCTCAATGCTGGAAGCTACACGGCTATCCAGAATGGCACCAGGGGTACAAAGACACAGGGAAAAGCTCAGCCAACAGTGCAGGAGCTCATGATCAGGACACTCCTCTTGAAGATGACAGGTCACCGAAGGGAAACACTGATCCTGGTTTCGACAAGGCACTGGTGAATATTGTATGTCAGGAGGTGTGCAAGATGATGAAAGGAAAGAGCAGCTCAGATAGTGGCTCATCTATGAATTTTGCAGGTATAAGTTGTTTTGCTACGGTCAATTCTGTTACTAAAGGTGAAAGTCAGATGGAATGGATCATAGACACATGGGCTAGTGAACATATGGTGAACAATGGTTCACTTCTTTATGATAAAAGGAAGCTTTTGCATCTTTTTTATGTTGGATTACCAGATGGACATGTTATCCATGTAATAGAATCAGGAAGAGTAATGTTGTCTAAATATATTGCTCTTGAGAATGTGTTATATGTGCCAGGATTCAAGCACAATTTATTATTTGTTGGAAAATTGGTTGACAAATCAGATTTTAGAGCCATTTTTTACACAGATGGTTGTGTGTTACAGGGCCCTGGATGTAGAGAAATTATGCTAAGAGGATACAGAAGGGGGGCCTTTACAGGGTTTTGCAGGAAATGATGGGAGATGCTAGCAGCTTGGGACACAGTCCATATGTTTTTGCTTCAACTAGAATTGATTTTGATGTTTATCATGCCAGACTTGGGCATTCTTCTGTTTCAAAGTTAAAGTACTTAGAATTTTTAAGGGGTTATGATATGGATAATGTTCTTTGTGACACTTGCAGTTTGGCAAAGCACCATAGATTGCATTTTCCCTTAAGTAGTTCAATTGCTAGTGATGTTTTTTACTTATTACATGTTGATTTGTGGGGTCCTTATGAGACTGTTAGCATCACAGGTGTTAGGTATTTTTTTATAGTGGTGGATGAGCACAGTCGGGCTACCTGGACATTCCTTCTTAAGGATAAGTTGGAAGTGTTCAAGGTTGTGAGGAATTTTGTGAGATATGTTGAGACACAGTTTGGAAAAAAGGTGAAATGCATCAGAAGTGATAATGGCACAGAGATTGTGTAAAGAGATTGCATTGAGTTCTTTAACTCAAATGGTGTTGTGCATCTGAAAAGTGCACCATATACTCCCCAACAGAATGAGAGAGTAGATAGAAAACATAGACACTTGATAGAGACTGCCCGGGCAATGAGAATACATGCCAATCTCCCTAACAAGTTTTGGAGTGAGTGTGTTTTGTCAGCAACTGATGTGATCAATAAGTTGCGAACTCCTATTCTGAATTGGAAGACACCTTATGAGGTGTTGCTTGGGAAGAATCCAGATTATGATGAGTTAAGGGTTGTGGGGTGCCTTTGTTATGCACTAAGAAGTCATAATGTTCGAGATAAATTTGCTGCCAAAGGAAGGAGGTGTATCTTCCTTGGATACCCTCATGCTCAGAAAGCTTAGAAGCTATATGACATAGAGGCAAGACAGATCCGGGTAAGCAAAGATGTAGTTTTCAATGAGGAAGTTTTCCCTTTCCAAAGGAAATCTCAGGAAGGAGAAAAGGTTGAGGTTGAACCAATTCTTCCTCTAGTGAATCCAGCATTTGATTATGAAGATGCAGTTCACCAACCTGTTGTGAGTAACCCTGAGTTGTCTACACCAGTAGCAGAGATTAGTGGACATTCACAAGTTCAGGAGAGATCACACTCATCACCATGGAGAGTTATTCTAGAAGCTGAAGGGGGAGGAGAGAATTCTCCAAATCTAGTTGATTTTCCACCTTTAAGGAGGACAACCAGAACATCAACTAGGCCTAGCAGACTAAATGATTATGTCTGCAATGCCAGCTCTAGCACAAATTCAGAGGCTTTCCTAGTGAGAACCCTTGGAAGCCTGGAGAATTATAGTGAGGAATTTGTGAATTCCTTTTGCAACATGGTGAGTGTGCATGAACCAAAGCTACCTTTAAGGAGGCTGTCAAGAACACATTATGTCAGGAAGCCATGAATAAGGAACTGGTTGCCTTGGAACAGAATGGGACATGGGTGATGTCCTCACTGCCACCAAGGCACAAACCTGTTGGTTGCAGGTGGGTATACAAAGTAAAGTATAAGGCTGATGGATCTATGGAGAGGTACAAGGCTCGTTTGGTGGCAAAGGGGTTCACACAAATAGAAGGGAAAGATTACAAGCATACATTCTCACCAGTGGCTAAGCTTGCCACTGTGAGGATGATTTTTTCATTAGCTGCTAAGAAGGATTGGCAGATATACCAGTTAGACATTAACAATGCATTCCTCCATGGAACATTGGAAGAAGAGGTGTATATGTGCCCACCAGAAGGGTATGCTGTTAAGCCAGGACAATATTGCAAGCTTCAAAGATCTTTGTATGGTTTGAAGCACGCTTCAAGACAGTGGAATATTGAGCTGACACAGTTCATGGTGAACTTTGGTTTTAAGCAATCCAAGAATGATTATTCATTATTTGTGATGAATGTTCCAAAGGGACAAATTATGGCTCTTGTATACGTGGATGATCTTTTGATCACTGGATCGGAGATGGTGAGGAGATGATCAGAACAGTTAAAAAGGCTCTTCATCAAGCTTACACCATCAAGGATCTGGGTCCAGCAAGATTCTTTTTGGGTCTTGAGGTTACCAGGTCTAATGCTGACATTTCCTTACACCAAAGGAAATATATTCTGGATATAATTGATGACTGTGGTATGAAAAATTGCAAGCCTAGTGGTTTTCCTATGCCTAAGGGTCTTAAATTGAGTGTTGATGATGGAGATCCTATAGTTGAACAGGACAAATACAGAAGGTTGATTGGAAGATTACTTTTCCTAAATCTGACAAGGCTTGATCTGTCATACTTTATTCAGCATTTAAGCCAATTTGTGAGTTCTCCTAGAAAACCTCACATGGATGCTGCTATGCATGTGATAAGGTATTTGGCTGGCATTGTAAATGTTGGTCTCTTGTTCAAGCGAGACACAGATTACAGTTTGACAAGCTATTGTGACACTGATTGGGCAACATGTGCATATAGTGCAAGGTCCCTGAATGGCTACTATGTGTTCTTTGGGGGATCATTGGTCTCATGGAAAACAAAAAAGCAATAGACAATGTCTAAATCCTCTGCTGAATTTGAGTATAGAAGTATGTCCAAGACATCAAGTGAACTTGTGTGGCTGTTTGGTCTTTTAGAAGATATGCAAGTGCAGTGTCCTTTGCCTATTCCTTTGTTTTGTGACAATAGGGCATCTATTTACATTGCTCCAAATCTAGTGTTTCATGAGCGTACGAAGCACATCAAGTTTGATTGTCACTTCATCAGAGAAAAAGTGTTAAAAGATTTTATCAGAACAAATTATGTTCGTACAGGATTGCAAATTGCAGATGTCATCACTAAAGCCTTGGGAGAAGACCAATGCAAGTTTTTTCATGCCAGGTTGGGACTTGTGAATCCTTCCCCAGGTCCAACTTGAGGAGGGGGTAAAGAGATCATTACATTGTCATGTTTTGATTGCTTTATTATAAGTGTTTTATAATGCATTTTGTCCTTGTAATATGATGTGTCAATTGTCCAATCATTTGTCATATCCGGGTGACTAGCATCCACCTTTATTTATGTATTTTGTCCTCTAGTTATGCTCCAATAAGGCTCTTCCAGCTAGCCAATCTGTAAGGACTGTTTAAGCTTTTTTCTTTCCCGATTTATGCAAGAGAGTAAGCATATTTTGGCTGCAGCATTGGCTGCCAGCAACCCTAGTTGCCTCCTACATTCATCCCTTGATTTGAGCTCATTTTTGTGCTTTGATTTGATTTCTGTTGAGTGATTCTTCATCATCTGGCATCATTGTTGCCATAACTTCCATCAGAGAGAAACTTTCTCACTAAGCAATCTAAAATCATATATATATGTAAGCATATGTTTACATTTTGTTTTAATATATAATAAAAAGATATAAGAAGATGTTTTTTGCATGTATTTAATTAACTTCCTTTAAAATGTAGAAGCCATAATCACCTTGATCGAAGAAGGTTAGCAACGTACACACAGTGTTCTAAATATCGGACATATCGGCCGATATATCGGGGATATTTAGAACACGATACGATATCAGGATATCGATTGGATAATATCGGTCAACGCTATTTAGCGGGTCAACGATCGATATATCGGTTGACCGATATATCGGTTGACCGATATATCGCTGCCAGTGTTTTGTTTTTTTTTTTAACGGAAAAATTAAAAAAAAAGCTGAGATCTCATATGACCATGGACGGATGAAATCGATCCAAAGCCAAACTAGGGCTTGCGAAGTTGCGAGATCTCATCGAGTATCTGAACAACGACTGTGCTACCTGTTCCGCCTGTGCCGCACTGCCGCCTGTGCGAGTTCTCTTCTCCGGCCGCCCCTGCTGTTCGACTGTGAGACTGCGGTTGTGCCCCTGCTGTGCGACTCGACGTACTGTGAGAGTTCCCTTCTCCTAACGACTGTGTGAGTGCGACTGATTTGGTCGCCCTTGCTTCTTAGCCGGCCTCCCCTTATCTTTCCCGGATGCCTCTGCAGTAGTCAGTCCCTCGGCAGTTCGACACATGCAAGGTAATTCGGCCTTTTTTTTGAGCAAATTAGTCTTCTGCTACATTGTATTTGGGACTGATTTGGGAGCAATTTAGGAGAAATTCAAGTTCTGTTAAATTAATTGTAATTGGGACTAATTTGGGAGCAATTTAGGAGAAATTCGTTTCTGTTAAATTAATTGGATTGAACTAGTTGAATTGAGTCTATTGTGTACATGTTCAATGTTTCGATTTTCAACAGCCTATTTGAACTTGTAACTTGTTATGGATGGAATTCGGGGAAGTAGTGATTCCAATTCTTCAAGAGTTTCCGATGCAATTAGTTCAAAAAATCCGATATTTTTGGTTAAATATTATTTTTTCATGTGTATTTTTAAATTTTAAAGTATAAATATAATATTTATAGTTAAAAATTAACGAATCCGATAAATCCGATATATGTCGATATATCCCCGATATATCCTTTTTACCCCCAGCCGATAATACCCCGATAAACGATATTTAGACCATTGTGTATTTGTGTACACACCCATAGTTACGAAAATTAGGATAATAATTAAAGTACTCATCCTTAGAGCACCCACAACAACTATACTGTGGGTGTCTTCGCTTTTTTTTTTTTAAAAAAAAATCGCTTTTTAAAAAAAAAAAAGTAATTTGTTTTCAGAATGTGTCCGTGAATCATTACAAAAGTGTCTTAATATATGAGAGAAGTTTCTTCTTCCAACAAAATAAATCTGACTTAAAACACCAAATTCTGACGTTTTCTGATTTTTATTTTTTTATTTTAGGTTAAAACACTCTATAAATGTATTGGGGTTGTGGATGCTCTTAGTCGTCTAATTGTCAGTATCTATTATCGTCAAAATTAAGTCTGCTTTACGTCATACTACGTATTTTCCAACAACAATTTGATTCCACAATGTTATGGAATATTCCCAATATACCCAATACGTAATAGTTACAGTAATAATTAAACCTATATACTGAAAACTCTAAAAGAAAATGAGGCGATAATTTGAGTGGTTCTAGACTTTGTTAGACCACCATCTAATAACGCCTTTTCAAATGCGAATAAGAAGTTTAGGGCGGGAGACCAAATATTCTGATTTGAATCCAAATAGGCATAGACTTGCGATATTATTAGCAACGAGGTTGATCTTTTGAAGACATTGCAACATTTTGATAAATCAAAGTCTCGGAGAAGAAGAAGGATCATCTCATACTTTTTATGGGCAATTCTAGTAGTTGTTAATGACATAAATGATGGTTAAGATGTCGCATTCCAATTTCCAACTCAACCCACCTGAAACCCATCTCCTTTGCCGCCTAATAGTTGGTAATGACATAAATATATAACGATTTACCAAACCTGCTAATAATACTAAGGATTTGTTTGGTAACACGTAACTGATGGGATAACTGAAATTAATGAATTAAATGTGTCAAATATATGTCAATTTAGAGTGTTTATAAGTTAGTAAGGTACTTGGTACCTAAGTGATAGAGTAGCTGATACAAGTGTAACGGCCCAGAATTATGATTTCCGAGTTACGTTTCAAGGGATGAAACCCCTTGTTTGGATCTTGCAATCCAGGTACGGGTCGAGGTTTCAAACTCCTTTTTTATGGTCAGTAATAAAGAGGGATTTCGAACCCTGAAAATATCGTAGGGTCGTTGGGTACCCTTAACCTGTCCTAGGGACTAACTCGCGAAATTCATTTCAAACGGAAGCAAGACGGAAGCAAAATTAAGATACAAAGCGCCACGGCAGAGCCGGGTCAAAACCAAAACATAAGTGGATGATTACCATTTATAATGAGTTAGAGATTTAGCCAGGTTCTTCGATTCGCAAAAAGGAAACCCCGTCATATAGACATCGAGCAATCAAAGTCTGCAGAAAATACCTTAAGAAAAAGAACGGGGAAAGGAGTCAGATCGAGCCACTCATGCGGGACCGGCAGTCCTCGCTGAGGCCACATAGTATGTGCTATACCTAATAAAGATGCTCTAATGCAGTACGAAAGTCAAACACACTAGCATGCTCCTAGTTATAATAATGTGCAGAAATGTTGTAAAGGGCTCAAGACAATGCCAAATGGCATATCCCTCTCCTACCTCCACCCCCTTCCGATAGGGCGGAGACTGGTCAGCTCGTGAATGCATTCCATCATAATCGGGGGGCACGCATGCCTAATCCGCTCCACAATAAAGCCCGCAGGCATCTCATAATATAAGGAAGTTCATGACTCGATTGACTCAGGGTACCCGATGAGGCTGGGCTACCCTATGACCCTAGCAAAGACTCTAGGACTATCACAGATAACGACCGTTCTGTTTCAAACGCATAAAGTAAGCAGATGCTCATTCAATTAGTGCAACCTAAACAGGATACTACATGGCATGCTTTTATGCATATGCAACACCTAACATAAAATGCAACAACAGGCATGAATGTCCAACCTGAGTAAGCCCCCTAGGGAACTTACCTGAAGATGCAGAACAACAAGATAACACAAGCAAGGGCCCAAATGCAAGTCCAAAAGCAATCCAACCGCAATACACACCTATCATCAAGCCATTTTCATAAGCTACCGGACCAATATTCATACACAGAACCCAAGTTCTCAACATCCTCAAAACCAATCGATAGTAAAACCATTTCCAAAACCTTTCCGATACGATCAACATCAACTTAAATCATTTGCTTCCAATCAAATCCATTGATAAAATCGTACTGACCCTATTTCTAAATTTCCTTCTCAAAACCAACATTATCAAACCAAGACAAAGAATCCCAACATTAACATTTAAACCTTAAAACCAATACCTCAAAATCATATTATAGAATTAATTCCGGCATTTTGGTTTCAACACATCAAATCCTTTAAGAATCATTTTCGGACGACTTAAAACCTTTTCCAAATAATTTAGCAACAATGTTTATCTAAAATAAACATTAAAATAAATCCATCTTTAAAATCCATATTTATAAAACATATTAAATAAATTACTTTATCGATTAACCTCAATGAAGCACTTTAAAATTCTTAATCACATATTAAAATATCGTAAAATACATGTTCCACATAATATCATTTTTAAGGCAATGTAAAATGAATAATAATTTTCGGAAGTATTTTCCATGAAATCAGAAATACCGATACCATACTAATTTGATGGATAACAATTATGTAATTATAAACTAACATAATATGACCCATATAATATAACACATAATAAAACAAGGCAACTAATACAATAGCCCAAAATAATTAAAATGACAACAACCCATAACCCAACCAAAACAGGCCCAAAATCCGGAATGAAAGCTTGACCCGAAACTCAAATGATATAACCCTAATTACTTAACCCGGATCTGGTCCACTTCCCAACGCAACACAAAGAAAGAACAGAGAAGGGAAACTCACCTCCAACCTCTGATTCAGACGCCGTGACGGAGGAATGAAGGGGAGAAAGGAGGAGCTCAGGCCATCGATGGTCCGTTCGGCCTGAATTTTTATCCCGAGATTCGAAATGAGAATCCGACCACACCCCGACCCCAAGGAAGAAAGCGACACAAGAAATAGGAGGGGAAAAGCAATCTTACAGTCGCGTCTCCGAGATGCTGCTCCGGCGGCAATGGCGGATTCCGAACGCAATCGAAGAGGAAGGAGCGAGATCAGGCCTAGGAAGAGGTAAGGGGTGAGTAAAGGTTTAATTTTATCGACTTTCAAATTGGAAACCAACAACGCAAACAAGACCGACCGCTTGGTACTCGGAACAAGGAATGGAGGCTCACACGGCTCCGACGGGGCTCTCGGGCTGTGATTCCGGCTCCTGGGCGTCGTATCCGACCTTCTGGGAATCGAGGAAGGTGTTGGGGGTGGTGACTTGGGTGGTTTCTGGTGGCGGTGGCTTGGCTTCTCTGAATGGCGAACAGGGGAGCTCGGCTGAGCAGGAAGAGCTTCTGGTGGCGCATGTGCTCCTTCTTGGCGATGTCGGAAGTGGCTGAATGGTGCGGCGAAATGGAAGGAAAGGTGGTGTCGTGTTTGAAGGGGAAGAGAACAAGGAATGAAAAGGGGAGGAGGCGCTGTCGGAGGTTCCTGGAGGATTTGTGGATTGGAGTTGTGACAGAGAGGGAGGACACTCTGATGGGTTTGTGAACGTGAAAGAGGGAGAGAGAGAGAGAGAGAGAGAGAGAGAGAGAGAGAGAGAGGAGTTGTACTCTGAATTTCCTGGAATTTACATAGAAGGTGAAAAGTGGGTTATTTGGTTGAACTGTGTAATAGAGTGAAGAGGGAGAGGATGAAAAGTGGTCAAATTTTCCCTAATTGCCCAAACACCAAAATATCCTTATCCAAATCATACTACAATTGATAATAACTTTAAAATTGAAATAGGGATAAAAGACTTAGACATTTGAGGTGGAAGACATAAGGAATATGATCCTAAGGAAAATACCCGGAAAAGAAATAGAATATAATAAAATAAATCATGAAACCCGCTCACTCGACTTTAACCCGACTCAAAAGATATAAAGCTTAAAACTTCAAATTGAAATCGAATTCTCGAACTGAATCAAATAATAAAATTATATTATACTTTCAAATTTTAGCAAGCGAAAGCGAAAATAAATCTGAATGAAAGTCCATTTAAAATAATTATATGCCGGAATTCATTTTAAGAGATTTTAGTTAACCCGATTTAAATTCATATTTAATTTCTTTTTCTGAGAATTAGGATTTAAAAATCCGGGTCCTTACAACAAGCTAGCTAATGAGATAGTAAAAAATAAATAAATTTCTTTAAAAACTTAGTTGAGTAACGGTTGAAAATCCAATTTCAAAAGCTAATTAAATTAAATTTTTATTTAATTCATTTATATCTATACAATATTAAAATCAAATATTTCAAAAATCACCTATATTTCTAAATTGAGCCTAAATATAAACTATTTTTTTTAATTTGATGATACGTTTTAATACTAGGGGAAAAAACCAACGCGTAGAATTTTAAGTCGAATAAAAAGTCCAAAAGGCAGCAGAAAATAACATGAGAATTGACCGTTAGCCATAGCATAATGCATAAGTTTGACTTCTGCTTCCTAAAAATATGGAATGCCTCACCAATCACCGTCCTCGATAATTAGCCTTACTTTCTACTTCTAGAAGCACTTCCAAAATATTCGGTGAGTCTCAAAATACAGGTCGTTTGACTTTTTTTTTTATTTCATTTTTAAAAATAAATATAATATTCTTTTTAAAATTATTAAAAATTTAATATTTTATATTTTATATTATTTTTAGCTCCTAAAAACGTGTTAAAAAGTCAAACGACCTGTTGTTTTATCCACTCTTATATGGATTTTCCATAGTGAGAAAAACAATACTACCTCCCTTTGGAAATATAAGTCCATGGACTTTTTGACACGTTTTTTTAGGAGTTAAAAACTATATAAAATAATATATTTTTTATTAATTTTTTTACATAATTATATACTTATTAGTAACATATACAAGGCTATGTAAAAAAATTAATAAAAAAATATTATTTTATATAGTTTTTAACTCCTTAAAAACGTGCCAAAAGTCCATAAACTTATATTTTCAAACGGAGGTAGTAGAGTTTATATATACATAAACTATTATTTTGTACAAATCTTACAATGGAATTCATCACTAATTCAGTTGCAGGGGAAAAGGCTCACTGGGCCGAAACATCTTGGCCACCGGGGCCTACTGCTTCACGGCCCAGTTTATAGGGCCTCATTGCTGCACCATATCCAGTAAATGGCCTCAGTTACACTTGCAGTTGCAGGCACCGAATTAGGGGTGTTATAACTCGGACGAGTGGCATGTTCAAGCTTGTTCATTTGTTAAACGAGTTCGAGCCGAGCCGAGCCCAATTTTTAAACGACCTTTTTTTTTTGTTCAAGTTCGGCTTGTTTTAGTTAATGAACGAGCTTGAGCCGAGCTTTTTTCGAACTTCAAGTAATTTTATTTGATCATATCATATTAACTTCAAGAAAATTTTATAAATTTCATATTATTCGAACTATTTGAGCCTAAATCGAACGAGTCGAGCTTTCAACTGAGCTTAAAATCATGTTCAGTCTCGACTTGTTTAGGTAAGTGAACGAGCTCGAGTCGAGCTTTTTTCGATCGATCCCGAGCCAAGCTCGAGCTGTTCAGCTCATATAATAGCCCTACACCGAATCACAATATCGGTATGGTAGCGTGGGAAATTTTAGATTATCACGTAGTGTACGGTGTGTACCGATAACATTCGGTATGTATTTTTTTGTACCATCTACTAACCGAAATTGGTCGTAACTGAAATTATTGGTATCGAAAACTTCGGTTATCAAAAGTACGATACCGTGGTTAACAACAATCTTGGAAAAATTTCATTTCCGTGTGGTTTTATTTATGGTAACCGATTGGTACTATCGACACTGATACAATGATTTCGCCTATTTATAGAAAATGAAAAACACGTTAACATGGTACACGGTATTTTTCTTGGTGGGATCATAGAAAATTACATGGAAATTGGACAAACACAAGAAAGGCTTGGCTATATGTTTTTTTAGGGAAAACTAATTAAAATATCCCACCTTTGGGGGTATGGTAAAAATATATCCTCGTCTTTCAAATGTAATAAAAATATCCCGACCTTTGAGGGTAGTGGTAATATATTACCACGAGTTTTCTCATGGGTCAAAAATACTGACAAGACAGCCTACGCGGATTTTTTTTAACAAGGCAGCATGCGTGGAAGTTTTTTTTACAAATTATATAGCACTAAAACTGGGTTTTCTTGAACGGTTTCCTTAGGAAAAAAATAAACCGACAACAAAATTAAACCCCAAAAACGATATTGATTCAACAAAGCAACCAATCGTGTCAAAATTGTCTCAAATCAACACAACATGACTATTCCTAACACCAACCCGACAACAAAACTAAGCGTAGAATAGATCAATGAGGGGACTAAATGAGTCTAGGAGGGATTCTTTGCCTTCCTAATCTGAGACACAAGAAAAGGATGTGTAAAATTACCTTTCTTGTGTCAAATAGTACTGATTCGTGACAGCTTTCGTTAAAGACGCGTAATTTTTTATTTTTTTGGAGGGGGTTCGGGAGATTTAACCGAACTTTTGATTCCTATTACGCATATAAGAGAGAGAACAAAGTAGTGGACAAATAAAAAAAAAGAGAGAATTTGATTGAACAACAAATAGAACTTATTCAATGAACTTATAAAAAAATTTCAACTTTCATTTGATGAATACAAATAAGATATACTACTCTAATTTTTTATAGTAGTATAGAAGAGTTTTCGTGCTATTTGATATACCTATTGACTTTATTTTTATGCGATAAAATATTCTAATTATTACGAATTTCGCGGGTACCTCCCCCTTCTTTGTTTCTCTATTTCGAGGGGAAGGAGGGTCCCGTTGATTTCTTACGCTTTCATATCTATACCGTAGTTCATCCGATTACTACAGGGATGAACCCAATCCGGAATATGAACAACAACGAAGAGGAGAAAAAAACTTACTCAGTCAAATCCGTGAACGAATTAAAGAGAAAGAAGAAGTGAGAGAGACAACTTAAGATAAGCGACCACGAGGGAGGAAGACTGTCATTGAAGAGGGAACCATGAGCTACCGGGAAGACCTAGAAGATAGTTCAAGAAGCGACCACAGGAGAAAATAGGAGGGAAGAAAAGGCGTTGTGTATGAATCCGGTCCAATTTTTTATTTTTTTCTAAGAGAATCGTTCAAAAAAAACCCTTTTTTAAAAAAATTCCACATAGGCTGCCTTATGTCATCATTTTTTACTCGTGAAAAAACTCGTGGTAATATATTACCACTATCCTCAAAGGTCGGGATATATTTATTACATTTGAAAGTTGGGGATATATTTTTACCATACCCCCAAAGGTGGGGGTATTTTAATTAGTTTTCCCTTTTTTTATTAGGTAATTATTCGAGAACCAAACAGACCTGACACCTCGAGAGGCCGATAAAGTCGGCAGACGACGAACTGTCAAACATACAATGTAAAATAAAAAAAGGTGCAATACAAAAAGTGACAACCAAACTACCCAGTCGAACAAACAAACCTAACCCAAAACAACAGGGGAAAACGTAGACTAAACCCGAAGCCAAGCACCAACAAGCGATGACACCGTTGGCCAGCGATACATCAGGAGTCCATGTGGACGATGAAGACTCCTTATTACATTATTAGCGGAGCCTTCCCTTTTTTCCAAATCTTTTTTTTTATATATAAATAATGTAATAAGAAGTATTTTAGAATCTGGATCAAGGGTTAAAATTTCACTCCTTAAACTTTGTGTAATTAGTATGTGCTCAAATTTGTATCCCTAATAACTTTTCTATTTCAAAGATTTTTTTTTTCAAAATTCTAAATATTTTTTTTGGCTTAATAGATTATCCATTTTATTTTCTAAAACGGGAAGGTATCTATATAAACTCTTAATTTAGAAGAGTTTAAGCTAATGTGTCAACCTTAGAGGGATTTGAGGAGTTTTAACCAATTTTTTCCCCTTTTTTCTTTAATTCTCATTTTTTTTTCTTCTTTTTCCTTTAATTCTTTTTGTTTTCTTTAATCTATATCTATATCTATATAATACTTTAAATGAGAAGCATTTTTTATGAGATGTCACTCTCTCCTTAAAAGTAGGGTATTAAATCAATTTTTGAAAAAATTCAATTAATTCATGATCTTAGCCTAAATTATAGTTTTACTAATTTAAAAAAACATCTATATCTATATAATACTTTAAATGAGAAGCATTTTTTATGAGATGTCACTCTCTCCTTAAAAGTAGGGTATTTAATAAATTTTTGAAAAAATTTAATTAATCCATGACCTTAGCCTAAATTATAGTTTTTGTAATTTAAAAAAAACAATCTATATCTATATCTATATATCTATATAAACTCTTAATTTAGAAGAGTTTAAGCTCACGTGTCAACCTTAGAGGGATTTGAGGAGTTTTAACCAATTTTTTCCCCTTTTTTCTTTAATTCTCATTTTTTTTTCTTCTTTTTCCTTTAATTTTTTTTTGTTTTCTTTAATCTATATCTATATCTATATCTATATAATACTTTAAATGAGAAGCATTTTTTATGAGATGTCACTCTCTCCTTAAAAGTAGGGTATTCAATCAATTTTTGAAAAAATTCAATTAATCCATGATGTTAACCTAAATTATAGTTTTAGTAATTTAAAAAAACATCTATATAAACTCTTAATTTAGAAGAGTTTAAGCTAATGTGTCAACCTTAGAGGGATTTGAGGAGTTTTAACCAATTTTTTTCCCCTTTTTTCTTTAATTCTCTTTTTTTTTTCTTTTTCCTTTAATTCTTTTTGTTTTCTTTAATCTATATCTATATAATACTTTAAATGAGAAGCATTTTTTATGAGATGTCACTCTCTCCTTAAAAGTAGGATATTCAATCAATTTTTGAAAAAATTCAATTAATCCATGATCTTAGCCTAAATTATAGTTTTAGTAATTTAAAAAAACATCTATATAATACTTTAAATGAGAAGTATTTTTTATGAGATGTCACTCTATCCTTAAAGTTAAAAGTAAGGTATTTAATAAATTTTTGAAAAAATTTAATTAATCCATGATCTTAGCCTAAATTATAGTTTTAGTAATTTAAAAAAAAAACAATCTATATCTATATCTATATATCTATATATATAAACTCTTAATTTATAAGACTTTAAGCTGATGTGTCAACCTTAGAGGGATTTGAGGAGTTTTAACAAAAAAAATTCCCTTTTTTCTTTAATTCTCATTTTTTTTTCTTCTTTTTCCTTTAATTCTTTTTGTTTTCTTTAATCTATATCTATATCTATATCTATCTATATAATACTTGAAATGAGAAGCATTTTTTATGAGATGTCACTCTCTCCTTAAAAGTAGGGTATTCAATCAATTTTTGAAAAAATTCAATTAATCCATGATGTTAGCCTAAATTATAGTTTTAGTAAATTAAAAAAACATCTATATCTATATAAACTCTTACACTACAAGAAAAACTGCTTATCGCAACGACTTTTTGCAACGACATATTTATTGTCGTTGCAAAAGATATTTATCGCAACAACTAAAAAATTTCGTTGCAAAAAAGTCGTTGCATAATCGAAAATTTCATTTGCCGCGGTTCCGGACATTGGCGGGCATTACAAAAATTTGACATTTATTTTTTGTAACAACATTATTGTTACAATAGAATTTTCATAGATAAGGCAACAACTGCTTTGGTCGTTGTTGTACACTTAATTATCTTTTGCAATGGCAATTTACGTTGCTAAAAGTCAAATAATAGTATGGCAAGGAAATATTGTTGCTATATATAAACAAAATTTTATAAGAAAAAAAAAAAAACATTATCCACTTATATTGAAATAAAAAAATATATAGCAAAAGAAACAAATCTAAGTCTTTCCCAAATGAAACCCTCTCTCCCAAACTCCCCCTCTGGTTCCCTTTGTCTTCTTCAAATGAACTGAAACCCAAATCTGAAACCCAAATCTAAAACCATCCTTCAAATCTCCCCGTCTATGACCGGCCGCGACTGTTGTGGGGGTAGGACCTGTAGGTTGCGATGGTGTGCTCGGTGATTTCTGGAAAGGCGGAAACTCTGTCAGGCTTCAAGCTTTGTCGGGAGATGCGGCTTCGGGAAGGCTTCAAGCTTTAGGGGTTTGTGTCCCTGTGTACATAGGGGATTTCGGGAAGGCTTCATGCTTCTACTGTGGAGACTTTGGGAAGTGGTGATTTCGGAAGAGATTCTCGGTGATTTCACTGGGGTTTATGTCGCTGAAGGCTTTAGGGTTTGTGTTGCCGAGGTTTGCGAGGGCATATACTATCAATTGCTTTGTCCAACTTCATGCTTTCGGCTTCAGTTGGTACTTTGAACACTTGTGTGCAAAACCGACATCTGCGAGGTATGTATTTCTCCTCCCAGTACTCTCTGTCTCTATGTCTCTCTCAATTTCATACCTCTTTTACTTAAATTCAAACCTGGATTATGAATAAGCAGAGTTGATTTTTTGAAAGAGGATTTTGCTTAGGTTAGTTCAGGGTTTTGATTCCGAGTGGGTTTTATGTCCCTTATATAATCGATTGATATGCTCACCTTGTGTGCAAATCCGACATCGACGAGGTATGTTCCGAGTAGGTATTAGGGCTGTTGCTATCTGTTTGTTAAGAGTAGCAATTGAAGTTCATGGTTTTCTTTTTCTTTCTTTTTAATCTTCTAGTGCTACTAAAATTAGGGGTTTACACATATCATGGCCAATTGGGTATATACCTCTCTAAGCTCCAGGGATAGTGAGATATAATATGTTTTCCTAATTTTATAGTTTTTCTTGGTTTGATTTTGGCCTCAAATTGTTCTTTGCAAATGAGATGTTATTATGGTAATTTGAATCTATTCCAGTTCAGAGGCTATGGGTTTTCATATTCTTATGTGTTGGGTTATGATTTCTAATATACATTTCTACAAACAGTTGAAACCTAATGTGACTTTGCCTTCCTCACTTATTATCATGTAATTCAAGTCCTCACATTGTATAATCAGTTCTTGATTTTATCAGCACCTTGAAATGTATCATAATCATTGTCCAAGCTCTTGACTTCCCATCTTTATTTTATTTCAATGTGTGAAAGTGTGATCCATATTGATATGTTAGTACTAGAAAGTTGCTTATTTACACTAGTAATTTTTTTTTTTTTCCAGAAATAGAATAAATGAGGAAAACTGACTTCGGTGGAAATAAATAAACTCGTGACTATTTCCTAGTTTATTTAGGCTTAATTGCATTGTAAAGTTTTCAGACTGTATATACCCCAGCAATTTGACATTCTTATAGTGCTTTTAGTCTCCTACGTGATGATGCTTAACTGTTTATACCTAAACATGTTCATGTTTTCCAGGAAGACCTTCAAGAACCAGATGTACTATCAATAAATTGCACTTCTTTAACAAACATTTCTGAAGTGTTTGTGAAGGTAGTACTGCCAACTATAGGAAGATTCTACTTTAGTTGCATTTATTTTACGAGGATATAATTTTTATGCTCTTTTGCAGATACTTCAAAAGATCCAACCTCGGAAGAAGGTTAATGGTTCAAGTACTACATTAAAGCAAATTGAAGACCTCTGTCCTAGAGATGAAATGTCATCATGCAAAATGATGTAAGAATTCAATGTTTTCAGTTCAGCTTAGTTAGCAGTCACTATCCTTAATCTGCAGATACCTTTGTTTCTTTTCTTTTTTCTGATCATCGTACTGCATCCTTTTTGGTAAGAACCCCAAATATGCATATGTTCGAGTATCGAAAACAATTCACTAATGTTAGTAATGTGATTATTTAGCCTGAGGTGAGCTTATCTGAATTTCGAAGAGGTCGGTAGCAAAACTGGGTTGGGCCCATAAGAAAATCCTCATATTGGACTTGAACTATTGGAACCCATTTAGAAAAACATTATAAATATACATTTAACTGGAATTAATCAAATTTATTTCAAGCAAAATTATTTATTATTGTAAGTTATAGCCGATCCTAATATATAGACATAAAAAGTTAAAGTCTGTACTTTTCAAGTCTATATTATCTTAGTATCAATCCGTGTTTTTCCCATTGTCCATAACAGTTTAGTATTATTTATTCCATTTCATCTCTCCTATGTCTATTTGTTTCGAAATATAGGATTCATTCCATCCATCATTTTTTGTTTTGTTTTTGAGAAACACATCACATCATCTTTTATGGTCAGGTCAATATGTTACTCTCAAATAACCATGGATTAATTCAGTATTTTGTGAGGATATAAAATTATTTATTATTGTAGTTAGGCATGATCTTTTAGATATGATTTATTTCAGGAACTTTCCTTTCTTATGGATTAGTGGAGGATATGACCGGCTTATGATGAGTCGCGTCACGATGATTCTTCTAAAAACAGTTTGGATGGGTATTGTAAACATCATAATTGTGTTGTTTCAACTGAAGTTGTCTTTCATAGAAGTTTAAACTTTTAACCATGAAAGTGCAGGCTCAAGGTCGAAGGAATTCAACAGTAATGAGCATGCAGATATATGTCATGGTAGGACTTTCGTGTCTATTTATAATCCATCAATGTCTTCACCTATCCCAAGAAAACCTCTAAACCTCAACGGGGATATATCATGCTTCATGTTTTCTTTTCTTTGTTGTTATACCATACAAAGCTATAGATGAGTATGCTAGTCTTAAGACAAATAATGCTTCATGTTTTAACCATTTCTTAAATCTATGACATTTCAGGTGGATTTATTTTCATTACTTTCTTCCTGGATGAGGCAGAGCAACTGCTAAATATGGTTTCTTCAAATATATCACATGTGTTAACCATTTCTCAAATCTATAACATGTAAGGCTTTTACCTCTTGGCCAGTGTAGACTCCCTCTCCCTGGTGGCTTGGTGGAAAGATTGGTTATAACATCTAGTTTTGCGTATTTTTCATGTGCATTTAGTTTAGTTTCAAGCATCATTTTAGAGTAGTTTAATTGTCTTTTTAAGTGTTTTCTATATTATTTATGCACTACCACATTTAAGATCAAAGGTTGCGGTTTATGGTGGCGGTTAGTTATGGAAGCGGTTCATGGCTGCGGTTTAGGAAAGTGTAATGGGTTTGGCAGCGGTTTAATTTATGGGGGCGGTTTTTGCAGCGGTTTTCAAATGCCTGGTCTATGGGAGCGGTCCGGGTACACTTTGGAGGCGGTCAAAAAAAATAAAAGTATCTATGGGAGCGGTTTACCAAAACCAAATAAAATTAGGCAAATAAAGGAGCGGTTCATGTAATTTAAGGGAGCGGTGGCGGGGTTCTTTGTATTTCATTGCCCGACCCGCCTAATTTCCAAAAAATTTCTAAAAACCCGCTAAAATAAATAAATCTTTGATAAATATCTTTTTGTTCCCATCAAAACCTAGAGACGTCTCCATGGTCCCTTTTAGAAGACGACCTGTGATTTGGGGAGCAATGGCAGAATCAGAGGTCTCAGTAGCTGTCGCCCGCGCAACAATTCAAGGGATTCACTCATGAAATTAGAAGCTTCAATCTCGGAACATCAAGTGATTTGGGGAGAAGCGGGTTGCGAGATCGATTTCAGAGAGCATCGAGCAATTTGGATGAGGAACACCGACAACCCTCCAAAATCAGGCGACAAATTTCAAGTTTCAACACCAGATCTTACTCCCAATCTCTCTGATTTGTAGGTACATCCCCTCCTCCTTCTGTAATTATGATTTTAGAGATCTAGGGTTTATGGTTTTTTATGGGGTAGAGAAAAGTCGAAATCTAGGGTTTACTTGTTCCAATTTCATTAAAATCGAACTGATGTTGTTCGATGATGCCCCTTTTGGCTGAGTATTTAATTTCGGAGTTTGAAATTGCCCTTCCTAATTGAATCTTATGATCATACACTGATTGATTCATACATTGCTGGTGTCTGGTGCTACTATATTATATAGCTGTTACTTTTAATTACGTGAAAAGAGATTTTTTATGTCACTTCTTTGCCCTCTTTCTTTGATTTCTTAGAAGATGGGGGCTTGAAAGAGAACTATTTTCTCCCTTATGAGTTGTTTGTTTATTACTCTTCGCTTCTGAAGCGGCTTCAATAATGCCTAGTTCATCTTCTTGTCAGTACAAATGTGCATAAAAAGAAAAGCCCTTAACCTAAATATTGCAATGAAGGTATGCAATTATAGAAAATAAACCAAAACTAAAGACAAAATAGCACCATTACAAGTCTACAGTCATTTTCAATGAAAATTAAAATAAGCTTAATGATGAATGAGCAGCACGGAAGAACAAATGTGATAAGTGGTAGATTCATTAACTATTTAACTCACTTGGCAAGGCATGTAAGTATATGTACTTAGATTATGACAACTTGATAAAGCCTACTTCTGGACATGAACACATTTCTTTCTATGAAACATCCAAGTTTACATGCAACTTAAAGGAAAAAAGATTTTTCCCACCTATGGTCAAATATGAGTGGTGTAATTTTCCTATAACACTTAATTGCTTTTTGGGTTTATTTTCAATGGCCTATTATATAATTGTCACTTTTATCTCTTTTAAATTGTCAAAAAAATCTTAAATTCTAATGGTACTCATATTACGAGCGGTTGAGGTTTAACAAATAGATTGTTAATGGATTGGAAAATGATATCGGTCAAGCTATTGCTATTCCTAGAAGCAAAATTCCTCCCTATATTATAACAACTATGGATTTAATAGTTGTTTTGTTGCCATAGTTGATACATCCCCTTAAAGTTATAATAGTTGTATTGTTGTCATAGTTGACCATTTTTTGTCCTAATGTGACTAGCATTTGGGTACCTGTGTTTGGGGGTGGGTAGGTGGAAGGGGTGGTGTGTGTGTCTGTGTGTGTTTATGTGGGTGTGTTAGATAGATATATAGATAAAAATCGATTCATACCTGATTATTTTTGAACCATTTGATTTCCTTGTGACTCTTTATCTTGTTGCAATGTACTGCTAATAAAGCTTATTTGCTTGCATAGTAGAGTGCATTAACTCTTCCATTGTTTTTGGCTGCTTTCTTTGATGGGGAATTCTTATTTGCTTGTGAGATCTGCCTATATATGCAATTTTATTTGTTATAATCTTGGTGCTCTATGTGGTAGTTTGCTCTGCATGAGTATCTTTTCCTGATAGAAATAGGGATAGAACTTGTTCTTAGATAGGTAGGCATTAAGCAATCTTTTGCACATGTTTTCTTCCTCCAATCTTGTCTGCATGTCCTGCTTTTGCACTTCTTTCCTGGACAGTTGCATTGTTATGCTTATTTATTGCATGTTTCCTTGTGCATCATCGCCACAATCTTCTATCGTACACGGTTTTTAACCCCGCTTCTAGCTGCAATTCCAGTGGTTGCGCCTTCAGTTGGTTTTCTTTCTTTCATGCTCCCCCCCCCCCCCCCCTACTCAATCTCACCAGCTAATGTCATGGCCTTTTTTTCTACTATCCCAATTTGTTGTAATACAATCAGGCTGTCTCATCCAGCAAGCGAGCCCAATGAATTTGATGATTTAAAAACATTTTTAAAATTATTTTCTTTTTATTGTTTACACTAGAAAAATGAAGAAATTGCACATTCTTATAGGGTTCTCTTAAATGGTTTCAAAACTTCTTGAAATGAGATAGATATTTAGTTGGGTTATTTGATTCCATATAGTTGTACTTGTTGTGTTGTTTGAAATGAGATAGATAAGCGAGAAATATTTTAGTTCTTTATCCGACTTGTGTAAGCATGAGCTTCTTATCATGCCACTAGTTTTGGGCAGATCAAAACAAGAGTCTCTCAGCTTGATGATGATAAGCTCCTATAACAGTTTCGTGATGACCTCTCGGGTAAAGCTTTACAAATCTTTAGGTTGAATCAATCTTAATAACAATTTTTGGAAGAAAAAAAATGAAGTTAATATTAAATTTCCTTGTGATCTGGTTCCATCCATAAGGACTATAATCACCAATGTCGGCTATCATCTTTAGGTTGTTCGTATATTTTCAGATATGGACATGGATGCTTTTTATTTCACTCATGCAGTTATAACTTGCAATTGATGATCGAACTTTATGCCTTATTATTGATTTAAGGTCTTTCCGTGCATTTTCAGTCAAGATGCATGGACAAGTAATCAAGTCCTATCAAGCAATGGATCCAAAACCTCTTCAAAGTAATTTTGTTTTATTGCCCTTCTACTTTGATCCATTCTAAATTTCTTAATACAGCACCAATGATTGGATATATTTTTCTTTGGTAGGATTCTTAACTTTTTCTTTGTCCTTGTATCACATTTTTAGGTCCAACCAAGACTAGTGCACAATCCTTGGATGTTGAATGCCCTTTTGAGAAGATTTCTCGTAGAGAAGAATATGCTATTGCAACTGCAGGTTGGTTTTAAATTCTGTTTTTTCCTTTAAATGACATGGTCTGATATTGATGTGCATCTGTCATTTGGATTAAATGAAACATGGGCATGGCAGAAGATGTTCACGGACCAAATAAGCAATTATGTTTTTCATATCCTCCTTCATAACCTAATTTTCTAATTTCTCATCTAACTTGGAGATAGATTTCTAGATCAAAGGTTTTCATCTATCATATATTTTGGGATGGGGTAAGGATGTGCCCCTAGCTTTTTATCTCATGAATCAAAATTATGAATTTGCATTTTTTGGAATATTCATATGATTATGAATGTGTTTTTTATTTCACATGGGAGTGAGGCAGTGTCACGCAATTTGGATTATGAATGTGGTTTTTTCGGAAGATTCATATGAAGTATATAGGGCCCGAGGATTTACGGTCATACCATGGAGTATATTGTATATACATGTGTGTATCATACTTGCTTATACTTTGCTATCATATTTATTGTTGGTACAGGAATGCTAAGCGATTTGTGGTCCATGACATCTTTCATTTTGCCCGGGATACCACTAGCACTCAATTCTGGTTGTGCATCGGAGCATTAGGTCCTTTTTGTTTTCCTGCTACTGTTACTTACAGATGGGTTTTCGCTCTATTGTAATGAAGGTTATGGATCAATGTAAACATTTTTATTTAATATCAAATGTAGATATTATTAAAATGAATATTCATTAGTTATTTATGATTTTAAATAAATATAATTTTCATTGAACAAAGAAAATTATATGTCAAAACCAACAATTATAAAATCTGTAAAATTAAAATATTTACAATAAATATAATTAAAATATTTTAATTTAAAATGAAACAAAAATATGTAAAATTAAATATATATAACCGCTGCCACAAAAAAATAAAACTGCTGCGTATGATAGGGAGAAGAAGTGTTTCCTTAAGGTAATAGGCAGCGGTTTGTCTTTATTTTTGGCAGCGGTTGTCCCCTTTATATGAAACCGCTGCCTTAGATCAATAAAACCGCTGCCTCAGAGATAAGGCGACGGCAGCAGAAGCGGCGGGTCAAAACCGCCTCCATAGAGCTTAGGCAGCGGTTTTCTTGTATAAGGAAGCGGTTTTGGACCGTCGCCAAATCCCTTAATTGTAGTAGTGATGATTCAAAGATCTACATGTGTTGTTCATGTTTTATAGATATGGGTCGGTGATTCGAGCTGAATTCTATGCATCTAATAGAAGGAAATTGAAAGACAAGCAAAAGAGATGGGCCATGAAGCAAACATATCAAGTGAATTACTCTATGGAGCTCAAGTGACGTCCCACGACTCGTGGGAGACCTTCACGAGTCGTGACAAGTGGATCTGGCTATTTTGTGAGCTGCTGAGAAGTTCCACGACTCGTGGGAGACCCTTCACGAGTCGTGACAGGGCCAGTTACCCGCCCAACCTTTCATATTTCCGGGTATTTATTTAATTTGTTTTTGGATTATTTTAAGGGGGGTTAAATTAGATTTTGGCATGATGGGCGAGTTCAAACCGAGATATATTGAAGCTTGCCTCCATCTTGTAAACCGAGATATAGATGCATTAGCCAAGGATTTTGTCACCCTCAGGTATGCATCTTTATTATTTTTACTGTAAGCATCGTCGAACAAAAGCTTTGTTGATCATGTTCTTTCTCTCTACAAGCTTGAGGCTTCTTCCACCCACTTCGGATAAAGCTGTAATTACTACAACATTGACGGGTATTCTTCTTAAACTTGTGTATCTAGGTGATATAAATAGTGTGATTACTTCTGGCTTTATCTAGCTATGCATGCCTGATTGCATTATACCATTTTGCTGGTATAAAGGTGTTTTTTCAGAATGTTGTTTCTAAAGGAGTAGGCAATATAACCTTTGGTGATCTTTCTGCAAACTTGGAGGTCACCATGTAAGATTATTTCTTCTCAACTTGTAGTCAGCATTTATGGTTTGAATATACTCTGTAAATCATCGTGCTTTATGATCTTGTATAGCTAATATGTGGCTATTGGTAATTATCAATTATCCATCATGGAGTTAGGAGTATGAATTGAACCATTAAATAGCAAAAAAAATATTTTGCAGGATTTGGGAAAATGAGCAAAGATGATGAATGCAAGTTTTTGTGGGTTAGTTTGCATATGAAAAAAATTTATATATGCATTTTGCCTTAGACATGAACTTGTCTAGCTAGGAGAAGGATTTGAAAAAATATTTTGCCAATTACTTTGTATATGGAAGTATAGGGTTATATTTTGCACATGGAAGAATTATGATATGATTATTAGGATTGGAATTAAGGGATGGGGTGATTAGTACAAGGATGGAGTTATGTGTTGGAAACAAGTATATTTTGTAAGTTTTTTTTGGACAACCTATGTATATATGGTTGATTTGAAGGTTGAAAAATGTATTTGCTTACAATGAATAAATGTGTTTTGATGAAACTGCAAGGCTTGTGTGTATTAAGTAGGGAATTGTAAAACAGGGAATTGCGAAAAAAAAAGCGACCAAAAAACATTTATTTACTTTGTTCGTTGCGAAATATCTTATTTATTGCAATATATACCCATATTGCAACAACATGTCGTTGCAAAATATTTCATTTTATCATAACAACTTTTTCGCAACGAGAAAGTCGTTGCCAAAGCCAATATCTATAGCAACGACTTTTTTGGTTGCAAAAAGTAGTATATAACAACGATTATGGTCATTGCAATTCATACAAAGAAATTTTATAGCCTTTTAGCAACAATAATGTCGTTGCAAAAGGTACTATATATAGCAACGACAAATGTTGTTGCAAAAGAATTATACCAATTGCAACGACATTGTTGTTGCTCAAACATGTCATTGTTTTCCAAGATACAAGTATTTAGCAACGACAAACGTATTGCAACAACATTTGGCGTTGCAAAATGTGTATTTTTTGCAACGACTGATGTCGTTGCAATAGCCTTTCGCTACGCCCCGACCCGCAACGACCCTGCAACGACAAATGTCGTTGCAATAACTCTTTAAGGCAACGAAAATGGGCTTTTTGCAACGACTTTTGTCGTTGCAAAAACCTGTTTTTCTTGTAGTGTTAATTTAGAAGAGTTTAAGCTAATGTGTCAACCTTAGAGGGATTTGAGGAGTTTTAACCAATTTTTTCCCCCTTTTTTCTTTAATTCTCATTTTTTTTTCTTCTTTTTCCTTTAATTCTTTTTGTTTTCTTTAATCTATATCTATACTTTAAATGAGAAGCATTTTTTATGAGATGTCACTCTCTCCTTAAAAGTAGGGTATTCAATCAATTTTTGAAAAAATTCAATTAATCCATGATCTTAGCCTAAATTATAGTTTTAGTAATTTAAAAAAACATCTATATCTATATAATACTTTAAATGAGAAACATTTTTTATAAGATGTCACTCTCTCCTTAAAAGTAGGGTATTTAATAAATTTTTGAAAAAATTTAATTAATCCATGACCTTAGCCTAAATTATAGTTTTTGTAATTTAAAAAAAACAATCTATATCTATATATCTATATAAACTCTTAATTTAGAAGAGTTTAAGCTGACGTGTCAACCTTAGAGGGATTGGAGGAGTTTTAACCAATTTTTCCCCCTTTTTTCTTTAATTCTTTTTTTTTTCTTTTTCCTTTAATTCTTTTTGTTTTCTTTAATCTATATCGATATCTATATCTATATAATACTTTAAATGAGAAGCATTTTTATGAGATGTCACTCTCTCCTTAAAAGTAGGGTATTCAATCAATTTTTGAAGAAATTCAATTAATCCATGATGTTAGCCTAAATTAGAGTTTTAGTAATTTAAAAAAACAATCTATATCTATATAAACTCTTAATTTAGAAGAGTTTAAGCTAACGTGTCAACCTTAGAGGGATTGGAGGAGTTTTAACCAATTTTTCCCCCTTTTTTCTTTAATTCTTTTTTTTTCTTTTTCCTTTAATTCTTTTTGTTTTCTTTAATCTATATCGATATCTATATCTATATAATACTTTAAATGAGAAGCATTTTTATGAGATGTCACTCTCTCCTTAAAAGTAGGGTATTCAATCAATTTTTGAAGAAATTCAATTAATCCATGATGTTAGCCTAAATTAGAGTTTTAGTAATTTAAAAAAACAATGGGATTAATTCAAAACATAACATTAATATTAGTAAATATATCTATATATACTACTTTAATTGTTTTTTCAACCAATGAGTTTAATTCAAAATATTTAATTATCTGAACTTTTACTATTATTTTATAATATTAATTTAATCTATTATTATGATTTTATTTATAAAAAAACTGTGCCATGGCACGGGGATAATACTAGTATTACAAAAAATAGATCATCTCCAACACTGTTTTTTAAAATTTATCCAAAATGAAAAAAAAAAACAAAATACATATTTTTCAAATTAATTTTGTTCAAACTCTACAAAAATCCCAATTTCGAAGATTTAAAGAATCATTTAGTTTAAAAGTTTCTCTATTTTGTCTATTGTTTTCTTATTTTGAAAAATGAGATAATTTCTTTTTATTAAATCAAAAAAATATTTTGGAAATTTTGCGTTTTTGCACATCTAGGAGGTTTTAATTAGGTCATTAACTAATTAAAAAGTTTTTTTTAGGGTTTATAACCTTTTGTTGGATGTTTTTTTAGGTTAGAGAGACCTCCGCCCTCCTCTCCGCTTCACCTTCCTCCTGTGACGATGGTGCTCTGTACCCCGCTCCCTTCCGGCGATTTTCGACCTCCTCTCTCTCTCTCCCCCGATCAGCCTCCCTTGCTCTCTCTCTCTCTCCCCCGATCAGCCTCCCTCGCTCTCTATCTCTCATGCTTCCCCTTTCTCGATCCCTCCATTCATACTCCTCATCAGATCTCAAAATTGCCGATGCCGACGAGGAGTCCCAGATGAAAATCCGGCTCCTCCTTGTCGTCGATGCCATCACATGGCACTTCTAGTTTCCTCCGCTCACCTGCGAGGACGAATCCGGACCCATCCTCCCCCGATTTCTGTTGCCAGACGAAGCCAGGCTCAGCCTCCCCGATTTCGATGTCGCTCGCTCCTCCCTTGTAGCTTCAAGTTCGTTTTCTTCTCCTCCTCTTATTCGATTAATTGTTTGAATTGCTTAATTGATTCGATAGCTAGGGTTTTGGAATGAAAATCGGGGATTAATTGTTTGCCTAACTTCCATTTCAATTTTTGTTTGTTTATCTCCTCAATTTGATTTGGCATCAGTAATGATTGGTGTTTGAATCCATATTTCTGCTCTTAATTCTCCATATGTGACCTCATATGCGATTTGTGATTCCATATTGCACGTTTTCGATTGCTCTTGTTGATTCTGAAATTTTTAGATGGAATTTGAAGCTCTATATCATATGTTCTCTCTTGTTGTTTATCATCATTGAATCTGAAGCACCATTGCTTCTAAATTTTTTGAATTTTAGTTACTTTGAATTTTAGTTATATGATTCTTGCTGCTGCTGTAATGTTGATTTTAGTTATATGATTTTAGTTACTTTGAATTTTAGTTATATGATTTTTCTCTCTAGTTAGTTGGAATCTTGCTGCTGCTGTAATGTTGTTGCTGCTGTAATGGGAAGATGTTGTTGCTGTAAGCTGCTGCTGTAATGGGAAGTTGCTGCTGTAATGGGAAGCTGCTGTTGTTGTAAGCTGTTGTTGCTGTAATGGGAAGATGCTGCTGCTGTAATGGGAAGCTGTTGTTGCTGTATGCTGCTGTTGCTGTAATGGGAAGATGCTGGCTGTTGTTGCTGTAAGCTGTTGTTGCTGAAATGATGCTGTAAAGGTGCTGAAATGATGTTGTAAAGGTGCTGAAATGCTGCTGGTTGCTGTTGCTGTAAGCTGCTGATGCTGCTGTAATGATGCTGTATGGTGCTGAAATCTTGTTGTTGGAATGTTACTCTTTGTTCACTTTATTTATTGAGATTGTCTTATTTGATGTGTTGATTACTCCATGGAATGTTGCTCACTGTAATGTTGCTCTTTGCTACTTGAATGTTGCTCTTTTGTTTGCTGGAATGTTGCTCTTTGGTGCTTAAATCTTGTCGTTTCACTTTAATTTTAATTCGAGTCATACGAGCTCATCGAGCCCGAGTTCGAGCCCGAGTTCGAGCTCGTAACGAGCCCAATCGAGTTAATCGAGCTCGAGCTCGAGTTCGGGCTCGAGGACAAACGAGCTCAATGAGCCGAGCTCGAGTCCAACACCCAGCTCACGAGCCGAGCTTGAACACATATATATATACTCGAATAGAATTTGAGTTCGAGCTCGGCTCGTTTATAAACGAGCCGAGCTTGAACAACTAGTACTCGAGCTCTTAGGCTCGTATATCAGGCCTATTTATATGATTTGTGACCTCCTCAATTGCTGCTGGAATTCAAGGGCTCTATCCCCTATGTAGCAATGGGAGAACTTATATAGTCACTTGGTGCTCAATGTCAAATTGTGAGGTTATTTGTGCTTCTTGGTATCATTGATGCTACTGAACAGTGAGTGCTACACCTTTCAAAGAATTGGGACATGTGTGTAAGGTAAAGAATGGTGTTATTTCAAACATGAAGTAGTGGGAAACTTTGGAAAGCAAATTTTGATGCCAACGTGATCACCCATTAGGCCATGACATCATCAATTACAGTCTTAATTGTTGTTGTAATGAATCTGAAGCAAGCTTCTTTGTAGTACATACCTCTCAATTAGATGTCTTTTTCATTAGCTACCGTTGAGTTTACATTCATTAAGCTTTGAGTACAAAGCTTTGTAAGGGGGAGCAATGTCATGTATTTCATGTATAAGGGTATGTGGACACAAATATATTATTACATTTTTTTAATAAAAAATGTCATCGATATACAATCGCCTAGATTACAAAAATGTCATCAACAAACAAAGTCACACAAATGATTGAGTTCAATATTCCATCAAAAAAAAGATTGAGTTCAATATTTCATCAAAAAAAAGATTGAGATCAATAAAGTGTAATCACAAATGTCATCAATCAATAAAAATATAATAAACATGTCACCACAAGTGATTACATCAATAAAGTGTAATCACAAATGTGTTATCAGTGAATAAAAGTAGAATCGATGAAAATATATCGATATACAATTGATTAAATTAAAAAAAATGGCATCAAACGATTTGACTAAAAAAGTGGCATCAAATAATTACATTAGAAAAATGACATCAAAACACTACTTTCAAAAAGTGGCATTCCATTAAAGAAAAAAATGTCATCAAAACACTACTTTGAAAAGATATGGCATCACGGGAAAAAATCATCAAAAAATTGACATAAAAAGTGTCATTAGTAGTCAAACGTAAAAAAATTGTCATCAATGATCAACCTGGCATCATAGTAAAACAAAAAAATGTCATTAAGGTTTGAAAAAAGTGGCATTCAAAAAGTGTTATCAAACAATTTCAATAGAAAAGTGGCATCAAAGTGAAAATAAAATGTTATAAAAAATGGCATCAAAACGGTGGCATCACAAAAATGTCATCGCTTATATATTTATATAAAAAAAAAAAAAAAAAAAGTATTTAAACTTTGACCGGTCAACGTTGACCGGTCAATTGTCAACGTTGACCGGTCAATGGTCAAACAGTTGACCATTGACCAATTAATACCCCATTTAGAGAATGGACTACCTAATCTAATTTAACAAGTTTTTTGAACTTTCTAAATAGCTTACTTACCTAAATCACCCAAAATATTTAAACTTTTTCAAAAAGTACGTAAAAAACAATGTCAAACATAATTGAAGGTAAATCGTCTTCCCTATAAAAATGGGTAACTATTGAAGATGTTCTAACAAAACACATAAATTTTTATTCATACACCTCATCGTCTCATCACATATTATTATTTAAAAAGAACCATCAGATAAGAATATTTATAGATAGAAAAGATTCGTAACCTTCTAATCGAGGGTGATAACCTTCTAGTTATTAAGGCTCTGCTAGGGGTGTGGAAATGCCCCTGGAATATCGAGCTACTTCAATCTGATATTCTCTTAGATACTTCGTCCTTCTCTTATGTTGCTATTCGTCATATTTTCAGGGAATCGAATGCAGTGGCTGACTATCTCGCGCGCAGTGCACATGCTTCCCCTGCCGACGACAGCTACGACGACGATCCAGAGCTCGGTGCTCTCATCCGCAAGGATGCGCTAAGAAGGAATTCGGCTGCGGCCGACCCGACCTAAATTTTATATTGCGTCAAAAAAAAAAAAAAAAAAAAGATAGAAAAGATCAAAAGAATATAAGCATACTTTTTTTCTTTAAAGCATAACGTATTTTTTTTAAGAAAATACCAATGGAGATCTCCTACTTCACTCTATACTTCATTCCCTACACCACAAAAATATTTTGACATTCATTTAATCTTAAAAAAAATTATAAAAATTATATTTATATTACTAACATCTATTTTTATATATTCATAAAATTTTATTTTAAAAAATCATGTTTTATCATTTTAAAAAATTAAAAAGGCAATATTTAACAAATTATAATTATTAAAAATTTCAAAACATGATTTTTCAAAATAAAATTTTATAAATATATAAAAATAGATGTTAGTAATATAAATATATTTCTATAAATTTTTTTAAGATGAAATTAATGTCAAAATATTTTTATGTGGTAGGGAATGAAGCATATAGCGAAGCAGGAGATCTTTATTGAAAAAATACTGTATTACTTTTTTTTTTACCGGAAAAATCAACAACAAATACGGAGTAGTAAATTTAAGGCTGGATGTACACTTGTCCACCCCATATCGGTTGGACATAAAACTCCAATAAAATATTCCAGAGCGACTTAAAAAAAAAATAAAAAAATTTTCAGGATATTTTACTTTTTAAAAATGTTTTACTTTTTTACTTGTATTTTTCAAAAGATAAAATTATATAAAATATTAATTTTATATTAAAATCCAAAAATTTCATACTTTTTGTTACTAATCTTATATTTTTTTGGAAGCAACATAAAAATTAGAAAGGACGTCCCGAGACGGTCATTCTTTCTAGCGTATCCTTGCAGATGAGAATCCAAAGTTTTAAACCATCTTTCAAACAGATGTCAGCAAGGACACTGTAGGCGAGACGAGCAATCGAGCCTATCTGCTATAACATTAGATTCATTGAAAATATGACAAATAATAACATTTTCTAATGATGAAAGATATAACAAAATGTCAGAATGCATCTTATAAGTAGATGGGAGGGAGAGTACTAGCAAATAAACCTTAACCTTACATTAATGATTATCCTGAATAGTATTGAAAGGAGGGAATCCAAATAAGAGAGAACCCATTATGTGGAGTGGAGACAAAAGGCCCATCTATGCTATCACTCCACAAAGCAGATTCCATTACAAATGATGATCACATCTTATGAATGCAAAGCCCCTTACAACACACAAACCAACCCCTATATAAAGGCTCATTGGAAGCAATGAGTTTCAACCAAACTAGCTACAAACTTGCATTGCATTAAGCTTTGATATATCATACGGATCAATTCAAGATGCAGGCTCAGTGTGGGATGCAAGCTGTCCACAACAAATGCCGGGAGCTGATGAAGCACCACAACCACTGCGTCGAGTCGTCGACCATCTCTCCGACCACGAGCTCTCTTGCTTGCTCAACAAAGGTGTTATGGTTGATGGCAACAAGGTATATTTACAACTTTCATTAATTACTATACATAAGTGTACTCTGTCAAATGTATGTGGAAGTGTCCATGGGAGGTGGAGATTGTCATTTCTAATGTTGCTTTGAGATTTTGCTTCAACCTCTCATGTGAGCACATCTTTTAAGGAGTCAATCTAGTTGTTGATAAGATGATCCTTCTTCGGCATTTATTGGATGCGGTTAGATTAGTGTCTCATCTAGAACTTCGTGTTCTCGTCCGAAAGAATGCTATTGGGTGCCTGTTTAAAAAAACAAACAAAAGTGTACTCGTATAACATACATACATATATGGTGGTGCATCACTTCACTTTCATAATTTATATGCAGCGGTTCTGGCTTGATGCGAAGCACCACTTGTGTGCCGAGTTCTTTGCCAGAGCTCTTGACATTTCATGGGGCTCCAACTGCAACCACTGGACCTTCAAAGTCGAGAAATTGAGGTATATAATCTTAATGAATTAAGTCTGTTATGATAGGAGGAGTAACTCAGTAGCTTATCGCCTCTCAACAAATCTTTCTGGTATAATTGTCAATGTTATATATATATGTGTGTTGAGCTTATTGCGCACGTGCACTTGATATGTTTGTTGTACAGCGGTGGTGAATGTATAGAGGTGGCTGAGCTCCGAGAGGTGTGTTGGCTCGAAGTGAAAGGACACGCGAGTGCGAAGATGCTGACGCCCAACATCGAGTATGAAGTTGTGTTCGACATCCAAATGACGCCTTGCGCTGTCGGGTTTAATTGCCACCCGGTGAAGTTCCACCTCACCACTCCTGATGGGTGCAAGATTGAGAGCGACAAGTGCTTGGACCAGCTCAAAGGGAAGGGGTGGGCCGAGATATCGATTGGCAAGTTCCGCGCTCCTATGGCTTGTGGAGGTGACAAGAAGATCGAGTTCAAGATGCAAGAGATCAATGCACAGGTGAAGAAGGGGCTCATAGTCCGCGGTGTCATCATCCGCCCTGCCAAGTGTGGCTGCTAAATGATCGAACCATCTATCGGTCACTGATCGACATAACTAAATCGCCTTGCCGACTCAGGCTAGCTTATAAGGGTGTATCCATGTATGAATAAGACCAACTCTTCCTTACCACTATATAGCCTATAGCTAATTGTGGTTTATGTGGTTATGAATTGGCCAACTCTTTTTTATTGTTGTACTTCAAGAATCTTGTATTATAAAGTCCTATGTTAGTTTCTATATATATTTCGCCCTAAACCGTGATGAATTGAGACCACTTAGTATATATTCAACCGTGATGTAAAAATTGTTAAATTTCGGTGGGTCATATGACATGGGTCAGACGCGCGTTCAAGTGCACCCTTCATTAACAGAGTCAAGCATACAAGACCAGCGAGGTTCCATCCTAATGCCAAGAGGTTACATCCTAAAACCAATTCGCATTGACCGGCTTATATGGAAGACTTAGATTCCTCATATATATTATCAATGATTTATTTGCAAATAAAAATAATATTCTCTCCGTCTCAAAATTTAAGTCATTTAATAAAATACTCACCCCTCAATCAACATCATCATTTCACTAATTTTTTCATAAATTTTATTGTTTTTTTTAATACCCGCTATATTTTTTAATCAATCAAAATCTTTAAAAAAAAATGTCAACAACACATAAATCGATACACATCATTACTATCCATTACCTAAAAAACCTAAAATGACATCTATTTTGATACAATAATAAATGCCTAAAATAACCTAAATTTCGAGACGGATGGACTATAAAAGTAAATCTGATCAATCAAAACAATTGCACATGAAATATTGTTACATGATAGGGCCAAAAACTATTTAGACTGCATTCACATAGCTAGCTAGCTAGGAAAATGCTGAGAACAAAAGTAGGAAAACAATTTTCTTAACATTTGATTAAGTTACAGCTGCTTACATTTGTTACACATGGATGAACTTGATCGGCAATCAAACAACATCATACAATCTCTGTAGTAGCCGTTGTAGGTCAATATTATCACTGATCTGCGCACATTCAACATAGAAAACACCATTTTAGGGAGCTCCCTAAGAAAATACACCATCTCCAAAAACAAGTTATGAACATGAAACTTTAGTATTTACATCACCTGGCATTGAATGCTATGGTGGAAGATTCCATCGACACTTCCGGAAACACTGCAAACAACACAAGCCCCTTCTTCGAGCAACACCTTGAGGGCCTCCGAAATGCGGAAACCCTCCTCCCTTTTGCCGCAGCTGATCTGTATTTCGAGCCCGATTTTGCTTATGAAAATGTTGACGTTGCTTCGAATGCTGCTAGTTGAAGTGCCTTCGTTGAAGGAAGGAGCTGTTCGAGTGTCGTTGGGATTGGATTCTAGTAGTGTTCTTAGCTTGTTTCTCTTGCCTTGAAGCTCCTTGACGCTCTTCTGTAAGTGGTTGATGTAGTTCACCGTCTCGGATAAGTGGTCGCTCGCAGATCGCTTTCCCTATCATCAATTTAAGACGAAATGTTGTTCAATATATAAGTTCGGAATCCATCTTCTAACACAACTTAAACTATATATCATGTAGGGTTTTGTTTTCATTATGTTTTCAAATTTTCACTCTTTCATATATTCGATGTGGGATCAATTTTGGTCTTAATTCAGTTCAATCGGACTCAGTCACTCTATATCTAAATCAGATATTGTGATCGTCCTTCGTTGTAATACTAATTACAAATTGGGAAAGCATCTAAGATCTCTCAATAAGCTTAAACCCTAATCAAGCAAACACCAAGCTTAAAGTGAAACCCTAGATTGACATTTTTTCAAATATATGTTAAATATATCCATGAATAGATATATCTAATAATCATATTCTTTCAAAAATGGTAAACAATTGAAATTTAGAAAAATCTTTACCAAATGGATCAGAATTCTTAATGAAAAATTATTAATTAAACTAATTGGATGAAGATTAAGAGGGTAATTAATTAGTTAAATGTGTATATACCTTAACAAACTCAAGGGGGAGGAGGGAGCGAAGAGTGTTTAGGTGGCCAGCCATGACTACTCTCCTTTGCCTCTCAATATCTCTATGTTGCTTCTTCTTCGTTTCGTCATCACCACCACCAAGATCACGACCAGATCCACCACCAAGACCGCCACCTCCAGTAGTATCCGCGCCATATTTCATGCCCTGCCATGGCCCTTCAACACCCCGTTTTCGCTTGAAATCAGCGGTGGCCATGGCAGGGTTGGTGACTGTTGCAGCGTCAGTGATTGAAGCCGGTATATCCGTGTCGAGATCAACCACATCTTGATGAAGGATCTGATCCTCTTGGTTCCCTGAAACTTGGAAGGAGAACTCACAACTCTGCCCAAAAGGAAACATAGTTTTGGAGAGAGGAGATATGATTGATACAGCATAAAATAGCTAGTTAAGCTAAGCCAGCTAAGCATATATATATGAAGGGATTTTTTCAGGATATTATTGGTTGAATGAACAATTAAATAATACTCATGGGTATTGTTTATTGGTCAAAAGTTAGTAAATTAATTTTAAAAAACTTCACATTGAACTGGCAAATTATCGAAAGCAATTCAATTAGGTAGGTTGACACAAGTTATTTATATAGATTTATGAGATCTTGTTGAGTGTATGTGCACACAATATTTTAATGTTAAATTATATTAGAAAATCTTAAGATAAGATAATTAATTTGGATAAAATATTGTTATAAAATATAAATAGATTTAGTTATAGCCAATTTTATTACAGGTTTTCTATCCTATGTCATTCTGGGCATAGGATAATAATTAACCTCAATCAGTACATATTTTTCAAATTTAAATTATTTTAACTTTTCATAATATTGCTTTGTCTAGGGTAGTTTTTTTATTTGGTAAGGATTAAAGAATCTTTTTCGATTAATGTTCTTAACCTATGTCTTTGGAGCATAAAATGTCTGAGTATGATGACCTTCTAGAAAATAAAATGCTTTTTGATTCTATGTCCATACTGAGGAATTAATCATGAAGCTATTATAAGAATCATGCATGTTATAATGCGACATCATTAGCTATACAAGACGACCAACTAGAGTAGTACTCATAGGGATTCATGGCTGGGGTCGTGTGAACGTGTGCTTATGTGCTAACGCATGGCACCTTTCGCTCATCCATTCTGCCTTAACGCCCTGTGGACTTTTTTACGAAGGCCTAATATCTATTTAGTGAGATTTTCACTGTCTTAATAGCAGCAATTTTTTTTTGTTCTTTTAAAATGCTTTACCCAATCATATCCCAAAAAAAAAAACAAAAGTTGCTCATAAACTTTAGGTGCAACCACTAACATTAGAGATGGGTTTGGATCGGATTGCCATCCCGACGGGTCAATGGGTCGTGTGACCCGTCATATCAGGAGCCAGGTTGGGTCCAAACAGCCATAAACTAGCCGTTTGGATCTGGGTCACAAGTAGACCCATCGGGTACGGTCTGGACCCGTTGGATTGATCGACAATACCCGCAACGGCGCAACCCGATTTGACCCTTGACCAGATCGATCCTCCTCTAAATAACATATTCAATTTACCAATTATCCATCTTAATTAGCATAATTTGACCAAAAAATTAAATAACCTTAATTAACACCAAAAAGATTTGAAGGGAACCATGAGTTGTGTCACTGTCACGGAACATAATTGATAATAAGAACGTGGAAATGATGAAGCAGCTGAAGTGCAAGTGGGAACTAAAACAAGAGCAGCAAGAGATACAGTATCCATGGAATTTGATCCCCTGAAAAAAATATTGCTGATCACCTCACCAGCTTCATCAATTAATTAAATTTTAATTGATACTTTAAATCATTAATCATACACATGGTATTAATCAATTACTGTATCATTTTATTTTCTTGTGTTTTTGAAATGGAAGCTGTTTGTTTGGTTGAACTTTAGAATTACAGTTTATAGGAAATTACTTCTTGGAAAATGACTTCCCATAAATTGTAATTCCAGTTAATTGTTTGGTTTTATTTTTATTTTTAGACATTAAAATGGGGAAAAGAATTTTTTTTGGTAAATTACAAATAACCACCCATAAATTAGGCTAGTTTCCACATAAAAATCCATAAAATTATAAATTATAAAAAATTACCCCCGTATATTAGAATTTTTTTTCAAAAGACCACCCATTTGTATGTTAAAAGTCTATTTGTTTCATTTGTAAAGATAAAAATGCCCCCATATCTTAGTTTTTAAAAAGTAATAATATGTATTTTTTAAGTAATAATCTAAGTTTATTTTAGAGTTTATCCACATCTTATTCAACATTTGAAGGAGTGGAGACCGGCAAGAGCCTTTGCAATATGCTCTTTATACTGCAAATCTGATGCATATATCTTGTTTGGGGCATTTAGAGTTTTCTACGTACGTGCTTAATTTTCTTTTCTTTTTTTTTCAAGTTGAAATATCAAATTGAATAGTAAAATATGTATACAACTGCTTGTCTTTAAAAAGAATTGAGCTTGAATTAGGGGTATTTTAGTCTTTCCAAACAAAAAAATAGAGGTTTAATTGGTGGATGGTCTTTTGAAAAAAATCTAATTTACGGGTGGTTTTCTGTAATTTATAATTTTATAGGTGGTTATGTGAAAGCTAACTTAATTTATGGGTGATTAATTATATGTAATTTACTCAATTTTTTTTAATTGAAAAAGAGTGAAAGGGAAACTTACATTGTTGATCGCGCTTCCAAATCCTCTGCCCCCCTCTTTGTCCCCTCCCCCGTCCCCCTCACAAACTCCCAATTAAAAATAAAAATAAATTAAATTAAAAATTAAATTAAATACTACTCCCTCCGTTCCAAAATACATGGTCTTTTACTTTTCAGCACGTTTTTTAAGGAGCGAAAAACTCTATAAAATATTATTTTTTATTTAATTTTTTTTATATAATTAGATACTTATTAGTAATAAGTATCAAATAGTATAAAAATTTTAATTAAAAAAATAATACTTTATAGAGTTTTTCGCTCCTTAAAAAGCGTGTCAAAAAGCAAACGCCCATCTATTTTGGAACGGAGGGAGTAAAAGAAAAAGAAAGTAGAAAAGATGTGAGGAGGGACAGAGTAAGGGGACAAATCCGAGGACGGAGGATTTGGACCCGTTGATCGCTGTGTTTTAGAGGAATTAAATTAAATTCCACGACTGAGCTCCTGTAGACTTTGCTTCCACACTCTGCTTCCGATCTCATAACCGTTCTTTGTCCACTTTTGGTTGTTTCTATTTGTTTGATTGGTTTGTTGTTGTTTGTGGAATTGTGTGTTATTTAACCATTCCGGAATGGCTTACCGGAAAGGACTTGTGGATAATAGTCATAGGTCCCCGGTTCGAACCCTGGAATGACCGCTCTTTATTTACCAATTCAAGGAATTGTGTGTTATTCCTTCCGATTCTTCCGGTTATCGATGTTTCGGTCCCTCGAGTTACCAAGGTTGTTCGGTTTCTCAAATTCTTTCCAGTTAAAAAAAAAAATTAATTAAATTCCATGCACATAAAATTGGAATATATGGCGAGTAACATTAAAAGTTTCTTGCTCCCACATATAACAATCTATTAATGCTGTGATATATACAAATTATCATATCATCACCACAAGTAAACCTCTGAAGATCAGTCAACACATCAAGTCAAACAAATTTCTAAAGAGTGACAATCTTGTGTCTTTGAGAGCCTCTCCTATAAGCCATTCAAGCCATTGGATGATAAGTAACTCAGTACCATCAATAATTCCCATAAGATTTGGAGATATTGATGAAGGGGGTGTGTTGAATAAGATGGAAATCTTCTCCTTCGGCTCCACTGTCATTGCATTGAAGCCTTTCGCAAAAGCTCTTCGACATACAAAGGGCTTCAAGGCATTGAAGAGAATGAATGTAACTTATTCCCACTGGAATCCTTTCCAATTGATTGCATTGCAACAACTCAAACCTTTTGAGTTGTGGTAAGGACCCGTTTTCGATTCTCAACTCCTTCAAAGCAAAGAGAGCCTCTAGTATAAGCTCTTGTAGTTGTGGAAGCCCCTTGATAGTTAATATATCTCCCATGTATGACTCCAAATTTAGGTTGAGAAACCTCAGCTGATGAAGTCGAGCTAGAGCTCCCATTAGATCTCCGTCGGTTCCAATCTGGGAAAAGGCCAAGTGGAGACTCAAAAGGTTAGGAGGAAACAGTAAAGGCAGGCTCTTTCTTACCTTTCCCACTAACGCGAGGCCCTTCAAGGATCGACAATGCCTGAGTTTTAGTCTCTCTAAATCATACTGCAGCATTGATCCCTCCTTGAGAGCAAGGAGTAGAGTGTGAAGGTGGCAAGATGGGTTGCTGACAAAATCTGATATAGCATCCAGTTGGGCTTGGCTGTGTATCCATATCAGTTTCAACTCTCTCAGACCAACCCAAACAGACCGTATTTCGGTAGTCAACCATTTTCCGGCTGGTGACACCAAACTTTGCAAGTTTCTGGACTTGTTCACCCCTAGGGCTGGAGTTGTTATCGGACTACAATTTAAACAAAGATATCTAAGGTGCTCCATGCTACAGAACATGTTATTGTTCATCTGTGTACCATCCCCAGTACTGTAAATGAATGTCAACAAGTTTCTCAAGTTTCTTATAGATTCAGGAATTGTGCCACTGCAGAATTGGATTTTCAAGTACCTTAAGAGAACCAAGCCTCCTATTTGCTCTGCTGAGTCCTTCAACTCAATCTTTTGGAGAACCAAAACTCTAAGAAGCTTCATATTTGAATATGACAATTCGATATTTGGTACTGCTCTGCCATGATCTCCTAAATAAATAAGTGATCTGAGAAACTGATTTGATGTTGGAACTGAGCTCCTGTGTAAATCAAAACCAGAAAATTCATTAGAAGACACTAGTCTTAAATCAGTTGGCAATAGATAAAGTGCCCCAATCGACTTGCATAGATCACATGATGTACCCTAACAGGTCAGCCTAAGCCAAACAAAAAATCAGCCCAACAGCAAGGTCAGCCTAGTACATCCCGCCTAAGCCAAAGAAAAATATATGTAATATTAATCTCATACATGATATGCTATTAAAATGTAAATTTGACAAAACAGGTTGATTAACAATTATCTCAATAAGCAATTTAGGCTGAAACCTTAATTGAAACACCAGAAGCTGAAACCTTAATCAATGATCAAATTTTAACAACATAGTCAAAATACAACTATTCCTTGAAGGCTATTATGTTAGCTAACAGACATGGTTATGGCATACCGTGGATAGATAATAGCTCGATGTGCCAATGATTCCGCAGAGGCTGATTGAGATAATATGTGAAAGAAGCTCAAGTCCTTTGCCTTTTGTATGCAAAGATCTCTCATTAGATCATGAAGCCGAACAACTCTGACTTTTCCTTCACCATCTATGCCATCGACTTGAACCAAACATCGCTGGATCAACTCGTGTAAGAATAACCGACCTACATCCTCAAGTGTCTCCCTCTGAAGGCACTGTTCTGATTTTATAAACCCTTCTGCTATCCATAATAAGATTAACTCTGTGGCATTTATTTGATCATCTTCACAGAAAATGCCCAAATAAAGAAAGCATGGTTTCAAGTGATAAGGCAAATCAAAGTAACTCAGTTCCAACATTTCCTTCACAGGGCCATAATCATGGAAACCTTTGTTGTATCTCATTATCCTTGAGCTCACATCATTCTTAACACTCTCCCAATCTTGTATCGTGTTCTTTGTACTCAAGATTCCAGCAACTGCAACGATAGGAAGTGGTAACCCGTTGCATTTTTCTAACATCTCCTTTCCCAACCGTGCAAAGTCTCCATCATCTTCAAAATAACCAATACCTTGCCAATTCTTGCGAATTATTGTGGAAAATAGTTCCCAACTTTCTCCTTGTGTGAGGCAACGGACTTTATGGATATATATACCATCTCGAATGGGAAATTTAATAATCTCTTCATTACGAGTAGTAATCAAGACACTACTGCTTCCTCGTCTACAAGATGGAAATATTGCTGGAAATAAGTCTTGCAGAGCTTCCATCTTCCACACATCATCAAGAACAATTAAGTCTCCATCATCTACATCAACGATTTCTTTGTGGTTGTAAAGCTTTTTCACAAGAGTCGTTTTTCCCGACCCACCCATGCCAACAATTGCCAAAGTGGTCATGATATGCTTACCTTCTCCTCCAATGAATTTCGCAACAAGATTGTTCACATCCTCGTCCAAGCCAACAATGACTTCATCGTTAACAATTTGTGGTTGAGTCAAAATCCTTCTCTTGTGGTTGAATTGGGGAAGACAGCTCGGGAGTTGATATCCTTTAGGCCTATCAATGGTCTCTCTCAGGATATCCTTGAGCTCTCGAACCTGCTCTATCACTTGACGAGTGCGTACAAGAGGATTTGAGCTAGAGACAAATGCCTTCAATTTCTTTAATATGCTTCCATGGCTTCTATCTTCCGCTTCTTGGTAAAGGGTGTCCAACAAGTCTTCAATCTGGGGAGCCAGCTCCCTCAAGTGTTGGAGTTGAATTTGCAACACCCGAGTCATGTTTGCTTGTTGTTCAATCATATCTACATCAACAAAGTAGCTCTCCATCATCTGTAACTCCTTTCTTAAACTATTAACTGCACTCTTTGTATCCATGGTCAATGATATGAATTCATTTTCCATGTAAACTGCAAATCGCTCAAGGATGAAGTTGAAAGGTTCAAAGCTCATTGTGAATTTGGTAGCTAGTGAAGGAGGAATTTCTTGTGATGATGTTTTGAGAATGATTTGACATGCTTAAATTCAATGGTGGGTTTGTTGAAATTAAACAAAAAGGGGGGATGGGTGTTCTCATCATAGATGAAGCCAAGTCAGTGGTGGGGTATGTGAAAACCATACTTGTAGACTTTAGTCTCATTGTTCTAGACTTGTCAAGAGTTATCTATGGTTTACATTTTGTTGTATTATGAACATAAAGAGTATGATAAGGAAAATAAAGAGTCCACTGTGATAGTGGTAGACTTGGAGTCAAGAGATATGTCAATATTTTTTGGATTGACTAGTCAAAAATTCACAATGTAGCTTATTCAAGTAAAAAACAATTTTGATTGGAAGAAATGTTCACATTTATAAAATTTGGAATATCATGAAATAGTACTATTATTTACAAGTTTGAAATTTGGAATAACGTTCGCATAGTAGGTTTGAAGCCATTGTTCTAAAGAGTTATTGTATTGGGGGTTTCCGTTTACAGAGATTGATTGAGCATCTTATTGAAGTTTGAAGATTTCCTTGGATGAGATTGATTGGTAATTGTATCGCAATTTTGCTTATACAGATAGTATCATAGTAAGATGATGTAATTTTAGTTCTTCATCGTACCAGCAAATCAGCATTTTCAATAATAGTGTTTGAACTGACAAAATTGATCTGCAGTTGATTCTCTTTTTTCACAAAGATGAAATTTTGAAGGAGTTATCGTTAAAAGAGTTGATCGATTCAAAGGAAACTTTCACGAGCAACGATCTCATAACTCTTAACAGACCTAGAAACTCGAACAATGCAGGAAACAGTAAACAAACTTCCAATGACGATCAATAAACTGACCTTGCCTCAACGACTCGACGAATCAAGCTTCGCAAATGCACTGGCGGCGGGATCGTCCACCTCTTGGTGGGAGAAGCTTCCCGGAGATCAAAACTACGATCCAATTTAACACCAAATTCATCCCATCAGTAACCCCCACCCACCCCAGAAAAAACCTAGGTCCCTTTCTACCAAGCAACGCCCTGTCCGCCATCCGATTTCAATAGGAAAGCTCGGGGATTGAAATCAAAAGCAGAAAAAGGGAGAATGGATGAAGAAGGAATTGGAACCAAAACGTAGCTGAATGAAGTCGATTAGCCGCGGTATGCTTTTAATAATTCGAATTTTGTACCTTTTTTTAAAATGGGATAATTGATCTCAGGTGGGTTATTCGAACTATGGCTTTAGAAATGAACTAGTTTTATTACCCGCGATCTTCGCGGTTGTTTTTATATGACTTTTATGATTTATCTACAAATTATGTAAGATTATAAAAATTGTATAAAATATTATTTTTTGACTTTATAATTTCCTATTTATTATCAATTTATTATTGGTGATAATTTTTTGAACGACTGACTTTAATCGCTAAACTATTATAAAATACATACTTTCTCTTATATATATACAAATACACTTTAATATCACATACATCTATAAAATTAAATTATTGCTATAGAAAAATAAAGATATAATTATATTCAATGGTTGATTATACTCTCTCTATATATATATATAGAGTATGGATCAAATGTTAACAAGTCTTATTGTATTTTGTGTTAACAAATCCTGTACATTGATTAGAGATGAATCAAGGGTGGAGATTAAGCGTTTTTACTGATTTTTTTTTAATTAAAATAACGTGAGACCCATACCAAATCAACACTCATCTTCCAAACAAGAGCGTGGATACAATTTTATTTAACAAAACCCTAACCCAGTGATAAAAACTACCCATCATCCATTTCAGATCTGAACGCTCCTCCCTCACCGCAGCTCTCATCTCCCTCGCTCGGATTCGAGGTCGGGGCCACCCAGATCCGGTGAAGGTGGAGGTCCTCGCCTTGCCGCACCTCCCATGGCCACCTTCCATTCACGAAGTATAAGGAAATGGAGGCGATTAAACCGATTCTCCTTAATCGGCGCCGATGAGAGATCTGGGACAGATTGCGCCACCAAAGAGGATGTCGGAGGCCTAGGAATTCGATTTGGGGGTCTCGATGTCCACCGAGGTGGCGGTGATTGAAGTTGGGCGTGCTGATGGCGATAATAGGGATGCAGTGCGGCGGTTCGGGATCTGGAGGTCAAGGACAAGGTGTGGCGGTTGCGCTCCACCACCACCACCACCACCACCGCCGGAACAACAACAATAACAACGGTAACGGTGATCGACTCGGCCGGAGAGAATAAGACCGTGTGGGTTGGAGACTTGCATCCTTGGATGGATGAGCAGTTCCTTCACATTCCTTTCAAATCTTGCTTCAATTATTTATTTTATTTATTCTTTTGCTGGTACTGGATATTCAGGATTCATTAGATCGGGATTTATTGAGATATTTGTGGTCTGTACTCTCACAATCTTGATTTCTGTTAATTGCTGGTTTGTTCAATTGTTGCCTAGCTAATTGTGCGTAGATTCTGTCACTTTAATCAATCTGTGATTGAATTTGTATTCGACAACTTCATAGTTTCTATTCGGTGATAATAAGCAATTATTCGGTGTAAATCATATGATTGTTCTATTAATTTCATGTTCGTAGTCACTATTCGATAAGTTCATAGTTTCTATTCGGTAATAATAAGGAATTATTCGGTGATAGTAAGGAATTATTCACATGTACGTGGTTAATTAGAGGTGGAAATCAAGAATTACATTTATATATCAACTTAACGAATAATTACTATTAACCTAGCGAATAGTTACAAAATTGATCAACCCTTTTACTATTATCTAAACGATAACTCATCTTTACATACGAATAATAACGATAAGTTAGCGAATAATTACTATTAACCTAACGAATAGTTGCAAAATTGACCAGCTATTATCTAAACGATAACTCCTCTTTACACATGAATAATAACTATAAGTGAGCGAATAATTACTATCACCGTATCGAATAGTTCAAACAGTGCACCAAATAAAAAACAATGTTATCCCATACAAAAAACGTTACGTCACAAAATGCAATCAAAATCTAGAAGTTCAGAGTTATTATTCGTTGATAATATGAAATTATTCGGTAATTTGTTCGTCATTATTCATCGAACACACGATGCAAGCAAATTCTCTTCCTCCCCAGGAAAAAAAACGTTACCTCCAAAAAAAACACGCGCTTTGTTTCAGCAAGTTGGTTATAAAAGTGGTGGGACCTACTCTTTTTTCTTTGAATAAAAAGGGAAAGTCTCAATTAATCTCACTCATTCATTTCTAATCAATCAATGGCCTATATTTGTTAACACAAAACACATTAAGAGGTGTAAACACCTGACCCAACCTCTCTCTCTATATATATATGAATACTTAATGGTAAAATTTAATCTATAGGTCCGGCATTGAATTTCAAATTTGTATGATGTAATTTCATTATTCTTTTCTTAATTTTTTTTCATAAAATAAAATTATTTTTAACAAAGAAATATGTATAAATTATAATGGATCTAATATTCGTGTAAATTTGGTTTATAAATTAATTGGTACATGAGCAATATTTTCATAAATATGGTTTATAAATTAATTATTTGTTAAAGAAAACGTTTATTGATTTGAATTATTTATATTTTTTAATGTGATTGTTTAAGATAAAATAAAATTTTATCATGAAAATATATATTCATTTTTAATCGAAATACTAACTTCATATATTAATTGGAGAAAAAAATATAATGAAGATCAAATTATGGTTTGATTTTTTTAAAATAAATATATCGTGGAGCATTAATTGTTGAATATGGCCATTTTTTTTAAACAAATTGAGCCGATGGTTAGTTATTGTTGGAAAAAAATATATATTATGAAGATCAAATTACGGTTAATAAAAAAGCATAGCAAATTTGATCAACATCTATTAGCGTATATGAAAAAGATAAATATTTGTATATGCTACGGTTAAAAGTAAATTAAGATCAATCAAATTTTATTTTTTTTGAGCAGAAGATCAATCAATTCATGAACCGAGATGTTGGCTTAAAAGTAAATTAAGATATGAAGTCAAATAGTTTGTTTTTAAAAATTATCTTACGTAGTTTGTTTTTAAGCTAACTATAAAAAAATAATAGCTAGATTTTTTACGTAACTAATTAAGATATAAAATCAAATATTTATATTAAAATGATAGATTTTGTAATAACTAAAATATAAAGTTGAATATTTATATTAAGAATAATAGATTTTGTAACCGCTTAAGATATATGATATTGAATATTTATATTAAAAATTAAATTTAATCTTTAATTAAAATAGATACATAGGATGACATGTGTATAAATAGATAAGGTTATCGTCTAACGTGGCTTAAATTTACTGGCTCATCATTAATTGACGTGGCAAAAACCCGGTCCAAATTGCGCCAGAGAACGACACGTGAGCGAATCGCACCAGAGCCCGCCACATAGGATTTCCACGCCTCTGTTTTAGTATTATATATTGATGATATTGATTGATATTGATATTGATATTGATATTGATTGATGATTACATTTGATTGTTCATGTTAAACTTATTTAGAAACGAGTCGAATTTGAATCGGGCCTAAATCTAAACTCGCATCTTTACCTATACATAGTTACTTAGGAAAATTGTGTAAGTTCTTGAAAACTTGAGACTGAGTCGAACCTCGATTTGAATTAAAGTATTCATTTAGTAACAAACCTGAACTTTTTCAAGGCAATATACTCGACTTGTTTAGGAAAAGAATAACCGCTTAATCGGTGTCTTGGTGGGATATTTGACAAAGCCCTATCTATGTAGATTGTACTGATTGACCATTTCATTGATATGAAAGATGTGATCATGTGAACAAAAGAAGCCTACTGAACTTGTTTTCTTTAGCAGCTTCAGTGGTTGCTGCTTAATGGCCTAACTGTCTGTTCTAGTGTGGATTGGACATGCCAAAAGATGACCTGCTTCTAGTTTTCGCCGATGCAAGTAGTAGACCACACCAGGTTTCAACCAAAACATTGTATTCACTATTCAGTACTAAGCCTTGGCTGCCTTGATAATGTAGGATATACAGTCTGATATGAGATCATGGGTCCATTCAGAATTCCGATAATCTAAGAGAAAAAACTACTCAACAAAAAAATTCACTTCAAAGTTCAAAGGCATGAAGCTTTTAGACTGGACAAATGTTCAGGTCTCTGTACACCATAACCATTGCTAAATGCAGCTTATAAGTGGATCCGAGCTTGTCTTCAATCATATGCGGGTTCATCTGCAACACCAAAGGGTATATACGTTTTAGGGTATAGATTGATCCTCATTTATCTTGATAGACACATTTGAATATTAGCCAAACAGCAATGAAAATGGCATTACCACCACCGTCATCGTTGTCATTGAAATCATCCTCATCGTCATCAAAATCCTCATTCTGCAAACACAGACAAGGTCATAAGTGGAATCTCTCTTTCTTAGTGGGAAGAAAACAAGCATGAGAGGAAGGAAATAGATGATAAGCACCTGCTCATAATCACCCTCATCACTGATCTCTCCATCGTCCTCTTCGTCATCGTTTTCTTCCTCGTCGTCTTCATCCTTTTCATCCCCATCGTTTTCCTGGAAAGAAGGAGAGGATATCAGACGATTCGACGAATGACATTCGATTTCAGCGACTACTGTTTAAGTGAACATAAAACAGCTTAAGAAATATCTTACTTTAGCCCTTCTCTCAAGCGCCTCATACATAGCCAATTTCTTGTCATCTGTCAAGAAACAAGCCGATTCATACGAACAAGCATCTTAAAAATTGATCAAAAGTATGTTTAAATAGGGGGAATGAAACGTACCTATAACAGCTTGCCACTTCACCCTCCTCCGTTTATCAGGTGGTTTCATTCCTGCAATATAACTCATCTGTAAATAAGAATCCTCAAGAGAAATGAAAGGTTGAAATCTCCGAGAAAGGTAGATTACTAACCTTGTAGCAGCTCTTGTGGAAAATAACCACGCTGAAGCTTCATATAATCCGAAAGAGATCCTCGTTGCCTCTTATTTCTGGGCTTCAACGAGTCGGAATATCTCTCAATGTCATGACTTTGGCTGTCTGAGATACAAAAATGAAAATGAATAGCAGATTCTCAACTATAAATCATAAGCCCCAAATGAACAAGATATTAGATTTTGTTATCCTTTGCCAAAGAACAACTGATCGACTTCTAAATGCTAAATAAAAAATACTTTACATGGCAAAATTGTACTCCACAGTACAGGCATACAATTCAGTTGGTGTTCTTGAGCGCCTATGAGGTTAAATTTTGTTATCCTTTGACAAAGTAAGACCTCTACACTCTAACTACTATCCGAATTCTGGATGAATACTCTAGAACACATCAAATTAGACTTGCTGGAAAAATCAGGACATAAGAAACACATCATCATCAACCAAGTATATCCTATCCATACCCCGAACAAATCGAGATAAGTGTCTGAATAAAGCACAAAAAATGCAACACAATATACCTTGTGAGGCTGAATCGTCAACAAAGTATGGTGAGTTTTCAAAATAACTTTGCAGCTTGTAGTTCCACCTAAAAAAATCCTCATCCCGAGTCACATTCGTTCTGTCAGGCAATGCAACATCCGCCTACCATAAACAAAGAAACTCAATTTATAACTATGGATTTGGTGCTCTAATTGAATGCTGGATTTTACAAATGTGGAATTCAAAACAGAAGTCACAGTCACTTACAGGGAATAACAGGAAAGGCTCTTCCTTGCTGTGGAAGCCACGGGCAAACCCTCCTCGCCCTCTTCCCCGCCCCCTGAAGGCCATCTTCATGACACAAACACAAAATTGATATGATCATTTGAAAAATTGGAGAGCAGTTGGTATCACTCAAGTGTCAATTACTTCAAGTATCGGGATCAGGGACAATAACGAACTCTATAGAATGAGTAATCATTCGTTGAATTAGCGGTAACCCCTATGAATTTCCGTCGTTACGGAAACGTCAAACCGAAATCGATTCAAAAAGAGGTCGAAGGAGAGGGAGAAGAACGACTTACAGGGAATAAGCGAACAGCAGAAGAACGACAGGGGTCTCTCCTCTCTGGATTCTGAGAGAAGAAGATCGGAAGATCAGGGCAAGGGTTTGCTAATAGATGGATACAGCCCAAACAAATATCCCACATTTGGCCCAATTTTGAATCAACCCACACCAAACTACTTATTATAAGCAATCAACCCATTATATCAAAACGATCTTGACAATATTGTGTGATAGAGATGAAATCAGGAGTCAAACAATTTTGATTGAACTCACAGAAGGAAATACTGAAATGCACAATCTCAGGGAACCGAAGGTATCCATTAAGCCACTAGAGAGGAACACTCCAACGGATTCTCTTACCATCTGGTAAGCTTACTCGGAGGTAAAAATGTAATCTCCTTTTGGTCAAAAAGTAAGTCAGCCCAAAAAAAATTGAAAATAGAGGTAGTAGGGCAATAATTACCTACAGCAATTAAAGTAACCTTGATCCTAATGACAATTAGGGTTCGTTTGGTTGGCAATGGAAAAACCAGGAAGTAACTAAAATATATGTGTTTGGTTGAATTTTTTTCCGCAGAAAAACCCAGGAAGTTAAATTCTCAGGAAGTTCAATTCCCCCATTTCATAGGAATTTAACTTACCTACTCCTCCCTAGGTAAGTTGCAATTCCCCCATTTTCTATTTAAAAATTCTCAATTCCCCTATTTAATCCTCTAAACTAAAAAGTTAACCAAACATATTTTCACAATTCCCGTGAATTAGACTTCCTGGGAATTCAGTTCCCATGAAATAACTTCCCGGGAATTTCAATTCCACATTGAACCAAACGAGCCCTTAAAGCATTGTAATCCTTCTCTCTCCGATGACTCCAACGGTAATTTTAAATTTTCATCTCCATCTCTTCAAACGGTCGGAATTGGAGTTGGAAGTGTTAGATTGCTCAATTGAAGTAGTCTTCGTAAGGAATCCGGCGAAGATCGATCATTAAATACTAGGATTTAGGGTTCCGTCGTCAACTGCTCGAGATCGAAGAACCTACAATCGATCGTTTTCCAATCTTTGAACTCGCCGGACACCGAAGGTGAGCGGTACATATATTATCCGATTGGATCTATATTCGTGAATAAGGGATTGTCGTTAATTTGCATTTTGAAACTGATTAGAGTGTAATTGTAGTTCGAACGCTAAATTAATTAGGATTTCGGATTTCTCCTGCAGATTTACCGATCATCCTCTTTTCTCAGTTATAATGAGCCAGAACAGGGATTTTGATCTTAACATGGGATTCGAAGATGGGTCCAGCTCCGATGATTCGATCAATGGGTCAGGCCCGCTGGACTTGAACTTGGTCCAAAATTTCGGATGATGACAGCGCAAGCATTTCGTCGAACAGTGAAAACCACATCCCGGAAGACGGTGATGAAGGAGTCGGTGATGAAGGAGACGATGCTGAGCCTCGCGAGATTTCCGATAACCTGAAAATGAATCCTCCCCATGTCGGGCTGATGTTGGAGCGGGAAGCAGATTTTATTCGGTTAATCCACGGATATGCGAGAGAAAATGGATTCATGGTAAGAATTCGGAGTTCGGAAAAGTTACCCCCCGCGGAAGGAGGTGATGGGAATACGGGCGAAAGGTACAAGTCAATTAGGATGGTATGTACAAAGGCAGGGAAGTTTGTGTCCAAGTCAAAAAACCCGAGCAAGGGATCCACTTCAACCATGACAGGTTGTAACTTCAGGGTGAATGCTGTGCGTGATGGACCTAGTGTATGGAGGGTAACTGCCGTTGTCCTTGAGCATAACCACGAGTGTGATGCGAAGAATACAAAATATCTTACAAATTACAGATACATCACCGAAGGCAACAAGAAACGGATCATGGAAATGGATAGGGCTGGCGTACCAATAGCTAAGAACTTCACATCCTTTGTGGTTGCCAACGGGAGCCATGATAAAGTGGACTTCACTGAACGGGACCTGCGGAACGTGGTTGCCAAAAACAGAAGCCGACAAATGGAGAAAGGGGACTTTCTTGCAACGAGGGATCATTTCGATTCAATGGCTTCAACCAACTCGAACTTCTTCTACAGTTATGATGTGGATGAAGACAACAGATTGAAAAATTTGTTTTGGGCTGACAGAAGGAGTAGGGCAGCGTGCTTGGAATTTGGCGATGTCATCTCATTCGATACGACATACGTCTCAAACAGATACAAGATGCCATTTGCACCATTCATCGGGGCCAATCACCATGGGCAGAGCGTGTTGTTTGGGTGTGCCCTACTCGTCGGAAAGGAAACCGAACACTTCGTGTGGTTGTTTAACACTTGGCTCACTTGTTGTTGTGAGCCTAATTTGCCATGTTTTACACTTACTTTTATATCGATTTCTGCATACATTGCATGCATTTGGGTTAGAATAATACAGAATCTGTGTATTTTACACTTATTTGCAATATATGGAGGTCTACACAAGTTTTGGTTATATTTCGCAGAAATCGGACGCACTTTGGAGCTTAAAGGAAACTCATGGAGAAGCTAAGAATGGTGCAGCTGGAGAAAAGGCCATTTTTCGGTATTCATCATTCGGAATCAAGCTTTGATATCTTCATAAAAGTTGTAGCCCTCGAAAAGAGCTTTCCAACGCATGGTCCTATGCGTCAATCCGACAAACGAGGACTCGGGAAAGTGCGTTTCAAGAACAGAGTAGAAAGCTGAGAGAACTCTACTCGAGATCGACTAGCCTCTACTCGATCTCGACGAGGGCTGTCCGAGCACACCTGGTCGAGCAGAGCTGATCGAGGACACTGAGTCAGAGACAACCCGATCCCGGAACCGTACTCGATCTCGAGGAGGCCTTGTCGAGATCGACCACACTTCGACGCCATGTCCGGAGTCGACGAGTTGTGCCAAGTCGAGAAGCCGAGCACCACCTCTACTCGATCTCGAGGAGGCTTGGTCGAGATCGACGAGCCAGGAGCCAAGATCCGAGCCATGTCGAGCAGAGCCGCCCAGCCAGCCCTAGTCGACGACCACCGTACTCGATCTCGAGGAGCCCTACTCGAGATCGACGAGCCGCGTCCTGAAACCGCGTACGCGCCTTGAGCTGTCCGTGTCGAGTTGGGAGTCCTTGGGGCCGAAGGAGATCGAGATGGCCGAGATCTATCCTACATCTATCAAGTTCTATCCATGAAAGTCAAGATCTATCAACATGAAGACATCTTACCTATTTTAGATTTATTTTTTCCCTTTTAGATTTAATTCCTAAATTGCTTTTATTTATCTTTTAAAGTTTTAGATATAATTTTCGATATAGATAGATATTTCTATCCTTGATTAGGAAGGATTAGAAGGCTATAAATAAAGCCTTGGGGGGATGATTTTCAGGAATTCAAGCAAAGTCGTCTTAGGGCGCAAGGAGGAAGCAGAGGAGGGAGGGAGAGAGAGAGAGAGAGAGAGAGAGAGAGAGAGAGAGAGAGAGAGAGAGAGAGAGAGAGAGAGAGGAGGCGAGAGAGGAGGAATGTTTGGAAGGTTTTGTAAGTTTTAGTTTATTTTATGTTAAAGTTAATTTCTTTTATGATGGTTTGTTTCTAATTTCCTTCTTCTAGGGTTGGGGTGATCCCAACATAGATATGTGTGTTTGATTTATAAATCCATGAATTTATATGTCTTTATCATCATCTACCTATGTGCTTAATCCTTTGCGAGAGTTGAGGAAATTCCTTATTCATGATATTGAAGCGAAAGTGATCTTATTATGAATTGGATAGTAATTAGGGTTTATTTGCGAGAGCCGACTAATCCTAATTAAGAAAAGGTAGAAACAAATTAGGTTTTTATGCGAGAGCCTCTATCACCTAAATTGTTGGAATTTGCGAAAGTCGATTCCTTGATATAAAGCATGCATCTTTATGTGATTTATGATCTACACATATGTTTATTGTTGTGGTGATCTCTAACCTTGGAAGTTTGCATCTTCATTTGTTTTATTTTATTATTTTTATTCGGCACATATTCTACCCGACACCAACCACCATTCCCTCTCCATCCATCGACATCGACCCCTCTATTCTTTGTCGACAACAACCTCCTCACCTTTTCCCGCTATCCCTGAACCCCAAAACACACTAAACCTAAAACCGCTGACTTCTCTCCTGAGGACGAACCTGACTCCACTATCCTATAGCGGGGTCTTGACTACAAATTTATTTGGTCGAGAAACCCTCTCGTCAAATTGGCGCCGTTGCCGGGGAGATATCAATCGCGCCTAGTTTAATTGTGTTTAAGGTTCAGAAAAGCCCATTCCTTTTTCTTACCCTATCACATACCCTACCACCACCTACCTCACTGGTACCAACTAGGTACCAAGCTTTTGCCACTAATTTGTGTTCTTGATTGTGATTTCAAAGCTTAGGTACAAAGATGGAAGACTTTGTCGAAGGGAATCCTGCATGGGAAGAATGGTATCAAGATTTGAGACGGAGAAATAGGATCGCAATGGAGGAGTCACGATTAAGGGAAATAGCTCGGCTGGAAGACGAAATCCAAAGGCTTGAGACTTCCATTAAGTCTAAAGGACCATGCCCTCCTCTCGACGAGCCAATTGACCCACTCGATGTCGACAACCAGGTATGTCCTTCCTCGAATTTTATTCCTACTTTGCTACCTATTGTTGATGAATCATATGAAGGATCCCAAGAAGAAGAAGCACTACAAGAGAAGAAGTTGGACATTGTTGCCCAGGGCATTCCAAGATCGCTTTTACCTTACAAAGTGAAGGCTATCCTCGATGATTTTGAGCAACCGATGTTCATATTCAAGTATGGGGTCCTAGCAAAGTGGCATGAAGCTCCGCACGATGAGGTGGAAATATCTCTTCCCACTCTACCGTTTTGCTGTGGTGGAGACGCACAAACAAATCAACCAATGGAGCGGAAGAGGTATGATGATGAGGTATGCAAATTTCCTTTATATATTCCTTTATGCATGCTAGCTGGAGCCCATGAAGATGGATGGGTGGAGCCATGGAGCGTCCACTCGGGGAGGTTTAAGCTTCTTCACATGATGCCCCCGGATGACATCCCACGCTTCCCACCACCGGAGGAACCACCAGATCCACCTATACCTTCGGACAAAGATGAACCAGGCTAATGCTTAATGAAGAAGTCGGCCTAGCGACTATAAAATCTAGAGCTTGTAAATAGACATTTATTTTTGGGACTTTTGGACATTGTTGCTTTTGTTTGTTTTTGGTTTTGAACATTTTTAGTTTTTCTATTATGGGTATATGTCTTCTGCACTTTTCAGGTCCATGGATAAGTTATATTCAGACTCGGCCCAGGCGGTGGTTCCTTTTATTCAAAATTGAGAGGCCCTACACCCATGTCTAGTGAGTTCCTTTCTTTACCCTTGTTTTTATACAGTGAGGACACTGTAATGTTTAAGTATGGGGTGGGGGAAGGGCTTACTTTATGCATATTTGGCTTTATTTGACATTTTTTGTGCATATTTAGAGTTTATTTCTTGAATTGCTTATACATGGCTATTTTGGAATTCATTATTAATTTATGTGCTTATATGCATGTTTTCCAAAGTTTATAAAAATGACCCCCATTCAAAATTTTGATTAGTGTCACGGAAGCTTAAATTGAACTCGACGATGCAAAAAAATTGGATTCATTAGAGATATAGCATGAAAATGCCTAGTGAAGGGAAGTCACAATGAAGTGCATATTTTGATGAAAACCATGAAAGGAGGTAAAATTTGAAGTTGCTTTTGACATGTTGCATGATAAGATGATGGAGGACTTTATATTTCCATATAATGCTCATTGTTTAAATTCCTAGCCTTACCTATGCTTATGCATCACAAAAGCCATAATATGCCTTATTTCTTGCTCCACATGATGTAAATATTGCCCATTCTTTACCTTATCCGGGGATTATGTTGAGAATGATGTTACATTATGGAGATTATCATATGGTTGTTGTGTTGTTATTATCATTATTTGGAGTTGGGAAGAAAATTGTTTGAAATATATGGAAAATTTAATGAGTGAAAGAAAATCCAATCACCTCAGGAGATAAAGGTAGATTGACCCTGCTCTCTAAGATAATAGTTTGGAGAGATGGGACACATTGTGAGGAGTTCAAAGCACTAAGTATCCGAGGCCATTCATGACACTCATGTTTGCGACTCGCGAGAAGGCAGTGCTAAGTTTAGAGAGGTAAAAGCATTATTATTGAGAAAAAGCATTATGAAAGGTGATGAATCTTATGGAGAAGGAATGTGGAAACTCAAGTTTGGAAATACTCCATTTCCCCGGATCATTAGCACCACATTGCCAAAAATTGCCCACCTTTAGCCTTTTACCAATCTACTCCTTATTTGAGCTTAAATTGAAGTCCTCTTGATTATTAATACTTTGTCACGAATGAAGGTTTTGCATAACCCTCCTTTGATGAGTAGATGTTGCTTTTATATATTTGCACATGCATGGACTTGTGACACTAGTACCTTTTCGAGGATGGTAATTGACTGCAGGGATATATGAGAATGAATCTAATATGTTGAGAGTTTTGAATTCTTCCCCTGAATGACAATTAAAAGTATTGCTTGAGGACAAGCAAACTTAAGTATGGGGTGTTTGTTGTGAGCCTAATTTGCCATGTTTTACACTTACTTTTATATCGATTTCTGCATACATTGCATGCATTTGGGTTAGAATAATACAGAATCTGTGTATTTTACACTTATTTGCAATATATGAAGGTCTACACAAGTTTTGGTTATATTTCGCAGAAATCGGACGCACTTTGAAGCTTAAAGGAAACTCATGGAGAAGCTAAGAATGGTGCAGCTGGAGAAAAGGCCATTTTTCGGTATTCATCATACGGAATCAAGCTTTGATATCTTCATAAAAGTTGTAGCCCTCGAAAAGAGCTTTCCAACGCATGGTCCTATGCGCCAATCCGACAAACGAGAACTCGGGAAAGTGCGTTTCAAGAACAGAGTAGAAAGCTGAGAGAACTCTACTCGAGATCGACTAGCCTCTACTCGATCTCGACGAGGGCTGTCCGAGCACACCTGGTCGAGCAGAGCTGATCGAGGACACTGAGTCAGAGACAACCCGATCCCGGAACCGTACTCGATCTCGAGGAGGCCTTGTCGAGATCGACCACACTTCGACGCCATGTCCGGAGTCGACGAGCTGTGCCAAGTCGAGAAGCCGAGCACCACCTCTACTCGATCTCGAGGAGGCTTGGTCGAGATCGACGAGCCAGGAGCCAAGATCCGAGCCATGTCGAGCAGAGCCGCCCAGCCAGCCCCAGTCGACGACCACCGTACTCGATCTCGAGGAGCCCTACTCGAGATCGACGAGCCGCGTCCTGAAACCGCGTACGCGCCTTGAGCTGTCCGTGTCGAGTTGGGAGTCCTTGGGGCCGAAGGAGATCGAGATGGCCGAGATCTATCCTACATCTATCAAGTTCTATCCATGAAAGTCAAGATCTATCAACATGAAGACATCTTACCTATTTTAGATTTATTTTTTCCCTTTTAGATTTAATTCCTAAATTGCTTTTATTTATCTTTTAAAGTTTTAGATATAATTTTAGATATAGATAGATATTTCTATCCTTGATTAGCAAGGATTAGAAGGCTATAAATAAAGCCTTGGGGGACTGATTTTCAGGAATTCAAGCAAAGTCGTCTTAGGGCGCAAGGAGGAAGCAGAGGAGAGAGGGAGGAGAGAGAGAGAGAGAGAGTGAGAGAGAGAGAGAGAGAGAGAGAGAGAGAGAGAGAGAGAGAGAGAGGAGAGGAGGCGAGAGAGGAGGAACGTTTGGAAGGTTTTGTAAGTTTTAGTTTATTTTATGTTAAAGTTAATTTCTTTTATGATGGTTTGTTTCTAATTTCCTTCTTCTAGAGTTGGGGTGATCCCAACATAGATATGTGTGTTTAATTTATAAATCCATGAATTTATATGTCTTTATCATCATCTACCTATGTGCTTAATCCTTTGCGAGAGTTGAGGAAATTCCTTATTCATGATATTGAAGCGAAAGTGATCTTATTATGAATTGGATAGTAATTAGGGTTTATTTGCGAGAGCCGACTAATCCTAATTAAGAAAAGGTAGAAACAAATTAGGTTTTTATGCGAGAGCCTCTATCACCTAAATTGTTGGAATTTGCGAAAGTCGATTCCTTGATATAAAGCATGCATCTTTATGTGATTTATGATCTACACATATGTTTATTGTTGTGGTGATCTCTAACCTTGGAAGTTTGCATCTTCATTTGTTTTATTTTATTATTTTTATTCGGCACATATTCTACCCGACACCAACCACCATTCCCTCTCCATCCATCGACATCGACCCCTCTATTCTTTGTCGACAACAATCTCCTCACCTTTTCCCGCTATCCCTGAACCTCAAAACACACTAAACCTAGAACCGCTGACTTCTCTCCTGAGGACGAACCTGACTCCACTATCCTATAACGGGGTCTTGACTACAAATTTATTTGGTCGAGAAACCCTCTCGTCAGCTGTATGTCCGGGAAGGCACCAAAAGCAGTCTTAACCCACCAAGCCCAATCCATTGGTAAGCTACTTAAATACCTTGTATCTACATATGTAGTTAAAATAGTCTTATTTATCGATAATGTCCATTCATTTGTTTTCAGGCAATGCAGTGGCGCAAGTGTTTCCCAATGCTTCGCATCGCTGGTGCATATGACACGTGATGCAGAATGCTAAAAAGCACTTGGGGAGCAACCCCAAATGGAATGCAATACTAAGTGCACTCCAAGATGCTCTACACGACTCCTTGAGTGTAGGGGAGTTCGAAGAGGCATGGGATGCGATGCTGGAGAAGTTTGGTTTGCGTAACAAGTGGTTATGCAAGATGTACGAGAAGAGAAGGCGTTGGGTTCCTATATACTTCAAGAACAACTTCTGGGCCGGGATGTCAAGCACCCAGAGGAGTGAAGGTATGAACCATTTCTTCAAATCGTTCCTCAATATAAATACTACGTTGAAGTTGTTCGTTGAGCATTACGGTCTAGCATTATCGAAAAGGGTAAGGGAGGAGGAGACGTCGAACTTCACATAGATAAATAAGCCCCTCAGGTGCATGACCGACCGTGTGTTTGAGCTCGTGTTCCAAGAGGTGTACACTACTGCAAAGTTCGAAGAATTTCAAGTTGAGATGCGGAACCTCGTGTACGCCAATGCACTGAGGGTCGAAGATGATGTCAATGTGTGCACTTACGTCGTTACGGTAAAGCTGCCTTATTTTCGTCGTACACGGTGCTACAAATACAGGGTTACCCTTCAAAAAGACAACTCCGACGTAAAGTGTGAGTGCAAAAACTTTGAGTTCCGCGGGATATTGTGCACCCACATTTTGCGTGTCTTCAGCAAAGAGAATGTGTATTACGTTCCGCAGAGGTATATTCTGGATCGTTGGCGGAAGGACCTGCCCCGGGAACACTTGAAGGTCCCGGTCCCTTACTATAAGCTGATAGAAAAGAAGTCAGACAGGGTGAAACGGTATGGGGATATTCATGGTAAGGTGGAAAAAATCGCCGGATTGGCGATGTAGGATGAGGATTTGTACAAGGTTGTGATGTCTGAGCTCCAGGAATTGGAAGACACGGTCAAGGAGGCTGCGCTGAGGAAGAATATATCGCCTAATTTATCACAACCTGGATGACATTGGTAAAGTGTATGGGCGGCGAGTGGTGATCCCAACTGAAACGGCCATGAACGACGACGGGAATGTACCGGATAACGATCTATCCCCCGTGGTAGATCCACAAGATAGAAGAGGTACAGGTAGACATAGAACTAGGAGTGATACGGGGTTAGCCGTAGGATGGCCCGATCTTCGACAATCAAACAAGAGATAACAAGAACGGAAGCAAAAGACTCAAAGACAAGATGAACAATATGCAAGACTCGAAATTGATAACAAGGACACGACCGATAGTGGACTGTTTCGAACTAAAATAGAACGAGGCAAAGACCCCAGGCCCCACCATGGGATGGACCGATAGTAGAATGATGCAGGACCATCCAAGACACCTCCGGACACACCTATACTTGGGGATGGACCTATGATTCAAGCTCGTGAGAATGATGTCATCCTTAAGAGGAAGAAGAAGGCTCCACCATGGGAGAAGGTCGAAAGGTGGAAGCTTGACGTTTTTACATTCGTTCATGCTCAGTTGACAGCTTTTCGGCGTCTCAGTAAAATGGGTCGTACGGAGTCAATATGAATCGGATTGGATCTTTCCATACCTTGTCGGAACGAGGACGAAGAGATCTACAACTTTGTTGTTGAAGGTTTTTCCAAATTCGACATAGAGCTTGGCCGAAAATCACATTCTTTGAGCTGTCACTGTTTTTAGACGAATTTATCTTATTTTTAGTTTTCCTTTTAGGGTTATTTTAATTAATTCTTTAAGTTATTATTTTAATTAATTTAGGCCTAAATTCAGTCTTGTTAGGTTAAATAGTCGGCCTCCCTCATCTAGAACAATTAGACGTCTCTTTTATGAAAATTTCAGTTTGTGTGAAACACAATTGAGAGAAAGTCAATCGACTCGAAGCGTGGCTCATCGACTGCAACAATTGGTTATAGATCTAACTTGGTTTGCTTTGAGTTCGTCAACCTCGCGAGAGCTTGGTGATCCAGGTAATCACAAGTCCCTTCCTTGTGCCTCAAGTTGTCTGCTTGGTTGTGTAAGGTTGTAGAGGCGGGCTTTATAGTCGTTGGTATTTGGTTCCTACCCTCTTAGGAGGCCTGGGGTCTTTGCCTCGTTCTATTTTAGTTCGAATCAGTCCACTATCGGTCGTGTCCTTGTTATCAATTTCGAGTCTTGCATATTGTTCATCTTGTCTTTGAGTCTTTTGCTTTGCTCTTGTTGAGTCCCTTGTTGCTTGTTTCTTTGTCCTTTCGCTTGATTACTCTCTTTTGATCGTTGAGTCCTTGCTTGAGTGTTGATTTGCCCAAAGCGGATTGCCCCAACAAGCTTGTCATAACCAATTAGAGAGAAGAGTGTGAGCGGAACACATTGTGAGCTTGTTTATATTTTTCTAACATTTTACATAGTTCTTTGTTTGTCTTTATTTGCAATGTCTAGTAACCAGGGCAATGACTGGTACAATACCTTCATGGAGAACATAGCTAAGATGAATGCAAGCATAGCTAAGTTAAATGAAGGATTGGCTGGGCAAGGTAATCCCCGGCGTACTGAAGCGCCTCACAATAAAAGGGAAGTAACTAATCCTAATTCCCTTCCTAATCCTAATGCAAATCAGCACCATGTTGTTAATCCTCACATAGCTAAACCTTTATTTGATAAGAACATCTCCCCACGAAGGGAGAGACATGGTGGGAATCATGCGTTTGCTAATATGCAGGGACGAGGGGAAGGACGATGGCAACAAGAAGAGTACTACTTCCCAGAGGACGACGACGACTTCCAAGAGGATGATCATTGGGAGCAACGTCCTAGACGAAATGATAGAGGAGGTCGATACCACTACCGCGCACCTAGAGAGCCTGCGCAAGATGACATAGGTAAGGTAAAGGTAAAGATCCCTCAATTTTATGGTAATACCGATCCAGATGCATATATTGTTTGGGAAACTAAAATGGATCAAATCTGGAATTGTCATAACTTTTCTGACGCTAAAAAGGTGCAACTAGCTACCTTAGAATTCACAGGCTTTGCTTTAATTTGGTGGGATAACCTAGTTAAAGAAAGAAGAAGAGTCCTTGATGGGCCTATCACTTCTTGGACTCAATTAAAAGCACTTTTGAGAAGTAGATTTGCTCCCCAACACTACTCTACAGAGCTTAGACAACGACTAGAAAACCTTAGACAAGGTAATAAAAGTGTTGAGGAGACGTTTAATGCAATGCAAGAAGCCATGGCTAGAGCTAATGTAGTTGAAAATGATGAAGATACCAATGCTAGGTTTCTTAGAATATTGCACCCCGCCTTAGCTCATGAAATTGATTACTTACCTTATTCTACGCCTACTGAACTTTTACATTTAGCTATGAAAGTAGAAATGAATGCTAGATACATGAGCCAAGGAGGTAGAATGTCGAGTGGGCAACCCCAAAGGTGGCGCCAAGGCCATGTGCAGCAGTCCCAAGGGAGGTTTGATGGCGGCTCAAGGGTGAGGGCAAGCCAATCCCAAGGGAGGAGTGAAGGTCGAATGCCTCAGGAGCCCATCGACAAAGGCGAGACGCCTATGTACGACATGAATTCGTCTAGGGCATCTACTGGCCCTAAAGGGAGTAATCATAACTCTTCTCCTCTTAAACCTTTGTACATTCCTTGCTTTATATGCCAAGGTAGAGGACATGTTATGAAGGATTGCCCAAATAAGAAGACTTTCATGATTAATCACCTAGGAGAAAATGAATCTGAAAAATCTAGTGATAAACATGATGAGCATGTTGATAATAATGATCAAGATGTTAATTTACTTGCCTATGATCATACCGATTGCATTGAATCTGAGCTTGATGATTCTTTGATTGATAGTAAGGTTTTAAATGTTCAACCTAAGCCTTGTGATGATAATCAAAGAGAAGATTTGTTTCATACTAGATGCTTAGAAAAGGGCAATGTTTCTAATATGATCATTGATGATGAAAATTCTTCTACTATTGCTAGCCTTGCATTAATTGAAAATCTAGCATTGAAAAAGGATGAAAACTTGCTAGTATTGGATGGTAACTTAGGGATCAATGACATTGATATGGAATGTGAATTATGCACTCCTAAAGTTTCTTTTCTTGATTTTGTAGAAAACTCTAATGGCCTACAAGATGGCGAAGCCAATATCAAATCCATCCAGAAGTGGTCAACCCCTGCAACAATCGGCCTCGAGAGGAGTTTCCATTGGCATGAGGTATTCGATCCAGGAGCTCGTGTGGATGCATTTGCGGAATCTTATGCGACCTTGGATTCGAGGTTGAATACTTTTCAAGAAAGGGGGAATGATGCAGGACCATCCAAGACACCTCCGGACACACCTATACTTGGGGATGGATCTATGATTCAAGCTCGTGAGAATGATGTCATCCTTAAGAGGAAGAAGAAGGCTCCACCATGGGAGAAGGTCCAAAGGTGGAAGCTTGACGTTTTTACATTCGTTCATGCTCAGTTGACAGCTTTCGACGTCTCAGTAAAATGGGTCGTACGGAGTCAATATGAATCGGATTGGATCTTTCCATACTTTGTCGGAACGAGGACGAAGAGACCTACAACTTTGCTGTTGAAGGTTTTTCCAGATTCGACCTAGAGCTTGACCGAAAATCACATTCTTTGAGCTGTCACTGTTTTTAGACGAATTTATCTTATTTTTAGTTTTCCTTTTAGGGTTATTTTAATTAATTCTTTAAGTTATTATTTTAATTAATTTAGGCCGAAATTTAGTCTTGTTAGGTTAAATAGTCGGCCTCCCTCATCTAGAACAATTAGACGTCTCTTTTATGAAAATTTCAGTTTGTGTGAAACACAATTGAGAGAAAGTCAATCGACTCGAAGCGTGGCTCGTCGATCGCAACAATTGGTTATAGATCTAACTTGGTTTGCTTTGAGTTCGTCAACCTCGCGAGAGCTTGGGGATCCAGGTAATCACAAGTCCCTTCCTTGTGCCTCAAGTTGTCCGCTTGGTTGTGTAAGGTTGTAGAGGCGGGCTTTATAGTCGTTGGTATTTGGTTCCTACCCTCTTAGGAGGCCTGGGGTCTTTGCCTCGTTCTATTTTAGTTCGAATCAGTCCACTATCGGTCGTGTCCTTTTTATCAATTTCGAGTCTTGCATATTGTTCGTCTTGTCTTTGAGTCTTTTGCTTCCGTTCTTGTTATCTCTTGTTTGATTGTCGAAGATCGGCCCATCCTACGGCTAACCCCGTATCAAGGAGGTTAGGCTATAGGAGGCAAATTGCGCGGGAGCGTACTGAGCGTCAACGCAGACAGGGTGGGCCAAGCAGCCCTGCGGAGAGCCATGCAGATCCCAGCAATGGTATTCGCCACCAAAACATGATGTCCATGCCTAACCCTCATCTTTATTACAATTCGGTACGTAACTGGGATTCCAAACATGCTTTCTTGTCAGATTCTTTTTGTTGGCATCATACTTATGATCGTCAATTCCCCTCTTAATTCTTTGGTAGATGATGCATACACAAGCCATGCAACACAGTGGTCTGGGCAACTATGGGTTTAGTCCATTAAATGGTGCACGTGGTCTTCCTTTGAGGGTTACACAAGTGAGTGATAACATATTACTCTTCTCTAACTTCGGACTCTTTGGAACCACTTATCAATAAGGTATTTTTCTTATGCAGCTATCCCAAACACACACGTCGGGATCTTCGTCGTTTCAGTAGGAACCGTATCAACCAGTCCGGAAGACTCAATGAGTTGGGCACTCCTTGTGATGTTACTTAGTTCAATTTTTTTAGTACTCCTTCTAAGTAGGAACATTTATTTTGTATACCCAATTTGTAAACAATCTTCTTTGTATTTTGCATCGGATTACAAGTCTAACTTTAAAAACGTTAGGCCCAATAACCAGCCCATTACACTGGTAGTAGTTACCGGCCCAGTCTTAAACAGCATGATGCACTTTGCATCAACCAATGCAGCGTCTCATGTGTATATTTATGACTATATGTCAATCGTCAAGTGCAATAAAATAGGAATCGAACCCGAGTCCTATTTGCCTATTTGGTGTGTGGAGAGCAATTCTAACTCATAAGAGTCATGAAAAATAAAAATTCAAATGCATGTCTACTGTGTATATTTATGAAGAAATTAGTTATAGGATAAAATTGTAATTAATTTTGAAAATATGTTCAAGTTTAAATTTTCTTTGAGAACCATAAAACTTGTCCAGAAAAAGGCACATACCATCAAACTTGTTTATCACACACACAAAAAAATACCATTGTTTATCACACACAAAAAACTAGAATCAAACTTGTCCAAAACAACTAGTCCACAACCACATACCCAAAACAAAGTTTCCAAACACTCATAATAAAAACCTTAAAATACTACAAAAAACAACCCAGGAGAGCTTCACTTGAAGAGGTAAGCCACCACCGATGTCAAGGTGATCCAGGCCATGACAACAATGACCCGGATCAAGGACATGATCACCGCGCCCGACTTTGCCTGACCTTGTCGTGACTTGGCCGCCTGCTCCTTGGCGATCAGCACCAGCCTATCTTTCTTCGCTTTCGACCTCTCCCGCTGCAGCAGGAGCTGTTTTGCAGCCACCAGCGCCGCTTCGTTCTCTTGTAGGCGGTCCCTGAGGGTGGCGATCACTGCAGTAGCCTGTAAGATTGTGTGAATTGAGTCCTTTCTGATGTTTATTAACCTTTAAATAGGAGATAATCAGTTACAAAGAATACACAAAATCTGGGAATATCTAAACCAACAGCTGATAGATATTTACAAATATTTTGCTAACTAACATCCCCCCTCAGTCGCATTGGTAGAAGAATGGACATTGAGACTGGACCGAAATGCCACGAACAAAGGGGATGGGAGCCCTTTAGTAAATATATCAGCATATTGATGAGCAGAGGGCACATGGAGAACTCGGATGTGACCAAGGTTAACATTCTCACGAACGAAGTGAAGATCCATTTCAACGTGCTTGGTGCGCTGGTGTTGGACCGGATTAGAGGAGAGATAAACCACGCTGATGTTGTCACAATAAACCAAAGTAGCTCGTTGAAGTGGGAGATGCAGCTCTAGCAAGAGATTGCGCAGCCAGCAGTTTTCGGCAACTGCATTTGCCACTCCTCGATACTCGGCTTCGGCACTTGATCGAGACAATGTTGGTTGCCGCTTGGAGGACCAAGAGATGATGTTATCTCCCAAAAATACAAAGTAGCCCGATGTAGAACGGCGAGTATCAGGACAACCTCCCCAATCGGCATCCGAATAAGCCGTCAAATGGGAAACTGCAGACTTGGATAGATGAAGACCATGGTGCGAAGTGCCCTGTATATATCGGATGATCCGCTTAAGGGCTTGCAAGTGAGCTTCTCGTGGATCGTGCATAAACAAGCATACTTGCTGAACGGCGCGCGTAAGCAATATCGGGCCTTATAAATGTGAGGTATTGTAATGCCCCAACAAGACTACGATACATCGTTGGATCGGTGACGGGAGAGCCTGCTGCAGCTGCTAGTTTATGCACGATCCACGAAAAGCTCACTTCTGAGGTATTGTAAGGGCTTGCAAGTAAGATTGTGTGAATTGTGTCATTTTTGATGTTTATTAACCTTTAAATAGGAGATAATCAGTTACAAAGAATACACAAAATCTGGGAATATCTAAACCAACAGCTAATAGATATTTACAAATATTTTGCTAACTAACATAGCCATCTCAAGCTGCCCATCACGAACCTCTAGGTTCCCGGCTACACGCTCAGCTCCCCGTTCCGCTGCATTCAATTCAGACTATAGCTTCCTGTTTCTATCCTGAAGCTCTATGACCCTCGTGTTCTGCGTGCTCTCGGAGGAGGCCGAGGTGTAACTCGGCTCCGGCTGCTCAGGAAATTACAAATATAACAGAAATTAGAGGACCTTGACTAATGAGTAATGAGTAATCGAAATGAAACATAATTGATTTAAAAAAAAAGTCGAGTAACTTACCCCAGGTGGGTGGTGTGCGAATGCCGAATGGGTTCGTGTCAGCCCTGCTGCTGTCTGAAAATGATGTTCTCCGGGAATTCTCAGAGTCAGACATCTTAAGCCTGCACCACATACATTGAATCAGACATTCCATAAATAGCATAAACAAATTAAACACTTAAATTTTGTTGATTGAAATCGAGTTTGCAATGAATACGATAGGAACTCAGAAAGAAACGGTTATTTAAAACGCTAAGTCACGAGTTGCAATCAAACATTCAACCAGTACAAACCCCTAAGATCTATTTTGCCCAAAAGTAGTTGCAATCAAATTAACATGCAGCCAGTACAAAACCCAAAAAACCTAAGTCCCTAACGCGCGCACCAATTACAAGTTCATACCAAAATCCAACCAATAAAACCCAAAGCTCCAATTCGAAGTTCATACAGCACCAATTACATAGTTCATACCAAACACATAACTAAACCGGTACAAATCACAACAAGCAACTTTAGAATACACATAAACCCTAAATCTACAATTCGAAGCCCTAAAATTCCTAACTCTACACATGCATCAATGTAAAATCCGAAGTGCTTTACCACAGATGACATATTGCAACAATTGGGGTAGGGGTTTAGATGTGAGAAAGAGCCTAACCTTGTTTATCGTCGAATTAGAGATAGATTGAAACTTCACTCTTCTGTACGACACAAACCTGCATCAGAAACCACCTAGCGTCAGCACAAATTCACCGATAATCAGAAGGTTGGGATGAGGGGAAAGACCAAAAACGATCGGAGAGTAGGGGAGGCGTTACCTTTTCCGTCGATTTGCTTCGATTTCGTAATGATATCTACTGCCGTCGTCGCTTTTAAAGGGGTGAAATGGGAAAACTGAAAGGGAAGGGAAGTTGGTGAGGCTCTTGTATGGGGGATTGGGATTTGATATGGGAAGTGAAAAAGTCATCATTGATCCCCCCCTAATCCCAAACAGATTAATCTGTCTGCACTGCAGTACTGTATTTTTTAAAAAATAAAGATATATACATTCCCCCTCCCCTCCATTCAGAAATCAGAAATGGTTGATGTTAAAAACATTTTATGCATTTTTTTAATGATTATGTTATTTTATAAAAAAATTACAGTACTAACTAAAGAAATTAATTTGAAGTATTATACGGAGTAGTATTATGTATCAGTTTTTAACTCTTTAAAAAAAATGTGCACAAAGTTCATCACAGTTGAAATATGGAGGGAAATGTGTATCAAAACTTCTTCCTTACGTTGCCGTCCCACATGCGTGCCCTTAATTAATGCAGATGACTGTTGCTTGTGGTGACGCATCTGAAAAATAAATTACAGATAATGATTTCAGCTTTTCAACATCAATAAGTCATCCTTCCTTGCCATAGTGGTTTACCCCTTACCTCTTTACACATAGGTCCCAGTTTCGAGTTCCATTTTATGCATCCCATTGTAGACCAATTTTAATGTGGAACAACTTTTTTCTTTGTACAATTATTATTAGGCAAAATTACAGAAAACCACCCTTTAAACATTGGTGTTTTAACTTAACCACTCCTTAAATATGAAATTACAGAAAACCACCCTTTAAACATTGGTATATCTTTTCCCGAATCGAAACCTAAATATGTCGAACGAATTGTTTTGATTGAAAACAGCCTAAAATCAATGAAATTAATCAAAAGATCAATCAATCAACACACGAATTGGTATATCGCTTGCTTTACGTGATTATCAAATGGCGATTTTAGTTCTTCGTTCGAAAAAACCATCGAAGGAAGGAGTTCGGCAGACAGAAACGAGGTGAATGAATAAGCTCGACCGGATTAGACGAGGTTAATACGTAACCTCGGCGAAAACAAATGAGGTTATGATGGAGCCTCGTCTACCTTTTGTGAGGTTTATAAGGACCCCTTTTGAAAATCTTATCTAGATTCTCATACACTTAAGCCGAGCTTAATAAATAACCCCGACTTCTGTTGTTGAGGTTAAGGAGGGAGCTCGACTTCTGTTGTTGAGGTTATTGAGGGAGCTCGACTACTGTTGTTGAGGTTATAAAATAGCCTCATTGACACGTATTGCATAAATTCATTAAATTGTGTAGAGGTATATATGTGTGATGGATCTTGTTATAATGCAAACTCATATGCTTCTAAGAATGAGACAGACTATAAGAATGAGACAGACTAAATGACTAAATTAGTTTAGAAAATGTTGTTTTCCCCACCTTTGATTGTAACTCTCAATGACTAAATCAATATCATAACTTTATCTAAATAGCAAATTAGTTGTTCTTAATCAGACATGAAACAGATTAATGCATATTTTAATGTTTTATCTTCTAGTAATTGTTTCAAGTGGTCACTTCCCACCTATCCTCAAAATTAGATTTGACATGTTAAGGTAATTAATTAATTAAGTAAAAAAATAACAGAATTACAAAAATAGAGAGAGAAGAACGGAGAACTACAAAATCACACTATTAAGCAATGATCTGCGAAGAACTCAAGGATAAGTTGAGAATCTCCACATTGGTCATGAAGAATTCGTTCCATTGTATGTAAATTATTTCCAATGTAGCTTTAAACTCATTTTTTAATACAGGTTGCAGTTACACAAAATACCTTATATGTAAATAAGAAAAATGTAATTACTTGGAGCCACATTACCTGTACTAATCTAAATAACAAGCCATTGGTAGTGATTGTTGTTATGCTATGGAAATCTGATGTATTAGCAATAGAAAAACAACTAGGAATTACATCCACGTTGCATTCACGATGGTTTCATGAACAAAAAATATTGATATATGTCAGTTCGACAAGTAATATTGAAATATTAAATTACCTCTATTGATGTTACATTCATGAAGAATACATCTATTCACTAGTGTTTTGGCCTGTGCTACGCATGGGTCTAAATTTTTTTTATATAAATTATATATAAAATAATAATTTGATGTTATAATTATTAAAGATTTATCGCTAGGGAAAAATATTTTTGTATAAATATATTCAGATTATTTATGATGAACTTTAACCGGTAAATTGTTATCAAATGTATAGTTTTTCGTGCTTCATACTAATATTTATATTTAACACCACAAACATTATACAACTAACCTAGCTTTTTCTTGCTTCTATTTATTCAAATTAATACGATATATTATGATTTCTAATATTAACTTTAAAATGACGAAATTAAATAAATGAGTAATGTTAATCTAAAAAGGATATTTCTAACTGATGAGAAAGCATTTAGTGAATGAATTTATTGGGCAAAAAAAATCTCTTTTATAAGTTCATTCTTAAAATTCAATATATTGATTTTTTAATTAAAAAATGATGTTTATGCCAATTTATATGATTATTATGGTTTCTAATAAAAATAATATGATTATTATGATTTACAATATTAATTTTAAAATGGTTAATCTAAATAGATATATTGTTATTATTTTTTATCTAAAAGTTTTCCTAATTGTTAAGGATATATTTCGTTAATGCATTTAATTTATTGGGCAAAACGAAATCCTCTTTTATAAGTTATATAGATTTATTCATTTATTTTTATTATTATCTATTTGTATTAGGTTAAATTTTAGACTTATCATTATGTAAAAAAATAATCTTTCTAATTTTTCCTCTTAGATTTATTATTATTTATATGTTGCATTATAACAATATCCATCACACATATACACAATTTAATGAATTTATGCAATACGTGTCAATGAGGCTATTTTATAGCTTCAACAAAAGTAGCTGAGCTCCCTCACTAACCTCAACAACAGAAGCCGAGCTCCCTCTCTAACCTCAACAACAGAAGCCGAGCTCCCTCCTTAACCTCAACAACAGAAACCGAGGTTATTTATCAAGTTCGGCTTATGTCATTAATGAGGATTTAGATAAGATCTTCAAAGGGGTCATTATATACCTCCTAAAACGTAGACGAGGCTCCTTCATAACCTCGTGTGTATGCGTCGAGGTTACGTATTCACCTCACCTAAATCTGTCGAGCTTATTCATGAACCTCATTCTCATCTGCCGAGCTCCTTCCTTCGACGGTTTTTTCGAATGAAAACCAAAAACCGTCTTTCGATTATCACGTAAAGCGAGCGATATACCAATTCGTGTGTCGATCAATTGATATTTTGATTCATTTCATCGATTTTAAGCTGTTTTCAATCAAAACAATTCGTTCGTCAGATTTAGGTTTCGATTCGGAAAAGAGAGTCTTGGGTCTTTTTGCAATGTGTTCGGAAAAAATGAAAAGGACTTGTGGTAATTTAGGTGAAATTATCTTGTCAATAGCCATTCTGACATCTTGCATCTAGCCTCACTCTTTTAAATTTTTACTAATAGGAAAGAAGTAGACAATTATAGGAAAAAAGAATACAGAAAGGAGAATTGAAAAAGTAGACAATTACTTGTCTAATTGTCTTAAACCAAAACAGCATGATGCATTTTGCATCAGGCAATGCAGCGCGTCTAAGTGGGTATATGTGAATTGTCAAGTGCAATAAAATAGGAATCGAACCCGAGACCTATTTGCCTATTTGGTGTGTGGAGAGCAATTCTAATAAAATAAATTCAAATGCATGTCTATTGTGGATACTTAAGAAAAAATTAGCTATAAGAGAAAATTGTAATTAATTGTGAAAACGAATACGGTTTTAAAAAAAATCTTTAAGTTAATTTTTTTTTAGAACCATGAAACTTGTCCAGAATATTAACATTAAACCATAATATAATATTCACATTAAACCATAATATAATATTCACATTAAGCCATTTTTTGGTTGGATTCACATTAAACCATTAAACCATAATGTATTCACATTAAACCATAACAATTGTTCTTCAACCTTGTCCAAAATTTCACCATAACAGTTATCCAAAAAATGATGTCCAAAAACTGACAAACCCACAACAAGTTTCCAAAAATCTAAAAAACAAAGAGTTTGAATTAACTTTAAAACAAGACAGAGCTTCACTTCTTCAGGAGGTGCGCCAAGAAGGTGGAAATGGATATCCAGGAGAGGACCACTATGATCTGGACCAAGGACCTGATCACAGCGCCCGTTTTGGCCTGGTTCTCTCTCGACTTGGCCGCCTCCTCCTTGGTGAATACCAGCATCTTGTCCTTCTTCGCCTCCGAACCCTCCTTCTCCAGCAGCAGCTTTTTGCATTAGCAAGGGCCAATTCGTTCTCCCTCTTCTGGTCCCTAAGGGTGGTAATTAGCGTTGTCGCCATCTGCAGCTGGTGGTCCAGAACCGCTAGGTTCCCGGTGACACGCTGAGCATCCAGTTCGGCTTGCCGAAGGTTCGATTGGAGCTCCGCGTTTCTATCTTGAAGGTCCATCATCCTGGTGTTCTGGGTGCTGGACCGATCGGAGGACGCTGTTGTATTCCTGTGAGCCGCCTGCGCTGGAAACTGCAAAGATGACAGAAATTAGAGGACCAGGACTAATGTGTTATGAGTAATCGAAATGAAACAGAATAGTCGAGTAACTTACCCCAGGTGGGTGGTGTGTGAATGGGTTCGTGCTGGCCTCGCTGCTTTCTGAAAATGACGATGTCTGGGAATTCTGAGAATCAGACATCTTTAAGCCTGCACCACATACATTGAATCAGACATTCCATAAATAGCATAAACAAATTAAACACTTAAATTTTGTTGATTGAAATCGAATTTGCAATGAATAAGATAGGAACTCAGAAAGAAACGGTTATTTAAAACGCTAAGTCACGAGTTGCAATCAAACATTCAACCAGTACAAACCCCTAACATCTATTTTGCCCAAAAGTAGTTGCAATCAAACTAACATGCAGCCAGTACAAAACCCAAAAAACCTAAGTCCCTAACGCGCGCACCAATTACAAGTTCATACCAAAATCCAACCAATAAAACCCAAAGCTCCAATTCGAAGTTCATACAGCACCAATTACATAGTTCATACCAAACACATAACTAAACCGGTACAAATCACAACAAGCAACTTCAGAATACACATAAACCCTAAATCTACAGTTCGAAACCCTAAAATCCCTAACTCTACACATGCATCAATGTAAAATCCGAAGTGCTTTACCACATATGACATATTACAACAATTGGGGTAGGGGTTTAGATGTGAGAAAGAGCCTAACCTTATTTATCGTCGAATTAGAGATAGATTGAAACTTCACTCTTCTGTACGACACAAACCTGCATCAGAAACCACCTAGCGTCAGCACAAATTCACCGATAATCAGAAGGTTAGGATGAGGGGAAAGACCAAAAACGATCGGAGAGTAGGGGAGGCATTACCTTTTCCGTCGATTCGCTCCGATTTCGTAATGATATCTACTGCTGTCGTCGCTTTTAAAGGGGGAAATGGGAAAACTGAAAGGGAAGGGAAGTTGGTGAGGCTCTTGTATGGGGGATTGGGATTTGATATGGGGAGTGAAAAAGTCATCATTGATCTGCAGTACTGTATTTTTTTAAAAAAAAAGATACATTCCCCCTTCCCTCCATTCAGAAATCAGAAATGGTTGTTGTTAAATACATTTTATGCATTTTTTTTAATGATTATGTTATTTTATAAAAAATTTACTTGCTAAAAAAAATAAAACATTTACAGTACTAACAAAAGAAATTAATTTGAAGTATTATAGTATTATGGATCATGATACACGCGCTGGGCTATGATTGGTCGGGACTGTTGTGGGTCCGAAGGAGCGTGGAAAACATCATCCATTCGTATGGCTTGTCTGGAATCGTGGCCCTTTATTTATTGAAATCCAACCGTGCAAGATGTCAATCCGGTGGCTCGGCCTTGCACCAATAGAGATGGGGATTTCCTTCATTTTTTGTAACCTTACGTAGTGTATGAAATACTGTAATTATATTGTTTCATAAAATAAAACTTTTAATAATCTAAAATACTTTTGTTTAATAATACTGGCTCTTATTATTTTTTTTGTGTATATTCTAATAGTTGCTCCAACTGTTTGATATGAACAAAATTAAAATAATAACTATGCGTATTACTTTCACTAATTTTTCATAATAGTAATAGTAATAATAATTATAATAATAAAAATAAAAATATTATTATTAGTATTATTATTATTAAAATAATCTTATTAATTATTATTATTATTATACAAATTAGTAATGTACTCCATAATAATACTAATAACAATAAAAATAAATCTGACCGAATTGAACTCTAAAAAACAATTTGTTAATTTTTTTGAAAATAAAAGTACAATAGCATTCATGGATAATTTGTGATTCCGAAGCATCAAGGGATGCATCAGCCATTCGCATGGCTTGTATGCAATCTTGGCCTTTTATTCATTGAAATCCAACGGCTTGTATGCATGGGTGCATCTAGCAATGCATCAGCCATTCGTATAAATGCTACTTTTCTTTTCTTTTTTTCCAAAAATAAAAGACACGCTCTGGGCTATGATTGGTCGGGACTGTTGTGGGTCCGAGGCAGTGTTGTAAGCATCAGCCATTCGCATGACGTGTATGCAATCGCGACCCTTTATTTCTTAAATCTAACGGTATAAGATTTCAATCCGTGTGCTAAGCCTTGCATCAATACGGATGGGCCTCGAAAAGAGGGAGGTACACACAGAATTTGTTTTATTGCACCGTTGTGCATAATCATTTTATGTTTCATTCCAAATCGGCACCCTGTTTATCGAAATTATCACCCACATTTTTATATATTTGAATAATTGGCACCCTGGATGTGGAAAAATTCATAATAGAATACTATATAAGTATGTTTTGAGGAAAAATCATATAAGTAAATAACAAATGTTTAATAAAACCTTATATTAACTACTAATTCTTATTAGAATACTATAAGAGTATATTTTGAGGAAAAATCATATAAGTAACTAACAAATGTTTAATAAAACCTTATATTAACTACTAAATTCATATTAGAATACTATAAGAGTATGTTTTGAGGAAATCTCATACAAGTAACTAACAAACGTTTAATAAAACATTATATTAACTACTAAATTCTTATTAGAATACTATAAGAGTATGTTTTGAGGAAAAATAACATAAGTAACTAACAAATGTTTAATAAAACATTATATTAACAAAGAAATTATTTTTAGAATACAATAAGAGTATGTTTTGAGGATAACTCATGTAAGTAACTAACAAATGTTCAATAAAACCTTATATTAACTACTAAATTCTTATTAGAATACTATAAGAGTATGTTTTGAAAAAAAATCATATAAGTAACTAACAAATGTTTAATAAAACATTATATTAACTAATAAATTGTTGTTAGAATACAATAAGAGTATGTTTTGAGGAAAACTCATGTAAGTTAAGATGGTAACTTCTCAAGTTTCTCAAGTTAATGGTAAAGTATTATATAGATCTTTTGCAAGAACATTATAAGTATTCAAAGTGGGAGTATCTTAACTTATCAAGTATCTCAAGTTAATAAAACACTTGTCTAACTCACGTAGCCAATAATTTCATTTGGTAGTTGAAATCGGATTAAATTAAGATCTTTTGCAAGAAAAATAATGAATAAGATGGTATTTTTATTTTATATATGCACTTATGTTATTCACTTATTAGATTAATCCTGATGTTGATTTTATATGGAACGAATCTTCACTTAAGTATGCTTCATTGAAGAATTTCATAATAAAGGTTACTTGGAATACTTTTAATTTTCACATTTTAATAAAAAATAATAGTTCAACATAGATTATCGTGGGCTTCCGCAATGAGCCTCAAATGGGCTTTTTGGTTTGCAACAAGCCAACATTGTTTAAGCTTTCGCAATGGGCCTCAAATCATAGCCAGCCTGAATCCATTCACAAATTAATTGTCCCAATATATACTCTATATTGTCCCAATATATACTCTATATTGTACGTTTTCGACAATGCCATAGAATCATCAATCATAGATAATGAAATGTGCTAGATTTAGTAGATTACATAGCAATGTCATAGATAAACACAAAAATCATCAAAGTTAACCAATTGTATCAAACATAAAATACAGAAGTGTCATAATGTTTTCAAAAGTGTCAACCCCGACCCCCAGCATGACGACGACCTCCACCGCGACCACCATACCGAAATCCTCCTCTACCACCATTCTGAAGTCCTCCTCTACCACCATCCCGACCTCCACCGCGCCCTTCAGATGGACCGCTTGTGTCCTCCGACCAACGTACAGTTCTTCGACCGTTGAAAGGCCCTTCCTTGGTAAATTGTCGCGTGGCAACCGCATCGAGCATTTGTGGAGTCGGTGCGTATAGATCAGCATAATTAGAGTAGAAGTCGCGGGCGTTTTCGTCCATTGCCTGGACATATAACACTGTAAGCTCTTGTTGATCCCGAACTGACTCCATCTTACCATCCATCTGGTGAAACCAGATTCGAAGATCATCTACTTGGTAAGCGATGTGGTGGACCGTATCAAACATCGATAGTTGGTTGGCCGACACGTCCCGAAGACTCATCTCCACGTCTGTCTGGTGGATGTGATGCAAGTCCTGACTTAGACGCATCTCCTCAAGTTCTTCCCCCAAACGATCCAGCCTATCGGATATTTGGTTTATCCTATCCAAGATGTATCTTTGAGTGTCCGCCATCTCCAGAAGTTTCGTGTCCATATCGGACTGCCGGTTTGCAATTCCTTGTATCCCTTGTAACACCTGCTCCCAAGGAACAGAAGAGCTGGATTCACCTTGGTGCAAATGCACACCTTCTGGCCCTGGATGTGATGAGGTGAAGGGCTTGTATTCGATCAGACAAACGTCATCCGTGTGCAGATCCTCAACGGGTGAACTAGTTGGACAAAGCCCTGTATCACACTCCATACCATCTTCCGTTGGCACTACCATCTGATCATTTATTTCTCGGGCAGGGGGGCGTCCAAGTCCATTGGTGTACTCCGTTCATCCCGATCCGATCTACTCTTATCTTGGTAGTTGGTCATACAGAAGTCCGCAACTCTCTTCCCATACGGCAGGGGACATGGCAAATATATCGCGTTATGGTAAGATTTCGTCGGTTTCCAATGCAACTCCGGCTCTAGTGGGTTGCTCAACAGACTGGCCGTGTTCAGACTCCTCTCATCATACACATGAGACCCATGTATCTGCTGCAACCATTCTGGCGGTTCTGGTTCCCACTTCCTAGCGATCAGTGTGATCATACCCCCCAACGATAACTTGCCCTTCGTGCTCCCGCTTGTTGCATCTCGAATGCAAGATGCAACAAACAAAGAAGTCCAGTCAGGCACGTTGCTGCATTCTTCGAAAAAGCACCGGAACCATATAAAATCTGAGGCCATGAACTTGTTGGTCTCTCCCTGACCCATAAAAGCCATCCTAATCACTTTGAGTGCCAAGACCAAGCACGGATGCCCAAGCCAAGAGTTAGTCTCGCCCTTGTGACCGTCAAACTGTCTGCATGTAATGTCAACCCAGAGATCTTTCAATTTGTGGCCCGATTTCTTCCAGCCAGGGGTAGGTTGACGAGAAATCACGAGGATGTCCCGCAACTCGTCGTAGGATAGCAAGCTCTCCACATCATTGAGGTGAAATGAAATCTGGTTTCCATTGTGTACCAATAAGGTCGAGAGGAATTTCAGTACATATCTTAGATACGTTGGCGCATTCTTGTTCAAAAATCCCGACAGCCCTGCCTGATCAAACATTGACTTCGTAATTTCGAACATTCCTAGCCGTTTCAGTGTCGCAACATCGTAAAATTTAGTCGATACAATGTCCATTTCCGCTAACTTTGACCATTTCGCCTTCTACTCCGTTGTCAGGGTAGTTAGTTGGAGATAGTCCCGCTCCATTGCAAACTAATTTCCACACCAGGAATTATACTCATTTCATAACACATCTACTGAAACCTTAGGCCTACCCAGAATCGCCCACTGCCCACCCCAAGTACAATCAACCTCTAATGAACATAAAATCAAACATAACTGACCGATTAAAAGCAAAGAGACTTACCAATTCAGAGATTGAGTCGCGGTCTGTGATATTGAAACGTAGGAGACGCCTCGCCCGACTGACAATTCTGGTTCTCAATAGCGAGATTCGCCGTTCGATTGTCGCCGTGCTGTTCCGGGTATGATTGTGTTTTGAAGTTGACGGTCGAGACTTGGGATGGAGGGAAGACTTAATTTCGAAGAGGGTGGGTCACTGTCTTACGGTTTGCGGTTTCACACAGGTAAACTCCAACGTCTCCAAGCATCAGGGTGAAGCAGATGGAGTAGGGTGATGCACTTGGAGCAATTGGGCCGGATCGAGGTCGCAACTGGGCCGGATTATTTGAGTTAGGTATATAGTAGTATTATGTGAGTTAGATATATACAGTATTATGCAAGTATATAGGAATATATAATACGAAAATAATCATTTATTTAGAACACAATAATTAATTTAATTACACAGTATAAACTAAGCCTAAATTTTTTATATTTACACAGTGTAAATATCCAAATATAAACAAAGTATAAAAATACTCCAAATAATACTTTCGTAAAAAAGTTTATATACGGATTATTCATTACCGCCATAACTAATTACATTCCAAATAATAAAATATAGGAGCTGAAACTAATTAAGTTGTACAGTATTATAAACTAATTCTATAAATTATTTATGAGTACCACCATTTTTTAGTTATATGAGGTGGAACTAATTAAGTTGTATAGACCAAGTATAAACTAATTAAGTTGGAACTACAGTAATTAATTAAGTTGCATACTATTACTACCCATTGTGTTACTTGTGTAGCATTTCGGACAATCTCTTGCCGCCCAAAATCAGTTAACAAACTCCATTTATTAGGGGAGAGAAGTAATATAGGTGTAGTAATTATGACATATGGGTGAATGGAACCTCACAAAAAAGCAAACATATTTATCCCCTATTAAAACATTTCTTTTTAGTCCACTTTTTCCTTGGACATGGGAATACCTTAGGTAAGCTTACCAGAGGGTAAGACAAACAATTTCCCACTCCAACTGGCGAGAGCAACAGGCCTACAAGGCAAATGCCTTTTACAATGATCTCTCGGGATTAACTCCCCTATGGTAATCATATATACCATTGTCATATAAATACAAGACAGATGTCAACCAAAAAAAAAAACTACAAGACAGACATTTCCTCTAACTGCCTAACAGCACTATACCATTTTACACCTTACATTTGCAGTCCTAACAATGTGTCTTTTAGTGCCTCAATAAGGATCATTTATTGTCCTTTGAATTTGCAGCCATGAACAAACATCTTGAGGGATTTCTTGTGCATTTGCACCTGAATTAACCACACCACAGCTGTGACTCAAAGTCCTCTTTGTCCTTGCAAAGCAGGCATGTAGCACCATCAACAATTCCAATTCTTTCATGGAATGTCTTCCATGAAACTCAAGCGAGCTTGCTAGGCTGCTGCTAATGTTTTTAAGTTGGAAAAAGTGTCAAAGGCTATCTTCAAATTTTTTGGAGATAATGATGGAGGGAATATGTTGGATAAGATGGAAATCTTCTCCTCCACCACTACTGTCACTCTCGGTTGTGCCTTTCGAAGGTTGTTGAAGCCTTATGCAAAGGCTGTTGGAGATAGCAAAAGCTTTAAATCATTGAAGATAATTGATGTAACTTGCTCCTGTTGGAATCTTTTCCAGTTGATAGCAATGCGCGATTAGGAACCTCTTGAGCTGTGGCAAGGCACCTTCTTGTATTTTGCATTCCTTCAAATTGGGCGAGCCCCCTAGTCTAAGCTCTTGTAGTCGTGGAAGTCCTGTGAAAGTTAATCTGGACCCAATATATGACTCCTCTGTTAGGGCAAGAAACCTGAGTGTTGAGAGAATGAAAGATGTGAAGAGACCAAAGAGTCCCACATCGAAAGTATGAAAGATCAAGCCATAGTATATAAGCTAGTGGGTTACCCCACCTAATGCCAATTGGTTTTAGGATGGAACCCCGCTCGGCTTATATGCTAGGCTATTAGCGCTAGGGCGCACACGTGCACACGACCCCCGATCCCGAGTCCCAACGGACTTCAGTATGGTATCAGAGCGGAAAAGCCAAACGGCCCGACTCTCGATCCTGGGCTAGCTAAAAAGAGAATGAGATGCTAGACCCGTTGTCCAAGTGTCAACTAGAGGCGAAAGACGACCCTAGTTGCACTTGCGGGGGCGTGTTGAGAGAATGAAAGATGTGAAGAGACCAAAGAGTCCCACATCGAAAGTATGAAAGATCAAGCCATAGTATATAAGCTAGTGGGTTACCCCACCTAATGCCAATTGGTTTTAGGATGGAACCCCGCTCGGCTTATATGCTAGGCTATTAGCGCTAGGGCGCACACGTGCACACGACCCCCGATCCCGAGTCCCAACGGACTTCAGTACTGAGCTGTCCAAGTTGAGCTAGAGCTACCTTCAGATATTCCTCATTTTCAATCTGACTAAAAGCCAAGTGCAAACTCAAAAGGTTAGGAGGAAAAAAGAAAGGCAATTGTTTTCTTACCTTTCCCCACAACACAAGACTCTTCATGACTCGACAATGTTTGAGTGTTAACTTGTCAAAATCATATTCCAACATTGAGTCCTCCTTAAGATAAAGGTACAGGGTATGCAAGTGGTTGGATGGATTGCTGACAAATCCATTTACAGCTTCCAGTTGAGATTGATTGTGTATCCCTCTCAGTTTCAATTCTCTCAGACCAACCCAGACAGTCCGCAGTTCATTAGTCAACCATTTTCCAGCTGGTGACTCCAAACTTTGCAGGTTTCTGGACGTATTCACCCCTAAGACTGAATTTGGAATTGCACCACAGGTTAAACAAAGATGTCTAAGATGCTCCATGTTGTAACATGTTATTCTTCACCTCTGCACCATCCCCACTATATATGAATGTCAACAAGTTTCTTAATCTTCTTATAGATTCTGGAATTGTGCCACTGCACCATTGGATTTTCAAGTACCTTAAGAGAATCAAGCTTCCTATTTGCTCTGCTGAGTCACTTAACTCAACCTTTTGGATAACCAAAACTCTAAGCAGCTTCATGTTTGCATATGGCAACTGGACATTTGTTACTGCTATACCACGATCTCCTAAACAAATAAGGGACCTGAGATACCGATTGAACGTTGGAATTGACTTCCTGCGTGAATCAAAGCCCAAAAAAAATTCATTAGAAGACACCAACCTAAAACCAATTGGCATTTGGTATTAGATAAACGAAGTACTTTATAAGACAATTTATAAGACATAATAGGTTGATTAACAAGTACTTTATAAGACAATTTTATTAAGCAAGTAAAACAAAACATTACTTTGAATATTGAAAAAGAAATGTAGTGTACACTGAACCATCATAAACTAAAACAGTGTTCAATGATAAAATTTAACAAAAATAATCAGCAAATAATTATTCATTAAAAGTTATTTTGTTAGCTAAGATTGATGCTTATGGCATACCGTAGAAAGATAATAGATCGATGTGACATTGATCCAGCGGAGGTTGAGACTGAGGCTGATCGAGATGATATGTGAAAGAAGTTCAAGTCCTTAGCCTTCTCTATGCAAAGATCTCTCAATAGATCATGAATCCGAATAACACTGACTTTCCCTTCACTATCCGTGTCATCAACTTGAACCAAACATCTCTGGATCAAATCATGTAAACATAACCTACCTACTTCCTCAAGTGACTCACTCTCAAGGCACTGTTCTGGCTTTATAAACCCTTCTGCTATCCATAATAAGATTAACTCTTTGGCATTTATTTGATCATCTTCACAGAAAATGCCCAAATAAAGAAAGCATGGCTTCAAGTGATAAGGCAAATCAAAGTAACTCAGTTCCAACATTTCCTTCACAGGGCCATAATCATGGAAACCTTTGTTGTATCTCATTATCCTTGAGCTCACATCATTCTTAACACTCTCCCAATCTTGTAGCGTGTTCTTTGTACTCACGATTCCAGCAACTGCAACAATAGCAAGTGGTAACCCGATGCATTTTTCTAACATCTCCTTTCCCAACTGTGCAAAGTCTCCATCATCCTCAAACTCACAAATGCCCTGCCAATTCTTGCGAATTATTGTGGAAAATAGATCCCAACTTTCTCCTTGCGTGAGGCAACGAGCTTTATGGATATGAATTCCATCTCGAATGGGAAACTTAATAATCTCTTCATTACGAGTAGTAATCAAGACACCACCACTTCCCATTCTACAAGATGGAAATATTGTTGAAAATAATTCCTGCAGAGCTTCCATCTTCCACACGTCATCGAGAACAATTAAACATGTATTCCTCTCAAGAAATGCTTGAAGCTTAGAAACATAGACCAGTGTTTCGCCTTTTGGAAGTTGAATTCCAACCTGCACACATATCTCATGTAGGAGGTGAGGAGTGTCCCATTCACAAGATATACAAACCCAAGCACGACTAGTGAATCGTTCCACGATTTCTTTGTGGCTGTAAAGCTTTTTCGCAAGAGTCGTTTTTCCCAACCCACCCATGCCAACAATTGCCAAAGTAGTAATGATATGTTTACCTTCTCCTCCAACGAATTTTGCAACAAGACTGTTCACATCCTCGTCCAAGCCAACAATGACTTCATCATTAACAATTTGTGGTTGAGTCAAAATCCTTCTCTTGAGGTTGACTTGGGAGAGATAGCTCGGGAGTTGATATCCTTTTGGCCTATCAATGGTCTCTCTGAGGATATCTTTGAGTTCTCGAACCTGCTCTATCATTTGACGTGTGCGTATAAGAGGATTTGAGCCAGAGACAAATGCCTTCAATTTCTTTAATATGCTTCCATGGCTTCTATCTTCCGCTTCTTGGTAAAGGGTGTCCAGCAAGTCTTCAATCTGGGGCACGAGCTCCCTCAAGTGTTGGAGTTGAGTTTGCAACACCTGAGTCATGCTTGCTTGTTGTTCAATCTTATCTACATCAAGGAAGTAGCTCTCCATCATCTGCAACTCCTTTTTTAAACTATTGACTGCACTCTTTGTATCAATGGTCAATGATATGAACTCATTTTCCATGTAAACTGCAAATCGCTCAAGGATGAAGTTGAAAGGTTCGAAGTTCATTGTGAATTTTGTGGTTAGTGAAGGAGAGGGGGATAGTTCTTATGGTGATTTTTTTTAGAATGATTGATAAGGTTAAATTCAATGGTGCTCGTGGTCTGGTGGGGATGTTGAGACAAAAAAGGGGCTGATGTTATGAACCAAAATGAAGATAAGTCAATGGTGGGGTAGGTGAAAATCAAAGCTGTACACTTGTAGTCAAGAGTTATCAAAAGGTATGATTATGGAAATCCATGACATAAATAAATAGCAAATAGAACCTAATGAATTACCAAATGAGGGATGAAACCCCACATTAAATAGACATTCAACCTTCCCACATCAAGGTCTGAAAATCTCTCTCAGCCATCGAAAGTTAAGGAGGATCGAAATACACTTAACCTGTTCATCCATGTGGCCAACATATCTCTTGCTCACTGACAGTAGATAGTTTGATCTATCTGCGGTGGAATTTGCTTTATTTCAGCCCCTAGCTCCTGCTCAAAATAGAATGGAAAAAGATCACTTAACAAAAAAATATTGTGTATAACTGTATATAGATGGGCTGGTACTCAAGGGTTAAAGCAATCTTTGTAGGTGATCAAAGTTACAGCTATACAATGGTGTCCATACCTCTCAGATCGACCAACTTACATTGGACAACAATCACATATTGAGAACAGACAAGTACTATATAGAGGGCAGTTGGCAGATAAGATCAATGCTCAATTGTTCAACATACCGAGTGAAGATACGTCTCTGCGTTCTTAGGGAAATCAAAATTAATAACAATGACAGCTTGAATGTCTCTTCCCCTAGCTAGTAAACAGATCAGCATGAAGAATCAAAACTTTGAGATTTCCACACAGTACATTGTGGTTCACATACACAGAAAGCAAACAGAATGAATCAAATATGGCAACATGCCATGACAAATTCACAACAATGCAGAAACATAATGTATACAAATTTCAAACATTTTATTTTCTCAACCTATTCCAAAAATAAAGGCGAAATCTAAATAATTGCCGACCTCACCTATACCAAATTGGAACACAACAAAAAGCATACCCATGGTAGTAGAAAATAAACCAAAGGAGGCATTCGACACAGGAAAAGTTGTGGAAAGTAACCTTTACACAAGTACTGTTTACTTGTAGAGAGTAATGCAAATTTATCACATCATTCTAATAGTAATGGTGAATCTGTAAACGACAGGAATTGCAGAATATTCTAGACATTCAGAACAATCCCATTGGGGTTCCGAAAGAAAAAACAATGGAACATTTGACCCATAAGGACAATATGAAACTTACCGGTGCAGACAAGATACCTGCAAGCACCATTATGGAACGATGATCTTGCAGCATCTTTGCATGAGTATAGAAACAAGAATAGCCAAGCTCTGTTATCTTCTTGGCTAGCAGCTCAAACTCAGTTCATGGAATTGCAAAATATGATGTACTGGTTTATCTGAAGCTGAAAAAATACAACAAAAGATTTGATTTTACTTTAAATTGATCTGTTCCGTGAATCAAAGAAAAAGCATCATGTGTACAAAAACGTCAAGGTCAAACCTTTGAGAAAAGTGTATTCAAACAGTGGAGTTTTTGCCGCTCTTTGAGAAAGGCATAAAACTGTCTTATCCCCTTCAAGGTTAGCTCATCCATGAGGTTAATGACATAGAGATTCTGTAGGCAAAGCCTTTTTGGCTAAATCCAGTAATCTCCCTTCAGTTGCTACAAGTAAATGGATGGGTTGATGGAGCCTTATTATATCATCCTTGAGAAGTTCGATCAGTAGTAACCAGGACTTGAATTTTCAAGTGTTTTCCAAGCACCTTGCAAACTTGAGATGTTTGAAGTGCCAATTCTCTCGCTGGGACAATTATAACAACTGCACACAAATAGAGAAGTTAAGTGAAAGCCTTCACTAATCCGACTTTCAATTGGATGTTTATACAAGAACGGGGCAATCAAGGTTCAAGAATAGAGTTGTTTCAATAGTAAAATTACTAGAGAATAAATTCCTGTGAATCACACACTAAATAGCATTGAGGCCAAGACAGGACAATAACATACAGAGGATTAAACAGCATCATTCAAAACCATAACAAACCACGAGATTCCTGATCACATGGAACCTTCATCCTGTGGAAACATCAAAACAAGGCCGCGCTACATAATAGAAAAAAAGACGACAAATTCATGCTGGGGACTTTTTAAAGACTAACAACTAGCCACTTTTTTAATCTTCTAGCACACATGTTCACATTAGAGCATCTCAAATCTGGGAAAACTGAAAGAAGCAGTTAACTTACATACATTTAAGAGGATTAAAATCCAACCCTTGTACGAATTTTTTCTGTTGGTCATTTTTTTACAAGGCAGGAATGCAGAAGTAGCTGTCTTCCCAGTTCCATTTTTCGCTCTGGCAAGAATGTCACTTCCAGTGAGTGCTATTGGGATACTCTCTTCCTGTATTGGAGACGGCCTTTCTAATCCCTTCTGATATGTTCCCATAAAAAGCTCACGCTTAAGAAAGTAGTCTTCAAATTCATTTCCTTTCGTGGCTATCACATCCTAAAAGTCAAAACAAAAAGATAAATCAGTAGCAGAATATATGATGTAAAATCCTACCCATTATTGATAATGTAAAGGTGCAAAATAAAAGGGAACAATCATACTGCCAAAACAAGATATGGAAAAGAAGTGCCCAAGAAAATTGATCTAAAAGCAAAATCAGGTGACTCCAGTGACAATAACTTCATTTCACTACTACCCTTTCCAATCATCTCTGTCTATCTATAATGGAATGGATCAGCTAACAATTCATGAGTCCATGAATCATGGATTATGATCTGACATTTGAGGAATTTCATGACCTGACATTTGAGCAGAAAGGGAGCAAAGTTCATCAATTGTTTCATTCATCTTGATCACCTATTTGTACAGACAGATGGAGACAGAAAACTAGTTACATGAGTCTTGATTCTTTGTATGCACATCCAGGAGATCTAACATGCACCTAATCTCCTATATATCAGTGCTGTTACTGCTATATGATCTAACAAGCTCTATCTGCAAGCATTTGGATATGTCTTTCTTCTAGTTCAGCATAATGCTCAAGTATCCGTGCATAAGCATCCATTGCACGTTGCAATGCTTCCTTGAGCTCTTCGGAGCCTTTCTTTTCAGATTCAAGTTCAGCTCTTAGTTCTTCAGCAAGAGAGATCCACCTGCTCTCAGACTTCTCAGTCCTTCAGCAAGTTCAGCTGCCTGCACAAATATACATTGTGAAGAAATATAAGATGCTGAAGATAAAAAGGTAGCAAACGCACACAAGATTCGTCTTATTAATGGTATCATACTTTGGGAACTTGAATTCTAGATTTTTCATTTGACATTGATCCATCAACTGGAACCAATTGAAGACTCGACTCTTCATGCATTCCTTGACCCTCTCTTGGAAAAGTAGTGCTCTTAAAACAAAGGTATGGTGTCTTATCTTCATCTGACAAGCCAGTATCTTCAGGCAGTGTCTGCACTCCAACGTCAACCTTTTCAACTGGCAAATTTTTTTTTGTATCTGGAGGGCTGTAGGAAAATTGGACAGGTGACCACCTCAAGGATGGACTATCAAGAACAACCTGTTCCTGTAGCATACAGAGAGAATGATTATCAATTTATCTCCCCAAACACTAACAGGAACCCTAGACCTACCCTTGCTGAATCAAATTTCTAAATTCAGTAACTAAAATGATAATTCTCTGGCAGATTATTCACAATCACATCCGATTCAGGTTCCCAATTTTTTAAACGACACAAACGAAATATCGAATCACACAATTAGCCTCACCTTGACTTCCGAATCAGAAGAACAAGGCAAAGCATTCGGTACCACGTTCTCCTTCAGGAATCCCCGCTGCTTCCGATTGGATTGCTTCTTCCGCGAGCTAGGGTTTGGAGACGCGAGAATCTCCGACGACAGATGTGCCTGCTTCATCACTGGAGATCTTCGGAGCATCATCTTTTCGTGCGAAAACTGTACAGATTGACAAGAAAGAAGCTAATATCTACCAAGAAGCTCGGATGTCGTAGCGAGACGGTGGATTATTGACAAAAATCCAGCCCCTATTGCTCGAAATCAAGGAATTGTGCAGAACTCCATTGATGGAGGGAAAAAACTCAAAAAAGCTTCGGGGCGAAAACTCAGTGTGTGTTTCTGCGAATTTACAAATAGTTATAACTTGGGCTTATACAGAATTCATTACACATGAATTGGCCCAATAAAAAAACAGGCCCAATATATCTAATGTTTGAGACTGTATAGTCTGTATTTGTTATCAGCGATGTTTGAACTGAAATCTTTTGACGAAAATATAGTGTTTCATCCCACTAGACCAACAGAAGGTTGGTTAGCGATGGAGGTGATAATCGGGTGAGTTAAACCGGGTTTAGGTAATATGGAGTATCAATTTGAGTTCGGTCAGTATGTATTTGGGTCGGGTCGGGTAAATTCAAGTCAAAATGGGTTTCGAATTGAATCGAGTCGGGTAACTTCAATTCAAAATAATGGCAATTTAAATTCTTATCTTATAAAAATATAAACATTTTACTATACTTCATATATGTAACTAAAAAAATAACGAAAATGACATTATTATGAAAAATAAGTTGAAAATTCAGTACTTTTGAAACTTTTCAGGTTAAGATGCATTCACAAAATTGACAAATTTCGATTAAAGTTAAAAATATTCAGCTAAAAAGCCTAAAATCGTCATTTAGGCGTAATATTGGATTAAAAATAATATATGAAGAAAAATCCAAAGTGGAGGGAAAAATAAAATAAAATGGAAACCGAGACGTGACCAGAGTCGTCGGAGGCAGGGAGGTCTTCAATAAATCCTAAATCGGTGATAGATGATGATGGAGGTCGTAGTACTTGTCGATCCAATTGCAGGGTGGGCCGGTGGAGAGAGAAAATATCTCTGCACCCCCAAACTGACCTGATACACGCAAATTTGCCCAAATTCCTCATGGATTTGCAATCGAATGGAAACGAATTCCTACCAGATGAATGCCTTCGAGACGGAAGATTCGATGATCAATCTTTCGATTTGACCTCTAAATTCTTCCTTGATGGCGCCGGTCTGGTCTTCCTCTCCGTCGATTCCACCGGAATTTCATGGAAGCGGGACGATTCTGCAACTGATGTATGCTTTTGCTTTTGCTCTTCGCCTCAATTTTAATGTTTACGATTTGTGTTTTTTTCTATTGTTTGGTCGGCTGCTAAAATTAGGAAGATTCGCTGCTGGTGCTTCCGTTCGATGATTTTGTTTCCTGTTCGATTAGAGGGAGAGGGGATGTGATATCCAAATGTTCAATCTTTGGAGTTTTGGTGCCTCTGAATGACTGATTTGGTAATATTGCTCCCCGGATTTGGTTAGTGCTTGCAATGTGTGGAAGACATGGCCGTCTCAGATTCACAATCTAAGCCAAGCATAGAGTTTATTATCACGAAATCAACAGCTTAGTTGTGTTATGTCTGCCATTCCCTCTTGAGTATGAATGTATGATTAGTTAGGACTGAAACAGGTGTAATCAGTTTGTCTGATAATGTAATCCATAAACTTGATTTCAAGCAAATGAATGCAGAATATGAAAAATGTGAAGCCTGATTAACCTGATGTAAGATTGACAACGTGACTACCATCTCAAGATATATCTGATACAAGCAATTTCCAGTGAAGTAATGGCATAGTGCCTGTTGGCAGCCATTGCCATTCTGCTAGTATTGGATGCAAGCTAGAATGCAATGTACAGCATAATGCAAGAGGGAATAAATTGATTTGTAGGATGATGGGAAATGATAACATGTTTTATACATAGTAGTTTACGGCAGTTTTGCTCTTTTTTGTATGGGCAGCCTCTTTTTTTTCTCTAGCAGTTAAATTTGATCATTTGTCAGCAGGACGAATCATCTTGCTTGCGAAGAAAACTTGCTTCAATCAGTACAGCTAACTTCAAGTTTTCTGAGATATATGCTGCTGAGTTAGCTGACTATGGTTTAGTTCAGCAATATGTACCTCCTGTTGCTGGGTGGTGCTTACTGAAAAATCAGTGTTATGAGGTTGGTAGTTTGATCTTCGTCTGTTATCACGTATTCACTCTTACTGGATTTTATTGAGTTTATACTTGCAAGGTATTTATGCAATTTTTGTGTCTCAGATGCACCGGTTTAGGGTTCATGGTGTCCAGATATCAAAGACTGATTGGGTGTCAGTTGTCTATACGTTTGGTCATGCTGATCTTCATGTATGTAGAACATTTGTGAATCAAATTAATGCTTGCCTGAAGAAGGAGCTGGGAAGACCCAAGAGTCTTATGGTACTGTAGACAATTTCCTTGTGCTTTTGGAGCTTTTTCATCATGGTCTCATCTCTAATCAAGTAGAGGTGTGATTGTTTGAAGGGTTTCTACCCTTGTCTAAACTTTCCTCCTGCATGGGCAGGTATTTGTCAATCCATTGAGTGGTAAAAGGAAAGGCCAAAGGAGTTGGGAAGTTGTGGCTCCAATATTCTCTCGCGCTCACATCAGGACAAAGGTGGAACATTAAGCATGTTTACTAAATTCTTTTGTAGGGGCCTGAGGTCTTAGAGGACTTGACATAGAGAAAATACTTATGGTTTTATATTTTATATTTTGACACTGCTGAAGCTGTGATGATTTAATCTTGATTTCTAACCTTAAAGGGAGTTACCTTCTAGAGCTTCCTAATAATATTGCGTCCTTGGAAAAGATTTGTGTAAATTGGTTTCTGAGTTTTGTTGTTGGCTGAACGTTATTCAGGTAATTGTGACAGAGAGGGCAGGGCATGCATTTGATACAATGGCATCCCTGGAAAACCAAGAGCTTAATTTATATGATGGTGTGGTTTCCGTAGTAAGTCTCTTCATACACATATACACCAGTGTACATTACAAGTCAAGACTTGTTCCTGGTGAAATCTTGCAAAATATTTTTTTTTAGTCGAGATTGTTTACAATAGTGAATGAATTAGAAACATAAGATTAGATGCCAATAGATGACATACTTGAGTTAGAGCACAATCTTATTGAGAAAAATAAAACCTGGAAAGCTGAATCTAAAATCTCCCATCATTTCTCCCAATCCTTCAAATCTTGTATAGTAAAATCATTGAATTGTTGAATTTTGGAATACACATCATCTCAAAATTTGTCTTGTGCCTAATTTGGTGCTAAATATTCTGGCCTTTGGTTTGTATCAGCCATTCTGATTTTGACGATCAATGTGTGTTTCTGCAGGGTGGTGATGGGTTGTTCAATGAAATCCTGAATGGATTTCTTTTGTCGAGGCTAAAGGCTCCTTTTCCTCCAGTCCCACCAGATTTTTTTGATTCTCACGATACTGAACGGTTCAGTTATTTTTCTGATCCAAATGAAGCGCCTGCTGGTACTTCTGAAAATGAAGACCAGTCTCCTCTTCTTCCAACTATGGAATGTAATGGATCCGGGTTCCCATGCTCCAGTATGTGCTCCTGTTCTTGTTTGTCCTTCCTGTTAAATTTTATTTTGACATTTGTTTCACTTTTCTAAAGTTGATGCTTGACATTTTAGGAGCAAACGACACTTTAGGTGAGGCAGGTTAGTGTTTGCTACTTGGATATAGTTGAAATCAAATAGCTTTGCTAATGACACTGTTGCTTAAAACATTCGAAGGAATGTCCATGAAGAAATGTGTACAAAGAAAATGTTGATATAAATGATTCTGAATATTGCTCTTTTTGTCTCTCTTTTGAAATTAGAGAATCGAGGTGCAAAGCTCGGTCTCCCAAATGAAAATTTCAGATTCGGGCTCATTCCTGCAGGTTCAACTGATGCTGTTGTCATTTGGTATGCTCCTTGGTGTATGTATTCATTGCTTTCCTTTCCCTTTGTAGTTCATATTATATAGGCATTACCTTCTTTACATTTCAGATATCTTATGGTGGCTTATTGGAGCCTTTTGTACCTGGTTCAGTATAATTGCATATTTATTTTGGTTTTGATAATGCACATTTAACATGATTCTAGTTGGAAAAGTTTAGTAAATTATTAGCAACTAATATTACATGTTAGATACTAAAAGAAACTTTTTCTGGTAAATGGTAAAATTTCTTTTGTGCTACCAAATGCTACCAGATTTACGCTGAATCAAGCATTCACTCTGCCTGTCTCATAGATCTCCTTCATATCATCATTCCATTTTGATCTTGTTCAATACGTATGTGTAGTTTAAGGCACCATATTGAATAAACTGTAATCAAATGTCTTTTTTTTTGCAGCACCACAGGAGCTAGGGATCCTATAACATCAGCGCTTCAAATTGTCCTTGGTAAACGTGTTTCTCTTGATATAGCTCAAGTTGTGAAGTGGAAGACAACCTACGAAACAAAAGAAGAACCCTCTGTACGCTACACAGCTTCTTTTGTTGGGTAACTCGTTATTGTTACTTTCTTGAGTGTGGCTAGCTACTTCCCTCTTTTCTTCAAGGTTTAATTATTTTCTTAATGTTATGCATTTAACATTGTTGAAACATCAGTGGGCCTTGGAATCTATTTTAAATTTTTAACCAACCATTATAGTGGAAGAACTCTGAAGGGTAAAAGGGTTCCTTTTGACCTTAGTAGCTTTTGTGTTGCCCTTTTCAACCATAGACATACCATAACTGATTCAGATCTGATGGATCACAAGGGATTGCCTATTGTATTGATCCCCTTCAAAATTTTCTGCTGATGTATTAAATCCGCAAGGATCACCATGTTTCAACTTCTAGATCTTACCATTGTTTTTTTTAAAAAAAAAAATTGCTGTCTAGTGGGTGGTGGAGGCCTACTTATTCCTTTGATTTGTTTTGACATTCGCAGTTATGGTTTCTATGGAGATGTAATTATGGAAAGTGAAAGATACCGCTGGATGGGGCCTTCACGCTATGATTTTGCTGGAACAAAAGTGTTTTTAAAACGCAGGTTAGTCCGTTTGACCAGATGTTACGCAGTTGTGCATCCTTGATTTCAGGCCCCAAATGCTATGATTGGACGTAGAAAACTCATGATTGGGTTCATGTGGTATTTCCCTTGACAAGAGACATCTAGAAACATTGCACCAAAAAAAAAAGAGACATCTAGAAACATGAATTAGTATACTATTTATTCTCTCTCTTGTAATGAACCAGTTATCTTCTTTACTGTATAATTCTGCTTCCTGGACAAAGGGGAATTAACCCAGTACCCCACACTCACTGAACCTCCTGCTGTTAAGCTGGAGATACTCGATTCTATTTATATCTTGATATTCTAAGTTGGTGACACTTTTATCCAATAGGTCTTATGAGGCAGAAGTAGCCTATTTGGAGGTGAAATCTGAACAACCAAGTCCAGGTAATGAGGAAGGCCAGGTAGTTGGCAAGGTAGAAGCAAATAATGGTGGAAAATGTAAACGTGTAATTTGCCGAGCCAACTGCAAAGTCTGTAGTGATGTACAACAACCTGGAAACCCTTCTGGCACCGGACAATTACAATGGCTTAGAAGCAGAGGACGTTTCATTAGTGTTGGCTCTGCCGTTATCACTTGCAGAAATGAGAGGGCACCTGATGGTTTGGTCGCTGAGGCTCACCTGTCTGATGGCTTTCTGCATCTAATCTTGATTAAAGAATGCCCTCGACCATTATATTTAAGGTGAGTGATACTCTCAGATTTGTTGATGCCAGAGTATAAACAATCGTTCTCAATGTCTCATTATGATCATTCATCTTTCATTACTAAATTGTAAACAGTAGATGTCAAAGCTCAACAGCTGTACAATAAATTGGATAATGCAACATGACAACATCTAATTGTGAAGCAATTTTTTCCCTGTGATTAACAATAGGCATCTACTGGAACTCGCGAGAAAAGGAGGGAGCCCCTTGGATTTCAAGTTCGTGGAGCACCATAAGGTACTCTTTAAACCCATCAAATCCCCCATTCCACAAAAATGTACCAAGAAAAAGGAGACAGAAAACAAAACAGAAAAAGTCAGCTATAATATTTTTGGTTTATTTAGCATAAATTGTGGCCGTGGAACTCATTGATTCGCCAATTGACAGACACGGGCTTTCACTTTCACATCAGTCGGCGAACAAAGCGTCTGGAACTTGGACGGCGAGCTCCTTCAAGCGCATAAGCTTTCAGTACAGGTTTTTCGTGGACTTATCAGCTTATTTGCAACAGGTCCTGAAGTTTAATACAAAGTTATAGATTCCGCGGCTGTTTAGGTCTTTTTTCCTTGGTTAGAGTTGTCTCACAAGAGCCAAGAAGGGCGACATTTTTGCTTGCATTTGTGTGTATATTATTATGGATGTTTATAGCATAAAATGTATTGTGCACCAACCAAAACTGCTTCCAATGTCAATGGTGCCTTCACTTATCTGGCTTGTACTGTAGTGTTGCCCTTTCTTTCTTGCTGGGCTTGTACTATAATTAATGAACAAATGTGTAATTTTTTTTCCTTTCTTCGTTGTGGTCCAAGTTAGTATGGAAGCAAACAAAAATGTGTATTCTTCATTATGTGTTTTTTTTTTAATTTATTATTTTTGCAGTATAGATACCATTGATGGGATAAACAATGAAGATCTGTCTCACATTAAGAATGAATGATTATTCCATTCAAGACAAAGTTATACAAGTGTTCTTATGAAATATGAATTTTACACAACGTTCATGTATTATGATAAATTATGGAAATTTCATGCGATTTTTCGATCCATATTTCGGATTTGTATTTTGAAGTACACACTATGCAAGCTTAAGCTTTGGTAGTTAGTACTCCCTCCGTTCAACAAAACTTGACGTTTTACTATTCATGCACGCTTTTTTAGGAGCTAAAAACTATATAAAATATCGACTTTTTAAATAATTTTTTTTAACAATTTCGTAGTTATTATTAATAAGTACAAACTTGTTAAAAAAAATTTTAAAAAAATGAATATTTTATATAGTTTTTATCATTCTAAAAAAGCGTGCATTAATAGTAAACGACAAGTTTTGTTGAACGGAGGGAGTACAATTTTGTAGGAGTACCTGCAAGATCTTATCCGTTCATTTTTATTTTAAAAAATCTCCCAATAGATCTTGTCCAAAGGGTTCAACTAATTATTTGATGTTATTATCACGATGATTTGTTATATTAGAGAAGCTTTACACCAAAAAAATTAAAAAAAATCTATAGTTTATAAATTGGTTTGGTTTATATTAGGAGCACCCTAAACTACTTGGACAATCCTCTTTCTTTATGTATTAGAAAAATGAATATTCAATTTTTGGTATATTTAAACAATAAACAAAATAAATAAGCTTGATTTCAATAATTAATTTCAATTAATTAATTAAACACTATAGTGAACTTTCAAATAAAGGGTATTTTAAATAGAGTTGAACTGTTGAAGTATCCATTTTGTAGCTGTTAGCTGCCACTACAGTGAACTTCCAAATAAAAATATATTCTTAGATGCCAATTAATTAAATTTGGCCTTTATATTCGTTTAATTAATTATATTCTTTATTTTTCACTATTCATACCCAACGTGCATGCAATTTCCGTTTAATTAATTATATTCTTTAATTATAAAACCGCTCTGTATATTTAAAAATCACTTATCTTTTTTTTTATTCGATTAATCCTCACAATAGCCATCTTGCTGGGACAGCCGACGTGCTTACAATCTATTTTTAATTATAAATTGGAGAAATAATCAAATCAAACTCTTCAAATTAACTAATAAGACATTAATTATTTTATTTATTTATTTACAACAATTATGATAATGTCATTCCTTATATTGTTATAAATAAACTATATTAACACAAATGAATTCAAATGAATAAAAAAAGGATGATTATATAAATATGGACTACATTACTTTACTGTATATATATGTAACAAGTAACAACAACCCTACCAAGTACCAACCATCATCAAACTTTACTTCAACCATTACTTTAATAATTTGCCTAAATCATGTTTGTGGATATATTAATTAAGATGCAATATATGATTCTATGAATATAAAAGGGGATCGAAGTGCATGCATGTGTAATGTACATGTATATGTATTGCTAAGAGCATCCGCATCCGTGAAACCTATACCGGGTTCCTTAACTTTACTTTTCATTTTTTTCTCTCCTTAGAAACCCCATCAAAATTTAACCTCACGTCCCTACAACCCACTTTATTTAAAAACTAAGTAATATAAAAATAAAATTGGCCCACCACCTAACCCCACTACTATCATCCTATCTCCTTCTCTTTCCTCCTTCTTACCCAAATGACCCCACTTCTCTTGCTTTTTGAGTTTTTAAGGGTTTGTTGCTTAGAAACCTATCAAATCATTCCCTAATAAAATGTCTCTTCTTCTTGTTATTTTATTATTAAGTTTCTTATATTGATGCTTAAACACCCCGATTGTGGGTGCTCTAATGGCAACTACAACATCTATTGCACGTATTCTTAAGAAAGTAGATGATTTTAAACAATATAGAGGTTTTATGATTCCAATAGATTATGAATCTCTTATCGATCAGGAGTGGACCGAAGGATGGATTGGGTTTGCTTCAATATGTGGCATTTTTTAAAATAAAATAATGAGTAAAAAATTATGAAAAAAGTAATTAAAAATATTTATTTGTTCGGTAAATTAAGAGTTTTATTAATAAAAATTATACATATGAAAAAATATCAGCTTCATCACCCATAACCTTTCCCTTTTGGTTTTAGAAGGACTAATCTCTTCGGGTATAGGAAAATCACGATCGGGTTAGCTTAATTACCTAGTGTACTAAAAATTTAATTTCTGGTTTCATGCATGTTTCTTATATTGTATCTTAGAGCACCCACATTGGTAGTTTTTAGTGGGGTTTTTAAGGTAAGAAAATATTATAATATTAGAGAGGTGTTAAAAACCCAAATTTGAGTTGCTTGTGTAACAACTCCTCTAAAAACCCAAGAAACCCAAATTGAAGAGAGATATAGAGAGAAGGGGGGAGAGAGAGTGGGTGGGACAAAAGGGAATATGAGACCACATGGTTATTATTTATAGTGTATAAATAAGAAATGGGGGTTTAGGGATGTGAGTAAAAAAATAAGTTGGGTTTTTAAAGGAGAGAGAGTGTGATAAAAGAGGTTAAGAAACTCAAGAAACCCGAACTGATGCGGATGCTCATATTCCCTTTTGTCACACTCTCTTTTATCACACTTTTATCACACTCTCTCTTGCATGAGAGAGTGTGATAAAATTTTGTCCATAATCTGTAGTTATTTTGTTTTAAATATCTATTGCATGAGATATGAAAACTTTATAAAGTTAAAATAATAATTATCCTCTCATCAATTTATCATAATTAAGATATAAAATGTATTGAATGGGGTTAGTAGGCATTAGAAGTTTAGGGTATAAATTGTAATTAGATATCACTTACCCGAATCTCTCTCATATTCTCTATCCTCTCTTATCTCCCTCTGAATTTCATCTTCTTTCTCTAATCTCTATCTTCCCCTTTAATTCCACAAATATGAAGAATATGAGATGGTTTTCATATCTATCTTTCATATTTTCATAAGTACTATGTGGCCATATGTTTTAGCTTGTAATTTCCTTATGTTTTTTTCCCTTTGAACATTGTTGCTTTATATTGCTTACTAGCCGTACTAGCCAGCTGTAGCTGAGCACCCTTATGTCACGTTAGTGACCTTACCTTAGGGTATTTAAGGATCATTGTAACCCTTTTCGGATTTGTAGGGTTTTGGGGATCTGTTCCTTGAATGAGTAAGAGGCGGCCACACCTCTATTATCTTCTTTTGATGTGTTCTTCAATGGAACAGTGAAAGACTTTATTTTGTTGATCAAATTAAACCCAAATGATCTTGAGCACATTGTGTGCTAAACTTACATTTTGATTTACAACTTTTATCATGGTATCAGAGCTTGATGGTTAGCTCGATCGATTCCTGCTTCTAGCTAAGCACAGAGGTTGATGTTCACTCCTCCAAGAAACAACACTGAGACCAGCTTCAGTGAATTCTGAAACAACACTGAGACCAGCTTCAGTGAATTCAAGGTAATCCAAATGATCTTTTTTTTTTTTTGTCAAATTCTGATAATTCTGGAGCCCAACTAGTTGGGGTTCCATTTTATGGCATCAACTTCATGACATGGAGTAGAGGTGTGAGCATATCCCTGGGAGCTAAATGTAAGCTTGGGTTTATTGATGGCACTTGCATAAGGCCTGCTGCTGAGTCTGTAGATTTGCATAAATGGATTCGTTCTAATTACATGGTTCGTTGCTGGATCATAAACTCCATGGCTAAGAACATAGCCGAGGGATTAATGTTTGCAAGCTCCACCAAGCAGCTTTGGGATGAGCTCATAGAGAGATACAGCCAGACTAATGCTCCTCTGATTTATCAAATCAAGAGGAAACTTGCTAATGTTTCACAAGGAAGTGTGTATGTCTCTGATTTATATAACAAACTAAAAAAGTATTGGGATGAGCTCCAAGTATTGGAGGGAGTCCCTGTATGCAGTTGTGGTGCTATGGCTAATTGCAGATGTAATTTGACTAAGAAGTTTGAGGAAATGGAGCAGAGAAACGGACTTATGCAGTTGCTCATGAGTTTGAATGATGACTTGATGCAGCTAAAAATCAAATTTTTGCTACAGATCCACTCCGTCTGTAGGGAAGGCTTATTACATATTGCAGCAGGTGGAGACTGGTAATGATCCTTCAAATGGAGCTCAATCTGGATCATCAGAGACTAGTGCTTTTGCTTCTATGAAAGGTGGGTCAGGACAGCATGGGAACAGGTCTTTTGGTGAAAATCAAAAGCCAAGTCAGTCCTCAAATGGATCAATTGGTAATCAAACAACAGGTAAAGACTAGAGAGAGATCAGAAAGCAGTTGAAACTTTAGAAAAAATGCACTCATTGCAATATGAATGGGCATACAGTTGAAGAGTGCTTTAAGATACATGGGTATCCTGAGTGGTTCAAAGGAACTAAAGAGAGAGAGAAGAGTAGCAATTTTCACAAGGGTTCAGTGAATGCAGCAGGCTCTATGAATGGGAATGCACAGAACAGTCCTATGGATGACTTTGATGGTTATGATGGAGGCAGTCTAAACACAAGCATGGTCAATGTTGTATATCAAGAGATCATGAAGAAGATGAAAGGGAAGTCTGAGAGTTCCTTTGCAAACTTTACAGGTAAAATTTTACCATATTCTGCTAACATAGTTGTACCAGGTAACTATGTAAGAGACTGGATCATAGACACTGGTGCTAGTGATCATATGATGCCAATGTGTGACAGGATTTTTTAGAAATCAAGGCTAGAAAGGCATGTGCATATAGGCATCCCTGATGGGTCTATTAAAGTTATTACTGAAATGGGAAGCCTACAGTTGACAGAAAACTTAGTTCTTAATCATATTTTGCTTGTGCCTGATTTTCAACACAAGCTGTTGTCTGTGGGAAAGCTTCTTGATGAGAATGATCTGATAGCTCACTTCACTCGGTTGTCTTGTTTGATTCAGGACCCTGGAACTGAGAGAGTGGTGCTTAAAGGAATCAGGAAGCATGGACTATACAGGGTGCTATCTGATGATCAAGTGCAAGAATGGGAGCAGTTGAAGCATGTTGACAAAAACATTAAGAAATGTTTTGATTACTGCCTTAGCAGTACGTTGTAATAAAGTTAGCACTGACTTGAATATTATGCATGCTAGACTGGGTCATAGCTCTTTGTTAAAAATGAGACGTATGCAAGTTACTAAGCAGTTGAACCTTTCAGAACTGAATTGTGAAATTTGCTCCTTATCAAAGCATCACAGGCTCCCATTTGAAAGAAGTAACAGTATAGCAGACATGCCTTTTGATCTGGTTCACATGGACCTATGGGGTCCCTACAAAGTGGCTACCTACATACAATGGGTTCCACTACTTCCTTATAGTCCTAGATGACAACACTAGGACAACCTGGACCTTTTTGATAAAGGATAAGCCTCAGGTGTTTAAACTCATTTGCCAATTTGTTGCTTATGTTAGAACTCAATTCAACAGTCGTGTGAAATGCTTGAGAACTGATAATGGGACTGAATTTGTCTTAAAACAATGCACTGAGTTTTGTGCTTCAGAAGGGATAGTTCACCAGAAGAGTGTTCTATATACCCCACAGCAGAATGGGAGAGTGGAAAGAAAGCATCGTCATCTAGTAGAAATGGCTAGAGCCCTGAGATTACATGTTGGGTTGCCTCTCAAGTTTTGGGGTGATTGTATTTTGACAGCTACTCATATAATCAACAAACTGCCTTCTACTGAGATAAACTGGGAAACTCTTTATGAGAGATTGTTCAAGAGGGGAGTCAGTTATGATGAAATGAGAGTATTTGGATGCCTCTGCTATGCCAATGTTCCTCATAGCATGCAGGACAAGATGAAAGCTAAGGCTAGGAAATGCATTTTTCTTGGCTATCCTCATGGTCAAAAGGCCTATAAAGTGTAGGATTTAGAAACCAGATGCACCTACACTAGTAGAGATGTTATTTTCCATGAGAACTCATTCTCATTCAAAGAAAATGAAACACCAACTCCACTACCTAACCATAATCCTTTCCACACCAAGTTGCCCCTTGTTAACCCTGCAGATGATACAATGTATCATTTTCCCAATTACCAAACACCAAAAAACACAACCTCCTCACAAATAAATTCACCAAACCTCAATGTGCATGTGCCTAACACAACTTCAGAAAGTTCTTCAGTTACCATACCTGAATCTAGCAGCAGTCAAAAGCAATCTCCTTCTGTGCTTCAGAATGCACCAAACTTTCTAGATGATCATGAACATTTTCCACCTCTCAGAAGGTCCACAAGAGAAATTGTGAGACCTAGGAGGTATCAAGATTATGTGGGACAACACACCAACCAAACCCATTCCATGTCAAATTCCTTCCTAGCCATTTGCCTTTCAGAGGTTCATGACCAAGACCCATCTTATCCCCACACTTTTGCCTGTATGGCCAGTGTGTATGAACCATCCCACTACAAGCAAGCTTGTAATGATCCTTAATGGGTTCAATCAATGCAAAATGAAATTCAAGCTCTTGAATGTAATGGCACATGGGAGCTAACAGATTTGCCTTATGGGAAGAAAGCCATAGGCAGTAAATGGGTCTACAAAGTGAAGTACAAGCCAGATGGATCCGTTGAGAGATTCAAGGCTAAATTAGTGGCAAAGGGATACAATCAAGTGAAAGGGAAAGACTACAACCACACGTTTTCCCCAATAGCAAAATTTACCTCAGTTAGAATTGTGATTGCAATAGCAGCAGCAAAATGGTGGCCAATCCATCAACTGGATGTGAACAATGCATTCTTGCATGGTTATCTAGAGGAAGAAGTCTATATGCAACCACCAGAGGGGTATGCTCTAGCTAAGATGGGTCAAGTCTGCAAACTGAAAAAATCTATTTATGGTCTGAAGCAAGCCTCAAGACAGTGGAATCTAGAGCTTTGTAGTTTTTTGACAACCATGGGATACAAACAGTCGATGGAGGATTATTCCATGTTTGTTAAAAAGGTTTCAAAGGGCATTGTGATAGCTCTTGTCTATGTTGATGACCTACTCCTCACAGGAGATGATTTAACTGTTATTGAAGAAACCAAGAAAGCTCTACACCAGACCTTTACCATCAAAGATCTAGGTGAAGCTAGATATTTCCTAGGCCTGGAAATAGAAAGGAACATGACAAGCATTTATTTAAAGAAATATGTCCATGACATATTGAAAGATTGTTCCATGTTAGAGTGCAAACCTTCTCCTTTTCATTTGCCATGCCAAGAGGCTTAAAACTCTCCACTGATAGTGGGATATCACTGGATGATCCAGAGGTTTATAGGAGACTGATTGGGAGATTATTGTTCCTAAATTTGACACGACCTGATATCTCATATGCAGTACAACACCTCAATGAGTTCATGACTGATCTAAAGGATACTCACTATCAAGCTGCCCTTCATGTAGTCAGATATCTCAGAGGAACTGTTTCTGTGGGATTATTTTATCCACCTTCAACAATCATAGAGATTGCTGCCTATTGTGATGCAGATTGGGGCAGTTGTCAATTCAGTGCTAGATCCTTAACAGGGTTCTTTGTGTTTTTGGGCAATTCCTTGGTGTCTTGGAAGACAAAGAAACAGAAGACTGTATCAAAATCCTCAGCTGAAGCAGAGTATAGAAGCATGTCAAATACCACTAGTGAGTTGGTATGGATTGAGGGGATACTGAAGTTACTGAATGCCCAGGTTCCTCTTCCCATTCCCTTATACTGTGATAACAAAGCAGCCATCCACATAGCTGAAAACCCTGTGTTCCATGAGAGAACCAAACATCTCAAGATAGATTGTCACTTTGTGAGAGAAAGGTTACAAGCTGGATTTGTTCTTCCTCAACACATCAGAACTGGGGTGCAAATTGCTGATGTTTTAACCAAGCCATTGGGTGAAAAGCACCATTTCCTCCTTGCTTCCAAGTTGGGATTGATTGGCCTTCCATCATGCCCAACTTGAGGAGGGGATATGAAGAATATGAGATGGTTTTCATATTTTCATAAGTACTATGTGGCCATATGTTTTAGCTTGTAATTTCCTTATATTTTTTCCCTTTGAACATTGTTGCTTTATATTGCTTACTAGCCATACTAGCCGGCTGTAGCTGAGCACCCTTATGTCACGTGAGTGACCTTACCTTAGGGTATTTAAGGATCATTGTAACCCTTTCCGGATTTGTAGGAATTTGGGGATTTGTTCCTTGAATGAGTAAGAGGCGGCCACACCTCTATTATCTTCTTTTGTTGTGTTCTTCAATGGAATAGTGAAAGTCTTTATTTTGTTGATCAAATTAAACACAAATTAACTTACATTTTGATTTACAACTTTTATCAACAAAGATCCCACTAGGAACCTAACATAAAACATATGTAGTTATATTGATAAAGTATTCCATCTTAATTATAATTTTATAATTTAATTTTGCCTTCACTTACAAGTTGTAACTATACCGCCGCCTTTGAATAAGTAAAACATGACCCCTCAGAATTTGAATAGCTTTTATTTTATTAGTTTGATATTACTATTTCACATTATTTAATCTATTTAACTACTATTTTCTTCCACGTGGAACTTAAAATATAGTATTAATTATTAACCTCATTTTTTTTTAGTTTTTGCTTAATTTACTTTTGTTCCCAATGGCCTATTTAATCTCATAATGTTCATTTTCTAAAGTTCAAGTTGGAATTATGTACATTTGTGAAAGAAATAAGCTACACAACCCGTTATTGTAAGTTTTTTTTTTTAAAAACAAAAAAAATGTTGGAGTTCGTTACAAATCCTACTAAATTCAGTGTTAGCTTACTAAACAACCTTATTCTCTTCCTCCTTCAACACTTCGGCAGGGTCCAATTCAACCACGTCCTTCAAAAGATTAACACGGTTGCTAACAAGATTGATGATCTTCTTCACTCAGTTCTCCCTCACGATCTTCTCACTGACCTAAATCTACGTGCACTCATTCGTAACTCTTGAGTTTGGATTGTGGTCCAATTGGACGACTCTTCCCAAATCTTTACTTTATAAAAAAAATGCACTTTTTGAAATAGATTTATAATTTTTTGGTATTTCAGAGAAAAATTGACCAATCTTCTTTATATAAATTGGTATAAAATGGATTAATTAATAGTATTAAATTTGAACCAAATATGTGATTTAGGACCTGATACACATTTAGACTTTAGACATTCTTCATGGGCGTCATTAATTATTTCAATCAAGTTTTTATCCCATATAAATATAATAACAACAGTTATTAATTACATCAACAACACTTCCTTTAAAAGTGAAGGAAAACATCCAAACTCTTCTTAATAAAAAAAATAATATAAGTAGTAAGAAAAAATGGACTTTTCCAATATTCCATGATGGGCATTATGAGATGAATACAACGTGCATCAGAGTTAACACATCCACAGAGTATTTCCAATTTGAATTGCATTAATACGTGCTAACTTCACTTTTCCCCCCTTCAATTTGCTTATTATCCAAGGCGTTGCTACTTGCTACCCCTCTCCCTCAAAAAAAATAAAATAAAAAAGGTTTGAAATTGCACAAAGTTAAGGGGGATTTGATTTGCTCCTGGACAGGATCATACTCCAGATACAAAGAAAGCATTAACTTTCAGGAGATCTATGCAAATTTCAACATCTTTTCATAACAGCTAGCTGGTACTCTCTCTTTCCCCCCAATCTGTTGATCATTGTTTGTCTTGTTTTTACAGGTCTTGGAGATGTTGGGTCATGAAATTTGTTGTGTTTGTGAATTTGGGATTATTCTTTTTTATTGTGTATTTTTTGATAAACAAATTTGGGGCTACTATGTTAAGATGCTCCAATGCAGTTATTCTGTTTGTTGAAATGTCTGTCTTGATCACATATTAGCACTGCATCAAACTAATATGTTGTTCAATTTCTTTGCTTACTTTCAATGTGGATCATCACAATTCACAACACATGGCTAATGTTGATAAACAAATGAAACCTGTCATGTATTTTTTTCGCACAGACGAAGCCTTGTGGTAGGTAGTGGAGAAGAGATGGAGGAGAAAGCTAGAGGAGGGCATGTGGTGGCGGTTGCTCTAAATGGAGGATCAAAGAGCAAGTATGCTATTAAGTGGGCATTAGAAAAGTATCTCCCTGAGGGCAAAGTTTCATTCAAGCTGTTACATGTCTACCCTGTGATCACCGCTGTCCCTACCCCGAGTAAGCAAAATTTTGAAACTTGTGTCTTCAGGTTTTGATTTTTGAGTAAGCATTTCCATCTGTAGGGAAATTTTCACAAAACAACATAAAGCACATTTTTATGTTATTGAGTTATCCAAAACTGTGGTAAAAAATAAAATTCCAAGGTGTGTTATTTTGTTGCAGTTCTGTGTTCAATAAACGATTTTGTGAAAATTGCCTTTACCAACCAGCGAGTTTCTGTGATTTACCCTCAGCGAATTCGGATCATAAGAATTTTTAGGACTTGGGTATTTATCAATATGATTTTTTAGTAGATGGTTTATACTTTAGAATTGCTTCTTTTTGAGGGTCAGAACATTTGGGAATTTTGCTCATAGTATGTAAATTTGCTACTCATCTTGAAATCTCACCTTCATTTGGTGATTGATTTCCAGTGGGAAACCTGATACCACTCCAACAAGTAAGAGATGATGTCGCAACTGCTTACAAGAACGAAGTGGAATGGCACAAAACAGAGATGCTTCTTCCCTATCAAAGGCTATGCATTTACAAAAAGGTTCAAGCTTTTGTCACTCTCTTCTACAAGCAGCATAAATAAATTCAGAATATCTCTAAGATCAACCAGTTTTTTTTTTCGTTACAATGATGCAGGTGCCAACTGAAATTGTATTAATGGAATCAGATGATGTTCCAAGTGCCTTAGCTGGGGAGATAGCTAAGAGTCGAATCAGAGAGCTCGTTGTAGGAGCTTCATCTAATAGCTTGTTCTCAAGGTATTAAGCAAGAAACCCACATATTCTCAATATTCAATTTCAGAATAATTTCATAGGCAACTAACTTGTCATCTGAGAAATCGACTTTGTTCTCCCTTATGATCATGAATGTGCTTATTATTGACAAGGAAAATAAAAACACTTATGTAGGAAAGTGAAGGAGCAAATGTTATCAACAATGATCTCAGAATGTGCTCCTGGATTCTGCACTGTCTATATTGTATCCAAGGGCAAGTTGGAGTCCCTTCGCCCATCAGAGTTAGATTCAACCGGGAACGCTACAGATGACAACACAAGTGCTTCAAGTGACTCTAGTGATAGCTCCTCAAAATATAGTTCAAGTACTCTAGGTAATCTCCTAATCCACAATGGTTGCTACCTCTAGATAAATAGACATTTCAGTTTCACCAAATCTATGAGATCTAAAATGATTTATGCAAGTGATTTTTATAGCACAAAAAGTATAATGTTACAAGGCTATATAGCTTAGAAGGAGCGCGCGTGTTCACATCACAACCAACAAAGGAAATAAGAAAAAGAGCACGCGCGTTGTATTGTGAAAAATGAGTTTGTGATGAGAAAGCATTTGCATATGGCTATAGGTTTTCTATTGAAGGACACAACTACCTTTCCTGAAGTGACAAACTATTCTAAGCATGATCATACTATCCCTATTCATAGAGTTGGGAGGGAACTATCTAATATAACACTAGCTTCAACAGAACCGGGATCCTCCTCTTCAGACTCTCCGTTTGCCTCTCCTTCCCTAACAATGAACCGGATGGATGCATCACCAAGTATAAAACCGGCTTTCAGTGAAGCAATGCGGGAGGCAACGGATCTCAGCCTCTGGAGATCTGTGGATCTAAGGGATGAGGAGGATGCTCTCAGCTTTGTTGCTGGTAGTAACTCTACAGGAAGTGCTTCTACCAACAGAAGCTTTACAGCAGAAGGCAAATCCTGGATCTCCGAACATCCGTCATCAATGAATTCTCCTTTGCCCAAATCACCGCAATCTCAGGTCACATAATTCACTTATTGTTCTCTTAGATGTACATATATATGTGGATATATGTGATTGCCCCAATATGACATTTATTTATTGACCTTATCTTGTAGACGAGCGTCGACTTGGAGGTTGAGAGGCTTAGACTGGAGCTGAGGCATGTAAGAGGCATGTACACAATGGCTCAAACTGAGACAGTAGATGCCACTAGAAAGGTAAAAATAAAAAACACCTACAACAAATGAGCCTTTGAAGTTGTTCCTGTGTGATTGATTTTGTATTGTTCTTGCAATGGAGCAGTTAAACGACTTAAGCAAGCTGCGGTTGGAAGAAGCAATGAAGCTCAGAGAGATAAGTGACAAGGGGGAGAAGTCCAAGGAGATAGCGCGGCTAGAGAAACAGAAAACTGAAGCTGCAAAGAAGGAAGCTGAGTACGTGAGGGAATGCGCTATAAAGGAAGCATATCAAAGAAGGGAAGCGGAGTTGTTTGGTGCCCGTGAGGCCAAGGAGAAGGAGAAGCTCAAGAATGCCCTTGCAAGTCCCAGCCGTCAGTATCAGAAGTTTGCGTGGGAAGATATTGTCGCGGGGTCATCCTCATTTGCTGATGATTACAAGATTGGAATGGGATCATATGGGACAGTCTACAAGTGCAAGTTACATCACACAACTGTGGCTGTGAAGGTCCTCCACTCGAAGGAGGGTTCCCAAAGCAAACAATTCCAGCAAGAGGTAAAGAGATGTTTATATATATGATCATCAAAACTGAATCTTTGATAGACCTTGAACTCAACTCTTTCATTCCGAAACATGTTTCAGCTTGAAATCTTGAGTAGAATTCGGCATCCCCACCTGCTGCTCCTCGTAGGAGCATGTCCTGAAGAGGGGTGCCTAGTGTACGAGTACATGGAGAATGGCTCGTTGGAAGAGAGGCTATTCCGAACCAACCACACGCCTCCAATCACATGGTACGACAGGTTCAGGATCGCCTGGGAGGTGGCATCCGCCCTTGCCTTCCTCCACAACACCAAGCCCAAGACAATCATCCATAGAGACTTGAAGCCAGCAAACATACTGCTTGATCAAAACCTCGTGAGCAAGATTGGTGATGCCGGTCTCTGCACCATGCTTAATCTAGAGCCATCATCCATGACCATGGCTTCTAGGACAGTCTACAAGGATACTAGCCCTGTCGGTACCCTTTGCTACATAGACCCCGAGTACCAAAGGACAGGGATGCTCTCCACAAAGTCCGACGTGTATGCCTTGGGGATGGTAATTCTCCAGCTGCTGACAGCCAAGCCAGCAGTTGGCATTGCCCATGTTGTCGAGGATGCAATAGACGGAGGACGCTTGATGGAGATACTGGACCATGATGCCGGGAAGTGGCCTGTTAGAGAGGCCACTGAGATGGCCCTGTTGGGACTCCAGTGTGCAGAGTTGAGGAGAAAGGACAGGCCTGAGTTGAAGGACAAGGTTCTTCCGACATTGGAGAGGCTGAAGGAGTTCGCTGATGAGGCTAAGGATGCTGTTAACAACGGTCCAGTTCCTCCTCCGAGCCACTTCATATGCCCTATGCTTAAGGTATGTTACCTCCTTGGACATTCAAATTTAAATGTAGTTCTTTCCATGTACATTGAGTTGATGATCATCCCTATCTGTTGCTTGTAGGATTTGATGGAGGATCCGTGTGTGGCAGCTGATGGATACACCTATGATCGCAAGGCGATAGAGATGTGGCTCAAGGAAAACGACACCTCACCGACAACGAACTTTCCGCTCTCAAGCAAGAATCTCATACCAAACTACACACTTCAATATGCCATCACGGAATGGAAGGCGCGAAGAAAGTCTCCGCGAAGCTCCTCGAGCTCGATGAGCTCCATGAGGTCTAGGTGAAGCCAGTCATTACATTACAAATGTAGACATCTCTTCTACTCCTTGTTGGTTCTCGATTCAATTCATTCAAATGGATGCGTTTATCTCTTGCAAGAGATGTACTGAGTTTTGTATAGCTTGTGATGGTTGTAGAAATTCTGAATGTTTGTACTCCCCGGAAGTCTGGAACCCAATCTGTGATTGACAATAATATCATGGATTTCGATTGTTAGAGACAACTCCGATAGGATTTTCGCTTATGGCGGATGAAAGGTCCTGCAGTTGATGGAAATTATCCTTATTTGATCATATTTGCCGAAATTAGGGATGCAACTTGCGAGACTCGAACCCGAATCACCCGATCAGAAAAAGTGGGTGAAAACCCAGATAAAAAAAATGGGTGAAAAATGGATAATGGGTATGGGTGGGTGGGTGATGAGTCGGGTTCGATGTGAGTCATGATTTTTTTCACCCACACCCAACTCACCACCCGACCCATCATCCATCTCCCGCTGCCACCCACCACCACCCATTTACATTATATTCCCTCTGTCACCAAAACATGCCGTTTACTATAATTTTTTTAACAAGTTTGTACTTATTAATAATATCTACGAAATTGTTTAAAAAATTATTAAAAAAACTAGATATTTTATATAGTTTTTATCTCCTAAAAAAAGTGTGCGTGAATAGTAAAGTGACATATTCCCTCCGTCCAAAAATATTTGTTATTTTACTTTTTAGCACGTATATTTAGGAGCTAAAAACTATATAAAATATTAATTTTTTTATTATTATTTTTAATAATTACAAACTTATTATAATCAGTTTGTAATTATTAAAAAAAATTATAAAAAAGTTAATATTTTATATAGTTTTTAGCTCCTAAAAAAACGTGCATAAATAGTAAAAGGACATTTATTTTTGGACGGATGTAGTATTTGTTTATTTTATTATTGTAATTTATGAATAAAAACATTTTCGCGGGATATATTGGGGTTTTTTTTTTGAACCGAAAATAATTTGGCAATAAGAAGAACTTATATGCCAAGAGCATCCCATCGGATGAAATCAAGAAGCGCAGGATCGTCAGGTGTCCATGGGCCAGAGAAGACATGTGAGAGGTGCGAAAGTCGATCAGCAACTCGGTTAGCCTCTCTAAAGACGTGATGAATCGAAACAGATTGGAAAAAACCAAGGGAGACTAGACTGTGTGAGACAATCATTTCAGAGTCCCCCAGAGGTTTTCCACAACCCTTAAGGCCGTTTATAATGGTGAGGTTATCACCTTTAATAATTAGGTTATGTATATTGAGTTGTCTAGCCGCATTGATGCCATACCAGAGCCCGAGACATTCTGTCCCGGTAACTGAAGCAATAGATGCAGGACCAGCACCAAAGAAGATTGGTTTGCCAGCATGGTTTCTAATTATATATCCAAATGAGCCCCCCAAGTTAGGGGTGAAAGCACCGTCAAAGTTCAGTTTAAAAGTTCCTGTCTCTGGTGCCTGCCATTTAGTCTTAGTTCTTTCCCTTTTAGGTGTGGGTCGAATGGTCTTATTTCTAATATCACAATCTTGATCGTTGGTGGTTTCATTAATATATTTAGAGGTACTCCATAAATAGATTTGGTCACTAACAAATGAGGTTATGCTTTGTATGTTTGGCATTGCGTTATCAAAGAGGGATTTGTTACGAGAGTACCAAATGCCCCACCAGCCAAAAGCAAGCTTAGCGAACATTTGGGAGCCCAATCTCTCTTTTATGTTGTTTATGGTAGTATTTAGCTCAGTTCCTTGCGCAAAACAATTGTTCAAGGTGATGATCAGCCTTGGGTCTAGGTTTGCTAATACTGCTGATGCGGGACAATCCAAGACACCTCCGGAAACACATATACTTGGGGATGGACCTATGATTCGAGCTCGTGAGAATGATGGCATCCTCAAGAGGAAGAAGGCGGCTCCATCATGAGAGAAGGTCCAAAGGTGCAAGCTTGGTTAATGATGTTTTTAGATTCGTTCAGCACATTTGACAGCTTTTCGACGTCTCAGTAAAATGGGTCGTTTGGAGTATATATTTATCGGATTGAGGCGTGACATACCTTGTCGGAACGAGGACGAAGAGATCTACAACTTTAATGTTGAATGTTTTTCCAGATTTGACCTAGAGCTTGGCCGAAAATCACCATATTTGAGGTTATCATATGTATAGACGAATTTTATTGCTTATTTTAGTAATTTTCTTTACTTAAGTTATTTTAGGAAATTTTAGGGATATTTTATTTAATTTCTTTAAGTTGTTATTTATCTTATATCGGCCCAAACTCAGCCTTGTAAGGCTATATAAGCTGAGTTCTTCTATTGTAAACATGGGGAACTTAATGAATTAGAAATCTCTCATATTGTGTAAAACACTTTGAGTGCAAGTCGATCGATTAGAAGTGGAGCTCATCGATTGCAAATTGGTCATTGTCTCATCTTGGTTTGTTTTGTGTTTATCAACTTCGCAAGACTTGGTAATCCTAGTATCCACAAGTTCCCTCCTTGTGCCTCCAAGTTGTCCGCTTGGTTGTGTAGAGTTGTAGAGGCGGGTTATAAAGTCATTGGTATTTGTTCCTACCCTCTGAGGAGGCCTGGGGTTTTATCTTGTTCTATATAGATCAACTCAGTCCTTTTCTTTATTTGGTCTTTTACTTCTTGTTCTTTATTTTGATTATTGCACTAATCTTTTGTTTGTGATTGTTTGTGGTTGCATAGCCTAAACACAAGCCTAGCGAAGACCGTGGACAAGGAGCTTCAGCGTTTTGGCTCTAATACGGTGTTCGGACAAGGAGTCCCACCTAGAGATGTATTGTCATCTAATGAAAGGGAAGAAACCCATCCTATTTCTAATCAACTTAATGTTTCTTCTAGCATAGATAATTCTCTTTTTGCTGAAAATGTAGAGCATGTTGATAATAATGATCAAGATCTTAATTTACTTGCCTATGATAATGAAGATTGCATTGAATATGAGCATGGAGATTCTTTGATTGTTAGTAAAGTTTTAGGTGTTCAACCTATGCCATGTGATGATAATCAAAGTGAAGATTTGTGTCATACTAAATGCTTAGAAAAAGGAGACATTTGTAATATGATCATTGATTGTGAAAATTGTTCTAATATTGCTAGCCTTGAAATGATTGAACATCCAGCCTTGAAAAATGAAGAAAACTTGCTAGCATTGGATGGAAACTTAGAGATAAATGAACAAGCTAAAGTGCATATTCAATTAGAACATTATGAAGATGATATGAAATATGAATTATGGACTAATCAAACTTCTTTTCTTGGTGTTGTAGTGAGCTCTAGTGGTCTACAACTTGACGAAGCTAAGATCAAATCCATCCAGAAGTGGCCAATCCCTACTACAATCGACCATGTGAGGAGCTTACATGGACATGTGGTATTCGACCCAGGAGCTCGTGCGGATGCATTTGCTGAATCTTATGCGACCTTGGATTCGAGGCCGAATCCTTTTCAAAAAAGGGAGATTGATGCGGGACCATCCAAGACACCTCCGGACACACCTATACTTGAGGATGGACCTATGATTCGAGCTCGTGAGAATGATGTCATCATCAAGAGGAAGAAGAAGGCTCCACCATGGGGGAAGGTCCAAAGGTGCAAGCTTGGTTAATGACATTTTTAGATTCGTTCAGCACATTTGACAGCTTTTCAACGTCTCAGTAAAATGAGTCGTTCGGAGTCTATATTTATCGGATTGAGGCATGACATACCTCGTCGGAACGAGGACGAAGAAATCTACAACTTTGTTGTTGAATGTTTTTTCCAGATTTGACCTAGAGCTTGGCCGAAAATCACCATCTTTGAGGTTGTCATATGTATAGACGAATTTTATTGCTTATTTTAGTAATTTTCTTTACTTAAGTTATTTTAGGAAACTTTAGGGATATTTTATTTAATTTCTTTAAGTTGTTATTTATCTTATATCGGCCCAAACTCAGCCTTGTAAGGCTATATAAGCCGAGTTCTTCCATTGTAAACATGGGGAACTTAATGAATTAGAAATCTCTCATATTGTGTGAAACACTTTGAGTGCAAGTCGATCGATTAGAAGCGGAGCTCATCGATTGCAAATTGGTCATTGTCTCAGCTTGGTTTGCTTTGTGTTTATCAATTTCGCAAGACTTGGTAATCCTAGTATCCACAAGCCCCCTCCTTGTGCCTCCAAGTTGATAGCGATCAAGATCTGATGATTCCCGACGACAAGATGATTCACGGTGAAAGCTCGCATTGCTCAAAGATCAACCGTAAACTCAAGCTTTTGGTGTGCAACTTCATTCTGCCTTGACATCGTCTAGCCTGACTCGATATCGACTGGGCCTTGTCTTGCCGAATTCTGTCTTGAGATATTTTTATTATATCTTTCTTTATTTTCATTTATTAGTTGTTGAATAAAAAGTGGGGAAATTGATATTTCCTTACTTATGGCTATTTTTGGATATTTAGGTAGATGGGATATTTTTATTATTTATCTATGTTTATTTTAATTTATTAGATAAATGAGAGAACTAGGGTTTCCTTTGCAAGGAACCACTCTCATCTAGACATGAGCACGGGTCGAACCCGCCGGGTCAAGGGTCGGGATATCTATGACCCTAACCCTGACCCTTCCAAGCCACGGGTCAACGGGTTGTGGTGACCCGTCGGGTCAAGGGTCGACCCTTTGACCCGTCGGGTCATGACATGTCATTTTTTTTAAAAGTTTTTTAAGTTTAAAAAAATAAAAATAAAAAGGAAGAAGGGTACGGACCAGTTTTCTAGTTGTGTACGTATCTCTCAGGGAAGAGGAATGAAAGCTCACGTAGTTCTTTATATTCATTTTGATCCCTACTTACCTTATCTCATGCTAAGACTCTTCGAACTCCTTGCTTTGCATCTGAGCTCCTGACCATTGTGTCATCGTCGAGTTCTTCATCCGAGTCTGACTCGATTAAGTGATCATTATTTTGAATTCGCATATCCACCCTCTTTCAATCGTTTAGGCAAACTTGACCTTCCAGAGTCTCGGGCAAGAGTCTTGATCTCTTCTCGCTTAATATTTGACCACATTGGCTAAAACGTTGCTCCACCGCTAGAGTTGAGCAAGGAGCGGCGAATATTTGACGAGCGATTGCCTACATATTAGGAAATTGGTATCTCTCTAGATGACTCCGCCATTCTATAATGTTAGATTCCTCTTCCTCTTTACCTCGATTTTTTGGAAAAAAATAGATGACCTGGCGGGTTGACCCTACGGGTCGACCCTTCGGGTTCGACCCGTCGGGTCCACGGGTCCAAATCAGCATGACCCTAACCCTAACCCTTGACCCGCCTCGACCCTGACCCTTGTTGACCCTAACCCGCCGGGTTGTCGACCCTTCGGGTTCCCGCCGGGTCAAAACCCGTCGGGTCCGGGTCGACCCTTGACCCTTGCTCATGTCTACTCTCATCTACTATCAAACCCTATTTAAGTTGTATTTTCCTTCTTTTATTTTATTTTCACGTTGAATTGAATAAAAGAGCGCTTGACTAAGCGTTCTCTTCTTTGTTCAACCCTAGCTTTCGCGCTCAATTGTGTGTTCGATTACTCTTTCAATTAATTATATAGTGAGTACGTGAATTCAGTGAGGGCATTCAATCACTTGCCAATTGTTACGTGAGGGTCTTGAGGGATTTTGAAATTGATTCAATCGGCAAGGTCAACCGCCGCAATTGTTGACTCGAGTTACCGAAGGCAATTCCTACCCTTGCGTACATTCACTCGGCCGCAATTGTGGACTCAAAGAAGGACGGTAATTCATTAGCACAAGTCAACCGAGGAGTTGTAGCGGAATCCTGCAAGGTCCCTCAAGGTCGAGTCAAGATTCATCTTAAGATGACGCAAGATTCGAGCAATTCGAGTCGTTGGGATTACAACGCATCACAAATTGTCCGTTTGGTTGTGTAGGGTTGTAGAAGCGGGTTATATAGTCATTGGTATTGGTTCCTATGGTTCCTACCCTCTGAGGATTCATGTGTTCTTTATCTTATTCTATATAGATAGACTCAGTCCTTATCGGTCGTGTCTTTCAATTCTTGTTCATTATTTTCGAGTCTTTATTATTGTTCATCGAGTCTTTGTGTTTCTTTAAATCGACATCGAGTCCAGCCTTTGGTTCTTGGTGTTCTTGCTGCGTTCTTGGTCGTTCTTGATCAATCTTGGTCGACTTCTTTGAGTCTTTCTTGTTTCTTGCTTCCGTTTTCTAGTTTATTGTTTGATTGTCGAAGATCGGGCCATCCTGCGGCTAATCCCGTATCAAATTGGCATCAGAGCTTTGGTTTCTGACATCAAAGATTGAGTCTTTTCTTTTCATAAACACAAAAACCCACAAAAAGAGTCCTTATCGGTCGCGTCTTTCAATTCTTGTTCATTATTTTTGAGTCTTTATTATTTTTCATCGAATCTTTGTGTTTCTTTAAGTCGACATCGAGTCCAGCCTTTGGTTCTTGGTGTTCTTGCTGCGTTCTTGGTCGTTCTTGATCAATCTTGGTCGACTTCTTTGAGTCTTTCTTGTTTCTTGCTTCCGTTCTCTAGTTTCTTGTTTGATTGTCGAAGATCGGGCCATCCTGCGGCTAACCCCATATCAACTGCTCTAGAGATTGGGCAATCCCAAAGTAAGTGCTGGAGATCCTCGTAATTAGAGTCACAGTGAGGGCAAGATGTCGGAATTCCCAAACCCGGAGAAGCAAATCTAACCGACGTGGGTAAACCATTTTTTGTGATTTTCCATAATAACATTTTGACTTTGGAGGGAATGTTCAAATTCCAGATCCATCTCATATCTGATTTATGATGTCTTTTGGAGTAGTTGATCATTTGGATAGCTGTACTTGTGCTAAACCATCCATTTCTGCTCCATTTCCAGTATAATCTATCCATGTGAATATTTTTGGGGATTGGGGAAGTATGAATTAGATCCAGTATTTCATTATCCAAGATGTTTTGAAATGTGGCGATTAGTTTTTCTGAATTCCTTATACTCCCTCCGTTCTAAAATATAAGATTTTTTACTATTCACGCACGTTTTCTTAGGATGTTAAAAACTATATAAAATATTAATTTTTTTATTAATTTTTTTAATAATCTCGTCCTTATTAGTAAGAAGTATGAGATTATTAAAAAAAATTAATAAAAAAATTAATATTTTATATAGTTTTTATCATCATAAGAAAGCGTGCATAAATAGTAAAAGTCTTATATTTTAGAACGGAGGGAGTATGTTTTATGTTGTGATATGAATTGGTCTACAGTAGTACTAGTATCCACTGGTTGTTGTTGTGTTGTTGTATGAATAAAACCATTTAAATTTATTTTTTCTTTTCTAACTATAAATCTCTAATATTACCTACAATTTAGCATTAAAACTAGAGTGGAATAATAATTGTAATATAACATTCTACGAATCATTCTGTTTATAATGTTAAAGATACATTACATATCTTTTAATATTTGACTTTTTTTTATGTATGTGATAAGATATAATTTTTTTTTTTGATTGCGTAAAAATTCGGATGCGAAACCGCTATCCGACAGCATCCTTTCGGATGAGGTCGATGAGACCTGGGTCATTGTATATAGAGGGGGTGGAGGCAATATGAGTAAGGTGTGCAACCTTATCCGCCACACAATTGTCGTTACGAAGTATGTGTGAAAACGATACTTCGTAGAACCCCGTAAGAAGGGTGTTAATATCATCCATGATAGTTTTAGACTGTAAATGATTAATGATGGTGAGTGAATCTCTTTCTATTATTATTTTAGGGATTCTCAAATCGAGAGCTCTAAGAACACCCCTTCTTAATGTCAAGGCTTCGGTCATTAAAGGGGTTTGGTATCCTATCATTTCACTACCCATTGCTACTGAATTCTCTGTGTTGTCACGAATGATGTAACCTATTGAACTCTGTCGTTGGCCTGATACATTTTCCCTTCTTAGGGTTCCTCCTGGTGTGCCTATTCGCCTTGTGAAGAACTTGCGTGTTTACAGTGATTGTCATGCCGCTATGAAGCACATATCTAAGATCTACAACCGAGAGATCGTGATGAGAGACAGGACGCGGTTTCATCACTCTAAGGATGGTCTTTGTTCGTGCAAAGATTTTTGGTGAAAGATCATATAAGTCTTTACAAACAATCAACACATTAAGTAAAAAGAGTCTAAAGTAAGGTGTTTGTTGAAAGTTACACATACTGCAAGAACTAAATAATCTCATAGGTTTGTTAAAATTCGAGTACTAATGAGTAATAACAATTGATTGTAATCAAATCGATCGATCTTGCAACTTCTATTGATGGGTTCCCTCGAGCATCATCCGGTAGTAAATCGAAGTTGTGCTAAATCTTCCGAAGAAAATCTCGGTATCACCGTCTGAATCATCAGGTTGATGACCAGTCCTGCCATGGATGTAGTACTTTCCCAGATCATACAGCGACGTTGCGTTACTTGTGCACCAAGGAGACAGGAAATCAGGTTCACGACGACCTTCGAATTCAATCATAGAAACAAGCTCTTGGTGAAGGCTTTCGACACGAGCCTTTTGGAGTTGCCACTGCAGCCTGCGGAACTGTGCGTCTGCTTGTTGTAGATGATGGCTATACTGATCCCACGAAGCTAGATCCTGATGCTGTTCTACTTCTTGCAGCGTCATCACTCGGCACCTCTCATCCGACAGAGCTGGGAATTTCATAGTTGATCGGAGAACTTGCCTTGTGAGCCGGATACACTGAGTTTGTTGCATTAGTAAAGAGCCCTAATTATAAACCCTAATGTATGTTACTGACTTACTGGTGTACGTGAGAGAGAACCTGGTGGTTAATTGATTTGTTTGATTGTAAGAGTTTTGAGCTCTGATCTTTATATATATAGTACTATGTCCTGGAAATATTTTTCTTAAAGATAAATATTTTGAGATTATATCTATCAGAGATTTGTTAATTGTATGATATTTTTATTTCGGTTTTAGATACAAAGCCGAAATATATATGATATATATGGTAAGGTGTTTATTAATTTTTAATACAAATATATGTGATATATATGGTAAGATATATCTAGCTAGAGGTTAGTTAATTGTAATTTGTAAGGAAGGAATTTGTGTGTACGTAGATCCTCCGAGATATACGGATCAGTAGTATATTTTGTCTTTTAGAAATTTTCTGTTATTAATCTATTGTAGGTGTAAGAAGCTGTGGATTTTATATTTTGATAATAAGTTATTCCGTGTAATTAGACCCGTCAAACGGGTCATTTGAGTCGGGTCACTTCGGGTCTCAGGTAAAATGGGTCCCGAATATTTCCGGGTTGACTAGAAATTATGAATGTTTGTACTCCCCGGAAGTCTGGAACCCAATCTATGATTAACAATAATATCATGGATTTCGATTGTTAGAGACAACTCCGATAGGATTTTCGCTTATGGCGGATGAAAGGTCCAGCAGTTGATGGAAATTATCCTTATTTGATCATATATGCCAAAATTAGGGATGCCAGACTCGAACCCGAATCACCCGATCAGAAAAAGTGGGTGAAAACCAAGAGGAAGAAAAAAACGGGTGAAAAGTGGATAATGGGTGGGTGGGTGATGAGTCGGGTTGGATGTGGGTGGTGATTTTTTTCACCCGCACCCAACTCACCACCAGACCCATCATCAATCTCCCGCTACCACCCACCACCAGTCCACCACCCATTTACATTATAATCCATCCGTCGGCAAAACATGTCGTCTACTGTTTACGCACGCTTCTTTAGAATGATAAAAACTATATAAAATATTCATTTTTTTATAATTTTTTTAACAAGTTTGTACTTATTAATAATATCTACGAAATTGTTTAAAAATTTATTTAAAAAACTAGATATTTTATATAGTTTTTATCTCTCCTAAAAAAGTGTGCGTGAATAGTAGAGTGACATATTTTGCCGAACGGATGGAGTAATATATTATTCCCTCCATCCAAAAATACTTGTCATTTCACTTTTTAGCAGGTATATTATAATCAGTTTGTAATTATTAAAAAAAATTATAAAAAAAATTAATACTCCCTCCGTTCAAAAATATAAGACTTTTATTATTCACGCACGTTTTCTTAGGATGTTAAAAACTATATAAAATATTAATTTTTTTTAATAATCTCGTACTTATTGGTAAGAAGTATGAGATTATTAAAAAAAATTAATAAAAAAATGAATATTTTATATAGTTTTTATCATCATAAGAAAGCGTGCGTAAATAGTAAAAGTCTTATATTTTAGAACGGATGGAGTATTTTATATAGTTTTTAGCTCCTAAAAAACGTGCATAAATAGTAAAAGGATATTTATTTGTGGACGGATGTAGTATCTGTTTATTTTATTATTGTGATTTATGAATAAAAACATTTTCGCGGGATATACTGGGTTGTTGTTGTTATTGTTGTATGAATAAAAACATTTAAATTTATTTTTTCTTTTCTAACTATAAATCTCTAATATTACCTACAATTTAGCATTAAAACTAGAGTGGAATAATAATTGTAATATAACGTTCTACGAATCATTCTGTTTATAATGTTAAAGATACATTACGTATCTTTTAATATTTGACTCTTTTTTTTTATGTATGTGATAAGACGGAAATAGACAATCAAATGGGCGAAAACCACTCATATCTCACCCATCTCATCCGCTCACCGAAGGGGTGGGGTACGTGATGGTCCACCCATAGTGCATCGGGTGAAATAAGGGTTTATCCACCTACCACTCGACGTCTCGACCCATTGTCATTCCTACACCGAATGCTGATGGTATTACTAGTGTTAGTTAGGTGATCACATACCTTAACTGACCAAATTAATGCACAACTACACCCAACTTAACTGACCCAGAACTTCCAACATTTGCTTTGCTTAGCTTAGGCAATCAACACATTGCATCCAATTACTGAAAAACAAGAGCTTCTGGCAAAGATCATCCCCTCACCCACCCAATCCTATTTGCAAGTGATAGATAGGTTGAAAGGATAGCAGTTGCGAAATTGAGGTAGTAAAATTGAATCATCAAAAACCTGCATGTAACTCTGAATCAAGGCGGCAATGTAGTTTGACGGATAATCAATGGAAATACTGTGATGGGGCAGTGTAGGATTTCATGTTACAAAAATAGGTTGCTGCGGCAACTTCTCTCTATCTCGTATTGTAATCCACCAATTCAACAATGGCAAAACCGTTTTAATGGGAAAATAATGACAGTAGTGAAAGAACTACAGGTCCGAAAAGAACTGGAGGGCGGTAGTGAAAGAATGACAGTAGAAAGAAATAGTAAAAGGCCAATATTACTTCCTGTGATGAGCATAGTATCAGTGAGAATAGCCCCTTCTGAACTCTTTCGTATCAGCAGTGATTGGGTATCCGTGGGCATAAACTCCAAAATCATTCAGGCAAGATTTTCTATACATCTATAGCGAAGCAAGAAGGATAAAAATGTTCTTTTTTGATTTTATATTATTCAAAGTTTCTGTAGCCTGAACCCGGTTTCTCGAACAAAATCACACTCTGGGATGAGTTACCTGCACGGAAGCATTGGATGCAAGAATGCATTAGTTATTCATAGCATCATTAATTATTCTAATCATTTTAGTTTTCCAGGTCAAAGATAGATCATCTAATCATAATGGAACTATTTTCATTGAAACCGTGTGGAAATTCAGGTGAACTTTAATTTTGAAAGGTGTATTAACTATCAATTCTCACAAACACTAGCACAAAGTACAGGACTAACAAATTAACAAAAAGTGCAGATTGGTGAGCATCTAACATATTTATAAAAACAAAATCAACTTCTGCCATTTCCCAAGCTGGACAAAAAACTGAATTTGTTAAACCCAAATGAATCATCTCTTCAAGTCAAATCCTCTACTGCTAAGCCCAAAAACAACTATCGGAACCTTTTTTTTATTAATAGCTTTACATTTTCTGTCAGTTTATTGCTTTTACATTTGCAAAGGGTAAAATCTACACTCACATATTTGCATATTTTCAATAAGAGGAACACATGCATGGTTTGGGAACTGCACTAGTTTATATCGAGCCAATATCCCAGAATAAGTGAATCCAATAGTATTAAATAAGGGTCATCTCACAGTGCAGATTTACTTAGAAATTTTCGATTTTCGATATCACCAAGTAACAGGCTGACAGCAGAGAAGGGACCCATTAAGTAAATCACTAAAACTAGAAGGGTAAACTCGCAATCAAACAGATTGACAAAATATGCGATATGGGGTTATCGTCAAACAGTCAAATAAAATTACACTGCAGATGAACAGTGGACAGAACAAACAGTAGAAGGTATACAAGTTACCTTTATCTGGGGAGAAGTGGTTGTCTATCATCAGGTACATGATGAGTAGTCTGGCAATGGAAATTTAGAACAAAAGTAGTCAGCCAAAAGTCAGAACCATTAACCACATTCAGTCAACAAGTTGATACTAGAAATTAGTGGGGGGTTGAAAGATCAAACCTCCTCATTTGCTCCTGCTGCCATATTAAGGAAAGAGCCCTTTGACCTGAAAAATGGTGTTTAAGAAGAGTGGGAATGTAATTATGAAATGCAAGGAATAAATCCATGAAAAAGAGCTAAACAAGATATGCTCAGAAAAAGGAAGGAGTCTAGGAGAGGTATCCATAGGACCATATCATGAAGAGATAAATGACTTCGGTATCAAGAATCAAATGAAAATTTAAGAATGAGAACAATCAGATTACTGAAGAAAGGTAATCTGAAGTTGATACTTGCTCATAATTTGAATAGAATTATGAAGCTCATACCTCATATCATGCTTTGCATCCATCACTTCTATGGCACCGTTATCATTTTCCTCCTTGACTTTAGAAAGAGGTGAAAAGAACTGCAGAAAATGCAGCAGGAAAGTCAGTAGAATAGGGGGGATAAATGAACCTGCTCAAATTAACTTCAGGGCTCTCATTCTTCTATTACCTGATGCATTGAGATGAAAACAATCGATATTCCTAAGATAAAGTTTATTGTTATTGTATGACCAAATAACGCTGCAGATGCTATGCCAGTGAAAATTGTCGCCACAGTTGAGGAATACTTCTTCAAGATTGTATCTGATCACGTTGCCAAATTGAGGAATAAAAATGTAACATAATGGTTACAACAGCAGAACATAAAAAGGGAATGGGAGCTTGTGAAAAATATTTCAACTTTCAGTTGCTAAAAAAAAATGAACACCATGGCTACCTGCATATTTGAAGAAAAAGGAAGATAGGATTCCCTGGGCAGCATTGTTAAATATAAGAAGCATGGTAGCTTTGGAATGCCCTTGGAGAATGTCTAAGCTTTCGGGACCTACACATTAAAAGTATTCTGAGAAAGACCTGAAATTGAATGAAAAACAGATATAAAAAATGCAAAAGCAGTCTAAAATAGCATTTTATGTTACCTTTAAAAACTGCAATTCCCAATATTGCTAAAAAGTTGAATATCGCACCATATCCATACAAGAACAGGTTCTGCCAGGTCAATTACAGCAGTGTCAGACAGTACAACTAGCACTCATGCACGGTTTATATTCACTTTTTTCTAAACTTGCTTCGAGGAAGTAGTAGCAAATGGCACAGTGCAATTACAAAAACTAGCTTTACACAAAACATGCTTCATATACATTAAAACCAACCAATTTGATAATTAAAGCTCCAGAAAATAATTACTTGGAGGTATATGCTTGTGTCATATTGACTCTTCAAAGCATACTCGTTGAATACAGATGCCATTGATGGTATAGTTACCTGAGATTTTAACTCAGAAGTAAGCTTCAACACATAAGATTATCAACAAGATGAAAATGTGACAAAATAACTTCTTGTGTTAAGAAAACACGTAACCATTTTTACAAGCAACTTACAAAAATCAACGTATAAGTGTATGCTCCAGCTGCAAGAGGGATTGCTGTAGCAGCTATACCCTCCGGCATAGAACGCATTTGATTAACAGTGATCCCTATGAGCAAAAGAGCAAGAGCTTCCCACTGTGACAAGGATAAAATTTCAAATTTTAGAAAGCAATGGTGGGTAATTTTATGGACAGATACTACATAGGCAGATTAAGTTCCAGTAAACAAAAGAACTCACCTGAATGACAGAAAATCGACGTTTCATAATAATCTTCAACAGAATTGCAATCACCAAGACCTGAATGTTCAAGATCAAACACCCTCAACTATTGTTCAAGGTTCAAAAGCTCAGGAAATTCAACCATTATTATCTTCCATACAAACTCCCACAACAACCCCAAGGATTCATGAAAAAAAAATACTTATTACTATTTTTGTTGTTATTGAGGGGGAGTAATAACCTGAAACCGGTTTGTGTGATTTTCTTAACAAGTAAGAGAAGACAATTAGTATCTAAATAATTTCTAAATAAAAAAAGAATGAATAGTATTGAGCACAAACAAACGCAATCGTGAGCATGCACATAGCCCTGGTATTACCTTCAGGTTGCTTAACATCTTGACTGTGGCAGGATTGAAGTACAGCTGAAAAAAAAATGAAACAAAAAGTCTCTTTTAAACAAAAGCAAATATCTGAAATAGGGATAACGATAAGTTAAGTAACAATCTATTTCTCTTCCTCTACACCAAGCATGCAAGTGCTGAAATAACAATTTATTTCTGTTCCTCTACACCAAGCATGCAAGTGCTGATAACACATCTATGTTGCTGATAATAAAGTATTAGGCCATTCCAATCACTTTCCAAAAAAAAGGCATTCCATACACAAGGAACTTCAAATAGAGCAGAAACTAGAGGCCCAAGAAACATACCTGCATAATGAACTTCAGATAATTGTTTATTGCATACAGAAAGGCAGGAACTGCAAGCAGCACATTGCTCCGTGCAGCCTGCATGAAATTAAAGCATGCATTAAGACCAGAAAGAGTAGACGGAAAAACAGTGAGGAACATTGATGATACAAGAACAATCAAGCAATTTCATATTAAGCCGTAACCGATAGCACCAGGGACGAAGCATGTGAAGCTTCGAGAAGGAGCATTAGAGAAATTGAGCCATCAACAACAAAAACTATCTGAAGGTCTGTTATTCACACTGCATAGGGGTAGATGGATAGCTTTGTTAGGTCTGTGAGGGCTGTTGTAGGACTCAGCCATTTTTGGTGGGCATACGGCATTTTTGGAGTTCCTTGGATTTTGGGTGATCACCCATTTTTGTAGGCTTCAGTCTTCCTGACTATACTTTTGCATAGTCAAGTTTGCTTCCTTTTATATAATTTACCAGTTGCATACATAAGCAAGCCCAACCATGCAAATAACTTGTAAAATTAAACTGATTTGAAAAGATAATCTGGCGTAACATCATAGACACATACAGGCACAAAAGAATTGTAGGCTAAAATTTCTCTAATAATAACTCAGCAATGTGCATCTATCTCTTGCAATATTTGCAAAACATGGACTATTATGTCAAAGTTTATCCGGTAATCCAAATGCTAATTGCTCTTTTTCTGGAGGAATTTATAAAGGAAGAGAGTTACTTGGAGACATTTTATATTTTGAAGAAGCCGCAGGCTCAGCAGCCAAAGCCAAACATTCCAAAAAAATCTTTGAATGGCTTAGATATATTTCCTAGTGTTATATTCAGGATCTCAGCAGGCTCAGCTGATGATCTTGGTAGAGAGGCTTATAAAAAATAAAAATAAAAAGATAAGCATTTGATCACTTTTCTATTTTGTTCGAGAGAAGTCTCCTTTGCAATCAACTTTTCTCTTGAATACCTTCCTCAGGCAGTACCTGCATTTCTCTTCCTCTGATCTTTTCTCCCTTCTTTAACAACTTTTCATTTATGATATGATTCAACAGGTCAAAGGAAACATGACTCCGTCCACAAGTGCTGTTTTGGGGTGGACATAAACTTGTTGCAAAACTTATAATCAACAAAATTTTACCTGAACGAACGAGGAGATCGAAAGAAGTGGTTTTTCTCCAACCTTTTGGCGCCTACTCTGCAAGAACAAGTGATAATCAACAAGCTAAACCAAATATGTTATCCCTTTGCATAAAGAAAGCATGAAACCATGAACTCCGTCATCCATAAAACTCGAGCTCGTATTTTAGGGTTCTTTTGGCACGATGTATTGATTGGTTATAATGAGTTTCTCTGTGACGATAAATTACTTATTTGTGCTGTCAAGGAGATGATAAGTAGGAGCCTGATAATTAAGCTCCTCACTACAAAAGGAACCTAAGTTGTCAATGTTTTCAATGGTAGAATCAGTTAGCAAGTTCATCAAATAATTCCAATTATAAAATAAAATAAGTTAGTTAATTCAGGGCATGGCCCTCTGATGAGATTGATGTTGTTCCAGCAACCATTATCTGACAATAGCTAGATAGGCAAGAGCTGTGCCTCAGAAATAAAACCCACTCCAGACCAAAGAACTACAGTTTTAACAATAAGAACCAAAAATCCAATGAAGTCAGAAACAGAACTTATAAGTTACACGATCAATAATTTGCAATTCTTACTACACTTCCATATCACTAAACCTTCATAGAACCAGCACAAAACATAGGTAACATTTTCAGTTTGCGAAATTGCATGCATCAAAAGTTCTAAACCACGAACATGAGATGAGACATGAGCTAGTGATTTAAGCTCAGCACATGCTTGATAAGCAGCTAGTGATTATGTTATGGTATCTACGTAGGTTCATAATCTCTCTAAGTACACAACAATTCTCAACTTCGAATGGATAATAGTCCGTTGTTCTCATTCTCTATCAACCCTTACTTCCCTTCTCACCTATCTTGAACTCTCCATTTCCCTATCCAGCCCTAGGCCATTCAGCCATGAACATATCATCCCAATCCACACAAAAGATTATAATGACGCACACTGACAGAAAGCTAGTAAAACACCAAATCAAGTTGCATTATCTGATATACAAATATAACCAAGCCACGCGTGCTCGTTTTGGCGATTAGAGATAGCAGTATTTTTTTTGGCCCAGGAATTTTAGGATTCCATAAAATATTCCATAGTTAGGAAATTAGGACAAAAAATAAAACCATACATAAAGAATTAGTCATGAGAACTAACACAAATAAAAAAAATCTAGGGAACAAAGACATAACATCAACAAAATCTTGGTGCAAAATAAACCTCTCACTCTGAGTTCCAAGTTAGAGCACTAAAATGTAGTAGCCAAAATTACTTATTGTTAATTTCACAGAAAAATATTTACATTCTACACAACATGCCTAGCACAATGTCATAACAAATTACCTAGCAGAGAGTTTTTCCACTTACAGAACTTGTGTTCATATCATATCATCAAGACACTCACATAATGACTAAAAAACTCGAGAAATGGTCAACTTTACCTGGATGATGAGCATAACAATTGCAAAGAGAACTTTTGCAAGCTCTGTCAAGAAGTTAACACTAACTGGGCTAAATTTGAACTTCCCATCCACCTTGGACATGTAAACCAAAATAGGCTGACAGGATAAACAAATTACTTTAGTGCAATGCAAACCTATAATGCAGCAGTGAAGCACAATGAAACAACTACATAAATAAATTGATGGCAACCCAAATCCCGTGCATATATCTAGCAAATGGCATCAATCACCTGTAAACCAACAAGCATGCAATCGCCAACAACCAAAAGAACATTCAGTGCACGTTGTTTTGATGACACCTTGATGCGATGACTGTCATAAGCCCTTGCGATGGATTTGCTAGATGGAGAGTGTAACTTTGAATGACAAACACTGCACTCTACCACTCCGTTCTTCATATTCACCCTTCTAATCTATCTCCAACCCCAGGGAAAAGGGAACTTCTAGCAAAAGTCAAACGATTAAAAAGTGTTAACAGTAGTATAATTGAGTTGAAAACTTGAAAGACATCGATAAAGTACGTCTCTGCAGTCATCAATGAAAAGATATTCATGAAGATAACAAATGTTCAACCAATTCAAATAAAAATAACATAACAAAAATTCAAACTTCAAGTTCAACCTCTCTGTTGAACAATTGAAGCCCTATATTATATGATCCAATCATAATTTTAAACACGGGGGACAGAGAAACAAAACAACTCAACCAGAACAGACCAGCACAATTTCAACCTCAGAAAAGAACCAGTTTTAGTGCACCAGAGATCCATCTAGACCTAGATCGCATTCAAAACCAGGATCATCCAATGCACCGACTAAGAAATCCCGAGAATTGCCGCCCAAAAATACCGGATCAAAAACACCGACAAAATCCAGATCTCGATTGATAAAGCTAACATCAAAACCCCAACGAACTGTGAAAAAACTCACCAGCACTTAGATCAGATGCTCCTCGGAGCTTGTATTCGCTGAGAGGCACCGAAAAATCCCGCCGTCGGATGCGGAATTTCCGGCAAGATCCACGCTTGAAGAGCCGGAAAATGGATCCTGGCCTTGATCCGAAAGGAATCGGATCGAAGACTGACAAATCTAGGGTTAGGGTTAACAGGAAGATTTCGATTTCAATTTCAATTGGTGAGAGTTCAATTGAAATTGAAAGTAGAGAAAGGAGAAGGGCTTGAGCTCTCCCTTTCCCAGAATCTGAGAGGTGCGAGGAATATGCAGAGAGAAGATGGGAGAGTTCCACTCCGTAATCTGTATTTTTGAACTTACAAGTTTCCCTTTTTGTTACGTTTGCGTTTTTATTAAAATTTACGTTTAGGTTCATAATTAAAATTTAAAAACTTACTATTAACAAAAAAAAAAAAAAAAATCCTCCGTATTTAGACTTGTAAGATCAATTTGAAATTCATGCATTAGTTGATAACAATTAATTTCATTTCCCTAATTTTGTTTGCATTTGATCAATTATATAAAAAGAAACAATTTAGGTATGTAATCAGAAAATTTTACAATGCAATCAATGGGAGGAAAATGACAGTACAACTCCAAAGGGTTTGCAGTCGACGATGTGTTCATATATAACGTGTACTGTGATCAAAAATAGGTTGCACCGACGTTTTCAGGTCACGTTATTTATGCGTTTTTTTTAACCAAAAAACTGTTTTTTTGGTTCAAAAATATATAATAAATACTTGAATATTTGGGCTGTCCACTTTAACCAGTTCTTTGAGTGTTTAATGAACCATCTCTTCAAGTGTATTGAACAGACAATTTAACATATTTGTAGTTTAACATGGAGCAAAGTTTATTAAAATGTTAGACTAACAAGATAAATTCAGGTAAAGTGCATATAATTTTTGTCTTCGGTTAGAAATAAATTACAAATTTGCTCGAGATCAAAATCATCATCATCGGTCCAACCTTCGATAACTATATATCTCATCTGTAAACTGATTCCAATGCCCGGAAAGGATGTCCAACGACTTTCTCGGAATCGAAAGCAACAACGTTAGAAAGAGGTTTTAACTTATTATTAAAGTCCAACGACTTCATTTCATCGTAAAATCAATTGATAATAGAAAGAGTACTATGTAAAGACATGTATCTCTGTTTGTCAAAGCATTCGCCAACCAACGATCAAACTCAAGGGCCCAAGTAGGGGTTGAGTCAATGAATCGTCAGTCGTAGCATCAGCTGAAGCGCAAGTTGTGGGTAGCGTTCCAAGGGCCAAGGATGAGGACCCCTTCTTGAGCGGAGCCAGGGCCCTTCCTATGTTGAAGTGATTAATCGCGTCATGGATATCTCTCCAACGAGGATTGCCTTCGGCCTCTGACGAAACACCTCATCTGCCCATGACATGAGGAACTCTCGGGTGGCGTTGGACTCATCGATGGCCATCCTCCGTTGGCCATGGGAGATGAAGAACGTCTCCTTTGATGCCCTCAATCTATCTATAAGACTATATCAATGTATGCTCTCAAGGGATTAAACTCTTTAGAAAATGAGACATGGCCCTAACAAAGATATACACATATTTATATACAACTAGTGTCAGGAAATAGATTATGTTGAAAGGATGGTTTCGAGTGACCTAAAATGTGTTAGAAATTTTATTAGCTATCTCACTCGAGAACAACAATATGTCGGTAAACAAGCATAGATTATAAAAAAAAATGCAGAAACGAGAGATAGTGAATAAAGACGCAACGAAAATAAACTACATACTAAATGATACGACTCTGGGAGCTGGTACAAGCTAACCCTCATACGCATGAATAGCGCTCCTCCAATGTGCTCTATCCTTCGTCATATTTTCACTAAGGGCTTGTTTGGTTGAATACGGGAAGTACAATTCCCCGAAACTTACTTCCCATGAATTGAATTCCCGTGAAATGCATTTCCCATGAATTAAAAAAAGTTGTTTGGTTGAATTTTGGTTTTTAATAATAGAAAGAGGAAAATAAATAATCCATTTAAAAAAAGGTGGAAGTTAAACTTACCTAGTCCCCTAAGTAAGTGAACTTCCTACGATTTGTAGGAATTAAAATTCCTGAAAAGTTGAATTCCTGTATCATTCTGTCAACCAAACACAAAAATATATCTTACTTCCTGAGTTTTTTAACTTCCTGTGTTTTCAACTGACTAACCAAACGAGAACTAAGATCCAGCCTGGCTAGATGTTGTCTAACCATCTCCTTCCAATTCTTTGCGTATCAAAATAATTATAGAGGATCTATATTTTCCAAATTAAGTACTCCGTATAGTTTTAGATTAGCAAATACAGTAGTACGGAGTAATATTTTACGGGTTCTAAATCTCTAATCATATTTAATGAGATTCGACAACCTGTTAGCATGGCAAAATTAATTGTAGAAGAAGGGTCAACGTCACCTACGGACATCCCAAATTGCTTTCAAAGTAGAGAGTACTTGGGTACAATAAATAGTTTTTTTTTTACAATAAGTTTGGGAGAGTAAAAAAACAATGCAAGGAAATAACTAGTCACACCAACACAATAATGTAATATACAACACAGTACAACTTATTGGCAGCCTTGAAGAATGAAGGCCAAATGATATCTCTCCAACTTCAAGGAACATAAACACATAATTTTGTAGATTTAAAAAAAAAAAAAAAAGGTTTATCATTGCCTCAGGCCCTCAGAACACTTCAAATGACAGCTCTATGACTTGAGCTCACAAATTCAAACATGTTCTTGGTCAGCAATGAACTACTGGCGCAATGTACATGGTCTGAATCAATGTTGTGGAAGGAACAAGATTAGCTACTCAAGGAAATCGTCGAATTAATCTAGAGTATAGTAATTGTAAAACAAGGACATGATTTGTTGCTCAAATTGTAGCAGAAAATGCTATTCATAAAGTAGCAGCAGATCAGGGTATGCAACAGCTTATTTGGACATGTATATGGACTCTTCAAGATGGATCATCAACATCCTGTTCTAAGCCAGCGGACATTTCGCCATCTAAACCACAAGCAAGCAAACGATAACAGCCTTCTTTAGAAGTTATCTGAATAAGAAGGCACAGACGAACACAAGCAAGAGGTGTAATTCAGAATAATAAGGAAAGTGCATACTTGCTCTTGAAGAATGAAGGCCAATATTGGTGTCGAATGCAACTATATATTCAACATCAGGCATAGAGCAAGCTTCTTCTTCTGCAATCTTGGTATCATAAAAATTTGACTTTTAAAAGATCTGAAAAGATCAAGAGAAAAAGGACGATGCAATTTTCGAGTTTCAAGTTCAAATTTTCCGGGTTAGAACCAGGTATTTTCAGCCAATTAGCATTTAGCCTTTTTTGGTCCACACAGATCCATGTGTGTTGACTTGTTGCCCTTGTTAGTATTATCTATGGAATCTATGCTTTCATGTTACAGATTCACAAAAAAAAAAAGGAATCTGAGAAAAGGGTCAGTAGATTTACCATTCAACAGGTTCTCTCCGAATAAAAAAAGCTCTCAAACAACAGCACAATAGAATTCGAGAAAATGTCCAGCAGAACAATGATATAGTCTCAGTCTCATACCTTATGATTATGTGATGTCATTCACCAATAGTCATTGCACGAACATTTACCATCTGTCATGTGGTGAAACCTTTTGGCATCTCGCATGATAAGTGTTCTTCCAACTAGTTTTGACACGATCTTCAATGCATTGTGGCAATCAACACAAACCCGTAAATTCTTGATAATCCGAATAGGAGAACGAGCTGAACTGGTGATGAGGGCATAGGCCGTAGCAAGCCTTTCACTGTGAGCCATCAATGCTTCCTCTTTGCCTTCTTGGTCGATGTCGTGGAGAACGAATCTGCAGTCTGGCACATAACCAGCTTCCTTCATCTGCTCTTTCATTCGTCTTAACAACGCATATATCTTGTCATTTTCGGGGTGAGATCTATCTCCTGCCCTATATTCATGGATCTTGCTTCTTGATTGCAAGGAGGTTTGAGCGGATTTTTTCTTTTCTTTCTCCTTTGATAGATCAGAAGCTTTAACTGGTACCAACCCAGCCTTCAACTCCTCCATTGGGCGACATGGATCCAACTGCTCCACAATATCAGCACAACGGTCCCCAAGCTCCGAGTTCCCATGAACCCTAGATAGATTCATCAAGGTTTCCCAAACATCAACACTTGGTTCAACCGGCATCCCTTCAATGAACTCCAAAGCTTCATTCAAATGACCCGAAGTGCCCAACATGTTGACTATGCTCACATAATGCCTCATGGTCGGAACAATGTCATATACCTTGCTCATCGATTCAAAATGTAGCATCCCTTCAATGACATCACCAGTATCAGCACAAGCATCAAAAACTCCTACAAATATTCGACCATCTGGACTCAGTCCTGCTTCCTTGAAGCGAGTAAACATATCAATGGCTTCTTCTCCAAGACCATTTTGTGCATACCCACAGATCATAGCATCCCAGCTTGTCAAATTACGCTCCAACATCTTACTAAAAACAGCATCCGCATCGCCCATTGACCCACACCTCACATACATCTGCAAAATCTTGTTGTAAGTGCTGACTTTAACCGAAGACAACGATTTCACAAGATGCTCATGAATGAACTTTGCTTCTTCTAGAGCTTCTTCATCTTTGCACATCTTCATCAGATCTAAGTACCGTGGTAAATCTACCGAAATCCCTCGCTTCTCCAACAGTCCCAACACCTCCACAGCTTCTTTGATCTTCCCCTCCTTGCAACAAGTACTCAACTCCTCCAGAGTCCCCTGAGGCAAGCTAGCATCAGATGATTCGCATCCTAGTCCGTGGGGAGCCATCATAGCACTCTGATCGTAGTTCGCAGATTGAAACCCATTCGAACCTTGCTCAGGCATTCTCCCCACATCCCCACCATAATAATTGCCATTAATCTGCTGCTGATACCCATAGCTGCTAATAGACTGATGGTCACCAGAAGTTTGCTGAGGCATTGTGCTTCCCACAGGACTATAATAAGGAGCACTTGTGCTGGCCGATACCACATTTTGTTGAATCGAATCATATGAATTTCGGGGCGGTATTCCGGATTGCCAAGAACTACTACCTCCTCCTCCTCCTCCATAAGGCAAATGTCCACTTAAGCCATTCCCTACTCCGACATAACCTCCAGTAGGGATGTGCTGAGATGATTCCTTGTAGTATCCAGTTTGCACAAATTGATTCTGATGATTTACACCTGTGCCAAGAAAACTGTCACCAGAAACCCTAAAACCACCAGACACTTGCTGAGAATCGATAGGAGACTCAGGGTTGCTATGTCCATCTGACGAATTGAAATCCAGCCTCTCCGCAGCAGCCCAAGTGTTTAGACTATTGAGGGATTTCGATGGAAGAAGAAGAGAGTGGTACGGGAAGCTGACCTTGTTCAGAGTGCATAGAGAGTTGATTGCAATGAACGCTGCCTTATTTCTGGCCATTTCTTCGACGCGGGACCTTCCCTCGCTGGGGAAAAACCTAGCTCTGCTTACATGAACGAACCTGCAATAGATTTGATAGGAGTGGGAAGAGGAGCTTTGTTATCTTTTACTGAGCAATATATAACATACATCGAGGAGAGAGAGAGTTTAAAATGAAGAACGACTTACAGAGAACAATCATAGAGAGAGCTAAGGTTGCGGAGAACTGCGACTTAGAGAAAACGTGTGAGAGAGAACAGAAAATCGACAATGGAAGATCGATGGTGGCGGTAGATACGAATCGGAGGAGAAGAGAGGACGAGGGTTTAGGCCCATTTCAAAAACCCCATCAAATTTTGCCTGTTAATTGAAAAACCGAACCAAAACTTTGTCAACCAGATTGGATTACTCCTGGCTTAATGTTTATCAATTTTCAACTAATGGAATTTACATACTTTTTATTGAATTCAATATAATATAAATATAATATAACTATTAGACTTGATTCAAATTTATTTACTAAGTGCTGGACTTATTTCAAAACATTAAATATAACTATTGGTTATAACACATCATATTTAAATAAAATTTCAATGATATTATTATTATTTTTTAAAAAAAATATCTAAATAAATATTTATTATTATTGTTAGATTATTATTATTATTACATAAGATTTTTTTACTCGGTGATTTAAAATATTTATATTTATGCTTTATATTTTACTTAAGATTTTTAAAAAATAATTTTTGTGAGAATTATAAGATACATTTCTTGTAAAAAATTTTATGATTTTGATCTTAACTTTTATTAATACTAGGGTGGCAGACCCGTGCTACGCACGGGCCATTGTTTATATCAAATCTGATTGAATTGAGCCTATAAATAGGTGAAGAAATTCAAGGTGAAGAAATAAAATGTGAGCTTTAAAGTATTTATAATTATAGATGATGGAAAAAACCCACCTGACAATAAAGTAGCTACTAAAGAAATATGAAATTAGCACAAATTATCTTATAGTATACATTTTTGTCAGCATCGATATATATAGAACAAATTATTTAATCCATTGGATATATTTGTAGCATCGCATTTAGTTTGGAGTTCATCCAATTCCATGTTGATTTTCCATAACATGTATTAACAGTCAACACTTGACGTCCTTCCAATCTTCTATGGAGGGTAAAACTTGAGTAAAAATTCACAATATACTTATTAATGCAATATCGATAAAAAAAAAATTGATAAAAAAAATTAGAGTTCAATGAGGAAATCGTATGCATTAAACTCTTGCATATATCAAGAAAATTGTCTTTATTATATATTAGATAGTTGCTCTTTTGGTTTTCTCAAACCTAATTGTTAAAACTGTCTTTTTGTTTACTAAGATATAATTAGGCAAATGACTTGCTTACAAAATTGCGTACATATTCTAGGGTACATATATACACTCCTTGTATGTGTCAAGAGGTTTGAATGATCATTAAACCATCTTCTCCCTCTTTTATTGTTCAGTCTCCCTGAAGAATGAACATATACAATCAATGGAAATGTGCCACCAAATTGGAAAACATGCAGTCTTGTTCTATACTATATACTTTTATCATTTAAACATATAATATAATTTCATGTACATACTTAAACTAAATGTGAGATATATTAGATCTACTTTGTCACAGCCTTGAATGTTAATTGATTTGTTGTATCCTCGATTAATTTAGAATGACTTTAGTGTTGTTATCATGTATACCCAAATCATTTAAATTAAAATCAATCAAATTATTTATTCTCCTTTTCAATTTAATTTCATGCTCCTACAAACCCCAACAGGAAAGCATCATAACATCAAGATAATCAAAAAGTTTTGACATTGGCAAAAGAACCAAGAGGGGTTCATTTGCTGCAAGGGCCAAGCAATCATTTCATTGGTCCAAACAAACCCGAAAACATAGTAGCAATATATAGCATAAAGTTAACCACAAAGCCTGAACATTTCAATAAAAATCATTAGATCAGACCATAAGTAAACCATAAAACTACTTCATATTCATCCTATAACTTATTTCCCTCTCTTCTAGATATGATCAGTGGGCCAAGCCTAATAAGCAACATAAATCACAACACACAACCCAAAGGTAACTATCACATACTCAAATATCAATACCAAATTCAGTACCACATATCACAAATTCCCAATCATTTAGTCCTATAAGCAAATGAGAATGACAATTGAATACAAAAGGGGAAAAAAAGAGAAGTTAAAAACATTAAAAGGAATGAATAGATAATTTATAATTAGTAAGTCTTTTCATTTATCCCATGCCATTTATATTTTTACACAAATAGGTGAAAAGACTTTTGCCCTAAATTGTACGGAGTAACTAAGAAAGAAACCGTTATGGCCTTTGGCCTTTCTAATTCTCATCAAATTTATCTTTAAGAAAATGTGCCATTTTAAACAAATAACGTACTCGAGATTTTTTTTTAAAAGTGTGATTTGAGACAAACGATCATATTCTATTAAGAGAATATAAACAAAAAAAAAATGTTAAACGTCAATTAATTTTGAATGATGAAGCTAAATGGCGTATAAAATCAAATGTGGTAAGTAAAAAACATAAAAAATGAATTTTAGCTTGTTATATACTTTGCTAATCAATTAATATAGCGATGATGTGAATTCCCATATAAAAACATGTGTGGAATATAGACAGACAATAAAAACGGATTATAGTAAACCTACATAAATTGATCTTTTTAGGACTTGAACTTGTGACCAAGTAAAACGTACGTAACAATCTATATTGAGCCAAAGAAATCATTTTTTTTGTGAAAGCAAAGAAATCATTTTTAAATTAAATGGATGAGAAAAAAGAGGTAGATGAATATATAAAGGCAAATGAGCATAAATTATAGATTATGAGGCTCCCAAAAATATAACTCACAAACGGTAGAAATTAAATGGATGAAAAAATAAAAAAGAGATAGATGAAGATATAAAGGCAAATGAGCAAAAATTATGGATTATGGGGCTCCCAAAAATACAACTCACAAAGTGGGGGGTGGGGGGGGGGGGAATAAAAGGAACGTGCAGATGATGAGATTTGAACTTGAGATCATTGAGGTCTCAACAACATTGATAACCACTAAGCTAATATGTCCCGTGAGTAGCACGCCACATATTAGTTTTGATATTTTTATAAAATTATTTAAGAGATTATTTTATGTTATATTGTTCCTTTATCTAAACTATATATGCACACAATCGGTAAATCTTGATTATATATATATATATATATATATATATATATATAATACCTTGATACGGCTCTAAAATATAAGATTAGTATTGTAGTAGTACGTTAATCAAACATATATACATCTCGACAACTATTTTTGTACGTGTTTTACTGTAGCATCTCAAAAAATTCTACATGATTTACTTCAAAAATTGAAAAGAAAAATAAGAAGAAGAGAGAATGTAATGTTTACTAAAATTGGTAAATTTAACCATACTTCTTTGAATTAAACTTTGCCTTGTTTTTTTCCAATGCATGTACCAATCCTGCAAAAATATGAATTGAAGATATATTTACCCAAAATTAAAATAAATTATTATAACTCACCAAAAAAAAAATTCAATTATTATAAGCCTCTAGAATTTTTTTAAAAATTTCTGCAAAACCCAATGCATATGAATTTGAACAGAAATGATAAAATAAAAAAACTCCAAATATTGGAAGTTGAGAGTGGGGGAGGATTAGAAAAATGGGTTGGAGCAATTGAGTAATCTCCCAAATGAAGATTTAAATGCAAATGGTAAGTTGATGGTTAATAATCTTTAAATAAATCTCTTAGTAGTAACTTTTTCCACTCTTATGCCTCTTCGCATCCGTAAAAGTTACTGGTCATGGTTTAATATGATCCTTGATCTCCTTTGGAATTAAGAAAAAACCCAACTAATTAATAATTTTCTATTGTGAGAACAATATGTTATGCAATTATATTCCTCTTTCCGTTACAATTTGTTAGAGAATACTTATCAATTGTTAAATTAACAAAGGAGGAAGATAAAAAAAAAATTACAGAGTAGAAGATAAAGAGTTAAAAATGAGTGTTAATTATATGAGTATATATATTGATCAATTTTGACCGAGCCAATTAAATCTCCACTATTGATTTTACTTATTTTAATTTGGAAAAAAGAATATCAAAATTGTGTATTTGTATTCTTTTGTTTATGTTACAATAATTTTATTTATTTTTAATTTTGCAAAAGGAATATAAAAATTGTATATTTGTATTTTTTTTTGGTTTCCGTTACAATGTGTTGGATAAATAAAACTTAATTGTTGAAATATAAGGGGTTGAAATATAAGGAGTTAGAAGATAAAGAGTTAGAAACGTGTGTTAATTAGCTAGGTATGTATTAATAAACTTTGATTGAGTCAATTAAATCTCTACATTTATTTATTTTTTTAATTTTGATAAAGTAATATAAAAAATGTATGAATTCAAATGTAAAAACTCCACAATTAATTTTATTTAATTCAATTTTGCTAAAGTATCATAAAAAAATGTACGAAGCAAACGTAAAAATGAAGTGATTTTTTAAAATTTTATTTCTAAATGTGTGCTAAGTTTAGGTTTAATTAGATTGGATTTGGACTAAAAATGGCTGTGTTAATTTTATTTCTAAATGAAATATAGAATGCATATCAAGTACCAACGAACTATATTGTTTTTTTTTTAACTTAATTTGCTAATGTATACTATAGATTTTTGACAATTTAATAGGTTTGTATATTCAATTTTGGAAATACTTTAATATAATATATTTTTTTTTTATTAGGTAAGATTTCGGCTGCGACTCATACGAGTCGCTAACCGAGTGCATCCTTTCGGATGAGGTCAATAAGACCTTTGTCAGAGATCAAGGTACGATCACTAAAATGACGGCTGAGGTGTGCAACCTTGTCAGCCACGCAGTTCCCGCTTCTTAGAACATGTGAGAATGTTACCACATTAATCTTTAAGAGAAGCGTTTTAATATCTGATAATAGCAGCTCCACCTCCCACGGGCATTTAGAGCTTTGTTTGAAGTGATTTATAATGAGCAGCGAGTCACCTTCAACAATGATATTTTGAATTCCTAGATTGGTTGCTTCTAAAATTCCATCTCTAAGGGCTAAAGCTTCAGCTTGAATTGGATTTTGCTTCCCTACTTTCCGCCCTCCAATATGAATAGGATTACCCTTCCAGTCTCGAATGATGAAACCAACCGAGCTATCGCCGTTGGTTAAGGAAGACCCATCAAAGTTTAGTTTATATTTCCCAAATGGGGGTGATTTCCATTTAGATACTTTTCGACACTGAGTACCCGTTGTGTTTCCCATACTTGTATCAGATCGGAATATGGTCAACTCCTGTGTACTGGCTGGCGTATTAGCCCTAAACCAATTAGCTTTATGCATTCTTATAGCTCGATTGAAGCCTTCAATAGTAGGCAGCTTCTCGTTGTTGAAGATAAATTTATTTCTGACGTTCCATGCGGTCCACCAGCTGAATGCCAGTTCAGTTTTTTCTTTGTTGGATAAAATACTCCCTAAATAGGCCATAGCTTGTCTGCAGTCACGATTTAGTGATATACATTGTGTGATATGTGTCTTCTGTTGGGCCTTCATTTTATGGAAGAACGTACTGTATTTGCATTCAAATAAGAGGTGAGCATTATCTTCCTCATGGTGGTTGCATATTGCGCAGTAAGGAGGGACAGCGATACCTCTTCTAGAAAGACGTGATGCAGTAGGTAAACCATTCTGGCTTATTTTCCACAAGAAGTTTTTAACCTTCGGAGGGACATTGACCTTCCATATCCATGCATTATCATCAACGGGCTCTCTTGTTGAACTAGTTGTTAATTTATAGGCACTAGATGTAGTAAACCACCCCTTTTTGTCCGGCCACCAATATAGGCGGTCGTCCATGGGATTGACAGGAAGAGCAATATCTGAGATTTGGGTAGCAATATTAGGTGGGAGAACTGACTTTAGTTTCCCAATATCCCAACTATTATTATGTATATAGTTACTGACCTTTTCTCTGACGTTGATGTTATCTGGGCAAAGGCATTCTTGTAACAGGCCACCCTGTTTTATCCAATTGTCTTTCCAAAAGTTTATTGTTTCACCATTACCCACCATCCAGGTGAGGCCATCCTTAAATAGTGGAATAAGATTTCTCAATTTTGACCATTGCCATGAGACATTACCTCTTTTGCACTCATAATCAAGAATGTTAGTTTCTCGCAAATATTTATGCTTGATGATCTGCACCCATGCGTTGCATGGTTCCGCCAAGATTTTCCACAAAAGTTTTAATTGAAGAGCATCATTCATATGTTTAGATTTTCGAATACCCAGTCCTCCGAAGTTCTTGTGTTTGCAAATTCTGTCCCAGCTAATAAGTGGTTTGTAGGTTAGGTCCTTATTCCAGAAAAAAGATCTATTAATTTGGTCCAGCCTATTGTGCACATGGGTTGGTAGCATGAAGTTCTGCATTGAATATAGTGGTTTTGATGATAAGTTCGTTGCTATAAGGGTAGCTCGCCCTTGTTGAGAGAGGGAGCTCGCTCTCCATTTCGTGAGTTGATTGGCGGAGTTGATGATTATATCCTCAAATGTGGATTTATTGACCCTACCTCTGATTACGGGACAACCCAAGTATTTTTCTAAGTTAATTTCCTTTGAAATATTTAGGCAACTTTCATTTTGGTTAATTCTAGATCTTGGGATTCCTGGTGATACATGAAAAGCTCACTTATGGTAATTAACTTTCTGACCAGAAATACTACAAAACTTATCTATAATGGATTTTGTCCTGTGACATGCGTCCAAGTTTCCTTTGGTGAAGATGATGATATCATCAGCAAAGGCGAGAAACGGGATACATGGGCCACCCCTGCCGAACGGGAACCCAATTAGCTTATCTCCAGCGTAGGATTCTTGTGCTAGTTTCCTTGCCAAAACTTCCGCACCAAGGATGAATAGAAATGGGGATAGAGGATCACCCTGTCTAAGCCCCCTCGAGGGTTTAAACACTTCAGTAGGGCCATTGTTTACCAAGACTGAGAACGAAACTGTAGTTACACATTCCATAATAAGTGCTATAAATTTGTGATGGAATCCGAATTTCTGTAATACCGCCTCTGTGAATCTCCAGTCAACACGATCGTATGCCTTCTCCATATCTAGTTTTATTGCTAACCAGCCGTCAGTTCCCTTACGACTTTTGAAAGAGTGGAATATCTCGTGTGCAATAAGTACGTTATCTTGGATAGCTCTGTCAGACACAAAAGCTCCTTGTAGGGGGTGTATGAGTTTGTGCATAACATTCTTTAGCCTGTTTGTTAGAATTTTGGATATAATTTTGTAAATTGTCGAGCACAAGCTAATAGGCCTGTAGTCCGTAGTTTTGTTTGGATTATCACATTTGGGTAAGAGAGTAATGAACGTATGATTTATTTGTCGTAAAATTTTACCCGTATGGAAGAACGCTTTAACAGCGCGTGTCATATCTGGTCCGACAATATCCCAATAAGTTTTGTAGAATTCTGCCGTCATGCCATCTGGTCCAGGTGACTTGTTGGAACCAAGAGAAAACACCACATCCTTGATCTCTTTATTACATGGCATAGCAATTAGCCGATCATTTTCATCTTGAGAGATCATAGTATTGATTAGATCAAGAAATTCCGGTGAACTATCCACGTTTGTAGGTGATCCAGTGAATCGACGCTCGAAATCTCGCCTGATTTCAGTGCGAATATTATTTTCTCCTGTTATGAGGGTGCCTTCGCTGGTGATAATATTTTTGATGACTTTGCGGTTTCTCCTACCGGTTGCTATACGGTGGAAATATGTTGTATTAGTATCAGCTAATTGTAAATGTTTATCTTTGGCTCGTTGGCTCCAGAATGTTTTTTGATATAATAACAGTTTTTCTTTTTTAGTTATGAGTTGCCTTTCCTTGGCTACAATATTTCTTGGCCGGGCGTGTTGATCCATAGATTGAGTTGCGATGAGAGATTGCTCTACATCCGCAAGTTGCCTAAAAATATTTCCGAAAGTGTGCTTATTCCATATCTTCGCTTTCTGTTTGAGCATTTTTGTCTTAAAAAGAATCTTATACATAATTGACCCATCACAAGATGCACGCCATGATTGTGTTACTATATTTCTGAAGTCTTTCCTTTGGGTCCAAATATTCTCAAATTTAAACGGTGGAGGTTTAAAGAGATTTGAATTATTGAGAGAAATGAAAATAGGACAATGATCAGATATCGAGAAAGCACCGTTAATCGTTTGTAAGTCCTGGTAAGTTTCTAAAAACTGTTGTTGGACAAGTACACGGTCAAGTTTTTCCAAGATATTATCTTCCCCATCAACTTTCTTTCGCCAAGTGAAATTGTTGCCGGTAGTGGGTAGGTCAATAAGGGAACACTCATCCATAAACTTCGTCAGTCGTAGAAATCTACCAATGGAGCTTTCTGCCCCACCCGATTTCTCAGTACTAGATCTAATCTCATTTAGGTCTCCAATAACCATACAAGGTAATGTTTCGTTGAGAATAATATTTTGTAGAGTTTCCCAGAAAATGGCTTTATCACCACTATAAGGTGGACCATACACTATCAGAATAAGACAAGAGAACCCCTTCAGAAGATCACTGTATTTTAATCCAATGATACGTGGAAGATGAATTTCGACCGAAATGGATTCATTAGTGAAGCTATTTTCATTCCACAAAACACCTAGTCCACCCGCACGACCAGTACCTGGGGACCAAACTGCATTTGTGAAGCCGACATTTAGCCAACAATTCTCGTCTGGTATTTTATCAGTTTTTGCTTCTGGAATCGCCATGATTTGAACATGATTATTTATTCGCATGGATTTAATTTCTGTCCAGAACACGTTGCTTCCGATGCCTCTTGAATTCCAAAAGGAAATCTTCATAATTCAACGATTTCGGATACATGGTCAAGAGGGTTGATAAGACCATGTATCAAAAGTGGTCTGCGCTTGACAAAAATAACCCAATGGATTGCAACTCTAGTGCTCATAACCAGTAATACGTTCTTTGACTGTTGGAATTGGGTTTTATCAGTATTTTTTCCACGAGTACAATTACGACAACCGTGCCTTGCCATCCTAATATAGGTGATGCTAAGATTAATTTTTTCCATGAGCCATATATTAATCCATGGAGATAACACCGTAGTTGAATGCAACTGTTTTAATTTACCTAAGCAAGTAGTCCACTGCAATCCAAAGGCCACTACCTGCTTAATGTAGCTTTTAATTAACAAGTCCACAAGTGACTTTGTATACCCAAGCTGCCAAAGCTTCATATGAGATAACCACATTTGCACTATGACATCGTCAAAGAAGACCAAACATATGTACACCTGGATCCTCCATATGGTCACACAGTAGTATGACCTATCATAGTAATTAGTCCCTAAGAATTGATCGGCATAGTGTTTAAGCCCCCAAACAAGAGCGTTTAGCCGCTTAACCCATATTTCCCAACCGTTAGCTAAAGATGATTTCACCCAATAGACCATCCCAATACATCCCAATTTATCTGTCACAGTAACCCAGTAAACCACAATAAAAAAACGAGTGATCGAAAGGAGACAATGCATCAAGTTCACCATATAGATATAAGGCATAACAGATTTCATAGTCTTGTAATTCACATAGACAGTGATCCAAATATAGCCCCGAGTTACATCCAAGGTGAAACATGCCTGATCTAGCAAGGCCCTATATACAAACAGACATTCAAAATGGATCAGGACACAATAAGCATACCACCAGCCCTATATAATTTGTTTTAGATATATTGTGTATGATTCTAATTCATTTTCAATTTTTATATATAAATATATTATTATGATTTTATTAGCATTGATTTGTTCACATGGATGGTGCATCTTCTACTTCATTTTCATTCCATTTCTTAATAGAGATTGGATTCAGAGGTTTGTTTTTCACAAAACAATAGGGATGATGTCCATATATCATTGAGAATGGGAGGATCAATGGGTATTTATATATACTACGTACGTACAAATACAAAAGGTTATAAATATTAAAATTAACGTGATTAAAAAGAATAAGAATTAGCAATGTCACGCTATCCACTCTAATAACACACATAAACGAAATAAGAATTAGTAAAGTCATCAAATGAAGATTCAAATGAAATAACAATGTAATTGAATTTCACATGGGATCATTTATATACATAATGTAAAGTCTTTTTTCAGTCAATTTTTATTCTTATCATCATATGCTTTGCTGTCAAATTCATTTAATTAATCAAGCAATATGTTGTTGCGTTTATGTGTGTATTCCGTATAACTGTAACTTGTAAGAAGCATACATTTGAACGGAATTTGCAAGGTGGAAGGTCGGCCACATCAATTGAAGGCCTGTAACACAACATTTAATTAGAAAAGTCATGTTAGGCCCTAAAAATAAAATTCAAACAATATGCACACACCAATCAAACACAATAGTACAATACTATACATATCAATCTCTTTAATAAAAGAAGCCAAAAAGTCATAAACTTTTAAATAAAAGGAATATATATTGAGTATGGGTAGAAAACGAAGCCGCCTTTTCGCAGTACGATTGAAGGAAGTTGACAGCCTCCGGGCCGAGGAGTAACCAAGAGCACCGACCATAGCAGGTCGCGCGTCGATGGTAGCAATGGCAAGGCAGCATTGTTTGTCAATCTCAGCTTGGCCATTGAGGAGGAAGCTGATGACCTCATTCGAGCATGACCTTATGTTTGCAAGGACGGTCCAGCATTCAGACTCTCCACCGCCGTCGTTTTAAAGCCTTGTCGTCGCTGAGAAGTCGCCTTTTGCAGCTCAGGCCACACTGCTTGTTGCAAGGAGCACTGCAAAGGCGATTGCCAAAGTGCGAAAGACGGGTGGTAGAGAAGCCATGAGTCAAAGGAGATTGATAGGTGGGGACTGAGGAGATGAGAAGGGTGTGGGGGTTTATATAGAGGCTGGATATGAGTAGATGGGAAGACAACCAAGAGTTAACATAAGAGGGGGGTTACGTTAGGAGTAGGGGTGGTATGTGAGACAAGCTACTCGTGATCGGCTCGTATAAAACTCGGCCCGGGGTCGATCATATTCAAATACGAGCGAGTATGAGCAGAATTTAAAGCTCGCCACAGGCTCGAGCCGAGCTCGAGCTTTATACGAGCCTGCTCGGATAGCTCGCATTAAATGCGAAATTACAAAAATGCCCTTATGTTATTTAACCTCTTTAGGGTTTCTCTTTGCCTTATTTATGGCCCTTATGCAGCTATGCCACCATTCTCATAGGCTCATTCGTCCTCGCCCATTCTCTTCTAGGCAGTCATCCTCTCAAGCCTCACCCTATCGCCTATCGGAGCTCCTCTCGCCGGCGGTTCTTCCTCCAATCTCACACCTCGACACCACCTCCTTTCGAAGCTCAGATCTGTTTCTCGCCCTTCTCAGTCTCGCCCTTCTCGACACCACCGTAAGTTCGCTCAGATCTGTTTTGATTTCTCGATTGGAAGTTCTGTCCCTTCTCGATTGGAAGTTCTGTCTCACCCTTCTTTATTATTGTCTAGCAGACCAATCTCACACCTCGACACCACCTCCTAGCTTGTCGGAAGTCGGAACTGCTGTCTCCAGCCTTCACTCTCCGCTAGAGTCATCGAAACAGGTATATATGAATCCCATCTTCCTTCTTCTCTCCTCTCGTCTTGCTTCTCACTGTTTCCTTCTTCTGATTCAAGCCGTTGCAGCAACGGGTATTTGCTTTTATGATCTGTCAAGCAATGAATTCAACATTGCAATCTGTATGCTCTGTTATCTGATTTGCAATGCAAGTTTGTTATCTGCTGCTTTGTTATCTGATTTGCAATATTGAATATGAATATGAAACTGATGTTTGTTATCTGATTCAAGCCATTGCTTTACGGGTATTTGCAATGCAAGTTTTCTGATCTGTCAACCAATGTTTGTTATCTGCTGCTTTGTTATCTGATTTGCAATATTGAATATGAAACTAATGTTTTTATATACTTAAAATTTTGTAATCTGTATGATTTCTGTATTCTTATTTCTGTATTCTGTATTTTGTAATCTGTATATTGTGATTTCTGTAGCAGCTGTTTTTATATGCTGAAAATTCTATAATCTGTAATCTGTATGATTTCTGTATTCTGATTTCTGTAATATGTATTATGTAATCTGTATATTGTGATTTCTGTAGCAGCTGTTTTTATATGCTGAAAATTCTGTAATCTGTAATCTGTATGATTTCTGTATTTTGATTTATGTATTCTGTATTTTGTAATCTGTATATTGTGATTTCTTTATATTCTGAATTCTGATTTATGTATGCTACTGAATCTATTTGTGTAAATCTGAAACTAAAATTTATATTTCGTTTAGGTAACCCAAATTTTGTCAGGTCGCGAGTACACAACTGAAACTAAAATTTATATTTCGTTCGTGGATCTTGCATCTGGTGTTTCTTTGAAGAGGTTTCAGAGGGTGAAGAGTGTATTTTACTCAGATAGTATGTTGCTTTCGATTTCGAATTACTAATTTTTTTGAATTTGGAATGAATGAATGTAATCTTTGGACGGTGTTCCATCATGAACTTTGGACTGAATCTGTAATCTGTATGACTGTAATACTCTTTGGATTGTGTTTGTACTCATCTAGTGTGTATAGCACTATACCGAAGGTATTTTTCATCTTCAGATTTGTATGTTGCACGAGCTTAAAACGAGCTCAATTCGAGCTTCCAATAAAAATGAGCTTCAAACGAGTTTGTATGATCACGAGCTCAAATCGAGTTCGAACGAGCTCACGAGCTCGAGCTTGGCTCGAACAAAAATGAGCTAAACGAGCTCGAGCTCGAGCTCCTTACACAGCTCGCGAGCTGAATACAAACAAGGTTTTAAGCTCGTAAAAAAACCAGGCTCGGCTCGAGCTCGGCTCGATAAAAAACGAGCCGAACATGAGCACCTTGGTACTCGGCTCGTTCGACTCGAATACCACCCCTAGTTAGGATGAAACATTATGATTAGAATTTGATGGGTTCATTATGGTTGATCGGTTTTGAATTTAGAAATTCCCAAGAGTCATTTTGGTTGATTAGGAACTGTTGGCATTTAATAGCCCTTATTGTTGATCGGTTTTGAATTTAGAAATTTCCAAGAGTCATTTTGGTTGATTAGGAACTGTTGGCATTTAATAGCCCTTTACATACCACATCTCCAATCGGTTTTGAATTTAAAATTTTTCAAGAGTGATTATGGTTGATTGTCATTAAGGACCCTAAGAACACAATTTTTATAGGTTTATAGATAGATAGATAGATAGATATATAGATAGATAGATAGATATAGATTTTATAATATTTTTATTAATATCCATTTATTGATTGAAAATATCCCCGTATCATTTATGGATTTTATTAATATTTCATCAAAATGTTGGGCTTGACTCTTTTGTTCACCATTTATGGATTTTATTAATTGTCATATCCTAAAAGATTTTATGAAAACATATCCTAGTTTTCATAGTAATAAAAATAGTATTTTTTTGAATGATTAATTTCTTACTTTGACCCGACCCGAGAGACCCGAAAAATTTCCGATCCGAACCCGGAAATTTTGACCCGGATTTTTTTTTCGAGTCGAACCCGAAAAACCCGAAATTTTCCGGGTGATCTAGGTTTCGACCCGGTGACCCGATTGACCCGGTAATTTTGACCCGATTGACCCGGTTTATTTATAATTATATATAATTAATTTTTTATATATATAATTAAAATTTATCACAAAATTATCAACTCCTGATTTTTTTAATTTAAAAAAGAAAAAACTGACAAACCCGAAATGACCCGAAACCCGGTCAAACCCGGGTTCGAGTCAACTCGAAAATACCCGAAACCCGTTTTACACGGGACCCGAAGTGACCCGACCCGAATGACCCGTTTGGCAGGTCTACTTATGATATAGTAAAAATTACTGTAGTAATTAATAAGGTGGACACATGAGATGACATGTTGATAAAATAGATTAGTTATATTAGACCCTCGTTAATTGATGTTTAAAAAAGAAGTCAAGTTAGACTACACCAAAATTTGACATATATGCAAAATTAATTAGGACCCGACACATATGATTTTATGTCCCTTATAAGTTATAGGGTAAAACCATCGTCGCAGCTCAAACCTTAAGGCAAAGAGTTGGAAATGGTTACTTATTTCTACCAAATTAACCTCTTTCTTTTTTATTTTTTTTTTAATGCACAATGGCCCACTACGAGGGAATAGCACAAAATGACCCAAAAAATCGGTTTTATTGCAAGGTTTAACCCAATCCGGTTTGAAATTGGGTCAAACCGGATATGGGGGTAAAAGGTTCCCTTGGTAGCAGGTAAGTAAGGAATCCAGATCCTCTCCTTCTATTAGGACACCTAATAATTAAATCCCCACCTTTCAAATAATTCAATGGTCAAGATTTATCCAATTTCTTTGATTTTTTTTTTAAATTCCACCTACAAGCTACAACCCACGTCTTCTTCCCCTTAACCTTTCCGTCAACCAGTGAGGCCAAATTGAAAGCCGAAACTCCCCTGCAGTGTCATCATCTTATTCACAATCCTTTGGATTCGCGTTTACCCCGCCGTTGTTGTCACCCGACGGCACCAGAGAGGACAAATCCCTAGCTTTAGGTTTTGAATCCTCTTCCTAGATCTGCCGATCTGGTCTCCGGTAAGGCGGTGGCGGCAAAGGAGGTAGGGATTGCGGCAGTGGTAGAGGCAGATTCCCATTAGCTACGGTGGAGACCAAGGCGTTGTCGGCTTTGAGGAGAGAGAGCGCCTTAGAGCGACGGCGGAGGAGGCCGCGAAATTCATGAAGGGAGATACGCGGTTGCAGAGTCAGCCATCGGCGGGGAACGTCCGGAACCCGGTGAAGGTTTCCTCTGTAGAGCGAAATCGCTACCATCTTAATGGAATTCAGAAGTGATCATTGGTGTTGGTTGTGTGTACTGCTGCTTCGTCTCTTCAGTTCCTCTCCCGGATTTTTGGGGAAGAAGACGTGGGTTGTGGTGGATTTTTTTTTAAAAAAAAAAACAAAGAGATTGAATAATCTTGGCCATTGGATTATTTGAACGGTGGAGATTTAATTATTAGGTGTCCTAATATAAGGAGAGGATCCGAATTCGTAAGGGAGGGGGGTTTGACCTTCCACTGATCGACACCTAGCAAAAATCACAGAGAGAGAGAGGGGGTGGGGGGGGGGGGGGGAGGAAAAAGCAAGTCCCATATGCAGAGGAGAGAGAGATAAAAGAATAGGATTGAGCGGTGGTAGGAAAATTACCATACCAACCGATTACCAACCGGACATTGGTACCAAGAAGTCGGTAACCGACTGAATCAGTAACCGAAATCTCGGTACCAAGGCTAGTTGGTACGGTACACGGTATGGGCAACCCAAATACCGTGGTACCGTCGGTACCGAATATATATTTATTTATTTATTTTAAAAATTAAATATTGTGTAGGGCTGTAGAATACATTCGATACCGTCGGTACCGTGGTACCGAATATATATTTATTTTTAAAAAAAAATTAAATATCGGTACCATCGGTACCGATGGTACCACAGTGTATAAAACGGAAATTTAGGCATAAAAATAATGTCTTCGGTTACCACGGTACCGACATTCTGTAACCGATAGTTTCGGTACCAATAGTTTCGGTACCGAAACTAGTCGGTTGGTACGTGGTACAGAAAATCTCATACCGAGTGGTATCGGTACGGTACATGGTAATCGAAAATTTACCATGGTACCGTACCGTGCCAGCCCTACGTTGGTTGAAGATGATGATAAAGATGAAGATGGAGGGCGCCTGGATGAAGCAACCGAAGAAGCAAGCGAAGGTTGAAGACAACCGAAGCCGATGAAGATGAAATAAATGGGGGGTAGGAGGGCGGTTTCAGTAGGGTTACATCTCCAACTAAAAACGCGGATTCGATACGCATTTCATTGAATATCACCAGTAACACGCGGCGGACCCAAGCCGCGTTTTTTAACTGAGAACCTTTGACTTTTTCCCCCTCTGAAATCACACAGAGAAACGCGGTTTGTGCCACATCAACTCTCATCTTCGACTGTGTTGCCAGGTGGAAAGTTGACCAAGAAACGCGGTTTCAGACCGCGTTTCTTTGGCAATTTTCAAACCTCCTCCTAGGCGCTAATGGAATTTCACATTTTACGTATAAGACGCGGTCTGAACCCGTGTTTTTCTGACGGTTCTGCAAAAAATGAATATTTTTATACTCCGTAAAATGTTTAAAACCCACGGTCGGGGTGGCCTAGTGGTGAGGAGTAAGGGGGTGGGAAGGAGGTCCCGGGTTCGATCCCTTCCTCCGCCCAAGCCGGTTTATCTAGTACGTGGCTCTTGCCGGCTGGGTCACATGCTCGGGGTTTACCGCCAAAGGTGGGTTCTTCGTCATAAAAAAAAATGTTTAAAACAGTGAAAATATTCATAATTATTTATTTATTTTTTGAATATTTTTGAAAAAAAATCACAAAATGATCCAATTTGGGGGTTTATCTTGGAAATATACGGAGCTCTGAATCGTGCGAGCCCAATCGCTCCCTTGAGTCATCTCCCATAACCTTATCCAAGCCGAAAGCAAACTCGAGAAAGAGCGCTCGGACACCAGGTGGAAGTGCCCAGAAACCATCGCCTTCCTCCCTCCGTCTCTCGCTGATGGCGTCTTTGGCTCAGCAGTTCGTGGGGCTAAGGGTATGCCCGTCTCTCTCAGCTCCTCAGCTCTCCAAACCCCTCTCCTCAAAACACCCCGGCTGCAATTCCAAGCCCAGAAGCTTCCAGATTGTTGCGGCAACCCCGATTTCGAATGCCCAGACGAGGGAGAGGCAGAAGCTTAAGGATTTGTTCGAGGAGGCATACGAACGGTGCCGTACTTCCCCCTTGGAAGGCGTCTCCTTCACTGTCGAGGATTTCCATTCGGCCATTGAGAAGTACGACTTCAATGCCGAAATCGGCACCAAGGTAATCTCCTCTTCCTTTTCTGGCGTCGTGTAATACTAGTTTTGGGGGTTAAAAGTTTAATTGAGTGTGAAAAACCTTCCTTGATTGTAACATTGTCCGAATTGTTGTGTAGTTGAATGTGAAACTCTACCTGGAAACTGTGATTATGAGTCGATGATGTATGTTTAATTTCTGCTGGAATTTCTGGATGCTTTTACTCATGGTGTCAAACTGTACTGTTCTAATTCCATCAAATGTGCTTGGAAGATTTGGCCTTTTTTTTGGGTTCATTTCCTTTGTCCAGTGGATTTTAGGCTTAAATGCATTTAACCCAAACTTGTTCGACGATTATATTATACATTACCACTTGTATTAGCTGTTTGCATAATCCCTAATTTCATTATAATGCAATGTGCCACCAACCACAAAATACTTTGATTGCCAAATTTATAGTATGTGAAAAGATGAAATGACCTTTGTTAATTAATGTTTAGTTGGTTTGTTTAGTAACTGTTTTTGGGGTTGAGCGTCGGATATCAGTAATTTTCAGTATGCAGGGTGGTTAAGAGCAAATCAGAGATCTTATAAATGGTCGTGTAGCTTACCAGGTTTCTAATGCCTAGAAATTTAATACCACTGGATGAATTTTTCTTCATATATCCATGCATCTGACATAATTTAATCCAGGAGATTTAACTAGAGGATGAAGAAAGGCGTCTCATGACAAATGAACATGTAACAGTTATTTATCCTTATTGATGCTCTATAATAGGTCACTTTCACGTTCCAACCCCGGTCTTTTGATGCTCCATATGCATTGTGTTTTCCCTTGGTGTTATTTCAGCTTAGATCTTGATTCTTGAGGGTGATATATTATTGATGGTTATTGAATTGATATATCATTTTTTTTTAAATCTCAGGTGAGGGGGACAGTGTTTCTTACAGATAACAATGGAGCGTTGGTGGATATCACTGCCAAATCATCTGCGTATTTGCCTCTCCAAGAGGCGTGCATTCACAAAATTAAACATGTAGCGGAAGCAGGAATAGTTCCTGGGGTGAGAGAAGAGTTTGTTATTATTGGTGAAAACGAGGCAGATGATAGCTTGATCTTGAGTTTAAAGTTCATCCAGTATGAGCTCGCCTGGGAGCGCTGTAGACAGTTACAAGCTGAGGATGCCGTGGTCAAGGGAAAGGTGGGTGTCCCTACACCATAATCTCAACTTCTGTATCTCTTGCTTGCTGCTTTTCTAGTGTCATATATGATTATTAATTATTATATGGGTGGTGAGATTTTCTGATTTAGTCAGAGTAGTTGTATTAGTAATGTTGCTTAAATCGAAGGCTTTGTATCTCTCAGATGTATGAATGATTTCTGCATCCATTTTAAATCTTGCGGCTTAATTTGTTATGTTGTTGTTCTTTTGCTCTTGTTAGATGAATTGTTGCTTAGAAGTGGACTATTTAATTTTATCTTCTTTGAAGGGAACATTCTAATTCTTGGTTTCCTTGGAGCAGGTTGTTGGTGCAAACAAGGGAGGAGTGGTGGCTATGGTAGAGGGTCTTCGTGGGTTTGTTCCATTCTCACAGATATCATCTGTAAGCATCCATCTATCCCTTTTACTTCCAAGTTCTAACATGCCTTAGCTATTGAATTCTATAAAATTATGAAAGACTCAGACTTGTATGTGTATTGTGATTTTTGTTCCCACTTTGCATGTTAGCCTTAACATTGCGGTAGTGCTTTTGAATATTTTATATTGAAATTAGTAATTACGCATGCATAATTGTTTAGCCTCACAACCCGAACTTGTGGAAGCAGCTCATTGAGTCCTTTTGCATGTCAAGTTCGCATAACCTTTCAAGTGAGCATAAGAACACAATATTTATTTGGAAGCTTCTCCTACCAAGGTTATGTATAAAGTAGCCAAAGAAGTATAGCGTGCTTGTGTTCCTTTGCTTCTGCTCACTTTTCAGCATACAAGGTTAAATAATAATAATAATAATGTACTCACACTATTTATCTTTTACCAATACCTTTGCTTTGTCATCCGTTAAACTTGTTTGCATGTTGTATGTTTTTGTTTGTGCTTGGGCCACTCGAAAGCACTCTCTCGACGGAGTCAGGGAAAGAGTGCGCACAAGTTGGCCCCTCAGACCCTACTTATGTGGGATAAACCGGAAATGTTGTTGTTGAATTTGCTCGAGGAAACAATTTGCATTAATTCGAGTCAATGTATTTTGTCATTAAATATTGATTCCTTGTTCAAATTTCAATGTGTGCTTGATCAGAAATCCACTGCAGAAGAACTCCTTGAGAAGGAGATTCCCCTTAAATTTGTCGAAGTTGACGAGGAACAGTCTAGGCTTGTACTCAGCAACCGCAAGGCTATGGCTGACAGCCAGGCACAGCTCGGTATTGGTTCAGTGGTTTTGGGAACTGTTCAATCCCTCAAACCATATGGTGCCTTTATTGACATAGGTGGCATCAATGGCCTTCTGCATGTCAGCCAAATAAGCCATGACCGAGTGTCGGATATCGCAACAGTCCTTCAACCTGGGGATACTTTGAAGGTATGCTGCCGCCTCACCCGCTCATCACTCAAAACCGTAGATTCCATAATTTTCATAACAGTTAATGAATCTTTATCTGACTGCATATTTAGGTGATGATCTTGAGCCATGATCGTGAAAGAGGCCGAGTTAGTCTGTCTACCAAGAAGTTAGAGCCAACTCCTGGTGACATGATCCGTAACCCAAAACTTGTTTTTGAGAAGGTAACCTTTTTTTTTCTTTTTTTCTTTTTTCCTGAGTTTCCTTGTGTAATTCCTATATCTATTCAAACTGAAATTTGAAGTTACTGAGCCTTTTTGAAAAGCCATGTTGAAGCCTTGTAATCACTTGCTCATTCTTCTTATGGAATGGTTGACCAATATAAGGCATCTAATCTGTAACAACTCTCAACGTTTATCATCACCCGGTAACTGTTTATTCCCTTGATGTAAACAAACAGGCAGAGGAGATGGCACAGACTTTCAGGCAAAGGATTGCTCAAGCTGAAGCCATGGCTCGCGCTGACATGCTAAGATTCCAACCTGAGGTATTTTTTTTTTGTGTACACATTTTGCTACGAATTGCTCTATGAATCAGAGATAATGCAATAAGTCAATATGATCTTAAAATCTTTATGATGATGATCATGCATCACTAGTTTGTTCTCTTTCCACAACAACACTGAATGATTCTAAGATACCCTTGATTGTATGTTGTGCAGAGTGGTTTAACTCTGAGCTCAGACGGGATATTGGGTCCGATCAGCACAGACTTGCCAGAAGAAGGTCTGGATCTCAGTGATATCCCGCCAGCTATAGACGAATGAGCTCTGGGAGCCAACCTTCTTCAGTCAAACTCCTTGTACTTATTTTTTCCTCCCAATGTGTAATTTCTGAAATGGGCGTTGTACCAAATGGAGCTGTTAGTGTATAGTGTGCTGAGAGCTGTGACTTCAAAAGGCCCTTTCTCATTTCTCATAAACAAAGTGGTTGCTTTGTAATATGCAGGATGCATTTTTTGCACATTTTTTTTAACCTCTTTTTGGTTTGTGGCCTTAATTTTCATGTTATAAAAGATTTCAATTTAGTGAAATCAATCTTGTATTCTTGTTCTTGCGTATTAGGTTTCATTAGCCCAATTACGTCTGCTTTATTACGCCTGTTTTATTTTTGTACTATATTGTATGTTTAGACGGTCTCAGTTAGACTTGCCTTAATGGCTGAATCCTTACTTAATCAAAAAAAAAGAGGCTAAAATATCAAATTGGTATTTAAAACGAACAACGTTAGACATTTGAGTATTTAAAAAGACTTTGGGGCAAATTGGTACTTAAAACTGCACCGATGTGGATATTTTTTCTGGTCGGAATTTCGGTTTACATGTGCGTGACCTCTACGCATACACTGGGAGCCAAATCTCATGTCCTCAACCTTGTCCACCCCTCCTATCCCCCAATCCCCTCCCCCTTACAACCCCCAATTTAAAAGAAAAACAAGGAGAGGGGACGGGAATGGGGACAGAGGATTTACACCCCATACACTGAACCCTTTTTGTTTAGCTTGACCGGTTTCTCAAAGATATGAATCTCTATTGAATCGGAGAGTTACGCGCATTAAAACTGAAATTTCGACCAGAAAAAATACCAATTTGTCCATCGGTACAGTTTTAAATACCAATTTGACACAGAAGTCTTTTTAAATACCCAAATGTCAAATCTCGTCAGTTTTAAATATCAACTAGTACGATTCCCGCGCCATGACGCGTTTTTTTTAAACTAAAATATTATATATAAAAATATTAATAAATCTTAATAAATGTTAAGATAAAAATCATTAAACAAAACTTTACAATAAATGTATCTTATAATTATATCAGAAAATTATTTTTTAAAAATCTTATGTAAAGTATAATACATAAATATAGATATTTTGAATTACTCTCTAATAATAATATCAATATCATTATAACATTGATTAAATATTTAAATGTGATGTGTCATAATCAATAGTTATATTCAATGTTTTGAATTAAGCCCAATAGTTAGTAAATAAATTTGAGTTAAGTCCAATAGTTATATTATATTGAATTCAACGTTTTGAATTAAGCCCAATAGTTAGTAAAATTAAAGGAAAAAAAAAGAATTAAGGGAAAAAGAAAACAAAATAAAATTAAATAAAATCAAAAGAAAAATGGCAAAAAAATATGATTGGTCAAACTCCTAAAATGCATCTAAGCGTGACACATCATCCTAAACTCTTCTAAATTAAGAGTTTATATAGATAGTTAGTAAAATTAAAGGAAAAAAAAAAGAATTAAGGGAAAAAGAAAACAAAATAAAATTAAATAAAATCAAAAGAAAAATGGCAAAAAAATATGATTGGTCAAACTCCTAAAATGCATCTAAGCGTGACACATCATCCTAAACTCTTCTAAATTAAGAGTTTATATAGATTTGGTATTTTGGCTAAAAAAAAAACACCCCCAGTTACGTCTATTTCAGTTCAGCCCTTATATTTTATACCTTTGAAATCATATTAAAAAAATTATTTAAAATGTGGTATCATATAATATTACATTTTAACATTATTATTATTATTATTTTTTTTTTTTTTTTTTTTGATCAGGTAATAATTCGGGTGGAGTAATCCTACCCGATAGCATCCTTGCGGATGAGGTCTTGGAGACCTGTATCAGTGTTGATGTCGAGGCCCCTGGCAGAGCGGCAAAGGTGTGCAACCTTATCAGCCACTCTGTTGCCATTTCGGGGCACGTGAGAGAAAGAGACTTCTCTCACACTCGACAACATTGTTTTAATATCAGACATCACCAATTCTATTTCCCATGTGCACGTGGATTTTGTTTTTAAATGATTTATGATTATAAGAGAGTCTCCTTCGATTTGTAATTTGTTTATTCCCAACGCCCGAGTTTGGATTATTCCATGTCTTAATGCCAAAGCCTCAGCTTTCAGCGGGGTCTGCTTGCCAATTCTATCATAGCCAATGTGGATCGGCCTACCCTCCCAATCACGGATGATGTAGCCAATCGAGCTGTCATTGTTATCAAGTGTGGATCCATCAAAGTTTAATTTAAATATACCTACAGGTGGTTTTCTCCATTTAGCAGCTTTTATCCGTAGCTTTGGTTGTGTGTAATTGGTAGCATTACCCTTTGGAGTATATTGAATATCATCCTCATTTCCATACATGGATGTTTTCTTCCAATTTTCCAGGTGAGTTGTGATGATGTGTTTAACAGATTCATGATTCGGAATAGGTTCATTCCTAAAGATTGTTTGATTTCTGATATGCCAAATTGTCCACCATATTACCGCTACTTTTTCCTTCTCAGTTTTTGTAAGAGTGCTTCCAATTAATGACAAGATAGGAGTGAACTCTCTTGAATTTGCAATTAGATTGATTATAGCCTGATTTGTGCTCACTGACAATGGGAGATGAAAATTTGAAAACTGGCATTCCACAAAAAGATGAGTATCATCCTCAGTGGCACTGTTACAGAGGACACAAGTTGTTGGTACGGAGATCCCTTTTTGGGATAGACGTGTAGCTGTTGGAATACCCTTTTGACCTAGTTTCCATAGGAAATTCTTAATTTTTGGTGCCGTATCAATTTTCCAAGTCCATGAATTATTATCCTCATTGTGGTTGTTATTTTTAGTGATCAATTTGTAGGCACTAGCTGTTGTAAACCATCCCTCCCTATCTGGCCACCAATAGAGTCGATCATCAAATATATTCTTAGGAAGGGGGATATCCAATATTTCTTTTGCTATAGTTTGTGGGATTGCGTTATATAATTTTTCCTCCCACCATTCTCCTCCTAATATATAGTCACTCACAGTTTCGTCTTCATTTCGAATGGTAGGACAGTCAACTCTTTTGATTATTGGCGAAGTTGTAAGCCAGTTGTCGGTCCAGAATTTAATCGATTTGCCATTGCCCACCGACCAGATTAGACCTGTTTTAAATTTTTCAATCAGATGAGTTAGTTTTGACCATTGCCACGACGAATTCCCACTTTTCTTGTAGTTCAATATATGTGTTGTTTTCAAATACTTGTACTGAATTAATTTTACCCATATATTTTCTGGTTCTGCCAGAATTTTCCAAATGAGTTTCATTTGTAGCGCCTCATTCATATCCTTGGATTTTCGAATACCTAAACCTCCATTTCCTTTCGGTCTACAGATTTTGTCCCAGCTTATCAAAGGCCGATATTGGAGATCTTTATTCCAGAAGAAACATCTGTTTATTTGGTCAAGTTCCTTATGGATTGTGCTGGGTAGCATGAAGCTTTGCATTGTATATAAGGGTTTTGATGCCAAGTTTGTGCCAATCAGTATAGCTCGTCCTTGCTGTGATAGAGCATTTGCACGCCATTTGCTAAGTTGCTCATTTGATTTACAGACGATTTCCTCGAAAATTTGTTTATTTACTCTTCCGTTGATAATAGGACAATCAAGATATTTTTCGATCATTTTTTCATTTGATATACACAAGCATCTTTCAAATTCATCGATTCTAGATCTAGAGATTCCTTTCGTAGTTTGGAAAGCGGATTTGTGGTAATTTACTTTTTGACCTGAGAGGCTACAGTATTCATCTATAATTGTTTTGACTTTTAAGCAAGCTGAGGTGTTACCCTTGGTGAAGATAATAATATCATCGGCGAAGGCAAGGAAAGGCACATGTAGTCTGTCCTTCCCAAATTTGAAACCAATGAGGCCATTTCTTCTGTTTGCTTCGTGTGAAAGTTTTCTTGCCAAAACCTCTGCCCCCAAAATAAAAAGAAACGGGGATAGAGGATCACCTTGCCGAAGTCCTCTAGTTGGTCTGAACAACTCTGTTGGGCCATTATTAACGAGCACAGAGAACGATACTATGGATATACATTCCATAATCCATTTAATAAAGGTCGGGTGGAAGCCAAATTTCTCCATTACTGCCCTTGTAAAATTCCAATCAACTTTATCATACGCTTTCTCCATATCGAACTTTATTGCCATCCACCCTTCTTTACCTTTTCTGCTACGAAATGAGTGAAAAATTTCATGGGCTATAAGAACGTTATCCTGTATAGCCCTATCTGACACAAATGCTCCTTGCAAAGGGTGGATTATTTTGCCAATGACATTTTTTAGTCGCTCCGTCAAAATTTTGGAAATAATTTTATAGATTGTGGAGCATAAACTGATTGGTCTGTAGTGTGTGGTCATCGTGGGATTATCACATTTTGGTAGAAGTGAAATAAATGTATGATTTATTTGACGAAGAATTCTTCCAGAAAGAAAGAAACCTTTAACTGCTTTGATGATCGATCCTCCAATAATATCCCAGTATTTTTTATAAAATTCTGCTGTCATTCCATCAGAGCCTGGGGACTTGTTATTTCCAAGGCTAAACACTGCCTTTTTTATTTCCCCGTTGCTTGGGTGCTGTGTGAGGTAATTATTTTCCTCATTGGTTATGGCCGGGGTGACAAGATTTAGGTACTCCCTTAAGAGGTTTTCATTTATCCTTTCCTGTTTAAACCTCTTTTCAAAATCTTTACGGATTTCATTTCTGATATTTTCATCCCCTTCGATATACGTACCTTCACTAGAAGTAATTGATCGAATGATTTTTCAATTCCTTCGGCCGGTTGCTACTCTATGAAAATAGGCCGTGTTTGAATCTGCCAGTTTTAACATTATTATTACAATTACATTTGTTATCTGGATAAATATTGGAGTATTTTTTTTACTTAAATATTAATTCGACCCAAAAAAGAAGGAAAAATAGAAGCCGCCTGCTGTCGCCTCTTTCAAAAACCCAACTCTCGGTGCTCCGTCACGCTCACCGCCTCCGCCTACCTGTTGCCGCCGATCGCCGGCGTCGGAAACGATTCCTATATCCCCTACTTGCAACCAGTTGCTATCGTCCTCCTCCAATAGATCAAACTTCTCTCTTTTCCCACCTTCAAACCCCTTCTTTCTTGTCTCAATCAATCTCCGAAAAGCATGGTGAAGGTGCGGATGAACACGGCCGATGTGGCCGCCGAGGTCAAATGTCTCCGGAGACTGATCGGGATGCGATGCTCCAACGTTTATGACCTCTCCCCCAAGGTAAGGTTAACAGCTAGTTCGCCCCGTCTCATCGGAAAAACCCTAATCTGTCTATCTTTTTATTTTATTTCGGAAATTTTTCTTGTCAGTAGTTCAATTTTGGTTGTTGGGATGCCATTTTCTCTTGATTGCCATGGTTTTCTGATTCTGATTTTGATTTACTGAATGAGTTTTGTGCAGACCTATTTGTTCAAGTTGATGAACAGTAGTGGCGTAACAGAATCAGGGGAGAGTGAAAAGGTTCTGCTGTTAATGGAAAGCGGTGTTAGATTGCATACTACTGTCTATGTCAGGTATAAGAATCGTTTGCGATGCTTTTGCTTGTGTCTCTTTATTGTCACTCACATCAAATTTTGTATATTATTTTTGAAAAAACTAAATGGGATACAACTTATGTATCACTTGTGGAATTAATATTAATATACAGATTAAAAGCCATGGTGCTAAATTAAAATTTTATGCTTTCAAAGTAACGTGTAGGTTTTTTGGTACTACTGTTAATGTATATGTGAGATTTTGATCCCCCTTTGTTTTTTTCTAGGGATAAGAGTAATACACCATCTGGTTTTACTCTTAAAATAAGGAAACATATTCGAACTAGAAGACTTGAAGACGTTCGACAACTTGGATATGACAGGGTAAACTTTTTTGGCAAAATCATTTCTGTTGGGATCAGTGACTATATATTTCTCTGTGGTTAACTATATGCCATACCTGTTCAGATTATTCTTTTCCAGTTCGGGTTGGGCGCCAATGCACATTACATTATACTGGAGCTGTATGCCCAAGGAAACATCATTCTTACCGATAGCGAATTCACAGTATTGACTCTTCTACGGTCTCATAGGTCGGTTACTTCTGCACTCTGTCCTATTTTACTGCATATCATGTTCTTTCAGGGAGAAGAAAGACCTGAGAAAGTGAGTGGAACTCATGGAAAGGGATATCATGGGATTGGCTTAGATAGGGTGTATTGGAGCTATAGGTGTTAAGTTGGATTGATTATTCAAAAAGGGAGATCAGTCAAGCCGTTGGGAACATTACCAGAATGGTTTTAACTCATAAAACTTGTAGAAGACATCTGCGCCAACAGCTCTGGATTAGTTGTTTACTAGTATAGCTGAGCAGGCTTCCTTATGTTGATGCTTGATAAATTGATAATTAAGAATGCATCAGAAAATGAATAGGAGCTTGATAATCCTCAAGAGAAGTAGGAAGGCATATATGATTTGCAGCTCTTAAGAGCGAGAGACAGTTAGTTATAGTGCTGACTGCTGACAATCTTTTGATAGAATTCGGGGAATCGTTCTGTAATTATTCTCTGTCTCAATCCTCAGATGTTCTACTATGTATGCTTGGATGTTTACTTTCTTATGGACTTTAAGCATTGTGATATAAATTCACGTTTACAGAGATGATGACAAAGGGCTTGCAATCATGTCACGACATCCATACCCCATTGAAACATGTCGAGTTTTTGAGCGGACCAGCCTTGAAAAATTGAAGGATGGTTTGACATTTTCAAAGGAATCGTGTGAGAATGACATAGTTGAAGCCAGTGAAAATGGGAGCAACAAAAATGATGCTACAAAAGCAAAGCAAGGTGGCAAAAAAAGTGGCAAAGCTTCTGGAGCAAGCAATACTTCCAATGATGGTGCACGTTCTAAGCAACCTACTTTGAAAATGATCCTTGGGGAAGCATTGGGTTATGGTCCTCAACTTTCTGAACATATAATATTAGATGCTGGTCTAATTCCAAACACTAAAGTTGCAAAAGACAATATTTTGGACGGTGATAAAATCCAGAATTTGGCCCAAGCTGTAGAAAGATTCGAAGATTGGTTGGTGGATGTTATGTCTGGTAGTAGAATTCCTGAAGGATACATTTTAATGCAGAACAACAAATCTGAGGAAAAGGATAATAAATCAGCGGAACAAGGAGTTCGTCTGCAGGTTTTTTTTCTTGCAATTTTGTTTTACTCTTATACCACAAGATAAGATAGCTATCTTAGTTGATATGCCATAGTTTGGTTGGTAGTTTCAATTTTCATTAGTTTGGTTATTTTATTCCTTGTAATAAATTTTGATTTATATGCAGATCTACGATGATTATTGCCCTATTCTAATGGTTCAGTTCAGATCAAGGGATTTTGTGAAGTTTGACACATTTGATGCTGCTCTCGATGATTTCTATAGTAAGATTGAGAGTCAACGTGTAGAGCAGCAGCACAAGGCAAAAGAAGGAGCTGCTGTACAAAAACTAACCAAAATTCGCACAGATCAGGTTGTTATCATTATTGTCAATGTGCTGTGTAGTGGATATGCTCTTGCTGTAGCCATCGGTTGGCCAGCTGACTTCTGTATACTTTGCCAAAATATCTTTAGAAACCTTCTATGTTCTTTCTGAACTAATTTGCAGGCTTTTGTCTGCCAAAAGCAGTTCACTTCTGAAATATGGGTAATGCCTTGGAGAATTCATAGGGGGTTATGTTACATCACATTTTTTCTTGATTGCTATATGTAGGAATATGGGTTGTCCCACATTGAAAATATTGAGATGTCTTGAACAACATATAGGCTTGGGGGCTACTCCTCTCATTGTCAATTGGTTTTGAGATGGAACCCCATTGGATTTATGTGTTGTTCGTGTCTCATGTATGTAGGGCCCGCACATGACCTTCCTCTAGCATTTCGATCCCACCGGTCTATCTGAGTTATTCGGGCCCGAGAGTTTGTCAATAGATTTTATGATGTTCACATTTCCTCTCTACAAGCTCAAAAATTACTGCCAGTGGGATATTTTGTGCCGAGGTGTTATATTGCCATTTTTTAAAAATGATTTCACTTGCTTCAAAATATATACCATGGTTGATCTTTTGTCATCTTTCCCCAAGCTGATGAAAGAGTAAGATTATGGAGTTTTCTCATATTTACACAAGAAATCCTCCTCTGTAGGAAAATCGTGTGCATATGCTGAAAAAAGAGGTTGAACAGTCTGTCGGGATGGCCCAACTAATAGAATACAACTTAGAGGATGTAGATGCTGCCATCATAGCTGTCCGTGTTGCTCTTGCAAATGGAATGAGTTGGGAAGATCTTGCTCGTATGGTGAAAGAAGAGAAGAAGTCTGGCAATCCTGTTGCTGGGTTAATTGACAAGCTTTATTTGGAGAGGAACTGCATGACATTGTTGCTGAGCAACAATCTTGATGAAATGGACGATGAAGAAAAGACATTACCTGTTAATAAGGTGAAATGTCAAAACTTACCATATTCCCTTTGCTATAGTTTGTTGCATTGAAGCTCAAAATCCATAATCTATAATACTCAGAATCTTCAGCTTCTTACATTTATTTTTCCATGTCACCTATCCAGGTAGAAGTTGATCTCTCTCTCTCAGCCCATGCTAATGCTCGTAGATGGTATGAAATGAAGAAAAAGCAGGAAAGTAAACAAGAAAAAACAGTAACAGCTCATGAAAAGGCTTTTAAAGCTGTGGAGAGAAAGACTCGGCTTCAGCTGTCTCAGGTTTGTTGTGGTATCTACTAAAAAATGACCTCTTCTCTTCAGTTATGCCACAATATGATAAATCTTCTATCTGTTCAAAGTTAGGGTTCTTCAGTTGTGGGATGATAATGCTCTACTGTTTCAGTTTCACTCGATGGGCTCATTCATTTTAGAGGTTTGTCTTGTCGTGATGCATGAGTGACTTAGCTGTCTTTCTCAACTTGCAGGAAAAAACAGTTGCAATGATTACCCATATGCGCAAAGTCCATTGGTTTGAGAAATTTAACTGGTTTATTAGCAGCGAGAATTATTTGGTCATCAGTGGTCGTGATGCTCAGCAAAATGAGATGATAGTGAAACGTTATATGTCAAAAGGAGATCTGTAAGTTTTAATTGTATTGAGAGATATATGATTCACTGTCAAATTTTCTCTGAGAGTACTTGAACTATCCATTACTTGGGCAAAGATGAAATATTTTTTAGCCACCTCCCACTAATACCCCTTGTTTTTTTCTTTCTTAATTCCATTTTACTCTATTAATTTGGAGCATGTTCTTGTCTTGCTCATTATTCATCTCCAGGGTCATCATACTCATGTTGTTTAATAAAACCTAAAGTTTGAAAATTGAACTATATTTGCCGTTTTTGAAATATTTTTTACTTGCCTAACCTTTGTACATGATCATTCTTGAAATTCATTGTCCAGTTTTAGTACTTGTGAGCTGTGACCTTTCACCTTTGTACATGTTGGTTTTAGAACTTCCATTATGAAGACCTTGAGTCTTAATATGAATTTTACTTGTTCCTTGAATTGGTAAATTTGTTCCTGCTATGCTCCTTTTTGCAATATTTTTATGCCTTTATTGAATTTTCTTTATTAGACAGCTTGATATGAATTTTTTAATATGTGCAACATGAAACAGATATGTACATGCTGAGCTTCATGGCGCTTCTAGCACAGTAATCAAGAATCACAAGCCTGAATCTCCAGTACCCCCTCTTACAATAAATCAAGCTGGATGCTTTACCGTAAGCTGATCTGATTCAAATATGTTTTGTGCTGGACAATAAAATTTATTGCAAGCCTGATTGAGACTGTTGTTGCTGGGTCTTGCTTTGTGCATATATATGTTATGCAGGTTTGTCACAGTCAGGCATGGGACTCAAAGATTGTAACTAGTGCTTGGTGGGTCTACCCACATCAAGTGAGTAAAACTGCCCCAACAGGAGAATATCTCACAGTGGGTAGTTTCATGATTCGTGGAAAGAAGAATTTCCTGCCCCCTCATCCTTTAATAATGGGTTTCGGGCTATTGTTTCGATTGGATGAGAGTTCATTAGGCTCACATTTAAATGAAAGGAGAGTCAGAGGAGAGGAAGAAGGATCAAATATTACCGAGAGTGACATTCTTGAGAATGTTTCTCTGAAGGAAGAGTCTGATTCTGAGTCGGATGAAAAAACAACAGAAGATAATCTGGGAGAAGAATTTAAAGGAAATCCTGGTTCAACAACCAGTATTTCTGAAGAATTCTCACATCCCACTGATATTAGCTTGGACGGTAAACCAAGAAATTTAGAAGAAATCCAAGCTGAAGATAAGGCCGTCTCAGCTGGAGCTGACACAAAGGACATGCCTGAGGAAAAAGACCTCCCTTCAGTCACCACAGAGCTTGAGGATCTCATGGATAGAGCACTTGGACTTGGACCTGCAACTATGGCCACTAGGGGTTATGGGCAAGATGATTCCCCTGGTCTTTCTGAAAAAGGAAACTCTCAAGAGAAAATTAATCTAAGAGATAAGCCTTACATATCCAAAGCAGAGAGGAGAAAGTCCAAGAAGGGGCAGAAAGGTAGCAGTGTAGATGCTGATGTGCTTGAAAAAGAAGAAAAACAAGATAAACCTTCTGCCAATCAGTCTGATCAGAATATTTCAAAGATGGGAGGTGGAAAAGCTACTCGTGGACAGAAGAGTAAGCTAAAAAAGATAAAGGAGAAATACGCAGACCAGGATGAAGAAGAAAGAAAGATTCGTATGGCTTTGCTTGCTGTGAGTGCCTTAAAAACTTTTGTTTTTCCTTGTTATGGTATCAATTTTGATGATTTTGCTGGTGGGAAGTTGATCTAATATGATAAATGGTCCTTACCTTGTTGAGAGTGTTTTCCTTATGGCAACATGCTGCTGGAGATACATATATCCTGAATTATTCTGCTATTCTTCATTTCGGCTTTCAGAATCCTAAATGAGTTGTGAATGGATTTCTTAGGGTGTTAGTTATCAATGCATTCACTACTAACATTAATTTTCGGGATGTGTTTCAGTCGTCTGGAAAAGTAAACAAGAATGAAAATAGTGCGCAAGATGAAGATGCTGTTGCAGACAAAGAAAAGAATCCTGTTAAAGGTATGTCATTTTTTAGAAGTGTTTCTAATGACATTTTGTAGTTCTCATTGCTTAAGTTCTTGTTGATCAAATCCTTACTCCATTTCGATGCCCTATGATGTTGTTTGTTGTTGTTGCATGGTCAAATGTTGCAAGCAACGTGACTAAGAATTTCTGGATTTAGGTATAGTTGATGTGAGTTACTCCCTCTATCCCATATGAGTTGACGTTCTACAACAATGCACAAGAATTAAAGGAAGCCACTATTTACCATTCAATGTTCAGATTGCCAATTCAATATTAAGATGAGATAGAGGAAGCAGAGGAGTCTGGGATATTTTAGAGGGCTGATCATTGATGTTTAGAGGAGATTAAATGCTTGGTAAATTGGGTTAATCACTTATTACACCCGGGAACGGGAGAATAGAAAGTCATTGTGGGAAGAGTATCCATTATTAATTTGGATCTGGATATTATTAAAGCTTTTGACAAATAATTTGGGACAAGGAAATTTCTCTAAATCATAAAACAATTTGGGACAGAGGGAGTATATGTTAGCACTTGGAAGTTGCAGGTCACTTGTTGCTCTTGCAGTTTTTTTAGGGCTTTCTTTGGCGCGTGTCTATTTATACATTACAAGTACTTATTTGCACTAATAAATGCTTTTTCAACTCAAATAAATACCGTATCGGCTTATCAGCTATCAGCCCCTCGTGCCAAGGTTAATTATATATCTGCTCGGTAACCACTTATTGTTATCCAATGCTGCTTTGATAATTGTAGTTAGTTCCAATCACAGAAAATCAACCTCATACGGATTATTTGTGAATTAAACTCTTAAATAGAATTTAATTCTCACCATATTTTTTTGAAAAAAGATTGTTTTATTCCATGTCATAGTGTACTAACCTTACTGTTATTTTTAAGTAGACTCCCAAAATTGCTTGATTGCATCCAATTCACAAATTGCAAGGTAATATAAACCTATCAACTTTAGGAAGTTTCACTAAATTAATATTTTTAGAATTCAGTGTACGCAAGCTACGCAGAGATCATGCTTACATTCTGCAAGATTTTGAACCTATTATAGCATCAGTTTTTGAAAGAAAATGTGATGAAACCTTATTCATTTCCTTGATAAAAGTGGCTTTCAAATATGCTAGGATTGGAAGATGCCCCAAAAATATGTTACAAGTGCAAAAAGGTTGGTCATCTATCTCGCGATTGCCCAGAACAGCCTGATGGAACTACAGAGAAGAAAGAACGTGCTCGTGCAGATCGTGCTGTTGAAGCTGATAAGGTAGTGATGGAGGAGGAGGATATTCATGAGATTGGCGAAGAGGAAAAGGAAAAACTGAATGATGTGGATTATTTGACTGGGAATCCGTTACCAAATGACATTCTGCTGTATGCCGTGCCCGTTTGTGGTCCCTACAATGCTTTGCAAACATACAAGTACCGCGTGAAGATTATCCCAGGCACTGCCAAGAAGGGAAAAGGTATTTTGTCATATTTTATTTGTGTATCCTGCCATATATGTAGAATTACCATTAAATCATCTCTAGTCTTTTAACAACTCGTGTTAGTATTTCAGTAATTCTAAGAAATTCAAACCATTTAGCCATAAATGTATATTTTAAGTGATTTGGATCATTGCTGCTGCTAGATATACTGAATGGGACTCAATCTGCACTAGCATGCTTGTTTAACCCGCCTAAGATTGTTTGGATATCATGATAGATTGCTCATATGCTGATTGTTGCTTATAGGTCACTGAGAAGGTTACTTATAAATCAAATATGTGTTGAGTCTTATAAGTCCTTTAAAGGTTAAAATAACATCCAAAACAACCCAAGACTAAACTTTTAACTTAATACAATACTACTGATGCAATGCCAACTACTCTCTAGGGTTCATTTGATGTGATGTGCTGATTGGTTATAAGCTTATTTATGGTAACAAGGTACTTAATTGTGCTGATAAGGAACTTATTGCTACTACACTTGGAAGTCTTGTGAACAGCTAAAAATCATTTTCATGCTTGATCAACATGGCCCTTAATCTGTGAAACTGCAATGTATTCATGATTTGCTCTTTAGAAATAGTTCTTTATCCTTTAGTAGAAGGTAGGACCGAAGTTTTTCTCATCTTTTGTATTCTTGTGTTTGTAGCTGCAAAAACTGCCATGAATCTGTTCAGCCACATTCCAGAAGCCACCAACAGAGAGAAGGAACTGATGAAGGCATGCACTGATCCCGAACTGGTAGCTGCTATGGTTGGAAATGTGAAGATTGCATCGGCTGGGCTTACCCAGCTGAAGCAGAAACAAAAGAAAGGCAAAAAGGCTGGTAAGGGACCAAGCTAGCTTAAACTCCAATAAGGAACCCGAAACAACGCTCTATAGATCCCGAAGAAATTCATACAGGAAAGTCCAGTTTGCCTTTCCCTTTTCTGTTGCTAAAAACTCTGTAAACTTTTTGATGTCAAAAGAAGAAAAATAAGGCTTATGGTGGATGTAATGAGTTGGTTACCTTTGGCATTGCTAAAAAAGCAGCATTTTTGTTCAGAAGTTTAGGTTTTTTTTTTCCAGAGAGAGAACAATCCAAGTTTTGGTCACCTTTGTCAATTCCTGGCAAATCGTTTCTTGACTATCTCCATTGTTACCTAAATTCTCCAATGAGTTAGAAAATGTAACAAAATCGCGAAGACAATACTTCAACATGAACATGAACTACCAATTTGAGTTAGGTGCATCCTGAATGGTACATTTTGAAACATCAGTGTACTTCCTGTAACAAAGTTTCCAGATTTCAAAGTCATGGGTCACACGCACATGTCTCTGGAATTCTAGCATCAAATCAATTGGTTAACAAACTTCCTCTATTCCGATCTTGAAAAAAACAGTACATGACCAAACAATCTAGCATTCACTTGATTGATTCAGTGAAAATAGAGGTACTTTGCAGTACAATTTGTTCAATAGTTTTCCACCTCAAACCCTCTAAAAGAGCTACACTTATTCATATGTAAAATGTGACATGTCATACAAGTGCACCTACCATCAGATTAGATCTAAACTAATTCCAACTTGGGCACTTTGACTTTACAGGTGCCTCCAAAAAGCCCCACATTTTCTAATCCATGGAAAAATGATGTACAAAACTCAACTACAATCATCCACAACTTATATGCACTTTTTTTTTTTTTTTTATGCCAAACAAAAGTTTGTTCATTTTGCAAACACAACAACTCATTGCATCATCTGTAGTTGTCACCTGTCATACTTTAAACATCTCCATCTCCACAAGCTTTCTTGAAGAACTTGAAATTACAGTTGCAACACGACACGGAATATAGAGCCTGATTTAAGTGTTGTTTTCGGGTAATTTTCCCTTAAGCCAGCCACCTGTTAGTTAATTCAGAAGCTTGAGTTGACCGCCAAGGTAAGATGGGCTGCAAACTGCAATTTTTTGAATAGGAATTTGTTGTTGTTGATATTTTTGCTTTGACTTTTGTTGTTTGACCTGTCCACTTGAAGTTGGACTATCAAGAAAACAATATTATTCATGTCAATCATAATTACACAAGTCAAACTTCACATGTCGCTTACATGGATCCATGTTTGGTTCTTTGTCCTTTGATGGGTTGGAAAAGATGGAAACAAATGGAATTTTGGATTTACATTGTATATTAATTTAATTTCACATGCCAAAGTCAGACCATTTTTTATTAAAAAAATTAAAATTTCAAGTATTCAACTACTACTCCCAATTCTATGTTCTTCAATTGGGTGAGTTTTTATTTTTTTCCCTCTTATGGAACACTCAAAATCTGTGTTTTTTTTTATAAAATTTTTTTATCGAGGTAAATATTCGAAACATTTGACACATCAATGTCGGGTAAATCAAGAGGCCGAAAACAAACGACAGACGGGCTAACTGTCATGTTACTGACAAGCTAAAACATAAAATCCCTGGCCCTATTCGAACAAAGTAACGAAATGTCAGACAAATGAGGAAGTCGAGGGAGATTCCAAGTGAAACTGTAAATAGTGAAAATACAGGGGAATTCAATTTTGTGTTCTGATAAATGTATTTCACTTCTTTTTGATTTATTGAAAACTTAATTTATACATTAATTAGTTAAGGTGAAATAGAAAATAATTTGAAACAAATAATGCAAGTTCTCAATTGCTATTTGGAGTGCCTTAGGTGGTGTGAACTATATACATGGGTGATAGGTCAATTTATACAAGAAATGCAATCAGTATTTTAATTGGGTTATACGGTATTCAAGTTTGACACATTATACCCTTTGGGTATTCAAGTTTGACACTTACCCATGGTGGATAATGCTAGGATACACCTTTGTCATCCTATAGGTGTAGAAAACATGGATTTAAACTATCCTAACTTTGAATGGATTCATAAACTAGTTGAAAATGTTTTTTTTTATAATATAAATCATGTTTAAATAAACTAAAAAGCTCGTGTTGTGAATTTTTCCCCTTCTAGGTTATAAATACATGGATTTAAACTGTCCCAACTTTGAATGGATTTGTAAACTATTTGAAAATGTTTTTTTTTTTTTATAAATCATTTTTAAATAAATTAAAAAGCTAGTGTTGTGAATGTTTTTTTATCTTCTCGCTTATAAATACAAATAAACTAAAAAAAATTAACGAGTTTATAAGGCTCCATTTGGCAACACAACACAAGTAGTTTTGGGAACTTTGGTTTCAATATTATAAGTTATATTTGAGATAAATATAAGATTTTAATTTAATTAGCTTTTACAATTGAATTTTCAACAACTACTCACCTCAAGCTTTTCAGAATTTTTCTTTTTCTATTTACAAATATATTCAATTTTTCTTTCTAATCAACCAGTTTGTATCGACTAGGGTTACCAAACACCGCAATAGCTTAGAAATAATTGACTTTAACATATATTTAACACACATGATCCATCAATTTTAGATACCATATCAGCTACACTACGTATTACCAAACTGATCATATGACTCTAAGGAAGCTTCCACAACCTTTTTTTTATGGGAAAAAACTAGGTGCTTTTTATTGATGAGGAATAAGCATTATTTCGAATCACACAGAGAACCCTACACAAAAGTGTTGCAATTAAGTGTTAAATAGAATATATGTATAGGCCCAATTACCCATTTGTAATTAAGGGTAACTATCTTGTACTCCTATACATATTATAATGATAGCGAAGGCAACCCCAACGGGGATTATTCACTCTGACATTAAGGGGGTGGGGGATCATTAATCTGATCGAGGTGTTTGTTAGAACTTGAAGGATAGCTTCAACCTATCCGACCTTCGGGTCATAACAATGTTGTTGATATGCCTTAATTCTGTTTGTTGACCGGTAACCACTAGAGGTTTTGAGGTAGAGCCTCTCACAACCAGGGATCCAAAACAGTCGTTATCTATTTTGAGTATGTGGCTCATATATAGTTTGAATTAAGATTTTTCAAGAGTCAGTTTAAACTCTTAAATCGCCTCTTATTTGTATTATCTAAAATCCCTATATTTACCTTATAATAAAACCAACTCTTCTTTTGTGGTAGATTAGCCAACATATCTTTGGCGAACCACTCTAAATCTTTGTGTTTTTGTTGTTCTAATTCTTGAAATATTTCCTCTTTGTTATAACATATGTGCCCACATTTTCATTAGGTAGTTAATCTATGTGGCTGCAAAAACACACTTACATTGGTTTGGGGTTTGAGTGACATATATGTTACGTTGGCTTGTCGATCACTTGCCTTTATTGGTTTAAGTGCGTGAAGATTAATGCTTAAAGCACAAATTTTTTTAATTTTTTTTTTTGATCCAAAAAAAAGTTTTTTTTTTATCCAAATTTTTTTTTTGGATCCTTGAAGCACAAGGACTAATCTTTAGTTTTATTTTATTTTTCCTTCCAACCATACTTAACAAAACCATCTCGATGGATGTTGAACTTGAAGTCGAGGAGAACAAATTAAAGATCATCTCGAAGGTGCGTGGGTTGGCCAACTTTAAATTATAATACTATACAATATACATGTCTGCGTGCAATGTATATTTTCACAATGAGAGTAAATTAATTAATTTTGTTGATTGATACAAATATATATTTTTGTTATATAAATTAATGAATGACATAATTGAAAATAAATAAATCAGGCGGCAAGTAAACGGGTATCAGTGGCTGCGAGTAAACGGGTAATAGTGGAGATTAATTAAGGACAAAAACTACCATTTAATCATTTCCAATTTGGTAGCTGAAAACAAACAATTTTGTCCTCCCAGCCCTTTGCAGATTCTTACTAGACTATAATTAAAAAAATACATATATGCCTGAAAATATCGTCACTTGGTTTGAAAATTTAAATAAAGTCATCCAATGAGACAATGTTTTAAATTAGAAAAATAATATTAAAAAAAGAAACCACATGATTTGAATTATTCCAAATAGCTTACATTCTAGAAAGTCCAAAAGAGTCAATTATCCTTCAGCTTCTTATAGAAACAATATAATTATATATCTGAAACTATAATGTAGTTTAATGAAGCATAAGTGAAAAATAATCAACTTAGCAGGAAATTGTTAATTGGCAATAATTAAGTTGCTTTTAGAAAATTAGAGTTCAGCATATAATGTTGACAAATGAGTCCCTAAGCAAGTTGACGCACGAATGTTAATTAATTATTGTATGCTTCTACAATTAATTAAACATTTTTTTGCAGCACAAAAATTTATTCATTAAGCATTTTAAATAGGTTTGCAAAGACTTTGTATACAAAGAGATAAGGTTGTGACTTTAATTAACTGTGTTTTGAACAAGAAAACAACTTAGCTTAATATGTTTAGTAGTTTGTTAATTAGTAGAGCTGATCAAATTTGCAAATTGAGTTTAACTAATCATTTTGATATGAACTCTAGGCCATGTCATTTTGCAACAAGTGTTCATTTACAAGGTTTGACAATATTGTTTATAGAATTCGAATTTTGAATTTCGGGTTTTTATAAATTTAATAATTTCTTTTATTTGTTTTTGCTTGTTCATATAATTGGGCTCAAGGCCCGTCCAATATATGGATCCCAACTTTATAATAAAAACAAAAATAAATCGAACATAAATTCCATTTCGTATAATCCAATCGGAGATTTTCAATGTTTATCAGGCTGTTTTTTTTTAAGTAAGAATTCGAAATGTCAAACAAATGTTTGGTAAATCGAAAGGGTACAAGGAGCGTCAGACGGACATACCACCATGATACAAGAACTCACAAACAAACCAATCAACCGAAGCAAGACGAGGAAAACAACCCTAAGAAATAATGAATCGAGAAGAAGATCAGCTAAGTGAGGATGGAAGATTCGGCACGAGAAATGTGGATAGTGAGCGCATGTGAAATTTGAAATTGACACGATCGATGTCTCATCGCCAGGGAGACGGAAAGTAGAAATCTTTGATAGGTATGGACGATTCCTGGGGAAGTGTGAATCACACTATGCTCCTTCACCTAAATGAGAGATCTTTCGAAGATTACAGACATTGCCTTATCAGGCTGGTGTTGGTTCCACTATTAAGGGATAGGTTGTTTACTCTCAACTTTATAATTAATAGGTAAGATTTCAAAGTAACTTCCACAATTTAAGGTGCTTTTCCAAAAGCTACAATATTTGTAATTAATAGGTGATTTTTTGAAAAGAAATTTGAAAAACATATAATATTTTTAAAACGCAAAAAATTATAATCCTTAATTTGCCTTGTAACATAAAGGGATTTATTGGGCCTTTTTGTAGCTTTTAGATCACCCCCACTATTTGTTCCCATGACCTTTTGGACCACAAACATCTACGAGCATGAGCTTTTCAAGTGTGATATTTTTTTTTGATAAGGTAAAGATTTGGATGGGATCAGGCCCTGCTGGACCACCATCCAAGGACATCCTTGCGAATGAATATGCACAGAGCAAAATCAACGAGGAGGTCCTGCATGGGCGTTGTGTGGATTAGTCGCGCGATCCTGTCGGCGGTCGAGTTACACATGGCTGAATTGCACCCTTGCAAAATGTTGGAGTAGGAGCAGGGTGTCGGAAATCAGCATCTCGATCTCCCACGGGCAGCACCAAGAACCTCGCAAACAATTGATGACGGTTAGGCTGTCGCCTTCAATCATGATGTTGGGAAGCTGAAGCTCCTTTGCCTTGGCGATGCCTCCTCTAATTGCTAGAGCCTCCGTAGCTAAGGCTGAGATGTGTCCACATTTGAAGCCGCCACACTCGATGACTATCCCGCTGTGGTCCCTAATAATGAAACCTGCAGAAGCTTCACCCGAAGATAGTTTGGATCCATCAAAATTTATTTTGAAAGACCCCTCATCTGGTTTGCTCCATCTCAACTTTCTTCTTCTCCGTGGTTGAGTTGTTCGAGTTTTCTGGTTGTGACATGTGGCCTCCTCTTCAAAGGTCAATTTAGAGGCAGCCCAGTTATGTAGTTGTTGTTTGGTATAATTCTCCATAGTATGGATGGATTTTGTATTAAGGTTTTCAAATACTTTCCGACTCCTGCTTGTCCATAGGCTCCACCATGTCGTTGCAAGTCTTCCTTTTTGCTCGGGATTGAGTTTAGTAAAAATTTCGCATACAATGTTTTTGATCGCTTTGTTTCGAGTGTCAATTTCTCGAATCACTTTTTCAATGTTTGGGTCAATTTTGTGAATTAATTGTAGGGTGTGGTGGCATTCAGTAAATAGATGGATTGGGCTTTCATCCGTCCGATCACACAAAGCGCAATTTAGTGGAACATGAATGCCTTTGTTTGCTAGTCTGGTTTTCGTCGGGATTCCATCTAGTGCAAGTTTCCAAATGAAGTTTTTGACTTTCGGGAATGTGTCTAGGTTCCATATCCATGTCGTGTCACTAGTTTCTTCTGTGTTTTGCTTTGTGATGTGTTCTAGGGCACTTGTTGTGTTGAACCAACCATTTTTACTTGGTTTCCAGTATAATCTGTCTTCTATTTCGTGTTCAAGTATGTAGATGTTATCAATCTTTTTGACCACATCCATCGGGAGGATGTTGGATAGTTCATCAATATTCCATTTCTTGTTGACGTCGATATATTTTTCTGCCTTGTCATTTTCGTTGATTGTGATGTTGGGATGTTATCGACCTTGTAGTGGTTTTTCGTCTAGCCAGATGTCATTCCAAAAATTGATTGTCTTTCCATTTCCTATTTTCCATATTAGTCCTTTACATAATTCTTCTTTTATTTCCATTAGTTTGACTCATTGCCAAGATGAATTACCTTTTCGCTGGTATTCAAGGAGGGGGGTTTCTTTCAAATATTTTTCTTTGATCACTTGGACCCACGGGTTACACGGCTCTGCTATTTGTAGTGCTTGGTTCATGTCTTTTGTTTTATGTATTCATGCTCCTCCCAATCGTTTCTGCTTGCAAACCTTATCCCAACCAATAAGGGGAGAGAAGGATTGATCTTTGTTCCAGAAGAAGCATCTGTTTATTTGGTCAAGTTCTTTATGGATTGTTGCGGGGAGCATAAAATTTTGCATAATATAATTTGGCTTAGTTGCCAGGTTTGATCTTATTAGGGTCGCCCTTCCTTCTTGTGCAAGAGAGTTGGCTTTCCATTTTGTGAGTTGTTGCCTGGTTTTGGTTACTGTTTCTTCAAATGTAGTTCGGGTGACTCGACCATTGACAATGGGACAACCAAGGTATTTATCAAGTGCTATCTGGTTTGTGATATGGATCGTATTTTGGATCAATTGTTTTGTACTGTTCGGGATTTTTGGTGTAGTTTGGAAGGTCGATTTGTGGAAATTGACCTTTTGTCCTGATATGGCACAGTAGTCGTCAATGATATTCTTGACCACTCGACACGAGTCTTGGTTCGCCTTGGAGAATATCATCATATCATCTGCGAAGGATAGGAAAGGGATTTTCAGTCCTGATCTAGATATTTTGAATCCGATGGATTTGTCTGATTGGTTAGAAACGGCTTGTAGCGCCCTAGCAAGAATTTCTGCTCCAATGATGAATAGATAGGGTGAGAGTGGGTCTCCTTGTCTGACCCCTCTCCCTGGTATGAAGGGATCTGTGGGGCTATCATTAACCAAGACTGAGAAGGAGACGGTCTGGACACATTGCTCTATCCATGTTCGGAATTTTTGGCAGAAGTCAAATTTTTCTAGAACTTTGAATAGGAAGTCCCATTCTACTCTATCATATGCCTTCTCCATATCTAGTTTGACGGCAATCCATCCTTCTTTTCCGCGTTTACTTTTAAATGAGTGGAAGATTTCATGGGCTATTAAGACATTGTCTTGGATAGCCTTTTAGGATACAAAGGCCCCTTGGAGGGGGTGAATAATTTTCTTTAAAATCGGTTTTATCCTTTCTGCGATGATTTTGGCTATAGCTTTGTAAATCATTGAGCAAAGGCTTATTGGTCATGAATGGGTAGTCCAAGCTTTGGACGTATCGTTGTAGTCCAGTCCAGAAGCTTGATTTTTCGTTCTCATGAGGGGGTTCGTAGACGAAGACGATATTGATAGTAATGTTTCTTTATTTATTCTCGTATTTGATTACTATGAATCTTTGATCCGTATGTACGATTTCCAGTGATTCATTCCGAAGCTTATGACTTTTCCATAGGACACACAAGCCTCCTGCCCTACCCGTTGCTGGGGCCCAAACCATATGATCAAATCCCGACTTTTTCCATATTCTCTCAGCTGGTTGTCTTTCTGTTTTGTTTCTAGTAAAGCAATTATTTGAATTTTCTCTATTTTACAGAGTGAGTCTATTTCCGTCCATAGGTTTTTGCGGCCTATCCTGCATATGTTCCATGAACATACTCTCATATTGACCTATTTGATTTGGATGGTTCTGTTGCATAATCATTTCTTGGATCAAAGTATCGGTTCATGATGCAAGTAAGAAGGTTCACTTCATTATGTTTTCCATGAGAGATGAAATTAAAGTCAACCCTATAGGTGAAAGTGGGGTTCCAAATCTCGACCAGATTAGCGGATTTCGAATCAAACCCATCATATATCTTATTTCCGTTCTTGTAGTACCTCCACCTAAGGAAGCATGACATTTCATAGAACTTAAAGAAGGGAGAGACCTCATTATTATCTCCTCCAAACATCAATTTCTTTGTTAAATCTGATCCTGGTTGGAAGCCTCTGATATCTGCTCTTTGGTTCACAAGAACTTGATACATATGAAAATATAATTTGCATAATTTTTCAACACCAAATGTCCACCATACACATAAGTAAAGAGTCATAGGTAGAAGGTTTGTTCTACTCTGGTTTTCTTTCTTCTCTTTTCCTCCATATCCATTTTTCTTTTTCCTTTCTTTTCTTCTTGCACTGTTCAACATCTTCTGTTCTGGTGGTTCCGTCTTCCAAGAATCATGGTCAATCTTCTCTTTGTGTTCATTTACTGCAGTTTTCATAGGATGAGTTAATCATTTTCTTCGTGTTTTTTTGCTATTATCCTCCTTGTTTTTCTCCTGATGCATTTCTGGTCCTAGTAATCTGTTTGTTTCCTTTGCCTCATACCTCTTTTCCTGAATCCCTGGTCACAAGAAAGGAAGATCCACAATTTTCTAGTCCATAAAGGTTTCAAATAAAGATCATACCAGGAGGATGTTCTATTTCTTCTAGTGTAGTATAGATTTCAGCAATGATAATATAAGCGTCATTGCAGTATTTCTTTGCTTTCTTTTATCTGTTCTGATTGTATTTGTTTGTCAGATTTCATGTAATCAGATATACCAAGGGCACAACCCTCAATTTTGGTTAGGCAAGTTCTTATTATTTCAATATTCAAGTAGCAATTCACGTTGCTTTCTTTATTGCACCTTTTTTCTGTGTTCTATTTGTTTGACGGTCTTCCGTCTGCCAACTTGTCGGCCCATCAAGATTCAAGTATGTCTGATCTCGAATTCTTACTTTATAAAAAGAAAGCCAAAGAGATCAAGGGGGGTGGGGTTACCCTTGGGCTCTCAATTTATATAAACTAGTATTTTGCTACCTGGGTTTTTGCACATTTTGGTAAATGATAGATTTTGTAATTAATTACGATATGAGATGGATATGTAGGATGACACGTGGATAAAATAGATGGGGTCATTATCTAATGTGGCTTAAATCTATTGGATCTCATTAATTGATGTATCAAAAAACTCAGGTCAAATTACACTAGAAAATGACATAGATGAATTGGATCAGATCAAGGAGACTTCGATCAAGTCTCTGTTTTAGTATATTATGTAGATTTGAAGATAGTTGGTGTTGTGTATTTTCATGTTTCATCAATCCATATTGTTGTATAATTTAGATGCTTTTTAATTCCTATCTTGAATTGAAAAATGTAGAACCTTGTTGAGAATATTAAAAAGTTCATCTCACAATGGTTTGAAGGACATATCAAAGATAAAAATATAAGGAACGAGGAGTCTCTACACACTGATATAAAGTTTTGTGCGTGGTAGGAGGGTGGATCAATCAGAAACAAAAATAAAACCAACATGACTCCCATTTCATATGGCCCAATTAACTAGGGTTTCTCAGAATTTAACATGATATCAAAGCTGGGTTCGGCTAGATCCCACATGGGTTCGTTATCAAAAGTGCGAGTTGGATTTCAAGGGAGAGTGTTGAGAAGTTTGGTACGATAGTGTCTCTCCCACATATATCGATTAAAAAAGAATAAAAATTATGCGTTAATAAAGGGCGAAGCTCTACACAACAACTTAGGCTTTTATGTTAAGTTGTTGGATCCGGACCTTATAACGCGTACTGTTAGATATTTTACGCATGTTAGATAGTATTTAAAATGGTATCAGATTTAGTTCGGTTTAGGTCCATTTCTATAGTTTTGGCTAGCTATTAAGAGATTGAGATGTTTGACTTGGGAATAAAAAACTCATCCCACATTGGTTTGGGGACGTATCAAATAATATCAAAATATAAGGAAGGGGAAACCCATTGTTTAACTTTTGTGATGGAAAGGTAAATCCTCCCAACCTTATAATAAAAAATAAACAACACTAACACGACTCTCATTTTATATCGGTTCCGCTATATACACCCCAAACCATGCACGTCGGAATTGACTTGCAGGGTTAAAGTGGGTTAATTAATTTTTTAAAAGTGTTAATTAGTGAAAAAGAGTTGCACGTTGAAAGAGACGTGCGTTTCTGATGAAAGATTTGCGGTGTCCCTAACAACACTCTTTTATACGTTTCGATGGGGAGTTCCCAAAACCTAACAAACCTTGCATAATATAAACCAAAATATAGATTGCCCATCGTTGACCCATGTAACATAACTTATAAAAATATAGATCCTTGAATAGGTTTTGAGTACTAAATTTGTTGTTAGAGTACTCTATGCCTCGATAGCCTTTTTAGGTTACCATCAAGTGCAAATAAGTGAAAATATTGATTAAGCAAACCTAAAATGTAATTAATCACCATATCGTAACCTTTATACTATATCTTAATAATTTGACATAATTAATTTCATTAGGCAAAAAAATCCTTGTAGCTTGACACTTTTTTCATAAATTCACATTGATTTCAAGCCAATAAATTGTGGGTAGATGTGTGGAATAATATCTAATCTTAACATAATTGGTCACATCCGTTTGTTTTGCATTAATAAGGCAAACATATGAATCTTTTTGAAGTCATTCATAACATTCATACCAATAAAAGCCAATTAAATAAATTTGGGATTGAAAAAGTTCTCAACTTTTTTGCCATAAAAGAAATGTGATTGGCCATGTTTGTAGCGGTGGATTTTTACATCTATTTTTTATATAATAATTTGTGAAAAATGAGCACCATTTATAGATTGTACGTCATCCCCACCAAGAACCCAAATATGAAAACCTCTAAAAGATAATTAGCTTATCCCTCCACTCAAAAACCTTATCATTGCCTACATTATTAAGACAAATAGGGTGGGAAAAAGAGAAAAATAAGTGCAAAATTAAGTGGACAAGTTGTACCTTTTGGAGCTCATAGCCAATGGCAATGCCCAAAATCAATCAATTCCATCAAAGAAAGTAAAAAAAGCACTAAACATATATACACATAAAACTCAATTGGAAACCAAATCTTTTAAGTTGGGTGTTAAAAATATTTTGGTATATACAGAGGTGGATCCTCTTTGGGGTCGGTGGTAGCAGTGCCCCCCAATCGAAAATAAAATCTAACATACATATTTATCTCGTCGATGTCTTCGATTTGATATATTATAAGCTCAAATTCGATATCTGAGCAAAAAGTTATAAGCGCTTCAAATTTCAGCACTGAATTACAACATTTCCTACATCATTTACCAAACCAATATATTTTATTGTAATTATCATTTATTAATTTCATATCTTAATAATATATTTATATCCGAGAATTTCAAATTAGGAGGTTATATTAAAATATTTGAAAATCATGAAATATTTATGATTTTATTCTAGTTACACATCCATAATATTGATGATTTTTCGGAAAACAAAAATTAGAGTTTAATTTTACATACAATATATTTTTATCATAATTTTTCGCCCCCTCAATTAACAATTTCAGGATCCGTCATTGGATATATATAAATTAGGAGGTAATTAGCACTTGTGGACGGCTATGTGTTGGAAATAACATGTGCCTAATGCTATACCACGTTGACTATGGACTTTAGTTTGACCATATCCGTGTAAGATTAAGATCAAATTAAATCTTGTTTTGATCTTTGGCGATTTGGAAGAGATCACCATAAGGGGACCCAATTTCATTATCCTGGTTACTTCCTTAAATCCAACACATGAGTTAGACACTATTTGTGACTTGTATGAAGATTTCAACATATATCCACTATGTTTTTAGGAAAATTAATTATAGTGGTTACTTCCTTAAAATCTTTCGTTCATTATATGTATTAAGTCGATATCAATATGTAAATTAATTTTTACTTTATAATAGAGTTGATTGTAATTTATGGAGAGAAATGACCAATAAAAAGGAAAATTAAGGATCAAAATTTAGGAATTGTTTTCCAAAACAACGAATAAATCCTATAATATTTTTTTTAAATGATAAACAACTTGATATTATATAGATAGATTGATTATTTCAAAGATGAAAAACAATTGTAAAAAGAAAAAGAAAAAAAATGATTAATTGAAGGAAAGGGAAGGTATGAAAGGGGGAAAAGAGTAGGAAATAGGAGATTAATTGAATTAGCTAAAATAAAGAAAGAGATGACATATCATCATAAGTCTTATGATTTAAGATATTATATAGATATAGATTAAATCTAACAATTTTCTTTTCATATTCTAGTTTTTAACTCATGCTTTCATTTTTCTTTATCAAGGTAATAATTTGAAATCCCAAACAACACCATTATCTGAGAAATCGAGAAGCCAAAATGAAACGGTCCGGAGTAGTTTCATGGTACAACCAGAAAATCAAGAAAAAACATAGTACAAAAAAAACGACTGAAATACAAGTGATCCCAACAAACAAGACTGGTAGAGTGAAAGTCGATAAAGATCAAGGGAAGACCATGAATACCGAGAACATGAAAAAGTCAAAAGACTGAAGCGACGTCTCAATGTCGGGGAGACAGAAACAGAACCTCATCAACGGAATTAAACATCTCTAGCTAGGTCGAACTGTGTGGATCAACGATGTTTCGCTCGCCTAGATGAGAGATCTTTGAAAACCACAAACATTGTCACAATCAACTCAATCGACATGATGTCCGAGACCGCAACTCCATCCGAAATTAAACATAGGCTTACCAAAGAACGACACCACTCCAAGGGACATATTTGTTAAACCAGCTCGGTAGTTAGTTAGAAGAGCTGATGTTATGTTATAACAGAATTTGAGAGCATGTACACAGCACCTGCGTGTGCTCTTCCATCTATAAATACACAACTCATGTATCACTCCAAACTGTTTTTCAAAGAAATAAAATTCTGTATGTTTGGGAGTTCAGCTTATTCCTTTCCTTGTTCAATCTGAGTGTTCTTGAGAGTTCATGACACTGATTCATAGCTGAGTAAAATCAATATGGTATCAGAGCTTGAGGATGTAGAGATCTGATTTTGTTTTTCTTTCTCTTTCGCTTCCGCAAGTGCTGATCCAAGCAAAATCTGTAGACGTTTTGGTGAGCGAGATCGATTCTTGAATCGCATTCATCCATGGCGTCTGTTACAGAAGATCAAGGATCGCATTCATCAGAGAGAAGACAACGAGGTGGTCTAATCTCAGTCATGGATCTACATAACCCCTTATTCATCCATCCATCAGATAATTCAAGTATCATTCTCACTACTATCCAGCTGATTGGTGAGAATTTTAGGAGATCGAAGAGAGCGATGATGAAAGGTCTGTCTATAAAGAACAAAGTAGGATTTGTAGAAGGAACTGTGATTGAGAATCCTGAAAACTCTGCGTTGTGGAATAGATGCAACGACATGGTGTGTTCATGGATCTTGAACACAGTGTCGAAAGAAATATATGCAACCTTGGATGGATTTGATACAACTAAGCAGATGTGGGAAGATCTACACGAAAGCTTTGGCCAGAAAAATGGTCCCTTGCTGTTTCAAATTAAGAAGGAATTATAGGATTGTGAACAAAAGAATCTGGGAATCACCGAGTATTTCACGAAATTGAAGGGAGCTTGGCAGCAACTGACTGGTCTATGTCCTCCAATTAGATGTACTTGTGGGAAATGTGACTGTAATATCAATGCTCGAATTGAAGCATCTGAGAATGAAGAAAAGCTGATGAAATTCTTGATGGGGCTGAACGAGCAGTATGGTGTTGCTCGACGTCAGTTTCTTCTGTGTTCACCCCTCCCTACAACAAGCTATGTCCACTCCTTGTTGATTCAAGATGAGACTAGTAGCAGCAAGAGAGGGACAGATAAAGGTTCATCATCTGCTGATGTCACTGTTATGTTTAACAAGAAAGATGGAAAAGAAACTAAATATGGTGATCATCAGGGAAAGAAGAAGAAGTGCAACCACTGTGAGGGATATCATCCATCTGAAAGGTGATGGGAGGTGATAGGATACCCAAGTTGGCACTCCAAGAGCAAGTAGAAGCCACAAGTGCCGAGGAACAACACTAAGTCAAAGAAGAATGGAAATGGCAACTACAGGGCAAATGCAGTCACTGAGAAAGCTCCTGAAGAGCAAGGAAACCTACTACAGACCCTGACTATGGACCAGCAAAAGATGATGATGTCTCTCCTCAACATCATGAGCCAAGCCCAGCAACAACAATCAAATGAGGTGGCTCTTGCAGGTACCTTATTATGTGGTGTAGTGTCTCCTCTTACAGACTCTTGGCTTTTAGATAGTAGTGCAAATTATCACATGACATGTGATTTGAAATACCTTACCAATATTATCCCTATGATACCTCCATCTAAAATTCATTTTCCAGATGGTCATACAAGTAGCATTATACACTCTGGTAATGTTTGCTTAACCCCCTCCTTAACTCTCACAAATGTTCTATACATTCCGGATTTTAAATTAAATTTAGTGTCTCTAACTACTATTGTGAGGACCCTACATTACCATATTGATCTAAGACCTGTCATGTGCCTCATCTAGGACCCTGCAAGGAGGAAACCTGTGGCAGCTGATAGAGACATTGATGGGTTGTATGACTTAGTCCCCGCATCATAGATTCCTCTCCTTATACATGAGTCACAGGAGATTGACAAAGCCTAAGGCACATTCTGTGCCACATCACCTGTTATTCCTATGTTTCTTCCCCAGTCCAATTGTAAGTCTGATTTCAATGCTCTTTAGCATCTTAGACTAGGACATGCACCTCGAGACAAACTTCTTCATGTACCTTCCATTTCTCTTCATATGAAAAAAAGGTCAGACTTATCTTGTTCAGTTTATCCTATTGCAAAGCAAACTAGAAATGTCTTTCACAAAAGCACATCTCATGCTACAAACATATTTGAATTGGTACATTGTGATCTTTGGGGACCTTATGAAACACCCACATACAATGGTAAAAAGTATTTCCTGACTATTTTGGATGATAAAGGTAGGAGTGTTTGGGCATATCTTTTGACTCATAAATCTAATACTGCTTCTGTCCTAAAGGATTTCATTGCAAAGGTTGAAAACCGGTTTACCACAACTGTAAAAATCTTAAGAACTGGTCAAGGAACAAATTTTTTCAATAATGACTTAAAAAGTTTTCTGGGTAACAAGGGCATTATACAAGAGAGCTCTTGTACAACCACTCCCCAACAAAATGGGAGAGTGGAAAGAAAACATAGATACATTTTAGAAACTGCTAGAGCTTTCAGATTTCACTCCTCTTTGCCCATCAAGTTTTGGGGAGATTGCATCCTCACAACCACATATCTCATCAACAGATTACCAACACCTCTTCTTAAAAACAAATCTCCTTATGAAAGTTTTGTTTCACACTACACCTGATTACTCATTTCTAAGAGTTTTTGGTTGTCTTTGCTTCATGTCTACCAGTTTTCAACACAAAAAGAAATTTGATACAAGGTCTGATCCTTGTGTTTTTGTGGGATACCCCTTTGGTTTCAAAGGTTACAAAGTTTACAATCTACAAGATCAAAAATGTTACATTAGTAGAGATGTGAATTTTGCTGAAGATTATTTCCCATTTGCCTCTGCAAACCCCACTCATATACCTATGCAAGAAAACACCACTCCTGCAACTCCAGAGATTCTATATTCAAACCCTTATGTTGATGATTGGCCTTTTGATCCCATTTCCTTGGAATATCTTATTGATCATCAACCTCTTGATCCTACAACACCCATGAATATCTGGCAGACTACTCTCCATCTCCTGTGCCACCAAAGTTTGATGCCATTTCTCCATCAAACACACCTCTTGAGCCTGTCTGTGTGCCTCAACCACAACTAGCCCTTCCTCTAAGACAGTCTCACAGAACAACTAAACCCCCTCTCTGGTTGAAGGACTATGTGTGTACTGCTCATCTTGGATCTCCAAGTGCAAGGTCTGCCTCCTACAGTAAATCTCCCTCTCCTTACCCTATGGCTTCCTTTATCCCTTATCAAAATTGTCCTATTGCATATAACACCTTTATCAACAATAGTGCACCTCTATCTGAACCCATGTCTGTAAGGGAAGCACTGCAATCACCTGAGTGGTGCCAAGCAATGAACACTGAATTAGATGCTCTTGAAAGAACTCACACCTGGAGTTTGGTCCATCGCCCAATGCACCAATCTGTATTCACTTGTAAGTGGATCTTCAAGCTCAAACTGAAAGCTGATGGTACCTTAGACAGGTACGTACAAAGCAAGGTTAGTGGCTCGAGGGTTCAGTCAAGTTGAGGGAATTGACTACAGTGAGACCTTTGCACCAGTTGCAAAAATGATCTCTGTAAGAACTCTACTGGCAGTTGTAGTTGTAGCTGCACAGGATTGGTTCATTTCTCAATTAGATGTCACAAATGCATTCTTACATGGTGATCTAGAAGAGGAAGTCTATATGGAATTTCCACCTGCATATCAGCTTCTTAAATCCTTCTAGCCTGCTGTTCAGGGGGAGAATGAGATACAGAAGCAGCAAGCTAAGCAGGATTTAGTATGCAAACTACAGAAATCCTTATATGGATTAAAGCAAGCACTTAGGCAATGGTTTGCCAAGTTTTCTGAAGTGGTTGTTACAGAAGGATTTGTGCAATCAGAATATGATCATTCCTTATTTGTAAAAAGGAATGGGAAGAAGATCACATCTCTACTAGTGTATGTAGGTGACATGATTATTACAGAAAATGATGAAGGTGAAATAGGCAAACTTAAAGCTCATCGTCACAAGAATTTTTAGATGAAGGAGTTAGGTGATTTGAGATACTTTCTGGGTATTGAAATAGATAGGAATGAGAAAGGGTTGTTCCTAAATCAAAGGAAATATAGTTGCTAGCTGAAACTAGGATGACTGATGCAAAGCTAGTAGCTACTCCATTGGATCCTCGAGTGAAACTCAGTCTAGATGGAAGCAAGGAAGAAGTGGATCAAGTTGCATACAGGAGGATGGTAGGAAAACTGATCTACATCACCATCACTCGTCCAGATATATGTTATGCAGTACAGATGCTGAGTCAGTTCATGCACTCTCCAAGCATGGAGCACTGGCAAGCAGCTAAACATGTGTTGAGATACTTGAAGAAAGCTCTAGGACAGGGTCTTCTATTGGCCAAGAACTCTAAACTGCAGCTAAGGGCCTTTCGTGACTCTGATTGGCAAAGTTGTCCTATGACTAGGAAGTCACTAACTGGATTCTGTATATTGCTTGGAAGCTCATTAATCTCATGGAGAACCAAGAAGCAATCATATGTAGCAATGTCCACAGCTGAGGCAGAATATAGGGCTATGGCCACGACTTGTCGTGAGATAACTTGGTTGGTCAATTTGCTATCTGATTTGGGTGTAAAGTTGGAACCTGTCCAACCACACTGTGACAATCAATCTGCACTTCACATTGCTAGAAATCCTGTCTATCACGAGAGGACAAGGCATATTGAAGGTGATTGTCATGTTGTGAGGAACAAAGCTCTTAAGAAAGAAATTGTCTTGGGTTATATCTTCACCAAAGAACAACCAACAGATATATTCACTAAGACAGTGAATCAAGACACGCCTGAGAAGATGTTAAGCAAGTTGGGAGTTGTGAATGTGTTCAAACTATCAACTTGAGGGGGAGTGTTAAACCAGCTCGGTAGTTAGTTAGAAGAGCCGATGTTCTGTTATAACAGAATTTGAGAGCATGTACACAGCGCCTGCGTGTTCTCTTCCATCTGTAAATACACAACTCATGTATCACTCCAAACTATTTTGCAAAGAAATAAAATTCTGTATGTTTGGGAGTTCAGCTTATTCCTTTCCTTGTTCAATCTGAGTGTTCTTGAGAGTTCATGACATTGATTCATTGTTGAGTAGAATCAATAATATTAAACCAAGATCAGAATTGAAAAAGCGGGTCAAGAGCAAGTCAAATCGGTTCAGAAGAAGCCTATTTCTAATTTATTTTTCTTTTCTTTTCTTTTCCTTTTTTTAAATACATTAGAAAAATAAAAAAGTTTTCTTTCATTTATTTCCTGAGATTTGAAAGATTTGAGTTTTATTACTTTCAATAAAAAATGTTTTTTTTTTCTATTTTATGGTCTAAAGACATATATTAAATATATTTATTGAAAAAAAATATAAATTAAAATCAATCGACATTATAAAATAAAATTTATTTGTAAAAATATTAAAATGTAAGAGAATCTTAGTAATTGTAAAGACTTAACCGACTAGAAAAGTCATTATTAAACTCCAAGTTCCGTTTCCTATTAGGCAACACTAGTTAGAACTTTACTTTTTACCTTTCTTTATTTATTTACAGTAACCCGATCCAGATGTAGAGTGAGCTAAGTCCACTTGAACTGGAAATGATCAAAAAGAAAATATCTCCAAACAAACACTAATTAAATATGACCAGAGATCATTCCGGATTTTATTTCTGAGTTTCAATAGATGATCAAGAGATCGTCACAATTAATGTTCGTGACTTTTGAAGATCTCTCATCTAAGTAGAGGAATGTTGTTGGTCCACGTACACTTCCTCAAAAAACGTCACTTTCTTGTGTTTTTTCTCCGGTCTCTCTGGTGGCAAGATGTTAGGGAAGCGTATAGGTTTTTCTATGTTCTCGCTATTCACAGCTTCATCCTAGAGTCTTCCTTTATCAGGCATTTCGTTGCTTAATTTGTTCACTTTGGACTTGGATAATTATGTTTGAAATTACAAGTATCATGTACAGTTACTCTGTATTTCGTATATATCAGCCTCTCGATTACCTAACACGCTTGTGTCGGGTATTTCGAATCTTTAATTACCTTCATAAAAAAAAAGCGAGTTTCAATAGAGTAGAACTTTACCTGAAATTAATTACTCGGTGGGTTCAATGCAATTAGTGATGAATTATAAGGAAGGGTGAAATTATACATAATATCTTAACCGAGTGATAATATGTTAAATCTCGATCATAAAATCATAAAAATAATAATAAATCAATATAACATGATATGTATCTATCGATATAATAATAAATCAATACAGCACGATGATATGTATTTATCGATCCGTTGGATATTTCATATAATGAAACACCAAATTTTAGCTTTTAACCTTTTTTTTAAGAAAACTTTTAACCTTGAAAGCTACAATTATAAGGATTTTCATCCCACGCATTTCTTTGGCTAATCGGAATGCTCAAATAAAGAGCAAAATTTGTGTACGTTTTTGTTTAATTAATGTACTCTCACATGTAAAATACAGAAGAAACATACAATTTGCAAAATCGGTAATTCGAAGGGAACAGTCGATCTCAGATTGCATTGGTCGACTCGTTAATGAGCATGAAACACATTTTCACCAACAAATTAAACCCATTAATAAAGATTATAAAATATGACATAAAACTAAATGTGATTATGATATGGTTAATTTTGTCTGGGTAGCTACCTAGATAGTGCATCTTTATTGATTATAATAAGGCTCCTTTGTACAGTTTGAAACCAACCATTTGTTTGTGTGCGCCAGGAAATGGCAAACACTAAATGTAACCTGGTTAGGTTTTAGGCTAACATTTTCTATCCATCCATATATTAATTAATACTTCAATCAAATTATAGCACGTTTGCAAATAGAGAATCAACAAGTAAAAGAAAATATTATTATTAGAATTTTATAATCGGTTTTTTATACGAGTAAAAATTTGAGAGATAAAATAACAAATTTGATATTTGAGAGGTTGATGAATAGATCATTATGAATAGATTTTAACATAGCGTTAGGTTAGGATAATCTGATCCATATCGATCCATGGTCTACATATATATAAGATATATGCGTGATGTAGTAATCTAATTGTGCTCCTAGAGACCATAGTGTGGGAGCATCTTAAGATATGGAGTGGCCGACAGATCAACAAATAAACTAACTGTCATGATATATTACAATTGAAAAATAAAACAGAAAAGAAAGATGAATAACATGTTGCACGCACTATGGACAGACCCTTGGGTTCAAAACCATAACCTGATTAGCTATTGACAGAACTTTGACCCCGAACTTAAAGTTTACCAACTCTTTACCCCAACTAAAGATTGGAATGTCCCCCTTCTCAACGAAATCTTTCCAAATTATATTGTTCCACACATCATAAAAATACATATCCCGGACTGGGACACTCCGGATAAAATAATCTGGAAATTTAACCCGAATGGTCGATTCTCTACTAGATCAACTAGACACATAATCAACACTAACAACACATCCACCAAAGATTATAAATGGATCTGGAAGCTGAACCTCCCTCCTAGAATTAAAAACCTGCTTTGGAAAATATCTACTGACAGCCTGGCTACGACAGATAGACTAAATAGGTATATAAATAGGGTCCCATCCCAATGCTGTTTCTGTAACCACAGTAATGAACATAGCAATCACCTTTTTGTTAATTGCCCCCTCACTAGAGCTACGGTTGCGGCCTATGAGCAAAGTGTAAGCAAAACTACAGCACTTATTCCCAACCACTGCACTGATATAGATAGTATCATTACAACAAATACAGACAAGAAATTGATAGAAGAACTCAACTTTATATGGCAAAGAATATGAGAATCTAGAAATGAATTGATTTTCAGGAAAAAAACGCATGATACGCCTCATCAGATAGCCGTAAGAGTAATCATAGACCTCAGAGATTGGCATGATGCCATCAAAACTAATAATGAAACTCCACCACTAAGTAAAAAAAGAAGAATAAACCATATTAAATGGATAAGACCATCTAGGACTATCTACAAAATAAATGTAGATGGTTCTTTTATACCCACTGGCTCTTGCTGGGTGGGTGGGATTATTAGGGACCATAAGGGTTCTGTGATTGATATCTTTCAATCTGAAGTGGATACGACTTCTGCTATCCAAACAGAAGCAGTTGCTTTATGTGCAGGTGTAAACTTAGCAATAGCTAAAGGTCTAAGAAGAGTCATAATGGAAGGGGACTGCTTGGAGGTGACCAAGGCAATCAATGATAGCAACTACGTTAGATGGGAAATTCTAAGAGAAGTGGAGTTCATCAAGAAACTTAGCTGTAACTTCGAGAGTATAGAATTCAGACACTGCTACAGGGAAGCAAACAAGGCCGCTGATTATATAGCTAAGTCTAGGAATATTTGTACGTTTTCGAACCTCCCTACCTGTAGGGATTTCTGTAACATCATCCAGTCGGATGATCATGGTGCCATCTTACCTAGGTAGGATCTGCCCAATTTTTGTCTACTGTAAAAAAAAAAAACATGTTGCACGCACTACACTAAAAGGCAGAAACTAAGCAAAACAAAGACCGTCAAGCCTTTTCCAATTCTTCCCTTTATGGTATAATGAATTGTAGTTGTACATTGCACTTTAATAGAAAATGAGAAAGTAATATATATATAGTTTTGTTGAGAATATGATTTGGGATTGTCCCACATTGTGTTATAGTTAAATCACGCACGTCAAGCGCACACACGCCAACCAAGCCGAGCACATCTAAAACCAATTGGTGTTAGGTGGGGTAGCCCACCGGCTTATATGCAAGGTTTGGATTCACTTTGTAATTAATGTGGGATCTCCCACAATCATATTCTCAACAAAACTATATATATATATTGAAAAAGATAAGGATTCGAAATACCTGACATCAGATAAATCAAGAGATTAAAATAATCGGATAACAGACTAATCATCATGGTACAATCAATAGATAAGTGTTAATTAAGTGAATATTAACTCTTATTTGTCACAATTCAAGTGATGACTTCGTGAAAATTAAGTTTTCGTGTTGGTATGGATTACCACTTTAGTCTTTATGGATTGAGAGATTGGAACTATACAATGCTCCTAAATATTTTATACACTTATTTTGGTATCCAAATGCACAGTTTCTGACAAATGTTCAAAAGCAATTGGAATACATAACTATAGATTTATGATTACACTTTTTAAAGCAAGACGTGCGCGCCTAATTGATGAGCTTATTGAAAACTTTGTTTACATCTATTATTTAATTCTATAAAATAATTAGTTAATTAAATCTAGGGGACAATATGTTAGATGTCAAGGAGGTTACATTCACATTACATTTTGGGGTTATATTCGATCACATTTTAATGTGGTTGTTCATGGCATGAATTAACTATATATATCCTTAATTAATATTTAATGAATCAAACACAATTGTATCTACTCAACATAAATCGATCTTTTTAACATATCCTTAAGAGCTTAACCCCTAGTTGAATTGAAAACTATTACTAAACTAAAATGACTAAATATCATTAAATTGAATTTAAAATATCTAAATGGAGAAGTGTAAGATAGAGAGTCCTTCTCAAATGGAAAATTTTAATTTATTTCTTTACTAGTATAGCTACATTAAAATGAATAAAATTTGGTTTTATTAAACCCAACCAATTGTTTTTATAGATAATCTCCATGAAACCTTTCTTTTACCTTGAAATTAACTCATCGTCATCGGCCCTTAAAGGAAAGTGATACTTGTTCAAATTAGCGAAATTTAGGTTAATAAAATCAAAATCTTATTTTGTTTGACCGGTCTAACCCCTCATTTCTTTTTTTCCCATGAAACCAATAATTATACCGGATTTTAGTATTGATTTGTAAAAATGCTGATTTTTTTTAAAACTTTTTTTTTTTCACGTTGTCAATATTTTTGATATGCGAAAAAACCAGGCAATATGTTGCCACTACCCTCAAAAGTTGGGTTATTTTCATTACATTTGAAAGGTGTGATGACACATTTTTACCATACCCCAAAGGCGGGAGTATTTTAATTAATTTTTTCTTTAATTTTTTTATTTGAATGATATAATAGAGATACAAATTATTATAATAGAGTTGTAAATTAATATCAATTACAACATAATTAAATCAATTTATGGGTAGATATAATTCAAGTTCACCTAGGCCGAGGTGTAAAATCAAAAAATATATGTGGGTAGATACGTAGATATAATATTTCTATAAGCTTTTTTTTTCTTCACCACACCAACTAATAAGTTCACCTAGGCCGAGTATATAAACTTTCAATATAATCGCCTAGAATATATCAAGATACATAAGAAAATAAAATATCTTCTCTTCCATAGATAAAATATATCCACGTATATTTTATCTAAGACAGCTCTACAATATGCATCTTTTTTTATCTGGCACCAAGATCTTCTTACTCCAAACTTTAAAGATATTCCGTGGGTGCACACTCTTATCCAACCGTCGATTAGCTTTCTGACCCTCGATACCTAACACTACGCCATTTTGCAAGTTAGGCGACGTACATTTGTGGGTTCGTCGCTTGAGAAACATTCAGGCGACGTACCATATACATCTTCGTCACCTGAGTCGAATCCAAGGAAAGTCAAAGGAGATCGAAGCTCAAGTGACAAAGTTATCATTTGTTCGTCGCTTGAGTAAATTTAGGTGACAAACGTATGTAGGGTCGTCACCTGAGTGAGAGTCGGTAAGCCCACATTCAATTGTAGGATGTTGAGGCGACGAAGTTTGAATGAGTACGTCGCCTGAAGAAGGAGGGGTAAGTCTGACACATTTATTACTAAATCACCTAGGCGACGAACATATGCTAAGTACGTCGCTTGAGTCGTTACTTGCAGACATTCAAGCAACGAACATAGCATACGCTCGTCACTTGAGTTCCTAAAACAAATGCGCCAAGTTTTCCCGCTATAATTTTGAGAAGAAAGTGATGTATCTATATAAAATCAAAAGATCAAGTCTTGTGTATCTATATATGATTTTTGTAAATAAAATATTTAAAAATAAATCAATTTAAAATGATAGATTTTATACGTAACCACTTAAAATAAAATAAAAATTAATAAAAAATATTATAACATAAATCATGGTAAAATATTTAAGACCGAGATTATGATCAAGATAGAGGTTTTGAGACCGAGATTTGAGTATGAGATCGAGATTTGAGACTGAGATTGAGATCAAGATTTTAGATTTGAGATTTGTCATTGAGATTTGAAAACAAGATTAAGATTAAAATCAAAATCAACATTTGATATTGAGATTTTATATTTTAGAATTGAGAGAGAGAGTTGATATTTGAGATTGAGATTAAGTTTGAGATCGAGATTTGAGATGGAGATCGCGATTTGACATTTGTCGTTGAGATTTGAAATTAAGATTAAGATCAAGATCAACTTTTGATATTGAGATTTTATATTTTAGAATTGAGAGGGAGAGTTGATATTTGAGATTGAGATTAAGGGCGTGTTTGACAAGCGTAGATTAGGAGATTAAGTAGATTAGGAGATTAAAAAAAAAACAGAAATCTCCTCGGGGACCGCGTGTGGTGTTTGGCAGCACAATGGAGATGGAGATTAAGGGTATTTCATTAGATGAAATTTGGCCAAAATTGAAATCTCCCAATGGGAAGATTATGGAGATTTGGAGATGGAGATTCTCCGACTTTCACATTATTGCCCCCCTCTCCACACCTTTTCAGATCTCGAAGGGAGAACGACGATTTCTCGGACCCCATTCGCCGTCGCCTTGCTCCGAGCCGAAGACGATTTCTCGGACCCCATTCGCCGCCGCCTTGCTCCGAGCCGAAGACGATTTCTCGGACCCCTGTAGCACTAGGACAGTCGTCGAACTCCATTCCCTCCCGTCGAACTCCATTCGTCGTCGCCTCTCCGCTCCTCCCCATTCGCCGCCGTCGAACTCCATTCGTCGTCGCCTTGCTCCGAGACGAAGACAATTTCTCGGACCCCTGTAGCACCGGCCATGGAGTACAGTCACACCAACTTCGCAATCCAGAGCACAAAGCTCCACTGCATCGCCATATCCCGATTCGAACCCGAATGGGTGGAATCGTGCGATTCCGGCGGCGGTAAGGGGGGGTTGCACCGGCTGCCTAGACGAAAGCCCCAATTTCGACTCCGGCACCCTTATTGCAGCACGCAGGCTGCCTAGACGACAACTCCAAACATGAATTTCGAACCCTAGATGGTTCCTGTCACAAATTTCAAACCTTCGAATCCTAAATCAACCCACCTAATTCATGTCAATTTGAGGTCGAGTGGGGGTCACGGTAGCTGTCGCCGGCGAGAGCCTGTGAGGAGCGTTCGTCAGTGAGGAAGATCGAAAGGAGGACGACGAAGGGTGTTGCAGGTGCTGCCTCTCGAAATTGTGTGGGGAGCAATTCGATTTGGGGGTAGAGGGGTTTTTAATTTCAGGGGTAAATTTGTAATTGTTCACCAACTAATCCACAAACATCTTCTACCCACCAAACACCTTTACGAGATTTCTGGTCAAATAAATCTCCATCTCATACCATCTACAAAAATCCCATTAATCTACAAAATTTATCTCCATCTCCTAACATCTATAAAAATCTCATTAATCTACAGAATCTCCATCTACTGTCAAACACGCCCTAAGTTTGAGATCGAGATTTGAGATTAAGATCGCGATTTGAGATTTGTGATTTGTCATTGAGATTTGAAATAAAGATTAAGATCAAGATCGAAATTTGATATTGAGATTTTATATTTTATAATTGAGAGTGAGAGTTCATATTTGAGATTGAGACTAAGTTTGAGATCGAGATTTGAGATGGAGATTGCGATTTGAGATTTGTCATTGAGATTTGAAATCAAGATTAAGATCAAAATCGACTTTTGATATTGAGATTTTATATTTTAGAATTGAGAGAAGAAATTGATATTTGAGATTGAGATTAAGATTGAGATCGAGATTTGAGATTGCGATTTGAGATTTGTGATTTGTCATTGAGATTTGAAATCAAGATTAAGATTAAAATCGAAATCAACATTTGATATTTAGATTTTATATTTTAGAATTGAGAGGGAGAGTTGATATTTGAGATTGAGATTAAGTTTGAGATCGAGATTTGAGATGGAGATCACGATTTGAGATTTGTCATTGAGATTTGAAATTAAGATTAAGATCAAGATCAACTTTTGATATTGAGATTTTATATTTTAGAATTGAGAGGGAGAGTTGATATTTGAGATTGAGATTAAGTTTGAGATCGAGATTTGAGATTAAGATCGCAATTTGAAATTTGTGATTTGTCATTGAGATTTGAAATAAAGATTAAGATCAAGATCAACATTTGATATTGAGATTTTATATTTTATAATTGAGAGTGATAGTTGATATTTGAGATTGAGACTAAGTTTGAGATCGAGATTTTAGATGGAGATTGCGATTTTAGATTTGTCATTGAGATTTGAAATCAAGATTAAGATCAAGATCGACTTTTGATATTGAGATTTTATATTTTAGAATTGAGAGGAGGAATTGATATTTGAGATTGAGATTAAGATTGAGATCGAGATTTGAGATTGCGATTTGAGATTTGTGATTTGTCATCGAGATTTGAAATCAAGATTAAGACCAAGATCGACATTTGATATTGAGATTTTATATTTTATAATTGAGAGTGAGTGTTACTATTTGAGACTGAGATTAAGTTTGAGACCGAGATCGAGATTTGAGATGGAGATTGCGATTTGAGATTTGTCATTGAGATTTGAAATCAAGATTAAGATCAAGATTGACATTTGATATTGAGATTTTATATTGAGAATTGAGAGGGAGAGTTGATATTTGACATTGAGATTAAGTTTGAGATCGAGATTTGAGATGGAGGTCACGATTTGAGATTTGTGATTTGTCATTGATATTTGAAATCAAGATTAAGACCAGTATCGACTTTTGATATTGAGATTTTATATTTTAGAATTGAGAGAGAGGGTTGATATTTGAGATTGAGATTAAGTTTGAGATCGAGATTTGAGATTGTGATTGTGATTTGGGATTTGTGATTTGTCATTGATATTTGAAATCAAGATTAAGATCGAGATCGACATTTGATATTGAGATTTTATATTTTAGAATTGAGAGTGAGAGTTGATATTTGAGATTGAGATTACGTTTGAGATTGAGATTTGAGATGGAGATCGTGATTTGAGATTTGTGATTTATCATTGATATTTGAAATCAAGATTAAAGTCAAGATCGAAATTTGATATTGAGATTTTATATTTTAGAATTGAGAGTCAGAGTTGATATTTTAGATTCATATTATGTTTAAGATCGAGATTTGATATTTGAGTATGAGATTGAGATTAAGATTTTAAATTTGATATTTGAGATTGAAATCAAGACTGAGATTTGAAATTTGGCATTTATCTCAATCACAATATTAAATCTCAAATATGAAATATATTTGAGATAGAGATTGAGATTTGATATTTGAGATTGAGATTTGTATCGAGATTAATATTTGAGTTTGCCACTAATATGGACATTTCATATTTGAGATTTGATATTGTGATTGAGATAAATGTTGAGATCGGGCAGAATAGAGATTTAAGATTGAGATTCAGATTAAGATGGTTCTAATTTTTTAGAATTTATTGGTTCTAATTTTATAGATAATCGATCTAATATAATAACAAAATTTTATATTTAAATATATAAGTGGTATAAAAATTTAAAAAAGATCATACAAATATTAAATATATAATTTTATATTTATACGAGTTCATGTATTTTTTTAATAATATAATGTTATATTTATAAAAGTTACTAGCAACATCTCAAAAGTTATAAAACATATACATATTAACTATATAATGTTATAAACATATACTGTAGATATTAATTTATTTGGCGGGAAATTTTTTTGGTTGGGATTTGGCGGGATATTATTCACGCCTAAAATTTCACCAAATTTTGTAAATCCCTCTACAATCAGCTAACCCTAAGTCTCCTTTCATGTATCCCATTTCTCTTTCTAATCAGAGCCGCCTCGTTCTCCTCCCTCGGCCTCTCACTCTCTGATGCCCCTCTCGGCTCTCTCCATCCTCGCTTGCTCGCCTCAACCCAACGCCGCCGACCACTGCAGATTCACCCTCCAAATCTCTTATGTCCCTCTCTCCAGTGCATCTCCCTCTCACTCAAATCTCAGATTCACCCTCCAAATCCCTCTTTCGTCTCTCAAATTGCCCTCCTCCGAGCAAGCCCCATTCCGGCCGGCGCACACGTAGAGCACAATACAGAGCGCCTCCTCCGAGCACAGTCTCTCGGTTCCCCTCTCTTCTGCCCTCCGTCGTTTGGTTCGGTTCCTCTTTTCATCTTCCTCCTTAACAGGTCTCTTTCTCTCACTCATCCAAATCTGTAAAAAAAATTGAACTTTTCTTGATTTCTTTTTTACATTTTGCAGATGAACTTACTTGGCAGCTAGGGAGTCTGTTCCGCCTTCAGCCCTCCACGGCTCCGCCATCAACTGCACCGCCCCGACCCTCCACGGTTTCTTTTCGAATCCCAAACCCTAATTTCAATCTATGTACTCTAATTTCTGTTCTTTGTTTTATTATTGTCACTGATTATTTTAGATGTTTTAGTACTTAGATTTGACAATAGGAAATCAGATTTTAGGTTACTAGTGTTCAGACGTTTGATTAGAATATCAGATGCACAATATTTGTGAATATAGTTATTGATATGCTTCCAATATCCCGTGCTTTTATATCCTCCACTGAAAACTTGCATCAATGCACCATAGATTCCCAAGTTAGAAACCTTTTCAAAAGAAATTTGAAGGATTTTGTATCTGAAGATTAATAGAAACTATTGAACTGTTGTGTTGATGGTTTTTTCACCATCATATTATCGTTTTGTTTCTAAATTTTCTGAGTCTGGTTACAATTACTATGAACTATTTAGCACTAGTTATTTTTCTGTTTCGTTATATATAGGAATCATGGATTGATTTCTGGATCTTTATGCACCAAAGAGCTCCTTAGTCTAATTTTTTCTTTAGTATCTTTGATAAATGCTTCCCTCTAGTTTTTGGCATTGCAATCTCTCTAGTTTTTTTACTGAAAGGTTTTGTCATTACAATCTTAACTTCGTTGTTGTTGGGTCCATGGGACCTTCCATTGAAATATGGTACCTAGATATTGTATTAATTTGTTACATAATGATTTGGTTTTTTGTATATATATCATCCATATTTGAATCTATTGTCAAGTTGAAGAATTGTTTGTAAAACCTTTTACAAATAGATGAAGTTCAACCTTGTTCAGTTTTAGGTGGAATAGCTGAAAAGAAGAAAGGGGGGGGGGGGGGGGGGGGGAATGTGAGATAACACTTGTTAGCGTAGCCTATGTAAAATAGTTTTTTCCTTGTTCAACCTTGTTCAATTTTGGTTTATTGTATATATATCATCCATATTTTTCCTCTTGGAACTACATTTGTTTATTTCATGACTTAATTTTCTCGAATGAACACATATGACACGCTTCATACCATTCTTTATTGTATATTTACAACGAACACACAAGGTTCCTTTCACACTCTGTTGGCTATATTTTTCAGCTAATAGCTATCACGAATTTATCTAATATGCCTTCAGATTTGGCAGCGTAAACCAGCATCTTGTGACTCTGCACAAATAGTGACTAAGGAGTCTAGAAGGGTTGCATGGACTTTTCTTCATACTCTTGGAGCTCAGGTATAACACAAGACTTAGCATTCCCCCAATATGTCTTGTATGTTTCTTTGTTCACATTCATCACACTATCTTACTTATGATTTTCTTTGTTCACATCAATCACAACCAGCATTTTGTTTCTTTGTACACAACCAGTGACTAAGGAGGAGTATGGAGGGCTACAAGTACTTCTTTTTTTTGTTTGGATGTTGCTTTAGTTGGTTGGGATAAAATCAAATATTTTCAAATGATTTTTTTTCGACTGTTTTCTAGCACTTAGTGTCTAAAATATAGAGGCAAAGCAAGAGAAAATTGTTGATGCTGGTCGACTCACTTCGTGTCTAAAATATACAGCCAAATTCTTATTTTTGACATGCTATTACATGAATTTCTTAATTGTTTATGGTATGCTTTTACATGAATTTATTTATTGGAATTTATGGAATTCAACTCAAATATTACAACAACAATCTTAGTTTTTTTTTTAAAGGAAATTAGAGTGGAAAGGTCAATGTTCAATTCAAACTTTATTTTCAGGATTTTCTACCTGTTCGTATTTTTACAGCTGCAAATATTATTCTTCTTTGAATCTGTAGGCAGCGGAGAACCTAAATCATTGGGGCTGGAGATTATCTGCTCATGTACAACTTCGCCAACTCATAAACAAGCCGGTAGGAGACTCTTGGCCTTTATGCTTTTTTTTCGGTAGTATTTGGGTGGGAAGTGTGAATGTATAGGATGTGCATGAATGGTTGTGAACATGTGAATGCTCTTAGCATCCGACATTTTTTTGTTGTAAACCTTGAAAGCACATGTGTTTGGAAGTGTTGTATTTGTGAGCTAGTTTTTGTATAGTATGAATGGTATTTTTGGTTTAGGTTTTGTGCATTTGGTATGTTGAAAACAGGAGTACCAACAATATTGTAAACGTATATTTTTTTATTATAAAATTTGGGCGACGAACATAGTATATAATAATTGCTTGAATTTAAAAAAAAATCTCAAAATTGATTCAGGCAACGAATATTGAGAATAGTATTGGTCACCTGAATAACTTGGTGACGAACATACTAGTCCTTTCACAATCTCAAGTGATAAACACTTACGTCACTTGATTGGTCAAGCAACAAACATTTTGGTCACTTGAATGTTCAAGCGACGAACATATTCGGTTCCTTGAATGCCCCATCCGACAATGTTTGCTATCTTTTAGGCGACGAAAACTTGGTCACCTGAACTGTCCGGGCCGGGCTTTTGTCGGGCTTTGACTTTTATGTGCCGAATCACTTTCAGTGACCAACTTTGATAGAGTCGTCACCTATAAGCTCAGGGGACGGCGGTCAGGTGACGACCCTTCAAGTGACGACTTTTCATCACCTGAATTCTCAGGTGACCCAATTCAACTTTCAGGTGACCACTTATGTCCGTCACCCAAGTTGCAAAATGGCGTAGTGTAATGAGTTTTGTAACCTTCTTACTTTAATTTGTCTAGCATCTAAGCTGCACATATTCTACACAAGCATTTAGAAACATATCAAGTCTAATATTTTTTTGTTTTTCACAAGAAGATAACATAGAGATAGAGATTTTGAAGACCCTCTAAGATGCATTAATTAGCGTCGGAAGCGTTGATGAAGATTTTAGAAACGCTATTAATGGTAAGATCCGTAAAGAAAATAGATGAGATATAAAGAAATAGATATCTCCAAAGAGACATCGGGGTGGTTGAGCCGAAAAAGATCTCAGGGTAGTTTTCGAATGTTCCTGGTTCAATTTCCGGGTGGCCATTCTGTATTTACCAAAATCAGGATATAAAGAAATAGACGAGGAGGGAGATCGGAGAGTATGAGCTAGCTATAACTGCACTAGGCCAGCTGGTCCGAGCCTCACTCATGCTCAGTTGCAAGGTGGTTAGGACTAGACACGTGTACGGCTGTGATGTGTAGTGGCGGTTAGCAATGTAGGGCTATAAAGCCCCTTGTCCAATTCAGTTGCTGTAACAACTTGACTCCAAGAAACACATTTGCAATTAAGCGTTTTCTTTCCCAATCTCTCTCTGGTTGATTCTCTGAATTCCATGGCCGATCAGTGAACTGAGATCCAGTTCATAGAGAGGGTGGCGAGAGGCTTCTGCTTGACGTACTTGATTAGGGTTGGGTCATTACTCATTGGTGAGTAACATCAACATGTGATGAAGAGCTTTGGTACGTGGCACTCGTTTGTCTTCATTTTCTCTTCATTTTTGTAGGTGTAAATCTTGTTTCAGTTGGGTACGTGACTACGTGGCTATATAAATTTTAAGTTAAAATAAAAATAATTTAAAAAATATCTCTTTTTCGACACACTTTTTAAGAAAATAAAATATATATTTTTAATAATTGTTTTAATAAATTCAAGTAAAGAGTATGAAATTATTTTTAAAAAACTAATTAAAAATTTAATATTTTATAAAAAAATTTAGCTTTTGAAAAATGTGACAAAAAAATAAAGTAATCTAAATTTTAAGAATAAGGAAGTATTTTTTATATTTTCTTATGTTAGATAAATTTTGATTACATTGTTGAAGATCATCTTACAAATCTTTCCACCGTCGATTCACGACCTTATGAAAATACCTAAAGTTTCATTTTGTAAAGTTCTCAACTATTGCTAGAACCCACTGACCGAGCTCAGATCAGCTCACAAGAGTAGTGACACAAATGAGGCATCAAAAGGGAAAACTTTCTCTAGGGTGCATCCGCCCCTCTTCAATTAGGGAAACCCTTACACTCACATGATCCAAGAAAACAGAATGCCAGCAAATTTAAAGGTGCACGCAGGGACTTATTTGCAAAGGAAAAAATAAGACAAAGGTATGGTAAAAGGGGAAATTGCATAAGATGTCCAAAACATAAGCATATGAACTTCTCAATACCCCCTCCTCAAGTTGGACTTGGGGAAGTATTGACAAGTCCTAACTTGAAAAAGAATGACTTGCATTGCTCCTCTCCAAGTGGTTTAGTCATGATGTCTGCAACCTACAGGTTTTTCCTGACGAAGGGTGTTGAAATGAAGCCCTCCAAGACCTTCTCCCTAATGAAATGATAGTCAATCCCTATGTGTTTCGTTCTTTCATGGAAAACGGGATTAGCTGCTATATGGATTGCAACCTTGTTGTCACAATACAAAGGTATTGGCAATACTGGATGAATATGCAGCTCATTGAGAAGCCCTTCCAACCACACCAGTTCACTTGCAGTTTTTGACATACTTCGATACTCTGACTCCACCGATGACTTGGATATATACCGTTTGTTGCTTCTTTGTTTGCCAAGAGATCAGTGAGCTCCCAAGCAAAACACAGTACCCCGTCAATGATCTTGCACTATAAGCACAACTTCCCCAGTCTTCGTCACAGTATCCCTTCAAATCATAGTTGTTATCCTTAGCATAGAAGAGGCCATAACCAACAGTGCCTGACAAATACTTCACAACATGCATTGCAGCCATCGTCTGTGTCTCTCTAGGACTGCTCATGAACTGACTTAAATGTTGTATAGCATATGATAAGTCAGGCCTTGTAAAATTAAGAAATAACAGTCTTCCTATCAACCTCCTGTATTTCTCTGGGTCTTGCATTAAGGCCCCCTTATCTGGTGTCAATTTAAGTCCCCTTTGCATAGTAACCGAACTAGGTTTGCGGTCTTGCAACCCACAATCATTTATGATATCCATTGCACATTTTCTTTGATGCAAAGATATTCCTGTTGATGATCTTGTCACTTCCATACCCAAAAAGCATCTTGCATTGCCAAGATCCTTTATGGTGTAAGTCTGATGCAGCTTTTTCTTGATGATGTTAATCTCATCCAAATCATTAACTGTCACAAGCAGGTCATCAACATAAACTAGTGCCACAATCTGTCCCTTAGTAACCTTCTTAAAAAACAATGAATAATCACTTTTTGATTGCTTGAAGCCATTTCTCACAAGGAACTGGGACAACTCTGTGTTCCACTGTCTTGAGGCTTGTTTAAGTCCATATAAAGACTTTTCCAGCTTACATACCTTCCCTGGCATCACATCATACCCTTCCGGAGGCAACATATAAACCTCCTCTTCCAAGCTTCCATGCAAGAAAGCATTGTTTACATCCAGTTGAAAGACTCCCCAATTCTTCTTTGCTGCAATGGAAAACACAAGTCTCACTGTTTCCAACTTAGCTAGATGTGAAAAGGTGTGTTTATAGTCCTTCCCTTCAATTTGAGTGTATCCCTTAGCCACAAGCCTTGCCTTGTACCTTTCAACTGTGCTATCAGGTCTGTATTTAAACTTGTAAACCCATCTGCATCCTATGGGTTTGTGACCTGGTGGTAAGTCTGTCATTGTCCAGGTTCTACTTTGTTCAAGAGTACTGAGCTCCTTGCTCATAGCCTCTTGCCATAAGTTATCCCTTACAACCTGCTTGAAGGATGTGGGCTCTGTCACAACTCCCATGTTGGCAAAGGATCTCACAAACTCGTCTGTATAGTGACTGAGATCTCCCAATATCCTTGCCAAGAAAGCATTGGACTCTGATGATGAACTTGGACGTGCTCTTCCACACACAAAATCCTGAAACCTGGATGGCCTTCCTGCCTGTCTAGTTGACCTCCTCAATGGAGGAAAATCATCTTGATTCAACATCACCTCTACTTGCTCATGAAGTGGGTTTAGGACTCTCAATGTTGACACATGTAATTCATTGCTTGACACTGATATCTCAATATCTTCAACAACTGCATTTTCAGTAGGCTGACTTACTGACTGTTGAGGTAAGGGCCACTCTTCAAAATCTACAGCTGGATTTACAAGAGGGGGACCTCCTTCCTGTGTGGGAACTTCTTCTACATCCACACCCTTATCCTTAAAGGGAAATTTGTCTTCATAGAAGACCACATCCATGCTGACAAAAATCTCTCGAGTCTCCCAGTCTAGCAGCTTATATGTCTTTTGCCTGGATGGGTATCCTAGGAAAACACATTTTCTTCCCCTTGCATTCATCTTGTCCTTTGTTGTATGCTTCACTGGAGCATAACACAGGCTTCCCACTACTCTTAGCTCATCATAAGATGGCTTCCGAACAGAACCTCATAAGGACTCTTCCATCCCAACACCAGTGTTGGTAACTTGTTGATGACATGTGTGGCTGACAAAACACATTCTCCCCAGTATTTCTAAGGTAGATTCCCATGAATCCTCATAGCCCTGGCTGTCTCAATGAGATGCCTGTGTTTTCTCTACACCCTTCCATTTTGTTGTGGAGTATATGGAGCACTTCTTTGATGCACAATTCCCTTTGAATAAAAGAACTCCAAACACTCTCTATGAACTATCTCAGTTTCATTATCACTTCTGACTGTGTGTATTAGTATAGCTAATAAAGTTCTTGATGGTTTTGAAAACCTCTACCCTGTTTAAAATTTTATATTAGAAAATGAATATCGACCTTCTAATTTAAAAATCAATGAACATAACTAGTGTTCTAAAAGCTAGGCAGGAGGCTGGGCAACTAGGTATTTATACGCATAGGTGGGTCTCTAGACGAAAATCTGCCTAGACACCACCTAAATCACGCCTAGGCACCACTTAGGCCTGTTTAGTCAAGTGATTATTTAGTTTTAGCATCTATAGAGAGATGAATATATAGTCGACTTAGGCTTTTTTAATCCCCTAAGTCGAAATGTATTTGTCATTGAGTCGAACCTATAATAATGGATTTTATGAGGTGATTAGTCGCCAGTTAGACGTGTACTTTAGCGTTTATTTACTTTAATGTTAAGCATCACAAATTTGGGTTAATGAGTGATATTATGGATTATTATTAATACATTATATGAATTATTGGCATGCGTTATACATTAAAATATAAGAAAATAATCAAGTTTGTTCTAAATCCGCCTAGAGACCGCCTAGGCACCTGTCTAACCACCTATCGCCTTTAAGACGCTAAGGATCCTGTGGAGTTAAACTCCGTGGATTTGAAAGGATTACACTATAGAAATCTATCGACCCTAAAAAATAAATTAAAAAATGATTAAACTAATTAAATCCAAACCACTTATTTAGAATTGAATGGTTAAATTTTAACCAACTTTACGTAGAGTTATTCTAACAACTCTATAAGATCTCAATAACACAACTCTAGTTTCACCTTATAAAAATTTTGTTTTAAAGTTTTAACCCTCCTCCTCTTTAAAAAAGGGTTGACCGTTGACAATATTTTAAAGTCAATATGGTAAAGATTCACAAGGCAAAGAGTTGAAGATTTTGGAGCTTTTTGAGGGAGGGAACGTATCATTGAGTCAAAAGGGTGGACTCTTATATTTGTTTAACCATGGTAAGTTTCTTACTATCCGCTGTTTGGTAAGATCACGTCGGCCCCTTGTTACAAACTAAAGTGTCAAATTAAAATGACCGTTGTTGAATAAAATTCACTCATGTATATATATAAATAAAGTTTTACATAGTCTTAGAAAATTCAAAGCTAATTAACCTCACTATTTACATAAATGGGTGGAATTTGAGTGCCCCAAATTAAGTGCGATCACTAACAACTATCAGCCCGTTTGTTTGGAAATTGTATGCTTAGACCACAAATTATACAATTTTATTACTATCCCTTAATTATGTGTTTTATTATATAAGTATAAATATAACCCAATGTATATTTCAATTTCAAACTTCACAAAATTCAACTTTGACTAGCTATAATCCAACTTAATTCACCATTAACGGTCGACATAGGGGGGAAATCATTCTTAACGCTCTGACTAATTCGTATAAATTGAATCACTTTCACTATTAATTTTACAAGAAAACAAAACACGCCTTAACAAACAATGTTAATTACTGCACTCTTTCTTCTACTTCGTTTAATTAATCAATGTACTTGTTTGATTCTTACATTAATTTTGTCGTTGTTAGGCTAATCCATCCGGTATTGTCACTATTTCCTTGCACATTTTTTCTTTAAATCGAGCCAGGTAATAATGTAATATGCGAGAATTAGAGGTAGAGCTGATAAATCGGGACCTGAATCAAGAACCCAAACCTAGATCTGGCTAAAATAAAAAAAATCTAGCGTCATGCACAATTTTGAACTTGAACCTGACATATATTTTTGAGTCGATGTCCGAATGTATAGACACAAATGCAAATAAATCTGACCCTAATAAGACCCGACTCATCCTTGTAATTACTTTAGTTTTTCTACTAGTTCATAACCCGTGCAATGCACGGGATAAGTTAAAAGATTGGAATTAACAATTCAGTAAAATAAAATGTGGAACCATAAAATATAAACAAAATGAACCGTTAATATTACAATGGACTAAAAGGAAAAATAAATAAAGTCATAAAGTTGCATTGTTATGTAAAATTCAGAATAAAAAAACTGTAAAAGAATTAAACTTGTAGAATGAGTTTTGAATTCAATGATATGAGTCCACTCATGAAAAAATCCAACAATGAAAAAACCTGCTAAAAAAACAACAATAACAGATTAGATATAACAAACAAATAACAATTAATAATAAAGAAAGATGAGGATAAAGGAAGAAAAGAACTACCAGCTTAGTGTAAATTATGAAAAACTTCTTTGTAGACAACATTAGTTGTTGTCTTCATGGATTGCCCATCTTTGTCACAAATTAAAATCTTCAACCCCTTTCTTGATGTCACTCTAGATATTGCAACATAGAGTTGACCATGTGTAAAAACAGGGCGCATAAGATATAATCCGACATACAAAAGTGATTGCCCTTGGCTCTTGTTGATTGTCATGGCAAAGCACACAAGAACCAGAAATTGCCTTCTTCTAAGCTTGAAAGGCAAATGAGTGTTTAAAGGAGTAAGTACCATGCGATGAATAAAAACCAATCGGCCAATACTGCTAGCTGAAATGATCTTTGCCTGAATAATGTGCTTTCCGAGCCGGGTGGTTATAAGTCTAGTACCATTACACAAACCAACCGACTGATCAATATTTCTAAGCAACATGATGGGAACACCGACCTTAAGCTTCAAACTGTGATTTGGGAGACCAGAACATTTGATACTATTCAAGTAATCGGGGGGATAATCATCGGGACCATGATACATTTACACTAGGTGTAAAATTTAAATTTTACACTACAAATACTAACATGACATGTGGTGAAAAAGTGATGTAAAAAGTAACCAAGCCTACAAGTCTAGCTCTTTCTTCTTTTCTTGCTCATGATAACCTATGTATTTCTCTCATCACCAATTCATGTGGGTTCTATTAAATACAAGTTTTAATTTATTTTAAAAAAAACTATAATAATATGATTAAATTGAAATTTTTAATTATAAAAACACTCCCTAATAATTTTGTACACCACCCACACTTGTATAAACAACTCATTTTATATTGATTTTTTTAATAAAAACTAACATAATTTTATTTACATAAACTCGAAGAGATATTTAGAGTATATTGATTTGTTAAATATTGTTTTTTTTAAATTTTCTGATAAAAAATTATTATATATTTTTTTGATAAAAAAAATTATTATATTTTTTTCAATTTACTTTTTTAATAATATCCTAAAAAAAAAGTATTTATTTAATGTAAGAGATATACAATTATATATACTAGGGGTGGGCATGGGACGGGACGCGACGGGATTGGGGTAATCCCGTGTCCTGTCCCGCGTATTTTTTACGGGACGAAATTGATTTTATTATTTTTAAATCCCGTCAATCAGTAGCTAATTAAAGATATCTATATGAATTTCTTTTTATAAATAATTGTTACTGTTTAAAAAAATAACAACCCATATTAATTTCATTTACAAATTACTGTAATATAATTTAATATATTATTGTCATCAAGCAACATTAAAAATATATTTATATTATATTTTTAACACAGTGTTTGACAATACAATATAGTATTTTAATTTTTAATAAAAGTATATTTCTATTAAATTATTGATGCTTTGCGGAATTAGTTTTAAAGTCTACGGGTTTGGATGAATCCATTTAACTAAAATAGTAGTGAAACTTAAATTCAAAATAATTATTTTATCTATTAAAATTTGATGATTTGCGTGAAATTTGTTATTTGATATTTTTTTTATCCGATGAAATTTGTTGTTTGATTTTTTTTTTATCCGATGAAATTTAATTTGTTGTTTGATACTTTGATAACGTTAGATTAGGCTACTGTTTCAGCACTATACTGATATACTCAAAAGTCCAGGATTGTAAATTTGTATATAGGTTGTATGATCAAAATTATACTAGTATACATGCATTAAGGAGTGGATATAAGATTATTATGAAAATTAATTAATTTATAGCATATATGAGTGTAATACTACCCAGTATACATATATTTAACTATTTTTTTTATCGATATAATTGAAGGGGGGGGGGGGGGGGTCAAATAAACAAAAAACGTAACAAGTTATAGATTAGTAATTTTTACTAAGTATTTGGTATAAGATTTACCTAGAAATCAAATTTAAATATGGAGAGTTTTTTTTAAAAATAAAATAAAATAAAAGTCTTCATCATTTGCATTGGAAATGACAAAACCAACTCATCAAATGACTAGAATATTTCTTTTCTATTTGTAATGTTAGTGGAAGAACTTGAATTTGATTGGTGGTGTAAAGCTAAGGTTTTACACTTAGTGTAAGTGTACATTTCTCCTAATCATCGCCATGTAGACTTGCATCAGATTTGCAAATAGAATCTGAGCTAAGATACTCCTTCTGATCACCCGGCATGATAGATAACAAATAGTCATTCACCTGGTCAACAATATCATGAGTGGGGGCAAGAATAACACGTTCTTGGAAGTATTCATCACTCGACAAATTCAGCATGAGTGAAGGGTAAGTAGATTCCACAATCGATATAATAGGATCAGTGACATTTGATATAAGCAGATCAGGTGGAATTTCAATTGATACTTGTCCGTCATTAGGAATACCTGCGGTACCATCTCCAACGCTCAATATCCATTATGCAAAGGTTCAGGGTTGCTCCTGAACAATATATGAACCACCATGATGAAGTCTCATGTTTCTGGTCAAGGTCAAGACTTTGCAAGAATTCCACAAATAAGAAGAATTTATGGATGAAGAGACAATATCTTCTCTGCTCCCTCCAGATCACTGGCAAAATTTGGCGAAAATCACCACCAAATACAACTACCTTTCCCCCAAATGGTTGGTCCAGACTTTGACCGTTATGGAATCTGTGAATATCTCGGAGGGTGTTTTCAAGTGCTTCAAAGCAATATTTACTAACCATTGGTGCTTCATCCCAAATTATAAGCTTCGCGTGTGCAATAAGTTCAGCCAATTGACTACCTGTAAAGAGAGAAATACATTTGTTAGTATGTCCTATTATTAAAATGATAGGATAATATCAAAAAGATACAATGAGTAGAAAAAATGTTAGTAATATAGAAATGAGCACAAGAATGAAACATAAATACATGGATATAGAAAGTTGGGTAACGATACATATTTGATGAAAAAAAAATTCAGTGATAATCTGGTAGAGCAAACACACTTAATAATATAAGTAAATGCACCCAGAAAAATAATATAAGTAAATTTATACATGCATTGGTTATTGTATTACGATATCTAAGTAAGAAAAATAGCAATATATAATTATCTTAGTAGTCACCTTGTTTTATTGCACATGTTGAAGTCTCATCGATAATTATTGGTATTGCAAATCGAGAATGTGTTGTCCTGCCACCGGGTAGTAAAAGTGAAGCGATACCGCTCGAAGCAACTGCAAGAACAATTTCACCTTTAGAACGTAGTGCGGCACATAGCGATCTCCATATGAACGTTTTTCTAGTGCCCCCATATCCATAAACAAATAATACACCTCCTGCACCGCTATCAACTGCATGCATAATTTTGTTATAAACAGATCTTTGTTCTTCCGTGAAACTTGAGATGAGCCTAATATGCTCATTATGTTGCAACGATCTGTTATAACGAAGTTCCTCCTGGATTAGTTTGTTATTCCCTTCTAATATGGAAATTTCATCTCGTAAAGGCATGTCAGGATAACGTCTAAGAGTACTTCCATTGCGCTGCAACAACTTTTCAATCTCTGCTAGTGCATAATCCTTGATTTGACCATCACTTAGATGCAAATCTGGTAAATGAAGTCTAGTTAGATTTGTAGTTTTACAATATGTTATATGTAATTACACCAGCACTAAACTAAACAAATGAACGTGAAAATATCACAATTGTGTAGACATATAGAATGTAAAGGAAAGAATATAAATATGTGAAAAGATAATTTAAAGAGAAAAATGGTAAAATACATCATCACTAAACGAATGAACATGAAAATATCATATTTTTTTTAGACATATAGCTAGAATGTAGAGTAACAAATGTAAAGATGTTAAAAGCTAATTTAAAGGGAAAAAACATTAAAAAAAAAATACCATTAAGTTGAAGCAAAAATGATTAACCTTGAAACAACACTCCATTGTCGTGATTTGATTTGGTAAATTATTATCAACTACTTATGTAAGAAAGAATCAAAGACATAAAATAAAATAAAAACTTACTGTAAATGAAGTTTAGAAAATATATTTGTACTTCCTAACGACTATATATTGTATTCACGGATAATATAAAATATGTGCTTTAATTTGAATTGTTGCAATATAATAAAAAAATTCTAAAAAAAACAAATATTAAATGAAAGTGATGATACGAAATATTTATAAAATAGGAAAGTGTAGAAAAGACATTTTTTAGCTTAAGAAATATCCGTCAAAATCTTCTTTTGTCCTAAATTAACAATGAGTCGATACAATATATATAGTTTTGTTTTATAATAACAATAAAAATTTAGAAAAAAGATGTGGCATGATAATTGACACATGGTAGAAAATAAGTGGATAAATTTTTGGCGGGAAACAACTTCACCAAAATTTGACACGTGGCAGTTACTTCACCAAAATTTGACACGTGCTAGAAACAAGTTCTACTTTAGTATTGTTTAGGATTTTTAAATACACAATGATGTGAATTACCTAAAATGAGAGGCTGTTGAGACCTATTATAATTAAATAAATGAATTTTAATAGTAAAAAATTAATATAAAAAAAATCATCATTTCATAATAAAATTATAAAATTTTTGCGAGGTAACCCTAGAGTTTAGCATAATTCACATGGTAAGCTTGTACTTTGTAAAATTTTTGCATCACACCCATTTTCTGGGTTTTGGGTAAAATTGTTAGTTTTAAAACTTTTTTGGGCAAAATACTTTAAATTTTAACAATTCTATGAAAAGAATCAAGATTGAAGAAGATGGTGAACAGGACCCTAGTTCATCTTGCCTCCCCCTATCCCTTCCTCCACTCCACCATCATGCCTCCAATACCTGCCAGCATCGCCGCTCCTGATCAATACTGTAGAATTTCGGATGGACCTACCCCGCAAGAACCCTTGGGAACTGTCTGTAAGGCCTTCAATTCATCTCATATGCGCTTAATTCTTGTGAATAAAGTAGCAAAATCGTCATTTCCTTGTGAAATAACGCAAAGCTCTTTGCGAACATTGAACCTTTGAACAAGATTCGATTTTCCAAATCTAGTACAAAGATCTACCTAGATTTCAAGTGCGGAGTCACTATAGATGACACTCTCCGCGATTACCTTGTCAAGGGCGTTCAGAATCCACGACACCACCATGTCATTGCATTGTTGCCAGTCCCTGAACTCAACTGTGTCTTCGCTAGGTTTCGGAATTGAACCATTAACGAAACCTATTTTGTTCTTCGCCGAGAGGGAGATTAACATTGAGCGTTTCCATGTTCCAAAACCACTACCATAAAAAACTTTGGAAACTAAAACCATACCCAAATTATCTGAGGGATGGAGATAAAGCGGATCTTTGGAAGCAGCTCCTACTCGTGATTGATTCCCTGGATCCATGTCGTCGAACAAGATGCGAAAGCAAAGAAACCAGAAACGAAGAAACCAAGGAAACGAATTGAAGAGAACGAATCAAGATCGCTGCTCTGCTATCATGTTGGAAGGTGAGCGATCAAGAATCGGAGATTGAGAAATGGAGAGAGTGAATTGGACATTGAATTTTTCTTGTTACTCTGTTCAGGAGCTGAAGCTCCAATTTATACATGATGAAGCAAGAAGAAGAAGGCGTCAGGTTTGTTACAACAACCCGAACGACATCGTTTGCTTCTACTGAACAAAAGGGAACAAAATGGACTAAAACGACAGCGTATTGACTGGTCCTATGAATTACACAGAAAGAATAAAACGTCGTCGTATCCTCTGTGCAACGTCTGAACACCATAGCTCTAACACCCCCCCCCCCCCCTCCTCAAGTTGTAGGTGGTGAGACCAACTGCAACTTGGGAATCACAGAGCGATGGCGAGGACCAGGCAAGCATTTGGTGAAGATATCGGCTATCTGATCAACTGTGGGAAGGTAAGATAGGCTAATCAAACCTTCACAAAGCTTGTGGCGGATGAAATGACAATCCAGATCGACGTGTTTGGTACGTTCGTAATACACTGGATTTCGAGCAATGTGAATAGCTGCTTGGCTATCACATTTGACAGAAATGGGCAGAATATCATAAATACTACATTCGTGTAACAACCGGGAAAGCCACGCAAGTTCTGCTGACAAACGACGAAGCGAGCGATACTCTGCCTCGGCAGAGGAAAGGGACACAATCGGTTGCTTCTTAGCTTTCCAAGAAATCGGACAACCACATAAGAAAACAATGAAACAACTTACAGATCGACGGGTGTGATAACAAGTGGCCCAATCAGAATCACTGTATCACCGTGTTAATTATGGTAGTGTTGTTAGAAATGTGACGTGATTATGCTGATTTCAGGGTCTCGAGAACGACATTTGTATGACTATAATTGAAAGATTCGACGTTGGTCTTCACAATTCTTTCAGAAGGGCGATTAAGTTTTTCCTCTTGCAAATCGATCATAAACTTTGACGCATTTAATTTCATAGTTTTGATTCTATTTTTTTGGCTTGCTTGTTACGCTTTTTATCAGTTTTTTTTTTCTAACTTATTTGTTGGTATATATTGTTTCTAACCGTATATATATATCTAGTACGTAGTATGTCGATACATAATACCAAATTAATCACTTTCGGTAGTTAAAAAACAAAACCATGGTAGTGTGGGTACCCTTGTATTAGACTGAGAGTACATAGTTAGTACTTGACGGCCACATCACTAATCTTATCCTCCATCTCCATCTCCATCTTTTGATAAGAAAAGTAGAAAACTAAATAAACTGTCGGAAAATGGGGGTAGAGGTTAACCCATGGAAGAGGGCTTCTGGAACCATATATTAGTGGGATGGTAGTCTCTTTATTCCCATACATTATAAGTCAATTTAAGAGGATGCAGTCACTGTACGTCAGGGTTGTTGGAATCATTCTTAGTTCTTACACTTACTCCATCATATCTCTTGAGTTAATGGTCTCCTTCGTGTGTTTTTGACATTTATTTCTATTCTCCACCACCAATTTACAAGTTATATATTTATATGTATACTGCAATTTTCCATCTATGCAGAAAATTCTATTGTGCTTTGCTTTTGACGTACATTACACAAAATGGAAGGCATGGAAAAATTTTCCTAGATTTTTTTTGGGGGGTTCTTTAAATTAAATGCATAAAGAATGTTAACATAATGGATTCCCTTTTGACTAGGTCACATTAATTATATGGGTGATTTTATTTTTCACGGTTTTTTTTTACCTTTCTTATCGTCTCATAATTAAGATACATTTTGACTTGTAACAAATAGTTTTTTTTCCTATGTATAGCATTATTTAGGTTTTGGGTAGGTGTGACTAATTTACTTAAAAGAGTTTTAATTGTTCGGAAATATATATTGCTAGGTTATCCGTGATAAGGTATGAGTAAGAAGTATTCGAGTTAAGCTACATGTGTGAGTCAAGATTTCGTTGGTTTAGTCATGTGTAAAGAAGAGATCTGAGTGCATTGGTGTATAGATGTTACAATTTGGATATTTGATAGAGTACAACGGAGTAGATAGAGATTAAAGAAAAGTTGGTGGGAGGTGATTAGACAAGATTTGACCCTTCGGAATCTTAATATGAATATGGTTAGAGATATATAGGATGCAGTGGAGGAGCAACATTCATGTTAGAGGGGGTTAGATCGTGCCTCAGGACATTTGCATAGATTTTATCCTTCCTCCACTCCGTTCTTACACTATGTCTTTTACTAATATATATATCATTTGTTACCCTTGTCTCTTGGGTAGGGTTGTTATATGAGCTGAACAGCTCGAGCTCGGCTCGGGATCGACTCGAAAAAAACTCAACTCGAGCTCGTTCACTTACCGAAACAAGCCGATCCAAAACATGATTTTAAGCTCGGTTGAAAGCTCGGCTCGTTCGATTTAGGCTCGAATAGCTCTAGGGGTGGAAATGGGTCGGGTGATGGATGGGTGAACCCATTTTTTCACCCGACCCGTCACAAAAAAAATTCACCCGACCCATCACCCACCCGTTTAAGGTTTCACCCATCACCCGACCCGTCGGGTGAATCGAGTGGGTCGGGTGGTTAAATGGGTGAAGGAATTGAAAAAAGAGCCACAAGACATACTTAAAAATATTTATATTCGATAATTTTATAAACCATGTCAACATATGAATATTACAGTACTAAATTAATAAAAGACTTATTCATACATTATATCACTATCATTAACTTACAAAATTAGTATTAGAAGTTTAATATGAAACTGAATGAGATGAATTTAACTCGATTACTAAACTCAATATAAAAAAATGGTATAGAAAAACTATGTCTTTAAAAAACAGACTCATGTGTCATTTCTTATCTTGATTTAGTCATTTCTTTAATATCTTAATTTGCATTAAGAGGATTATTGTTACGAGTCTCATGACAAATTGTATTAATACGGTAAATGCTAATCATGTATTAATACAGTAAATGCTAACAAAGTCGTTGGAAAGAGCCAAATTGCATACACTCTATCGGTATATGCAAAACAAATAAAATACATTTTATTATTTTAAAAAGACATGGAGTTAAATAATGCAAGTTTTTTTAGACCTTTTTAACAAGAACACTTGGAAAACGGAGAAAGTAGAGGTAGAAAAAGGAGAAATATGTTAGTTATGTTAAATTATACATAGTATTATTTATATACTAGCCTCTTTTTTATAATAATCGGGTGGGCTAACGGGTGGTTAAGCGGGTCGGGTAATGGGTCGGGTGATGGGTCGGGTAATGGGTGGAAAATATATCACCCATCACCCGACCCATCACCCATTTCACCCGACCCATCACCCATCCGTCACCCGGATTTTTTCGAGTTTTCACCCTAATAATCTGGTCGGGTGGGTCGGGTGAGTCGGTCACCCACGGGTGATTTCCAGCCCTAAATAGCTCGAATAACATGGAATTTCTAAAATTTTCTTTCAGTTAATATGTTATGACCAAGTAAAACTACTTAAAGCTCGAAAAAAGCTCGGCTCGAGCTCGTTCATTTACTAAAACAAGCTGAGCTTGAAGAAAAAAGAAAGTTCGTTTAAAAATTAGGCTCGGCTCGGCTCGAGATCGTTTAACAAATGAACAAGCTTGAACATGACAAGCTCGGCTCATTCGGCTCGAATAACACCCCTACTCTTGGGTTCGTTATGTGTTTATGTCTATACTTGGGCCATTCAGAAAATACTTTTTCGTCTAGTCAAGGTAAGAGTGAGTATAACTTGACCTCCTAAACCCTGCCTAGACAAAATAAACCGAAAATATTGTTGCAATTATACTTATACCTTGATTTGGTAAATAAAGAGCGGCCATCCGGGGTTCGAACCGGGGACCTTTTGGGTACTACCCACCAGCTAGTGTTCTAAAAGGCGCTAGGCGGTGTGTGGCCGCCTAGCGCCTAGGCGGTTAGGCGGGCGTCTAGGCGGTGCCTAGGCGGACTTAGACTAAACTTGATTATTTTCCTATATTTCAATGGATAGAACATGCCAATAATTTATATAATGTAGTAATATCGATCTATAATATCACCCATAAACCCAAACTTGGTGTGCTTAACTAACACTAAAGTCAATAAATGTAAAAGCGCTCGTCCGACTGATAACTTTAAACCTCCTAAAATCCGAAACCATAGGATTGAATCAAAAGTAAATGCATCCCGACTTGGGGGATAATAAAAACTATAAGCTGACTAATCACTCACCTAGAAACTAAATCTAAATAATCACCCACCTAGGCAGGGCTCGGTGGGATTAGGCGGTGCTTCGGCGAAAATCCGCCTAGAGACCACCTAGGCGTAAAAATTCCTAGGTGTCTTACCGCCTAGCGTCTAGGCGTGATTTTTAGAACAATGCTACCCACAAGTCCTTCCCGATTGAGCCATTCCGGAATAGTTTAAACTTTGGTAGGGTAAACTTTTTATAATGACCGGCTCCACCGCTTCGCGGCCCCATACTCCAAAAACCACGGTTGCAACCTCACCTACATGCACACATACCACTTCGGCTAGGCCCTACAGATTAGTATACACCGCTTGGCCGTACGCGCTTGGAGGAATTAATATGGCCTAAATGCACCAAGTGACATTCGAACCCGAGACCTCTCCTTTGAGATACCTCATCCTTACTGCTAGAGGAAGAGCTGATTGGTAAAACTTTTTTTCATGTGCCAAGAGGTACGGTAAGAAGTAAATCCTGGAAGATAAAATAAGGCCCATTTAGGTTGGAAGAAAAAAAGTCTTATACCTTTTTTGGCTGCTAGACAAATGGCTACTGTTAAAAGCTACTACTTATAATGGGTTCGTATGGGACGGAGTTAATAAACTGACTAAAATTATAAACAGGGTAAAAATTTATAAACTGTTGGTAAAAGTAGTTAAAAATTTATGAAAAAATATAAACTCCGTATGGGGGCGAAAAACAGTTTATTTGTAAAAAGTGGAGTTTATTTGGTTTTTATTAGGGGTATTGTGGTACTTTCAAACCAAATAAGATAAAAGAGAAGGGGTAAAATAGTAATTATGGAATATAAACCTCAAAATAAGCTTCAATCGGAAGCTTATTTATAAACCCTTTTTTTAACTGACTAAAGCTTATTTGTTGTTCCCATACACCATTTAAACCCGTTTATTTTTTTAACAGCTAATAATTTCACGCTTTTTAGCTTGCTTATATGCAAGCCATACACACCCAATGTGTATGGAGAGAAGCTTCTTATTAAGGAGAAAGACCTACTTTCTAGGTTAGTTATCGACCCAAAAAATAAGTTTAATTAAATTCAAATCTAATTAAAATCAGTTGACGATAAATTGAATATTAAGAAATATCAATATTATATATACTCTAAATCTTCTCACTTCCATTTCCGATATGGGATTTCACATGTGATCCTATACATTTATTAAGAGCTAATACATAGCTAACTTAAAAGATCAATGTTTTGTAACGGAATTCACTACTTTTTTAAAAAAAAAATTCAATAAAGAAATTTGATTATCTAGACACGTTTACTGAACACATCGATCAGTAGATGGATTAACCATAAAAGAAAATATAGAAGCAAATGACAGAAAGAAAAATACATCAAAGAAATTGTTAAATAACAATGGGTCATACGACGGGACCACACATGTTCAAGCGCAACATGCGCCAACCAAGTCGAGCACATAAGCCGAGTGGAGTTCCATTCTAAAACTAATTGTTATTAGGAGTAGCTCACCCACTTATGTACATGGCTTTGATTCACTTTATATTCAATGTGGGATACTATCCCATATCACATTATCATATATTCTTAACAGAAATGACATAAAAGAAATTGCAAAAAGAAACGTACAAATCATCCAACATTGTAAATCAGGGGCGGATCCTGGACCGACTTCTCGGAGATCTCGAAGATAAAGGTTTTACCATTTCGAGGATACTTAAAGATAATTTTTTTTTCTTTTGTATTTTTTTTACGGATGGGGATGCTTGAGGGTAAAATTTTTAAAATTAACACTAAAAAATTATAAAAAAAAATAAATTGTGGGGATGCTTGAGCATCCCCAACCATTAATATAGATCCACCCCTGTTGTAAATAATAAGTCAATAGAACAAATTAATTGACCGGTCAAAAAGCGCACACAGAAAACTCTATAAATTACTACTCCTTCCGTTCGGCAAAACTTGTCATTTTAACTCTCTACACAACTTTTAATAAAACTAATAATTACACTTATTTTTTACTAATTTACTCTCAATTATTACTATACTTTCTACTCTATCAAAAACTACAACTCACAACACATCAATCAAATCAAGGGCATTTTAGTAAAGTAAAAGTAAAAATACCTAAAATGACAAGTTTTTTCCAAACAAAAACAAAACTTTAAAACGACAAGTTTTGCCGAACGGAGGGAGTAGCAAACATTCAGATTACGGACTTTAGTACATTATTTGATGTTCATTGGAGGAAAAAAAAAATGAAAAAAAGAGAGTGGATAAAACACATTAAAGAGAATAAACAGGAGCGGTAAAGTGAATGAAAGAGATCGATGATGGAGTGGAATCACCAACCGAACCGAACCACGGTGGTAACTAAAAGCCCAAATTCACCTTTATACGGAGTAGCTTTTTTTACAAGGATTAACCGAGCACGCGCCGGCACGCGCCGTGGCCCCCACCACATGACCTCAACTAGTCGGAAGGGCCCCACGGCCCAGAAGATGGAGCTTCAAAAGTCAAACAGTCAAACTTCGAAGCAAGCTTATACACGTTTACAAGTCATTCCACCACTACTACCAAGTAGCCATTTTTTCTTCATTTTATTTATTTATTTATTTATTTATGAGCGAATCAAGAATTTTTTTTTCTTTTATTAATAGTGATGAAGTCTTAAACTCCGACTACTTTGAATATTTTAATGTTATTTTAAACACTTGAATTTTGTTGTATTGGATGAATACTCTTTGTGACTGGGCATCCTTTGACAGTATACACGCATTTGTCAAGCAGTAAACTATGACGATCGTGTTTAACGGATTTCATTTCATTCATCTTAATCTTAACCAATTACTTCTATTTATTTATTTTTATAATAAATTCTTGCTATTTATAGAAGAAAATGTGGGTTTTGAATATTATTTGCAAAAAGTAATTTATTAATATTATATATTGATCAATTTTGTGCTTTAGTGATCGACAAGAGTGAACTGTTCTTTAATATGTTCTGCAGCTTACTGATAAAAAAAAATAGTATATCTTAATATTCTCAAATTGGATATATATTATTAGTGTAAGATCATATTTGATATTAACAAATTCATTAAGTTTAAATGGTTACAAATGCTATATAGTCATCTTATATTAGTTGTGTGTGGTAAAATGACACAAAATATAAGAAGGGGAAATCATACACAATAGTTTAACTTTTTGTGTTAAATAAGTCGATTACGATCTTCTAATTAAAAATAAAATAAAAACTTGAAATAATTTTCGTCTTCGTACGATTTAACCGAAATTTCTTGAAATTTCATATTGTCTGGAAGAGGGGTGAGAATGGATAAGATATGAAACTTGTGTTTGGGCTAACTAATATGAATAGAGAGTGAGTTTCGGCGACCTAAAAACTTGGGATTGGACCACAATTTCGAACCACATATGTTAGCCGAGGGAGTTTGTTGTGCAAGTGGGACCAAACTCATGGATATATGTTAATTAATATTTTTTTTGATGAAACATGTTAATTAATATGACCCTACATATATCGATCTCCATATTTAAAACTTGCTTATTTATTAAAAAAATTGATAAAAAATAATATAAACTATTAATTATAAATCAATATTAATAAGAATTTGAAAACTCGTCAAAGTATAAAAAACTATTTCACATTAAACCAATTTCAATATGAGGAAACTTTCGCTCAATTTTTCAACGTGGCAATTGAATGTTAAAAAATTTAATGATGTGACATCATCTTATTAAATGCACACATATTGTATATAGGGTTAATTTACTCATCTAATTGCACTCAAAATTGGTGTTTTTATATAAAAAAAAATGCATTGAAAATTTAAGAATACTACGTATCATCGTCATTAAATTTTTTAACTCTCAGTTGCTACTTGAAAATTTGGCCAAAATATTGACTGAAAATTTTCTTGTATTGAAATTGGTTTAATATGGAATAATTTGTATACCTTTTAGTGATTTTCAAATTTTATATTAATATTGGTTTATGGTTGATAATTCGTATATAAATATTAATTTTTTCTTAAACTTTAATAAGTATGAAAATGTTAAAAAAAATTAGATATTTTTATACTTTTTTATCTTTTTAAAAAATTATGTTTAAATAGTGAATGATATGTTTTTGTTGAAGGCAGAAATCATGATCTTTATACTCTACATGATATATCTAATACAGTAATAAGAGAGTTTTTACATGGATGCTGTGATGCATAAAATCTGCATCGTAGGTGTTGAAGGAGATCGATCTTGAGGATGATCTCAATCCGCTCTCAATCCGAACCCTAGCCTGCAAAACAAGAACGAACGAGGTCGGGGCGGGGCTTGTCTCCCCCGGAGGACCCTCCGACGCTCAAGTCAGTCATCGTCCCTTAGAAAGGATTTTCTTCTCGTATTTATATTAGTCGGGTCTTAAATGAAAGAAACCGTTACGATATTAAATAAAAGAAACCGTTACCGTATTTAATTCGGTCAACGCTTTTAATGCACGAAACCGCTATCGTAATCAATAGGCGAAACGGAAGCATCAATGTCGTATTGAATACTCAAATTTATTGGTAAAAGACCAAAATGCCCTTATGCTATGATGACGGGATTTTCCCTATCTCAATTGCCCCTCGGGTTTCTTCTTCATGTCTCGATGATGAAGGAAGCCGAAAAAAGTACACGGCTAAGTTTGTCGAGAGAGTGACGATTTTACCGAAGATGGTAGTCACTAGGCCCGTAGTTGGCTATTAGTTGTAAGTGGATATTGTTGGCCGCAATTGGCGATTCTGTGGCCGTAAGTGGCGATAGTTGGCCATAAGTGGCGATTCGGATTGGCCGTATGTGGCGATTTCTTTGGCCTTAAGTGGCGATTCGGATTGGCCGTAAGTGGCGATTCGGATTGGCCGTAAGTGGCGATTTCTTTGGCCTTAAGTGGCGATTCGGATTGGCCGTAAGTGGCGATTTCTTTGGCCTTAAGTGGCGATTCGGATTGGCCGTAAGTGGCGATTTCTTTGGCCTTAAGTGGCGATTCGGATTGCCTGTAAGTGGCGATTTCTTTGGCCTTAAGTGGCGATTCGGATTGCCTGTAAGTGGCGATTTCTTTGGCCTTAAGTGGCGATTCGGATTGGCCGTAAGTGGCGATTTCTTCATTGCTTTTGTAGCTCCGATATGGTGTCGTTCATGAACACAGCTGCATTTGTATTCCTACACCTGAAAACATTGCATTTCAACATAATTCATGGTCAACCAATTAGTAGGTTTCTCAAATTTTCTTGTATTGAAATTGGTTTAATATGGAATAATTTGTATACCTTTTAGTGATTTTCAAATTTTATATTAATATTGGTTTATGGTTGATAATTCGTATATAAATATTAATTTTTTCTTAAACTTTAATAAGTATGAAAATGTTAAAAAAAATTAGATATTTTTATACTTTTTTATCTTTTTAAAAAATTATGTTTAAATAGTGAATGATATGTTTTTGTTGAAGGCAGAAATCATGATCTTTATACTCTACATGATATATCTAATACAGTAATAAGAGAGTTTTTACATGGATGCTGTGATGCATAAAATCTGCATCGTAGGTGTTGAAGGAGATCGATCTTGAGGATGATCTCAATCCGCTCTCAATCCGAACCCTAGCCTGCAAAACAAGAACGAACGAGGTCGGGGCGGGGCTTGTCTCCCCCGGAGGACCCTCCGACGCTCAAGTCAGTCATCGTCCCTTAGAAAGGATTTTCTTCTCGTATTTATATTAGTCGGGTCTTAAATGAAAGAAACCGTTACGATATTAAATAAAAGAAACCGTTACCGTATTTAATTCGGTCAACGCTTTTAATGCACGAAACCGCTATCGTAATCAATAGGCGAAACGGAAGCATCAATGTCGTATTGAATACTCAAATTTATTGGTAAAAGACCAAAATGCCCTTATGCTATGATGACGGGATTTTCCCTATCTCAATTGCCCCTCGGGTTTCTTCTTCATGTCTCGATGATGAAGGAAGCCGAAAAAAGTACACGGCTAAGTTTGTCGAGAGAGTGACGATTTTACCGAAGATGGTAGTCACTAGGCCCGTAGTTGGCTATTAGTTGTAAGTGGATATTGTTGGCCGCAATTGGCGATTCTGTGGCCGTAAGTGGCGATAGTTGGCCATAAGTGGCGATTCGGATTGGCCGTATGTGGCGATTTCTTTGGCCTTAAGTGGCGATTCGGATTGGCCGTAAGTGGCGATTCGGATTGGCCGTAAGTGGCGATTTCTTTGGCCTTAAGTGGCGATTCGGATTGGCCTTAAGTGGCGATTCGGATTGGCCGTAAGTGGCGATTTCTTTGGCCTTAAGTGGCGATTCGGATTGCCTGTAAGTGGCGATTTCTTTGGCCTTAAGTGGCGATTCGGATTGCCTGTAAGTGGCGATTTCTTTGGCCTTAAGTGGCGATTCGGATTGGCCGTAAGTGGCGATTTCTTCATTGCTTTTGTAGCTCCGATATGGTGTCGTTCATGAACACAGCTGCATTTGTATTCCTACACCTGAAAACATTGCATTTCAACATAATTCATGGTCAACCAATTAGTAGGTTTCTCAAATTTCTTGCCTCTTATACAATTAGCTTGCCCCTAGTAACGCTTCGTATCTTCCATTTATCTTTAAAGATTGAACATTGCCCAGTACGTGTCGTTCGTAACACTAGGTCTCGGGGGCATAATGTTCGTAATGCCCGAATTAATTCTTTTCTCGGTAATGCTCATGCCCCCACCTTCTATCACCTGTCCATTATCGCTAGCTGCATGTTATGAACCTCAAAGCCACGAATCAAAGTCGGGTTTAATTAGAGTGCGCCAAGCTATCTTCCATGTAATTAATTGCTCCAAATAATAGAATGTCTAGTGCGTATAGAATGTTGATCATCTTCATATCAAAATAATTGAATCATCAAAATAAATCAAGATGAGAGATAAGATACTTAGCATTTTCATATCGACCGGACTTCTTCATCAATCAATTAGGAGTTGGGATTAGGCTCCCATCGACATGTGCCTGCCGAAGAGCCTGAATACATCCATACTCGCTAGGGGGAAACCGTATCGGATCGGGACAAGAGTCTAACGACATAGCGAAGATGGTACGGGTGACGTACAACCACCATCGCCGTAGGAATAATCCGACATATGTCGATCTCAATCCTTTCGGATATACCCCATTCAATCGTGAGACTTGAATTCATTATTTCCTCGGGGAATTCACTCGATGCTTGTTGCTCATACCCCCTTTATCAACACCTATTCAAGAGTACAACACAAGCGAAGCAAACAAAAATACAGCAGAGGGTGCATCCGACTATCGAAACAACTAAAATAAGAAAAAGATCAACGCAATTCAAAATCATTCAATTCAAACTCATTCATTCTTTTGTAAATAATCAACAAATATCTAGCCCCATAGGTACAAGTAAAATCATTCATAACTCTTGCGATCATGCACAATTGTAAACATCAACGCATACCTATGACTTCAAGAAGCAAGAAACATATAAGTAAAAGCAATCAACATAGTATGCTACATAAAAATTCAAACTCGTGCAGCCCCATTCAACTTTCAAGAAATTGGGGTGGCCTGATCAAATCAAGTGAGCACTCAACTTTCTGCAATATCATATTAAATCATTGACAATCCCACAACCCATATCAAAGAACAAATCAAGCGGTATCGATCCCGCAACACAAATCAACCCTGCCCCGGACGGACGAGAAATTGGCGAAAGAAGACCTTGATCTAAGGTTAGAAATAGCCGCTTGAACAAGTGGAAATCGAAATTGAATCAAAATTAAAAATCAATAATACCTGCAGCTGCCAAGTTTGTACCTGTAGCGAAATAATGCTCGCCAAAATTCCATCAACCTCTTGCTTGAAAGAGGGAAGACAGAATCGGATTTTAACATCCCTGAAGAGCATTGAAAGGAATAACACAATTGCCCTTATTCTGGCCGAAGAATCACCATCAATCTGGTTAAAATTGTGGCGAGGGGCCAGTTCGCACGCAAACACCAGTGACCTCGCTGTATTCAGTACAAATTTGAACAGCTTTTCGCTTTTATCAAACATCACAAGGCATGGTAAAAGATTATAGTGATATGCTTATCTTGCAATAGAATCTGAGCGGTTGTGGTCCTCTTCAGAGAAGCGAATTGCAATCTCAAGCAGACAGCCCAAAAGGACGTCGCTGAGCTTTACTATGCTTTCGTTGGAAAGTTGTGCAGGCTTGGAAACAACTGATGCAAGCATCCTAATCATCGCACATGTGTTGTCCAAAGGCAGTTTAGCCGACTGTCAAAAGGAAGAGAAAAGATCATCAGAACACAAAAAATGAATCGAATTTAGTCAGGGAGATCCCTGTCATGTGTCTCCAGGAGGGGATTGAAGTCGAGCGCCGGCAGCAGCAAAGAGTGAGGCGGCGTCAGGCTGCTAGGGCTGAGTACAGGAGCCAGGGCTCCGCCGATGCTCTGCCATCTGCCTCCCTCTCGAAGTAAGCACTGCGTGTAGATGGAGGTCAGAGGCGGGGGTGCAGAGAGGCTCGAATGTTGGCTGTCGACCGGCTGCGTCCTCGTGGCTCAGTGAAAGGAGACGCTTTGCAACGGTGGCTATGGTGTAATCCCCAAACTGGATCCATTCGGAGTCGCACAGAGAGAGACGGAGGAGGCCGGCCTCGGCGGTTGTGATTGTAAGCACTGGATCTGGGTGTGCTTTCAGTGTGTGGCGGTGGTGCCAGTTGCATCCGAGTTCACTGAGCAGGACCTAGCAGCGTCGGTAAGGACAGGGGAGCCTCCGGCGGCGCTGGGAGAGAGGAATCCCGTCGATCTGGTGAGCCGCGTACGTTGCCCCCCTTGTGGTCCGAGGCCGGCAGCGCCTCCCCTAGGATTTGTCGGCGAAGGTCGAGCCTCAAACACCTCCTCTTCCCATCAACAATTACTTTTTTTTTAGATTGGGAGATCCGATCTCATGACTTTTTGATCGATTTCCCACAGACGGCGCCAATTGTGATGCATAAAATCTGCATCGTAGGTGTTGAAGGAGATCGATCTTGAGGATGATCTCAATCCGCTCTCAATCCGAACCCTAGCCTGCAAAACAAGAACGAACGAGGTCGGGGCGGGGCTTGTCTCCCCCGGAGGACCCTCCGACGCTCAAGTCAGTCATCGTCCCTTAGAAAGGATTTTCTTCTCGTATTTATATTAGTCGGGTCTTAAATGAAAGAAACCGTTACGATATTAAATAAAAGAAACCGTTACCGTATTTAATTCGGTCAACGCTTTTAATGCACGAAACCGCTATCGTAATCAATAGGCGAAACGGAAGCATCAATGTCGTATTGAATACTCAAATTTATTGGTAAAAGACCAAAATGCCCTTATGCTATGATGACGGGATTTTCCCTATCTTAGATGCTAGGAAGGAATAATACAGCAACCATTCCGTCCACTAAATGTGAAGTTAAATGAGCAATGGAACTGTCATGAATCCCTTAATAAAGCATGAGTTCGAGTTTTAATTAAACAGAACTAACACAATGCAATTATAAAATACTAATTAAATATGTAGATAATCTTCTAACAAGTAATAATTAGCAATGGAACTATGGTCTGATAGTTAATTAACAAAAATGAAGACCCATTTAATTAAACAAATAAAAAGAAGTTAGGAAAACACGTCCGGCTTCCGTATTGCGGCCACTTTGATCGATCACATGACCTTCCGTTACTCTTTTTTCCTTTTCTTTTTCTTTTTATTTATCTCCCCCCACAATTCCATCTATAAATTCCGCCCCCTCCTCCGATCCCACATCCCCTTCCAATTCACTCTTCCTTCTCTCTCTTCTTCAAGAATCAAACTCGTCGTTTCACACCCCATCAAGAACAAAACTCACCGCTCCGATATATACAAGGTCGTCCGATCTGATCAATCGAAACCGTACGTACCGGCCAAGATATGGACGCAGCAGCAGCCATGAACGGAAGCTTGTTACAGAGGACTGGCAGCGGCAGCAGCAGCTCCGACGACGAGATGACCGGCACGGACCTGCGTAGGGGACCATGGACCCTCGACGAGGACCTCGCCCTCATCAACTACATCGCCCTCCACGGCGAGGGCCGCTGGAACTCCCTCGCCCGCTCCGCCGGCCTCAAGCGCACCGGCAAGAGCTGCCGCCTCCGCTGGCTCAACTACCTTCGCCCCGACGTCCGTCGCGGTAACATCACCCTCGAGGAGCAGCTCCTCATCCTCGAGCTCCATTCCCGCTGGGGCAACAGGTTCGTTCATTCCTCCTAATTCCAAAGTAGATGAGTTACTCCACTCGATGCTAATTGATTTTTATTATAATCAGATGGTCGAAGATAGCACAGTTTCTGCCGGGAAGGACCGACAACGAGATCAAGAACTACTGGAGAACTCGAGTCCAGAAGCACGCGAAGCAGCTCAAATGCGACGTCAACAGCCAGAAATTCAAGGACGCGATGCGCTACCTCTGGATGCCTCGACTCGTCGAGCGCATCCAGGCGGCCTCCACCACCGGCCCCGCCACCGCCTCACCTACAGCCTCCTCCTCCGGCCCCGCCGCGGCAGCCACCTACAACGCGCACCAGCTCCACCAAGAAATGTTCCAATCCACTCCGATCCTTGAGAGCCTCAATTTCACCTCCGACGACAGCTCGATCAACACATCATCATCCGACTCCGCCGGCGCGGCGCACGTGTCGCAGGCGTCGGAGTTCGCGGCTTGCAACAACTACGCAGCCTACCAAGGCGAGATCGGCAACGGCAGCTGGAGCCAGCAGGTAGGGGGAGATTACGTGGCGGATACGTTGACCAGCCCCTGCGGCAACTACTTTGACCAGGGGTGGTCAGCGGCGGTGGAGCAAGGGAGCCAGTGGTACGGTGGCGGTGCGGAGGACACGTCGGACTTTTCTTGGAATGTGGAGGACATGTTCGTCTTTCAACAACAATTCGACAACAGCAGCAGTTTTAAATTTTAATAATAAATAAATAAATAAGTCACGGAATTTACAGGGGGGGGTCAATTATTTATTCAATTGGACGCACACTTACTGATATATAATCATATCATATATGGAAAAGATTGAAGATAGATGATTAAAAAAGAAAACGATTAGGATACGAAGGGGTAAATTCGAAAGAGGGTGAGGGGCAAATGTGGAAAACACAATTTGCCTTGTTTGGGATAGTGTTTCTACCCTCTTTTGTTTTTACCACTCTTAGCTTGTTTGGTTTGTTTAAACTTGGGAGGGTAAATCTTTACATTCTTGATTGGTGTCTGTAATTTTGGAAGGTGTTGATTAATTTGATCTCATTCTTTCAAACTACATTAACTTACTTTTTATTTTATTTCGTATCAATTATTTAATTAACACTAATTCATCTATATATATAGAACGTGTTTATTTAAATTATATATTACATATAATAGCATATATAAGCAGCTTAATTTTTCAATACTATTTTAAGTTATGCAATATTTTGTTTATCTACATGATAGCAACATGAAAAATTGGAGGGGAACCGGCCACTTGATCGAATTAATGTCTTATTATATATGTAGATATGGATATGATTAAAGATATGCAATTATTTGTGAATGAACATTTTATCCCTATATTAACATTACTGAAAATGCAAAGTGAACTCCACAGTACACACCTTGTAAACTAGTGTAAATATTAAAAAAAAATACATCTAATTGTTTCCTTGATCATAACTATTATAAATGTAAAACATGTGAAAACCAAAACTATAATTAAATTTTTGGTTTTGAAAAGACATAAATTAAATAAATTAAGGGTTTATCTATCTCTATACCCTAATGAGATACTTTAAAAAACTAATTTGGAATAAGATTAACAGATTAATAAATGTAATGGCCGGAAAACCTCAAAAGCTGAAAGCATATTGTCCGAAATAAGCTTTCTCAGGACAAACATACTTTCAAAGAGTTAACCTTGCTTAGATAGACCTTCAACCTATTAGTTACTCTCTCCGGTCAGAAATAAATAATGTTTGACTTTTTATGCACGTAGTTTTAAGATTTAAAAATTATATAAAATCTTTTTTACATGATCTTTTATATATATATATATAATACATTGGACAGACTAATCGACTTTAAGTTAAGTCCTTCATTCTAAGGAGATAAAAAAAAATTGGAATAAGTGCACGTACCTTATCTATGAAAGCCATCTTAAAAGGACACTAGAATTAATATATATATTAAAAATTACAGTATATAGATAAGCAGGAGATTGGGGAATGTATTGATACAATAAAACCAAAAGATGTAAGATGAGTGTAGATCCAATTGCTTCATGATCGTACTAGCTTGCATCCTATATGGTTTCCTTGTCGCATTCCACGGTTTTTGACCGACTGCATAGTATTATTTAGATCATATCACTTTTTTTATTAAAAAAAATTCGATCATACATTCTATCCTACGATTATATACAAGTCAATAAAAGTATATATACGTATGTATTTTTTAAAAAATATCCATGCATACTGATTTGGGTTAAAAAGGGTGTATAATTCAATTTAAAAAAAGGGGGCATTTTGTAAAATGTTACTCCTTCCGTTCGTCAAAACTTATCATTTTAACTCTTCAGACAACTTTTAATAAAGTTAATAATTACACTCATTTTTTACTAATTTATCCTCATTTATTACTCTACTTTTTACTTTATTAAAAACTACAACTCACAATACATCAATCAAATTAAAGGCATTTTCGTAAAGTAGAAGCAAAAATACCTAAAATGACAAGTTATTCCGAACAAAAACAAAACTCTGAAACGACAAGTTTTGCCGAACGGAGGGAGTAATATTTTTTGACCTAATTTACATTCCGTCCATTATCTTGATTTAATTGGCAAAATGTCCATTTTCTTTGCCCCTGTGTAGGGCTGTTATATGAACTAAACAGCTCGAGCTCGGGATCGGCTCGAAAAAGCTCGCTCACTTATTTAAACAAGCCGAGCTTGAACAAAATTTTAAGCTCGGTTGAAAGCTCTCGACTCGTTCAAATAAAGCTCGAATAGCTCAAATTCTATGAAATTTCTAAAATTTATGTGGAGAATATGATTTGAGATTGTCTCACATTGATTAGAAAATGAATCCAAACCTTGCATATAAGCCGGTGGGCTACACCACTTAACACCAATTGGTTTTAGGATGGAACCCCACTCGGCTTGTGTGCTCGGCTTTGTTGGCGGGTGTGTGCTTGGCGTGCGTGGCCCTCCCACGTCGGATGACCCACCATGATTTAACTTGGTATCAAAGCCGAGGTTCGGCTAGGTGCGGTGTGGTTTGAATTCCTGGTTTGATTGGCTGGCCGGCCTTAAGGCATTGATTCGTCAAGTGCAACTGGCAAATAATGCGTGGCCAGACAGCTGCACTAGAGGGGAGTGTGTGGAGAATATGATTTGGCATGGGATTGTATACATTGATTAGAAAATGAATCCAAGCCTTTGGTTTTAGGATGGTACGTACCCCACTCGGCTTGTGTGCTTGGCTTGGGTGCGCTTGGTGATCGTGGCCCTCCCACGTCGGATGACCCACCGTGATTTAACTTGGTATCAGAGCCGAGGTTCGGCTAGGTGCGACGTGGTTTGAATTCCTGGTCTGATTGGCTGGCCGGCCTTAAGGCATTGATTCGTCAAGTGCAACTGGCAAATAATGCGTCGCCAGACAGTTGCACTTGAGGGGGGTGTGTGGAGAGTATGATTTGGGATTGTTCCACATTGATTAGAAAATGAATCCAAGCCTTGTATATAAGCCGATGGGCTACCCCACCTAACACCAATTGGTTTTAGGATGGAACCCCACTCGGCTTGTGTGCTCGTCTTGGTTGGCGTGTGTGCGCTTGACGTGCGTGACCCTCCCACGTCGGATGACCCACCGTGATTTAACTATTTACTTTAAGTTATCATGTTATAATCAAGTAAAACTACTTATAGCTCGAATAACACACCTACCCTTGTGTGTTCCCCTGTGCCCCCTCGCATGTCCTTTTTTTTTTCCGCGCGTCAGCACTTTTTTTTTGCCCGCCAGCATTTTTTCGTGTCAACACTTTTTGCTGTGTAAATATAACTTGATATTGTGCACCTATAACATTATGTTGTTTTTATAGGAGCACATTTTTTTTTAATAATTATAAACTTTTTTATTAACTTTTTGGCACGTTTTTTTTTAATATTTATATGAACATTTTTTTAGGAGCTAAAACCTATATAAAATATATGATTAATAAAGAATCTTATCTTGAACATATATTGTTATATTATATTGAACTAGAGGTGGCAATCAGATTGTATGTTCGGTCATATGTTAGGTCGGATCATATGTCGGGTATATTGGTTCGAGTAAGTTCGGGTTAAATGAATTTCAGATTGGGTCGGATTCAGGTTGGGTAAAGTCAGGTCACATTAAGTTTTATTATAAAATGATTATTATATTTTATTTATCTTAATTATTGGCTATCAAACTTCATTTATTTAGTATATTAGATATCATTATATGTAATTCACGTTATTTGGGTATTTAAAAATCAGAAAATTAAAGTAATTATAAAGATGAGTCAGGTCGACTTGTTCGGGACGGGTCGGATTTGTCTATGTTCGTGCTCACATTACAAAAAAAAATTGCTTTTGCTACCAGATCTAGAAACGGCAAGAATATCCCGTCGCAAATATAGGGTTTTTTGCAACGGCAGTGCGACGGTGATGGCTCACAAGGCGTTGCTGGTTGCTAACGTTGCCACGGTAATGTGTTGCCGTTGCAAATATTAGCTTTAATCAATTAAAAAAAATAGAAAAAGAAAGAAAGAAAACCCTTGCCCCCTTCTGTTCCTATCTCATTCTCCGCCTCCTTCACATTACCCTAACTCCGTTTTCATTCTCTCAGATCTAGATCTAGAACCACTCCCAACTTCTCCTCCATTAATCTCCTTCTTCATAAGCAAGGATGTTAGAAATCAAAAGCTTAAATCCCCAAAAAGAAACCCTAATTTCAGAGAAATTATTCTATCTAGTGATTTATCCACCATGTCATCTTCTTCTTCCTCTTCTTTTTGTCGATTACAATCAACTTCAACTCTCGCCTATATCTGCACAACCCAAATAGAAGACGATTTGTGAGAGGTCATTAATCTCCCTTGCTTCGTCTTCCCCTGAGTCATTTGATTTCTCTTCTGTTTGACTAATCACTGATTTCTCAGGTAATGGAGCAGCAAGAAAAGAGCGTGTCGAAGGATGGCGCCGCCGGATGCTATAGTGGCCACGATGTTCAGAACTTTAGAGATGCAAGCCAAATAGTGGTGGAAATCAAACCGGTGGTATCCGATTTCTTATTATTTTACTGCTCAAGGAGTGGGTGGAAGTTGGCGGCGGCATGATGGCCGGATCTTACAACTTACAAGCGCAACAGCTCTTTCGAATTCGTCAGGATAGTACTGACAATGGGTACTATTTCTCTTAACACTTCAGGTCTCTTATTTTTCAGATCTGGACTTTGTTTTCCATGATGGTGCTTCTAATTTGGCTGTTTCGTTTTATAGTATGTGGTTAGAGTTGCGTCGTAGTTTGATTTGAATTGTGAAATTTTAGTTTTTTGCTCATCATTTGATGACATGAGTGGTCTGCATGACTGGATCTGGCTATTGTATTGCCTGGATTTCTAAAAAAATTCGATTTGCTCGTGCCTTTGTGTAATTTGCTAGCTGAAATAGGCATTTTTAATTTTAAGTATTGATTGGTGGCCCTCTTTCCTTCCTATGGCTGAATATTTGGCACTCAACATTGATCTTTTGTTAAGCTGAGTAACTGTAATGGTTTATAGATTCGGTCTCTTAAAAAAATGAGGTATTTCAAGGTATTTGTTGATTAGTGTTAGAGATATTCATTGTTTTTTTTTTTGCTTAATAGTTAGGAAACAATTGCCTATTTGACACTGACTTCTATTTGCCATGGTTCCTTGTCACTAATCTCAAGTGAAACCTTTGGTTTTCGTTGATGTATGATGAATCTCCCTGCCCCTTTATATAGAGCATCATCGTTTGGTCCTCTTGGCTCAACAACCAAAACCCATATGGCTGGTTTGATTGACTTGGTAGTGAGTGATATCTAGATATCACTCCACCACCTACAAGTTATCAGAAATGAAATCTGAAAAATACATAATTGCAATATGAAATACAGAGAGTAATATCTTGTCTCTATTAGGTTCTATATGTGCTTTATTTTGGTACTATATATGTAAAATTACCATGATTATACAACCTTTAAATCAGTTTTAAACCATATTATAACTATTTTTTCCTATTAATAATGTTTTTTTTTTAAAAAAAAAGTGAGTCTTTTTAACTAATTTTTTTAAAGCCTTTTAATTACTGCTTATGTATTACTAGATTGCAAAATTTCATATTTACCTGTTTGATATTAATAGGAAAATGTATCATTCTCTTATTTTTAGTACAAAATCTGTTTCACTTTAAGAGAATTGATTGAATTGATTATGTTAATTCGATCAGAGCAACATTAAGTGAACTGATAGAATTGATTTTGTTAATTCAGGGTCTCCATCAGAATCGATGTCATCACTCGATGTCATCGGCGATGGCGGCAGTGTTGCCGCCAATGGAAGAGTGCGAACTGACATGCTGTAACTCATCGCCCTCCGTTTCGTCAAACTCCCTGTTTTACTAATTCCTATCATCTGCTAGCTAGTTTTCATTCAGTGGGTGAAATTAAGTTGCTAGCTTGCTAGATATGGTAAAAATTATTCACCTTAGCTACCAAAACTATTTAATTTAGTAGCCTCTAAGCTTTATTTTGATTTCCTAATTAAATATACTAGATATGGTAATAAATTGGTACGCCTATTGCCAAGTTGAGATTTTGTACGATTAAAGTTAACCTTATATTTTGTAAATGCGAGCCTTTTGAATTAAGCAAGTTGTCTCCTTAATCCTCTATTCTATTTAAAGTGTTTATTTCATCCGTTTGAAGTTCCTTTCTAATATTCTCATTCTCATTCTCATAATTCAACATATGCAGTCTTCTTTGTTTCAGGCTCTATTTGCTAGCTGTTACAAGGAGCACGAGCTTATTTTCTTCTTCCCGGATATTTCAAAGGTTCAATATGTAAAATCTCTGACCTTTTCTTGCCATTACATCGGCTATAGATCAGGTTGTGAATGAAATGTCTTACAAAGAGTTCATTAATAAAGGGTTAAATTTTTAGATTCAATACTTATTTTGTCTAATAGATAGGCGTTTAATAGATAGACGTTTAAATTTTTAGATTCAAGACTCTTGAAATTTAGTATTTAGATGTGCTCAATGAAATGTCTTACAAAGAGTTCATTAATAAAGGGTTAAGTTTATGATGATTTAAAGATGTACTCAAAGTGTTTGATGAAATGCCTATAACAAACACCTCACCATTTAGTTCATCTATGGGATGATGATAAAATCTCGGTCATAAAGAAAATGATATGGTATATTTCAAAGATGCACTCTTTGTTTGACTAGGCAGAATGGAAATGATATGGTATTATATTGTGCAGCAATCTATGGTTTTGATTATAGAGTAAAGAATTTGACTTTTTAGGCGAACTAAAAGAAATTCACATTTGCACAAGGAGCCATTGATTCATTCAAGTATGCTTAATGGGATTCATGTTGCACTGTTTGTTATCATGCCTCAGTTGCCTGCTTTCAGATTCGGAAGGTGCTGTTCGACAATCGGGCGAAGCAACTGCCACATTCATGTCTTTTGGCGGAATGCGAGCAACTTTATGTGCTGTATAGAAGTTCAATCATCATTACATCCATTTGATGATCTTGAGTTTCCTTGTTTCATCAAGAGTTAAAGATTGTTAGCTAAATTGCATTTCAATTTTGACAGGCAGAGCGCTTAATCCCTCAGTTGCAGTTTCTTGATGACGAAGGTGCTCAAGCTGGGCTATGGGAAATGTCAAGGGTTTTCATTGACACACTTATTGAAGAAACAGGATCACAGGTTAGTTGGCATGCTCTAGACTGATTTCAATGCGCATATTTGATTAGCAACAGTAACAACGAAAGAAATGGAAATAATGCACTTCCTCAATATGATTTGTTTAAAGTTGTTGAATATGAATCCTCAAAAGGAATTCCTATAGGCTCAAACAAGTTGGGTTGAATTTCTCTTTCAATGCGTGCTATAGAGTGAAAGCCATATTTCCAGATGCTGGTACTGCTGCACTTCTAAAATATCGGTGGAAAGATGCTAAGAAGGACTTCTCTATGGTAATTTCTACCACAAAAATGTTATTGAACCCTATATCCTGCAAATGATTTTGCCTTAAAAGGACTCTGCACTACTGAAATAATGCATTTGCTATATTATCACATATTTCATATGAAATGGGCCTAGAATTAGTGTTTTTGAATTTTGATATCACTCGCTTGTTATTTATTTTTATTTTAAAATGCAGGTCCACCTAGCTATTGTTAGCATTGCAAGATCGCAAGCCGATTGAGGTTGGCATAATGACAATCAGCATACCTTTGACTCTTTGAGGTATTTTCCAACCTAAGGGCTGATATGGGTACGGTAGCCTTGTTTTTATGTGATCTTCTGTTTATTTTTATACGTTTTTTTATTACTTGCTTGTTTTTCTTTCTCTTTTCTTTAGATAGTGTCTTTGTTACCATGGAAAATTGTATTAAGTTAGTGAAAATGATGACCCAGTTGAGGACCGAAGCTCAAAAGTTGAAAGAGTCAAATTCAAGTTTACAAGAGAAAATTAAGGAGTTGAAGGTCTGTATTTACATTCTTAATGATATATAACATGTGTTTCATAACCGTCATTGTTCATCTCTATTTGTTTATCTTGTGGGATGAAACTTGTTAGAAAATGAAGTGTTTCAAGGATAACAAACGGAAGAAGTGAATTTATCTCATCTTATCATCGGACATAATAACACAAATGATATTAGGCCCCGTTAATATATGTAATCTCCTTTAACATTGTTGAACCTGTTCAGGTCGAGAAGATTGAACTTTGAGATGAAAAGCAAACGCTAAAGAGCGAGAAGGAGAAGCTGGAGCAACAACTGCATTGCAAGGGTGATTCTCCTTGGTCTTTCGACTCTCTCCAATGACGGGTGCCTCTCAATTCAATTTTCCTCAAGTTTACATACTATGTAGGCTATTTTATTCAGCATCTCCTTTCATCCTTGACAGAAACATAGACATCTATTCATCTTTGATGAAAATACAGACATATATTCATCTTGTATAGACACAAAAGGGTTGAGTCACCACGTGCGAAGCACGTGGTAATGCAACTAGTTTGTTAAAATGAATGACAGAATAGAGTTGCTCTAGTTAGTTTTCAAGCCTATTAGCTCAAATGGTAGAGCGAGTGTTCATACACAGATGTGGGTTCAAATCCCGCATAGGCTACTATATAATACACATTTGTTTCTCATTTTTATTTTATTTTATTTTTTATTTGTAAAATCCATTAGAAACGGCATGTTTGACCGTCGCAAAAGTTCATGTGCGAGAAGGAAAAGGCGGGAAAATGTATTTTCAGCAATTTGGTCAAATTTTAGGTGGCAGAACATACCGTCGCAAATGTCCGTCGCTAATAACTTGCAACGGTAAGATGCCGTCACTCAAGCTCATTTGCTACCCTAGGGCTAGCGACCGACGATTTGCCGTCGCATAGCCGTTGCAAATGCTTTTTAGCGACGGTAATCCTAGTTTTTGTGACGGCAGAGAGCCGTTTCTAAAGTCATTTTTTTTTGTAGTGTCATTCGGGTATCGGAATAAAATGGGCCGGGTTTGGCATGGATTGTGCATGACACGTACTAGATTTTCGGATTTCAACCGAATATGCGTTCGGGTGGGTCGGGTTGGGTTTCCCGGCAAGTTCACCGGTCTAAACCCCAAAATCAAAGTGAACCAGTGAAGGGGAAACCGGAAACCCTGCGCGCAATGTCCTCCCAGTCCCACCGCCACTAGCTCTGAAACTCAAACCGATCACCTCTCACCTCAAAAATAACAAGTTTACAAATTATAACAATGCAATCGCTAATTTAAATCATCAAATAGAGAGATGAATTCAAGTTAACAACTAGAAAGATGATTTCTACGGTCAAAACAGCATTCAAAATGATTTTAAGTATCATTAATTAAATGTCTAACTTATACTACTACATTAACAAAGATGCATTTACTTCTTTGAATGAATGAGGTGCATGATTCTTTTACTTGTTTGTGAAACGTACAAGTAAAAGGAATTAATGCTAATTAAAAGATACTTAGTTACTTTGGGAGTTAGGTAAATTTAATTATTAACTTCAGCTCTTCAATCTCCCTTTGACCCCAATTTCAAAACATATTATGGGGGAATGAACTAATTAAAATTATAAACAAATTAATACTTACATTCATTTTGACCCTAGCTATAAGAAGGATCTATTCCTCTGTCATTTTAAATTATCATCACTCCTTTTAATTCTTGAATAAGGAACAAGAAAGAGAAAGACAGCATGGAGTTTTAATTCTTGAATAAGGAACAAGAAAGAGAAAGATAACATGGAGGATGATGGTTTAGGCCTGAGTTTGGGCATCAAATCCTACGAAAAAAGGCATCGACGGACACCACCACCATTATCACTGCTACCACTACCACTAGTTCCATCGAAGCACGGTAAAAACTCCATTTTCTACAAGGTTGATCATTTCCACAAATCACCACCACAAGGTATTAATCGATCGATCAATTCAGATCTTGATCTATCTACTTCTTGTATGTTCTTGATTATATTGTTTTCAATATGTTTTAAACATTTTGTTGTACTGTTCCATCAATTTCAATATTTCATTTCTAATTATGAATTCGCTCTCATTATAGAAATTAAAAATTCTAAGGAGCCTATATAGGTAATATATCATTTTTATCACGGTTTCTTTTATTTTCCTTGATTTATATGCATACATGTTATACATAAGTCAATTCGGTATATATTGTAATAGTCATATATGCAAGTATATGTTTTTCACTGCATTTTTGTAACGTTTAGCACCCTACAAGACGACGCTGAATCTAGGATGGATCGGTGCCAAACCAAAGCCAAAGCCGAGGCACTGGCACAACCACAAAGGGGTAGACCGAGAAATTTCGATCAATGATGGAGAAGCCGATGGTGGTCATGCTGATCAACGAGGCGACGTTGGGGTGGTAGTGGCAGCTGGTGGCGGAGAAGGCGGGCCGGAGAAAAAGAAGCTGAGGCTGTCAAAGGAGCAATCCTCCTTGCTTGAACAGACGTTCTTGGAGCACTCCACTCTCAATAATGTGAGTCAATCCTCAATTTCATACGTACTATTTATTATCCCTATATATGTGTGTTTATATCTATATATGTATATACATAACCTCCAAATTAGTAAATTCATAATTAAAACTAAAACGGAAATTTCGCGAGGTACCCCTGGGGTATTGCAATTTTCGCGAGGTATACAACTCTTTTGCATATTTCGCGTGGTACCCTTGAAGTTTTGTATTTTTTCGCCTCGCGCCCTTCCTTGTTAAGTTTAACGGTTTCCGTCAATTTTCAATTAAAAAAAAAAGAAACAGAAAGAAAGAGAAAGGAAGACGGGAAAGAAAAAAATACGGAGTAGATGAGAGAGAAAGTGAAAGGGAAAGCAAGGAAGAAGCCAGCAAACCCTAGCCCCTTCATCGACCGCCGCCGCCGCCACCGGCCTGCACCCGCGTCCTCAGCCAGATCGAAGGTAAACCTAGGGAAACCGAGAAGAACCCCTGGTGGAAGAGTGTTCCCCTTGAAAACAAAAATCAGAAAGGTGGAATCGAGAGCGTCCAAGCTCACCCCAAATATCAAATTGCAAATCCAATGTAAAAATAGAGAGTTTTGGAGCAACAAAGAAGAGGGATCTGAGAATCGTGAGTCAAAATCGATCGGTTGTTTGAGGAAGGAGAAAGAAGCGACGCCGTGACCGTCACCTCAACTACCATCGGCTGTCAAAATGGGTTGTTGGAGTGCTCCGAGCAAACGACCAGCGACGCCGGCGCCGGCCCAGTCTTTGAAGAGTTTGGGGATGCTTTTCCGTACAGGGTGGCGGGGAGGACGAAGAAGATAAAGAGATGATTGATCTGAATCTGGCAAAATCTCCGCCGATTATAATGATTGCGATGCCAAATCCAACGCCGCTAAGAAACTAGATTGGCTTAAATCTGCACCGGCAACCGAGATGAATCTGGCAAAATCTCCGGCGGGGAGGACGAAGAAGATAAAGAGATGATTGATCTGAGTCGGGATTGCACCAGAGGTTCCTGAGCGGAGGGAGGAGGACGGTGTCGCTTCTTTCCAGTTTCTTCTTTCCAATTTCTTCTTTCTTTCTTTTTTTTTTAATTGAAAATTGACGGAAACCGTTAAACTTAACAAAGAAGGGCGCGAGGCGAAAAAATACAAAACCTCAGGGGTACCACGCGAAATATGCAAAAGAGTTGTATACCTCGCGAAAATTGCAATACCTCAGGGGTACCTCGTGAAATTTCCGAAACTAAAATGAATGGGAATTTTCGAATTATATATGAAACTTGTAGATATGTCATTGCCCAAATTGATTGCTCTTTTATTTTATTTTTTATTTGGACTTTTTACATATATATTAATTGTTACTTTGTGTTTTGAATTTCAGAAGCAGAAGTTGTATTTGGCCAAGGAGTTGAAATTGATGCCTAGACAAGTTGAAGTGTGGTTTCAAAACAGAAGGGCAAGGTTTGGCCTAAGATTGTATTTCTTTATATTATTTATTATTAATATTAATTCATGCATCTCTATTTAAGCATATATGATCTACACTTTTTTTAAATAATAAAAATTATATAAAATATCAATCAATTAGTAGTTAGTATGAAATTATTAAAAGATAATATTTTATACAATTTTATCATCATAAAAAGTGTACATCTGAAGGAAAAGGTGGGAGGATTCAATTCAATAACGCAAGTGTTGACGCTTGAAATGAAATATTGTCAGGACAAAGTTGAAGCAAACAGAAGTGAACTGCGAATTCCTAAAGGAGTACTGCAAGAGGCTTTCCGAGGAAAACAAGAGACTACACAAGGAGCTCAAACAGCTGACACCGCCCTCCGGCCTCATCCTCTGCCATGCTTGTAACCGCGGCTCTGCCACTCCCACCCCCTCTTCAGCCGTGGATGGTGGCAAGCCTTGCCACACCTTTGCCACTCCTATCTGCCCTGTTGATCAACTAAATGTATCCAGTTTCTTCTTTAAGAAGGCCTCCTTGCTCAAGCTATAGAGGCCAACTTTTACAAATACTAGCTAGTTGCATTAGAAAGTCGAGTTTTAAGAGTTGGTTGCAATCAGTAAACTTTTATTTCAGTTCTTGATCTTTAATTATTGTTATACTTTATAATATGATTTTATTGGTATACTTTAGTATAAGAGTTGGTTACAATCCGTAAACTTTTATTTCTATTCTCGTTCTTTATTGTTATACTAGATGATACATGTACTTTTATTGGTCTACTTTAGTTTAAAGAGAGACTGACGCGTAGGCAGAAAAACTTCTAAACATGGAATATATCATCTTCTGTGTGTGTGCGCCCGGGGGGGGGGGGGGGGGGGTTATGCAAGATTTCGGCGCTGGTCATCTAATTGGTTCCTTTGCTTGAACAAGTGCCAAGGAACTTGAAACCTTATGGTATATTGTCATATCCAATTATTTCTCTTGAAGATATTTAAATTTCTGTGAATACATGAAAATATTTAAATTATATGTTATTGTAAAGTTTATATGCTTATTGACATTTAATAAAAAAAAATTAGGATTATTGGTGATTCAAATATTCTCTGCTGATCAGGTGGGTCAACCATCTTGATCCTGCAACAAAGAGATGCATGGAATGTGAAGGAAGAATCAGTTCTTACTCACTGATATGCGCCTAATTCGCCATGTTTTGCATTAATATTTATATCGATTTCTGTACATATTTTTTATTTCGGGGTTAGAATAATGCAGGAAGTGTGTAGTTTATGCTTATTTGCCAATTATGGAGATCTACACTAGTTCTTGTTTAATTTTGCAGAAATCGAGACATTTTATGAGCAAATCGGAGAAGAGAAGAAAACTGTCAAAGCACTCGATATCGATTATAGCAACTTGATATCGAGTGGATGCTGAGGACCAGAAATCGAGTTGAAGCCAGAAGGCATTTCGACCAAGCACAAGGAGGTCGATATCGAGTTCACCTACTCAATATCGAGTACATGCATTGCCATAAATCGACCAGCAAAAGAAGGCACTCACTCGACTTGAAATGAAGCAGTCGATATCGAGTGAAGTTTACTCGAAATACACCCTGGAGCCCGAGATCGAGTGATGTCAGAACCGGAGCCGAAGAGCAGTCGATATCGACCACTTTGGTCGATATCGAGTAGATCCACAGACGCAGTCCGAGCCGATTTCATGAAGGAATCCGAGCTGTCAATTACTTACACACCAAGGCACGAGATTTTATCAACACTCGGAAGACTTTATCAACTTTAGTAATTCCCTAATTTACCTAGAGGGAATTTTATTTGTTTTATTTTATTTAATTATCAAACATTTATCTTAGGATTTTAGATAGATAAATTTAGATAGAGATAGAATTGCCCTTTCCTTGGATAGCAAGGAGTGAAGCCTATAAATAAAGCCATAGGGGGGCTGGTTTTTATGGATCCCACAACACAATTCTTCAACACACAACTAGTTAGGCAATAGAGAGAGAGGTTGTGGCCGAGTTCAAAGATAGATTGGAGAGTTCGGTTGTAATCTTTCGACGTTTATTTCAATTCAAGCAAGTTTCTTTTCATGTCAAAGATGATGTCTTTCGTTATGAGGCGCGAGTAGTTCCCCTACTTCTAGGGTCGGGGTGAGCCCGACTATAGTCATGCAAATTGTCAAAGGTATGATCTTTTCAAGCGATTTCATCTTCTATCCCTATTTGCATAGTTCTTCTACGACAGTAGCAAGTAAATCCTTATTTGTATTATTGAAGCGAAAGTGATATTAATATAAATTTGGATTAATTATGTGAAAAGGGTAGTAACAATTAGGGTTTATTTTTGTGGAGGGAAATCAAGTATGCAAATATAAAACTATATGAAAGCAAACCAACTCCCTGTCCAAGAAAAAAAATACAAGAAACCCTCTCATTGTAGTGGAAGGGAATTAGGATCGAATCCATGAGGAAGCGTGTCATCGCTCGCCTTTCAAGTTCCAAATCGCCCTCAAAATCGACCAGAAGAGCACTCGATGTCGAGTAAAAGTACTCGATATCGACCACGATGTCGACTTCCCTGCAAATCTGCACAACAGAAGACGAAACAAGCCGATGTCAAGTAGATGGGTACTCGATGTCGACTAACAGTACTCGATATCGACTACACAGTGGTCGATCGCGAGTGTCAGTGCAGAAAAATTCGTAACTTGCAATGCAATAAAAGTCAAAAGTAAAACACGAAATTGGTGAATGTAATTCAATAAACTTAAAGCTCCTAGAATCGAGGTTTCAACGCCACAACGATAACCATATAAGAACAATGCTAAAGGTATAAAAGATCATGCCTTTTCATCAAATAACTTTCGTCATTAACAAATAGGAAAATAGAGTTTTTCGCATAAACACTAATTGTTACCAACCCTTTGCTCATAATTAATCCAATTTTGCATTAAGATCACTTTCGCTTCAATAACACAAATAAGGATTACCTTCGACTGTCGCAAAAGAATCATGCTCATAAGGATAGAAGATGAAATCGCATTAAAGATTGTACTTTTATCGCATTACCTCACATGGCTACCGTCGGGCTCATCCCGACCCTAGAAGTTGGGTGACTGCTCGCTCTTCATCATCAAAACACAAATCAATAATATAAAGGAAATAACTTGCATTAAATCAAAACAAAGCTTACAACCGATCGAAGTCAAAACGTCTCTCGACAATCTCCACCTCCTACTCGGTCAAAGCTCCAAAACTCTCTCTACTCGCTATCTATGGTGTGTATATATTGGAATGTATAAAAACAAGCCCCTAGGGCTTTATTTAGTGTTCAATCCTAGCTATTCTAGGAAGGGACAATCCTATCTATATCTATCTATCTCTTTTCCTAGGATATAACTTTGATGAATAGCTCAAATAAAACAATTCAATTCCCTAAGGTAAATAAGGAAAATATCTAATGTGGATAAATCAGTCTTCAAGTTGATAGATCTTCGTGCCTTGTATGGTAAGTAATCTCCTATCCAAATCTTCACTCGACTTCGACTCGGATTGATCACTGGAAGTACTTGACATCGAGTAGAATTCATCATCTCGAGTCGTCATATGCTCAGCTCGTGCTCGATCTCGTCCTCTGGAGTGAATTTCGACCAAAAAGTACTCGACATCGACCAAAGTGGTCGACGTCGACTGTCAGCTTTCAGCAATTCTGCTTTGTCTTGAAACACACTTTCCCGAGTCTTCGTTCGTCCGATTGACGTATATGAATATGCGTTGGAAAGCTCTTTTCGATGGCTACAACTCTTATGATGACATCAGAACTTGATTCAAAATGATGAATGGCGAAGAGTGGCGTTTTACTCAGTTGCACCATCATGTGCTCTTCCTTAGCTTCTCCAATATTTTCACGACTTTCCTTTAGGCTCCAAACTGCGTCCAATTTCTGCGAAATTAAATAGAAACTTGTGTAGACCATTGTATTTTGCAAATAAACATAAACTACACAAATTATGTACTATTCTTACCCAATGATATGAAATGCATGAAGAAATCAATATAAAAGTTAATGCAAAACATGGCAAATTCAGCGCTCATCATTTATGTGAGAGCCTCTATTCACCTATTTATTAATAACGAAAGTTATTTGATGAAAAAGTTTATTCCTTTCATGAATTTGACATATGCTTACATGGTTATCGTTGAGGTAAATACCCCGATTTTGGAAGTTCTTTAGTTTATTGGTTTATATCACAACCTGCAATTATTTTTGTTCATCCTTCTTATTCATCCTAGCAATCTTCGGACGTTCTTTTCCGACAAATTGGTTACCTTTCGTATTTCTGCAGAGCACTCAATTTCGACTTATTATAGTCGATATCGACCCCCACTGACTCGATATTGAGTGACCCTTACACGATATCGACCTTGTTTTATTTTTCAGGAATTTGCCCGACGTCGACCGATTTACTCGATTTCAACTGACCTAGTCGATATCGAGTGAATCCCCTGAGTCGATTTCGATCTTACATGATTACTTGGCTGCCTAGGATCCGCTGACACGCTTCCTCGTGGATTCGATCCTGACCCCTTCCACTATAACGGGAGGAAGTCTTGTAATTTATTTGCTAACACCGGGAACCGGTTTGATTTATATTTACATATTTTAGAGTTGATTTCCTCCTACATCACTCATTGCCAGAAAGTTTATGGCAACAAGTGGGAAAATATAGCTAAGTTTCTCCCAAGAAGGTATGTTTGTTGTTTCCCATTGCTAGGCATCTCTTAACAATTGTTTTTGGTGAACTTTCTGTCTTTTCTCATCGTTTAATTTTGCATGTTATGAATGTAGGACTGCCAATGCAATAAAAAAAATCACTAGAACTGCTCATTGAAGAGGAGGATCGGTTCAACTGTGCATCCCATTGCTATAGTGGATTCATACAGGATCTCTCCTAATATCAATGATTCCCGAAAAGCTGCAATTATTACTGAAGTAAAATCAATTAGTTGTGAATTGATACTTGTTGATTACAAGCTAAGATTTCATTTTGGCACTAAATCAACATCTCAAAATGATGTTCCTACGACCTTCAAGACAAAATCAGGATATCTAGTCAGACCTGAAGAAGTAGCCTCCACTGGTTTTGATATGAGATCTCGGGATTTGGATGGTTCATTCCTCAATTTGTCACCATTTTCTCTCGTGGAGGATGATGCTCAGAGTAGAAACAAAAAGGACCATCCAACATCTCCCGCGCCCGAGCCACCTGAAGTTGAAGTTCAAGAATTTGCAGAGGAAGTAAGAGTTCCACATGCAAAAGACAGTATTACTGAGCAGATAATGACCCTATTCAGTCTCACTTGACACTTCCCCAGAAAGTTCTGTGAATCATAACTCAACCTATTTTGGTAGTCCATAGTTACTATTAAAGAACTCTGTGTTAAGCTTTTCTGCCCCCTCCATTATAAGGAAGAAGGGAAGATGCGAAGCAGACAGTAGCTAGGATAACCATACTGACACACCGCCTAGATTGATTAAATTGTCATTTGTTTCACAGCAAGTTTGACAATAAACAAGATGCCGGTGTAACCAGAATTCCTCAACTCAGTAGAAGGCTTTTCTCTTCCATTGCCTATGAGATTAAAGAGAGCTGCCTTTGAGCTGCATTTGATGAGGTTGGAAATTAAATAGGATGAGCAAATACCGACATTCAATTTCGTCTTTTGGTGTTTGTCATAAATGAAAGCATCTTCATATAAACCAGAGTGGTAAGAAAGAAATTTGAATCCTCACTTACCAAACACGCTTCCACTTCCTTCTTTTTCTTTTTTCTCTTCATCTATTTCATACATTTACATTTTTTCCTCTTTTTTTACTCATTTACTAACCATTGAACTAAATTCAAAACATTGAATTAAAACTAATGTCTACTATCTCTCTATCTACTCTACTATATCTACTCTACCTATCTATCTATCTATCTATCTATCTATATTATAATAATAATAATATATATCCATATAATATCTTAATTTAAAAATCTTTTTGGCGAAACATAACTTTATGATAATTAAACATTTTTACCATTTTCTTAAAAATTTCAAATCTACTTTCTTTATGAGACTTATGTTAGTCTAACTTTTATTAATATTTTATAATATTAATTCGTTATGTTATTTAAATTTTATTTATTAAAAATCGCGTCATGTCGCGGGGATTGTGCTAGTTAATTATAAATCACCCCAAACATATTTATTACCTCCGATGTGGAATGAGGTGTTACAATCTCCCCTACTTAAAATATTGACAATCCCATTAGTCCAAGGAGAATGCCCATCGGGTGTAGCATACCCGATCATATTGTCAAAATCCCTACCTCCACCCCTTTCCTTGGATTAAAATCCAAGGTTTGTCTTGCCCTTTCCAGTGGGTCGCGTCGGTCAGCACAGACCGATTTACCTGATGCGTGGCTCTTACCGGCTGAATCACGTGCCCGGGGTTTACCACCAAAGGTGGTTCCTCGTCATAAAAAAAAAAAAAAAAAAAAAAAAAAAAAACATCCAAGCCGTTTTGGATTTGATCAAAAGAGCATTCAAAATGATTTTTTGTATCATTAAATGTTAACGTATAGTTTATCTCTTTAATTTTCTCAATGAATTAAATTATTACTCCATTAACAAAAACTGCATTTACTTCTTTAAACGAGGTGCATGGTTAATTCTTTTACATGTTTGAGAAATGTACAACAATTGTAAAAGGAAGTAATGCTAATTAAAAGATTCTTAGTTACTTCAGTAGTTCTAGGTAAATTAAACTACTACCTCCGATCCAAAATATATGTCGTTTGACTTTTCAACACGTATTTTAAGAAGGTAAAAACTATATAAATTATTTAAATTATTTTTTAAACTATATAAAAAGTCAAACGACATGTATTTTGAATCGGAGGGAGTATTAACTTCGGTGGTTCAATCTCCCTTTGACCCCCAATTTCAAAACATATACGTACTGGGAATGAACTAAAATTGTAAAGAATTCAATACTTTTTTTTTTTATGACAAAGAACCTATCTTTGGTGGCAAATTCCGGACACGTAACCCAGCCGGCAAAAGCCACACACCAGGTAAACAGGCTTGCGAGGCAAACATTGGATTTTCACCCAATAAAAGGGACGGGGGTAGGGATCGAACTCGAGACCTCCTGACTTTCCCCTTAATCCCTACAAGTGAGCCACCCCGACCGGAGCAATCTATATATAACCTTAATTTAGAAGACTTTGTTTACATGTCAATCTTAGAGGAGTTTTAGGAATATTGACCAATTATGTTTTTTTCCTTAAATTTTTTATTTCTCCTTTTCTCTTTTTTTCCATTAATTTTTTTTACTCCTCCATTTTCTTTTATTCTTAACATATTTACTAACAATTGGGCTTAATTCAAAACATTGAATTCAATCTAATATAACCATTAGGCTTAACTCACGTTTATTTACTAACTATTGAGCTTAATTCAAAACATTGAATATAATTATTAGTTGTGACACATCACATTTAAATTTAAATGCATGATTCAGATTTCAAAATTTCTAAAAAAAGTTACAATGATATTGATATTATTATTACTGGGTGATTTAAAATATTTATATTTATGTATTATACTTTAGACGAGATATAAAAAAATTTATTTCAGAATTATAAGATACATTTAGGGTAAAGTTTCTTTTTTTTTATCTTAACTTTTATTAATATTTTATAATATATTTATATATATTATTAATATTTTAGTTTTAAACTTGGAGCGGGAATTGTACTAGTTAGTACTTACATCACTCATTTTGACTCTATAATAAGAAGGGTTTTCTCTTCCTCTATCCTTGTAAATTGTAATCACTCATTTAATTCTAGAACAAAGAACAACAAAGAGAAAGAGATCATGGAAGATTATGGTTTAATTAGGCCTGAATTTGGGAATCAAATCCTTGGAAAAAAGGCCTCGGTCCCTCGGCGGAGGACAGTAAGAACTCCATTTTATACAAGGTGTTGATCATTTCCAGAAATCACCTTCTTGTTGTTACTGTTTCATCAGATAGAAAAAAAGAATTAAAGGTTCACTAATATATTCCATCAATTTCAATATTTCATTTCTAATCATGTAGAAATTAAAAATCCTAAGCTGCCTATATAGCTAATATATCATTTTGTTATACCTTTCTTTCAATTTCTTTGATTTATATCCACACATGCTATACAAACTCATGAGTATATTTAGTGATTGTAATAATAGTGTATATAATCGGTTCCACACTATATCTCTCCTCGTACAGCCTACTATTATTAAATTTAAAAGAATAAAACAACACACATCCAAAAAAGCAGTGTTGTATTTTTTTAATACGTATTTAATGATCAGAAAAATTGTAGTCACTCAGTTCGCCAAAATATATATTAACGCACTTACAAACTATATAAAATATTTATTTTTTTATAAAAAAAAATTTAACAAATTTTTACTTATTAATAATAACTACGGAGTTGTTAAAAGCGTGCGTAAATAGTAAAGTGACATATTTTGCCGAACGGATGGAGTATTAAGTATTGAAATTACTTACTCGGTTTTTCTAGCATGTGTTTGAGCATATATTAGATATTTAATTCAATCAAAAAATATATTAGATATTTAAAGAATAGGAAAAGTTAATAAAAATAACTAGCCCACCTAAGTTCTAATTTTTGTTTTATACATTAGAAAATTCCTTCATAGTATATATACATTAACAAGAGAATTAAATATATATTGAAACTTTTGACTTTCTAATTAAATAAAAACGTTAGAAAATTAATTTATCCTCTCAACAAATACTAAAATCATTTAATAATGATTTTTTTTATTAAATGGTAATTAAATTGGTTCTTCTCCTTTTTATTTGTAGAATTCTTTAAAAGAGTGTCAATTATTCGAATATATAGGAAGGGAGTAGACCTGTCAAACGGGTCATTCGGGTCGGGTTACTTCGGGTCTCGGGTAAAACGGGTTCTGGGTATTTCCGGGTTGACTCGAACCCGGATTTGGTCGGGTTTCGGGTCGATTTCGGGTTTGTCAATTTTTTCTTTTTTAAATTAAAAAAAATCATGATTTGATAATTTTATGATACATTTTAATTATATATATATATATAATTTAATTATATATAATTATAAATCAATCGGGTCAAAATTACTGGGTCAATCGGGTCACCGGATCGAAATTTCCAGTTTTTTGGGTTCGGGTCGAAAAAAAAAATTGGGTCAAAATTTTCGGGTTCGGTTCGGAAATTTTTCAGACGTTCGGATCGGGTTACCGAGTCGGTTTGTGTTTTGATATGTCTAGAAGGGAGTATTATTCACTGTATTTGGATATAAATTAGACAAATCAATTCAATACAAAATTACAAATAATATATTTTTAAAAAGAAAAAGATTAATGATACATGGCGAGGTGTGATTGGATTAGCTAAAGACTTAAAGTTCAAGGGCTATACCTAGAGACCTAGAGCTCTAGAAGGTGGCTTTTGAATATCTTCACATGATAATTTAAAAAAATTGGATTCATCAGAAAATTTTCAACTATAATGTTTCAAAATCTGCAACGGCTAATTATAAGAAATATGATAAACATCTCGGTCGAGGTGGTCGAGTGGTGTGGAATAAAGAGTGATAAGGAGGTATTACTGTATCAGATCCGAGTTATTACTGGGTCGAGTCAGTCGGCACAAGCCAATTTATTTGATATGTAGCTCTTATTGGCTGGGTTACGTGCTCGGGATTAGGTTCCTCATCATAAAAAAAAACGTTTCGGCTATATACACCGCAAATCCCCACGTCCTTAGGGACGTGCTTGCACGTCCCTAAGGACGTGCAAGTGGAGGGAGAGCCAAAAAAAGGGGGACGTGCTTGCACGTTCCTAAGCACGTGCAAAACTGCACGTCCTTAGCAACGTGCTGCACGTCCCTAAGGACGTGCAAGCCCGGCTTCTAAAGGCGAAGAGGACGTGCCTCTTCGTCTTCCTTCATTTCTTCTTCCTCCCGACTCCTTCCTCTTCCTCCGTCTTCCTTCTTCCTTCCGTCTTCCTTCTTCCTTCTTCCTTCTTCCTTCCTTCCTTCTACCTTCTTCCTTCTTCCTTCCTTCTTCCTTCTTCCTTCTTCTTCGTCTTCCTTCCTTCTTCCTCCTCCGAGACCGAGAGAGAGAGACCCAAAGAGAGAGATGGAGACAGAAAGAGAGAGAGAGCTTGAGGCGGCGGTGGCGGCGTTGGAGGCGAAGGCGACAGCGAGGGCGGCGGTGCCGGTGGGTCTGGAGGTGCTGGCGTCGGTGGAGGTGGCGGAAGAGGTTGGTGGTGGTGGGGCGGCGGCTGGCACCGGCGACGGAGGCCGAGGAGGAGGCGGAACCGCCGCGGAAGCGACGGACCATTGAGGTCTCCCCGATTCCGACTCCACCCGTATGTTATTTTAAATACTTTTTGTTTAATTTATTTTTAGTGTTTGAAAATATATCTAGTTTTTTTATAGTATATATTAAAATGTTTAATAGAATATAGTTTGATAGAATATAATTGAAAATAGATTTTTGGAAATATAGTTTGATAGATAATATATATTGTTTAATAGAATATAGTTTTATAGAATATATTTGGATAGAATATGATTGAAAATATAGTTTGATAGATAATATATATTGTTTAATAGAATATAATTGAAAATAGATTTTTTTGATTTATTTATATATTAAAATGTTTTTTTATAGTATATAGTTTGATAGAAGAGAATATAATTGTAATTTGATAGAATATAATACATAGAAATAAATACTTGAATATATTCAAATATATTCAAATATAAAAATATATTGAAAGATAATAAAAAACATTAAAAAAATATTAAAATACTTAAAAATTATTTAATTAACATTTGAATATATTTAAATATATTAAAATATATTTAAATACTTCAAATATAATATATTTGAATATATTAAAATATATTCAAATATAAAAATATATTGAAAGATAATAAAAAACATTAAAAAAATATTAAAATACTTAAAAATTATTTAATTAACATTTGAATATATTTAAATATATTAAAATATATTTAAATACTTCAAATATAATATATTTGAATATATTAAAATATATTCAAATATAAAAATATATTGAAATATAATAAAAAACATTAAAAAATACTAAAATACTTAAAAATTATTTAATTAACATTTGAATATATTTAAATATATTAAAATATATTTAAATACTTCAAATATAATATATTTGAATATATTAAAATATATTCAAATTTAAAAATATATTGAAAGATAATAAAAAACATTAAAAAAATATTAAAATACTTAAAAATTATCGATATTAACATTTGAATATATTTAAATAAATGAAAATATATTAAAATATACTGAAAAGACATTAATATTCAACTGGATCATAATAACAGGCAGGGAGGCTCATGAGGGATGATGGTACCCTCCGGCCTATTAGGTTCGGCGACCGGGCAGCGGTCAGCCAGGTACCTGGCTCTACGGCACCCCCCGAGCAGACTGTCGACGATCTGCTCGCGTCTACAGAGCGATTACAGCCGTCGATGGGGATGCCACCGGCCGACGAGACCGACACCTTCTAGCAGGGTATGCCACCTTGGGATCCTTCCGGTGATGCGACAATGGGGTTGCAGCCTTCCTTAGAGCCCCCCGAGGTTTTGAGTAGCTGCATCACAGAGGTGGTCGGTGGGCTACGGGCCGACATGGGTAGACCGCCTATTCGGGTTCCACCGACCGTCCCGGAGGCTTCTACATCCGGCACACAGGAGCCCGAGCCTTCGACCTCCGCCACACCAGCGGCTGTCTCCTTGGGGTCTGCAGATGATGTGATCCCTGACGTCGTTGAGGAGGATCACGACGGTCAGGAGGGGCAGGCTCAGGGCCAGGGGGCCCACAGGTAGAGCCCCAGCCCATCCCTGCGCAGGCTGCCGCACCGGCTGCGCAGGTCGACCCTTTGTTGCCGCCGGGAGATCTGCTTTTGTCTTACCGGCATCACCGGGCATACGAGGTGTGGAGAGATCCTACGGTGGAGCTGCCGCTTCTGAAGTTCCACCATCGGGCGACTCACTTGGTGCCTTTCGATCCCTACATATTTGAGGGACCGGGACCTGGGTCCAGGATCTGCTCCCATCCGGCGTCCCCCAACTCAGGTCCCTCCATTGGCAGTGTGTGGACGAGTTCACCTGCACAGCCTTCTTGGAGCATTGGCACCCGGAGACCAGCTCCTTCCACTTTCCATGGGGCGAGATGACCATCACGCTCCATGATGTTGCTTGTCTGATGGGACTTCGGATTGATGGCCAGCCCTGCACGTCACATCTGCCCGCGGGAGCTCTTGTCCCCTCCATCGCGAAGTACTACCAGCTCACCCCTGCGACTCTGAAGTTGTACAGGCACGCTGGCGGCCCTCCAGTTACCGAGTTTACTCGCCGGTGGCAGCAGAGACACGGGCCGCTCGTCGTCCCCGCCCCCGCAGATGATCCAGAGGTCGCGGCTGATCCGGAGCAGATTCGGCTGCGCACGCATGTGGGAGGGGGGCAGCCAGAGGTTGACCCTGCACAGCGGCTGTTTCTGCTCAGGACCTACATGGGCATTGCTCTCGCCGCGACTTTGTTTGTGGACAAGTCGCAGAGCCGGATCCCATGGAAGGTGTTGGGCCTTGTCTGGGACATCCCACGTACGGCCACCCTTTCGTTGGCTGCTGGTGCCCTCGCATGTCTCTACAGGGGCCTAGGCGAGGCTACCCGCTCCGGCGCAAAGGGCATAGACAGCTGCACGCCGATCCTACAGGTACGAGAGCGTTGAATTGGACTTTTTAGTTTACAAATATTTAAATTATATGCTAACGAAATACTTTTTTGTGTCAAGGCTTGCATATGGGCGTACTTCCCTCGCTTCCGAGGTGATTTCTCTAGCGACCCGGCTAGGAAGGATGACCCTCGCTTCTACGCGAGGTTCATCGGTCCGAAGCAGCCACCGCGGATGACAGACGGGGCGAAGCTGACGAAGATGCGGGAGCTGCGGGACGAGGTGGACCGTCTTACCGTCGCTGATGTATGTATTCGAGACTCTATATATATTTTATAATTTTTAGCTGTGAATTAAATCTGATTTTTTAAATTATAGGTCGAGTGGATGCCCTTTGGGCGTGGTATGGATTTCGACGGCCAGTACCGTCAGTCCACCTATCGGGGCACCATCACCTTCTGCGGTGAGGAGGAGCCGTATATGCCCGATAGGTGCCTCCGGCAGTTCGGACGGGTCCAGGGGATCCCGCAGGCCGTCATCGCACCGATTCAGGTCTGCCGCGACACGATCCTGAAGAACTCGAAGTACATGGCCGTGTTCGCCCCGAGCGACAACAGGTGGCAGGACCTGCAGGACGAGGGTCGCTTCTACAGGCTGGCCGATCACAGGCGCACCAGCGAGGATTGCCAGGCAGGTGTCACTGCAGATTATTTGGCTTGGTACGCGTCGCAGAGCCGGCCGTACGTGCTGCCGACCACGCCCCATCCCGACCCTCCGGCGCCCGTCCACCCGATCGGCATGGACCCTTGGGTGGACATCCCTCACCCTCCCGTCATCCGTCCGGCGTTGTTAGCCCGCTTTCGTGAGCTCGAGGGCTATTTGAGGGCCCTAGCGGACGACCCTCGCATTGACCAGATACTGGACGAGCTGACGGAGATTGTGGATGATGCTTTACGTCATCCACCTGGCCAGTGATATTATACATTTTGTATCTATCTACATATTTCGGATTGTATATTGACATTATATATTTATATTTCGGATTTTGTATCTATCTATATATTTCTATTAGACTCTTCTCATTTCTTCAGAGTCATATTGAACGTAAACATCAAAAACGATAACGTTAATATGATAAGGTTGTCCGATGACGAAAACGAAAACGTTAATATGATAAGGTTGCCCGATTGTGTCAAGATTTGCTAGGGTTTAAGGGTTTTGGCGAGGGTTTAAGGGTTTTGGGTAGGGTTTTATGTTAAGGAAACTGCACGTTCCTAAGGACGTGCAGTTTCCTTACCCTAAAACCCTAACCCTAAACCCTAACCCTAGCCAAACCCTAAACCCTAGCACGTCCTTAGGGACGTGCAGTTTCCTTACCCTAAAACCCTAGCCCTAAACCCTAACCCTAGCCAAACCCTAAACCCTAGCACGTCCCTAAGGACGTGCTGCACGTCCTTAGGGACGTGCTAGGGTTCTGCTTACAAATCACGCAACAGTGTCTATTTAAAGCGATTGAGGATAGTGGTATGCACTTCAATGTGTACAGAGTTGAGGGTCAACACAAGGTTCTGAAGGAGGCACTTCACTCATCGACTGGTGACTTTCGCATCGTGATCGATGCAATCCATAGAGTCAATGATTGTCAACTGCATGAGCTGCACACTGCTTTGGAGATCGACCGATTCAAATGGCCAACAACGGCGTATAAAGTCAACCTTTTCGATGAGGTAAAGACTTTAATCTCCAAAAAGTGCTTCGATTATCTGTACAAGATGTGGCAGGACGTCGTGAAGCAAAAGGTTCCTCCGGTATGCACGGACCGACATTTGAGGGTTTGTTACGGGATCCCTTGTGTCAATGAGATTCAGGCATACGTCAACTCCGGCACTCCGATACCCGCCGAGGACATCCACCCGTTCTGGATGGATTTGACATGGACTGACCTCGACGACATCCCACTGCCGTATGAGATGTCATCTTCATACACGGCTTCCAACGATGTATGCGAGGATGAGCTGCACCCACCCTCATCAGCAAGCGTCCGACGGAAGGGGAGGCCTCGGGGGTCGAGAAATGCCTACAGAACCAACCTGTTGCCATACGAGGAGGTAAGGGAAAGGTTTGAGAGAGAAGAAGCGTGTGCTGCTCGAAATGCTGCTCGGCCTCGTCCACAAGCGACCTCAGCTCGACGTGGACGTGATGATGTGTTCGGAGGGTTCAACTGGGGTCGAAACAACGTTGATCCCTTCATGTTCGGTCATATTGAGACGGTGAGGGACACTGCTGCAGATGGTCATTGTGGCTACCGTGCTTTGGCGGCTTTGACATCACCGATCGGCGAGACTGCTTTCCCGGAACTCAAAACGTTACTATGCAATCACTTGGAGGATCACGCCGATCTGTACACCGGTTGTTATACGGGAGAGTACCCATTTCAGCAGTTCGTCGACTACCAGAGATGGGCCGGAGCCACACATGGTGATAGGAGACGGTGGATAGAGCTACCCATCATGGGTTTAGTATTTGCGACGGTATATCAGATTCCTCTCGTTGTCCTAGCTTGGCATCATCCGTTCACATGTCTCCCCATGATCTCGCCGGCATCTGCTAACAACCCTCCCCAATCAGCAACTCTTGGTGTAGCCTGCATCGGAAACCAAGACCATTTTGCCGCGGTACGACTTCAAACGTCTTTGTTATTACCTATTCATGATTTTCATACATATGTCAATACTCTAACTCTAAATTTTTGTTCTCATAGATCTGGTTGCGTCCTAACGCTCCTCTTCCGCCGCCTCCACTAGAATGGGTCGAACATCATCATCCGATGCCGGCCGTCCTTTACTGTTTTCCTAGATTGTATTCCACAACTTTATTAAACTTATGAATTTAAACCTTTTTTTCCGTTCCTTGTAACTTTATTCGCATATTATCCGAATGAAAACCTTAACAATTCTTGTGTTCTGTTTAATTTGACCCTAAATCCTTCAAATCCACCTTCAATTTTATCAATTAACATTACAAAACCTAAACCCTAACCCTAACTAGGGATTGCACGTTGTTAAGGACGTGCAATGTGTAAATAGTGGACGTTCAAGCCTGAGGACTTGCACGTCCTTAAGGACGTGCAAGCCCTTAATCCGGATTTGCGGTGTATATAGTGGCACCCTAAAAAAATGATAAACATGAACTACAAACAACCCACAACTATCTATTAATCTATTATCTATCTATCTATCTATTAATCTATCTATCTATTAATATTACTAATTCTGTTAACATTTTGTTGACGTGTCACATCCACAATTAAAGTTGAATTTTTTAATCAGCTACCTCTTTTCTTATTGGTTGGTTTTATTGTCGGGATTTTTGAATATATGTTTCCTATTTTAAATTTACCGCAATCTTCTACGAAAATGTCTACTTACATTGAACTTAATTTCTTATTGGTTGATTGTATTTTTGAAAAGTTTGAATATATATATATATATTTCCAATCTTAAATTTATCACAATCATCTTCAAAATGTCAATGTACATTGAACATAATAGATACAAATTTACCGTAAGTTTATATAATAGTGTGATTGAGTTATTTTATATAAAAATCCTTATATAGAAATGATGATTATGATTATTAATAGATTATAAAAAAGAATATTTATAATTCTATTGAAATCATGTCATCTATATGACTATAGTACATATATATAGCTGAACAATACTTCTAAAAAATTATATGCATGACACAAATATAAAATTAGTATATTTCTATTTTTTTTAAGCTATTATAGCTATATACTACACTCTTCGTCTCAAAATATAGATCATTTGACTTTTTAACATATTTTTAAGGAGAAAACTATATAAACTATTAACTTCTTTATTAATTTTTTAAAATGGTACTATACTTATTAATAATATTATTTTAAAATATTAATTAAAAAAAGTTAATGCTTTATATAATTTTTAACTTATTAAAAAACGTGTTAAAAAGTCAAACGACTTATATTTTGAAGCGGAGATAGTATTTCTTAAAAAGTAATTAAAAAAAATCATCACTATCGTGCATTAAAATACCACATAATTGGAGATTTTTTTTCTTTTTTCTTTTCTATTTTGCTCTTAAAGTTTTCTACCAAGCTTATTTCTATTTTCTTGGGCTCCAAGTTTGGACTTCTAACTTTAGAGTCGGGTCAGTTTGAGTTTTTTTTTTTTTAAAGTGCACTATTCAAGATCAAAAAGAAATGCACTATTTAATGTTCACATCAATCACATTAGCCAATATTGCTTGAACATTGCATTAAAATTCTTGCATTGAATATATATACTCGGGATTTTTCTCATAACATGTTACGTACATATTTTGATAAGTCAATATCCATGAGTTTTAAATTGTTTATTTAACTAATGATTTAAAACTCATGATCAGAAGCACCTTAGATCCTTGCTCGTTTTTTATGTTTATTAAGTGCGAAGGGAACTAAACTATATATTGATTTCGGAAAATTAATCTTACTATAAATACTGCTTTTAGCAAAACCGAATTCAAAATTAGTAATAAAAAAATTACTCAAAAGCCATATTATAGACATCATTTTTTGGATAAATTACTCAAACATATTGATATAGGTGTTTTTACAAAATCGTCCATAAAAATAAACTATATACAAACATCCAAACTCCTTTTAATATTAAAAATAATTAAATTACTATTTTATTTCTTAAATTCAATCTTATTATGAAATACATTAACCAAATTATTTTGAAACTATTGTTCGAATAATGTCTCACAAACAAGTGATTCTTTGTAATATTGATCATTTTATCAATATAATTTGGTAAAAAAAATGTTTTAGATATATCTGATACGATAAAATATTGTTAACAGAAAATGTATTTATATTAATAAAAAGCTTGTTCAAAAAACTCATTTAACTACCGTGGTAGAATATAATTTAGTCAAGGTGTAATCATCTCCAACAGCTTTCCTAAAATTTTTCCAAAATGGGGAAACAAAATACATATTCTTTAAATTATTTTTGCTTTAAATCCAACCGTTTCCCCATTTTGAAGATTTGGAGAATTATTTAGTTTGGAGAATGCTGCAGATTTAGGAAATTCTTTCTATTTTTTCTGCTGGTTCTCCATTTTAGAGAATGTGATGGGAAATCTGTTGGACCAAAAAAATCCTTAAAGTTCTCAAAAAACTCAAAAATCTCCAAAATGCACTTATATATAGGACTTAAAAAAAAAACCTGATTAGGCATTTTACATCTTTACCATGATGGAAGCCAAGGGCGGTGGAAGCCGTCGGGGGGTGGAAAATCCACCTTTACATTTTGTTTTCTTTTAACCCGGTGGACTCGTGGAGGGGCATAGTTGTCAAAAAACAAGAAAGTTGGAAGGAAAAGGGGAAATAAGGAAAGTGCAAGGAAGGTAAGCGTTTGGGAGAAACACGTGATGCTAAAAAATGCCCCAAGTCGGAGATTAGGGAGTGTGTGGGGGTGGGGCCCATCTTCCATGCGGCGCTTGAGAAATGAGAAAAAAGGCAAAGAGGTGAGTGGTGCCCAACTCGTAATAGTACTGAGTTCATATGGGTGAAGGCGGACTTATGTGTTTTCGTCATTCGCGGCTCGTCTTAGATCTTCTTATCTGAATTGTTTCTTTAATAAGTTGTTAATTTGTTTGTTTAATTAGTACTACCTCCATCTAAAAATATATAGGTTTTTATTTTTTAGCGCGTATTTTTAGGAGTATAAAATATTAATTTTTTATTGATTTTTTTTAATAATTATAAACTTATTGACGTTTTTTTAGGAGCTAAACACTATATAAAATATTGATTTTTTTTAATAATTATAAACCTATTATCAATAATTTTATAATTATTAAAAAAAATCAATATTTTATACTCCTAAAAATACGCGCTAAAAAATAAAAACCTATATATTTTTGGACGGAGAGAGTATCTTGTAGGTTGACCGTCTATTGGTATGTCGATCGTCGGTCTCGAGTTTCAGACTTGTCTGAGATTAAGTTCGAATTTTTACCTAATAAAATATATATATATATATATATATATATATATATATATATATATATATATATATGGGTGAAGGTGGGGTCCGCATGACTAGTCGCTCTGATATGAGATCTGGTTTTCTTTGGATGTGAGTGTGATCGCAAAGACACAAGTAGAATGCACCCAAACCGGTCGTTTCGGAAATTTGGATGGTAAGTCTTCTTCGTGTTTTCAATCTCTCGTGAAAATGACCACTTTATAATTCATCCACTTGAGTCGGTAGCCAGACAACCTGTATTGAGCTAGTGGGTATGTATGAACAGTAGAGCCAGTCGACGACTACTGATAAATTCCAATGGGTCATATCGTATCGACCTTATATCTTGTATATATACTAACTAGATTTGGATTTTATCATATTTTCAATATAAGTGGTTCAAATTAATAGTTTTCGTGTTAATAACTTTCATTTCCATTTTGCGGAAAAACAATGTGCAAGATGTTGGCATTGGATACTATAAATGGCATCAGAGTTGACTCTGAACTAGAAGTGTGTCAATACGAAGGCGGTTTATTGGGTTTGATGAGGATATCAAGCATCTCTTATACGACAATTCAAGATCCGCCTCTAATGACTCATGTGACCTTAGCTAAAGTATCATAAGATCTCGGGCCTTACGTACCCAAACCGAGAAAACTGCATGACCTCACCAAATTACTCGACTTTCAACATGTACTTGACCCTACATGAAACAACCTGACCTACGTGACTCGATTGATAAGTCTAATTAACTAATTATAACACATTGCATCTTATTATTGTGTGTATGTTTTGTGATGTTTTAAGATACTGCGCCGATATTACAACATTCGAAAAAAAAAAAACTTGGAACCTAATTGATTTCAATAATTAAAAGAGGGTGATTAGGTGAATGTCAATGTACTCAATTTATCTTGGTTGTATTTTTGCCTAAATTCCAACCTTAACGTTGCATACAAATAACAATTGAGGAGAGAAAAACATAAGAGGCTTCCTTTAATAGAAATTGTACATGTTGTAACTGCATTGGTGTCGTTTTCTATTTGTTGTTTTCTTTATATAGTAAAATGTAGGCAGTACCAGAAGCTAATAGATTTTAGTTTATGTGAGAGTTAAGAGTTTAAGCTGCGTGTATGAAAACTGTACTTAATTACAACCACACGATTCACATTTTACCTCAATTTAAGGGGATGGAGTGTTTAGAGAGAAATGTCAGACTTTGTTAAGTATTTAATGATCTTTGATATCATTTGCTAAAGATATTAAACAACCCACATTGGGGTTTTTTTTTTTTTTTTTTTAAATTTGGGTGAAATCCACAATTTTGTGTACTCTAAATATCATCTTTAAATGGCCTCATTTTCAAAAATTTGAGTGACTTTGCTGATTAGTTTCATAAAGTGTTAGCTAACAATCAATTGTACGTGTTGAAATTAAACGGAAATAAAGAATTAAAAATGAATTAACATGTACAAATAATAAGGTCCTACCATACTTTGTGTTATAAGGTTCAATCATATAGGCCCCAAGAGACTCCGAAATAAAGTTGTTTTCAATGACACCAGCTTATCAAGTAAACGACCACAAATAGGATATTTGAGACAACAATTACAAAATTAGGAACAATCAAAACAACTCTTTTGGGAAGAAATTAAAACTAAAGAGCCGAGAACCACACCAAAGGAAAGGAAAAAAATGAAACATAAGATGAAAAAAAAGTAATCGGAATGGGTGGACAAGATTAATTTTGATGGTTCAAAATTAATATTAGGTGAAGCTGCGGCGAGTTTTGTCGTCCGGGATAGCTTTGGTCACGTTTGGGCTAGCGATGTTGTGTGGCTGAAGTCCTTGGTCTTAGATTAGGATGATGGCTTCCAAGGAGCTTCGAATTCGACAGATTGAAGTGGAAGGAGATAGTTTAACCGTCATCAACACTCTTAAAGAGATTTGGAGGTGTCCGCAAGAGATCGAGATGGTGATTTCGAACTGCATCCTCTTGCTTCTAGACTTTGAGTGTGCTCTTATCTGTCACATATTTCGGAAATTTAATCAAGTGACTGACAAAGTTACTTCCCTAGTTCCCTGAGTTTCTTGATGGATGGTGTTGTGGCTCATCCAAAGTTTAGGGCACCTCTTGTCCGTAAAGACGCCATTGGATGGAGGGTCAACATGACTTTCATCCAAATTCTTTCCTTTGTCAAAAAAAAATAACTATATATAGAGACCCTAAAATTTAGGAATCTCATTTTATTCATAAAGGAAATGGAAATGGTAAAACACAACAACACAATAGATTAATTCTAGCTTATTTGTTAAAGGTTCAAAATCAAAATGTTGCAATTTAATAGGATATAATTTTATCAATAACACAACTTCCCCATATACTATCTCGGGTGTGTTTGGATTCCATTGCATTTAAATTATAATGCAATTATTTTACCTCGTTTTATGCGTGCGTTTGTTTCAAAATTTAAAAATCACGTAAAAATCGAGGTAAAACTGTAATTTAACCAAATAATCACATAAATCGAATAAAATAATTGCATTATAATTAATATACTGTGGAATCTAAAAACATCATAATTCAAACACCTTAAAAATTGTGTTAACCAAACACCGCCTTATCATTTTACATTATAAACATAATGCATTTGGAATCAAAACACAACCCTCGTTGATTGACCTACCGAACTTTGATAATAAGAGATTTTAACTTTTAAGTAGTGCAATTGTGGAATCTATATTATAATACTAAAGGAGAAGTCGCCTACGACATGTGGCGGCTTCTCCTTTAAAGTAGGTTATTTTATTTTTTTTATTTATAGTTTGTTAATTAATTAATTGCAATTTAAATTACTTATATTGATTATATTAATAATAATCAATAATCAATTATTATTTTTTTAAATGTGTATCCGGTTGTTATGATTGTTTTTTTATGATTTCTTAATTAAATAATTTCAATTTAAATTAATAATAATGAATTAATTGTTTTTAAACGTGTATCGGGTTGTTATGATTTTATAGGTTTTTTTATATTTTTTATTTATGGTTTGCTAATTAATTAATTGCAATTTAAATTAATTATATTAATAATTATCAATTATCAATTTTTTTTAAATGTATATCCGGTTGTTATGATTGTTTTTTTTATGATTTGTTAATTAATTAATTAATTTCAATTTCAATTAATAATAATTAATTAATTGTTTTTAAACGTCTATCCGGTTGTTATGATTTTATATGTCGATTAGTCTATATTATAATATTATAATTTATAATATAATACTAAAGGAGAAGTCACCTACGACATATGAAGGCTTCTCCTTTAATGTAGCCTCCTTTTTTTTTTAATTAATGGATTTATTTTAATATTTTTAGTCGATTAGATAAGTGTTAATGTAGCCCCTTTTTTTTAATTAATGGATTTATTTTAATATTTTTAATCGATTAGATAAGTGTTAATTTAACAAACAATTCAAACAAATTAAAACCGAACATTATCTAAATTAGTTGGTGATTTGGATCCCTAAAATCTCTCATCCGGCTAGGTATTACTTTATTTATGTTAATTTATTGTTAATTTTTAATAATACTAATCAACCATCCGGCCTTCTTCATTTTTAAAGGTTTTGTAACTAGATTAGTTGAGATCTTTGTATCTTTATATATGATTGATGATGATTTGGTTCCTTCATAAATCCGGCGTAGCTATTTCTTTTTTTTTTTAAGATTAAATTATTTATTTGTTTATTTTAATTTTGAGTTGAAGATTAAACCCGCTAGCTTTAATGTAGGCCTTTTTTTTTAATTAATCGATTTATTTTAATATTTTTAATCAATTTTTTTAATTTGTTTTAATTGTTTGTTAAATTAAAACTTATCTAATTTAGTTGAGATCTTGGTTTTTATGATTGATGATTTGGATCCCCTAAAATCCCTCATCCGGCGTAGGTTTGTTTTTATTTTGAAGATTACTTTATTTATTTTAATTTTTTGTTAATTTTTAATCGATTTGTTTTAATTGTTTGTTAAATTAAGCTTATCCAATTTAGTTGAGATCTTTGTATATATGATTGATGATTTGGATCCCCTAAATCCGGCGTAGCTTTTTTTTTTAAGATTAATTTGTTTATTTTAATTTCGAGTTGAAGATTAATTAATTCGGCGTAGCTTTAATTTGTTTGTTAAATTAAAGCCTATCCAATTTAGTTGAGATCCTAACCAATTCTTTAAAAGTCAACTTGATGTAAATATATACTATTGATTTTCATCCCATCGGTAGTTTTTTATTTATCAATATTATAATACTAAAGGAGAAGTCGCCTACGACATGTAGTGGCTTATCCTTTAATGTAGCTTTTTTTTTATTTAGGAGATTAATTGATTGTTAATTTATTGTTAAAATCTAAACAAACTTATTTTTCCGAATAATAAAATCTAAATAAAATTTATTTTCCGAATAATAACAAAAATTGTTTTAATTGATTTATTTAGATCATACCTTATCTAATTTAGAGGATATAATCAAATCTTACCTAATTAGAAAATCTTTTAATATTTGAAATCTGTTTTTTTATAAAAAGATTTAAACGGATAATGAGATCTTATATTTTCTCAAAAAAATCTCATGTATATCTATATTTTTTTTGTAAATAAATAGTTTTAAAATCGTGCCTATTTAAGGGTTTGTTGAAAGAAATGAGGTTTTGTTAGTTTCTTCACTTCTTCTAATTCTAATATACATTTCTTGATTTTACAGGTGGTATAATGGGCGTCTCTCTTGGTTTTCCGCAACCATGGTTCGTGAGCAATTCATCTCGACATTCAGTGATACCTTTCATTTTAAGTTAGTTTTCTCCTATAGACCGGATCCTTCTTTTTTGGCTTTTAATCTCAATTGTGATTTTTTGTTTGTGTGATTTTTTTGTTTGTGTAATTTGATGTGTTTGTGCGATTCATTTCGGTTTGATTGAGTTCAATCAATTAATGATGAAGTTCATTCAGCATGTTTGTGCGGATTAGTTTAATTTCGATCATTTTGATTGAGTTCAATCAACTGAGTTTTTTTTTGTCAATAATAATTACAGTAATAATCTAAATAAGCATGATACACACATATATAGTGTTACACTGTTACATATATTGATACACATATAACTATTTTAAACTAACAAAACTCCCGCACAAGGTGCGGGTACTAAACTAGTATTCTACTATCTGCTAGAGAAGTGTTGGGCCACTGGCCCACTGATATCCTTCTCATATTCAACGTACGGTGTGATGTATTGATTTCTTAAAGAGTTTATTTGAGCGGATGAAATGCTTATTTATGCTAAAAAGACGTTGATTAAAAAAAATAACAAAAGCTTATAATGTACCATATATGGGTGCAACATCAAAAGTTGAGACCTGTATAAGCTTTGGATGAACCATGGTAGGGGAGGAGGAAGAAATAAGTTGCAAATTCTGCAATATTGATGTCTAGATCGGCAGTTTCATTTTATACACGAGCATTTGCACCTCATTCTCTAGTTTGCCATTCGGCGTGATGGGTAAAGTACTTATTTGGGCGGATAAAATGCTTAAATGTATAAGCAGTTGGCGTCGAAGCTATTGAGCTCATTGTTTTGATGCAAAGGATTCCTGGTTTTTTTTACCTTTACAATATATGCAAAGGAAAATTGTGGTTCATTTCTGATCCACACTGCATACTATACACTATACAGCATGCAATTGAACTGAACATTGACAACTCCAATTAACATTGATAATTCGTCACGAGTCACTTGTTACACAACCCACATTATGACACCTACTTACAGGGTTACCTGCATGCTTCTTGGGGAAGCAATGTCAATCTTGATCTTTGAAGACACAAGTCAGACCAGTAAGGTTACACACCAGTCCTGAAGCTATTTAGCATGTATATGACACTATCTTGCTAATTACCATGGACTCCTAGAATTTGCTAACTCTTTGCAAACACTGCCTGCAAATAACACAAACAAGGAGGTGAGCTGGAAGGATACAGACTAATTTCTCAAAACTTCGAAGGCAACCACGTACGCAAGTTGAATTTGAAGTGTTTTTTTTGCTTTTTTTTCCTGATGAAGGAATTTGAAGTATTTGAAATGCATATTTCCAATTTTCTTTTTCCTTTTGGAGGTGACATTCACAGTGCACAGCAGTGAGCAACAATGTATCCAAAAAGTGCAGAACTTCAGCTTAGTAGTCAGTACAACTGACAAGTGGTTAGTCAAGAAGCAGTTTCATGGAAAGCAAGAAAGCACGCAACAGGCAGAAGAGAAAATGCATGAGCGATAGTCCATAGTGCAGCAGCATGGCGCACCATAAATACCCACAAATACAAAATAGTGAAGCAGATCATACTAGGCCACTAAAGGAAACTATCTTCTGGGAACAAGAGAGGTAGCTGAGAAACCCATTTCCTTACTCCTTTCTTAAAAGTACTACACTGCTTTTAACAACTTGAAACTAATTTGAATCTGATCAATTGAAATCTTGAATGCACATTAATATAATTTAGATGAAGACTCGGCATGTGAGGTCATGGTATACCCAAGAAAACACACAAGGAATCGAATGGAAATTAGAGCAGGTACACATGCAAGTTATGCAAATAATATGTACATCTTGCATTTCCTACACCATATATAGAGTAGGTAAAGAATGTCAAAGTTTGGATGGACCATATATGACCAACACATGAACATGCACAATGCTCAATTAAATCCTACTATCTATATCAAGTTTCAAAAACATCCCACCATTAGATACAAAATCAACAAATGGAAACAGAAGCATATAAACAGACCTGCACTGCATGCATTATTAGAAAAAAGGGAGGAAATATCATTTTGTGTTCAGTAATTTAGTAATTTACTGGGTAGTTGTTGTTGTTGTTCAGTAATTTAGTACCTAAACCTGTAGAGTTTGTAACAGTAGTTTCAGATACAAATATAACTAGTAATACATCTCATAGTTTGATTCCTTATGAACTTTCTAAAAGGAAAGGTCCTATGTGCTTATCTTGATGCTATCAATCTATCTTAATCAGCACAATTCCAGATTCTCCTCATTCAATAAGGTTCTAAACATGCTAGTAAGTAATAACAAATGAAAGAGCCATCACCGCCAATAAATATCAAATTTTAGCATCCAGAGATAAATAACCAGCAAATGAAATGTGAGATGCTGACAGGCTGACAGCGTACCTTCAATAGTCTCCATATCTGCAGCTTAAGGTAAGCTGCATCTTTTCCATCCACTTTTATTGCCTTCACCTCTATCCATTTATATAACAAAGTGAGAAGTTCAAGTAATACATTCTTCTTTGATGACAACACTGCTGCCATTGGGCTTCTGAAATGCTCGCCTTTTGGCTTTGATTTGATGGACATATTCAGCAACAATAACATGGAATTTAGGTGCAAGCTTGCTTGCAGAAGAGGTAAGACCAGCTTTCTTTAAAGCCCGGGTGACAAGAATCTGAGCATTCTTGAAATGAGCATTACACAGTGATGGAACAGTGGATCTCAGAATTGGCTTCCCACAAATTATAGGACCTGCTTGTGCACTGGATACCCAAAAACAAAAGGAACACACAGTTGAGACGAATAATACAACACAAATTTGGGACACAGATTTTCAATCACCAAAATGCCTAACCTAATCAATAAAAATGGAAATTGTATCGTCTTTCATATAAACTATCTCATAATGAGGCAGCAACAAGAGTTCACACTGATGACAGTAATAACATCATCCAAACACCTCTGCAGAATATGTTTAGAGTGCATCATTGACATCGGATACTTGTCATCAGAGTCTTATTTCCCTAAAAATTCATCCGAATGCCCTTTGCAAAGAAGGCATTACATATACTAAGCAGAAAATACAGAAACATCAGGTATTAACAGTTTGCATAAACTAAAGGCAAGTTGGAACAGACAACACAACAATGAAAATGCCAAGAAATACATAGGAAACTCTATAGTTCAACAATATCCCATTGTTTTAGTGCCACAAAAAGAGTACTTGGAAAAGACTGAAATTTTTAAATACACAAATCATCAACAGAGTGAATTCTTTATAAAAACAAGTAACCTCTTAAAGAACTTTGTTACAGATCAATGTTAGAAGCACAACTATGAGTTGGGTGAATCTGTAAGTTATGGTTCTGCATTAGTATTGGATCGAATCATCATTATACTAGGACTCTCAAGGGCAGTTCACGTGACTAGAATGATTTTTAACAATGCCATCTCAAAGAGGAGATTACAACAAGTTCAAAACATCGAAAATACACAAACCTTTTGGACACCATCTTAAAATCATACTGACTAAACGCCAACAGGGATAAGTAATGTTACTGTCAAACAAACCATAAAGGCTATCAAACTGCTAAATAAACGCCCTCCTTAGGAAGAAGCATTGGCACTTGCCAACCAAGTTAGAAAACTACAAAGACAATGTTTTCTGACACATCACACAAATGTCTAAATTTCTAGCAGTTCTAAATAAAGGGACATCAAACAATCGCTAGATACATCGTACATGACAATTAAAGGCTAAAACAACAAAACTGGGATCAAACATCAAACAAGAAGAAGGTATACCCTTTGATAGCGTAGTTACAGGCCTTGTAAAGCTTCTGTTGAGGATCAGAGAGAATATGCAGATGACAAAAAGCAGTCAAGGCCATGGCTTTCAACTTACACCCAACAAACGTACACCGATTATTCCCCGCATACTTCAGTTCAAACCCAATACCGCCACCTTCCTCAAACCCTAACCCTAATTTCCCACCAACGCCGTTGTTCCGTCCCGCAAAACTAAAATTGGTGTTCGTATTCGTCTCACCGCAGCCTTCCACGTTAACCGAGCCCATCGTATCCCTCTCCTCATCCTCCTTGTACGGACTGACCCCATACTCCCAGTAGTACTTCCTGTACATAGCCCTAATTTTCTCCATGGAAGCCCAGTAATGGTCCCGGTAGACCCTAGATAGCTGATTGACGCGGTTGAGACGCCGCCGGAGGAGCTCCTGGCGGGTGAGGTGAGAGGACTTCGACAGAGACGTCTCTTCCAGCGGAGGAGTGAGAACTCCGGGAAGGATGGCAGTGATGGGGCTTTCGGGCATGGCAGCGCCGGCGGCGAGATCCCCGGGCTTTCCGGTTGGCGCGGGGAGAGATTCTTTCCTTAAAGGCTGGGGCTTTGACGACGACGCCATTGATGGATGATGGAGAGAGAGTCCGGAGCGATGTTGACGGGATGGTCTACGCCGAGGTCCGCTATTTCAACTTTTCAAGGACCAAGATTTGCAAAATATTTACATTCAAAACCTCTTTTACTTTATATTTCTATAATAGGACCACCACTTTTACTTTTATTCTATAATTTGGTGATTCTCAATTGAAATTATGCTTCGGGCCCTTTAAATTGAATTTTCTTCGAATACATTATACACCCATTCTATATGCAATCAAAGTGTTTAAACAATTTTAAAAACAAAATTAGCGTCATATACCTTGAGTGAAAGTAATTAATTTTGAGAACAAATAATTTAAAAAATATGATTTTTATAATTTTGAGAAACTGTTGGAGATCTCTCGTGTTTGGTTCATCTTGGTACAACCATACACTTGCAAGTTTGACCCCTCTAAATGTGCATAACTGCATAAGAAACCACACTTTGGATCCTATGGAGTTGATAAAATAACTCCATGTGAATTTGGTTAAATCCTAACCACTTAATTCTAAATAAATGGTTTAGATTTGAATGCATTTAGCCATTTTTTAATTTATTTTTTAGGGTCGATGCATTCCTATTGGGTAATCCTTCCAACTCCACGGAGTTCAACTCCACGGGATCCTGACCGAAGAAACCATGAGGTATTGAGGTGCACATTAGACAAGCCAAGCCATGGCCTTCCTATATGAGCAAATTGACAGGATGCAGATCTCCATTAGAACGTCATTTACCAATAAAATTGACATTCAGACGACAATGAAAAAGACAATGGTATGAACCACATGAATACACCTCGAATTCGACTTTTTTTAAAAAAAAAAAAAACTCTTCTTTGTTTTAGTCACTATTCACAACTTCAGATCAACACATTCTCAAGCCAAAGCAAACTGCAAGCTCAAATGGAGCACAATTCACAATATTGTATTGCAAGAATACTAGGGTTTAGGGGCTCAAAAAATCGGTTTATTCTTACTACTGCACCTTCATCTTTCTAAGTCTGTACATGAGAGACTCCATAGCCTTCTGAATCTTGGTTCTACTGGTTTCACTCACTGCATTTGATGCCTGCTGCAAATTCTGGATGCCACGGCCCAAGCTAGCGATTGCAGGAGCTGCAGGAAGAGATGCGATGGCGCATTCAATCCCGTCTCCATGGGCAACCAGTGCAGCACAAGTAGCAACGCTGCACCCAAAAGTGGCCCAGGGCAAGAAACTTATACGTCGTAACTGCCGTTGCCTCATAATCTCGTAGAAAGCTGTTCTTGTAGCTGACAGGCTGGTTCTCTGAGCAGAGGCTATCACGCTATGAGTGACAGCGCGGATTTTCTCACCAGAAACTGCTGCCTTAAATGCAGTTGATGTTTTAGCACCTGAACTTGCAAGGCCTGGGGCCACTACTTTTGATGAACCAATGATTTTACTAAATGCTATGGCAACTTTATGCGTATGGCTCAGGAAAAGCTTCAAGGAAGCAGGAACGTTCAAGGTGATCGCCTTCACAACACTAGATGCGGGGAGGGCTTTGGAGAGAGATGAAACACCTAGAATAGCAGTTGCTCCAGCCCCCAACGCCACAACCGGTTTGTCTCTCAACAGCACTCTTTTTTTACCATCCACGGAGGTTTCACAATCAAGATTATTTTCCAGAACATGCTCGTCTACCACATTGCTGATTTCTTGAGGAACAGGCATGTTCCAGTATTTCCTAACACCAGCTAATCTACCTGCATCAATGACAGCAACTGTTGTTTTGAAGTTTTTAGTCTGACAACGAAGGGCTTGTGAAAGAAGGCACAAGGACTGCTCCTCTACTGGAAGCTCTGAAAACTGAACATCTCCTGATCCAACATTGTTGTTCTTACTCAATGGGAGTCTCCCCGAATTATTCAAAGCAACTCTTAGCCCCTCAACCGCGATTTGAAAGGTAAAAACTTCAGCCAGAACATGGCCATCCACACTTTTTCCTCTTCCAATATCATCAAACATCTTCTGAGAATAAGCAAGAGCCCTTGCCATTGATGGAATATCAGAAAAGATGTCTTGCAGATCAGCAAGTAGTGGATAGACGGACTGCGCAAATGCTGGGGGTTGATAATCAGTTCTTGGCTCAGCACAGCTAACATTCCGGTCCAAAGATGGTCCTGAAGGTACCTCAGATGTTAAAGACAAATTCAACTGTGACGAAACTAACTTCAACATTTGGTTGTGAACAGTGTTTGCAGTGAAAAATCTGTTTGTATTGGATGAAACGCCACCTCCAAGAGCACGAAGAGGAGGCCCACATGGCATTAAACCCAGAGCTCGAAAGTTCTTGCTACCATTACCATTCTGAGCAGGAGACTCATCCTCATTGCCATCAGGGTTCACCAATGAAGCATCCCACATCAAGAAAGACGATCCAAACTCCTCCGCCATCCTCTTTGCAACAAGTAAATGGCCATAAAATCCAACTCCAAATATTTCCTTCATAACCAAGCTCCCAGCAATATCATCATATTCATCCTTACTTTTTCTGTCCATAAAGCTCCTCAGGAGCACACTGTATGCAGAAGTCGGAACCAAATTACTCTTTCCACCCTCGTTCCCGGATTCATGTTCTTCGTACATATAATCAGGTAATGCAGCACCGACTTGGACAAGTACAGCATCTGGCCGAACCTCTCTTATCAGAATCTCAGCATCTCTAGCTGACCTCTCTGATAAATTCTGTGCACACAGAACATAAATCACAGACCCAGTTTCAGGCTCACGCAGCGCAAAAACAAATTCCTTCGTCCGCTCCGGAATTGGTAGTTTCCTAACCAATCTATCAGACAACTTCAAGTCATCAACCCTAAGTACTGAAAATGGCCATAGATTTTGCAGCTGATTATAAAACCCCAACAAGGCCATCATGCACAGAAAAAACAATACCACCAAATCCCTAATTCTCGCATCACTATTTTAACCTAACAGCCAGAAGAAAGTGAAAGAAAATAAAACCCTAAACGAAGCCTCCGGAATCTTCGGACTCGAATCAATCCACTTTGGAGCAATGTACGGCAAATTTGAACCCTGTATAGATTGTTCCAGAAGATAATGGAAATCTTTAGATCCCTCAAGAATAAAGAAACCAATTCAAAATTCTTGAGAGAAGATTTCATAACTGAAGAATCGGGAGAGAGAAAAATTAAGTACCTTTTTCGCAATCGATTGAACTGCAGTGTTGGTATTTGCTTTCTGTAGGTGTAATTGAGTGCGAGACAGAGCGATCGGTCTCCTTGCAAAGATCAATTACAAGAAATTTTTAGGTTGCCTGACCAGTGGCGATAAATCAAAGACCACAAAAACCCTAATTTCAGTGACAAGGGAAAGGCGAAGAGAAGAGAATATTGACAATGGAACTCACCAGGAACGATTGTTCCAAGAGCCGATTCGGGACGTATCGGAAATAGCAAGGGCTTCCAACAGAGGAGAGAGAATGAAGCCCGTCAAAGATCGATGAGAGAACAAAGGCGTATCTTTGGGTTGGAGGTCGTCGAGTTCGCTGTGGCGGTGTTGATCGTCGACGTATTCGCAGTGATCGGACGTGGGATTGTAAACCTTGCCTTGTCTGTGATGGTTGAAGAGAGAAGAGCGGCGTAGGCGCGTAGCGTAGCAGCTATCGCCAAAGAAGGAGAAAGAGAACACGATAACAATTAGGCTGTGTCAAGTGTAACTTGCGTCTTTATTTATTTTTATTTTTCTAATATAAACCACATTTTGACCATTTAATAAATGTCAACGATTTACTTGTCAAAATTTATCAAGATAAATACTTACAATAAATATTAAATTACACTTATAATTTTAAACAACTTTGTTTACGATAGGATTGTCTACCTAACCTCACGAGTTTAAAGACATCAAGGTCCGTTTGGTATTCATATCTAGATATCAGATATCGGGATATAGATTTCAGATATCGTATATCAGCCCCAATATATGATATCTAATATTTGGTATGCCATATCAATATCAAATTTGGGGTCTATTTGATATATTGATTTTGGGGGAAGTATCACTTGATATCAAGATATCACCCGATACTGATATTTTAAGTCAAACAAAATAAGTAGTTCGAACCAAGGACCTTTGAATACTACCCGCAAGTCCTCTCCAGTTGAACCATTCCGGAATAGTTAGTAGTTTCACCACTCCATTTACAAGCAATCAACATATATAGCGTAATTTCAGCATGATTTTCAACAGGGCTACCACATAATGGGAAAATGTTGGTTCTGTTCTGAATTTTGTTTGAAGATCGGTGTGGATCAGCATTGCTAAAAAAAAAAACTGTGTAGATATTGAAGAAATGTTATATGCTTGTAAATTGTAAAGACTTTGTCCTCTTCTACGGTTTGAAGAGTTCAGTGGCATCCACAAACAGAACAGCTGAAGGAATGGTTTGTTTACAGGGAAAAAGTAACACATCCTTTGCAGCATCAATCTTACATGTATTAAAAACTCGGCTAGACACTCGATGTTAAAGCAACAAAGGGCATATCTGCTAAACGTCGTAAATCTTAAGATGAAGACAAAACAAGTTGAATGAGAAAGAAAATCTATGTATAGAGTTTCCCCAATCTTTGATTGCCAACATTCCTTGCTGAAAAGCAAATGACGCAAAGGCTGGATGGTGTTGAAGGCGCCGGTAAGCAGGGTGTAATAAAGGGGAAGTCGTCTCTGTCGATAAACAAATAGGCAACTAATCTTTCTAATACGATTCAGGACTACCGCATTCAATTGTCCATCTATGTTCTCTCTTTTGTTTCTTTTCCCTTTTTGGAAATACAGATGCTCCTTCAAATTGTTTTTCTATCTCTTGAAAGAATAGATTTTCGAAATGTACAGGTTGCGATTCTCCAATTCACACCTTGAAAAACGAATGAGAAGGGGTGAAACGTGCATACATTGAGCTGCTTTAGTTTGAATTGAATGGTCCAAAATCACTCAGTCAAGGAGCTTGCTAGTCCTCCGCCTTGACGGGCCTCCTGGAAACAGCTTCATTATCCACCCCACTACTCGTTCCACCACCTGCAAAAAGAAAATGCAGTTAATGCACAAGACCATGTTACATGACACCCAGCTACATCATCTAATAAACCGCAGTGTCCACCACTTCACAACTTGGGATCATCTAGTGAATGCAAAAGGGAAAGTGAAAGGAATATTCCACTAGGCAAAACATAACACAAGCAGACTAGTGAAATCTGAATCAGAGCCAAATCACCAACGGACACTTCCTGAAACAAAACTAAGGTAAAACACTTGAACTATACCTCATCACCTTCATCGGCATAGGCCATATTTTCCTGGACAATTTGAGAATCAGACAGCTGCCTAGCTGCAAAACTCTCTTTTGCCATGCTTTGGGCAGTCAAGAGTTCCAATCTTTGGGTTTGAACTTCAAGTCTATGGGACAACTCCTTGTTCAAATCCTGTGAAATATACGAAGCAAAATTATGTTACGGAAGGAACAATTTCACCACAGGTCAGGAAAGGAGTAGCAGTGGAATAAAATAATATATCTAAACATCTTCCGGACTCAGCTCTGTAACCTGTGTCCATACATGATAGACACACAAGCATCTGGGTTGAACCCAATATATGAAATTTAGAGGCAGAAACTATTTGACGTGCACATACCTTCAGTTTGGAACTCGCTGAAATTTCTGCCACCAGAGCTTGTGTCAACTCCTCTTTCTCGGCCAGTAGCTGAACAAATTATATAAGCTATTGAATCATGAAGAAGTTTTTTTAAGAAATAACTAATAAGTGGTTTCAGACTCCAACCTCAGACAGTAGTGAATCAATCTTTTCAATCATTTGTGCTTGGTCTGGAGGAATAATCATAGATGAACTATCAAAACCTAATGCTCCATTTTGCTGAAGTAACTGTAAATTGTCCGTATCAGGTGAAGAGGAGGAAGCTGAAGGATCACATTCCTCGGGGATTGGTGTGGAAGACGACTGTGCACCGTCAACAAACTCTGAGAATAAAGAATTGCTTTCAGATATCACATAAAAGCGATAAAAATAACTCCCTGTTTCCACATTTTGCAAGAAGAAATATACCAAATTTTCTACCCTGTAGGTATTGAGCTCCATTAAGGAAACAGTGCAACTCGTTAGTTTAGTAATTATCGCGTCTGATCATTTTTTCATCAACTTTTATAGATTGCCATTATTTCAACAGAGATTTTTTTCCCCCAACAAATGTAAGATTTCAACTTTCAATTATGAGATTTCTTGTATATTACAGTAGTATATCCTTGACAAAATAAAGATTAGCCAGTATAGAATGCTTGTTGCAGCATTTCCTTATAGGTCCTTGCAAAATTGTGCAAACATACACCTAATCCTAGTTTGTTGCAAAAGAATTGCAACTATAGGTTGCATCTACTGTCAGAGACATACCTAAATCATCAGTTGAAGTTGACATATTTTTCTTTGATTGGTGTTCAACATTATCAAAGAATCGCCCACTTGCAGAAGCTTTCCGTAATTTTGACTGCAGCATTTTCTTTTCTGCATAAGCAAAACAAGATTAATGAGAAAACAGAAATCAACAGGATAAGAATTCAGTGAACCAAGAAACAAATTCTTATGAAAAACAAATTATGAGCACATGTTGAAATTCAAAATGGAAACAGGCTCGAGTACTAATATTGCACCAGAACCAACAAACAGATGATTTCAAAAAATCATTTCAGTTTTTTTTTTAATCAAAACACAGTTTATTTGTGGATATTTTGTGTAGGTATATTTGTCACTTCTGTTTCAATTCATATGGCTTTCCTAATGGGCAAAATAGGAAAGAAAGCGAGGTTACAAGTTGTTAAGCTTGTAATTCCAATTTGACACGGTACAGAATTATGGCACTATTTTACCTTCCTGCAAAGCCTCTATTGTCATCTTCAGGTCCTGTTGCTCTCTTTCCAGTCTGAGCATCTTCTTTCTGTGTTAATAAAGACAGAAGAAACTATTTTAATGACAGGAGAGAGTGCAAAGATAAAACTTACATTATGCTCACCAAAATGTGTTGAGTAGCAGAGAATGTGAAAGTCAAGAAAATGGATCATGTTTATTCTGCAAATGACAAGGCTTTCATGTGGGGTTGACTACCAAAAGAATAAGGCTCTCATGTTCATACTGGAACATTTTGGGTTTATTTCATGCCCAAGATATGGATTACAAGCTCATTATCAACACCTTATTATCAGCATAAATAAGCACCTTAACAATTACAAATGCCGATTTCCTATATTTGCTTACTTGGTGAAAATTAGGTGTAAAGGGGGGAAAACACCATTGCAATATTTTCATGATACCATCAAGTAAAACCAAACTGTATTGTGTTATTCATAATTACTTGGATCCTGATGTCTTTTAAGAGTTCCTATACCTCCACACAGGAACAAAATGGGGAAGTAGCCTCTTGATATTAGAATGGTGCTTTAATACATGCAGAAAATATAGTGTATGAATTCTGAAAACAGATAGTTTACTCTTTTTTCAATGTTACTGATTTTTTTGGGTAAGATATTGTATTGTATGCCTGCAACTATATAGTAATCCCTCCATCTCACAATACAAGATGTTTTAGAGGGGTGTAGTTGTCTAAAAAAACTTGACATTTAAACCTATTGATGTAATATTACCTACTATTTCATGCTTTTTTTTTTCAAAAATAAGCTATAATGTGATTAATTTGAAGAAATAATAAAAGAAAATTAGATTTTCTTTTTAGTGTAGACAAGGATAGACAAGTTATCAGGTCCAAATGGAACACAATCACTGCATAAGAAAACAAAAGAGCAACCATTAAAAGCAGAAGATACACGTATTCCTTTAATGAGAACAAAGAAGAAAAGCATACTTGCATGAAGCAATTTCAGCATTAGATTTCTCCAACTCTTTGCCAAGCTTCAGTTCATTAGACCTTAGTCTTAGGGCCTGCATAGAAGATTAAAAAAATTCAAAGTTCACGGCCTAGAACTGCTAAAATCATAGATCCTCAATGCTGCTTGAGGGAAGAGATATTTCGATTCCTCAGCAAACATGTTGCTAGCACTTTAAAATGGCAGTATTTGATGGCCGAAAACTTCTCTATACTATCTCGCAAGGTAAAAGTTCTTATCATCCAAGAGGATACAAACAGAAGAAAACTGCAGGATAACAAGATACATAATTTTAACGTCTGAAGGAAATCCCTTTTCCTAATCACTACGCCGTATGCTGTTTGGATAATTACATGGCATTCTAGATGAATAATTAGCATTATGGGAAATGTATTTATGATGAGAAATGCTGTAATATCTTCACATATGAATTGATCTGCAGGTTGCATAAAGGCCTAAATTCCCTTTTTGATCCAACAAGGTTGGACTTCAACATATTAACTTTAACAAGTTGCATTTTTACTTTCCATCTTCACATGCCTTGATAAAACTAAAATAAATTCAATATGTCATGACTCATGACTCGTGAAGCAAGTAAAAAAATTGAAAACAATAAACAAGAGAAGATTCAGAAATGCTGATAATTATGGGATAATATCTTATCCAATTGATGTAGATACTTATTCCAATGTTAATGCAATTATTCCTTCATATAACGCTATTTAATCAGTTAAAAGAAAATCAGTCCTAAATAATACGGAGTATTGAAGGTAAATTACATGCAAAATGATAAGATATGTTTAGAAGAAGAAAATCTTGATGAAAGATCGCGAGAAATAAAGGAATAAACTACCTTCTCTTCCAAGCCAATAACTTCAGAAGCCAAAAGCTTAGCACGTTCATCTGCTGCATTGCACTCGAGCTGGGCATTCATGTACTGAATCCTGAAAGACTCCTGCTCAGCCTACGGACGAAAAGGTTCGCTCAATTAAAACTCAAATATTGAGCATTTCATCATCAATAAAAACCAACAAGAGTTGGAGAGCTTAAGAGAGAATCTTAGGAGAAGAAACAAGATCTTAAAGGTTGTAAAATTAAGAAAGTTTTTATCAAAAGGGGCAATTGGAAATAAAATTAACAGCTTATTCTAATCTAGCCTTTCACTCAACTTAAAGTGTTTTCTTAATCCAAATGTTTCACAAATCATCCCCCCAAAAAATAAAAATAAAAATCAGTATCGATATACAATACCGACCCAAAATAAATAGATAATCCACATACAATACCCAGAATAAATAGACAATCCACATACAATCCCCAAACATACAGAGACATATCATTTTCGATGAGTATAGGAAAAGACCATGACATGGAAACAAAATATGCAAAGAATATGTTATATATAATTTTTACAAGAACATAATTAACAATCGGCTAAACTTCAATTATGGATGCATACAAAATAAGACTGCTAATTCAATGGATCAAACAGAATTAAAGGTCCTTACTCCTTAATGAAAGTAAGTCTGGGAGCTACTAACACTAACCAGTAAGGTGCTGATTTCAGCCTGTAAACTCTCAATATCAGACTTCAATTGGGCAACAATATCACCCTGTAAAAATGGAAGAAATTAGTAAAACAATAATACAGAAATGCTAAAAAGTTATTCCTTTCAGTAACCAGGATGCAGTAATTTCATTACTCATACAACAGCTTTCCACAAATACAGAAACCAAAAAGTTCAAATTCAACAATCTTAAACATCAATAAGTTCAGGAACAACAAAATCTTTTTACACCAACCTGTTGATTAAAACTCTCTGTCAGAGATGAATTTTCAGCAGCTAAAGACTCTCCTAACGTTTGTGAAGCCTCCAAAGCACGTTGCAAAGAGAACTTTTCCTGGGTCAAATCTTCTATATGCTGCAGAAAACAGAAAGAAGATCAGCACCCTTATCGTTCTCCCCTATTTTATCACTAGACCGACCATGGAAAATCATGTAGGCACAGTGTGCAACATAAGAAGAAATTCAGAGGGCACTGGGCAGTACAAGACCAAAAATAAAAGACCACCATGTGCAAGGTCAACTAAACGACAAATTCATCCTTGGCTATTGGGATTGTTTGAATGAAAAAAAACTGAGAATATGACAGCTGAGATATAAATTATAACTTCTCATCATATACTCACATCATACATAAGTCTGTCAGCTTGTCAAAAGTGTTTTGTAGGGATCCAACAGTTTTAGTTTGATCATGAAAATATTATGATTGCTTCCATTACGATCACCTCTACTAAGGAAAGGTTTTTGGTGCACCTCTGAAAAGGAAAGAGGTGCAAGAAAGGTTTAACCCAGAGGATGACAAAGTAATCCCAAAAGAATCTACTGCACATTTAAAGAATGACATGGATGACCCTTCAGAAGCACAGAAAATCAATAAATAAGAATAGTAGTGGACAAAGGAAGGCACAAGTCACAACCAAAATTATCTTTCCACATTAAAGAAACAATGTGAAGCTGTGAAGAAACAGTGACCATAAGGAAGAAACGCGGTCATTAAGAAGACATTTAGGAAAGAAAAGAATAAATAACGGTATGAGAAAATAACATACCTGTTCTAAAGCAGCAAAATCTTCATTTGGCTTTTGTTGCAGAACCTCTGCAATTTTCTCCACATGGTTCAAATAAAGATTTTTCTCTTGATATGAGTTGCCAACATAGTTATTAGAGGAATTTACATCTTCCAAGGGTGATTCTAAGGCCCCATTTTGACTGAAGCGATCATGAGATGCATATTCAACAACATCAGGATGAACTGACTGAGGCTGAGAATGTGAAGAGACGGATGTAGAAGGAGCTCTAGGAATATTCAGTGAATCAAGAAATGAAGGACGATTTCTTCTGGGATATGTCTCATGAGTGTCCGACTGAGAGGGAACTTTGCTTGTAAAATCTCTATCACCAAAGTTGAAACCTTTTGAGAATGTATCAGATTCCTCAGCAGCGACACCATGGAGATTACGAAGATTGTCATAAATAGGTTTTCTTTCCCTCCAATCTGACACTCCATGCTTATTATAATCAGAGTTTTCATGTCCACTTCGGTCAAACTCTGATCCATGTGGTAGTGAGGAAATAGCAGGTTGAGTATAATCTGCAATCATACCATACAAGATACAATCATATATGAAAAATACCTGTGAATATTCAACAGTTTCCACTTCTACAAAAAGACATATGGCTTGTAAGAAGATAATAGAACAAACTTCTCTAGACAGCTTTATACTAACCAGTAAGGCTTTGTGAAGGAGTGCTGCTGAATCCATGAGACGAAACAGCATCAGCCCCATAACCGTAGGACTTTTCATCTTTAGAGATTTCGTTAGAACCAAAACGTTGATCTGATAAGGCATCTTTGACCCTAAAATGATTATAGTCATTATACTGATTAGACGATGGGATCCCCCAAGATCTTTCTTCCCTAAACATTGTTTCAACATCACCATTTTTCTCATCCTTCTTCTGGGCAAATTCAATATTTATCGGATACATTGATCCAGAGGCATTATTGCTCTGATGTTCTTCCTGCTCTGGGAATGTTGGAGGTAGATACGATGAAAACGAATTTTCATTCTTAGGGACCTCAGCACTCATGTGAGGTCGTGATTCTATAAAACTTTCATGATTGTTAATATGTACTTTTTCGGCATCATTAGCAGCAATGGTACTACTTGTGCTGATTGGATCCCCAATCCTACCAGATGTACCACCATTCACTGAGTCAAGATCGATTTTCCCTTCTGAAATCTGCGTATGATTTGCAACTGTATCAGTAGCACTGGGAGGTTGGCCAGGTAATGCAGCTTTCTTTCCACGGCCAGCACCTTTTTGCTTCCTCATGGACCGAAACTCTTCCAACTACATAACAAACAGTAAGGCAAAACAAGAAATATTAGGATGTACAAAAAATGTGGAGCATCCATTCTCAGCTTAATATGTTCACACAGTCTCGGCTCCCGTGGTACCTCATGTACCAATCAATGACATACTAACCCTAGTTTCAACTAATCATACCACTATCTCAACCACTAATAACTCCATCACAGGAAAAGAAATCTAACATAAGCCACAGCAAAATGCTAATATATTAAGGCTTCAGGTATTTTACAATGCAATCAAAGGGGAACCATTGGAGAATGTCGAGATCATGGGAAATTAAACACCGATCTTTTCCAGTAAACAAACAAATGGCAGAAAATATACAAAATTGAGGGAGGTAGCGGAATACCCGGCGTTTTCCAGCCTCCAGATGCTCCTGTTTACGGGAGGAAACCGCCGAATTGGACAGAACCTGAGCCGACGCCATTGCAAAATCCTTTCCAATTCAAAAATTGAATTCCAACAGCTCCTATGGCATGCAGCTAAAATTCCATACAATAGGAAAGGAAATCCGATCAGAAAACCTATTCACAAACAAAGATTCCACCGAAATTCAAATCCTCTCCCGCAAAATTAAAATCCGATCCAAAATCTCCTCCGTCTCTAAATTGCAGGACGGTCGGAATAGGACAAGAGGAGAGAGAAGGGGGAAGATCAGGCGTAATAGAAAAACGCCATGGAAGATCGGGGATTTTGCAGGGGAACAGATCCGGGTGGCGAAGGCTCGGACTCTTCGGAGGTAAATCCAACGCAGACCGAACGAGAGGAACAATAGCCGACGACGATGGGGCTCCAAATTGAAAATGTTTTATTTTTGCAATTTCTGGAAAATATTAAAAATCCAGACATACGTGATACACTGATACGTAGTGAATACCCCCGTTAATGAAATAAACGTGTGCTTGGATTTCAATGTACTCCGTATTAGGTGTCTATTTCATCAAAAAATAAACGGAAATCTCGTCGGGTACCCATGGGGTATTACAATTTTCACGAGGTATACAACTCTTTTGCATATTTCGCGTGGTACCCCTGAGGTTTTGTAACATTTCGCGTCGTGCCCTTAATGGTAAAAATCTGACAGAGCATTGAACGAGCGTTAGATTTTAAACAAAAAAAGAAAAAGAAAAAGAAAAAGAAAAAAAAGCTCACCTGAACGAAGAAAGAAAGAGAGAGCTTGAGTCTCCTTCTTCAACCTCTGATTTCCTTGTGAAATCCTCTTCTAAAACATTAATCTATCCTCACATATCTTGTTTTTGGACCCGTTTTTTTGTAATTTGCCTTTCTCTGGTGTTTGTGGTGGTCATCTTTTTGTCTTCCTCCTTTTGTGAACCTAGGTTTTCTGACTTTCAGCCCTGTTGAATCCTCTTGTGAATCCTCCGATCGATATCCCATTAGAATCCAAAGAAAGGAACAATCAACCTTAAATCACAATGAGCTTTCGCATGTGATGTTCTCCACAATCAACCAAATTTAATGACACTAAAACTAAAGGAATCGATTTATGTCGCTCGTTCAAGGTTAGTTCTTCTCCAAAGCGGAGAATGTCGATAGAGCGAGAGCAGCAGTTGTAAATGGCAGATCGATCATAGTCGGCGATAGCATCCTCGACGGTGACGAAAGTGTGCAAAGCCTCCATTAATTAGTGGTGATTTTTCCAAAGATCTAATTGACAAAGAGAAGAATGGGGTTGGGTCTTTTGATTGACAGATTCAATTCGGAATTTGCAGAACAATTGTTAGGGTTTTGATTGGGGGTTCTTGAATTAGGAGATGAATTTGTTTGGAAATGGGGGAAAACGGGTGAAAAAATTAACCCTTTTGCCATTGTAGATGAACTGGAAGAGCTTTCGAATCGGCTCTGGCTTCTGCTCATCGATGTCCTCGTTTCATCGGCTATGGCTTTCGAATCGTTTCGATTCGTTGTTGTGCGTTTCAATTTGATTCCCCCAGAGCTTCCACCCCGGAGTCGATGCGTTTCGATGATTCACCATGATTTTTCCTCTCCCCGGCCGGTCTTCTGGTCTACCTCCACCCAGCAAGGAATCAGCAGCAAATCTTTCCATGTGAAGCTCATCACACAGCGAAGAGATGTTGAAGACGAAGAACCTGTAGAACTTGGTGTTTCGAAGTAGAAAACAACTCCACGCGCTGAGGAACTCTCTCTCCATCCCTCGCCACCGCAGCGCCACCGCCTCCAATGCCTTCCACCTACGATTCTACGGAGAGAGAAAATTGGTTGCGACTCTTTCTTTCTTCGCTCTGCTTTTTTGTTTGTTTTTTTGCTTAAAATCTAACGCCGTTCAATGCACTACAAAAACAAATTGTATTGGCCACGCATGGTAGCAACGGAACATCTTTTGTCGTGGCCAATGGGTAACAAAAGAACAAATTAGCTACACATGGTAGCAACGGCATAGTTTGCCGTGGCCAATAGTTTTTTTTTGGTGAACAATTTTTTTTATAGTTGTATAATTCCCGGCTTGTGAAAGCTTTCTTTCTAACCCTAAAACCACCGCCTCTCTCAAGTCTCTCCTTGTATCGTAATCCCTCTCAGGCTCTCAGCCTCACCTCTCTCTCCTCAGCGATTCGCCTCTCCGCCTCTCTACGTCTTTCTCCAGATCGATCCCTCTCCAAATGCACTCTTCGGCCTCTCTTTCTCATCAGACTCCAAATCTCCATCGCCCTTAGCTTGTGCACATGTCGCCGTCGTCCCCACGCTGCCGATGCCATGACCTTCGACAGAAGCAGATCTCGGCCACCAACGACAATAGCAGATTTTAGGCACCTTTCTCAGATCTTCGACATCTCCATGTCAGGTAGTCTCTCCAAATCCTTCCATTTCAATTGAAGAGCATGATTACTGTTCGGGTAGGGTTTGATTTGGGGCAAAAGTTAATCTTTGGTTAGGGTTTGATTTTGCCTGCTCTTATTGGGGACTCGACACTCCTACACGGAGACAACGGATCCGGAATCTCAGAAGAATCGATTTTCCCCAATTCAGGGCTCACGTCCTTGCTCCTCTCTTGGCGTTTAGTGACTGCCGGTGGTGGTGGGACTGGCGTCAGTCCCGTCTCTCCCTCTCGTTGCTCAAACAAAGGATGCACATGTCATCGCTCTTGGTTATTGAAGGTTTTTGTGTAGTTTTTCACATTTTTGTACTTGAAATGTCTTTTATCTCATAAGCTCCCCACTTCTCAATTTATCAGTTAAAACTCGATTGTTCGTTTGAATGAAGAACAATCCTTTTTGTCTTTCCTCCTTCTCAACAGCGCCTATTGCTCAGCTAGGGTTATCATCTCTTGTACGTCCATTATCAGAGATCTTTTTGTTCAAGGCGCACTTCTTCATATTCTGTCTTTGTTGGATAAGATATTTTTTTTAAAAAAAAAATAATTAAATTTCAGTTTTCTGCCTTGTAAATATCCAGAAATTGATGTTTCTCTATGCCTGTACTTCTAGGGGAACCCAGTTTCCACTTATTTGGATTCATAATCTGCAAGGGGAACCCAGTTTCCACTTATTTGGATTCATAATCTGCGTTGGAGCAATAGTTGCAAGGGCATTGAAAACAGTACTTCAAGGGATTTTATTATCTTCTGAAGGGTCAGTTAACACCTCTGAGTTAATTTGTTATATTAGATGCTTGAATTTCCTTGATTGAGAGAAACCCGTTCATGTAGGTGTTGCTCGATTGAGAATTACATTGAGCTCCCTCATTACCAGCAATTCTCTGAAGCGCCGGCTGCCCAGAGTTGTGTCCGAGGCTAGGTCAGTTCTTCTCCAAAGCGGAGAATGTCGATAGAGCGAGAGCAGCAGTTGTAAATGGCAGATCGATCATAGTCGGCGATAGCATCCTCGACGGTGACGAAAGTGTGCAAAGCCTCCATTAATTAGTGGTGATTTTTCCAAAGATCTAATTGACAAAGAGAAGAATGGGGTTGGGTCTTTTGATTGACAGATTCAATTCGGAATTTGCAGAACAATTGTTAGGGTTTTGATTGGGGGTTCTTGAATTAGGAGATGAATTTGTTTGGAAATGGGGGAAAACGGGTGAAAAAATTAACCCTTTTGCCATTGTAGATGAACTGGAAGAGCTTTCGAATCGGCTCTGGCTTCTGCTCATCGATGTCCTCGTTTCATCGGCTCTGGCTTTCGAATCGTTTCGATTCGTTGTTGTGCGTTTCAATTTGATTCCCCCAGAGCTTCCACCCCGGAGTCGATGCGTTTCGATGATTCACCATGATTTTTCCTCTCCCCGACCGGTCTTCTGGTCTACCTCCACCCAGCAAGGAATCAGCAGCAAATCTTTCCATGTGAAGCTCATCACACAGCGAAGAGATGTTGAAGACGAAGAACCTGTAGAACTTGGTGTTTCGAAGTAGAAAACAACTCCGCGCGCTGAGGAACTCTCTCTCCATCCCTCGCCACCGCAGCGCCACCGCCTCCAATGCCTTCCACCTACGATTCTACGGAGAGAGAAAATTGGTTGCGACTCTTTCTTTCTTCGCTCTGCTTTTTTGTTTGTTTTTTTGCTTAAAATCTAACGCCGTTCAATGATCTGTTAGATTTTTACCACTGAGGGCACGACGCGAAATGTTACAAAACCTCAGGGGTACCACGCGAAATATGCAAAAGAGTTGTATACCTCACGAAAATTGCAATATCACAGGGGTACTTGGCGAAATTTCCGAAAAATAAATTTAGATCCTTAACCTTTAATTTAAGGGTTAGTCATTATCGGTTCCTAATCTTTTTAAATGTTACTTTTAGTTCTTAATCTTTTACATATTGTTACTATTTGGTTCTCCCGTCTATTTTCTAGTTAAATTAAACGATAAAATTATTTAATCAATCAATCAATATCAATTCAATATCATCAATATGTTTTTTGTTAACAAGTCTTAACATGTTTTGTATTAACAAATCTGATGCGTTGATTGAGTGAAAATGGAAAGATGAGATTATTTGATTATTTGGATTAATTGATAATTAAAAGTTAAAAAACACAACCCCACGTTACAAAAAAGCGCGTGTTACTCAAGCCTTACCCTATCCCCTATAAATTCTACGTTTACCCTAATCGTTTTCACAAAACTCCCCATCGACGCCTCCTTCTACATCTACACCAGGGTCTTCGATTGCCTCTTCTTCCTCCGACGGCGAATCCAGCGATGGCGACTTGCAGAGGGGGAGGCGATGGCGATTTGTGGAAAACGTATCTCTCTTCCGTTTGAATCTCCTCCTGCCAATTCATTCCGTTTTAATCGAAGACCTCCTTGGAATTAAGCAAGAATCACACACCGAAAATATGAATGCCCAAGGTGTGTTTTCATTCTCTCGCTCTGTTTGTTTCTGCAACAATTTTAATGTCAAAATTTCAAGCTTAATAGCTGATTTCTTGACACGTGCTTTGATTCTCGTTTGCTGGAATTAAGATATTAAGGATGTGGGCAGCCCGGAATTGGAACAGGAATCAACGTGCCCAACTTGCTATCGATACATCTAGGCAGGTTATCTTCTTGTTGATGGAGTACTTAGTGTGAAATCATACGACCTCAAGTGACATCAAGAGACCTTTGGTGAACAAAGACACCAAGGGATAATAGGTATTGTTTTTATTGATGGAACAGGAATCAACGTGCCCACGCATGATATATATATATATATATATATATATATATATATATATATATATATATATATATATATATATATATATATATATATATATATATATATATATATATATAGAGTTTACTTCAAATGTAAAAAGTCTTTAAAGTGTAAAATATGCTTATTGTGTAAAATTTGCTAATGGGCCTAATTTAATTACTAATGAGCCTCATTTTATTAGTAGAATATCTGCCCCCATTGCCCATGCGTGTGCCCCCCCCCCCTTGCCCCCCTTCTCGGACCCTTTTTTTTAAAATTTTTTTTTTTGCCCAATTTTTTTTTTTCGTGGTAACCCTTTCTGCTGTGCAAGTATAACTTGCTTTTGTGCACATATAACATCTTATTGTGCAAATATAAGTTTATTTTGTGCAGACAAATAATTCATTATGGGGTAAATAGGTAAATGTGTCTATTTCAATTATAAAAATTTATAATTGAAATATGTTTAATTTATGGGTAAATTGGTAAATATGTCTAATTTTATGGGTACATGCACTTTTTCCCGTTTTCGATACCTTTTGTGCAACTATGAAGTGCATTTGTGGAACTGTGGAGTGCATTTGTGCAACTGTGAAGTGCATTTGTGCAACTGTAAAGTGCATTTGTGCAACTGTAATTGTGCAAATTTAAAGTAGGATACAATTGTGCAAATTTAAACTACAATTGTGCAAAAGTAAGATACAATTGTGCAGATTAAGAATACAATTGTGCAAATGTAAGATCATAATGTGGATTAATAAGACAAAAGATGTGCTTTTGAAATCGATGTTTTTAATTTTGTTTTTTTTTTTTACTTTTGAGAGTTTGGGTTCACCTCTCGAATAATTTAGGTTGATAGATGTAAGTTTGAAATCGATTTTTTTACATATACGCTTTTAAAATTCAAGTGCATAAATAAGATTAAAATGTGCATAATTAAGGTTAAAAAGTGCATAAGTTAGATTATAATGTGCATGATTAACAATTTGCGATTGTTGCGATCTTGTCTATTATGTAACCTATGTGGGATTTGAACCCACATCTTTTGTGCAAACGCACATTGCTCTACCAATTGAGCTAATAGGCTAAATTATGATTTTTATGCTAAAATAGAAGAAACTAATCGACCTAAAACATATTGCAATAAAATCCTAAAATTCAAATTAGCTCATGATTCACAAACAATTTGACAATGCTATGAACATGAAATTAGCTCAAAATCAACCCACCAACACAACCATATCATCAATTTCAATCAATTTGGCCTTTGGAAAAAAAGCCCCAAATTCCAAAGCATATCGCATTATAAAATTCTAAAATCCAATTAGCTAATGATCTATAAACAATTTGACAATGATATGAACATGAAATTAGCTCAAAATCAACCCAACAACACAACCATATAATCAATTTCAATCAATTTGGCTTTTGGAAAAAAGCCCCAAATTCTAAAACATATCACAACCTAAAATTCTAAAATTCAATTAGCTCATGATCCATAAACAATTTGACAATGATATGAACATGAAATTAGCTCAAAATCAACCCAACAACACAACCATATCATCAATTTCAATCAATTTGACTTTTATCAAAAAGCCCCAAATTCCGCTCCTAAATCAAACCCTAGGTTTTCAATCTCAACCTAAATCATTCAAACAATCCAAATAATTGTAATAAACAAGTTTAGAGTTAGAAATCATACCAAATTCGAGTGGAAACAAGGAGAAAAATCGGGATTTCGAAGGTATTCCGAGCCAAAAGAACTGATTAGCGTTGTGGGGGAAGATGGCTCGGTGTGGGCTCGGCTGGGCACGAACCAAGGCGATTCCGGGCTCGGGGGGTGCGCCTGAGGGAGGGGGTTCGAACTGGTTGGGGCTGGTGGCCGGAGGTGGCTCGTGGGTGGCGTGGGAGGCCGAAAACCGAACTGCTGGTGGCTCGACGCTGCTGCGATGAAGGGGCGCGTCTGGGCGCGTCTGGGCTCGAACCAAGCCAGTCCATGGCTCGGGGGTTGCGCACCGGGGGTGGGCTCGAGGGAGGCTGGTCGCTGGTGGCCGGAGGTGGCTCGAGGTGGCTGCGGGTGCGGGAGTCCGAGGGCTCGGGGTTGCGCACGTATGTGTTGTGTTGATTTGAAAATTTTACACGTTAAGCAAATTTTACACGTTAAGGATATTTTACATTTTAAAGCTTCCCTATATATATATATATATATATATATATATATATATATATATATATATATATATATATATATATATATATATATATATATATATATATATATATCATGCGACATCAATTTTGTGTGGTGCACTATTCGAACTATTCGATAAGGTGATACAAACATTCGTTAACTTATACTTATTATTCGTTAGATAATAGAAAAAGAGTTAGTCAATTTTGCAACTATTTGCTAGGTTAATAGTAATTATTCGCTAAATTAATCGTTATTATTCATCCGTAAAGAGGAGTTATCATTTAGATAATAGCAAAATGGTTGGTCAATTTTGCAACTATTCGCTAGATTGATAGTAATTATTCGCTAAGTTGATAGTAATTATTCGTTGGTTTGAAAGAGTATGTAAATGTAATTCTTGATTTCCCACATCTAATTAACCAAATACATATGAATAATTATGAATTATCAACGAATAGAAACTATGAACTTACCGAATTCTGGTGCGTGGACTAAAACAGAGGTTCAAAACAGAGGCGTAGAAATCCTATGTGGCGGGCTCTGGTGCGATTCGCCTACGTGTAATTTTCTGGTGAATTATGGCCCCGTTTCTTTGACACGTCAATTAATGAATATCCAATCAATTTAAGTCATTTCATACAACTATCTAATCAATTTATCTATGTGTAATTCCAATCAATTTTATTTATTTTATGTTAAAAAAATCTTCAATTGATTTTGCATAATCAAATCATATTATGTAAAACATATCAATACTACAGAGGTGTGAAAATCCTATGTGGCGGGCTCTGGTGCGATTCGTCTCTGTGTAATTTTCTGGTGAATTCTGGCCCCGTTTTTTTGACACGTCAATTAATGAATGTCCAATAAATTTAAGCCATGTTAGTATTGTATATTTTAATTATTAGATGAAAAATAGTGCATGATCGGATAATATCTATCTATCTATCTATCTGTATATATATATATATATAGGTTGGTTCCTGTGTTAACATCCCTTATTGTGTTTTGTGTTAACAAATCTGGGCCTTTGATTGATTAGAAATGGATGGGTGAGATTAATTGAGATTTTTTCTTTTTATTTAAATAAAAAAGAGTAGGTCCCACCACTTTAATAGCCAACCTGCTGTAGAGGAAGCGTGTGCGTTGATTTTTTTAATTAACGTTTTTTTTGTGGGGATGAGGAGATTTTGCTTCCACTATGCGTTCGATGAAAATATTCGCTAGGATAATAGTAATTATTCACTAAATTGATTGTTATTATTCGTCTATAAGTTATCAATAATAGCAAAAGGGTTGGTCAATTTTTCAACTATTCGCTAGGTTAAAAGAATAGATAAATGTAATTCTTGATTTCCACCTCTAATTAACCACATACATATGAATAATTCTTTACTATCACCGAATAATTCCTTATTATTACCGAATAGAAACTGTGAACTTGTCGAATAATTCCTTACTATCACCGAATAATTCCTTATTATTACCGAATAGAAACTATGAACTTGTCGAATAGTGACTCTGAACATGAGATTAATAGAACAATCATATGAATTCCACCGAATAATTGCTTATTATCACCGAATATAAACTATGAAGGTGTCGAATGCAAAGACAAAAATGTTGATTCAACAAAAAAAAAAAACCTGAAATTCAAAGACAAAAATGTTGATTCAACAAGGAAGAAAAGGAAAAAAAAAGATTACTTGAAGATAGAGGAAGTTATCAACCATTGCAACGGAGCCGAACGCGGGGCGGGGCGGCGGAGCCATTGCAGCGGCGGCGCCACCTAGGGTGCGGAGCCATTGCAGGCTTGCAGCGGCGGCGGCGGAGCCATTGCAGCAGCGACGGAGCCGAAGAAGGCGGCGCGGCGTTTCATCGTCATCGTCACTGTCACAGGTCGCCACCTAGGGCTCCGGTGTTTCTTCGAGGAAGATGGTTGTAGCAGTGGCGGTTTCTGGCGATGGCGCATGTGCGATTGTTCCGCAGCGGCTCCGGCTCTAGCGTTTCATCGAGGAAGATGGTTGCAGCGGCGACGATTTCCGACGATGTGCGATTGTTCCGCAACGGCGTTTCTCTCGATCTCTTCTTTCTCTGTTCCGCGGATGTCGCCACCTAGGGTTCCGACTACGACGATGCTTGCCATCGGCTTCCTCAAATTGAGAGTCGAGGAGGGAGGCCGGTGCTGGCCACCATCTCGAATCCGAGCGAGGGAGGCCGTCGGGGTTGCGGCGAGGCGAGGAGGGCGATAAAAGAGACAGTCTTCCCATCGCTTCCGCCTTTTGAAGATGATGGATTGTGGTTAGGGTTGAGATTATGATACACGCGACTTTGTAGAGTTATGGGGTTTATTTTTTTCATTTTTATTTTTAATTAATAGAAATTACAGAAAAATCCCAGCCTTTCATTTTCACTCAATCAACGTCTCAGATTTGTTAACACAAAACATGTTAAGACTTGTAAACATTTGATCAATTCTCTCTCTCTCTCTCTCTCTCTCTCTCTCTCTCTCTCTCTCTCTATATATATATATATATATATATATATGTATATGAAAGTACGTATATTTTAAATTTTTAATTATTAGGTGAAAAATAGTGTAGGATTTATACATATCCCTACTCCGTATATTTGATTATTTTATCCTTGCATATATGGATATGTGTACTCTGTATATATATAATAATTTTTTATTCGTTGTACACATAACAATTTTTCATAGTATTGCTTTTAAAAATTGATCCTAACTAGTACTTTTCCCGAACCTTGTTCGGGTGTTTTCATAATATTTTCGATCGAGTTTGACATATTAAGTACAAAATATTCGACACGTCAAATTAAATCAGGATGTGATGGGGATTTGACTCGGGTCCTAGTTCTAGCCATATTTTCCTTCTCTTTGAAATAACCAAGTGAGCTATGCGGAATTTCTGATTCAATCTACATTCTGTTTCTAATTATCACAAAAGTTCCACTATATACACACACAAAAAAAAAATTATATACATATTTTTTATTTTATATATATTGCTTTTCACAAAAGTTCCCCTGTAGTTATTACAAAACCCCACCGCAATAAATTTGTAAGTTTTTATATTCATAATGTATTAGATATTAAAAAATGTGTTTCATGGCCATTAACTATTTCACACCATTGCCGTGAAACGTGCTGAGATAAAATTATGGATTCATCATTGTGATGGTTTTAAGGTGCGACAGCCGGCATGTTACCATGGGAGTCCATATATTCCAAATGTAATCCAACGACAACAAATTTGTAGGTTTTTGTATTCATAATGTATTAGATATTAAAAAATTTGTTTCATGGCCATTAACTATTTCACACCATTGCTGTGAAACGTGCTGAGATAAAACGATCGATTCATAATTATGTTTCATCCATATCTAATTGAATTGAATGTATATGTCTGTAACTATTTACATGCAGTTCACTTCAAAATATAATTAGTTTATTATAAAATAATAAACCGACATAATATCATAAACATAAACTTAAATTGTATCAGTGTAACCGGTTATCATATTATTCATAATATAACCTTTTAAAAAATAGGAAACTAAATTTATAATTTCCCACAATTTAACCCCAAGTAAAAGTTGCTAAAAAAAACCTAACTAAACCTAGACTCGATCATGTGCCGCCCATAGCCTTGAATTCGTCGACCAAGTCTCCTCCTTTGTCTCCAATCTCACCATCTACACTGTCAATCAGATGGTTGTGGCCTTCCATGAGTTGGATCCAGGCGGCATCTTCTTGCCCTGTTCACTCTCTCTCCATGTACAGTGTTCACTACTCCCCCTCATTCTTAAGCTATCACCCTTTTAACTCTCCGAGGTCGACTGTCAAAGATGTGGCTCGCCTCCTTGCCTCCCCATCTTGCAAAGAATAAGATGTACAAAGGGTTTCGTCGGGGCCACGTCTGTCACAACCTACCTAGACCAGCAAGAGATTGAAAACCACGTTAACATTATAGACCGATGAGCTTCTTAAGATCAATAAATGACAAATTATACACACCATAATCTATCTATATATAGTATTCTTCATGATAGACCAAACTAAAAATCACGGTTAAGAAAACATATATATAATTTATAAAGGGGACAAGATACTCATGTCCGATTACAAACATATAAAAATCATGGCATTCACAAACTGATTTGATCCCTACACTAAGCATCTACAACATTTATAAATTGCTAAATAGAAAAATCAAAGCCTCACCTTCCAGCGGATGCCATTCAACATCGGTAGTTAAAAATTATGGCTCATCGACTCCGAACATTCCATGATGCAGAAAAACTCAAATTCCTCAATACCTATATTTATTAAGGTGGAAGAAACATTAAAGTGGGAATTGTAAGGTTGTGAAACCGTTGTGCAGTAAATGTTATGAAACTCCTAATTTTGTGTTGATTGAAACTCCTAATCCCACTAAATGCGCCTAATCATAGGGAATTTTGTTGATTGAAACTCCCAGATTCAATATTTTATATGCTGCCATTAAAATCAAAGTGTAAACATTTATCTAAGCTAAAGCATATTATCCATGACTAACCTCTACAGCCCAGTTGCTCTTTGATGATTGTTTTTGGGGGCTACTCAGCCTGCTGAATTAGCATAATAGGAACAATAGCTAGGTTAGGTTAATTTGGCATCTCAATAAAAGAGGTCATTTGTGAGATTCAGACACATCACACATGGAAAATGAATCAAACAATTCATACTACAGAGGAACATGAAGCTATATAGTTTATTAAAAAATTGCACATCATAGTGTAAATTGAATCCCGTAACTATGATGCAATTTCAAGAGTTTGGTAATTAAAACATATCTTGAGTGACATTCAACTTTGTATAAATCATAGCACATCATTTTGCTCACCTTCAAGTTGTGATAAACTTTACATCCCATCTTCATGGCCTCTTTGAAGGAGGTGACTCCAATAGGAAGGATCTTGCACTCCTTAAACAAATATGTTAATAGTTCTAGACGTGTCATGCTCAAACAATACAACATGAATAAGAAACAAATGAGCATCTACATAGCAAGCTTGTTCTCTTCAAGTGATCCACCATTGATCACATTCACATTGACAGTAGGAGTGAGCAATATTATCTTTTTTTTCCTAGTAAGCTCAACAATGTGCTACATTTAATCCATGCTAATCAATATAGAAATCCAAGCGAACCCCTGCGGCCCTGAATGTTCATCAAATTGAAATTGGATAGCTTTCTTAAACCCAACTGAAGCCAAAATTTTCATATTTTTCAAAAAAACACTCTAATTATTTGATACATTTTATCAAACACCTTGTGTGCAATTACTTAATCAATAAAATTCATTTCCATATTTCAAATGTATGCACTTCTTCTTAGAGACATTTAATCAAACACCTTATGTGCAAAGATTAAACCCAAAATATAACAACTTTAGAACCTCAAATTTGACTAATAAATCCCAATATATAATGCAATCATCCATACAAGCACAAGAAGATGAAAGCTAATTAAAGTGAAGTTGTAATCATAAAACAAAATCAACCTAGACTAACCATCTAAACGTGCATCATCTCCCTCAAATTTCATTCAATCTTCTATCTTTAGGCTTGAAGAAATGGGAGAGTGAAAACCCATTACATATCAAAATAGGAATTAATAATTTAGAACTCAAATAAATCAACCATAGTAGGAGAAGAGGAAATACCATTTGTCGGAGGAGATCGCAAGCCAACGTCGACGATCGATGCCTATTCTAACCGAGGTTTTTTTTGCAAGAGAGAGTTCATTTAGCAGGGCCGATTCCACCGCTGTCAACTAACCGCCTCCCGCGACTCGCCCTCGTCTGCCCACCACTCGGATCTAAGTAACCACCTACCACCCACGAATTTAAGCATTTGAGATTAGCATGGATGGAGGAGGAAATTGAGCATGGATGGAGGAGGAAATTGAAATCGTTGAGCATGGATGGGGAGAACGTGGGTTTGTCCCTGAAGAAGACGCCTGCAAGAGAACATGGGAAGGAGGTTAATTTTCTGAAAAACCGCTTGAAAGGAGGTGGTTTCTTAACTTGAAGAGAGAACGTGGGCTGCTGATGGGAATTCTTAGGGTTGCTCAATTAAGGATACGTGACGCAAATTTTTCCAAAGACCTTGCTTCTAAAATAATAAGTATAAGGGGTGGATAACAGTGATCATAAGCAAACCAATCACTTGACCCCAACTTACAATCCATATGTTACCCACACCACCAAGAATTGCAGCAGCCAATTTTGAACGGAAAGGATTCCACACTCTGTACTCTACTTTGGTTCCATCATCATTCTGAAATTTAAATCCATAAATAAGCATGTAAGAAACCTAACCTAATTCAAGATTGAACTTTTATCATCAATGTCAGATCCATGGAGACTGATACAGAAAAGCAACTGACCTGAACGGAGATCCTTTTCTCGTTGTAGACGGAGTCACCAGGTACCAAATTCTTAGTGCAGAGCGCATCTTCTTTGCCCTTAGCAATGAAAACGCCTTCGTGCCTATGGGGAACAACAATTGTTTTGTTTCCTCCCTTCATCCCACCGGGTCCACCTCGGCCGCGGCCTCTACCACGACCCCTGCCGCGGCCTCGGCCGTCGAAGCCCCATCGCGTCCACCTCCGGGCCTTTTAAAGGAATCGCCCCTAGGTCCAAGCCTACCTCCGCCCTGGAAAACAAAGACAATAAAAATAAAAATGAAAAAACTAAGAAAATCAACTGCTTTTTAATGAAGATCGAGGAGGACGAGATGATTCGTACCTCTGCCAGGGGGCGCCATGGATTATTAACGGGGCCGCGGGCCGAGCAAAGCCGCAAGACAGGCTAACCCTTGACAAATTGCTCATAGTGGGATTCCACTATATATATAGCACAAATTGCTCATAGTGGGATTTGAACCCTTGACCTCATGGTAGTGAGACATAAGGAAGCACCTCACTCTTACCACTAGGGCAAGAGGTCATGGCTGGATTCAAATTAATTGTTTAACTTAAATGCAAATATGATCTTAAATAAAAATGGGTTTATTTGGTTAAATGATTGGGTGAATTATTTAGCTTATATCCAAATCCGTTGGTTGTTGGCATCATGAAATATGGAGGTTTTTTTTTAAAAAAATTATGAATTATAATTTATAAGGCTGATAAATTTAAAATTATTTAGCTTATATCCAAATTGGCAAATTGATTGGTACGTGGTTTAATTTCTTCATTGAAATATGGATTTATAAATGATTAATTACCCTTTATAAGATTAATTTTACAAGAATATTAATTTTATACAAAAAGTTAAATTCGTTTTAGGCCAAAAAAAAGTTTATTTAATTTTAAATAGTACCCCCACTGTTAAAAAATAAGTGTTGTTTTTATCAAAATTTTAATTATTTATATAATTTTATATTTATTATTGTATCTGTAATATATAAAATTATTTTAAATTTGATATAATAGTCATCAAAACTATTTTCATACTATAAATTTATAAGAACACCTTCAACAGTTTTAAATTGTAGAAATTCTCTAATTTTGAAGATTTTAGTTTTGTTTTGCTCTACTAGATCATCTAATAAAATAGATAAATTGATGAAAAAGAAATTCAAGTTTTCTAGGATTTGGAGAATCATATTGAAACTTTCAAATTAGATGATTTATTAGAGTTATATAAAATTTTTGTTTGTAGCATTGAATTTTACTACTATATAATATAGAAATTATAAAGAAATCGTTGAAGATAAAACATTTTTTTTTTCAAATTCTTTATACTAATCTTTGACGGAATGTGACATTTAATTTTATTTTATATATTTCTTTATATCAAATCTTTTAGCATATAACGGTACTACTAGATCAAATTGATAAATTTTCATATCTAATTTCAAACTTATTATTTTTATTAATTTAAAACTTATTAATATGATGAAATTTGAATATATTTTATTAAATCATATCTAATAAAAATCTAAATAATGCACAAGGGAAATTTGTTATCTTATTCATGTTTTCATGCCTAAAATTTCAAATTGTATGTTTTGAAAATAATAAAATATCAAAAAATTACAATCTCATATTTATTAGTAACAACTAAGATAAAAAAATATAATAAAAATATATAATTTATTAATTAAAAAGCCGCGAAACGCGCGGGTATTAATACTAGTTTTCTAAATAAATCCGAGAGAGATTAGAGAAGGGTTAGGGTTACAAGCAAGGTCGTCCAATAAATTTTAGGGCCCCCATTTAATATTACCCTAATCTTAAAATATTTGTTTTTTTCCGACTTGCTAATTATTAAAAAAAATATTTTATGTGTAGTTTTTAACCTATTAAAAATTGTGTCAACAAGTTAAGCATCCACTATTTTGATATGAATAGAGTACTTATTACATTTATCGATCTTTAAAAAACATGTAGCACGTAAATTATGTAAAAAAAAAATATTCCCTTAAATAAGATAATAAAAAAAATGCCCAAATAAATTTAATATAGGACTTCTTCCTATTAGATTTTAAGTCATACTCCGTATATTTTAACTTTTTTTTTTTTTTACAGTAGGCAAATATTAGGGAGAATTACATAAAATGTAATTCACTCCCTGGATCATCCTGACGGATGATGGTACAAAGTTCCCTGTTAAAAGGGATGGTATTTCTATTCGTAATGATACCAGTTCTAGCTATATAGTCCGCAGCCTTGTTAGCTTCTCTGTAGCAGTGGTTGAATTCGACATGATCAAAGTGCTCTCTTAGCCGATTGATGTGTTGTACTTGACGTAAGACTTCCCACTTTGTGTTCTTTCCTTCCTTGATTGCCTTTATAATCTCTTGGTTATCTCCTTCAATGACAATTCTCCTTATACCTAATCTTCGGGCAGTATATTTTAACTTTTTAATTGTGTATCAATACATATAGATGTGTGTTATAGTATTTTCACATTAAAAACTCATTCATTGTGTAAAGTTATAATTTACAAATAAAATTTTGAATATATATGTGGAAAATCTTAAAATATAATAAATTATACTCTAATACAAGAGTTTGTATTAAAATAACAAATAAAAATAGTTAATAAGGGGGCTCAATAACTAAAATGGTTTTTCATTTAGAAAAGGCAATTAGAAAATATACGGTTGACATTTAGTTGGACGGAATGACCAAATAGTAGCAATATGTAAAATGATAGGGACTAAAATTAACACTTAAAAAGGTTAAGGACTGACAGTGGCTAATCCTTAAAGGTTAGGGACTACCAAATGAATTTACCCCAAAAAAATGTATTAGGTGTCTATTATAAGGAAAATGTTTTACTTACCCGGGTAATTACCCCAGACCAAAAGTAGAAAAAAGTAAAAGTAATTAATTAGAGAGAGAACTGTAATAATTACCTGGTGGGGATACTTGCAGAGTTGAGCCGGCTTTGAGTAAACGGTTCGATCCGAAGCTGCGATCCGATTCAGAAAGATGGATATGAACCCTTATAAATTGGGTATGTTTTATGACTAAAGCCCGTTGCAATCATCCCCGAAATAGCAGCCCAGTCCAACCGAATGGAAAAGTAGCAGCCCAGTCCAACTGAACAGAAATAGCAGCCCAGTCCAATCGAACGGAAAAGTCTGACTTGGAATTAAAATCAGAGGAGAAACGTAACACAAGGAACGAACGAACCCTATTGAATAAAAGTAGGGATTCTGAAAGTCTGACTTGGAATTAAAGCCTAGAGCATCCCACCCAGCTCAATCAAAATCCATCAAACTTCCAACGGTCGGAATTATAGAACCCATCGAACAGGCTAAAGTGACTCCGTCAATAACAGGTAAAGTTCCCATCCAAACTATGAAATTTGGATTGTTTTGAACCAACTTGGTATTGGTGTGAATCATGAATCGTTGCTGGTAAGGTATCAATTTTGTTGGTCGTTAGTGGCCGGTGTAGAAAGATGGTGCCTTTTAGTGTTCAATTGAAACATAAAAGGGTGATTGAAAAAAGATGGTACTTTAATGTAGGAAGCATATATGACGGACTATGGAGATGAGGGCACCCACAATATGAGCGAGGATGTTCACGTTCTGGAGGCAAAGGAATTAGTCGAGAAGGAGCATGAGTTGAAGAAGCAACGAACAAGGTTATCAGAAGGGAAGGAAGTGTCGAAGGCGGAACACGAGCGGCTGGAGAAGGAGGAAAAAGAGTTGTTGGAGAAGAATGTTGCCTTACTGGCCGTCTTAATTATAAGGAGAGATATATAGGATGATAGAGAGCTTGCTGGAAGAGAGAAGGGAATACTGCAACTGGTCGCGGAGGACTCTGGCCAAAATGAAGGGTGATGGTGCCGATGGAGACGAAGCAACCCACATTGGTACTCTTTAAAAGAATGAGGTCAATGCATTTAAGTTCGAAACCTTTATTGAAGATGTGGCAAGACGAAGTATTTGGACAAGCTTGGCGTTAATTATCAAATTGAATGGCGTATTATGTAATGGTATGACTACTTAAACAATGGTTAAGTTTTATGTGCATGAAATGAGTCACAAATTATTCAGAAATCAACAACATCGATGGCTATTATAAGCACACAACAATCATAACATTGTGTTGAAACCTTATCAACCAATGTGTTTGACGAATAGGTTAAGAATGTGTTCCAAAAATATGGATTCAAAGGAATACGGGAATGTTTGGAGTTATAATTAATGGCCATTGGCTTAGACATTTGGGTTGTACAAATGCGGCAGTTGCATTTGGGGCGGTTGCTGGTCGAATACGCTCGTTTCCTTAAATTTTTGTAGAGGATCCGTCAACGAAATGAGGCAGTTTGTTAGAGTGAAGACCATTTCTTGTGGAGGTCACCTGGAGGTCGGCAATAGGGAAGAAGACGTTTATGGAAAAAAAAAACGGGGTTGTTAGGTAAGTTCAACCTCGAAGTTTATGTAGGATAATACTTATGGGCCATTGTGCATGAAATCAATTACAACCTAGCAACTGACTATGAAATCACCAACATGGATGCATAGTATCAGCAGCAAAAAGTAGTACAAACAATGCTTGATTCACGTAGGCAACCAACTATCATGAACATGGGAGAGTCGCTACCTTGGCACGCAAGATGCTAGATTGGTGTGTAAAAAATATTTGCAAATTCCAGAAGAGTAAAGAGAAGATGTTGTAGGTATGGGCCGTTGGTTAGTGAAATGGGCTGCAAAAATGCGGCCGCTGGAAATGACCAACAATCGCTGGCGGCATGTGTTAGTATATTAGCATCGATAAGACGCGGTTGCAATTACATCCACCGACCGCTGGGTCGGCCCCACAGAGCGTCCGTATGCACTAGAGAGTGTAGCGATTGAGAACAAATCCGAATTTTGTAGATTGAACTGGGCCAAAATAACAACCAAGTCCAACGGAATGGGTACATCCGTTTTGGAAGTAATTTTTTCATAGAAACCTAAGGAGAAAAACCGAAGTACTAATAAATGTTGGGAGGTTCGTATTTATTACGGCTGAGTGCCTAGAGCTTCCCACTTCCTTCAACGTCCATCGGACATCCATGGGTAGGAACCCATCAAAAATTCAACAATGAACTCCGAAAGGGTACGATCGCCTCTCCATCAACCAAGCACAGGTACAGTTCCCTCAAATCATGTTCGACTTGGGGCCGAAACCCTTGGTTCAATCACTATCCTATTCCATTTGAGAGTGGTGGGTGAACAAATGTGGTATGTGTGGGAATCATGTGCAGGAATTCTGTCAATCGAATTTTCATTCATGTCATCGGGTAGCCGGTAGAGATTTCGAAAAGTACATGTAAAGGTTCACTCAATTTATATTGAAATATATACAGTACATAGTTGATTTTGTGCAATTTTCTTATGTAAAATATGTGGACATTGACAATAGTAAAGTGATTACTGGTATAATAGGCAACGTTTCATGTCCGTAATGTGCGTTGTTGAAGGTAGAATGAACAGGAGAGGATTTATCCAATATAGCTCGGATGAATCGAGCGATGAATACCCAGAGGCTGAAATATATGAGTTAGACGAGGGAGGATATTGTAGCGAAGGCGCATATTTCGCGGACTCTGCTGATGAGGGACAACAACATCTAAGCGAATGTCGACTAGCTCGGGAGTGGAAGAAGTTTGCGACGAAGAAGGAGTAGGAGATCCTAAAGCAAACTACCATGATATCAGCGCAGGAGGAGGCCTTGAAGAAGAAAGAGGCGAAGAGATGCGAGCTGCTGGACAATAATAAGAAGCTGAAAGATGAAAACAAGCGGCTTGTGTCACGCTAGTTCGAGACGGCTCACGAGCTGGACGAGGCAAGGGTCGAAGTCGAAAAGGTGAAGGGTATGGTTGCCTCAAAGCTTGCGGCATCCGAAGTATACAGTAAACCAAGCACCCCCATGTGTAATCGTTATTCAGCTCGTTCTTATAAAGTATGAAGTATGAACCTTATGGTCTGTTTGTGGGGTCTAGAACAAGTGTACACGCCAGCCGAAGTTTTTGGACAATGTTGGCGTGAATTTGCAAACCCAATCGCATATTTTGTACTTATATGACAATGGTAAATGATATGTGTTATGAATTCAATCAAAACCTAGAAAGTTAATATGAAACCTCCAACATACATGTTTAATATAATCACACAACAATATTATAACCGCACCCGCTGACTCCTCATGTGTTAGGAGGGAAACTAGTTATCAAAATAAATCGAAATATAGAATCAAACCAACTCCCTGTCCAAGCAAATAAAATACAAGAAACCCTCCCGTTGCAGTGGTAGGGTATTTAGGATCGTATCCACGAGGAAGCGTGTCAGCGCTCACCTGATCAGTTCCAAATTGCTTTCGTAATCGACCAGAAGGCTACTCGATGTCGAGTAGAGTACTCGATATCGACTAGATCTGTCGACCTAACCTGCAGCTACACAACAGAAGATGAAAACAACCAATGTCGAGTAGAAATTCACTCGACTTCGACTAGGTAGTACTCAATATCGACTAGTCTGTCGAGTGCCTTCTTTCTTTTTTTTTATGCTCGATGTGTTCTGGCTCAGCTCCTGATGCCGCTCAATTATCGATGACTCCTGGTGACATTGAGGACAACATGAAGGTTCCATTTGATGGCCCTGTCACTCGTTCAAGGGCCAAGAAGATTCAAAATGCAACTAAGGCCTTTCTTGTCCGTCACCATGGAACGTTAGAGCAAGGGTTCAGGCCACCCTGGATCACTTTGCTCAAGGTTACACCGCCAGCACAAGAAGTGAGCTTGCGTCCACACTCGGAGCTCATGAAGACTCGGCTACACCCGCCTTAATTAAGACATGGCCGAATAGGGCCTTGGCCGAGTGGGCTTAATGAATGGGCCGAGTTCCATAGTTGTTCATTAGTTTGTTATTTTATGCAAATTAGATAAATAAGGTGGAAATTAATTATATCTCTTCTAGATATATTACTTTTCCACCAAGTTATTATATTTCTATCTTCTTAGGTTTTATTTATCTTTAAGTTATTTCACTTATCATTAGATAGAATTAATCTATCCAAACCCCTTTTCTTTGCAAGGAAGGATTGATTAGATTTCTCATTAGTTTACTATAAATTCATGTTACACCTTTTGAAATTAATCAGATTGAAAATTAGAATTGAAGAAACCCTTAACGGAATTAGGGTTCTTCGATTATTCAATCCAAAGCTCTTGTGTTCTTACTATTTTCGGCAACCACAAATATCACCCTCACCTTGAATCCATTCGGCAACCCTAAACACAACCAACCCTAGCCTGGTTCATCGACATCGAGTAACCCATCTCTCACCCTAGTCGAGAACGGTCACAAGAAGAAGCGTGCAAGTCCCTGGTGACGTCCGCGGCCAGCTTCGCTCCCAGCGAGCGCGGTCCTGCTTCCGCGTCCTCGCCCTCGCAGTGCCCAGGCACCAACACCCGCGTGCTCCCAGGCGTCCGCTCCAGCGACTTCACCCGCGGATCCCTTCGTTGCCAGCGAGCGCTCTCACCCGCGTTTCCTTCCGCACACCCTGAGGCTAGCAGCCTGTGTGCCAGTGCCGCCGCGCAACCCAGTCCCTCGCTTCTCTTCTTCTGTCGCTATAACTTTGTTCAAGTTGCTGAATTTGTCTAAGTATTATTCTGTCGCTAAATCAGAATTTTAATCACTTGTTTGAATTGTTCCAAATTAGGAGATATCAAAGAGCATTGCAAGATCGGAGCAAATATACGGCGTGGTTCTTGATCTGAAGCCCACAGGCGAAGGGTCGGGTATCCCAAACGTATCAAGTGGTATCGGATTTCAGGTTAATGCAAGTTCTTTACTCTCTTGATTTCTATTTGAGTGATTTATTTTTCGTGCCTTATTTTTCACCATAGCCGCTGCATAAAAATTGAATCTTTATTATTCACCCATAAAAATTGGCACTTTATTTTTGTTATTCTTTGTTGGATCTATAATTTGGAAGATATTGAGTTCTTGATTGCAAGTTGTGATCTTTTATTCCTAGTTGCTACATATCATGCCTATGATTCTTGGATTAAAGCATTATATAAACTTGCACCACTAAAGAACCCTACTTTTTTTCCAGTTTCTAGCCAATTTTCCCTATTTTCTTTATTTTTGCTTACTTTTAGATCATCGTAGCTTTTATTTTTATTTTTTGCTCTTTATTTTCGGTTGCTACTCCAATTTACAGCAACTTGTCCCTTATATATAAAAAAAAAACACAGAAAAAGCCGAATTCAAAAATATATATATATATATATATATATATATATATATATATATATATATATATATATATATATATATATATATATATATATAGAGTATGGATCAAATGTTAACAAGCCTTATTGTGTTTTGTGTTAACAAAACTGAGCCCTTTATTAAGGAAAAATGAAAGGCTGAGATTAATTAGAGTTTTCTATTTTATTTTAAAAAAAACAATGGGCCCCATCAAAATTATTCCCACAAATTTCCAATCTGATGCGTGCACCCACTCTCCTATTTAACAAAACGGTGGATTGTGAAGATGAAAAACCCTAGCACTGTTGTTGCAGGAGGATGGTCAAGTATGAAATAAATGTAAAATAAAGTTCAGACTGACTTCCCTGTCTCAGCAAATAAATACAAGACTTCCTCCCGTTGTAGTAAGAGAAAATCCGGATCGAATCCACGAGGAAGCACGTCAGCAGTTCTTAGGTAGCTGCAGATTCTCACAGAAGCAGAGCAGAAAGACAGAAACAAATAAACCCGGCAAGGGTAAAAACAAAAGCAAAGATCTAACTAAAGACAGAAAGTAAAGCAAAACAGAAAATAAAGAACAAAGCGAAGCAAGAAATAAAACAAAGCAGCATGACGTACTCGATCTCGACTTAGCCTACTCGAGATCGACTAACAGCAAAAGACAGAAACTTTACAGTCGACAACAGAAGCAAAACACCAACTCGACTAAGACAAACCCAACTCGAGATCGACAAGATGGTACTCGATCTCGACCAAGGCTCCTCTATGTCGACAAGAAACAGAAAACACAAACTTGCAGATTTTCGACAGAATTCAGAAATTTGACAGAAATAAACTTCAATATATTAAAAGACCTCCAAGGCCAGGGTTTCAACACCACAACGATAACCATGCAAAGTAACACATAAAGGCACAAAAGATCATGCTTTCCATCAAATAACTTTCGTCATTAACAAATAGGCATATAGAGGCTTTCGCATAAACCCTAATTGTTACTAACCCTTATTCACATAATTAATCCAAGTTGCATTAAGATCACTTTCGCTTCAATAACACAAACAAGGATCACCTTCAACTCTCGCAAAAGAATCATGCCCATAGGGAAAGAAGATGAATCGCACAAAAGATCTGACCTTTATCGCATCGCCTCACATGGCCACCGTCGGGCTCACCCCAGCCCCAGAAGTGGGTGGACTACTCACGCCTCATCGCAATCGCAGACATTGATGTATAAAAAGAAACTTGCATTAAACTATATTCAAAGCTTTTTACAATCCTGGCAATCAACCTTCGCAGAAAGCCAAAAACCCTAAAAACCTTAGAACTCCTAAACTTCTCTGTGGAACTAACTAATTGTGTCTTGAATTGAATGAATAAAACTAAGCCCCTAGGGCCTTATTTATAGGGACTAAACCTTGCTAATCAAGGAAATAATCATCTATCTCTATCTAAATCTATATCTAAAACTATATCTAAAAGCCTTAAAAATAAATAAATTGTTTTAAGGAATTAAATCTTTAAAGGAAAAGATAAAAATAAATAGGGTAAGTCTTCATGATGTTGATAGATCTTGTCTCCTTGGATAGAACTTGATGTATTCGGATAGAATCTCCCGCCTTCGCGCCCAAGGAATCCCAATCCGAGTAGAGTTGATCAATCCGCGTCGAGCAGCTTCTGGAAGTCTGGTCGACCTCGACAAGGGTCTTGTCGATCTCGACAAGGGACCTTGGTCGACTTGGCTTGATTCGTCGTCTCGGCTAGCTGGTGCTCGACGGACTCGGACATGGCTCCTGGCGCTCGTCGATGTCGAGTAGACCTAGTCGACTTCGAGTAGACTGGCTCGCCGACTAGGGTTTCTCGAGCGGCTCTCCTCGATGGGCTCCGGATCTTGACCCTAGGCTCGTCGATCTCGACCAAGGCTTGTCGAGATCGAGTAGGGTTCGTCGAAGATGGCTCTGATGGTCTCGTCGAGGACTCCTCCTCGGACATGCTCTGGGTCGCTTGTCGATCTCGACAAAGCTTAGTCGAGATCGAGTAAGATGGTGCTCGGCTTCTCGTCCTCGGCTTCTCGGGCAGCTTCTCCTCGTCGACTCCGGGTGGTGGCGCTGGGCTTCGTCGATCTCGACCAGGGCTTGTCGAGATCGAGTAGACTTCCGGAGCCGGGTTGTCTGGCTTGCTCGATCAGGCTTTGTCGACCCAAGCTGCTCGGACAGGCTTGTCTATGTCGAGTAAGGCCTACTCGAGATCGAGTAGCCTTGACTTTCAGACTTGTTCCGCTGCTTTGACCTTGGACTTCTGTAGTGTTTTTCCGAGCTTTTCCGACCTTCTGTAGAATTGCTGTAAAACGCCTCGATTTCTGCGAATTAAACAGAAACTTGTGTAGATTCCATAATTTTGCAAATAAACATAAACTACATAGATTTTGTACTATCTTAGCCCAAATGAATGCAATGTATACAGAAATCGATATAAAAGTTACTGTAAAACATGGCAGATTCAACTCACAACAAGCACACCCTGCATCCACCTTCACCCACCGTCACCACCGTAATCCATGGCTGCCTCCACTTCACCATCCCTCACCACCGACGACTTTTCCCAAACCGCCGCCCATTTCGCAAGCGCCGCCTCAATCGCAATAGGATTCGCCATCACTTCTCAGGCGGCAGCGATGAGGACGGTTTGTTCGACGGTGACCAGCAGCCTTCATCTCCCTCACTCGGATTCGAGGTCGGGGCCACCCAGATCCGGTGAAGGTGGAGGTCCCACGGCCTCCCTCGCTCGGATTCGAGATGGTGACCAGCACCGGAGATGGCAGATTCTTCAACGAGGACGGAGAAATCGGAGATCGAGAGGCGTTGGTTGAGTCGTCCGAGAAGGTGAAATCGGAGATCGAGAGGAGTTTCTCTCGGAACGCCGAATTGGCGATTCGACTCCCATGGTCTGAGCAATTGGCGCATGTGAGCGGAGGAGATGAGCGACTCCCATGGTCTGAGCGGAGGAGACGAGCGACTCCGGCACCTGTGCTCTCGGAACGCCTTCCCATGGTTTGAGCAATCGAGCGGCACCTGTGAGTGGAGGAGATGAGCGATTATACGAGGTTAGAGATCTGGTCAATCTACTGGGTTAGAGAACACCAGTGACAATTCATGGTCAATCTACTGGCTTGAAGCTCCTTCTCCAATGTTGTCTTCTGATCGAATTCCAGACCGACGGGGAGATGTGTGTGGGGAGGTGAAGCGGACGATGTCCGGCGACCATCGACCATTGTCTGAGAAATTGAAGTCCGGTGACCCGACCCGACCTGGTTCCCTTGCGCCTCTAGTTTTCTATTTCAGATCTATATTATTATAGGTTTGTTCTATTGATTTATTACTATGAATTTATCAAATATTCGGCAAATTCAGGGTAATTATTCGTTGATAATCAGGAATTGTTCATATATATAGGGGAATTAGATATAGGTTTTTCGAAATTCAAACTCATGTCTTTATCGACTATTCCGCAAGTTCATAGTCAATGTTCATTGATAATTAGAAATTATTCATTTGTATAGGGGCAATTACATGCAGTCTTGCTGAAATTCAAGTTCGAGTATTGTTTATGAATTGATCGACTATTCGTCAAGTTCGAGTAACTATTCCTTGATAACAAGGAATTATTCGTATGTATGTGGGTAATTAGATGCGGTAGATCAAGAATTACAATTATATATTATTTCAACCTAGCGAATAATTACTATCAACTTAGCGAATAATTACTATTAATTTAGCGAATAGTTGCTAAATACGTTATCCCATAAAAAAGCGATTAATTTAGCGAATAATTACAAAAAAGCGATTAATTTATGAAATGATAACTCCTCTTTACGGATGAATAATAACGATTAATTTAGCGAATAATTACTATTAACCTGGCGAATAGTTGCAAAATCGACTAACTTTTTTCTATTATGTAACGAATAATAAGTATAAGTTAACGAATGTTTATATCACCTTATCGAATAGTTCGAATAGTGCACCACACAAAAAACAACGTTAAAAAAATGTAACGCCAAAAAACACGTACAACACACGCACGTTATTTAGCAAGTGGCAAGGTAAGAAGTGGGTCCCATTGATTTTTAATTAAAGAAAAAAGCCAAAATAGCCAAATAATCTCATCCATTCATTTGCACTAAATCAATGGCCTATATTTGTTAACACAAAACACAATAAGGCTTGTTAACACTAGACCTAACCTCTCTCTCTCTCTCTCTCTCTCTCTCTCTCTCCCTCTCTCTCTCTCTCTCTCTCTCTCTCTCTCTATATATATATATATATATATATATATATATATATATATATATATATAGAGCATTCTTTCATTACATCATTGAGTTAGTAACTCTGAGTTCTTTGCTTGCTACATGTTAGATGATCTAAACGGTTTCAAGCATTACAAAAGAACCCTACTTGTGTGATTTTGTGTTGTGCCGACACTGGAGCCTTGGTCACACCCCTCTTTCTCTGAACCGTGTTGCAACCGTCAGATAATAGTTGACGGAGTGTGTGCACTTGATTGCCCTTGTGATTGCTATTTTCGATACTTACACATTCATATTATTCAAGCATCACATTGTAGCTCTTTTTCTATACACAGTCAGCCGCTTGTTTATACTTGCTATCCTTGATATCCGACTTTGTGGCTGATTTAAATTGCAATTTGGATTATTACTTGCTGTCTTCAATATTGCAAAATTCTGTGTCCAGGGGAATTGCTTGAATATTGTGCCTTGTTTTCTCGCTCTTTTATTTCTAAAACTTGAATCACTCTTAGGAATCACTAGAGCTTGCATTACTTGGTTTCTGGTCTTTGCTTCGTTTACTTGTTGCTCTTCTAATATTGTAGGAACATGACAAACGATAGCGACCCCAACCCTTCCCCTACCCCACCTGCTGGCATTACTGCTGAGGCTATGCAGTTTATTATTGACGCTGCTGCCCAAAAGTCTACTCTGGTGACACGACAAGAGCTAGCAGAGGCTGAAAATCGTCGAGCTATCAAACGCAAAGAGGACCTCCTACGGTTATCTGACGTCGTCAAACAGGCAGTTGCTCGGCAATGGGAGGAGTCCAAACAGGCGGAGGCTTCTTGATCTACACCTCCTTCTGGAGGAAAGCCGCCTCCACCACCCCCAGATACTACACCACCTTCGGGTACTGTGCCCCCTACAGGTAATCAGCAACCTGCAGGTAACACCTTTTATTCAGCTCACCCTCCTCCTTCTGGTCAATTACATTATCAGCTAAGATCTGCTACTACTAATCCTTTCCCTGGAGAGCATGACGACGATCCTTTAGCGGGCTTCAATGGCCACCAGGATCGCCCTGAGCCACAGCACCCACGGCAGCAGCAGGGCCGACCCCATGAGCGTCCACAGTAGCCGTTCTATACTCGTGCTAACTGGGATGATAGTCGTAGCAATGCTGATCTGAATGAGACACCACATTTGGAGGATGCTTACCATGAGGTAAATCCTAACTTTGATGATTTACCCCCTCCTAATTTTGGTCGTCCTAGATTTGATAATGCTCAAGCTATTCAGAGACGAGATGTTAAGCTTAAATTAGAAACTTTTGATGGTAATACTGATCCCGAAGCTTATCTTGTCTGGGAAAATCATACTGACTATCTGCTTGAACATTTGCGCTATGAGGAAACGGAGAAATTGGAAGTTGTTATATTGCATTTAGTAGGTAAAGCTCGCAACTGGTGGTTCCGCACTCGTGAGATGCGCCGCCGTCAGGACAAGCAACCTGTTGAAACTTGGCCACAACTTCGCTATCTCCTAAAGAAGAGACATGTGCCTGAGGAATACACGGAGTCCATGAGGATGCAGCTCGCTTCCTGCCGATAAGGAACTCGCTCGCCGAATGACTTCAGGGATGAACTTGAACGACTCTCCCATCAGGCTAATGTTTATCTTACTGAACGTGCTTTGTGTACTCAATTTCTTGTTGGTCTTAATATTTCTATTAAAAATCCTTTAGCTATCCATTCCATTAGAGATATTAACACTTTGACTCATAAAGCACAGCTTCTGTATGAGCAACAACAACAGCAACTTCGGCTACACCGGAGCAGATTCGATCAGACCTCCCAAGGTCGCAGGTTTGTTCCCGTTAACCCTTCTGGTCAAGCTAAACCTTCTACTTCTAACCCTTCTATGCAGCAAAAGGGAGTTTCCAACTCACCTCAACAGGGTTATCAGGTTGAAACTAGAAGAGTTGCTGCCCCTTCTACAGATCGCAACAAAGATATCCGCTGCTTCACTTGCGGAGGTTCTGGGCATGTCTCTCGCAATTGCCCCCAGAAAAGGAAGGTTCTTCTCAACGATTTGGGAGACCATTACTTTGAGGAGGAGACTGCTGAGGACCTGGTAGTTTCGAGTGAAGTGGAGGAGGACCAGTCGATTGAGCCTATTGAGGAGATCGATACTTCTCAGTACGACAACGTGCTTTGCATTATCAATCGACGGGTCCTGCACATTCAGGAATCTCCCATGGCTGATCAAAGGGAGAACATATTCCACACCAGATGCTTGGTTCGTGAGGCTACCTTAACCCTTATCATCGATGGTGGGAGTTGCTGCAATCTCATCAGTGAAAAGGTAGTGAATTTCCTCCATTTACCTACAACTGCTCGAGCTACTCACTATGGTTTAAATGGCATTACTCATGATGGTTCTGATATTTTGGTCACCAAACAATGTTTAGTTTCCCTTTCTATTGGAACATATCATGATAAAGTTTTATGTGATGTTGCTCGCATGGATTGTAGTCATATATTGTTAGGGCGTCCTTGGTTATATGATCGTAATGTCCTTCATGATGGTCGTGCAAATACATATGCGTTCACCTATGATGGGAGGAGAGTTACTCTCCTACCCTTATCACCACAAATAATTCTGAAGGACCAGGTGCGCAAGCAGCAACAAAGGAACGTCGAACGCGAAGCTGAAAGAGTGGAGAAACTCAAAGGAAACTCGGCTGCACCAGCCGCACCCGCGGCCCCAGCAGCTGCGCCCGCCGCCGCCCCTGCAGCCCCTTTGACGCATTCTCCTTCCCATCCGACGTCAGCCAAGCCCTCTTCTGCACCACTTAAGGGCTCTGTGGAACGTCGATCATTGGTCTCTCACCCTCAGCAAGGGACCATCACTTGGAATGCTCATCGACCTCATATTCTTCTAGTAATGAAACAAGTATTACTTAATGTTGAATTGAGTCATATTCCTGCACCTATTGCTGCTCTTCTGCAGGATTACTTGGATGTGCTTCCAGCTGAACTACCCCAAGGCTTGCCTCCTATTAGAGGTATTGAGCACCAGATTGACTTTGTGCCTGGAGCAGCCTTGCCTAATCGCGCCGCTTATAGAGCTAGTCCTGAGGAGACAAAGGAGCTGCAACGCCAAGTCACAGACTTGATGGATAAGGGCTTTGTTCGTGAAAGCTTGTCTCCCTGTGCCGTACCAGTCATCTTGGTTCCAAAGAAGGATGGCTCCTAGCGCATGTGTGTTGATTGCCGCGCAATCAACCAAATAACGGTTAAGTATCGCCACCCTATTCCTCGTTTAGATGATATGCTTGATGAACTTCATGGTGCTTCTATTTTTTCTAAAATTGACCTTAGAAGTGGATATCATCAAATTAGGATGAAACAGGGTGATGAATGGAAAACGGCTTTTAAAACTAAGTATGGCTTATATGAATGGTTAGTAATGCCTTTTGGTTTGACAAATGCACCTTCTACATTTATGAGGCTTATGAACCATGTGCTTCGAAGACACTTAGGAAAATTTGTCGTTGTCTATTTTGACGATATATTAATCTACAGTAAGAATATGCATGATCATTTAAGTCACTTAAAATTGGTTTTTGATTGTCTAAGAAAAGAGAAATTATATGCCAATTTAAAGAAGTGTTCTTTTGCATCCGAGTCTACCATTTTTCTTGGTTTTGTAGTGACTGCATCTGGATTGAAGGTGGATGAGGAGAAGATTCGTGCTATTCAGGAGTGGGCTAGGCCGACTACACCCACCCATGTCCACTCATTCTTGGGCCTTGCTGGCTTCTATCGACGTTTTGTCAAGGATTTCAGCCTTATTGCCGCCCCCCTACATGAGCTGACAAAGAAGGATGTGACATTTCGCTGGTCTAACGCACATCAAAAGGCTTTCGACGCTCTCAAGGATTGCCTGACACACGCCCTAGTGCTGCAGTTACCTGACTTTGCTCAACCTTTTGAGCTCGAGTGTGACGCTTCTGGCACTGACATTGGAGGGGTCCTGCTGCAGAACAAGCGTCCGATTGCCTACTTCAGCGAAAAGTTGGGCACCGCTGAGCTCAACTACTCTACCTACGACAAGGAGCTATTTGCATTGGTTCGCTGCTTACAGACTTGACAACATTATCTCTGGCCTAAGGAGTTTGTGATTCATTCGGATCATGAAGCTCTTAAGTACCTCAAAGGACAAGCAGTGCTCAGCAGGTGACTTGCTCGATGGGTGGAGTTCATAGAGACCTTTTCCTATGTGGTTCACCACAAAAAGGGGAAGGATAATGTGGTAGCTGACGCGCTATCACGAAGGCATGTCCTCTTAAACCATATGGATGCACATGTTTTGGGTTTTGCATTAATAAAGGAACTGTATGCTTCTAATAGTTTCTTTAAAACTATATATGCTCAATGTGTGTCCAAAGGTGAAGTAGATTCATTTTTTGTTGATAATGGGTATTTGTTCAAGATGGGCAAGCTTTGTATCCCATCTTCTTCTATTCGCCGATTGTTAACCCAGGAAATACATGAATCTAGGGGACATGGAGGTTTCGAAAAAACACTAGCTGGACTAAAGGAACATTACTTTTGGCCTAAAATGTCTAATTATGTGCTGAGATTTGTCAAAAGTTGTGTTACATGTGCTAAAGCTAAATCGAAATCCAATGCTAATGGTCTATACCAACCTTTGCCAATTGCTAATGCACCCTGGGAAGATGTTTCTATGGATTTTATTGTAGGATTGCCTAGAACTTCTAAGGCTCATGATTCCATATTTGTTGTTGTAGACAGATTTTCCAAAATGGCTCACTTTATACCTTGTCATAAAACCGATGATGCTATTCATGTTGCTCATTTATTCTTCAAAGATGTCGTTCGCTTACATGGATTGCCATTATCTATAGTTTCTGACCGTGATCCTAAATTCTTAAGCTCTTTTTGGAAAACTTTATGGTCTAAATTGGGTACAAAATTGCTATTTTCTACTTCTTGTCACCCACAAACTGATGGCCAAACTGAGGTCAAAAATAGAACTCTTGGGGCTCTCCTTAGGGTCATGCTGCGAACTAACCTCCGGAGATGGGAAGACTGTCTACCATTTGTAGAGTTTGCATATAACAGGTCTAGGCACTCTGCAACGAAAATGACCCCCTTCGAGGTTGTGTATGGCCGAAATCCATTGACTCCAGTGGACATGATGCCTCGGCCATATAAGGACAAGGAAAGCGTAGATGCAGCTAAGCAAGTGGACTTCATCAAAAGCTTGCATGAGCGTACCAAGGCACAGCTGGAAAGGAAGACTGCGCAATACAAGGCCGCGAAGGACAAGCATCGCAAGGATGTGCAGTTCAACGTTGGTGATCTGGTCTGGCTGCATCTCAGGAAGGAAAGGTTTCCGCAACAACGGAAATCTAAGCTGGACCCCAGGGGAGATGGACCATTCAAAGTGGTTCAGAAGATGGGTCCTAATGCCTACAAGCTGGATCTCCCTGCCGCTAAGTACATCGTCCATTCTACATTCAACGTCGCCGATCTATCCTTGTTCGTGCCTGACGATGACTCTGACGACGATTTGAGGACAAATCGAAGTCAAGTGGAGGAGAATGATGCCGCTCAATTATCGATGACTCCTGGTGACATTGAGGACAACATGAAGGTTCCATTTGATGGCCCTGTCACTCGTTCAAGGGCCAAGAAGATTCAAAATGCAACTAAGGCCTTTCTTGTCCGTCACCATGGAACGTTAGAGCAAGGGTTCAGGCCACCCTGGATCACTTGGCTCAAGGTTACACCGCCAGCACAAGAAGTGAGCTTGCGTCCACACTCGGAGCTCATGAAGACTCGGCTACACCCGTCTTAATCAAGACATGGCCGAATAGGGCCTTGGCCGAGTGGGCTTAATGAATGGGCCGAGTTCCATAGTTGTTCATTAGTTTGTTATTTTATGCAAATTAGATAAATAAGGTGGAAATTAATTATATCTCTTCTAGATATATTACTTTTCCACCAAGTTATTATATTTCTATCTTCTTAGGTTTTATTTATCTTTAAGTTATTTCACTTATCATTAGATAGAATTAATCTATCCAAACCCCTTTTCTTTGCAAGGAAGGATTGATTAGATTTCTTATTAGTTTACTATAAATTCATGTTACACCTTTTGAAATTAATCAGATTGAAAATTAGAATTGAAGAAACCCTTAACGGAATTAGGGTTCTTCGATTATTCAATCCAAAGCTCTTGTGTTCTTACTATTTTCGGCAACCACAAATATCACCCTCACCTTGAATCCATTCAGCAACCCTAAACACAACCAACCCTAGCCTGGTTCATCGACATCGAGTAACCCATCTCTCACCCTAGTCGAGAACGGTCACAAGAAGAAGCGTGCAAGTCCCTGGTGACGTCTGCGGCCAGCTTCGCTCCCAGCGAGCGCGGTCCTGCTTCCGCGTCCTCGCCCTCGTAGTGCCCAGGCACCAACACCCGCGTGCTCCCAGGCGTCCGCTCCAGCGACTTCACCCGCGGATCCCTTCGCTGCCAGCGAACGCTCTCACCCGCGTTTCCTTTCGCACACCCTGAGGCTAGCAGCCTGTGTGCCAGTGCCGCCGCGCAACCCAGTCCCTCGCTTCTGTTCTTCTGTCGCTATAACTTTGTTCAAGTTGCTGAATTTGTCTAAGTATTATTCTGTCGCTAAATCAGAATTTTAATCACTTGTTTGAATTGTTCCAAATCAGGAGATATCAAAGAGCATTGCAAGATCGGAGCAAATATACGGCGTGGTTCTTGATCTGAAGCCCACAGGCGAAGGATCGGGTATCCCAAACGTATCAGCTCTTGTTTGACCTTGGACTTCCTGTAGTTGACCTCAAGCATTTTGACCATTTCCTTCCCTTCTCCGAATCGCTGTAAAATGCCTGGATTTCTCTGAATTTAAACAGAAACTAGTGTAGACCTCCATAATTGGAAAATAAACATAAACTACACAATTCTTGTACTATTCTAACCCGAATGTATGAAATGTACACAGAAATCGATATAAAAGTCAATATAAAACATGACAAATTATGCGCACAACAAACACCCCATACTTAAGCTTGATTGTCCTCAAACAATACTTTTAATGGTCATACAGGGGAAGAAATTTAACTCTCAACATCATAGATCTATTATTATATAACCTTGTAATCAATTACCGTCCTCGAAAAGGTACTTGTGCCACAAATTCATGTGTGTTAATAAAAGCAACATCTACACACAAAAGGAGGGTTATGCAAAAAAAAAAAACAATTCATATGTGACAAAGCAACAATAATCAAGAGGACTTTATTAAGCTAAATAAGGAGTAGATTGGCAAAAGGCTAAAGGTTGGATATTTTTGGCCATGTGGTGCTAATGATCCGGGGAAATGGAGCACTTTCCAAACTTTCATACCACATTCCTTCTTCATAAGATTTCTCACCTTTCGCTCATTGTTTTTTTTCAATATTATGCTTTTGCCTCTTTAACCTCAGCACTGCCTTCTCGCGAGTCGTAGACATGGGTGTCATGAATGGCCCCGGATACTTAGTGCTTCGGACTCCTCACTTGTGTGTCCCATCCTGCGGAACTAGATCTCGAGAAGAGTAGTCGATGTCGACTAGATCTACGCAATCTCGAGTGAAGTTGAAGCCTCAAAATGGTCTCTCCTCAACCATAGACTCCTCTACTCGACATGGGTGGTCGACGTCGAGTAGTTTACTCGACGTCGAGTACTGCTGCAACTTCTCGTACCTGCAAGATTTGTTAGAAAGACAATATCCACAATAGCAAAACCCAAAAATAGTGTTTCAAAACAAAAACCAAAAGCATAAGTGTCTAAAAGAATCTAAAACCGATTGTTTTGTTACAAGCTCTACATTTTATAGTCGCTAGGCCGATTTCTTCTTTATCTTCAAGGTGGCATCTGTAGGGCCCATGTGGCTTGGGCTTCGAACAAGACTCCATTCTTATCCATCACTTGTAATCCTCCGGAATGGATCTTGTCCACTGTGAAAGGCCCCATCTTCTTGTTATTGAACTTATTAGGGAACCAATGATTCTTGGATTTGGAGACATAGATATTGTCTCCGACTTCGTACTCCTTAGGATCATCATTGGAAAATCTGCATAATCTCACGTACCAAGGCAAACCTCTTCCATGTATAGATAGATCTTTTATAGAAATAGGGGAAGAGATGTCCTTACCTTGGCTTACCTTCGCGGAATCTGGTTTATTCGGGACCTCAGGATCTGGTCGACATCGAGTAGGTGTACTCAACGTCGAGTACTTCGCTGTGTTTGGTGGTCAGATCAACGAGAAAGGAGAAGTCGAGTTGTTGTGTATCTGGTCGACGTTGAGTACTTTACTCGACATCGAGTACTGCTCGGCCTCAGGTAAGTTGCTCGACTCTGGTGAAGTCGATGGTGGTGTCTGAATATGGTCGACGTCGAGTACTTCTGGTCGACATCGACCCCATACTTAAGACATGACAAAACATCTGGAAAATAGTTAGTTGACGTCGACTTACCTTAGTCGATGTCGAGTAGATCTTCAGTTTCCTCGTTCAAAATTGCCATGATTTCCTTCACTTGGGTCTCCATAGATCTCTTCTCCAGTTCCTTGGGAGTCATATTTCTTACCTTGGGCTCCTCGCAAGTGATGTACTTAGCTGAAACTGATTTGACCTCCATAGGACCTATATGCCTTTCAATTTTATTGAAAGAGTACTCAATTACCTCATCGTTGATGTTGAAAGTGAGCACTCCCTTCCTTACGCTTATGTTGGCATCCATAGTCGCTAAGAAAGTCCTTCCTAGAATATTTGGACAAGCAGGGTCCTCTGCCATATCGATAACTAAGAAATCAACAGGGATAAAGAATTTACCTACCTATACTGGTACATCGTCCACCATGCCTGTAGGGATGACCACAATGTTGTTCGCCATATAGAGTCAGGCATCTACATGCTCTAAAGCACCTATCTTGACTTTGGACCAGATTGATAAAGGCATGATACTAACCCTGGCTCCTAAGTCACATAAAGAAATAAACTTGTACTGACCAAATCCGATAGTTATAGAAAACTTACCTGGATCTGGCCTTTTCTCTGGTAGGCCCATCTTGCTGCACTCCTCTGCGATCTCAGCCATCGACCGCTTCTTGCTAAGGATGTCTTTGAGGAACTTGACATAGGATGACATTTTATGAAGAGCTTCTGTAAAAGGGATGGTGACATTGAGCCTCTGAAGCATCTTCATGAAGTGTTGAAACTTCTTCTCTGTTGGGTTCTTCAAAGATTTGGTTAGGAATGGTAGCGTTTTCTTCTTTGGCGGTGCAGGAGTGTGGTCGACACCGACTGGAGGTTGATCGACATTGACTGGAGTAGTCGACTGATGGGCAGGAGCTGAGTTCTGGTCGACGTCGACTAGAGGGTCCTCGACGTCGAGTAGATTCTGGTCGACATCAGCTGGTTTGCTCGACGTCGAGTACTCCTCTGCAACTTTCTCCTTCGTATTCTGCCCGGGCGTTTGCATCTGTCGCCCACTCATTAGATTCATATCAGCCACATGTCCGGTAGATTTAGATTTAGGGTTTGGTTCAGAAGAGCCAGGGAGCGTACCTGATTGTTTATGGACAGATGTAGCCAATTGACCAATCTGGGTCTCTATGGTTTTCCGCCAAATGTCTATCTCCCCGAGTCTATAATTGATCCCGTGCAGTTGAGTGTGGACGGAGTTATTGGCCTGTTTGATTTCAGAATGATTCCATCGCATCTCATCAAGAATAACATGTAGGTCATCTTTCTTACCTTCCCTGTCACGGTGACCAGGAGCTCTGTAGAGCGGGGGGTCTCTTTGATATTGGGGCTCACGATAGTGGCTCCAGTTCTGTTGCAGATGCTGTCCTGAGTAGTTTCCCCCCGCATATCACGCCTCTTCGTGGGTTTCAGCTATAAGTATTTGGTCGGCATGTGGGCACGCAGTAGTGTTGTGCCTCACATACCCACATTCCAAACAAGGTTTATCTTTAGACAAAAATTTAACTTGCTTCGTGAGACGACGTACCTGATCGTTGTGGAATTGTTCCCTGACATCCAGATCAACTTCCTTAAGCAGCACATATAAGGGCATAGATAGGGCAGGCCTTTCATACCTTTCTTCGGAGGCCGTAGTAGTCCCATAAGTGTTGTCATAGTTTGCCAGCGTCTCAAAGGTTTACCAAGCACGTTGTGGAGTGTACTCGAGATACTTGTAAGCAGTGTAGTTGTTGATCCGCTCCTTGGTTGGTGCATCCAGGCAATTGAAGATGATTTCCTGTATTACGTAGGGTGGTTTCCCATGCACATGATAGGATTTCAGCACCCTTTTGTAGCGCTCCCAGACCTTGGCAAGTGGTTCCACTGGCTTCTGTCTGAAAGTCGCGATTTATTGTCTGAGCGCAGCTGTTTTGGCCGGAGGAAAGAACTTGTTAGGAAACAAATCCCTTAGTTCGTTCCACGTGCGAATGGATTCTGGAGGCAAACTCTCAAGCCACTGTGAAGCTATCCCTGCAAGAGACCAATGAAAAGCCTTTAGTTTCATATATTCTAGATTGGCATTATCTACAATAGCTTCACATAAATCTAGAAAAGTAGTAATATGCTCTAAAGGACACTCATTGGGTTTCCCCTTAAACTGATTCCTCCTAATTTCAGAAATAAAAGAAGGACGAATTTTAAAGTTAACGCGCGGGAGAACGATTGGCGATTTTGAAACTTTCAGAGTAGGGTGCATGCACTCCTTTGCGTTTGCAGGGACGTGCTGAAACTGTTCCTCAAGCTCTCTTCGGGCATTGATTTCACGATCCACCCTTGCTTCATACCTTTGCCGATTTTGTGTATATTCCGCATCTTGTCGGGCGTACTCTGCTTCTCTGGTGGTGAACTCCTCTACCCGTCTGCGGAGTTGCTCAAGCTCCTGCGCTGGTGTGAGTTGTACCTCATTCTCGTTGTTAGTAGTCGACATGAGTCTTCTTCTTAGCCTTTGCTGAAGATGGAAGAATCGTTCGGGTTCGAGAATAGGATCGATAGGTGTGCGATCAGTTCTTCACATGCACCTGAAAAACAAAAACAAAAAGAAAAGAGTAAAAAGGAACTAAAAAGGGTGCGATTGATTGCTTCCCCGATAACGGCGCTAAAATTTATTAGGATGGAAACTAGTTATCAAAATAAATCAAAATATAGAATCAAACCAACTCCCTGTCCAAGAAAATAAAATACAAGAAACAGCCCCGTTGCAATGGTAGGGTATTCAAGATCGTATCCACGAGGAAGCGTGTCAGCGCTCGCCCGATCGGTTCCAAATCGCTCTCGTAATCGACCAGAAGGCTACTCGATGTCGAGTAGAGTACTCAATATCGACTAGACCTGTTGACCTAACCTGCAACTATACAACAGAAAACGAAAACAACCAATGTCGAGTAGAAATCCACTCGGCTTCGACTAGGTAGTACTCGATATCAACTAGTCTGTCGAGTGCCTTCTTTCTTGTTTTCTGCTCGATGTGTTCTGGCTCAGCTCCTGTTTGACCTTGGACTTCCTGTATTTGAGCTCAAGCATTCTGACCGTTTCCTTCCCTTCTCCGAATCGCTGTAAAATGCCTCGATTTCTGCAAACTTAAAAAAAAACTAGTGTAGACCTCCATAATTGGCAAATAAGCATAAACTACACAATTCTTGTACTACTCTAATTTCTAACCCAAATGTATGAAATGTACATAGAAATCGATATAAAAGTCAATATAAAACATGGCAAATTAGGCACACAACATCATGTTAGTATAATACTATAGATGAGCCGATGGCGATGTGATAACCCGAGTCTTTTAAAAATAATGGATGTATTTTTAATGTCATGAATAGATACACAATGTGAAGCGAAATGTGCATGAAATCAATTACAACCTAGCAACTTAGTAGGAAATCACCTACGTTGATGCAGATGATCATCATGCTAGACAACAATTGTAGTCAGAACTAATGGGTGTGTCCCGACCTTCTCAACCAATGTGTTTATGAAATGCAAAGGTTAAAAATGTGTTCCAACAACAGTGATTCAAAAGCAAGCAGATATCATCACAGTTATGGGCCGTTGGTTAGACAATTGGGCTAAACAATTATGGCCACTGCAACACAACCGCACCCACTCATTGCTTGTGATCGTATACTCGTATATTACTGAATATGAGTTGTCTGCACTGCGATAAACCTCACCCGCGGCACTGCTGCAACGGCCATCTAAGAGCGTGCGCGGCCCAGAGGGAGTTTTTCCGCAGAAATCAATAACCACATCTAACGTCGTTATCCAAAATACAGGTGCATGTACACAAAGGTTCAAAGAACCCTGCCGAATGTCATCGGGTATATATAGATTATACAAAAATTAAACACAACATAATGTGGTAATTAATGGATCATGTTTATTAGGTGTAGAACTATGAGATTGTATTCCGTAGCCATGCCACTAAAATGCTGAATAACTTATGTGTTCGATGGTAGATGTTGTTGAACGAACTTTCGCAGTTTCAGTGAGATTGTATTTGTATTATCCGTTTACAGAAGCAGGAATGTACATTAGTCCAACTGTATATACATACCATTTGTAGTTAGAAAATAAAATGAAATCCGTATGGGGGTCAGTAGTTGACAAGTAACACCGCGACCGACGCATTGTATACAACGGCCGCTGGTAGTGTTATTAATTAGGTAATTGCAAAACGAAGAAGGCGATAAGTATAGCGCCATTGCGGAAGTAGGGGTTGTTCGTTTGGAATGCCATGCAACTAACGGAAGACGGATCATTCCGATGACATAATTCAAGGTGGCATTTGAAACCGAGTATTTAGTACGAAATTGATGGCATTAATATTGAAAGTTAAGGCGATTACAATCGATAGGGAAAATTTGTGAGTTTATATCTCATAGTGGGCAACATAAATATAAGATCGGCTCAATCCTAATCGTCGATCTCGATGAGTGGGCTACAAGGCGAGTGCACTGGATCCCCCCTCACGTCTTTTCTTGTGGGAGCAGTTGGATGACGGTGGTGGCGTGTCGTCGAGGGGGAGCTTCCTGTGAATACCCGCAGTAACCACAATACCCGTAGTAACCCTAACCTCGGCTGCTTCAGGCTTTATGGGGCCGAACTCCTGGTCGAACATCAACAACATTTCTGTCTGGGGTTCCCTCCAGCCAGTATTTCCTGGGGACCTAGGCTAGTCCTGATGGTCGTTTGGATGGTGTGGAGGACCTCCGCTTCTAGCTTATAAAACTTTACCTGTAGACTGACATTGTAAGCAGTCATTCTTGCAGGCGATATAAGCGTAATGGCATTGGTGGTTGCGGTCATTGGGCTCTTTCCCATTGTGGTTTGAGTGGAGGGAGGGGACAACCTATGTCTTGTAGTCTGGGTGGAGGAGTATATTTCGTGGATACAATAAGAGGATTATATAGCATGAAGAGTAGGAGAAGGTGGACAATGTGGTGAGATATGGGCCACCCAGGCAACGCCACTGAATCGTACTCGAGTAATCCCAGTTACATTAGCCCAATAGAAGAGTAGAAGGACACAACCAACCCTTCTGTGCTCCCCTTTCCCAAGGCCTATCTGCTGACGGAAGACGCCGGCCTACAATGGACTATATTTATAGTTGCTTATACAAATGATGACGCTTCATTGGGCGAGCGGACGCCCAAAGAAGAGCCGTCTGATTGCAATTATATCAACTGAGTGGCTGTGATTAACATTGGAAAACTTAACAAGCGGTACCGCTGACAGAAGAAAGCAGCAACCGCTATTAAGGCATCTATAATATGCAATCGGGTACAAGTATGGAAACATAATCGTTGGCTATACAAATCTTTGTGCGTGTATGCAGAATCATCAAAACAAACTAATCTACTTTATGCGAAACGTGATGCTATAAATAAAAACTAACTACATAACTAATATGCAATATGTATAACTAATATGCAAGCTAGCTATTACAATCCGAATTAGCCCAAGCAAGTTGGGACTAAGTCAAATGCAATCCTGGACAATTGAAGCTAATAAAAGTCAATCAGAACCTAATCGAAACAACGCCATGAATCAGTAGTACCCATACCCAAAAGAAGAACATCAAAATATCAAATAAAAACATCAAAATGGCACCCCAAAATTACCATACCCCAACTTGAAACAAAAAATGTCCTCATTGTAAAAGCAAAAGAAGTAAAGGGTTAGGGATTTACTTTCGATGCTCGACAACTCAAGGTGCGCGACGACGGTCTTGATCCTCGTAGTTATGGCGTTTATATCCCTGGTTGCGGGTGTACCCAGGAGTGAGCTGATGGTGCTTAGGGAGGGAAAGGGTAGTATGGGTTCAAGTCAGATTGCCACTCAACAAGCCTCCCAGTTGTCCACCATCTTTCGTCATTTGCTCGGTGCTCCTGCAGAAGTACATCATGTACAACTTGGATCTGGAAGGCAAGGCTGCAGTACTGGTTTTGCATCTCGAAAGCTATGCTCTCAGTGTAAGTTTTGAGTTCAAATATCATCCCCTCGAGCCTGTAAAAAGATGCAGCTATGTCGTCGTTACTCCTGCTCCCTTGGCCCTGTTCGAAGTGCCTTGGAGGTGAGTCTTCGATGAGGACTCGACTCGGGACACGTGTAGCAGCCGACTGTGAGGAAGGCTGTCCAGTGGGTTCTACAGGCATTGCATCAGCTGCTGCATGGGAAGGTTGTCCAGAAAGCTCTGCAGAGGTGGCATCGGCTGCTTCGTGGGAAGGGGCGGGGAGGTCTCCGTCTCAAAAGTGGGTCAGCTGCAGGAGAGGTGTTAGGAGGATGATCTTTACTTGACCATACCTTATACCAGTTTGGGAGGTAGAGGAGATCGCCATGTTCTTTGGTGATCGGCACCGGCCTGGTGAGCATAGGAGACATATGTGTTGTTCTGCTTCTTCAGACCCTTGCTCAACAGTAGGTATCCAACATCAATCCGGAGGGTTGACATTGATGTGTAGCGAGAGGTGTCTATGCCCAGGGCCCTTGTCAGGATAGTGACCATGCCGCTGATCTGTATATGTCCTGAGTTACTCTTGTAGTCAATCACATGTCTGAGCCAAGCATAGACTAGGTTCAGTTTGGGCTCGACATTGAATAGCATCCTGTGAAGAAAATCGAGCTCGGGCTGAATGAGGCGAGAGATATCCTTTCTTGCCCATATCGTATTCCCAAGCACTCAGAGTATAATCTGGAAGACGAGATAGGCCACGTCCGAGGACTGGATGCCAGTATGTCCTGAGAGGTCTGTCTTGCCAGATATGTAACTCCAAATTGACAGTGGCTGGGGCTGGGTGCTTGCCGTTGTATGCTCAAATCCAAAGTAGGTCGCCAGCTGCTCTAGACTGAATGAATAAGCTTTGTTGGCCAGCCAGAACTTAACCTTGCTCTTGTCGGCGGGAGAGGAGGGGATCTCTAATGTGGTCATAAACTCCGCCGTAAGGTGAGGATGATGTAATTTTGGGGTGCCATTTTGATGTTTTTATATGATATTTTGATGTTCTTCTTTTGGGTATGGGTACTACTGATGCGGGACCATCCAAGACACCTTCGGACACACATATACTTGGGGATGGACCTATTATTCGAGCTCATGAGAATATTGTCATCCTCAAGAGAAAGAAGAAGGCTCCACCATGGGAGAAGGTCCAAAGGTGCAAGCTTGATGGGTCGTTCGTTTTAGAGTCGTTCAGCCGTTTGACAGCTTTTCGACGTCTCAGTAAAATGAGTCGTTCGGAGTCAATATTGATCGGATTGGTTCGTGCCATACCTTGTCGGAACGAGGACGAAGAGATCTACAACTTTGCTGTTGAAAGTTTTTCCAGATTCGACATGGAGCTTGGTCGAAAATCACATTCTTTGCAAGCTGTCGCTTTTTGCGCGGCCGTGCAGATGGGTGCGCGGGCGTGCGGGTCAGGCGCGCGGGCGTGCAGCCCCGGGCCGTTGGCCGCTGGACACCAATCTTATATAAGCCGAATTTGGGCTTCTTTATGTTGTTATTTTAGAGACCTTGATTAATTATGTTATTTTAATTATTTTAGGGTTATTTAATTAATTCCTTTTATTTATTATTTTTATTAGAAATCAGCCCTAGGGTTATTATATTAAGCGGCTGATTCATCCATTGTAATCAGACGTCTCTTTTATGAAAATTTCAGTTTGTGTGAAACACAATTGAGAGAAAGTCAATCGACTCGAAGCGTGGCTCGTCGATTGCAACAATTGGTTATAGATCTAACTTGGTTTGCTTTGAGTTCGTCAACCTCGCGAGAGCTTGGTGATCCAGGTAATCACAAGTCCCCTCCTTGTGCCTCCAAGTTGTCCGCTTGGTTGTGTAAGGTTGTAGAGGCGGGCTTTACAGTCGTTGGTATTTGGTTCCTACCCTCTTAGGAGGCCTGGGGTCTTTGCCTCGTTCTATTTTAGTTCGAATCACCCATCTATCGGTCTTTCTATTGTTTTTAATTGAGTCTTTCATTGCTGCGTTTTATCCTTGTTCTTGAGTCTTTGCTTCCGTTCTAGTCTTTGAGTCTTGATTGTCGAAGATCGGGCCACCCTACGGGTAACCCCGTATCAACTACTGATTCCTAGTGCTGTTTCGATTAGGTTCTGATTGACTTTTATTAGCTTCAATTGTCCAGGATTGCATTTGACTTAGTCCCAATTTGCTTGGGCTTATTCGGATTGTAATAGCTAGCTTTCATATTAGTTATACATATTGCATATTAGTTCTATAGTTAGTTTTTATTGATTGCATCACGTTTTGCATAAAGTATGTAGATTAGTTTGTTTTGCTTGGAATTCTCTGGGTGTCGGCATCGAGGGGGCAAAGGTCGACGCCAAGGCTCTTTTGCACACTTCTTCTCCATCTTTACTTGTTCGATTGTCAATCTTTTTGTGTCCTTTTTCCATCCTTCTTCACTCTTCCTTAAGTTCTAGAATTGCCTCTTTTTAGCTTCAAAACCTACAAAACACCACCAAAGCTTGTGTAGACATCCATATCTCGAAAAATACGAAAATCGACACAAACGACACACTTTCCCAACACAAAAGCTAATAAAATGACTTAGATGGAATGAAAACATGATGCAAAATATGACTAAAAATGCGGACATCAATCGCAGGCGTACAGGCCTTCCAGCGGTTGGATTCAAATTCCCGGGATGGTTGTAAGAGGTAAGTTTAAGAGTACAAGTTACCAATCCAAATGAACCGTAATGTAGGTAACGTTACCTCCGGTGTCGTGTATCACAATATATGACTATATGACACGAAATATAGTGTCTTGTGGGAAGGTAGCATAGTACATGTATATAGATTTCATTTTGAGTTTTCGATAATATTTTTAAACTCATCTTAAATTTGTAATAAAACTATCTTAAATGTAATTAGAAAATCTATGATTAACTAATTGAGAGAGAAAAAACCCTCAGAAAACTCAATATATACACCATTTTCACTTAAAAAACCCCTTAAAATGTTAGTTTTTGAACAAAAATAAATGGATAAAATGACATTTTCAATTTTTTTGTCGAAACCAGTGGACTAGTTCCGCTCACATCGGGTAGGCTCAACAAAAGGGTTAAAAAAATACTCTATCACAAGAAATTATTCCATTCTCAAGATTTGAACCCCTATTTATTGAGTTACGAGTAGAGAGTTCTCGGCTAACTTACAAAAAAAATTTGGTTGAAATCGTGACGACATTGGCATACATGTGAATATGTGAGCAACTATATTATCTCCGTTGTGCAAGAACCCAATGGAGCGACGTGATGTATCCGCATCTTACAAATCGATAGTCAGACCCGATCGTCTCACTAGCTACGTTGGTGAATCGATCCTAGAACCCGTGTCAAGTGTCAAGTAATCACCTTCCCGACAAAGGCCGCTGATACACTTCAATGAAGGACCCTAGGCATCGACCGGGCGTGATGGGATCTAGGGTTTCGTCAGAGGCGTGGGTTCGAGGGTGTAGGGTTTAGGGTGTCGATTTCAGAAGGAACAAACAGTTGCAAGGTTTGGTGAAAGTCGGAGTCTCTTCGGTCTCCGATTGGAGATCCCTCGTCACGGGAGGTAATCCCAAGAAAACGCGTAAAATGTGGTCCAGGGCACATAATTGGCCATTATCGGTGCCGATCGGAGGGCATGGGGTGCACTTGGAAAAGGCTCATCGAAAGATTGGGGCCGGATGAGAGAATTGACCTTAAATGCCAACCGGGTAGTGCGATTTCTACCAAATAGTCACATGACTCGCGCGGTGGCGGTCGACGCAAACAGGAGGCGTGACCAGACGGCAGCGGGCATGCATTCCCGTGGACACCTCCAATTACTCAACTTTGCTGATGGGCCCGGGAAGGGGTCTTCGCTGAAAGGGCTAGACGCGGCAGCAAGCACATAGTACCCGCGCCCGCCGCCATTGACGACGACCATTGGGCACGGGGTGGGGACTTGCACACGCATTGGACGCTGGTTACCAAATGATAGTAGGTTCATTGTACCCAATTTAAAAGTGTAGCAAACAGCATTCCATGCAACACCAACACTAGATTACAATAGTTGTCCAACGAAACGAAAGTAAACATAACTATCCAAATCTCAAATACAACATACATGATGTGTGTAGCCGCCTCTAATTGTCAAAATCGGGGCATATTTACTTGGTGTCGCTGACCCAGCCTTGGATAGGAGACCAATCAGTGTGGGGCATATCTCTCCATGCAGATAAATCAAATTTGGCCAATGCACATCGGACCGCACTTCGTAGGAACAATCGGGGAGCATACCTGCGCGGCAAACCATGTGAGCATGCCAGAAGCGTCCACATACGAGGACGTCAACCTCCTATCGTTCTTCAAATGACACCACCAATTAGATTGGCGGTCGCGGATGAACCAAGTAGCAATGGACTAGGTAGGTAACCTTACCGTGTTGGTGTCTCACCCGCAAAACATGAGCCGTATGCAGTTCGTCTCCGTTGCACACATCAACGAGTTCGCCGAGGTCGTACGCCTTCATGATACCCAAGGATGGTAGTGGACGGAGAAGGCAGTGGTGAACCACCTCGGTGTTGGGGTGTATAATGATATCTTCTTCGTGCAGGACAACAGTGTACTAAACGATGGCGTAGGTTGAGTGCAGCAAGGCACGGACTATGATCTATTTGTAAGATTCGACGAGGCCCTATTCCTAGCGAATTACCTCCACCGGGTCCCCGATGTCAAATGCAGCAAGTGGCTCTGGAACAAACGCTGCACAATCGAACACAAAATGGGTATACAAAACACATATGGACGATACATAAAATCCAATGTAGCAGGGTTTGGTTACTGATGTTGAGGATGTGGCCAGTACTTGGGGGCAGTTATCCATCCGTTGCCAACCCTCTCGCAGTAGGGCCGTAGATCGGCACGGTGGACCCATTCCTCGCCGCCGGTGAGTAGATCACGCACACGAACGTTACGGCCCCAAACATCGGGAGACTGTATGACACAAGAATGCTTCCAACTGACAACATCATTCACGTCGACGTGCTTGCCAACGTCATACAACAGTTGTCGAAGCTACGGTGGCGTCGGTCTTAACATGGCCACAAGGACCACTTCAGTAATGAAGTCGTCTTGGGTCCCAAAACAGTGCGCGTACTCGACTTCGACGAACATATCTCCGATGAGATCTATAACGGTCGCGCCCATCATGTACCCGAGTCTGGGGCCGATGCCACTACTTCGACCGGGTCGAGTCACTCGAGTTTGAGCATGGACATCTGGTGATAGTGCAGACGGGAATTAACAAAGCATGCATTTAGTTATACATTATATATTAACTTCCATGATAGCACATTAGCAGGTTGCGGAAATCTTACTGTCTATTACCGATGTAGGAGGAGAAGAGTGGAACCCGACTACAAGGCGATAATGCATTTCTTGGGAGACTTAGACAAGTTTAAGGACTAGGGGTGCGTACCCTGGCCGACAATGACTGTTTCCTATGTATACTGGTCTGGTAAAAGGATAGGTACTGGCATACTGGGTACTTTCTAAAATGTTACTCGCGTTATCCATCTTTGTTGACCTGTAATTTGGCTAGATTTAGGTACTTCTCCTTATCATGTGAAAAACTATATGTGGAGTATTTGAAAGGGCAGCAAACGTAGCATGAACTATAACTGAAAACGTTTGTGGACACCAAAACATCAATTAGGGTAAATAGTAATCACATTGAAAATATTATGTTCATGTTACAAATAACCAATCATATATATTTATATAATGTTCTGAAGGAAATAAATATATTTGAACAAACATTAAAAATATAGTAATCGCGTAATCATCCAATTTCAATTGTATTACTATGAAACTTATGTATTTTTGAAGAGAAAGTTATACGAATGATGTATGATATGTTAGGTATAACATAATATAATTTTTTTTCCACAATTATGTACACTAATGATATGTTAGATATGTTAGGTATAACATAATGTTATTTCATCGAATCTTACTGTAGAACTGTGGATATTGTTTAAACATGTGTGGTTGGATTCTGACTGGTGTGCACATAACATACGTATCGAGAAGCAAATAGACAAGCTAGCTCACTATTTTTGTCACTATGTCTTTTCATTATAGATGCATTAAATGGAAAATGCATGATTTTTGGCTTGAGAAACGAGAAACTTGGCCCATTAATAGTAAATGATGTCAACCTTGAGAGTTGACACAGAAATTGCTTTTACACTTGGAGCAATTTGTGTGTGCTATGATATTCCTTTGATCAATTGATGGTTAGTTTCAAAATTTCTATGTTAAATATATACCATTGTTTCCTGTTTCCAATATTTTTTCAATTTTTTTATGGGTCCTTATTAGTTGGAAATGTTGTCAGGCTAAGTTTGAGAAGTTGGTTGCAGCTATGGGTGGAAGCTTGCTTACTGATAGTTCCCCTGATGTCAGCTTTGTTGTTGCGAAGAATGTAACTGCAACTAAGTAGAAGGTTTTCATCTACTTTTACCCTTATTTCTTGCTATGGGTGATTTTACTATATTTGGGATTTATGTCAATCCAGTCTCTGGTGTATTAATGCCAATACAAACTCTTATGTATGCAATGGTTCTATTTTCTTTACAGTGGGTTGTACGAAGCCTATTGTGACCATTAATTGGTTATATCAATGTTGGAATGAACACCGCATTGTTCCTCAAGAATCATTTCGGGTCCCAACCTTTTCAGGGTTGATCAAGCTCCGGAGTAATCTTTCCGATAAGAACGACTTTGTACGTCAAGGTAGATAAATGGCTGGACTGCCTAGCGACGAAACCAATCACCAAATTAGGAGCGTCGAGCAATGTCATCTTTGGGAGGTGTACGGACTTCTCGATGAGGGGATTGGAGATGCAGAGGATCGACGATCTTCCAAGTGAACTGCTTCATGTCGAGGAACGGGAGGAGGACGGAGAGGATGAGTCTTGAGGACCCTAGGGATTCTAGTAACACATATGATCAACCCTGAAAAGGTTGGGACCCGAAAAGAAATTGGTTGCTCCTCCGGGGGATTCCCTTATACAAACCCCTCCTCCTCCGCTTGGTTTGTCATCGGCCCCTGATGGTGGTCAATATTTCCTTCATTGTGTTTCCTTTGTGTATTATGGCCCGATGTTGGTGCTCACTTTTCGGATTACTCCTCCCCGGCGCCATCGCCTCGACCGGTGTTCCTCAATCCGTCGCTCTGTCCACCTCCATCTCGCCTTGCTTCGGCTTCGGTCGCCTTGGCCAGTTTGGGTGTGTTGTTGAACGGGTACTTGAAAAACCTTCTCCGATTTCCCCTGGTCGATCGGTTCCTTTCAATGCCAAAATCAATTGGTTTTTTTTTTAATTTTTGGTTTTTGTCCCCAAATCACGCTTCATCCATGGCCTTTTGGTCTTTTGGCTTGGATTTGGAGTCCCTCGTGTCGCCATCTTGCTCCTCCGGTGGATCTCACCTTGGTCACCGGTTGTTTGGGTTGGGGTGGCCTAGGGTTTCAGTTGTTCACCGATTGGTTTGATTGGGGGTCGCCGTCCTCCTTCTCGTGCTAGGCGTTTGCCCTCCGTTCACTCCCAATTTCCCTTTCCCAGTCCTGTATTGCTTTGGTCGTGGGCGGGGATGCTCCTTTCGTCCTTTCTCCTCCACCGATCTGGCTGGGTGGACGTTTCTTCATTTCGGGTTTGGGGTTTGGGTTTGTGTTTTGGGCACAAGGTAGGTTTTGCCTTGGGTCGGGGGCGGCTTGAAATGAAGCCCAAAACTAAATTAATTAACTAATAAATAATCTATAAACTTGTCGGTTCATATATAATTTCTTTATATGAATGGACGAGTAATAAATCTCTTTGGATTAAATAAATTATTTGGAGTAAATTATAATATATGACTATTAATAAATAATTCTCCGTGGGGCTTGCGTAATTCCCGCTTGGGTTACTGATGCGTTTCGGTGTAAGCGTCATGTGGCTCTACGTTTGGCGTGACTGGACTTTCCTTTCTGTTTGATGGGTTCTGGCAGTCGAAATCGGAATAGGCTGGAGTCGTGGTAGTGTGTATCGAGACGTCTCCTTTCTCCGGAAGAATGGTTCCTTGAAGGTTCGTCTTCACTGCCCACAAGTGACTCTTGATGTGTCGCTAGCCTACGGTGCTACTTCAGGGTAGTGCTAGTGATTAGCTTCGTCCTTCGTCTACGTCCTCGTCTTGTTCGGTTTTGTTGTGCTTAGTTTTGCTTTGTAGAGCGCCTTTGCATTTATGTTGCACTAGGTATGTCTGACCTCGAATTTTTACCTATTAAAAAAAAACTAAAATATTCATTTTTCATTAAAAAACTAGAAACTCATTTATATAAGGATTTTTTTAAAAAATGAGGAAAAAGCCGATCGGGGTCGGCTAAGGAACATGAGAGTGATGACGAGGGAACCATCTCAAAAAAGGAGCCCAACTAACCTAGAACAAGGAAAAAGCTGACAACTGTAAAATGGAAAAGACCTGCCGTCGGTGCTATCAAACTCAACTTTGATGGTGTCCGGAGCAGTGCTGGTTCCGCTGCTGCAGGCTTCGGGGGTCGGTGATCTCCTGCGGAGCCCGGTGTCTTGGGGGTGTTCCTGCAGCTCAGGCGGAATGTCTTGGCCTTCTTTTCGGTCTCCAGGTGGCGTTGATGACCGGGTATACTCGGATTGAGGTGGAGGGTGATTGCCTATTGTTGGTCAATGTCACGAAGGGGTTCTGGCGTTGCTCCTGGGAGCTGGAGATGGCGGTCTCGGATATCCTCGACTTCTGTCGCTCCTTCGCTTCTGTCCGCTTCGCTCACACTTTATGGGAAGGGAATCAGGTCGCTGACAGATAGCTCACCTGGGTTTCACGTCTTCCTTTGTCGTCGAGAGGGTTCCTGCTGAGATCGATGACCTCGTCCGGATGGACGCCCTTGAGCGATGGTTTAACTGCGGTTAACCATCCTCAAATCCTCGCCTTGTATAAAAAAAAAGGATTTTTAAAAAAAAATCGAACTATAACTTTCTTAAAAAAGAATGAATCTTGATTTACCTTTTGAGTAACAAATCTCAACCATGTAATGTAAGGTTTTATTTCATGAATAAAGCAAGATCGCCATAGTCTTACACATAAAGCAAAGGACCTACCGACCTCCATTACCAGGTGGCCACCTCAGCCGTCCGGCGCTTTCGTTGCGGCTGCCATTTCGGGAGCCGACCGCGTACGTAATTCCATTCCCCTGTTTACATAACCATCCAATCCAATCCAATCCCGATCTTCAATTCAATTCACCCCCGTCCCCGTCTTTCCCTATTCCTACTAAAAATAAAATCCCAAAATACATCGCCTTTTTCCCCTCTTTCGTTTTCCCAATTAAGCGATTCAACCAGTTCGTGGCTGTTGATACTCTCCACAATCCCCTACAATCTCTCTCTTCCTCCCAGATCAGAGACAAAATTCAACCACCCAAATCCCCAATTTCGTCTTCCTGCCGCTCTTCATCTGCGCTTCGCTCCCTCTCGATCATTTCAGCCTTCTTTTCGACTTCCATAGCCCCTCAACGCCTACGCATATCAGGTATTCTCCCAATTCCACTTTTTTGGTACTGATCTTGCTTTGTTTAATTGTTTATTGCTTTTTGGATTGGCTCCAACTCATCGTCTGTGTCACAACTCACAACCCAGCTTTTTCTAGGGCTTCAATTTTTATAATCGATTTTCCCAACCCCTCTCTTTACTTTTTGTTGGGTCTGACGTTTCTTTTCTTGTACTTGTGTAGTTTAATTAGAGGATTATAGGTTTGAATTGGTGGGTGTTTTGGGTTTCTGGGGTTCTCTTGTATCAGATCTTTCCCTTTCCTTTCCCTTTACGTTTGGGTTTTAGGGCTGTGGGTTTGAAGACTTGCTTTTCCTTTTTCGTGGGTTTTCGCGATTGGTTGAGAAAAAGGTGAATTTTCTCATGGTAGTATTAATTGGGGAAGACCCATTGCGAATTCCCTATTGAAGCTTTACAATCTTGTGTTTTTGATGGATGACACCTTTCATCAGCGTGGCTATAAGGCGAGAATTGATGGATTCCTCTCCACGCTGTTCTGAATTCTACCAATTTTGCTTTCCTTTTGGCACTGCATTAGCCAATTGTTGTTCATTTCCCCAAGATTTTGAGTTTTTATCTTGAAATTGATGAAATAGTAATGTTTGTGCCAAGCATCTACTTTTCTTTCATGGATTTGGTAAAGAATCCTACAACAATGATGTGTATAGCAGCATAGTTAAGTCCTGGGTTCATACATCAAAAAAATCTTGTGTGGTTAGGTTGTCTTGTTGAATTTTTTTCCCAGATCCCTAAAAATGTTGCCTTTATTGATGAGTGCGTCTCTTACATTTGACTCTGCAGGCACATTTGCGGCCACCTGGCCACTTTGTGCCCCTGGATTCAGATAACAACGAAGACGATCTGTATCGAAGGAGGCCGTCCAGGATGCGTAGGTGGTTGTGCTGTAGTTGCCCAGTAGATGAGGCAAACCCGCCACATGATGAGCTCTTAAAAAGCCCCAAGAACAATGGTGAGAGTATGCTCTAATTTGAGTTGATTAAACAAGGATTAAAGTCTTATTTCTACCCAAACTTTTTTTTTTCAATGTTTTAAAATTTGAAATTCACAACTACTGACTTCATCATTCAGATAGGTAGTTTAGTTTTGTGTATATTGACCTGTTGTTGGGATATTTCCCCTTCTACTGTCAAATCATTCAACATTTCTTTTCAGTTAAGAGTCCTAAGACTGTTGAATATTTTTACTTTTTTTTTAATTCTTTTTTTAATGTATGAGTCCATTGGTCCATGCTATATGCATAACACATTATCTCTTCAAGCATAGATCAACTGGGGATCGTGATGAATTTTGATCACGATCCTGTTATGGAAACAATTTAATGTTCCTGTCATCCCAGGCCTAAACCATCGCCCACTCATTATGGGAAGGGGCCAGTTATGTTCTCTCTCCCTCTTCTATGATTTGCGTCAAATCCCCACTAATTTGCCATGTAATTGTTCACATGGGTGCTATTCAGTTTCCTGGCATCTTATTGTTGTATTATGTATACACTTTACAATTTTCCTTTATTAATTATGACAGCTAATTAAAAAATGTGTGAGCTGGTAGACAATTATTGCTATGCCATGATTCTGTCCTGTTATCCAAGTAATTGTTCTGCTTGACTATTTCATACCAATTATGATGTCTTTAACATTGCATTTACACTAAGACTGCGAATATGGTATCAGTGCATGTGTATTTACTTTTTACTATGTCTTTCATATGTTCTATGTGAGAGACTTTCATGAGACTTGACTTACCATCTATGTGGAATTGACCTTTGTATTATTTGTTTTTCTATTGTGCAACTATGATCATCTATCAAGTTAACAGTTTGATTAATCAATCCTATTTTTTTTAATACATAACTATGACCAAGCGATTGCCTTTCATGATTTTTTGGCAATTAATGGCAATTCTTCATGTTATTTAATTTTGCTGCATGCGCAGGGGGTCAAAAAGCCTCAAAGGCAGCTACGCCACCTGTTAAAGCTGATGCCCAGAAACCATTGCCACGCATTGAAGTGCCTGTGTTGTCTATTGAAGAACTCCAAGACAAAACAGATAATTTTGGCTCCAAAGCATTAATAGGTGAGGGCTCCTATGGAAGGGTGTATTATGCCACCTTGAACGATGGGAAGACTGTCGCAGTTAAGAAGTTAGATGTTTCCCCTGAGCCCGAGTCGAGCGCTGAGTTTTTGACTCAGGTCTGTCTGGCAAAAAAATTATAGTCTTTGTTCTTCTCTTTTACTCTTTTAGTATTACACTGCCTTTTTCCATCCTTTTTCTTCCTTTTTGACACTGATTTATGTTGGGCGTCTTTTAGGTTGCTATGGTCTCACAGTTGAAACATGAAAATTTTGTTGAGCTTCAAGGTTATTGCGTAGAGGGAAACCTTCGAGTTTTAGCATATGAATTTGCTACCATGGGATCATTGCATGACGTTTTACATGGTACTCATCTCATCTTGTTGTGTGCTAAGGCTTCGAATAATTCCTTCCAGTTGTCACTCTTTGCAAATCATTGTTTGTAGGGAGAAAAGGAGTTCAAGGTGCGCAACCAGGTCCTGTGCTTGACTGGATGCAAAGAGTACGGATTGCTGTTGAGGCTGCAAGAGGATTAGAGTTTTTGCATGAGAAAGTTCAGCCTTCTATCATACATAGAGATATTCGATCAAGCAATGTTTTACTTTTCGAGGACTTCAAGGCAAAGATTGCAGATTTTAACGTTTCTAACCAGGCTCCTGATATGGCTGCTCGCCTACATTCTACTAGAGTCTTGGGAACCTTCGGCTATCATGCACCAGAGTAATATTATTGTGAATCCTTTTTCTTTTTCATTTTTTAGTGTACTATTTGTGTGCATTTTAATTGCATTGACAATTTCTCTATCTACACAGTGCTGAAATAGATGATAGGATCTTTAATTTGTGTTCACATTCTTTTGTCTTTACTAATTGTCTCCTTTCTTACCATTGCAAAATTTATAGTGTTGTGCTGTATCCTTCCAGTGTGTTTGTATGGTTCATAATCCATTACCCTCTTAACACTTCAGGTATGCCATGACCGGCCAGCTGACTCAGAAGAGTGATGTTTATAGCTTCGGGGTGGTTCTTCTAGAGCTCTTGACTGGTCGCAAACCTGTTGATCACACAATGCCTCGTGGACAGCAGAGTCTAGTGACATGGGTAAGAAGCCCAAGTTTGCAATTTGATTTATCTATCCATTGCTTCAGCTGCATTATAGGAATTACAGTTCTCATTTGGATAAGCCTGCTTCTGTTTGCTTAACTTTAAGTTTACACATTATTTCCTCCATCAGGCTACACCTAGACTTAGTGAAGACAAAGTCAAACAATGCGTTGACCCGAAGTTGAAAGACTATCCTGCTAAAGGAGTTGCCAAGGTTCGCCGAGATTCCTTCCCATCTTGTTCTCTTTAACTCCTGTACTTTCCCTATATATCATTCTTTTTTCGAGACACTTGTGATATTTGTGACTGTTCCACAAATCCATTCTATATTTGCATATTATAAGAAAGGCATTCCGAAAGCTCTCTCGAACATATCTTCCTCTGACCACTGTCTCGGTTAAAATCTTGTTTGGTGCAGCTGGCTGCAGTGGCTGCACTTTGTGTACAGTACGAAGCAGAGTTCAGACCCAACATGAGCATCGTGGTCAAAGCGCTCCAGCCTCTCCTGAAGGCGCCAGCACCTGCTCCCGATGCTTCGTAGAGAGCCGCGTCATGGTCAAAAGGCGCTGCAGCCTCTTCTCAACTCCGTACTTTTTGGAGAGTTGCAGCCACAGAATGAGATGTGTTTGGGAATGTTTCAAGAGTTCATTTTTTCTCTCTCACCTTTTCAATTTATCGGTTTTGTGGTGACGGTTTGAATGTGTAAAGGAACTGGGTGTGTGAGCCTCTTGTCTCTTGTTCATAAGGCAAATGCACTATCTGCGCAAAAAGTTTGGAGATGACAGCAAGATTTTATAATACATTCTTGTTATTCTGTGGCAACCTTCATTATCTGACAATGTCCCTTTGATGGCTTTTGGTTCTTTAGTTAATTGAAATTCAAGTGGCAGCTTTTGGATGTGTATATGGTCTGTTTGGTAATACCTTGCGCAAAATTTACCCTAATCGTTCCCGAAGGCTTGCCAACCAGGCGGCAGGCGCTTCTTCTCGAATCTGAAAAATATGCACCTAGTCTGTAAAGATTCAACACTTTATTTCTCAGGCAACATTTTCAATATCCACAGCAAACAACAAAAGGCAACAACTGTTGAGCAACCAGCAACTCTCACTCTCTCTATAGGACTGACAGACTAAATCACAAATACTGAAATACCAAATTATACATATAGACGTTGACTAGAAATATTGAGATTTCCAGCTTCTTGTCAAGATGACAACAAGGGCACTTTAATCTGCAAAAACTGCCGAATTAACTAGTGTTATTATTGATTTATTGTGACCACACATTCAACTTCTCTTGCTTTTGCGCTGGGGACTTTGCCTGCTTACCAATTGAGAGGGCTTTCATCCGATGCTTCGTATGCGATGTTAACAGAAAAGGTGATTCAATCTCACAATTTTCAGAATGATCTTGCAGGATTTGAAGATACTGCAAAGGAGATTGTGAAGCTTTGCAGGGGAGTTCCTCAAATTCTGAGGATAGTTGGAGAGCATCTCTGTACTATCAGTACTGCAGAAGAGTTGCAAATCGTCTTAGCTAGACTAGAATACGGAAGCTTTGATGAGATCACAGAAACCTTCACATTCTACTATGACATGCTTCCATCACATCTGAAGCTGCCTTTTCAGACATTCTTCTTGCGAAAAGCATGTGGATTAACTGTAGACACGTTTATATGCCTGTGGATGGCACTTGGGTTCTTATATACACCGGATACATACCATCAGTTAAGTACACATGATCCAACTCAGTTGGTAGCTATTGGAAGGGAATACCTTAAGAGAATTTGCAGAATCTGATCTTTCACTCGATGTTCAGTATGCACCAGGTGGTGTTATAAGAGAGATTAGCATGGATCATCATATGTACGGTGTATGCATCTCCAAAGCAGGTAGCCAGTGGGTTATGATACGTGACCTCTCGTCTCAGAGGATCGATGAGACTGTAAGATACATAATCTGGGTTGAAGATCCTCTAATGATAACTGCAGTGCCATCACAGCTACTCAAGGCAAAGAAAGTCCGACTTTTCATGCTCCACACTCGAGGGCAAGCTTCAGACCTCCTTCTAATGCAAATAATAAATAGTTTTGAAAGCTTGCGTGTGCTAGGTCTTGGTGGATGCGATATTGAGATGCTTCCAAGCTCCGTTGGCAAGTTGAAGCATTTAAGATACCTTGATGTTGGAAGAAATGCCAGGTTGAAAAGGCTACCAGATTCCGTTTTTGATCTTCAGTATTTGCAGACGTTGCTCCTCCATGGTTGTGACCAACTTGCAAAGGTTCCTGCAAGAATAGGGCGTCTTAAGAATCTCATGTATCTGACTTTGACGACTCTACAGGAAAGTTTGCCTGAAGAAATAGGAAAACTTACCTCTCTTCAGACATTGGCCCTTGCTAGGTGCCAAAGATTAGCTTCCCTCCCGCGAAGCATCAAGAATCTCAAGGGCCTTAAGACATTAGCAATTGTTGATTGCAAGGTATTGGACCTTGAGGCGGATTCTTCAGTTGAAGGTTTGAAAGGAAATGAAGGTGTAGAGACACTGCTGCTTAAGGATCTTCCAAAGTTTGTGAATTTACCGCCAGACCTGGGAGTTCTCAGTGTTGCTCTGAAGCATTTAGTGATCCAGTCATGTATACTTCTGAAAGAAACTATGTGGATCAACCGGTTGAAATCTCTGCGGTCGCTCATGATTGAAGGGTGCCCTGCACTGTCAGGCTTAGTTGGTGGTACTTCTCAATTCCATAGCTTGTTGGAGTTGGTAATCAGACGTTGCGAAAGCTTATGCCACACAGACTGGATTACGCAGTTTGTCTCCCTTCGGTCACTCATCATTGATGATTGTCGCAATCTGGCGGCTTTAAATGATGGCTTTTCTAACCTCAAAAAGCTGGAGAGATTGGAAATCAGCAAGTGCCCTCACTTTGACTGAAAGGTGTACACCACCTGATGGAGAGGACTGGCATCGTATTGTCAATGTTCGAGTGATTCAGCTTGATGGAGAGAGCTTGAAAGCTTAATTGACAAGCTTATTTGGAGAATATCAGTATGTTCCTGCTGGCTTGGACTGTCATTGCTGGTCTTACTTTGCCTTTGCCTGGTTTTCAGCTGTGTTTGCTCTTTCATTTTTTAGATTCTTATTTTTGTTTCAAAAGTGAAAAAAAAAAAGAAAACCAAAAAGGAAGAAAATGTGTTTTTTGGTATGTTCTTTTTGGTGTCATTGTTGCTGTTGCTGTCATCGTCGTTGTCATCCATCCTTTTGTATTGTTACCTTCGTTGCGAAGTTTGAAGGGTTTAATTAGTAGTCATGTCAATGTTTCCAAACTGTGTAGTCCTTGCCTTTCCAATATAAAAAACAAAAAGAAGAAGAGAACAAGTGTGTTTCTCTTACCTTTTGAACTTTCTGGATTTGTGGTGATGATTGGAATATGTGAAGGAATTGGGGTTGAGCCTCTTGTCTGTGTTCATGAAGTGATGCTATATATTCTATGTGGGCAAAACTTTGAAATCAACAGCAAGATGTTGTCGATAATACTTTGGTGCCGACCTATACACTGAATTTAACGGGTACTCAGTGGCAAAACCCACAGTAATCAACACAGGCAATTTAACAGGTACTTTTTGGAGAGTTGCAGCCACAGAATGAGATGTGTTTGGAATGTTTCAAGACTTTATTTTTTCTCTCTTACCTTTTCAGTTTATCGGTTTTGTGGTGACGGTTTGAATGTGTAGAGAAACTGGATGTGAGCCTCTCGTCTCTTGTTCATAAGGCGAATACACTATCTGCACAAAAAGTTTGGAGGTGACAGCAAGGTTTTATGTACATTCTTGTTATTCTGTGGCATCCTTCATTATCTGACAATGTCCCTTTGATGGCTTTTGGTTCTTTAGTTGATTGAAATTCAAGTGGCTGCTTTTGGATGTGTATATAGTATGTTAGGTAGTACCTTGGGCGAAATTTATCCTAATCGTTCTCAATGGCTTGCTCTCGATTCTGAAAAATATGCACCTATGTTATGTATACAATACAGCACAAGGCAACAACTGTTAATCAAATACTACGTATAACACTTCGACATTTGTAGTGAAGTCTGTAAAAAATCATAACACTCACAGCACAAGGCAACTATGTCAAATGTGTTTTTCTTGGTTCTGGCATTTCACATTTGAGTCTCCACCGGGTTATAACGTCCAAGAATCACTTGGCTCTGATGTTTTCTGCTTCAGCAGCTCAAATTCTTTGATTGTAAACTACTAAAATGATTTAGAGAAGTGAATGACGTGACAAAAAGATAAAAGGAAATCATAGACAAAGTGAAGGGAAGTGGTTTCTACTTCATCTTTTAAACTGGTGCATCAAATTGGCCATATTTTGTAGTTTCCATGTATTTTCAAGTCAAAAGATATGTACTTTTTCGGTGAAGAACAATCAGACTTGCATTCTCCGTGGTCTCTTCCTCCTCTATCTTCAGCACCAAAAATCAAATTATCTTTGCAGGAAAGGGCAGTGCAAAATCATTGCTAACAACACTTAATTTACATTTGCTCCATGGGTGCTTTCAGGGAAGCCTACAGAAAAGATCATCTTCTTCCCTAAAAAAGACATCTGAGTGGTTTGAATGTCTAAAGGAGCTTAGTCTGAGCCTCCTGTCCTTGTTCATAAGACGGTACTCTATTTGCCCCAAACTTTGAAATCGCCTGCGACATGTTATTGTATACGTACATTCTTGATATTCTGTGGTATCCTATGTTATCTGGCTAAACTTTGGTACCGACTCACATACACTGACTTTAACATGGTACGTAAGTACGTAACCCACACTATTTGCAATGAGGTTTGCATTTTGATTAACAAGAACACACAACTGAGTTTTTCACAGGTTACACAGCTGCAAAGCCAGCAGTAATCAACACAGGCAATTTAACACTTTGCCAATCTCCATCAAAGCATAATACAAATACTGGAAGTCTGGAACTGCCAAATTATTACAGATGTCTATCGACACAACAAGGTGTTTCATCTCTGCTTCTTATTTAGATGTTTTAGACAATACAACCACTTTGATACAGCAAACAGCAAACTCTGGGATTCCCCGAGCTAATGCAGGATTCTGAGATTCGAAAAACCAAACAGCAAAGGCAGGACAGGGATTTTATTCATCAGCATTGGATTATCCACTGGATTTAGAAGGTTCAGCATAAGCAAGCTCCGATCTTTTCCGCATCAATAACTTAGTTTTCTGCAAGTATGTATTCCAGGAGACCAGAGGTAACAAAACGAGATTCGTAAGCAAATGATCAACAAATGAATCCTGCACAGTGCTAGAAAAAATGAACACAATTTTTTATAATTTTGAAAGAGTTAGAAATTGACATGAGATAAAGATCAAGAGAAACATTCCTTGGTTAACTTTTTGGACTTGAATGCATTTGATTTTTTTTAAACATGAAAAATGAATACAAATTATTTTCTGAATTTTCAGGTTAGAAAATCAACTAAATCAGCACATTGTTAGTAATTTAGAACAAATTATTATAATCAATTAGAAAAATTAAACATTTCAAAACAAAAATCTGAACTCATGTTTCACATTGGCCCAAACACATAGAAATGCAAAGGAATAGGATAAACCTCATTTAAGCTTTCTTGATGTTATGAAAATTAAAATGCCACATTTTCTGTTTTAAGCCAAAGCTAATTTACACTAGCTGTACATTCACACTTCTGTTTTTTTTCCCCTGGGAAAAACATTTAATACTTACATTTACTCAATTGTTTCTTCATCTTATATCGTCTCAGCAGCAGCATCCTGCAACGTGTACATTACAAAGTAGTCAAAGGGTCAAACACTTGCAGGACAAAATGGTGTAAGATTATCGCACAAGCAATCAAACAATGAAACAAGTCGTTTCCAAATAAGTTAAAAATCAACCGATCTTGATTCCTTTATACTTCTTTCATCATCAAGTTTGGTGTATAAATGTATAATCAATTGATCAAGAAGAGATATAGTCATTGCAACACGCTCATACAAAAACATAATATTAAATAACATATGAAAGAGTCTGCACTATACTGTATGAAACAACTTGGCAAAAATGAAGTGAGAGCAAAGCTCACCAATGTATCATTTCCATCCCGAAGTTCATCATTGTCAGCCGCCACTTCAAGTGAAGGCGCTTGCAGGTGTAGAGGCAGCAATAGGTCCATGAATGGGTGGTGGCATAGTGGGCCTACCTGTATTTCGGCACCAGTTGGAAGCTTCACCTCTAGTTGCCAACAATCTATGATCAGTGGTTTAACATGTTGCAAGTGATAAGCTGCAGTCATGTCCAATTCCTCCAAGTTGCTCAACAACCGAAGTGTCAGATGAGTGAGTCCGGAAAAGCCCAAGGAAAAGGTCATCTTCTTTCCCAGGAAAGAGCCATGATCAAAACACAAGTACGTCAGGCCAGGGAGCTGCTGCAAAACAGGAATAGGATCCCCGACAAGTGCTGTGTGCTTGAGAGTTAACTCCTTCAGACATTTAGGAAACATCCCATCGCACAAGGGGCCTAAAATCTTTCCCTTTATTGTCACCTTGCTTAAATACTGGAAGCTCGATAGTATCATTGCATTTCGGTTGAGAATCTTGCCTCTTATGCTGAGGTCTATAGTTGCACCCTTAGACTTGAGTTTCTCGTCCAATTCATTCACTGCCTGGATATCATTTATCAAGATCCGCCTCAGATTTTTCAGCTCAGACATGCAATCCAAACTAACATTTCCCATGTGCAAGTTTGCTAATGTCTGCAAGTGATCCAATCCACCTAACTGCAGCTTTGAAGGTGGGGACATGGAAAATGAGTCAGGTAGAAAGAGATGTGTCAAGTAGTGGAATGTGAATGAATCACTTGGTATGGTGAATGATACCCCCTCCGCCACTCGCAGATCAAGGGTCTGTAGGCAGGTTAGTTGTTTGATTTCTGTGGGGAGATTACTCACATTTGTTCCTTTTAAGCTAAAATATCTGAGTTGAGACAAATTTCCAACTTCCACAGGCAATGCTTCTTTGATCATCTGCATGCCTTCGAGATCTAAGATCCGAAGAAAGCAAAAGTAATTGCAAATTTTTCTAAAACACTGCTGCCAGTTATCGTCCCCAGTGGTACTGATCTCTGGAAAGAAGAGGAGAGATTTGAGTGGGTCATCTGTAGGTGCTGGTTCATAAGGAATCTTCATGTCACTTTGATTCAAGTAAACAGCCAAATGCTCGATTTCTTTTGATGCTTGTGCTGATGGTCTAGGCTGATCAACTGGATGCACAAGTTCCTCTCTTTGCTTTCCCAAGCACAGACTTTGAAGCGGAACCTGAAGCCCACATTTCCAAATCCTTCCAGTAGCACCCCTTCCATCTAATGCTGAAGCCGACAACTCAGCTTGATGAAATCCTTTCTCGTCAGCTTTTTCCACACAGAAACTTCGCAGGGTAATTTGGAGGTGAAAGGTGCAGATCCTTCCATCGAGGCCTCTTTTGCCTACCTGAACCATGCCTCTTTGCACTAGCTCATTCAAGTAACTTGCCGCGACATTTTCCATAGGCTTTTCTACCTCGCCACCACTTTCTTTTCTCTTCTTTCCATCATCTTTTAATCTGATCAATCCTGCAGCTATCCACAAATTGTACAATTTCCTTGTGGATATTTCAGTGTTTTCTGGGAATTTAGCTAAATAAAGAAAACACTCTTTCAGATGAGGTGCTAAATCTTCATAGCATAATGCATATAAATTCGGTTGGGACCCTTCAGCCTCTTTGATAACCTTGTCTTCAAAGTTTTGCCATTCTGCTAGGGATTTCTTCATTGCAAGCAGTCCCGCGAGCATTATAATTGAATGTGGTTGGCCTGAACAATGTTTGAGCAGGCGGTTTCCCAATCCAATTTTTTCATCACCTGAAGATAACATCAACAGTTAGTACGACTTTTTTTTTTTTGGAGCAAACAGTTAGTACGACTAAGATCTTAGGATGTGGAGCATTCATATCAACTATCAAGTACTAGTAGGGTGGGAATTCAATTAATTGAAATAATTGAAACATAATTTTAAAGAAGACATTTCATTTTAAGGGATGATAATTAGGGAAAGGGGTGACAATAGCAAAATAGTAAAAGGTGAGCTTCAATCATTTCTGCCTGAAAAAAAACTTCGACCTCTCTCTAATTCTGGAGAGAGAGAGTCTTGTCGGATTGTCAAACCCAGGCCACCATTAATCAACCTTTTCAATGAATCTCCTCTTCGGATCCTATCTCGTCGTCCCCTATTTCGTTTGCCCATAACCCTCTGTTTGGCAATTGGAATTTTTAAGGGAAGGAAGAGATGAGAAATTGGAGAAGGGAAATGAAGGGAAGTGAGGGGGAAGAATTTTACTTTCCCATCAAATTCCACCTATTTGATGGGTTGTGAAATCCCATCAAATTTGGCAGTTACTCACGTTTGCAATCTCATCCATTCCTCTAAATTGTTCATCCAAACACCAATTTCATTTTCCCTTCACTTCCCTGCTTAAAAATCTCATCAAAACCCATAGCCCAAACAGTGGAGGGTGATACACATACACTAGGTGTATGTTTTAAAGTATACACTACGAATTAGAGAGTGACATGTGTACAATTGTTTTTTAAAAATAACCACCCAATTTTATTTAAATTGGAAAAAATAAATCTTAAAATTAAGTAACTTCCAATAAAAAAAAATTTGAATAACTACCCACTACTTTCTAAATAACAAAAATTAAATCCTATTAAGTATAAAATAATTATTTTTAGCATTCATTCATAATCGACTACTTTTTCAGATGCTAAAACATATATATTTCATAATTTATATACTGTATTATATATTTGAAAATAATTTGATGATTTTTTTGAAACAATATAGTCAAATATTTTTTCGTAAGAAATAATATATTAACTCCTACATACATAAATAACAAAACTTTCTAACATTCGGTTCATATTATAGTCTAAACTTAGCCGGTTCATACTATTGTCTTAGTTAATTAGGTTGATTTCTACATATAATTTATAATCGTTTAGTTTGAAAAACACTACAACCTAAAATAATTAATTTATATTTTACTCGATCTATAATTGATACATTTATTTATTCATAAAATACATTACGTATTATTTATATTAAAAATTTCCTTAATTATAAAATATTGATAAATTTACTTTTTTTTTTTTGATCTTAGTCCAGTTCGATCGACTCAGTCGCTCTACATCTGGATCGGGTACTGTATGGCCCATTTAAGGGGTTGACCCTCCCACTCACAAGCGACTCCATGTTTCCAAGGGGATTCGAACTTCGAACCTCTTGGCATGGGATGTAGCCCCACAACCACTACACCAACTTGTGATTGGTATATTGATAAATTTACTAATGTAAATAATAACGATTTAAAATGTTAAATAAAAACAACTAATCTTATTTCTAAAATTTATAATATAGAAAGACATGAAAAATATTTTAGTAATGGAATGGTTTGTAGCCAAAAATCAAAATCAAAATCTGTAAATTTACTTTGAATCAAAAAAAAAAAAATCTGTAAACTTACTTGCAACGGTTACAAATTCAAATTTTGGAGGTTTTTAATTGAGTTTACATTTTTTTGGCAGAAAATTTCGTTTACATTTTTATTTTTATTTGTAATTATTAATTAATTTTTTTTCTTTAAAAGGACAAGTGGCAATAATCTATTGGTGGTGTAGAATTTTAATCCCACACTTGGTGTATGTGTAGAGTTGTCCCCCAAACAGTTAGTGCAATTTCAGCACGTGTTTCCCTAAATTAATATCTCAATTTGGTATTGTAAGGCTATCCACAATGGTTTTGTCTATAATGTATACATTTGCACAAGGTGTGTAAAAATACACCTTACTTTTTGGTATTTTGCTCAAATGGTCAAATGTGTATTTTTTATATACCATTCAAATATAATTAATTTAAAAGAAAAAAGAAAATAAAAATAAAAATAAACACACCAATAAAATTGTCTTGCTTTTTGAAAAAGTTTTTGCACACGGGGGAGGTGATGTGCTCAAATTTGCACATTACATGCTCAAATGTGCACATTTGCACACCCCAAAAGCAACCAATGGAGCTCAAAAATGTCAAAAAATGCACATTTAGACTTTGCACACAACCATTGGAGTTAGTCTAATCAACCCGCTCTAGAGACTTGCCCCAATTTCACCATCAACTCCCTATTTTTCTTACCGTCTTTCTCAATTTCATCCCGCTTTTGGCCAAAACTGCTCCTCCGAGCCTCAATTTCGGATCTTCCTCCTTCCATTCGTCGTTTTCTGGATGTCTGGTGTCGGAGATTGGGTTTCCTCGTTCGATTTCCCTCCCGTCATCACGCTTCAGCGTCGGTTTGGGGAGTCCGTGTATATTCCGGGGGTGTTCGGTCGGTCGGCCGTCGGTCCTGCCTCCTGGGTGGTGTCGTGTTCGGTCGGGGCCGTCCTCCTTTGCGAGGCTTCGGTGGTTCCTCCCCTTTAACTGGCCCTTGGCCTTACTACCCCTCCTCCCTCGGGAGATCCAACCCACCCTTTTGGGGGTTTGACAATTTATTGGCCTTTGGCTGTGTTGATTATCGGCGGCTGGTTGGTGGTCTCGGTCTACTCCTGGCGGTGCTCCCTTGGTTTGGCCCAGGGCCGGCCCTCGGTCGCCTAGGCCCCCCTACCGAGTAGGGCCCCGGGAAAAAAATACGTTATATTATATACTCCGTATATAAATAATTTGGGTATTATGTATTACGTAGTATTATATTCACATACAATAAAAGATTTACTAAAATTTATATGTCAAAAAAACTCATTTGTGATATGACTTATTAATTTATTCAATATTTCGAATCAACTCTAAAAAGTCTTCGTCTTTCAGTTTTTGGTTGTTATAAATGAAAAAACGGGTGGTTTTTAAGTAACAATACTTTAATAAATTTATTTAAGTGATTATAGGATTTTTTGGGATAAATTTACAAAATAACGACATGTTTTAAGTGTTTAATCTATCATACTGTTTTACAAGCATGGGAAAAAATAGAATATTAAAAAAATATTTTTTTACTTTTATTTCTCACTAGAAAATTCACGTATTTTTAATCGGACTTGTAAGAAAATATAATGAAATTAAGTAAATAAGTATATTTGTAAATCTAAAAATCGCAGTCTTTTGTTGTGTTATACGTACCGAGAGATTATTGCATTAGTCATACTCATATATTACTACTTTAAAGTCTATAAATTTCCCTTTTAATGATAAAAATAAAATCTGAATTTAATAATGGTTAAATAAATTAAAATTTTGTATTGTTTAATAATTTTTTTTTTATAAAAATTGAATATATTTATTTATCAATAGACTCGTATTTTGCCTCGCCTCGGGCCCTAAAACTCTCAGGGCCGGCCCTGGTGGTTTCTCCGGGCTGGCGTCTGCTGGTGTGGCACTGTTGTGGTCCTGCTTCCTCTTGCCCTCCTTGGCCCTTGGGTTTTTCCTTGGGCCCGAAGGTTGGCCGGAGGGAGCCCTTTTTGTTGTGCTGGGCCCAAGGCTTTCCCTTGGGCCCGAAGCACAACCCGAAGGAAACAAAAAAAAAATTAAATCATTTACATATGTTTATGATGTTTATGTATATTTCTGAGCAAATCCACCGAAAGGGTTTGACCAAATCCCGCAAGGGCTTGACTAAATTCCTATATACCAAATCTGGTTGGCGTTTTGTTTCGAGCAGCGTGCGACTCTACTTCCGACGTTTGTAGGAGGTCTTTCGCTTGGTTGGGGAGCGTGGAGTCTGGAGTCGGGACTGGCTGGGGTCTTGGTGGTGCACTGATGCCGTCTTCCTCAACTTTTTTGGGAGTTGGTCTTCTTGGGTCGTCTTGTTGTAGGGATTATTTCTACTTGTTTCATTTTGCTTGTAATTTGTATTTCGGTTTGTTTAGGTTGTATGTTTGACGGTTCGCCGTCTGCCGACTTTGTCGGCCTCTCGGTGAGTCAGGCCTGTCTGACCATCGAATTTTTACCTTATGAAAAAAAAACGAAGTAATAGGTGAGCTTTTCAATTAGATTTCAAATAATTTTATTAATTGTTTGTCCACCCATAAGTACAACTAATTAAGGTCTTAGGATTAGTACGTATAAGGAGATTCCAATTTTTTTTTTCTTTGCATAATATCAATTGAACTACAACAACAACATCAACCTAGTATATTCACAGGGTTGTTGAGGTGTACACATCCCTTCTGTTGAGAGAATGAATGATAACCATTCCGGAATGGCTCACCGGAAAGGACTTGTGGATAATAGTCATAGGTCCCCGGTTCGAACCCCGGAATGACCGCTCTTTATTTACCAATTCAAGAGAGAATGAATGATGTGAAGAGACCAAAAGAGTCCCACATCAACAATATGAACAAAGAAGCCTTAGTATATAAGCTAGTGTGTTACTCCTCCTAATGTCAATTGGTTTTAGGATGGAACCCCGCTCGGCTTATGTGCTAGGCTATTAGCGCAAGAGCGCACGTGTGCACACGACCCCCGATCCCGAGTCCCAACGAACTTTAGTATGGTACGTATCAGAGCGGAAAAGCCAAACGGCCCGACTCTCGATCCCGGGCTAGCTAAAAAGAGAATGAGATGCTAGACCCATTGTCCAAGTGTCAACTAGAGGCGAAAGACGACCCTAGTTGCACTTGTGGGGGCATGTTGAGAGAATGAATGATGTGAAGAGACCAAAAGTGCCCCACATCGACAATATGAACAAAGAAGCCTTAGTATATAAGCTAGTGGGTTCCTCCTCCTAATGCCAATTGGTTTTAAGATGGAACCCCTCTCGGCTTATGTGCTAGGCTATTAGCGCAAGAGCGCACGTGTGCACACGACCCCCGATCCCGAGTCCCAACGGACTTCAGTACATTCCCTGAACAAATCAGGATATTTTCTCAAGAGCCAGAGCCGGTAGGTAGGAAAGAAAGAAAAAAGAAAAATATAAACAAAGGATATAGAGAAAAGATAAAGGTGAAGATAAAATATAAGAGAAGTGCTGATATACCTGTTTATTGGGGCCTTTTTCAGACAGATTGCAAAAAACGCTCTCTTTTCTAAGAAGAGCACCACCCCTCCCCGGGATTGTCACCCCTCATCCGGGAGCTAAATCCTCCACCGGGAGTCTCCTAACTTATCGACATACTCTTCTCGACGGACTGTCGAGCCCCTAAATCTCATCCGGGAGCCCAAATCTCCTTCGGGAGCCAAAACCCACACCCTTCGGGGACTCGTTAGCTTCTTTCTACACCTCTCGACGCCGAATCTGGTTGCCGAGTCCCTTAATCGCCGCTTTTGGCTTCTGATTGCAGGCGCTGTGAGATCTCCTCACGCTCTTTCTTTTGGTTGGGATCGTTCCGGTCCCGATTGGGTTGGTCGATCTAGCCCTTTTCGTGGGGTCTGCGGGTTTTGTGCAGTTGGGGTGGTGCCGTGGTGGCCGGATTTGGCCTTCCTGTACCTCAATTTCCCCCTCCCCGCTGTCATTCATCCCGCTCCCTTTTGAAGGGTTGTGCCTCCGTCCGCCTGCCTTCCTCGTCGCAACCGGGTGGGACGTCTCCTCGCCTCACGCTCTGCCGTTGTGCGGGTTGCCTCCATATCCATATCTAATTCGCCGCCGTGTCAACCTGCTTGTCCGGTGGTGGTTCCCGTCCCGGGCGTCCTCGGTTGGGTGTCGGCGTGTTTCACCGCCCCCTCCCATTTTGCGTTGGCCTTTCGGTTTCGCTTCCGGTCTGGCTTGCCAGTGATTTCAATCTTGGCAGCCTTGTTGTCCGGCCTCTGCCTATGCTTCCCTGGCCGGAGTTGTCACAGGTTGCAAACCCTCACTACCTGCTTCTTGATTTCGGGAGTGCCTTGGGCCCGATTGGTGGCAGGCCGGTGCGTATGGTTCCGGGCCCGATTGTTTTTTCTTTTGGGCCCAAGGCAAATTGGTTGGGCTGTGCTTTGGGTCCAAGGTTTTGCCTTGGGCCCGGGGCAGCCCGATTTGATGGTTTAAAATCAAATAAAATAAAGAAAAATAAAATAACTTGTGTAAATAAATTCCGGATTTTTCTTGCGCTCTTCGTCCTCTCGCGGTCGTGCTTCACTTTCTCGGGATGTTTGGAGTTCTGTCTGTTGGATTCGTGGTTAGTTTCGGTTGAGGAGCAGTTCTGCGGCCCTGGTTGATCGAAGTGATCGTGTTGGTGGTGTTCGTGGTCTCCAAAGATCCTTCATCTAGGTGGAGGGAACGTCGTGTGATCCACACTTCCCCAGGAGTCGTCTTTTCCCTACGTGGATTTCTGCTTTCCGCCTTTCTGGCGATGAGACATCGTGTAAGCTATGCTGTCCCATGTGCTCGCTATCCACTTCTCCATGCAGGGCCTCCTTCTTCTCACTGCTGTGTCCGCTTGTGTGCTTAGGGTCTGGGGTTTTCCGGGTTTATTTTGTGTAGTTCTTTTGTTGTATTAGGTGTCTGTAATTTGTTTCCATGTTGTATTTTCTTTTGCTATGCTGTATGTTTAGACGGCTTGTCGTCTGCCGACTTTGTCGGCCTCTCGAGGTCCGGGCCTGTCCGGTCTCGAATTATTTCCTAATAAAAAAAAGAAAAAAAAGAGAAGTGCTGATAACAATTAAAAACTCACACAGCAAAAGGGCCAAGACATAGCTTGAGGCAAACTACTTTGGAAGAAGCTGCAATGTAGGAAGTGGGCATTTATTGTGTGGCTTGCTGCCAGAAACCGATTACAGACAGGTAGAAGAGTGAAACATTGGAAGGGAGAGGATGCAGCGATGTGTGTGATGTGCAGAAGGGAAGAGGAAAGTGAGATACATCTCTGGTTCGGTTGTTCTGCAATTACAGATGTACTTGAGCTAGTTATGGCTTGGGTGGGTGTGGGTTGCAGGTTCCCGAGCATTGATGCATGGTTGGCCTGGTTTGCCAGAGAGCCCGAGGAGAAGCAGAAGTCGCCTATCTTCCAAGCGAAGTTGTTGGCATTTGAAGCAGTGGTGTACTTTACCTGGATGTCTAGGAACAAGGTAATCTTTTGCAATGAAAGATTTGATCCAAGAGTTTGTGCTATGCTTATTATTGAAAGATGTAAAACTAGGGTATCCGCGAAGTGGAAGTGCAAGTCACTCGCGGATGCTAGTTGGATAAGGAGATTGCTAAGTAGATCATAATTACTTAGAGTATAGTTAGGGTGTTAGAGTGTAAGTGGAGTTGGAGGTTTTATGGGAGGCTTTTTGGAGGGTATAGAGGGGCCTTTTTGAGTATACGGTTCCCTTTTATGAGACCCTTAGTTTGGTCTCATCTTTTGTAATTAGATGTTATCATCTCATCTCTATATTTATCTTTTCAGGCATCAAATGAGTCTCACAACCAGTTCTTGCCGCTGAAATGTAAGTATAACGGGACTCAATGACACATCCAATGGATGAGCATCAACATGCTCAGTGCATTGATAGTAAGTTAACCAATTTACAAGGTACAAGTTGCATCATATTTACTAGTTTGCATTGGATTGATAAGCAAAGAGCACTGAATTTAACATACTACGTTCCGGCGTCACATCAGTTTGTTGACGTCTTCACCAAAGGGTTGCATTCTCCTTTATTCCAAGATTTCAGAGATAGTCTATGCATACGAATATACGAGAACCTTCAACATTGACTGCGGGGGTACGTTAGCTGAAACCAAGAATATGATAGATACAAATCAGGGACATATATCTTATTTAGATATGATTTGCTTCCCACAAAATAAAAAACAGATATGATTTGTGTACATGATATACACTCTCTGTGACTGTAACTATATATTCCGTTCGATACACATTAGGTAACCCAAATGGGATTTCTCAATCACTTACACTTAGGCATCAAATCAATGTCCTCAAATTTGTCTCTCCTTCTATCCTCTAATCCCCTCCTCTCCTACCGGTCTTCAAATTAAAAAGTAAATACAAAAATAAAATAAAATTTGAATTTTTTTTTTAAAATTATGTGGTGTGTATGAGAGTGAACGGAAGAATGGTCTCTCCTTCTATCTTAAACATGGGATGAAATGCCCGTGGGAAATCGAAATGATAATGTCAGAAATATCTTGCCTACTCCGAGGGTTTCGCGAAGTGAGATTCTTTCACATACTTCGCAAAGGTAATCAGGTGGCCGATTTTATTACACGAATGACCCGTTCTACCAAAAACCCAGAAATACTCACTGATCCAGGTCTTCTCAACCTCATCCGAAAGGATGATATCGGATAGCGTTTCGGCGTATCCGAATTCTTACCTAAAAAAAAAAAAGAGAGAGAAGGAAGAAGCGAACGTGTTTGGGGAGACTACTCGAAACCGGAAGTCTACCCGCAACTTGGTCGTTGAAAGGATCTGCGTGCAATTAGTATTAGATTTCACTTGCCCACTCGATATGATGTGCATGCACATGCTTCTTTGAAACAGTCCAATTGACTCATGTGACCATTCAATTTGCCGACTGACCCCAGTACCCCACACTTCAGGCTCCCGGGTTGCAAATAGCTATTATTATAGAGTATCTAATCTTCACCGCTAATTTTTACTATTTCCACCGCTAATCACCGCATAGATATGCGGTGAGTTTAATGACAGTTAACGATCTCACCGCATAGGTATACGGTGGGTCACCGCAATACTATACGGTGGGTCACCGTACACATGCCAAAAATCGTCGCCATAACGGTTCAAAACCGTCGCAATAACCCACTGAATAGGTATACGGTGAGTTTGAACCGTCGCCATAACAGTCCAAAACCGTCGGCATAACCAACCGCATACCTATGCGGTGGGTTATGGCGATGGTTTTGGATAACTTCTACAACCCTTTCCAATTGCCAAAAACCCAACGCATGTATACCGTCGCCATAACTCACCGCATAGGTATGCGGTGGGTTCGTATACGGTCAGCGGACCCACCGCATGTATATGCGGTGGGTCTGGGAAAAAGTGGATTAAGACCACCGTATACCTATGCGGTGATTAGCGGTGAAAATAGTAAAAATTAGCGGTGGAGATATCGTTTCCGCTAATTAATTTAGGCTCTCGGGTTGCAATTGCAAATAGCTTCACGGGTCAGCTTGACCGCTTCCCAATTGACGATGCAACTTTCTAGGGCGGATCCAATGTGGCCCTGGGGTACATGCCACCAACCTCATACGATGAAACCTCTTATATATTCTCTTTTAATATATGATACGCATTAATTCGATATTCAGGTAAAAATTTATAATTTTTAAAAAATCTTATTTAAAGAACCTACAACACTTTTATATTTCATTTAGTTAAGAAATTACAGAAGTTAAATGCCAGATTTTCTACTTCACATACAAGATATTAGTGACGTTTCTAAAAAGACGATCGAGATAAGAACTCACAAAGCTTTTGATTTGGTACGGTATATCGTGCCACCGAGTTTATTTTAGTGTTACTGGTTGCAAAAACTAATAGTGGAAAGAGCTTTCTTTGCTATGAGTATTATCAAGCTATATTTACGCAACAATATAAGAGAAGATTTTCGCTCTGATAGTTTTGTTTGCTAGGTTTCAAAAGATGTTTTCAAACGCATTGATAATGCGGTTATCATTCACCATTTTTAGGGTATCAAAACCCATAAAATAGATTTACCCATGTCGAGTTGAACTATTTCATTATAAAACTCTCATTAGTAATGAAGAATTCTTTGTACTAGTAAACTCTTTTATTTTTTATCACTAGTTTGTATTATTAAAGACGGTAAGTCTTGTACAAGTTTGTATTATTCAGTGTCATTTAATCATTTTTAGGGTTTGATTTTGTACGCCACCATGGCCATCTCTGAATTTTTCTTCACTGCATAATATTCATTGTGGTTTAATACTAGTGTGTCCCACCCTCTTAAAGTTCTGGCTCCACAAGTGCAAATAGCTAATATCTAATTAATTTAGGCTACCTGTTGCAAATAGCTACCATCTACGGAGTAATTAATTTAGGCTCCCGGGTTGCAAATAGCTTCACGGGTCTGCTTCGCAGTGGCCAATTCAACTTCAAGTATTGAAGTCTCATACCTAGGGGTTGTCGATCACAAATTCCGCAAATCCCGATCCCGTCTCGGTCCCGTTCCGATCCCGGTGGGATTTAAGACAAATTAGTGAATCCCGTCCCGATCCCGTCCCACAAAATTAACGCGGGACGAAACGCAGGACGATCCCGGTGGGATCCCGCAAATCCCGTCCCGTCCCGCATATAATAATAATAATAATAATAATAATAATAATAATAATAATAATAATAATAATAATAGGCAGTCTCTCAAGCCACTGAAAGAGAGGAGAAGAAATATGCGGATATTTGTGCTGCTAAGGGGTAACGTTTCATGGCATTTGCGTTCTCTACTTTTGGAGAATTGGGGGATGATGCTATTGGTTTCATGAAGCGGGTTCAATTGGTTATGAAAAGTCATGGTGCAGGGTCTGCTAATGGCGATTTCATATTTCATAGAGTTGGTTTCACTATTCAAAAAGGGGTTGGAGCTCAATTTGTTACGAGGCTTCCAACTAACTTTATGTAAATCTTTTTATTATTATTATTATTATTAAAAAAAAATTAATAAAAAAAATTAATAATAATAATAATAATAATTTTTATTATAATAATAATAATATAATATTATAGAATAATAATAATATATTATTAGTATTATTATTTTGAGCAAATATTATAATTATAATTATAATCATAATCTTCCATTTATAATAATAATATTTGTTTATAATAATAATATTATTATTATTTGAGCAAATATTATTTATAATAAAATTATTATTATTATTATATTATTATTATTATACTATTATTATATCATATTATATTTTTTTCTTGTAAAATATAATTATTTTATAATAATAAAAATAAAAATAAGTAATAATAATATTATTATTTCTTGTAAAGTATAATTATTTATTATTATTATTATTATTATTATTATTCTTGTAAAGTATACTTATTTTATAATAATAACAATAAAAATAAGTAATAATAATAATAATAATAATATTATTATTATTATGATTATTATTCTTGTAAAGTATACTTATTTATTATTATTATTATTATACTCATTTAGAGCTACAAGAGGCAAATAGCTAAATACGGTATTCTTCCCAACTATTAATCGATAATGAGACAGTATCTGGCGAATCTCGTCTCGATCCCTTTCCGTCGTGATCTAGTAAGATAATGTAGCCAAATATGTTGAACATTATAATTAATTATACAATCATTGTATGAATTAATAATAGTATTATTATAATAATAATAATAATATTGAATAATATAGTTGAGAAGAATACCGTATTCAACACATTATACAAATTAATGAATTATGAAAGTATTTTTCATTTTGCAAATTTATATAATATTTTATTATTTTTATTTGCAGGACAAGGCCCGTCCCGTCCCGATCCCGTCCCGTCCAGACACCATCCCGTCCCGATCCCATCCCGAAAAAAAAGTGTCAATCCCGTCCCGTAAAAATTTCGCGGGACGAGTCCCGTCCCGTCCCGTGCCCACCCCTACTCATACCTAATTGGGTAAATTATTTTATTTTTTTTGGAAACTGGGAAATAATTTAAAACAGTCCACAACTATCCCACCTTAAACCGTCTTAGAGCATCAGCACTCATGGTAACTCCATCCCTCTCTCTCTTTGTAATATTTTGACACCTCGTTTTTCATTAACTCTACCCTATTCCTTAAAATTTTCTAACTTTTATCTCACATCCATAAGTTTACCCTATTAGTATTTTTTTAAACTTTATTTATACACCACCACATGTTTTTAACCAATAAAACTTATTCAACTTAATAAAAAAATATATAACACGCTTTTTATAAAAAAAAAAGATTAAATAAAAAAGAGATGGGGAAGGGTTGGGATTACCGCATGCTACTAAGGTTGCCTCTTCCCCTTTCCATGATAGATTTTACTCCACATCAATAAGGAAGGAATAAGGTAAGGAAATGAGTGGGTAAACCTCATGGGTGCTGATGCCCTTAGAGCATCATTTCGAACGAGAAAGTAAAGTTTTTCATCAACGAACTAATTGACGTCGACAGGGACACTGTAGATCAGATGCGTGATCCTATCAGCCACATTCACTTTCATGAAAATATAACAAATAACAACATTAAAAAACCAATCAAGCACTAACTTCGCATCAGATTGTAGAAAATCAATATTTAAGGACACTTCCAATCCCCTAGAAGAGCATTTACAACCACCCAACTATCCCCTCAATGAGCAGATTGACAATGCCTAGTTCACGAGCTTTCAGGACCTCGTGATCGATGGAGCGCAAGTGCCTCCGCATACACATTTGAATTGTTATGTCACGAACCCCAAACATTATCCAGAATATTTGAATGGATATTTTGCATGGATATACCAAAACTTTGCCCACTTTGCAAAAATGACACGGCCCCAAAAATTTGGCAAAGGAATGACATAATGTCATTCTTGCAAATTCATGGGCACATGTTACAAAAGGTAGCCGGTTACACAATGGAAAAGGTGGGAAATAAAAGGACACGTGTCGAATGGAGAGAGTAAGGGAGGTTAATCATTTTGGCGAAAAAAATTAAAAAAGGAAGGGATGCAGAGTTACTGTGAGTCTGTGAGAGAGGGAGGAGAGAGGGTGTGGAAGGTTGGAATGACAAGCATTAAATGCTAGGAGGGAGAGTGTTACCTTTTCACAAAAACACTTCCCGCTAAGGCAAAATGGAGGGAAAACACAAGAGGATTTTTTCAGTTTTTAGAGGGAGTATAAAAGGAGATGGGGGAGCTCGCCAGGTGGACACAAAAAGTGCAAAACATCCGATTCTTCCCCATGGCTGCCATTAACGTCTAGTTGGAAGGATAAAACCCAGAAATTCCGTTACTAGCCAGGCAAAGGGAAATCCTATTCATCAACCGAATATATGTAGCCATACACAGGGATACACGTGCCATCTGCAAAATCCAGACCTCAACGAATATGGATAAGTACGGTTTATGTTTTGTATTCACGGTAATGGATTTTTCCCATCCTTCCCTTACCTCTAACCGATACTGAGAGGACCATCTTAACCTCAAAATTTTGCAGGGGAGAAAGGGGTGGTATTACTTACTCTCGTTTGCAATGGTCGATAGGAGCATCTCGGAGGAGGATGGGTGTATCAAGGTCAAAACGCCCACAAAATAATGCTCATAGAGGAGACCATGTCGTTTGGGTCCGTCAAGAGTAAGATAATGGAGAACGAAGGTGGAAGCCAACATGGAAGTCGCTCCATGGTTGGGAACATGGAACAACGCAGCAAATCACCAAGCGGAGACAACAGAACACTCGTGGTGGAAGAGGGTGATTTGGTTGATATGACAACCGATGGGTCCAACTCGCATCTTCTTCTGAATTCGGATAACGACTCGGATAACATTATTGATGGCAAGGAAAATACTATAGTTGGAAAGGATAATCACACTGCTGGCAAGGTCATCCAGACAGCTAGGGCAGAACCAACAACCGTCACTCCGGAGACGAGAGGTAAACTGCTGGACGTGGACCGGGGGAAACAGATCGTATGTCTGAGTAGTGATGAGGAGGATAATATATATGTGGGTGGGCATAAGGGGAGTGTTGTTTCCGTCGACTTGGCGAGCTCGTCGTCGGAGGAGTATAGAAACTGTTGGTAGGAGGAAATCGAGTTCAAAATATAAAATATAAATCAAACCAGATTCGTGCCCACGCAAATAATTACAAGACCTCCCCCTGATGTAGCTATGGAAAGTCAGAATCGATCCTCGAGGAAGCACGTCAGCGGATTTCAGGTAGCGGAAAGATCTCAGCGAAGTCGGCCAGAAGATTCCTCGATATCGAGTAAAGTACTCGATATCGACTAACCTGTCGAGTAAAACATAAAGCAAAATGAAAAAGAAAACCAACAGAAAGTACTCGATCTCGACAAAATCAACTAGACGTACATAGACAAGATTTCCTCGATGTCGACTAAAACTCCCCGATGTCGAGTAAAGACAGAAACTTAAAATTACAACATTTCGAACACAAAACACGAATTTCGACGAAATAAATCAATAAACTAAAGACTTCCAAGATCAGGGTTTCAACACCACAACGATAACCATGCAAAGTAACACATAAAGGCATAAAAGATCATGCTTTTCATCAAATAACTTTTGTTATTAACAAATAGGAATATAGAGGCTTTCGCATAAACCCTAATTGTTACTAACTCTTTTCACATAATTAACCCAAGTTGTATTAAGATCACTTTCGCTTCAATAACACAAACAAGGATCACCTTCAACTTTCGCAAAAGAATCATGCTCATAGGGATAGAAGACGAATTGCATAAAAAGCTCAAACCTTTACCGCATCACCTTACATGGCTACCGTCGGGCTCACCCCGGCCCTAGAAGTGGGTGGACTACTCGCTCTTCATCATCAAGAAACTCATCAATAATAAAAGGAAATAACTTTGCATTAAAATAAAACTAAAAAGAAAGCTTACAACCGAACAAGCCAAATCCGCTCTCGCCCTTCCACCTTGCTCTCGCCACAAGCTCTCTCTCTCTCTCTCTCTCTCTCTCTCTCTCTCTCTCTCTCTCTCTTTCTATGTAACTACTTACTTGTTCTTCTCTGAAATTGAATGAATGGAAATCAGCCCCTAAGACTTTATTTATAGGCTTCAATCCATCTCTCATTAGGAAAGAATATCCTATTTATATATATATATATATATATATATATATATATATATATATATATATATATATATATATATATATATATATATATATATATATCTAAAGATAAAACTTAAATAAAGATAAAACTTTAAATCTAAAGGGAAATAATTAAATATCTAAATATCCTCATGTGATAGATAAATCCTCCCTCCATAGATAGATCTTGATAAATTTGGATAGATTCGGACTTCCTTCGAGCCCAAGCAAGCCCACTCGTTTGGGATTAGCCCAACAGCGTCACGCGGCCTAGGAGCTTTTTGCTCGACATCGAGGAATTTCCTCGACATCGAGGAAATCTTGTCGACTTCAGCTTCACTGGGCATCCTCGAGTAACTCTTCCTCGGGGCTGGCTCGGACAAGATGGCAGGTTTCCTCGATATCGAGGAATTTCCTCGACATCGAGTAAAAACCTCACTGGGCTTGGGTTCTTCTCGGCTTCTCGATCGGGCTCCCTTCCTCGAGTCCGGGTATGGCTTCAAGTCTTGGTCGACATCGAGTAAATTACTCGATATCGAGTAGTGCCCTGAACTCGAGTTGGCTTCGTCTCTCAGTTTCTCGAGCAGCTTCTCCTCGACCAGGCTTTGGTGCATATTTTTGGTCGATATCGAGGAAAAGTATGTCCATATGAGTGCGCGTATGTCCATATGGCTGCACTCCTATGCGATTTCAGCCATTGACCGCTTTTTGCTTAGAATCTCCTTGAGAAACTTGACATATGATGGCATTTCATTAAGAGCTTCTGTGAAGGGTAAGGTGACATTCAGCCTTTGAAGCATCTTGATGAAGCGCTGAAATTTCTTCTCTGCTGGATCCTTTGGAGATTTTGTTGGGAAAGGCAGCTTCTTTTTCTGGTTCGGAGCTAGAACAGATGTCGGAGGTGTTGCAGCTTTTTCGACGTCGACTTGGTTCTCCTCGATATCGACTACTTTCCTCGATGTCGAGTTGCTGTGCTGTGCAGACGAATCGTGGCCAAGCTTTTCCTCGACATCGAGAAGATGTTGCTCGACATCGACCAAATTCTGGTCGACATCGACTTGCTGCCGGTCGACATCGAGTTGTTTCTCAGCTTCTTCGTCCTGCTGCTTTCAGACCTCTGGCTCGCGTAGTTGATGCCCGCTCCTGAGTTTTACAACGGCTATGTGTCCGGTCTTCCCCTTAGGGTTTGGTTCTGAAGATCCAGGGAGTATTCCTGACTGTCTGGGGACGCCTGCTGCTAGCTGGCCAATCTGTGTATCAATTGATTTCCTCCAGACATCGATTTCTCCAAATTTCGTATTGATGTTCGGGAACTGATTGTTGATGGTCCCCTGATTCCGGCGCATTTCGTCAAGGATAAGCTGTAGGTCATCCTTCCGTTGGTCCCTTTCTGGATGTCTTGGAGCTCTGTATGGCGGGGGGTTCCTAGGGGCACATTGGTTCCATTGTAGTTGCTAAAACCTTTGGTCCCCCATATAGCGACTGGGCCCCCCTGCGTAAGCTACCTCTTCGTGGTGTTCTGCCATCCTTACTTGCTCTGTGTGTGGGCACTTTGTAGAGTTGTGTCGTTGTGATCCGCATTCAATGCAAGACTGGTTGACAGAAATATACTTTACTTGCTTAAGGAGCTTGCGATTCTGAGCTCTGTAGTATTGCTCCTTGACATTTGGGTCAATCTCCTTAGAGGGCTCATAGAGGGGCATGGATGGGGCTGGTCTGGCCTAGGCATTCTCATCATAGTTTATTGGAGTCCCATACTTGTTATCATAGTTGGTCAGCTTGTCGAGGGCAGCCCATGCGTCAGCTGGCGGCATTGTCATATACTCATAATGAGTATACGTGTTGATCCTATCCTTAGCAGCCATGTCAAGAGAACTGAAGAAGATTTCCTGAACGACGCAGGGTTGTTGTCCATGTGTAGGGCAGGGTCGCAGAAGATCCTTATATCGTTCCCATGCCTTTTCCAGCGGCTCTCCAGGCTGCTGTTTGAAAGCTGTAATCTTTTGGCGAAGGAGCGCTGTCTTCGTAGGAGGAAAGAATTTGTTGAGAAATTTCTGCTTTACTTCAGCCCATGTAGTGAGGGATCGCGGTTTCAGTCCTTCAAGCTACTTCGATGCAGGGCCGACGAGAGACCAACGAAAAACCTTCATCATGACATATTCCAAGGTGGTACCTTCAGCAAGAGTACGACACATGTTAGTAAAGTTGGTAATATGTTGAAGAGGGCATTCATTAAATCTACCATGGAAAGCATTATGTTTAATTTCAATCAGAAAAGGAGTGCGAATTTCATAGTTATTCTCAGGGATTAGAATAGCCGATTCAGGCACGAAGAGAGTCGGGTGCATGTAATCCTCTGCAGTGGTTGGGTACTGGGCAAGCTCATCTTCCAATTGCCTCCTTCGCGCAACTTCCTGTGTAGTGTGTGCTCTCTCAGTGGTGAGAGTAGTATCTTTGGCAGCTAGTTCCCTCTGAAGTCTCTGTATCAGCTGTTCTTGTGTTTCTGCGGCCGCCATGGCTCTTTCAATTTAGCGTGGACGTGTATAAGGCGTTCCGGTTCGTCTAAGGCGTCAAACTCAGGTGTTTGACCAGAACGACGCATACACCTGCGAAGTAACTCAAAGCAAAACGTGAGATCTAACTACCTAAGGCGCGAATGATTGCTTCCCCGGCAACGGCGCCAATTTGTTAGTAGGAGGAAATCGAGTTCAAAATATAAAATATAAATCAAACCAGATTCGTGCCCATGCAGATAATTACAAGACCTTCTCCTGACGTAGCAGTGAGAAGTCAGGATCGATCCTCGAGGAAGCAAGTCATCGGATCTCAGGTAGCGGAAAGATCTCAGCGAAGTCGACCAGAAGATTCCTCGATATCGAGTAAAGTACTCGATATCGACTAACCTGTCGAGTAAAACAAAAAGCAAAACGAAACAGAAAACGAAAAACCAATAGAAAGTACTCGATCTCGACAAAATCAACTCGACATCGACAAGATTTCCTCGATGTCGACTAAAACTCCCCGATGTAGAGTAAAGGCAGAAACTTAAAATTGCAACCTTTCGAACACAGAACACGAATTTTGACAAAATAAATCAATAAACTAAAGACTTCCAAGATCAGGGTTTCAACACCATAACAATAACCATGTAAAGTAACACATAAAGGCATAAAAAATCATGCTTTTCATCATATAACTTTCGTTATTAACAAATAGGAATATAGAGGCTTTCGCATAAACCCTAATTGTTACTAACAAGTTGTATTAAGATCACTTTCGCTTCAATAACACAAACAAGGATCACCTTCAACTTTCGCAAAAGAATCATGCTCATAGGGATAGAAGACGAATTGCATAAAAAGCTCAAACCTTTACCGCATCACCTCACATGGCTACCGTCTGGCTCACCCCGACCCTAGAAGTGGGTGGACTACTCGCTCTTCATCATCAAGAAACTCATCAATAATAAAAGGAAATAACTTTGCATTAAAATAAAGCTAAAAACAAAGCTTACAACTGAACAAGCCAAATCCGCTCTCGCCTTTCCACCTTGCTCTCGCCACAAGCTCTCTCTCTCTCTCTCTCTCTCTCTCTCTCTCTCTCTCTCTCTCTCTCTCTCTCTCTCTCTCTCTCTCTCTCTCTCTCTCTCTCTCTCTCTCTCTCTCTCTCTCTCTCTCTCTCTCTCTCTCTCTCTCTCTCTCTCTCTCTATATATATATATATATATATATATATATAACTACTTACTTGTTCTTCTCTGAAATTGAATGAATGGAAATCAGCCCCTAAGGCTTTATTTATAGGCTTTAATCCATCTCTAATTAGGAAAGAATATCCTATCTATATCTATATCTATCTATCTAAAGATAAAACTTTAAATCTAAAGGGAAATAATTAAATATCTAAATATCCTCATGTGGTAGATAAATCCTCCCTCCATAGATAGATCTTGATAAATTTGGATAGATTTGGACTTCCTTCGAGCCCAAGCAAGCCCACTCGTCTTGGATTAGCCCAACAACGTTACGCGGCCCAGGAGCATTTTGCTCGACATCGAGGAATTTCCTCAACATCGAAGAAATCTTGTCGACTTCGGCTTCACTGGGCATCCTCGAGTAACTCTTCCTCGGGACTGGCTCGGACCAGATTGCAGGTTTCCTCGATATCGAGGAATTTCCTTGACATCGAGTAAAAACCTCACTCGGTTAGGTTCTTCTCGGCTTCTCGATCGGGCTCCCTTCCTCGAGTCCGGGTATGGCTTCAAGTCTTGGTCGACATCGAGTAAATTACTCGATATCGAGTAGTGCCCTGAACTCGAGTTGGCTTCGTCTCTCGAGCAGTTTCTCCTCGACCAGGCTTTGGTGCACATTTTTGGTCGATATCGAGGAAAAGTAGACTTTTTTTTTCAAAATATTCACAAAAAAATAATTATTTAATGAAATATTCAAGCTTTCAAAATATTTACAAAAATATTCATTTTTTTGCAGGATTGACAGAAAAACGCGGTCTTAGGCCGCGTTTTATTCACAAGGTAAAAATTTTAAAACCGAAGAAAAAAGTGACATAAGATTAATAAAAGAAACGCGGTCTCAGACCGCGTTTCTATTATTAATTTTTATTTTGGGATAAACGAGTTAATTTTTCAATTTTTTAGGTTAGAGACGCGGCCTGACACCGCGTCTCTCTTTCCTTTTTTTTTTTTAAAGTTAATGGGGAAGGGGAAGAGGGCTGTCGAAGAGGTCAGAGGAGGAATGGGGAGAGGGCTGCCGGAGCCCACCGGAGAGGGGAAGGAGGAGGCCACCAGAGAGGTCGGAGTAGGAAGGAGGACCACCGCCTACCGGGGGAAAGAGGCCTCTGCCCACCGAAGGAGAGGAAGCAGGAGGGTCCGGAGGACCACCGCCTGCGGCCACACCGCTCGCCCAACCCCTTCGGCCTCCTCTGCAACTCTTGCTCCGCCTACCCCTTCGGCCTCGTTCTTTCATGGCTTCTCCTCCGACCCTTGTTCTCGCCAAATCTCGCCCCTCTCCTCTCAATTTCAGATCCCATCTCCTCGCTACTGCCGCCATTGAAGGCCCCTCCGTTCATCCCCTCTTCTTCGTCTGCCTCGCCCCACCCTCTTCCAATTTCGTTTCAATCTCGATCTTTGTCGGCCTGCCAATTTCATCCCCTCGGCCTGTTAATTTCTTCCTCCGGTGGTCCTTTCTCCTCCTTCCTCCGGGCTCCGGCAGCCCTCTCCCCATTCCTCCTCTGACCTCTTCGGCAACCCTCTTCCCCTTCCCCATTAACTTTAAAAAAAAAGGAAAGAGAGAGACGCGAATAAAATTTACAAATGAACTCGTTTATCCCAAAATAAAAATTAATAATAGAAACGCGGTCTGAGACCGCGCTTCTTTTGTTAATCTTTTGTCACTTTTTTCTTCGATTTTAAAATTTTTACCTTGTGAATAAAACGCGGCCTGAGACCGTGTTTTTCTGTCAACCCTGCAAAAAATGAATATTTTTGTAAATATTTTGAAAGCTTGAATATTTCGTTAAATAATTAATTTTTTGTGAATATTTGGAAAAAAAATTCGGAAAAGTACTCGATATCGAGTAAAACTCCGCTTCCGTCTTTGCTCCTTGGTTTTGTCCCGAAATGGCTCCAAATTCTGTAAAATTAAACTAAAACTTATGTAGACCTCAATTTCTTGCCAATAAGCGTATACTACATAAATTCAACATATTCCCATCCTAAAATATGCAGAGTATATCGAATGAAGAGCTAAAATGTGCATAAAAACATGGCTATTTTAGTAGACATCAGAAAATCGGAGTAATAAAATTGGAGTCGATTGAGGAAACTTCATCAATGGGTTGTATATCATCCGATGATGAGATGTACGAGGCCGAACGGTGGGTTTCAAGGATGAAAGCTCCGGGGATGTCGACCGAGGATGTGGAGAAGATGTTGGACAAAGCTTTTCCGCAAGGAGGGGACCCCCGACGCAAGAACACTGACCTTCATGAGGGGTTGTTGTTGAAGTCCAAGGAGGAAGTGCAAAACTGGGTAAGGTGGTCTGTGTTGGATGGCTATTTCGACACACATGTGAAGAGGTCGTCGCTGGAAGTGTACTTCGTGGTGTGAATCGATCCCGAGTGCAAGTGGATGTGTCGTGCGTCAACATACCTGAAAACAAGTTTGTGGAAAGTGAGGAAGTACGTTCCGGAGCACACCTATGGGGTTAATGTTCAACACAACCACGATCGACAGGCAATGTCCGAGCTTATTGGGAAGAGCCTTGTATCCAGGTTAAAATAATTCTTAGTTACCCCTTACCGTGAAACTCTAGCCACTTTATTACATATCCTAGTCAGTGCTAATAACCCTCTAGCCAATTTTTAACCTGACACGATTGATGAAATGCAATGCAGTTTCACTGGTACCCGTAAGCCGGTAACTCTAGCCCACATACAGGCATTATCGAAGTCCGAGCTTGGAGTTACTTGCAGCTATTGGAAGGCTCGACGCGCGAAGGCGACAACGAGGGACACCCTATACGGAATGGACGAGGATTCGTACCGGGTAATGGCGTCGAACTTGTACATGCTGGAGAAGGCGAACCCAGTTTCCCACACCTGGCTTGAGTGGGATGTTGAACGTAGGTTCAAGTACGCGTTCGTCAGCTTCGGGGTCTGGATTGAAGCAATCCCCCACTAACGGAAGGTATGTTCAATAGCCACTTGTTTGTTATACCTAGCCAGTCAATACATTTACCCAGCCGTTAACAAGGCACGTATAACACTGATGTCTAAATGCCAAATGCCCGTAGGTCATCTCCATTGACGGTTCCTTTTTGAAAGGAAAGTTTAAGGGGACCTTGCTCTTTGCCACTGCACAGGATGTCGATCACAAAATATACTAAGTCGTGTTTGCGGTAGTGGATGGCGAGAATGACGCCTCTTGGGCATTCTTCTTCCGACAAATGCTTCGAGTCGTCCCGGACACCCCAGACTTGATGTGGGTCTCCGATCGGCATGTGAGCATCGTCAAGGGCATACGTGACAACTGCAAATTTGCCAAGCAGGGCTTCTGCACATATCACCTCTTCCAGAATGCGAAGCACCACCACAAGTTTGGCTCCTTACAGCAGTTGTACTTCGACATGACCAAGGCATACACCGTAGCCAAGTTCAACCAACTCTTCGCAGACTTCTCCTCCTATAGCCCCGCAGCCGGACAGTATCTTCGTGAAGCAGGATTCCGCAACTGGGCAAGGGCTCACTACTTGGCTAACCTCTACAATATAACCACAACGAACAACTCCGAATGCCTCAACAACGTCTTCAAAGAGCCTCGGGATTGTAAAGGCTCAGATTTTCAATCTTAATTTTTAGGAAAAGAAAATTAAAAAATGAATTTAAAACGGATTTAATTTGGATTTTTCAAGGAAAAACTCGTCCTAAATTTAGTAAATCTAACTTGAAATTCTTAGAGTGAATTCCGGTCCAATTTTTATCAGATGTAGATCAATTCCGTCATATTCTCTCATCCTTATCCATTCCAAGTCATCACCCTTTAATTGGGTAAAATTCTATCTATAAATCACCCTTCTCTAATTGATTTACTTAATTTGGCAAACAAACAATTTTGACCCAAGGACCCAAATCCCCTTATTTCACTCAGATCTCAAGCAATTCACAGATCCCCCAAATCCACTCTCCTCCCTCTCCTTTTCCTTGCCTTCAACACACACAGAAGACAGCATAGGCCACCTGAGCACCACCGGCCGCCACCAGCAACCACCTTCCCCCGGCTCCGTCGAGGCCGCAGCCTCCAACCCCCTCCTCTGTTTCACCGAGTAACCACCACCACCACAACCACTTCCGTCGAACAGCAGCAACCACCAGGCTGCCTTGTCTGAGTTGTCTCCCACTTCTCGTTGCCGCCACCAACCTCGAAGTGAAGCCGGCCAGTTCAGGAGCAGAAGCCGGCGCCGACGGAGGGTCCCCGGAACTGCTGAGCGCAGCCCCACCGCATTCTTCTCCTCCGTTTCGTTCCGAGAGTGGTAAGAGCTTCGCTTCTACTTCCTTTTGTCCTCGAACCGAGTAAGATCGAGATTTAACCCTCCTTGGTCCTCCCTAGGCAACCTCCGACGCGATTCCTTCTCCCGTGACGCCAATCGAGCCCGACGACATTTTTCCGGCGTGCCCGAATCCCCCTCGGTGAGCATCCTCCTTCTTTCCCTTCCTCTCCCGCTGTGTGTTTGACTGTGTCGCCGGAGTCGGGTCGGAAGCTGACGTCGCTGGCGGCCCACCCTCCTCCTTCTGCCTCTCGGTTTTTCAAACGCAGGAGGAGGAGCTGCTCTCTGTGTTCTCGAGCAGCAAAGGTGGGAGAAGACCACCTGGCGGGCCCCACCTCCATGTCAGCTCCACCTCAAAACTGGGCCCCTTCCTTTTTTCTTTTCTGAGTTCGGATTTGCAAAGGAAGAAAGATAGGTTTAATTTTGTGGGTTGAGATTTTTAATGGGATCTGATTTTGGTGAGGGGTCTTGGGCCATTTCTTTTTGGGCCTATTTTCAGTGTAATGATTTAAGAGGTAAAATGAGTTTAAGGATTTCAAAGATTTAAGAATAAATATTACAAGTAAATATTAAATAGATGGGATATAAAATATATTATATTATTGTTGGAGATTATGTATTTTTAATATAATGTTATTAGACTTGGATTTTAAAAAGGGACTTGAAAAAAGGTTTTAACGGTTGGAACTTGATTTGAGAAATGGAATTGGACTTAATACAATTTAAAAAGAGGATTTTTGGAAATGATCTAACCTTGTTGTATTTTGTGAGGAGTAAATATTTGACCTTGGAAATTATGAGATGATCTATTGTTATTAATTGGTAAATGTGGTCTGGTGTTTATTTTAGTTAATCCAATTTGGTAAACTAATTAAAGGGTTTTAGGTTTTGAAATAAAAATGCCGGAACTATTTTAATGGTATGAAATTGTAAGTTGATTAAAGATTTAATGTTGGAACGATGTTATCGATGGGTTTTCATTGGAAATGAAATGATTTTGGTTGATGTTGATCATATCGGAAAGGTTTTGGAAAACGGTTTCACTATCGGTTGGTTTTGAGTATGTTGGGAACTTGGGTTTCGTATGTATGAATATCGGTCTGGTAGCTTATGGGATTGACTTGATGATAGGTGTGTATTGCTTTTGGACTTGCATTGGGCCCTTGCTTGTATTATCCTGCTATTCTGCATCTTCAGGTAAGTTCCCTAGGGGGCTTACTCAGGTTGGACATTCATGCCTGTTGTTGCATTTTATGTTAGATGTTGCATATGCATAAAAGCATGCCATGTAGTATCATGTTTATGTTGCACTAATTGATTGAGCATCTGTTTACTTTATGCGTTTGAAACAGAACAGCCGTTATCTGTGATAGTCCTAGAGTCTTTTCTAGGGTCATAGGGTAGCCCAGCCTCATCGGGTACCCTGAGTCAATTGAGTCATGAACTTCCTTGTATTATGATATGCCTGCGGGCTTTATTGTGGAGCGGGTTAGGCGTGCGTGCCCCCCGATTATGATGGAATGCATTCACGAGCTGGCCAGTCTCCGCCCTATCGGAAGGGGGTGGAGGTAGGAGAGGGATATGCCACTTGGCATTGTCTTGGGCCCTTTACAGTATTTCTGCACATTATTATACTTAGGAGCATGCTAGTGTGTTTGACTTTCGTACTGCATTAGAGCATCTTTATTAGGTATAGCACATACTATGTGGCCTAAGCGATGACTGCCGGTCCCGCATGAGTGGCTCGATCTGACTCCTTTCCCCGTTCTTCTTTTAAAGGTATTCTCTGCAGATTTGAGTGCTCGATGTCTATATGACGGGGTTCCCTGTTGGTGAATCGAAGAATCTGGCTGATATCCTAATTTAGTAAAATGGTAATTAAACACTTATGTTTTGGTTTTGATCGGTTCTTCCGTGACATTTGTATCTTTACTTTGCTTTCGCCTTACTTCCGTCTGAAATGGATTCCGCTACATAGTCTTAGGACAGGTCAAGGGTACCCAACGGCCCTTCGATGTTTTTAGGGTTTGAAATCCCTCTTTCCACTAATCTTAAAATGAGTTTGAAACCTCGACCCGTACCTGGATTGCAAGATCCGAACAAGGGGTTTTATCCCTTGAAACGTAACCCGGAAATCATAATTCTGGGCCGTTACAAAGATGGTATCAGAGCTGAGGTTGTGCAATTCGGGTACGCAAGGGTCGAGTGTATGTTTTGGAAAACCGCCCATGAATTTCAAAGGATTTGGAAGGATTTTAAGAAGGGCAAAATGAACTTAAGATGCCTAACCGGAATTGGACTAAATAATGAACTTGACTTGTAATAAAAGAGGAAAACCGACCAAAAAGGGGACGCGAGTGGGTAGTAAAGGCGCTAGACCGCCCCTATTGGGTGTAGTTGGGAACGGTAGGCAAAATACGAGCTTGTTCTTTACAGATGGGTTGGGAGACTCCAAGGAGATCATTATGAGTGTTATTGATTGATTCTATGCTGAGTGCTTGATGTGCTAGAGTCTTATTGATATGACTAACAATCAAATGTGTATTGACTGATCTATGTAAACGGGATAGTGGGAGTACCCTTGTTTTGTGTGGTCAAACCCAGCTTGTGTGAAATAGCCTCTTTCACTATTTTTGTTAACCCTTTGACGGTTCTATCGAGTCTTTTTCCCGTACGTCAGTGTCTTCCACGGGGAATCGGGTTGGTAAACAAATTGTGTCGGAGTCATTTATGGGTATGAAGGTTATCTGCGTTAGTATTGGAAGGTGGTTCTTGATGGCATTTTGAGTCAAAAGTAAGGTGTCATGGGGCTGTCTTTCTCGATTCTTATGATAATCAACCAGTGTTTTCTTACCACGAAGAGTCGTACCAGAGTCCCACGGGAAGGAAGGGTGATAAGTCGGTTGGGAAAAGTCAGTGGACGCCCTTAGGAATTTATGTCCGGTTGTTATGGTGACCCTCTCTGAATTGCATGACATAATCTTGTAATCTTCCGCATGTAGCTTGCAAATGATCATTAGTAAAAGCTGCTCCTGTTATGCTTTGCTTTTTGTCATGATTTTATTGTTAAGCTCATAATGTGGTTAGTTACATTTCTCAAGTCTCGTGTTGTGTCTTGCCTTCTATCATGATTATATGTTGTTATAGCATGTTTACTTGGCCTATTAATCGTATGATGGATTGGAAACATGAACCATATGGTATGATCCTACATGATCGTTATTTTCTCCTGGATTAGGTTCATGCTAGTGTAATCGTTAAATTTTGACACCCTGAAGAAGCAAGTTCCTTATTTGATACGTGCTACAACTTGATGTCAACTTGCCTTATATGATATGTAATTTCCCATACATGTTATTGTGATGATCCTTAATGTAAATTCGTGATTGTATAACATTCCGTATCCATGCTAGTCACATTGTTTAGAGGTCTCATGTTGCATCTCACTTTCTGTCATGATTATGTTTGGTCTCGCGTGTCCAATTGACCTATTGTAATGATCGTACTACTGATTGGTTAGAAACATGAATGACATGATATGAGTCTATATGGATGTAGCTTTTCCTGAATTAGGTCCATGATAGTGTGGTAAGCTCTTCTTTGTACGAATGCCCCGTAAGATGATCTCCTCGGCATTTTAGTTAGTGTTGCCCTTGGCCTTGCTTGATTAAATTAGTAGTTCCATCTGTGACAATGTTATCGAAGTAATATCTTAATATATGCGTGTCTCATTTAGTATTATTAAATTGGAACACATGCCCCTGTATTCTACTTATATTGCTATGTTACGTAGGCTTATATTATGCACTGCTACATTCCTCCCACGCCTTGTATCGCTGGACTATGTTAATGTGGTCTCGTTTGTATCGTTGTGTTAGTCAATCAAGCGCATGTATGTATCAAATGTTGTGTTGAGCCATTAGTGTCATGTAGGACCCTTGATTGTAACTTGTGCAAATTTACATCTTGCCTACATTACTTTTGATTTTCTCTGAGCTAGGTCCCTGATAGTGTGATCCTTCTCTTTTCCTATCATCTTAGATTGTTTTACTCACCCTGATTAGATTAATGTTGAGTTCGATGATTGACTTGCTCTCCGTAATTGGGTAATCCTAGCATGCTTACATGTTATCGCTCGGTAGTGTTACCCTATTGTTCTATGACATCCTCTCGTGCTTGCATAAATGTATGACTTGACACCTCGCATGATCACACACCACGATATACCATGATTCTGCATACGCATGACACCTGAATGTTAGAATGAATCTAGTCGAGTTATCTTGATTGTGTGCATGTTCGATATGTGCTAGTAGTGTCATGTAGGGCTTATGATTTCCAATATGACTCGCCAAATGATCACGTGTTGTACTTGTTCTATGATGTGATGATTATTGTATCGTGAATGTGCTCTATGATGGTTCGTTCTTAGTATGATTATAATGTATCGCCCATGGTGTATTTCTTGTTACTTTTGACGATGTCTCATGTTTCGTAAATATTATGCTGAACTCCTCTTGATGACTCTTGACTATGCTTGTATCACATAATGTATCACTAGTACCATGTAGGACCCATGTTTTCTAAATGTATCTCGTCATATGATTACGTGCCATGCTTGACCTATTATACGATCATTGTGTCAGATAAGATAGTTACTATGTTGCTCTTACATGTCCTTTTATGATGCATACACTACGCTCGTGCATTGTTCATATATGTGATAATTGTGATGCCTATTTAATCCTGCATATCTTGCTTAAGTTGCTAGGCATATTTGCCTTCATGGGATAATAGACTACTATCTTGTCTCGCGTGCACCCGTGTAGCACTCGAATATGTCTTTTAGGAATGAATACGTATGTCGTGCTTCTTGAGATAGGTACATGTTAGTGTGGATTAATATGATTGATATGCCCCATTATGAATTTGTGTATGTTTGTCACAATTGCAACCTAATGGACCTCCATAAGGGCGTTGTTGCTATTCTCGGGTCAGAGTCTTGCCTCTAGTATTGTCGTCTTTAGTTGTGGTACGTGTTTGTCCCCGAAAGGAATTTTGGTTGTCTTATCTTGTCACTCCCCTATCTCCGCTAACTTGAACTCCTACGCGATACATTGAACGAGCGACCGCACATGAAAGAGAAAGGAAGTTGCATAACGATAGAGCTGTGTGGCGGAAGCGTGGGCCCATAACCCACAAGCCTCATGATCGACGGTGTTGGTGGGACAAGTATGTCCTGAGGATTGCGGCTATCGAGTATGATATGACTTGCAGGCGGGAGTGTCCTCCGTTTGAATTGCTAACTTTTCTAAATATGTTGATAACCATGTTGCAATGCTTTGATGGTGACGTTTATGTGTTGATGTGCTTACTTGGTGAGAAATATTGCTTGATTGTTCAGTGTCTATAATGATATGATTCGATGCCTTACAATTCTAATGTGCCATGATATTTTGATGTGATGATACTTTGAGTTGCTAAGCATGATCTAAATTCCTTTGCCTATAAAAGAATGAACTGCAAATGTTGTGAAACCTGAATTGTTTATCTGTTAAGGTTATGAGGAAACTTGCTACCTTGACTTGATTTTGTATATATATGATGAATTGTAATAATGATTGAGCATGACGGTAAATTGAGATTTTTCGACATATTTGCAATGCTTGATGATGAATTAATGATGTTATCATTATAAATGCTAGTTGATATGATGTATACCTTGTGTGTGTGATGATGTTCCTGATTGCCTCTCCTTTGAATATGTGGGTAAGATTCTCTTGTAGAGTGGTCGGAGAATGGCGGGAGAATTTGAGGGGTTAGAATGATCGATGGTATTACGAGATAAGTCATGAAGAGAGGGATGTTGGGTTAGATAAGACCGGTTGAGTTGGGATCTATAAGAGGAAATCCTTGGTGGTCCCGATGAACTTTCTAGGTGAATCCTAGGTGGGGGTATGTTTAGGAATAGACTGGCTAAGTGGTGATCGAGGAATTTCTAGAGGAGATGTGTGATTAGCAGGGCAAGATGCTTGTGAAACCTTGGGAAGTGTGAGAAGTGTAAGAAATGACCTTTGAGGATGTTGAGGACATGGTGCAAGCAGGTACTCGGGCGCGAGGTTAGAGATAGGAGTGAGTTCTTAGAGGTGGATGGTGTGGTAGTGCTTGGCGGAAGGATGGGCGAGATTTGAGCATCGAGATGAATAGGGATTTGTTTGTAGAATTTTTGTTTGAGTTGACGTTGGCGAGTCCAGAAGATGATTAGTCTTGACTTGAGAGTGGAGATGGGCGAGTGGGGATTGTATTTTATTTTGACTGGTATGACGTGAGAATTTTCTTGATTATGTGATTTATTTATATTTGCTAGCATGATGTTTTATATGTGGTAGTAAGCATGATGTGTACTATACGGTTGACAAGCATGAGTATTGGTTATGTAAATGATGAATATGACTTGAAGCATGATCATGATTAGTATATATGAGATAATGGTGCATGATTTCTAAATGATTGTCATTCGATATTGTGATGAGTCAAGGTGATGTCTTTAGAGCATGCTGACATTTTGGTGATTTATATACTGCTTGATCTTCCTTTTTTCTGAATCTTAATAGCATGACCAGGTTGTGTTGATATATTAACGTGATGAATATGTTCTACTTGTGTTGCGATATCGATATGCGATTATGAGATTTGATGCATACTGACGTACTAACCCCATAACATCTAACCCGTTGATTTCTGGACATGTGTGCTTGCGTGATAAGTTATGAGACTTCGATTATGCACTCGTGATGCCTTCAATACGATATAGATATACCCTACTACTTGTGATGTGTTGTTGCTGTTTTGTTGTTGGTTTTGGCGTGTCTTGAAAGGATGGTATGATTTATGTTATGAGAAAGCATGTTATGTTATTAAGATGTCAATTGGTTGAGATTATCATGGTTGATGTTGAGTTTTGCCATGTGAAAGATGGCTAATAATGTTATGAGTTGATGAGTTGATTGGCTTATGTTTTATATTGAGTTGAGAATGATGATTGAATGATTTTGGAAACTAGGAAGAGAATATGAGATTAGCCCTTAGAGGTGGATGATTCCACCTCCTGATTTCTGAATTTGATTGATTGATATGCGGAAAATGTTGTAAAGGGGAGATCGAGTATGAAATATAATGAAATAAATCAAACCAGACTTAGGCCTCAGCAAATAAATACAAGACTCCTCCAATGCAGTAAGAGAAAGTCAGGATCGAATCCACGAGGAAGCACGTCAGCGGTTCTCAGGTAGCTGTAAATTTTCACAGACGCAGCAGCAGAAAAGCACAGAAACACAGAAAAGCAGAAATAAACCCGACAAGGGCAACTAAAAGCAAATAAACAAACTAAAAGACAGAAAACAAAGAACAAAACACAAAACAGAAAGTCTCGTCGATCTCGACAAGCTCCTACTCGAGATCGACCACGGCAATCGACAACAGTAAGTCGACAATCACAGCAGACAAGAAATCCCGGCAAGGGCAACTCGACCTCGACAAGAGGTACTCGACTTCGACAAAGAAAAGCAAAGACAGACACTGAAATCGACGAAAGACAGAACAAAATCAAGTCGACCTAGACTACCCCTACTCGATCTCGACTAGATGCAACTCGAGATCGACCAAGCCTACTCTATGTCGACTAGAACAGAAACTTAAAGAAATTTAAATTGCAATTGCTCAAACCCAAACTCAGCTTTCCGACAGAAAATAAACTCAATATATAAAAAAGACTCCCAAGGCTAGGGTTTCAACACCACAACGATAACCATGCAAAACAACACATAAAGGCATAAAAGATCATGCTTTCCATCAAATAACTTTCGTTATTAACAACTAGGCATATAGAGGCTCTCGCATAAACCCTAATTGTTACTAACCCTTTTTCACATAATTAATCCAAGTTGCATTAAGATCACTTTCGCTTCAATAATACAAACAAGGATCACCTTCAACTCTCGTAAAAGAATCATGCTCATAGGGATAGAAGACAAATCGCATGAAAAGATCTGACCTTTATCGTCTTGCCTCACATGGCCACCGTCGGGCTCACCCCAGCCCCAGAAGTGGGTGGACTACTCACGCCTCATCGCAATCGCAGACATTGAATTGATGAAAGAAACTTGCATTAAAAACTAAATTCAAAGCCTTTACAATCCTGGCAATCAACTTTCGCAAACCGCCAAAACCTTAAAAACCTCAAATTCCTAAAACTGTATCTGAATGGAACTAACTAACTGTGTCTTGAATGATCTGAACTGGAATTGTATAAACTGGAATGAATGAAAAACCAGCCCCATGGGCTTTATTTATAGCCATCTTCCCCTAGCTATTCTAGGAAAGAAGATATCTATCTATATCTAAATTCTATCTAAAAGCATAAAAGATAATTAAATTGTTTAATGGAATTAAATCCATAAGGGAAAAGATAAAATTAAAGTGGGAAAGTCTTCATCTTGATAGATTTTGTTCCTTCCATGGATAGACTTGATAGATTGGATAGAATTCAGCAACTTTTGGATAGAACTTTCCGCCTTCGCGACCAAGCAACTGAATTCTACTCGGACAAGGCTTCATCGAGTAGCTTCTGGAATCTGGGTCTAGTCGAGCTCGAGTTGGGCTCGTCGAGCTCGAGTAAGATTGCTCGGCTTGACTCGTCGTCTCGGCTAGATCTGCTCGATGTGGCTCGTCTGGCTCACTGGTGCTCGTCGACCTCGAGTTGGCCTACTCGATCTCGACAAGGGTGGACTTGTCGACTGGGCCTCCTCGGGTTGGTGTGGTCGAGTGGCTCGGACATGGACTCTGAGATTCATCGATCTCGACAAGATCTCGTCGATCTCGACAAGATCTCGTCGATCTCGACAAGATCTGCTCGACTTGACTCTCTCCGCTGGCAGCGGATGACTTGGTCCGCGGCAGCGACTTTCCTTTTCCGCGGCAGCGAGTCTCCTGGTCGTCCTCGGCTTCATCCTCGGCCAGTTCTCCTCGTCGACTCCGGGCATGGGTGTCTGGGCTTCGTCGACCTCGACCAGGGCTTGTCGAGGTCGAGTTGGGTCCGGAGCCTGGCTTGGTCTGGCTTCTCGAGCAGGCTTGCTCGACCATGTCTGCTCGGACATGGCTTGTCGAGCTCGACCAGGCTTACTCGAGATCGAGTAGACCTGGCTTTCAGCCTTGATCCGCTGCTTTGACCTTGGACTTCTGTAGTGGTTTTCCGAGCTTTTCTGATCTTCTGTAGAATTGCTGTAAACGCTTCGATTTCTGCGATTTAAACAGAAACTGGTGTAGATTCCATAATTTTGGCAAATAAACATAAACTACACAGATTCTGTATTATCTTAACCCAAATGTATGAAATGTATACAGAAATCGATATAAAAGTTACTGTAAAACATGGCAGATTCCGCTCACAACAAACACCCCATACTTAAGCTTGCTTGTCCTCAAGCAATACTTTTACTTGTCATTCAGGGGAAGAACTTAAACTCTCAACATCTTAGATTCATTCTCATATGTCCCTGCAATCAATTACCATCCTTGAAAAGGTACTAGTGTCACAGATTCATGCATGTGAAAATATGTAAAAGCAACATCTACTCACAAAAGGAGGGTTATGCACAAATAATTCATACGTGACAAAGCATTGATAATCAAGAAGACTTTAATTTAAGCTCATGAAGGAGTAGATTTGGTAAAAGGCTAAAAGGTGGGCAATTTTTTGCAATGTGGTGCTTTTATGATCCGGGGAAATGGAGTACTTTCCAAATTTGAGTTTCATTCCACATTCCTTTTCCACTTGATTCACCACCTTTCATAATGCTTTTCTCAATAATAATGCTTTTACCTCTCTAACCTCAGCACTGCCTTCTCGCGAGTCGCAAACATGGGTGTCATGAATGGCCCCGGATACTTAGTGCTTTGGACTCCTCACAATGTGTCCCATCTCTCTAAACTATTATCTCAGAGAGCAGGGTCAATCTACCTTTATCTCCTGAGGTGATTGGATTTTCTTTCACTCATTAAATTTTCCATATATTTCATACAATTTCCCTCCAAACTCCAATAATGGTAATAATCACAACAACCATATAACATCTCCATAATGTAACATCATTCTCAACATAATCCCCGGATAAGGTAAAGAATGGCAAATATTTAGATCATGTGGAGCAATATATGAAATAAGGCATATTATGGCTTTTGTGATGCATATGCATAGGTAAGGCTAGGATATAAACAATATGAGCATTATATGGAAATATAAAGTCCCCCATCATCTTATCATGCAACATGTCAAAAGCAACTTCAAATTTTACCTCCTTTCATGGTTTTCATCAAAATAATGCACTTCATTGTGACTTCCCTTTACTAGGCGATTTCATGCTATATCTCTAATGAATCCAATTTTGCATCGTCGAGTTCAATATAAGCTTCCATGACATTATTTCAAAATTTTCAATGGGGGTCATTTTTCTCAAATTTTTGGAAAACATGCATATAAGCACATAATTCAAATAATGCATTCCAAAATAGCCATGTAGCAATTCTAAGAAATAATGCACACATAATGTCAAAATATGGCAGATATGGCAAATATGCATAATGTAAGCCCTTCCCCCACCCCATACTTAAACATTACAGTGTCCTCACTGTACAAAAACAAGGTAAAGGGTAAAGAAAGAAACTCACAAGACATGTGTGCAGAGCTGCAAAATTTTGAATGGAGCACCTCCTAGTCCGAGTATTCATGTAGCTTTGATTCTATCCATGGACCTGAAATTTAGAAGACATATACCAAAAAAAAAAAAAAAAACCCAAAACAATGTTCAAAACCAAAAAATCAAAAACAAAGTCTTAAATGTCCTAAAAAGTCTATGTACATGCTCTAGATTTTATAGTCGCTAGGCCGACTTTCCATTAAGTTCAAGGTGGCATCTGCAGGGCCCATGTAGCTTGGGCCTCAAATAAGACTCCATTCTTGTCCATCAGCTGTAATCCTCCAGAATGGATCTTGTTTACCACGAACGGTCCCATCCGCTTCTTGTTGAATTTGTTAGGAAACCAATGATCCTTTGATTTAGAGACATAGAGCTTGTCTCCAACTTCATACTCCTTAGGCTCATCATTGGAAATCCTGCACAATCGCACATACCAAGGCAGACCTCTCCCATGTATAGATAAATCTTTAATGGAAATAGGAGAAGAAAGATCCATACCTTGGCTGACTTTCGCGGAAACGGAATCAGGCACCACAGTGTTTGGTCGATCTCGACTAGGGCTCCTCGAGATCGACGAGGCTGCTGGCTCTGGTGGTGGTCTGGTCGAAGAATCAGAAGTCGAGGAAGAACAGGGCTTGTCGATCTCGACAAGCGTACTCGACCTCGACGAGGACTCTGGTCCTGGTGGCTGGATCGTCGACGAAGACGGATCTGGTGAAGCCTGGCGGTGGTCGACCTCGACAAGGCTACTCGAGGTCGACGAGGGCTCTCCTGCTGGTTGCTGCGAAGTCGAAGAAGAAGAAGCCGAGGCCGTCAAGGGGTGGTCGACCTCGACAAGCCTAGTCGAGGTCGAGGAGATTGGGTCGCCTGGTCGAGTCAGTGTCGAGGAAGCAGGGTCTGTGTTCTCCGAGTTTTGGTCGATCTCGACAAGATCCTTGTCGATCTCGAGTAGGGCTGGTTCCTCCGATTTGCTGCTCGACGAAGCTGGTGCTGGTGGAGTCGCCTTGGTCTGGTCGAGATCGGCTAGGGTTCTACTCGAGGTCGAGGAGCCCTGGTCGATCTTGACCCCATACTTAGCTCCTTTGTTCTCCTTGAGGATTGCCATGATCTCCTCCACCTGGGCCTCCATGTCCCTCTTTTCCAGTTCCTCAGGGGTCATATTCCTGATCGTTGGTTCCCCGCAGGTGATGTAGCCGGCTGAGATAGATTTGACCTCTTCCATGGGACCCGTATGTTGTTCAGTTTTGTTGAAGGAATACTCAATCACCTCATCGCTGATGTTGAAAGTGAGTACCCCTTTCCGTACACTTATATTGGCATCCACCGTCGCCAAGAATGGTCTCCCTAGAATAATTGGACAAGCAGGATCTTCTTGCATATCAATAATTAAGAAATCAGCAGGAACGAAGAATTTACCTACTTGTACTGGGACATTTTCCACCATGCCTGTTGGAATGACCACCGTGTTGTTGGCCATGTATAGTCTAGCATCCACAGGCTCTAGGGCACCTATCTTAATCTTGGACCAAATCGTTAAAGGCATAATACTAACACTGGCTCCAAGATCACATAAGGCATTAATTTTGTATGGACCAAATCCAATAGTTATAGCAAACTTACCTGGATCCGGCCTCTTTTCCAATATGTCCAGATGGCTGCACTCCTCTGTGATTTCTGCCATCGATCGCTTTTTGCTCAGAATCTCCTTCAGGAATTTGACATAGGACGGCATTTCATTGAGAGCTTCTGTGAAGGGTATGGTGACATTCAGCTTTTGAAGCATCTTGATGAAGCGCTGAAACTTTTTCTCCGCTGGATCCTTTAGAGATTTTGTGGGGAAAGGCAGCTTCTTTTTCTGAGTTGGAGCCAGAACAGATGTCGGAGTTGCTGCAGATTTCTCTTTATCGACCAGAGGCTCCTCGAGATCGACTACCCTCTTGTCGAGATCGACCAGTTTTGGCGACGTCGAGTTGCTGGGCTGTGCAGACGAAGATTTCTGAAGATTCTCCTCGAGGTCGACAAGTCCTTTGTCGAGGTCGACCACGGCTTTGTCGAGATCGACTACTGTCTTGTCGAGGTCGACTTGCTGTTCCTCGTCCTGCTGCTTCTCGACCTCTGGCTCTTGCAGTTGATGGCCGCTTCTGAGTTTTACAGCAGCGATGTGTCCAGTCTTTCCCTTTGGATTTGGTTATGAAGATCCTGGGAGAGCGCCTGACTGTCTAGGGATTCCTGCCGCTAGCTGACAAATCTGTGTATCAACTGTTTTCCTCCAGGTATCAATTTCCCCAAGCCTAGAGTTGACACCTTGCATCTGAGTATAGACAGAGTTGAAAGATTGCCTAGTTTCTGCGTGGTTTCTCCGCATCTCTTCCAGGATTGTCTGTACATCATCCTTTTTCCGGTCCCTTTCTGGATGTCCTGGAGCTCTGTAGGGCGGGGGTTCCTAGGGACTCCTTGGTTCCACTGTGGTTGCTGAAACCTTTGGTCCCCCATGTAGCGATTTGGACCCCCTGCGTATGCTGCATCCTCATGATGTTCTGCCATCCTGACTTGCTCTGTATGTGGGCACTCAGTGGTGGTGTGCCTTTGCGATCCGCATTCTATGCAAGGTTGGTTGACAGAGAGATATTTTACTTGCTTGAGGAGCTTCTTATTCTGGTCTCTGTAGTATTGCTCCCTAACATCCGGATCGATCTCCTTAGGAGGCTCATATAGGGGCATAGATGGTGCTGGCCTGGCGTATGGGTTCTCATCATAGTTTGAAGTAGCCCCATACTTGTTGTCATAGTTGGTGAGCTTTTCCAGCACTCCCCATGCGTCACTCGGCGGCATTGTCAGATACTCATAGCGAGTGTAGTGGTTGATTCTGTCCTTGGTGACTTGATCTAGCGAGTTGAAGAAGATCTCTTGAATGACATAAGGTGGCTGTCCATGAGTAGGGCAAGATCGCAGAAGATCCTTGTAGCGTTCCCATGCCTTTGCCAGCGGTTCCCCTTGCTTCTGTTTGAAGGCAGTGGTTTTCTGGCGGAGATGTGCTGTTTTGGCAGGTGGGAAGAATTTATTCAGAAATTCCTGCGCTACTTGGGCCCAGGTGGTGAGTGACCTTGCTTTCAACCCTTCCAGCCATTTCAGTGCAGGACCAACGAGAGACCAGCGAAAAGCTTTCATCTTGACATATTCCAGCGTGGTACCTTCAGCAAGAGTACGGCACATGTCAGAAAAGTTGGTAATATGCTCAAGAGGGCACTCATTAAATCTACCATAAAAGGCATTATTTTTAAGCTCAATAAGAAACTGAGTGCGAATTTCAAAAGAGTTATCAGGGATCAGAATCGCCGATTCAGGCACGACGAGCGTGGGATGCATATAATCCTCAGCAGTGGTCGGATATTGGGCAAGCTCAGCTTGTGCTTGTTCCTTTTCTGCCCTCTCAGCGGCGAGAGCAGCATCCCTGGCGGCTAGATCCCTGGTGAGCCGAGCGATCAGCTGCTCCTATGTTTCAGCGTCCGCCATGATCCTTTTGAGTTTAGAGTGGATGTGTAGGTAACGCTCCGGTTCGTCTAAGGCGTCAAACTCAGGTGTTCGACCAGAACGATGCATACACCTGCGAATTCACTCAAGGAAAACGTGAAATTCTAACTACCTAAGGCGCGATTGATTGCTTCCCCGGCAACGGCGCCAATTTTTTTTAAAGGGGAGATCGAGTATGAAATATAATGAAATAAATCAAACCAGACTTAGGCCTCAGCAAATAAATACAAGACTCCTCCAATGCAGTAAGAGAAAGTCAGGATCGAATCCACGAGGAAGCACGTCAGCGGTTCTCAGGTAGCTGTAAATTTTCACAGACGCAGCAGCAGAAAAGCACAGAAACACAGAAAAGCAGAAATAAACCCGACAAGGGCAACTAAAAGCAAATAAACAAACTAAAAGACATAAAACAAAGAACAAAACACAAAACAGAAAGTCTCGTCGATCTCGACAAACTCCTAGCCGAGATCGACCACGGCAATCGACAACAGTAAGTCGACAATCACAGCAGACAAGAAATCCCGGCAAGGGCAACTCGACCTCGACAAGAGGTACTCGACTTCGACAAAGAAAAGCAAAGACAGACACTGAAATCGACGAAAGACAGAACAAAATCAAGTCGACCTAGACTACCCCTACTCGATCTCGACTAGATGCAACTCGAGATCGACCAAGCCTACTCTATGTCGACTAGAACAGAAACTTAAAGAAATTTAAATTGCAATTGCTCAAACCCAAACTCAGCTTTCCGACAAAAAATAAACTCAATATATAAAAAAGACTCCCAAGGCTAGGGTTTCAACACCACAACGATAACCATGCAAAACAACACATAAAGGCATAAAAGATCATGCTTTCCATCAAATAACTTTCGTTATTAACAACTAGGCATATAGAGGCTCTCGCATAAACCCTAATTGTTACTAACCCTTTTTCACATAATTAATCCAAGTTGCATTAAGATCACTTTCGCTTCAATAATACAAACAAGGATCACCTTCAACTCTCGTAAAAGAATCATGCTCATAGGGATAGAAGACAAATCGCATGAAAAGATCTGCCCTTTATCGTCTTGCCTCACATGGCCACCGTCGGGCTCACCCCAGCCCCAGAAGTGGGTGGACTACTCACGCCTCATCGCAATCGCAGACATTGAATTGATGAAAGAAACTTGCATTAAAAACTAAATTCAAAGCCTTTACAATCCTGGCAATCAACTTTCGCAAACCGCCAAAACCTTAAAAACCTCAAATTCCTAAAACTGTATCTGAATGGAACTAACTAACTGTGTCTTGAATGATCTGAACTAGAATTGTATAAACTGGAATGAATGAAAAACCAGCCCCATGGGCTTTATTTATAGCCATCTTCCCCTAGCTATTCTAGGAAAGAAGATATCTATCTATATCTAAATTCTATCTAAAAGCATAAAAGATAATTAAATTGTTTAATGGAATTAAATCCATAAGGGAAAAGATAAAATTAAAGTGGGAAAGTCTTCATCTTGATAGATTTTGTTCCTTCCATGGATAGACTTGATAGATTGGATAGAATTCAGCAACTTTTGGATAGAACTTTCCGCCTTCGCGACCAAGCAACTGAATTCTACTCGGACAAGGCTTCATCGAGTAGCTTCTGGAATCTGGGTCTAGTCGAGCTCGAGTTGGGCTCGTCGAGCTCGAGTAAGATTGCTCGGCTTGACTCGTCGTCTCGGCTAGATCTGCTCGATGTGGCTCGTCTGGCTCACTGGTGCTCGTCGACCTCGAGTTGGCCTACTCGATCTCGACAAGGGTGGACTTGTCGACTGGGCCTCCTCGAGTTGGTGTGGTCGAGTGGCTCGGACATGGACTCTGGGATTCATCGATCTCGACAAGATCTCGTCGATCTCGACAAGATCTCGTCGATCTCGACAAGATCTGCTCGACTTGACTCTCTCCGCTGGCAGCGGATGACTTGGTCCGCGGCAACGACTTTCCTTTTCCGCGGCAGCGAGTCTCCTGGTCGTCCTCGGCTTCATCCTCGGCCAGTTCTCCTCGTCGACTCCGGGCATGGGTGTCTGGGCTTCGTCGACCTCGACCAGGGCTTGTCGAGGTCGAGTTGGGTCCGGAGCCTGGCTTGGTCTGGCTTCTCGAGCAGGCTTGCTCGACCATGTCTGCTCGGACATGGCTTGTCGAGCTCGACCAGGCTTACTCGAGATCGAGTAGACCTGGCTTTCAGCCTTGATCCGCTGCTTTGACCTTGGACTTCTGTAGTGGTTTTCCGAGCTTTTCTGATCTTCTGTAGAATTGCTGTAAACGCTTCGATTTCTGCGATTTAAACAGAAACTGGTGTAGATTCCATAATTTTGGCAAATAAACATAAACTACACAGATTCTGTATTATCTTAACCCAAATGTATGAAATGTATACAGAAATCGATATAAAAGTTACTGTAAAACATGGCAGATTCCGCTCACAACAGAAAACTGATTTGGTTTTGGGAGATTTTTGATGAATTCTTGAGTTAAAGGGATTTGACTTGTTTTGGTGCAAAGTTCTTGGTTAAACGTCGGATATGAAGGTTTTGAACGATATAGAAAGGAAATGACTAGTTTTTAAAGAATAAACGCTATCGAGGGTTTCAACGATTTTGAGGCTAATCTTTTTCAATTGCGGAGTCCCCTTTAAAACTTTTCAAACCCGAGCAACCCTATGATACTTCACGAAGTGGATACAAGCATTTTATGAGGGCGCTTGTAGGGTGTTTGCTAAGACCTAGTGATGACATTATAGAACTTTTAGAGTTGTGGTACTTCCGAAAAGTCGAAGCGAGGATGTGATAGGGGCGCTTATTGCATACTTGTCAAGACCAATTGGAGATGTCACGATCGTGACTAGGGTGTTGTGAAAATCACGGAAGAGGCAACCGAGATGATTACAAGATCCTTAGACATGGTCCTCGGACTCATCAATTTCAATTTCCATCCCCTACTTTGTTTTAGTTTTAGTCTCGGGGACGAGACTTGTTTTTAGAGGTGGATGATGTAAAGGCTCGGTTTTTCAATCTTAATTTTTAGGAAAAGAAAATTAAAAAATGAATTTATAACGGATTTAATTTGGATTTTTCAAGGAAAAACTCGTCCTAAATTTAATAAATCTAACTTGAAATTCTTAGAGTGAATTCCGGTCCAATTTTTATCAGATGTAGATCAATTCCGTCATATTTTCTCATCCTTATCCATTTCAAGTCATCACCCCTTAATTGGGTAAAATTCTATCTATAAATCCTCCTTCTCTAATTGATTTACTTAATTTGGCAAACAAACAATTTTGACCCAAGGACCCAAATCCCCTTATTTCACTCAGATCTCAAGCAATTCACAGATCCCCCAAATCCACTCTCCTCCCTCTCCTTTTCCTTGCCTTCAACACACACAGAAGACAGCATAGGCCACCTGAGCACCACCGGCCGCCACCAGCAACCACCTTCCCCCGGCTCCGTCGAGGTCGCAACCTCCAACCCCCTCCTCTGTTTCACCGAGTAACAACCACCACCACAACCACTTCCGTCGAACAGCAGCAACCACCAGGCTGCCTTGTCTGAGTTGTCTCCCACTTCTCGTTGCCGCCACCAACCTCGAAGTGAAGCCGGCCAGTTCAGGAGCAGAAGCCGGCGCCGACGGAGGGTCCCCGGAACCGCCGAGCGCAGCCCCACCGCATTCTTCTCCTCCGTTTCGTTCCGAGCGCGGGAAGAGCCTTGCTTCTACTTCCTTTTGTCCTCGAACCGAGTAAGATCGAGATTTAACCCTCCTTGGTCCTCCCTAGGCAACCTCCGACGCGATTCCTTCTCCGGTGACGCCCAATCGAGCCCGACGACATTTTTCCGGCGTGCCCGAATCCCCCTCGGTGAGCATCCTCCTTCTTTCCCTTCCTCTCCCGCTGTGTGTTTGACTGTGTCGCCGGAGTCGGGTCGGAAGCTGACGTCGCTGGCGGCCCACCCTCCTCCTTCTGCCTCTCGGTTTTTCAAACGCAGGAGGAGGAGCTGCTCTCTGTTTTCTCGAGCAGCAAAGGTGGGAGAAGACCACCCGGCGGGCCCCACCTCCATGTCAGCTCCACCTCAGCACTGGGCCCCTTCCTTTTTTCTTTTCTGAGTTCGGATTTGCAAAGGAAGAAAGATAGGTTTAATTTTGTGGGTTGAGATTTTTAATGGGATCTGATTTTGGTGAGGGGTCTTGGGCCATTTCTTTTTGGGCCTATTTTCAGTGTAATGATTTAAGAGGTAAAATCAGTTTAAGGATTTCAAAGATTTAAGAATAAATATTACAAGTAAATATTAAATAGATGGGATATAAAATATATTATATTATTATTGGAGATTATGTATTTTTAATATAATGTTATTAGACTTGGATTTTAAAAGGGGACTTGGAAAAAGGTTTTAACGGTTAGAACTTGATTTGAGAAATGGAATTGGACTTAATACAATTTAAAAAGAGGATTTTTGGAAATGATCTAACCTTGTTGTATTTTGTGAGGAGTAAATATTTGACCTTGGAAATTATGAGATGATCTATTGTTATTAATTGGTAAATGTGGTTTGGTGTTTATTTTAGTTAATCCAATTTGGTAAACTAATTAAAGGGTTTTAGGTTTTGAAATAAAAATGCCGGAACTATTTTAATGGTATGAAATTGTAAGTTGATTAAAGATTTAATGTTATGAAGGGGTTTTGGCCAGACATGAATTGGGCATTGTTTTGAATATGAGTTGACTTAATTTGGGATTTAAGAGTTGGAAAATATGGCTGGTACGATGTTATCGATGTGTTTTGATTGGAAATGAAATGATTTTGGTTGATGTTGATCATATCGAAAAGGTTTTGGAAAACAGTTTCACTATCGGTTGGTTTTGAGTATGTTGGGAACTTGGGTTTCGTATGTATGAATATCGGTCTGGTAGCTTATGGGATTGACTTGATGATAGGTGTGTATTGATTTTGGACTTGCATTGGGCCCTTGGTTGTATTATCCTGCTATTCTGCATCTTCAGGTAAGTTCCCTAGGGGGCTTACTCAGGTTGGACATTCATGCTTGTTGTTGCATTTTATGTTAGGTGTTGCATATGCATAAAAGCATGCCATGTAGTATCATGTTTAGGTTGCACTAATTGATTGAGCATCTGTTTACTTTATGCGTTTGAAACAGAACGACCGTTATCTGTGATAGTCCTAGAGTCTTTGCTAGGGTCATAGGGTAGCCCAGCCTCATCGGGTACCCTGAGTCAATCGAGTCATGAACTTCCTTGTATTATGATATGCCTGCGGGCTTTATTGTGGAGCGGGTTAGGCATGCATGCCCCCCGATTATGATGGAATGCATTCACGAGCTGGCCAGTCTCCGCCCTATCGGAAGGGGGTGGAGGTAGGAGAGGGATATGCCACTTGGCATTGTCTTGAGCCCTTTACGGTATTTCTGCACATTATTATACTTAGGGGCATGCTAGTGTGTTTGACTTTCGTACTGCATTAGAGCATCTTTATTAGGTATAGCACATACTATGTGGCCTCAGCGAGGACTGCCGGTCCCGCATGAGTGGCTCGATCTGACTCCTTTCCCCGTTCTTCTTTTAAAGGTATTCTCTGTAGATTTGAGTGCTCGATGTCTATATGACGGGGTTCCCTGTTGGCGAATCGAAGAATTTGGCTAATATCCTAATTTAGTAAAATGGTAATTAAACACTCATGTTTTGGTTTTGATCGGTTCTTCCGTGACACTTGTATCTTTACTTTGCTTTCGCCTTACTTCCGTCTGAAATGGATTCCGCGATATAGTCTTAGGACAGGTCAAGGGTACCCAACGACCCTTCGATGTTTTTAGGGTTTGAAATCCCTCTTTCTACTAATCTTAAAATGAGTTTGAAACCTCGACCCGTACCTGGATTGCAAGATCCGAACAAGGGGTTTTATCCCTTGAAACGTAACCCGGAAATCATAATTCTGGGCCGTTACAGGGATATGCCGGTTGTAGCGCTATTTGATTGCATCATCGAGACGGTGCAAGAGTGGTTTGAGAAACGGAGGAAGGCAAGTAGCAAGGCCGGGAAGATGGTAAGTGATTGGGTTGGGAAGGCCATCATGTCTAGCTACCATGCATCCATATGCATGGTCGCGAGGCCCTTGAGCGATCACAAGTTCGCGGTCATAACGGGAACCTCGAAGTGGCTGGTGAACCTCAGCGCCCGTTCATGCACATGTCGACACTTCAACATAGATCAGTACCCCTGCTGTCATGCCGTTGCCGTGGCAAAGGCTCGAGGCCTCGATGTGTACTCACTAGTGAATGACTACTACAGGGTAGCTGCATGGCACGCAACCTACCACGGAGTGGTGTACTCCGTCCCCCCCCCCATGGACACCTGGGATCCGCCCAAACGTATTGCGCAGATCCGTTTACTACCTCCAGCTGTGAAGAGAAGGCCCGGGAGACCAAAGACGAGCAGGTACCCATCACGTGGGGTGTTCGTTCGCCGGAAGCGTCGGAGGACATAATGATTGTGTGTTGGTTTTGTTGACGCGGGTAGTCTTTTGTTAGTATGCGTGTCAAATAGGGGAAACTCGGGGTTTTGTATAACTTGGAGTTAGATTTCACATATGTTTTGGGTTTTCTTATATCTAGCCAGTGTTCTAAGTTACCTAGCCACTGTTAGTAATTACCTAGCCATTGTTAGTAATTCCCTAGCCAGTATATGGTAATCCCTTAGTACATGTTATATTGCTCATGTAATGTGACAACATCAAACGCTTGCAATTGTTACCCAGCATCATAACCACAAACCTTACCCATATACAACACTGTTGGCGCAGTCTACAAAACCATACAAATGTAGTCAACATCAAATATTTCCAAGGGTTCTAATGCGTGCAATTGTTTTGTAGTCAAGCAATGAAAACGACATACACAAAAAGCTATCCATAACGAACAACCACATGTCCTAGCAAACAGAAGTGATACAAACGTTAACTTCACTTTTATATTTTATGACATCACCACATCCATAAAGTCTCCTCAGCCGCCGAGATAGTAAGAGTAGTGGTGAAAGGAGGAACGGGACACCTTACGACGATTTTAGCAGCAAGGGCGTACCTATAGGAGCTTATGAACGCGTCGTCGGTGTCGGAGAGGTCAGTCATGCCTTCAACACGCAACTCCATGAACCGTAGGGCGTAAGCACCACAGTCTCCGTTGTGAACATATCCCAAAATAAATAAGACGACTATGCTTATGCGGAACGGAAATGAATAACAAACTACAAGAAAGGGCTTACGCTTGGCCCTGTTGGGGTACATCCGGCATTCGGGTCAGCTTCATGGGTGTCGTACCCTTGTCGGCAAAGCGGATGGCGAGCTTTGGGTGAGCGACAATCACGTGGGGCAGGAAGTCTACAACAAACCGCATCTTCTTTCCAAGATTGCGGTCGCGGACGAAGCTGAAATCACTATCGTACAACTTGACAATCCACCCGTCGAGACATACCTCCATGGCCACCTAGTGCTTCTTGCGGAGGTTGACAAGGGCGAGAATGTACTTTGCCTCAGCCCAGCTCTTCCCCATGAACGCGGGGGCCGACCCATCGATGTAGGCTAATATCTTCTTCCCGACAGTGTAGCCGATTGTCGTTGTCGTGTGCGTCGCCCACTCTGTCTCCAACACAATTGGCCAGAAGCTATCCATTACAACACCCTCTTTGTACTTCGGTTCATCTCCATGCACTTTCTCCCGTTGGAAACACATCAGCATGTCCATCTGCTGGTAGGCAACGCAACAACGATAGGTGTGAGAATGGTAGTATTAGGAGTGCATAGACCATGACACGATTAACTAAAAACGTACAGTGCACATACCTCAGTAGACATCCAGAACGTCGGAGTCCTGACGATCTCATAGAATCCCTGGGTAATTGTCGTCCCTAGATGTGGTGCGGTTAGTGTGGGCCCTCCCCTGTGGACGTATTCGTTAGTCTACAACCATTAAAGGGAAATGTGCATAGAGGGCAATTTAACAACGTACCTTGACAGCCACCCGTCGACGGCGTTGATGTCCTCCTTCGTTATGAGACCCTCAAACACAAAAGCTTCTGACGGTTGTACCTGAGTGCGCTTGAATTTGACAACACGGGCTCTCTTTTTTACGGCGGTCAGGACCTGCTCTTCTAATTCTGCATCTTCCTGCTTTGTCTGTTTTGGCCTCCCATTCTCCTTTGGCTGAGGAGCTCCAGGTGTAGGATGGACCTCCTGCGTCACAGTCGGCTCCTGTTGAGTGACATTTTCTTCATTTATTGTAGCTGGGTCCGGCTTTGTCATCTCAATCTCCTCTTGCTTTTTGCCGTGTTTAGGCCTTCCTCGACCCCTTGGCTTTGCAGGGGCATGTGTAGGGGAGGACTCCTGAGTGACCCTCACCTGAAGCGTGATAGGCACTTGAGTTGTGGGAGCATGGTCGGCATTGTCTGTGATAATGTTATCTTCCGTCGTTGTGCGTTTTGGGCTCCCCATCCCCTTCTCCTCAACCGGTGAAGGGGCCCCCTGTTGGGTTACAGCCTTCTCTTGTGTGACAACGCCCTGTGTTATGGCAGATGGCTCAGAGTTTTCGTTCCCAACAGGCTCCTCCTTGTCGTTGTCAACCTCCATGAAGACATTCTCCTGCCAAGTTCACCTGTGAACTAGCAATTAACTAACTAATCATAGCCACTTTCAGATGTTTGACTAAGGTGTGAATAAGGCCTAACCGCATGACTAATCTCTTGCTTTTTATTTGACTCTGGTCCGGCATTTTTTACGCCGGTGAGGTGTCTCTTGATTTCTTCCACTGCTTTCTCGAGACCCGACATCCGCGTAAGTACCTCTTGGAGCATCGTGATAATCGTTGCATCCTCAGGGGCTCCATGGGTGGGGGAAGGTGTTGTTTCGTTTGTCGGAATGCCGACAGGTGGGAGTGATTCCTCGTAGGACTTGGCTGCATTGTCAAAATACTCATCGAGTTCCTCGTGGGGGTAGCCAGCACCGAGGAAACTCTCCCGCTCAGCCGCTTCGGGCACAAGGGTCGTCCGGGCATCGTCGCACTTGATCCCATCCTCATTCTCTATGTCCAGCATCTTCTTCACCCTCTCATAAGGGAGGTGCGCCTCCGTTATGCTCCACCTAACGCATCGGGGAAAGATAACCCCCCCCCCCCCCCCCTCCGACTCCTGTTGGCAAAGTGGTTGTCCATACCTGGCACCGCTTCAAAGATCCAAATCTACACGGCCAGAATATCGAAATTTTACTAGCCAGTTTAGAGAAAACCTTGGTCATACTCAGAAATGGCACAGACATACAAACAACAAATCTAGGCAAGTATTAAATAGCATTAAGTTTGAACTCGTACCTGGAACGCTAATGGGAATCCATTGAGCGAGTAGCCAGACCTCTCATTCCCAGCTTTGACTCCCTGCTCCGCCTTCCTCACCAGTGCCCCATCAAGACTCTCGTGTGTGGCTTCGTAACAGACCTTACCCCACGAGTAGTCAAAGAATCGGTCGAGGTCTTGAACGAGGGCGACCACCCACCCTTTCACTCCCCTGCCCACGTCCCCTGGCAGCAGGATGCACTCTACAATGATCAGGAGTGCAAGCTTCAACCTCTTCCGCTCACTCCTCTCTTTCGCCTTTGCGACCTCCCACATGACGGGAAGGTCGGACACCTTGACCCTTTCCCTTCCAAAGAAGCTCCGGATTGCGCCTTTGTGATCTTCCGCCTCAAATGCCCGATTCCTTGCACCACATTTGAGGCCGGTGACGAGGAAAAATTCCTTGATGGAGAATCGGAGGAGTCGCCCCTGAATCTCATACCATCTCTCACATTTCTTGACTGTCTTGAGTTGCCTCTCCAGGAAGTAATGCATAAGGGCTGAGCAGTAGGGCACATTGGCTCCGATCTTTACAACGCCACCGAGCCTGCTGTCCTTCAGCATCTGCCAATCAGCTGCAGATAGCCGATCATCCATGTCCGTCAGTACACCCATCTTGGAGAACTAGTTGGACCTCCCTCTAAAATACTTCGAGGGCGGAAGGGCAAGTGTCGCCTGCACAAATATAAGAATAGAGTACCGATGTTCACATCACGAACACAAAAAAAGTACGCCCCTAATCTGCTGCCTCATAATATATTACATCTGATACCTTCTTGCTCGAAGGGGTCGACACCTTTATTCCTTTGCCTTTTGCCATTGTCTTAAATCTGTCATTCAGATAACACTCATTTCAGCAATAATCCTAGCCAGTACTTACAAATGCATAGCCGGTCAAAATATTTTTTCTTCCAGACACAATTTCTTGTAAAAACCATCAACAACTGACAACACCACAAGAGTGCTTTCAAAAAACATCTACAATTGACAACACCACAACATTGGTTTCAAGATCTCTGTTTTTGTTATTCAACAAATGAGAGTTACGAATATCAAACAACTTCATATCCATATTCTGTTTTTTAGGTTAAATTCGTACATATCTCACCATTGATGTCACCATTGATTTCATTTTATCCTACAAACTGCTATTAGTTTCCCTTGATTCCCCAAATCAAACCCTACCCAGATTTTCCTATACCTAGCCATTCAATCGTTTCCCCTATCCACAAGCAGGACCCCGCTCGCCATTGATGACTTTTCCCATCCCCAATTTCATTGTTTCATTGCGGTTGTCTAACCTCTTCTACCAATTTTTGACCTTCAATTTCATCCCTAACTTATCATCAATGGCAACTCTCCACCCCTTTCCCCAAAACGCCGACCACACTTCCAGTTAGGGTTTCCCGTTGCCATTTTTCGAAACCCATTCCCCCAATTATTCCAACCGGCCACAAATTGATTTTACATGATTTGAAACCCCCAAACTACCATTAAAGGAGAAAGCTTTGAGATAGAGTACGGGGGTTTACCTCTCTTCAATGGCGGAATCGGCATCACGGGGGTTGTCTTTCTCTAATCTCGGGTCGTCCCTCGCTCTGGGTTCCGGCGTCACAGCAAGCAGCACCTCTCTCTCTCTCTCTCTCTCTCTCTCTCTCTCTCTCTCTCTCTCTCTCTCTCTCTCTCTCTCTCTCTCTCTCTCTCTCTCAGTTCTGGCGTCGTCCCTCACTTCCCCTCTAGGTTTTCCCTCCAACCTTTGTCAATGGCGGTTTCCCCTTTGAATTTCTACGGGTTTCTTGAACTTCTGATTGTGACCGAAGACGTTGATGTGAGGTATGCTTTCTTCACTTTTCTCTTTCCAATTTTCAACCGTCTTTGTTACGCGTTGCAACAGGTTTGGATTACCGGTTAGTTTTGCAATTACTTGGGCCATTTTGACATTCTTGCTATTTAGGCCGGAGGAGGTTATTTTTGCAAAAGCCCATTAAAAGTGGTATATCCACTACCATTTTCTCTATTTGAATTGTGGTCATTCAACACAAGAAAAAGAAAAAAAAAGACTTGTTTTAAGTTGTAGGTTACCACTGGTGTGTTTCTCCACTCTCTGTTTTGTTTAAATTTCATTGCTTACAATTCTGAAACAAGTGTTTGTTTGCCTTTTTGTTACTGCTTTTTCGGTTCTGTATTGTTTTGAAACTGTCCTTCTTTGGTTCCTTCATTGCCAGTGATGGGTGGGGAAGGTTTGCTATTCAAGGTTTCAATGGTTTCATGTATTGTAATCTCCAGTTGAAATAATGAAAGTACTGCTTGCTTTTTTGGGTGTGTAACATTTTAGCTCACCTTTCATGTTAATCAATCTTAGACAGTGATGATCCGATCCCATACTGGGAAAATCTTCCATTATCAGATCCGATATCATACTAATCCGACCACTTACTACATCAAGCAAAGCCAACACTCAATGACGACTTCTGGAAACAATGTGTGTGAGATTCAAAGATGGAATTTTGGAACTTTGTTGATATCAAGGTTGTGCAAACCTCAACTGACTGTCGTAGCACCAACCGTAGTGGCATCAGCTGAGTGTCGCAGCCAGTTCCTGCCTCTGAAATGTAAGTGTAACCGGACTCAACGACACTCATCCAATGGATTAGCCTCAGCTTCCTCAGTTCATTGATGGTAAGTAACGTAAGTTAACCAATTTACAAGGTACAAGTTACATCATTCTAGTTTGCATTTGGATTGATAAGCAAAGAGCACCGAATTTAACATACTACATTCGAGGCAACGTGCACACATTAACACTTTGATCGATCATGGTATTTCTGCTAATGCCAAATCCGTCACCTGAATCTGCATTCAAGCAAGTCAAAAAATGGCTGATGTTTTTCAACCTGAGTAGCCACAAAAGGATAATAAACAAAAAAAAAATTTGTAACTCATCACCATCTTTTCTCAGCCAAAGAAATGCATCACCTTAGGCAGTATCAGCTTCAAATCATGGCCTTCCCCTTGAGCCTTCACGTACACGTACTCGGGCATGTATACTTTCATGAACTGCATTTGTCAAGACCCTAAGGCATCATTACAGTTTTGCATCCTAAAAGACTACTCTGATAAGAATTTATTCAAACTCAAAAGGCAAAGGCAGTGCAATTGACATACACCAATGCGTAGAATGCATAATGGCAACTCCATTAACTTGATTCTTGAAGAGGATGTAAGCGAGACAGAAGTAGACCAACAGGAAAGGCAACTGTAGCTCCATGTTGAGATTTGAAGGTTACATAGGCAGCATGCACTTCCTATGGATTCGATGTTGTAAAAGTGAAACAGAGAGATATGCTAGTTGACCCATAACCACTATAGCATAGAGAACGACGATGGAAGTGAATATCAACTCTTACAGGAAACAAAGAATGGAAAAGACAGCATGTTTGTAACTACATCAAATTAAGTAAATCAATCATCGACTTACTGCTGCAACAAGGGAGGTTCTTTGTTGTGTTCTCAGATTCTCCTCAACGTCGTCCAGCTGCTTTTTATACTGATCTACAAGGCCAACTTTGTGCCCAAAGATTCCCAAGAGCAACCTATTATTCCCACATTCGAAGTTCTTGCACAAGAGATGTCCTAAATTTATTGATAGCAGGAAAACAACTACACAAATGAAAAATCTTACAATGAGAGAGCGTATTTTGCTTGTCCTCTCGATCACCATATGAGATAATTGCGTAGCTAGATGATAATCACTGAAGAAATCATCAACACTACCACTGATACTCGTGAAAATTCGGTGACAGTTGGAAAATGATATCCTTCTCAAAGGCACCAATGCCCAACTGATCACAAGTAACTAATTACCTGAAGATGATAACCCTGATGAAGACTACAGCATCCAAGCCAGAAAGTGACAGCAATTCATTGTCGATAAGCTGCCACGCTCTTTTTACCCAACCAGACGATGAAAGTAGCCGATCAATATGGAAGTGACTGCTTCGCTCAACTTCTTTTTCTGCCAATAAACGCAGCTCAGACACTTCAAAGTTTGCAGGCTGTCTTCTAAGGATGGAATAGTGTGAAAATCGTATACATAGGCCAGAGTTGAATACGACAGATGTTGGAAGAGCAGATACAATCATGTCTGCGGTAGATTCTCAAGCTATAACCAAACCCTCTCACAGCAGCACGTGCATAATGAAATAAAAATAAAAATAAAATAAAAAATTCTCAAGCTATAACCAAACCAATTCACAAGGTACCACTGAGTAACACACAACGTATGAGGCTACGTGCACAAGTTATTTGTGACACAATGAAGTCTACACACAGATTGATACTTAGTAACATACAGCTGAGTTATTGTCAAGACAACTCAACTGCAAACTTGAAAATGATCAGTACAACAAAGCTTCATACTTTATTCAAATACTGAAATGTATGAGGCTACGTGCACAAGGTATCACTGAGTAACACTGTTAACACAACGTATGAGGCTACGTGTACAAGTTATTTGTGACATACTGAAGTCTGCACACAGATTGATACTTGGTAACATACAGCTGAGTTATTGTCAAGACAGCTCAACTTCAAACTCCAAAATAATCAATACAACAAAGCTTCATACTTTATTCAAATACTTAAACTGCCACAACAAGACTTTGACCATGGTATTTTCTGCTTCTTCAACTCAAAATCAGCGTCCAATCCATCACCTCAATCTGCATTCCAAGTTGAAAATGGTTGATGCTTCACCCCAAGACAGGAACAGGATCATGAGTTTCGAGTGTTTAAGAGTCAGCTCCTTCAAGCATTCAGGAAACATTGCAGGATATAATAGAAATGAAATCTCCCCTTTTATTGTCGCCTTGTGCAAATTCTGGAAGCTCGATAAAATGGTTGGACTGCCTTCCAAAACCTCACTACTGATGCTCAGATCTATGTGCGTGCTGATGGATTTGAGTTTCTCATCCAAATCTTTCTCTGCGTGGATATTTCTTGTTGAGATCTTCCTTAGATTTTTCAGCTCAGCTAAGCAATCCAAATCAACTTTCTCCGTATTCAAGTTTCCCAATGTCCACAAATGGTCCAACCCATGTAATTGCAACTTTGGAGACCTGGGAGCAAATGAGTTAGGCAGATGGAGATGTCTCAATTGTGGGAAGCTGAACAACACATCTGGTATAAATAGAGATTCCATCACGCGCAGATCAAGGATCTGTAGCTTGCTTAGTTGTTGAATTGCTGGCGGAAGTTCACTCACCCAAGTTCCTCTTAAACTCAAGTATCTCAATTGGTTTAAATTTCCAACTTCTGTAGGCAACATTCCTTTGGTCATCCACATCCCTTCAAGATCCAATACACGAAGGAAACGGAAGTTGTTGCATAGTCTGATAAACCATCCCCAGCTGTCTTCCCCGCTATCACTTTCACTGCTCTTTGGAAAGAAGACGAGAGATCTGAGTTGATCAATTCTTTCATGTTTTCAATAATATTTGTTTCACCTTGATTGAAGTGAATTCCTAAATGCTCAGTGTTTAGCCTTTCACCAGAGGAAGCTGAAGGCTCAACTTGATCAAGTATAGTGACAAAATGTTCCTCTCTTTCTTTTGCTGAGCAGAGACTATGGAGTACAACATGGACCCAACATGTGCTGATCCTTCCATTAGGCCCCCTTTTTCCCACCTGAACCATGCCTCTTCGCAGTTCGCACTAGCTCATTCAAGTAGCTTTCTACAATATTTTCCAACAATTCAACTGCCTCAGTTTCATCATCTTTTAGTCTGACAAATCCTGCAGCTATCCACATCCGGTATAATTTCCTCGTGGGTATCTCCATGTCTTTGGGGAAGATTCCTAGATAAAGGAAGCAATATTTTAGGTGAGGCGGCAAATCATCATAACTTAGTGCATACATGGATTCAGGCCCTTGGGCCTTTTCCATGCGTAAAGTAAGCTCCTTTTGGATGCTTTGCCATTCCATAAGGGTTTGTTTCATTGCAAGCAGTCCAGCAAGCATTATAACTGACAACGGTTGGTTTGAACAATGCTTTAGCATGCTCTTTCCCAGATCATTCTTTATAGTACCTGCAGATAGCACAATGTAAATTCAGTAGATAGCTAACTAAATTATAATTGCAACATGTAAGAGGTTAGTAGTAGACAAACACATACCATCATTTCCACTCAGAGCACCTCCCAGCCTTTTCTGAAACAAAGCCAATATTTCAACATTAGACAAAGGACTCAGCTTATGTGTAACTAGCTCATTGGACTCTGCGGTGGACTACTAGTTAGTAATGAACAACAGCTTGGCCTCTGGAAGATCACACCCAAAGATCATATGACGATCTTGTGGAGACCCTATCATGTCAGTTAAGACTATCAAACCCTTCTTTTCCTGCACTACCTTTTGAAGTTCTGTAATTAGAGTGTTGGAACTCTTTTGAGATGAGAGTTTATCACTACTATCCGCGGAAAGCTGCTTCAAAAGTCCCAGGATGAAGTGGTTGTGAGGACCATCAGCCTGTCTGTGCGGATAACGAGCCCATGCAATAGCATCAAAAATTCTCCTGGCCTCTTGCTGCTGGTAGAGCATGTTAGCAAGAGTCTCCCTGCTAACTCCGCAAGTTCCTGATAAGACAACTTCCTTATTCTTAGACAACAGATCTACCAGACTTTTTCCAGTCTCTTCTGGCAGCCCAATGAAGTCCCCCTCATAATCAAACACACCAAAGAAGGTGCCTCTATTGTTGGGGAAAAACCAGGGTAGCTACTCACTCGATCACGTGTGACTCGGATGGATCAGACTCCACTTATCAATGAGAACTTGTATTATATATCATGTACACAAGTACACCTCTCACAAATACAAGACTCACATACACCGCTCGACTCAAGAGACTAACCTCACTCTTCGGTGGATCCCACACTCGTGTGATCGAGACGCCCTCATGCTTAATCGATCACACCTACTGACCAACCCACACACTCTAGTGTATGATCGAGACACCCTCATTCTCAATCGATCTCACACTAGGACTCACACTCACTCTCACTCTCACTAGTATGTGATCGAGATGCCCTCGTGCTCGATCGATCACATACTAGGCTACACAACACCTCACATGCTCACACTCATTTGGAGGAGCACTCACCTTGCCCGCTCGCTCCCACACAAATGCCTACCAATCCTATTTATAGGCCATTACATCCCATCCAAAACTCTAGAACTTATCCTACCTAGATAAGTCTAGAAACTTCCTAACCTAGAACTCCCCGCAAGCTTCTAGGCCTTTTCGGGGCATTCTCTAAACATCCCGGAGAACTCCTCGCGAGTCTAGACGGCTCAAGACTCTTCAAGCATCTGGAACCTTCCATAAGGTTCCACACTCTTCCGTACGTTTCTAGAATATTCCACCACATTCCGGAGACTTCCGCCACATTCCACATTCTTCCGGAACGTTCCACAATTTAGCCCAAAACACATTTTCATGTATGTGAAATATGAATTATTGACCAACAATTCCTCCCTTAATTCATATTTTCACATACCTCCATAGCATTCTCAATCTTCTCTTTCCTTCACTCCTTGATTCCAATGTCGTGGCATCTCCCCCATCACGACGTGTTCTTCAAGGAAGCAAACATTCCTCTCGATTAGTGTCGTCTGCCCTTGATCAAGCTCCTTCTCATGACACCTTGTACCCTCTCTTCGTGAAGAGCGTCACATGTACCCTCCAGCTTCTCACCATCCACTAAGCTAAGGGACTAAACTCTCCACCCATCTTCAAGGTCTCAAAAATGCTTGATCCCAACACACTGCACATAAGACGACACCATCCATCTAGCCGACTTAGTAACCTTTCCATCTATTACTAAGTGGACACCATCATCCTCAACATCATCAACCACATCATTGTAGGAGCCAACACCACTCTTTCGCAAGGACGTCTCTCTCATCACGTCCTCCCTCAATAGCGAACATCACACAACATGTGACCCTTCTCCCTACTATAGCACACACGTCAATCATCTCCACATGGACGTGCAATTGTGCTCTCCATCTCAGGTCACCATGTCTCTCTCATAATGGCTCCTCCCTCACACTTGGAGACGAGCTTCTCCTCCACCAGAGTGCATGACACACACTCTCCCTCCTTATGTGAAGTTGGCCTTCCCGTCAAAGAGTGGATTCTCGAACACCTCCGACAAGCCTGATGCCATCACGTCAACGCGGAATCCTTCCACCAACAAACGCTACCCCGATTTTCGACTCCGACGACTTTCGTAACCTTTGGCTCTGATACCACTGTTGGGGAAAAAACCGGGGTAGCTACTCACTCGATCACGTGTGACTCGGATGGATCAGACTCCACTTATCAATGAGAACTTGTATTATATATCATGTACACAAGTACACCTCTCACAAATACAAGACTCACATACACCGCTCGACTCAAGAGACTAACCTCACTCTTCGGTGGATCCCACACTCGTGTGATCGAGACGCCCTCATGCTTAATCGATCACACCTACTGACCAACCCACACACTCTAGTGTATCATCGAGACACCCTCATTCTCAATCGATCTCACACTAGGACTCACACTCACTCTCACTCTCACTAGTATGTGATCGAGATGCCCTCGTGCTCGATCGATCACATACTAGGCTACACAACACCTCACATGCTCACACTCATTTGGAGGAGCACTCACCTTGCCCGCTCGCTCCCACACAAATGCCTACCAATCCTATTTATAGGCCATTACATCCCATCCAAAACTCTAGAACTTATCCTACCTAGATAAGTCTAGAAACTTCCTAACCTAGAACTCCCCGCAAGCTTCTAGGCCTTTTCGGGGCATTCTCTAAACATCCCGGAGAACTCCTCGCGAGTCTAGACGGCTCAAGACTCTTCAAGCATCTGGAACCTTCCATAAGGTTCCACACTCTTCCGTACGTTTCTAGAATATTCCACCACATTCCGGAGACTTCCGCCACATTCCACATTCTTCCGGAACGTTCCACAATTTAGCCCAAAACACATTTTCATGTATGTGAAATATGAATTATTGACCAACATCTATAACATATATGCAAGTACCGTACTTTTCAATTACGTTAATGCAGGGTGAACAAGTTATCATTATAGATGAGGGCAAATTTTCCGGAATACTCTTTTATTTGCCAGTTCATAATGATCAACTTCTTCAATTTAGGCATGGATCCTTGCTTCAGCATCCAAAACTCCAAGCTCACAAGCCCCCGAAGATTTAGTATTGTGAGTTGTGGGAAACCTTGATCAAGGCAAGTCATCCGTTTTCCAATGAAAGAGTTGCTACCCAGCGAGAGTTCTGTCAAGTGACGAAGGCTTCCCAAGATCCCCATAGGGTCATTATCAAGTTCACAAGACTCCAAGTGAAGTACTTTAACAAACCGGGGGGAAAATGTTGTCTTTCAGAGTTGAAATCTTATCCATGGCATTCAGCTGATCAAGACAATCAAAGCTTGAAAGTATACTTGGATCGCGATTTACTGCACTTCCCTTAATACCAAGTGAACAACTCCGGAGATTGCCTGATTTAAAAGCAGGGGACTCAACAATTATCCTATCCTTTCCACATCACACACAATGTCTTTGATGGAAAGTTTTTTCAGTTTTCTGAGTTCTTGCAGGTCTTCAATCCGGGACTTCCCAACCTCCAGATTCTTAAGTGTCTCCAAGCAGCATAAGGTGTCAAGCCTCAAGTATTCACAGTTCTTTATTTCATAGGGCTTCTTAGGAAGAAACAGATGTCTTAATGTAGCCAGCTTCCACAAAGTGTTGGGAATTTTGACCATGAACCAGCAAAAGATACTCTTACATCTAGAGTCTGTAGGAACCTCAACTTGCTAATGGACGAAGGCAGCTTAGATATATCAATTTCTGTACATATTTTGTCAACCTTCTTTTATGACAGAGTCCTTCCATGTCCAAGACGACCAGACCCGTATCCATGGGAAGTTATTGAAAATATCTTCCATGTACAACTCCTATCACGAGGCCATGTAACAAGGCCTTCAGTTACCCACATCCTATATTGCTTTTCTGCATGTATTCCATAATCTTCTGGAAAGTTCCCAAGATGGAGAAAACATGGCTTTAAATAACAGCAGATGATTATTAACTTAGCACTAGTACTTCCATACCGTCTTGCCTAAACCTCCCATAACGTATATGCTAGCAAACCTTCTTGTTTCTTTGGAGTACAACAATCATTCACTATGATCTCGACCAATGAGGTTCTATCCTAAACTCAATTGATAAAAAGAGTAGTAGCCAACATTGGTTCTTTATATTTCCGACGTGGGATTCATTTTTATCCTTTTACATCTTCAACACATCTAAACAAGTTCCCTGCGTCATAAACATACTCTTTAATTTTAAGCTTGGTCAGCACAATTTGGATTAAGCAATTAATCTCCCTGCAGGTGTTCTGACTTGATTAAAAGTTGTGCAAGCCCTGCAGGCGAAGACTGGCCTCTTATTGCTCATGTTCTAGTGATTCAGTTGATGGAGTGAGTTTCAAATCTTAATTCACATGCTTTTAGCCTAGTCAGTTAAGCGTTATCAACCGGTATGTTTCTCTGATTTTGTTTTTTTGTTTGTTTTCTACTTGACTAGTTTTCAGTTGTGTTAACATATGATCAAACAAAGAAAGTTTCCAGTTGCGTTATCACTTGTATGTTTCCTTCATCTTTTGTTGTCTACACTCTTCCAGAGTATCTTGAAATTTAAAATAAAGGCTAAAAGAGGGGAGATGTGTCTTCTTTTGGTTCATGGTTTCACTGCTTTAATTTCTTCAGTTCTTGTTGAATGGTGTTCTTTTTGTGCTTTTCAAAAGAAAGAAAATGAAAAGGGGGTGTATTGTTGTGAATTACCACCACTCTGTATGTTTTTTTTACTGACATTGGATTGATAAAAAAGAGGAATAATATGTAGAGTTTTTTAGGAGTAAATATTCAGCTGGTTATATACAACAACACCGCCTATGCAGGGTCTAGGGGCCAATGCACTCTTTCCCCAACTACGTCAAGAGAGTGTTTCCGAGTGGCCCAAACACATACAGGAACGAACAACAAACAAAAGGGATAAGTATAACACACGAAAAATAAAGAATATTAGTAAAAGACAATAGTGTGGGAACATGGATGGAAAAAGGATATGATCTCTGTCAAACCTTTGTGGTTCAGCCTAACCCTCTCTGACATGAATGATGTTCCTCCACTGTAATCTAATTGGAAAATATATGAGCAGTTGTCCCAAAATGAAACAAACAAAGCTTTTTTAAAATACTAGTACCTCAAATTGAGAAATCAACTAACACATTTTATTTAGATTATAATTTTACTATCACTGGATTTCAAGGAAAGATTGAAGGATGCATCAAGCAATGCCAACATTCAAAAGGCGTTTTGGAAACAATATGTGTGATTGATGCAGTTGAAAACGAACTCATCTTCTCTGACTGTCGTAGCAACAATCGTAGTGGCGTCAACTGAGTTTAGAAACCACCTCCTGTTGCTGCAATGTAACTGGACTCAATGACACAACGAATGGATTATTCTCAGCTTGTTCAGTAAGTGAACCAAATTACAAGATACAAGTTGTCTTACAATAGTCTGCATTTAGATTTAGAAGCAAAGAGCACTGAATTTAACACGCAACGTCTAAGTGCACACACTATTTGTAATGAAGTCTACACACAGATAAATACTTGGTAACATACAACTGAGTTATTCTCAAGCCATCTCAGATGCAAACTCCACAATAACCAATACAGCAAAGCTTAATACAAAATACAAATACTGAAACTGCCACAACAATACTTTGATCATGGTATTTTCTGCTTCTTCAACTCAAAATCAGAGCCAAATCCAATCACCTGAACCTGCATTCAAACAAGTCACAAATTGGCTGATGTTTTTCAACTTAAGTAGCCACAAAAGGATAATAAAAAAATAGATTTGTAACTCACCGTTGTCTCTTCTCATCCAAGATATGCATCATCGACTCATGGCCTTCTCATTCGCTTGTGCTTTGACCTCAGAAGCCCCAAGAGAGGGTGGTTCCGTACTGGGCCTACTCTCGTTTCAGCAGTAGCAAACTTGAACTCCTTCATCTCTAGCCGCCAACAGTCTTTGTACTCCAAGCTCTGAAGAGAGCTCAAGTGCTCAGCTTCTGTCATGTCCAACTCTTCCAAGTTGCTCAACATTCGCAACTTGAGATGGGTGAGTCGAGGGAAGCCTCCCTTAGCAAAGGTCATCTTCTTCCCTACATAAGCGTTGTGATCAAGAAACAGACGTGTCAGGCCTGGAATCTTCCCCAAGATAGGTACAGGATCATGCTTGAGTTTCGAGTGTTTGAGTGTCAGCTCCTTCAAGCATTCAGGAAACATTGCAACAGATAAGGGAACTGAAATCTCCCCTTTTATCTTCGCCTTGTGCAAATTCTGGAAGCTCGATAGTATGTTTTGATTGCCTTCCAAAAGCTCACTGTTGATGCTCAGATCTATCCGCGTGCTGATGGATTTGAGTTTCTCATCCAAATCTTTCACTGCTTGGATAGTTCTTATTGAGATCTTCCTTAGATTTTTCAGCTCATGCAAGCACTTCAAATCAACTTTCTCGGTATTCAAGTTTACCAATGTCCGCAAGTGGTCCAACCCTTGCAGTTGCAACTTGGGAGAGCTGAGAGCAATTGAGTCAGGGAGATAAAGATGTCTCAATTGTTGGAAGCTGAACAACACATCTGGTATAAATAGAGATTCCATCACTCGCAGATCAAGGATCTGTAGCTTGCTTAGTTGTTTAATTTCTTGCGGAAGTTCACTCACCCAAGTTCCTCTTAAACTCAAGTATCTCAACTGGCTCAAACTACCAACTTCTCTAGGCAACATTCCTTTGGCCATCCTCATTCCTTCAAGATCTAAGACACGAAGGATACGGAAGCTTTCGCAAAGTGTATTAAACCAACCCCAGTTTTCTTCCCCGCTATAAATATCATTCATCTCTGGGAAGAAGAGGAGGGATCTGAGCTGGCCAGTTCTTGATTTCATGTTTTCATGAATATTCCTGTCACCTTGACTCAAGTGAAAAGCTAAATGCTCGGCGATTAACCTTTCATTTGAGGATGATGAAGGTTCAACCTTACTCATTACACGGACAAAACGTTCCTCTCTTGCCTTTGCTGCGCATAGATTCCGCAATTCAACATGGACCCAACAACTACTGATCCTTCCAGTAGGCCCCCTTTTTCCTACCTGAACCATGCCTCTTCGAACCAGCTCATTCAAGTAGCTTTCCACAACATTCTCCAACAATTCAACTGCCTCAGCTTCATCGTCTTTCAGTCTTACGAATCCTGCAGCTATCCACATTTGGTACAATTTCCTTGTGGATATTTCCACATCTTCTGGAAAGATTGCTAGATAGAGGAAACAATGTTTAAGGTGAGGTGGCAGATCGTCGTAACTGAATGCATATATGGCTTCAAGCCCTCCTTGAGCCTTTTCTATCCGTACAGTAAGCTCCTTTTGGATGCTTTGCCATTCTATAAGGGTTTGTTTCTTCGCAAGCAGTCCTGCAAGCATTATAATTGGCAGTGGCTGGTTTGAACAATGCTTGAGCATGCTCTTTCCTAATTCATTCTTTATCTCACCTGCATTCAGCAACATGCACATTCAATAAATAGTTCCCTAAATGTATGAAGCCTGCCTAACTAAATCATGATTATAACACTTGAGATTATTAATACCAATTAAAATAAGAATGAAATAAAAAGGCATATTTTTGCTCTATGCACCTTGGTTATTTTCATGAATTTATTCCACCTTGCCTGTCTGTTCATTATCAAAATCCTCCAGCTGCTACAGCTGTTTATTTGAACAAGAAAATGCCCATAAATTTACCATCACATTTTTTATAAAGAAAACATCCAAGTTTCTTATTTCATTCAAATTCACACTTGTTGATTTGTTAATGGACAACTTGGGAGGTATCTGGTAGAGAAAAAACTGGCTTTTATAAAAAGATTAGTGGACAAAATATACCTTCACTTCCACTCAGGGAACCTTCTAGTCTTTTTTGAAACAAATCTAAGCTTTCATCAGCAGACAGAGGAGTCAGCTTATGTGTAAATTGCCCACTAGACTCTATGGTAGATAAAGATTGCTGATGAGTAATGAGCAAAAGCTTGCTCTCCCCAAGAGGAAATCCAAAGATCATATCAGGGTTTTGCACAGATTCTGTCATATCACTCAAGACGATCAAACACTTCTTTCCTTTCACCACATTTTTAAGTTCTGCTAGTATAGTGCTGTGTTGAGATGAGTATTGATCGCTCATTCCTGGATCAAGTTGCCTCAAAAGTCGCAGTATGAAGTCTCTGGGAAGACTAGCACTAGCAGCCTGTCTGTGCGGACAGCGAGCCCACGCAATAGCATAGAATCTTGTCCTAATCTCCGGCTGCTGGTAGAGCATTTTAGCAAGAGTTGCCTTGCTAACACCACTCATTCCGGACAAAACAACTTGACTATTCTTCTCCAACAAATCTACCAAACTTTTTCCAGTGTCTTTTGAAATCCCAATGAAGTCTCTCTCATAATCATAAACACCAAAGGAGATGCCTCTATAACAAATGCAAGTCCCATACTTTTCAATTCCATCAATGCAAGGTGAACAAGTAATCAGTATAGATGAAGGCAAATTCTCTGGAATACTCTTCAATTTCCCACAATTCATAATGATCAACTTTTTCAGTCTGGACATGGATCTTTTCTTCACTGTCCAAAGCTCTAAGTTGGTTAGCCCTCTAAGATTTAATATTATGAGTTGTGGGAAGCTTTCATCTACACAAGTCATCCTTTTTCCAACAAATGAGTTGCTACCCAACCAGAGATCTTTCAGGTGACCGAGGCTTCCCAAAATTCCCATAGGGTCCATTTCAAGTTCACAGGACTCTAAGTGGAGTATTTCCAAAAAATGTGGGAAAATGTTGCCTTTTAGAGCTGACAACTTATCCACTACCTTTAGTTGATCAAGGCAATCAAAGCTTGACAGAATACTTGGATCATGATCTACCGCGCTACCCTGAACTTCAAGTGAACAACTTCGGAGATTTCCTGATTTAAGAGCTGGGGATTCGACAATGATCTTTAGGCTTGCCTCCTCAGACACAACATCTTTGATTGAAAGTTTTTTCAATCTTCTGAGTTTCTGCAGGTCTTCAATCCGGGACTTCTCAACCTCTAAATTTTCAAGTGTCTCCAAACAACACAATGTGTCTAGTCGCAAAAGTTCTGACTTCTTTATTTCATAAGGCTTTTTAGGGAGAAACAAATGCCTTAACCTTTCCAACTTCCACAGAGTGTTGGGAATTTTGACCGGTGAGCCAACAAAAGATACTCTTAGGTCAAGAGTTTGTAGAAACTTCAACTCCCCAATGGATGATGGTAGTTCAGAGACATTGGTTTTTTTCAATACCTCAAGTGTATCACCTTTTTTACATTTTTAGACAACTTTCCTTTCAGGCAGAGTCCTTCAATGTCCAAGACCCGCAACCAGGACAAGTATTCAAAAACAACTTCAATCCATTGTTCATATCCTCCACCATGGTCTTCTTGAGCAACAAAGAGCAAGAGAGATCTAAGATACTCGTGAGCTTTAGAGGTTAAAGAATCTGGAAGAAGATACTTCTTAACACCTTGAGGCAAGTGACCCAAGTACATAGCCATTCGAAGCTGTCTCTCATTGCTTGAGGATGAAGAAATACTCCTTGGCTCATCCGGACATGGACGATAATCAATTATACTGAGAAAATTCTCAGCTACTGCTTTCTGCAAGCACACATCTCTCATAAGGTCATGCATCCTTATAGATTTTATCCTCCCTTTTGATCCTTTACTCGTGATTTTTACCATTCCAGTCTGCGCCAAGTCAGTTAAGTAGTCATTAGCAATATCCTCCAAGGATTCTGTGCCTACAATTCTATCCCGAGGCCATGTAATGATGCCTTCAGCAACCCACATCCTGTATAATTTTTCTGTGTGAATTTCATGATCCTCCGGAAAGTTGCCTAGATGAAGAAAGCACGGTTTCAAGTGATATGGCAGATCATTATAACTTAGCACAAGCACTTCCATGTATGATCTCCCATGATCATTACCCCTTCTCAAGTACAACAACAACCCAGTTGATCCCGCTAAAGCGGGGTCTGGGGGGTCAGGATGTACGCACTCATACCCCGAACAAGTCGAGAGAGTGTTTCCGATAGACCCATAACAATAGTACAATAGGACCGCATAGACCACATAAAGTAAGGCATGGAAGGCGCAAGGAAAAAGCATCAGAGGGAACAACTCAAAACAAAACCAAAACAAATTAAAGACACTAGACATCAGCAGCTCGTATGCTCCTTCTCCAGTGGTCTCTGTCCGAAGTCATATCCTCCGATAGGTTCAGCAGAGAAAGATCATGTCTGATAACCTCCAGCCAGCTCTTCTTAGGTCTACCTCTCCCCCTCCGGATTTCTCCCAAATTCAGGATTTCGCACCTACGGACCGGAGCCGAAGCAGGTCTCCTACTCAAATGCCCAAACCAACGTAATCTGGACTCCCGCAATTTGTCCACAATACACGCAACTCTAACCTCTCTCCTGATGTCAGCATTTCGGATTCTGTCTAGTCTCGTGTGCCCGGTCATCCATCTCAGCATTCTCATCTCTGCAACTGACAGCTTTTGTTCTTGCGCTTTAGTGATAGGCCAGCACTCAGAGCCGTACAACAAAGTTGGTCTAACAACCACCTTATAAAATTTTCCCTTCAGTTTAGCTGGGACTTTTTTGTCACAAAGCACCCCCGACGCTCTTCTCCATCTTAGCCACCCAGTCTGAACTCGATGCTCAATATCTCTATCAATACCCCCATCGCTTTGAACGTACGAGCCTAGGTACTTGAAGTACTACTTGAAGTACCCCTTCTCAAGTATGATGCAATATTTTGATGCACAAGACGCCACTCTTCCACGGTTTCCTTCTTTCTCAAGATTCCGCCCAGCACAACAATAGCCAATGGAATATCATTGCAATGTTTCACCATTGCCTTTCCTAGTTTATCGACTTCAGTTCCTTGGAGAGAGAGAAAAGTAATTCAGAATAATTGCACCAAAGTATACAAGTATAGGCAAATGAACAAATTAGACTTTTAAACTAGAGAAAAACTACAACAAGACAGCCCCAATTTAATAACTTAGCAATACTCTATGTGAAAATAGTACTTGCTTGATTATATATGTATTTTTCATCTTTAATAAAAATATCATCAGTGAATCAAGGAAACCTCGTATAACTGAAGAAAACAAGTCATCTTCAAAGACAATAAGAGCAATCTAAAACACAAAAATGCATAAATAGGTAGATATATCGGCAGTCACTAGAAAGCTATATAGTTAGCATTTATAGAGATCGAGGTCATGCTTCTGTTAATAAAATTTCATGAATAAATTGACTGATAGCTGCATTAGAGAGCATGACCGAAACAAACAGGAAAAGATGAATAAATTATGGCATATATACCGTTGCTTCCAAACATTTCTGTTAGAAGAGCAGCAAGCTTATCGCTTCCATCAATCCTCCATCCCAAGGTTTGTTGCAGCAATTCCCAACTGACATTGTCATTTAGAGGATCTGGCTTAGGGAGTGCATCACGATCTGTGTTTTTGGCCACTTCTTCTTTACGCGTAGTGAGCAAGACCTTGCTGCCTGATTCTACTCCTTGAGAGAATGCCTCAGATAGGGAATCCCAAACTTGCTTCTCCCATACATCGTCTAGCACCACCAAGCACCTGTTCTTTTGTAAGAATTCACGAAGCTCACCGAACAAGTCCTTAGGATCTTTCCCAGTCATGAGATCACTGGACTTTGAGGTGAGATCTGCTAGAAGAACTTGAAGAACATTTGTAAGTTGGAATTGCTTAGAAATGTAGGCCCAAGCACGACCACTGGTGAAGTGTTTTTTAATCTTCACATGATTGTAAACATTTGTGGCGAGAGTTGTCTTTCCTAAACCTCCCATACCATAGATGCTAACAACCCTTCTGCTTGTCGCTTTGGAGTCCAACAAGGCATTCATTATCATCTCCGTGTCTTGCTCGAGCCCCACAATGTTCTTAGTGTCCAGGTGGGCATAACTCATTCTTTGTTGTCCTCTGGATCACCATACGAGATAAATGCATAGCTGGATGATACTCACTGAAGAAATCAACACTAGCAGTCTAGCACTGATACTTGTGAAAATTCGGTGACAGTTGGAAAATGATATCCTTCTTAAAGGCATCAATGCTCAACTGATCACAAGTAACTAATTACCTGAAGATGATAACCCTGATGAAGACTACAGCATACAAGCCAGAAAGTGACAGCAATTCATCCTCGGTAAGCTGCCACGCTCTTTTTAAACAACCAGGTGATGAAAGTAGCCGGTCAATATGGAAGTGACTACTTTGCTCAACTTCTTTTTCAGCCAATAAACACAGCTCATACACTTCAAAGTTTGCAGGCTGTCTTCCAAGGATGGAATAGTAGTGTGAAAATAGTATACATAACATAGGCCAGCATTGATTCCGACAGAGCAGATACAATCATGTCTGCGGTAGATTCTCAAGCTATAACCAAACCCTCCCACAGCAGCACGTGCAAAATGAAATAAAAATTAAAATAAAACAAAAAATTCTCAAGCTATAACCAAACCAATTCACAAGATACCCTTGAGTAACACATAACATATGAGGCTACGTGCACAAGTTATTTGTGACATAATGAAGTCTGCACACAGATTGATACTCAGTAACATACATCTGACTTATTGTCAAGACAGCTCAACTGCCAACTCCAAAATAATCAATACAACAAAGCTTCATACTTTATTCAAATACTGAAACTGCCACAACAACACTTTGATCATGGTATTTTCTGCTTCTTCAACTCAAAATCAGTGCCAAATCCATCACCTCAATCTGCATTCCAAGTTGAAAATTGGTTGATGTTTTTCAATTTAAGTAGCCACAAAAGTATAATAAAAAATAAATTTGTACCTCACTGCCATCTCTTCTCAGCCAAGAAACGCATCATCTTAAGCAGCATCAGCATTGACTCATGGCCTTCCCCGTCGCCTGTACTTTTGCCTCAGTAACCCCAAGAGAGAGTGGTTCCGTAGTGGGCCTACTCGTGTTTCAGCTGTAGCAAACTTGAACTCCTTAATCTCTAGTCGCCAACAGTCTTTGTACTCCAAGCTCTGAAGAGAGCTCAAGTGCTCAGCTTCTGCCATGTCCAACTCCTCCAAGTTACTCAGCAGTCGCAACTTGAGATGGGTGAGTCGAGGGAAGCCTCCCTTAGCAAAGGTCATCTTCTTCCCCATGTAAGCGTTGTGATCAAGAGTCAGACGCGTAAGGCCTGGGAGCTTCCCCAAGACCGGAACAGGATCATCTTTGAGTTTAGAGTGTTTGAGCGTCAGCTCCTTCAAGCATTCAGGAAACATTGCAGGAGATAATGGAACTGAAATCTCCCCTTTTATTGTCGCCTTGTGCAAATTCTGGAAGCTCGATAGAATGGTTGGATTGCCTTCCAAAACCTCACTGCTGATGCTCAGATTTATGTGTGTGCTGTTGGATTTGAGTTTCTCATCCAAATCTTTCTCTGCATGGATATTTCTTATTGAGATCTTCCTTAGATTTTGCAACAGCTCAGCTAAGCAATCCAAATCAACTTTCTCCGTATTCAAGTTTCCCAATGTCCTCAAATGGTCCAACCCATGTAACTGCAACTTCGGAGACCTGGGAGCAAATGAGTTAGGCAGATGGAGATGTCTCAATTGTGGGAAGCTTGACAACACATCTGGTATAAATAGAGATTCCATCACTCGCAGATCAAGGATCTGTAGCTTGCTTAGTTGTTGAATTGATGACGGAAGTTCACTCACCCAAGTTCCTCTCAAACTCAAGTATCTCATCTGGTTCAAAATTCCAACTTCTGTAGGCAACATTCCTTCGGTCATCCACATACCTTCAAGATCTAGGACACGAAGGAAACGGAAGTTATTGCAAAGTCTCCTAAACCAGTCCCAGCTGCCTTCCCTGTTATCAGTTTCACTTTTCTTTGGAAAGAAGAGGAGAGATTTCAGTTGATCAGTTCTAGACTTCATGTTTTCAAGAATTTTTGGTTCACCTTGATTGAAATGAACTCCCAAATGCTCAGTGTTTAACCTTTCACTAGAGGAAGATGAAGGTTCAGCTTGATCAATTATACTGACAAAATGTTCCTCTCTTTGTTTTGCTGAGCAGAGACTATGGAGTACAACATGGACCCAACATGTACTGATCCTTCCATTAGGCCCCCTTTTTCCCACCTGAACCATGCCTCTTCGCACTAGCTCATTCAAGTAGCTTTCTACAATATTTTCCAACAATTCAACTGCCTCAGTTTCATCATCTTTTAGTCTGACAAATCCTGCAGCTATCCACATACGGTATAATTTCCTCGTGGGTATCTCCATGTCTTTGGGGAAGATTCCTAGATAAAGGAAGCAATATTTTAGGTGAGGCGGCAAATCATCATAACTTAGTGCATACATGAATTCAGGCCCTTGGGCCTTTTCCATGCGTAAAGTAAGCTCCTTTTGGATGCTTTGCCATTCCATAAAGGTTTGTTTCATTGCAAGCAGTCCTGCAAGCATTATAACTGACAACGGTTGGTTTGAACAATGCTTGAGCATGCTCTTTCCCAGCTCATTCTTTATAGCACCTACAGATAGCACAATGCACATTCAGTAGATAGCTAACTAAATTATAATTGCAACATGTAAGAGATTAGTAGTAGACAAACACATACCGTCATTTCCACTCAGAGCACCTCCTAGTCTTTTTTGAAACAAAGTATAGATTTCAACATCAGACAAAGGACTGAGCTTATGTGTAACTAGCTCATTGGAATCTGAGGTGGGCTGTTCATGAGTAATGAACAACAGCTTGGCCTCTGGAAGATCACACCCAAAGATCATACGACAGTCTTGTGGAGACTCTGTCATGTCAGTTAAGATTATCAAACACTTCTTTTCCTGCACTACTTTCTGAAGTTCTTTTATTAGAGTGTTGGAACTCCTTTGAGATGAGAGCTTATCACTACTTTCCGTGGGAAGCTGCTTCAAAAGCCCCAGTATGAAGTGGCTGTGAAGACTATTATCAGCCTGTCTGTGCGGATAACGAGCCCATGCAATCGCATCAAAAATTCCCCTGGTCTCCTGCTGCTGGTAGAGCATGTTAGCAAGAGAATCCCTGCTAACTCCGCAAGTTCCTGATAAGACAACTTCCTTATTCTTAGACAACAGATCTACCAGACTTTTTCCAGTCTCCTCTGGCAGACCAATGTAGTCCCCCTCATAATCAAACATACCAAAGAAGGTGCCTCTATAACATATGCAAGTACCGTACTTTTCAATTCCATTTATGCAGGGTGAACAAGTTATCATTATAGATGAGGGCAAATTTTCCGGAATACTCTTTAATTTGCCACAGTTCATAATGATCAACTTCTTCAATTTAGGCATGGATCCTTGCTTTAGCATCCAAACCTCCAGGCTCACAAGCCCCCGAAGATTTAGTATTGTGAGTTGTGGGAAACCTTGATCAAGGCAAGTCATCCGTTTTCCAATGAAAGCGTTGCTACCCAGTGAGAGTTCTTTCAAGTGACGAAGGCTTCCTAAGATCCCCATAGGATCATTATCAAGTGCACAAGACTCCAAGTGAAGTACTTTCAAAAACCGGGGGAAAATGTTGTCTTTCAGAGTTGAAATCTTATCCATTATATTCAGCTGATCAAGACAATCAAAGCTTGAAAGTATACTTGGATCGCGATCTACTGCACTTCCCTTAACACCAAGTGAACAACTCCGGAGATTGCCTGATTTAAGAGCAGGGGACTCAACAATTATCCTTATCCTTTCCACATCACACACTATGTCTTTGATGGAAAGTTTTTTCAGTTTTCTGAGTTCTTGCAGGTCTTCAATCCGGGACTTCCCAACCTCCAGATTCTTAAGTGTCTCCAAGCAGCCTAAGGTGTCAAGCCTTAAGTATTCACACTTCTTTATTTCATAGGGCTTCTTAGGAAGAAAAAGATGTCTTAATCTAGCCAGCTTCCACAAAGTGTTGGGAATTTTGACTGATGAACCAGAAAAAGATACTCTTAGATCAAGAGTCTGTAGGCACCTCAACTTGCTAATGGACGATGGCAGCTCAGAGATATCAGTATCTTTCAGACTTAAATACCTCAAGTGTATCACTTTGTGCACATCTTTTGTCAACCTTCCTTTAAGACAGAGACCTTCCATGTCCAAGACCCGTATCCATGGAAAGTTACTGAAAATACCTTTAATCCACTGTGTATTCCCTCCTTCATGAACGTCCCTGCCAGCGAAAAACAAAAGAGATCTGAGGTACTTGTGAGCTGTAGAGGTTAATGAATCCGGAAGGTAGTTTTTAACATCTTGAGCCAAATATACAGCCATGCGAATCAATCTCTCATGGTTTGAAGTAGAAAAGATCGTTTGTGGTTCATCTGGACAGGGGCGATAATCAATTACACTCAGAAAGTTCTCTGCTACTGCTTTTTGTAAGCACACATCTTGTTGGATTTCGAGCTTTACAAACTCAGCTTGAGGGGGAGTGTTGGATAAATTGGTTTTACTTTAATGTCACAAGTTAGTTGGTTGTTGCATTTAATGTGTTGCTTTAGTTTTAATTTTCTGGCTGTAAGTTTATATTTCCTAAGCTGTTTTTTCTAGAGTTATTATGTCTTTTGTAGCTTTACTTTTCAGACTTTGTAGCTTCTCTTGTAAGCTTCAAAGGTCATCTCTTGTCTTTAAATAGTTGTTTTCTCCTTCAATAATATGATAAGACAATATGAAGAAGATCTTAAACTTCTCTTTGTTCTTCCTCAAGGTCCTCCCAATATTTGTTGTTTCCGCTGCTATGATTTCAGTTTAGAAATCTAACATGGTATCAGAGCTTAAGGTGTTCTCCTAAGCTTATTTTTTTCTTATTTCTTCAGCCTTAATTGCTGAAACATTCTACCAATTCTGTTTCATCCACCCATCGTTTCAACCTTCATTGCTAAACAGTTTGTTTGTGCCTCCGGCCTTCATTGCTGAAATGTCTTTCTAATTTCTCAAGCCTTCATTGCTCGAGAATCTTTTCCTGTTTTTTCAGCCTTCATTGCTGGAAACTTCTCCTGTTTTTCAGCCTTCATTGCTGAAATGTCTTTCTAATTTCTCAAGCCTTCATTGCTCGAGAATCTTTTCCTGTTTTCTCAGCCTTCATTGCTGGAAAAAATTGTTTATGGTTCCAACCTTCGTTGCTGAAGATCTCTTATGTTTTTGGCCTTCATTGCTGAAATTACTTTTTGATTTCTCATGCCTACATCGCTGGGAATGGTTTCTGATTCTTCAGCCTTCATTGCCGAAGAATGCTCAAGGTTTCAGCCATCATTGCTGAATCTGTCCTTTATTGTGTGTGTGACATCATGTCATTGCAGAAGAGATTAATGTTGCTAATGGCTCTTATCCAGATCTAGGGTCTTATCCAGATCTAGGGTTTCATCTTTTCCCTGGTTTGATTTGGTTCTTTGCCGGTTCACTTCTCAGATTTCTTGAATGTATTTGGTTCCTAGAGCTCGCTGTTCATTGCTACTGAGGGTTCTCTCTTTCAGACTTGTTCCTAATAGTTCATTGAGTGAGTCTAACTAGGTGCTGATATTAGAACAGCTGGTGCTATTGTCTTGGACTCTGGCTCGTTTTTTATTGGTGTTGGATGATGCATCACTATTCCAAGGCTGAAGATCTTGGTGTTTGCTGATGAAATTCTCGTGCTACAACAACATTCTCCAAGAAGTGGCAGTCATGTTCATCTATGTTCAACCAATTTGAAAAGCTATTCCAAGCTGAAGATCTTGGTGTTTGCTGATGAAATTCTCGTGCTACAACAACATTCTCCAAGAAGTGGCAGTCATGTTCATCTATGTTCAACCAATTTGAAAAGCTATTCCAAGCTGAGTTTGAGGGGGAGTGTTGGATTTCGAGCTTTACAAACTCAGCTTGAGGGGGAGTGTTGGATAAATTGGTTTTACTTTAATGTCACAAGTTAGTTGGTTGTTGCATTTAATGTGTTGCTTTAGTTTTAATTTTCTGGCTGTAAGTTTATATTTCCTAAGCTGTTTTTTCTAGAGTTATTATGTCTTTTGTAGCTTTACTTTTCAGACTTTGTAGCTTCTCTTGTAAGCTTCAAAGGTCATCTCTTGTCTTTAAATAGTTGTTTTCTCCTTCAATAATATGATAAGACAATATGAAGAAGATCTTAAACTTCTCTTTGTTCTTCCTCAAGGTCCTCCCAATATTTGTTGTTTCCGCTGCTATGATTTCAGTTTAGAAATCTAACACATCTCTCATAAGATCATGGATTCGGAAAGATTTTATCCTCCCTTTTGACCCCTTTTTCATGATTTGGACCATGCCGGAGTGTGCCAAGTCACTTAGGTAATCATTAGCAATATCCTCCAAGGATTCTGTACCCAAAACTCTATCACGAGGCCATGTAACAAGGCCTTCAGCCACCCACATCCTATATAACTTTTCTGCATGTATTTCATGATCTTCTGGAAAGTTCCCAAGATGAAGAAAACAAGGTTTTAAATGATACGGCAGATCATTATAACTTAGCACTAGTACTTCCATGTATGATCTCCCATGATCATTGCCTCTTCTCAAGTATGAAGTGATATTTTCACGTACAAGACGCCACTCTTCCACTGTTTCCTTCTTTCTCAAGATTCCACCGAGCACAACAATAGCCAATGGAATACCATTACAATGCTTTACCATTACCTTTCCTAGTTCAATCACTTCGGTACCTGTTATGGCAAACAAATAGTTCAAAATAATTAAAACAGCAGCTAAATAAATGAAGTAACAGGAATTATCATAATAAATAAACTTGTTTCTACTTGAAAATTAGAGCAGAACTAAGCAAGACTGCACCAACTAAAACAAATCCTGGAAACTTTAGATCCAAAAGAATCATATATGGTGTGTGAAAATGCCATAAGAATAATAGTCATCTGTTTCACAAGAGATTTCTTTCTTCTTCTTTACAGGATTTAACATGAGGTTCTAAAGTTCCAGACCATGAATATTCCCAAAATGCTCCTCGGGATACAAGAGCATGTTGAAAATCTCCTCTGGATAAAAGAAAAAACAAGAATCATGGTTGTTGCATCAAGATACTAAATCATCCTAATGAGACAATATGATTAAGGAAAGCTGTCTATTGTCTATGGTGTTCAAATTCATCTCCAATTTGGGAAAAGAAAACCACCAAAACAAATTATCTTGTTTCTTAATTATATTTTCAACAAGTGCACAAACATGTACCAAATCATGGTTAAATTTACCAAATAGAAAATGACAATATGTTTGAATGGATGAAGCATGCAGGAATAGAGTAATTAATTAACTTCTGGCATACCACTGCTTCCAAACATTTCTTCTAAAAGCTTATGCATTCCAGCAACATTTGTTTGAACATTTCCCTCCGCACTACTTTCAACCGTCTCTGCTACATTGTTGTTCTCCCCAATACTTTCCTCCCCAGAACTTCCTGCCACCCATCCTAAGGTCTGTTGAAGCAATTTCCAACTTACATCAGCATTAAGAAGATCTGGCTTCGGAAGTGCTTCAGGATCTGCATGTTTGGCAACTTCTTCTTTGCGTGTAGTAAGCAAGACCTTGCTGCCTGATTCTGCTATTTGAGGGAATGCATCACATAAGAAATCCCAGACTGATTTCTCCCATACATCATCTAGCACCACCAGACACTTGTTCTTTTGTAAGAATTCCCGCAGCTCACAAATCAAGTCCTTAGAAACTTTTCCAGCCAGCAGATCAGTGGACTTCGAGGTTAGATCAGCCAGAAGTATTTGGAGAACATTTTGAACTTGGAATTGCTTAGAAATGTAAGCCCAGGCACAACCACCAGTGAAATGTTCTTTGATCCTAACATCATTGTAAACTTTTGTAGCAAGAGTTGTCTTGCCTAAACCTCCCATTCCGTAAATGCTAACAACCCTTCTTTTTTCTTTGGAGTCCAACAATGCTTTCACTATAATCTCCGTGTCTTGCTCGAGTCCCACGATGTTCTTAGCGTCCAGGTGGACATAGCTCATTCTTTCTTGTGTCTGATCAGACAGAGTCTCTCTGGTCCGATAGGTCTTCATGCCATAAGCTGTCTTGAGGCCATAGGTTTGCAATCTTGGTGTCAGCATCGAGATCTTATGTATCAAAGAATCAATGCAGGAAGCAACCTGATGCATTGCAAAAAGCTCCATCCCAATGTGTGACCATCTTTTCAGCTTGTTCATCCAACCAGATTGCCTCCTAATGGATGCAACTTGGATAACAAATTTGTCAACGATATCCTCCGCCTCATAAACATACTCTTTAATTTCAAGAACCCATTGAGCAACAATTTCGTCATCATATTGGAGAGAGTCAGCGTCTCTCAAGAAGCATTGCATCCAAACAAGCTCCTTTCGCAGTTGAGCCACTTTGTCTTCAACACCCCATAGGTACTTTCCTTCCTCCACTAGGAGCTTCCCCAACCAATTCGCAGCTGATTTCACAGCAGATTCTGCCATTTCTTTGCCTGCAAAATTTGATCCTAGAATGGATGAGATTGATAGAGTGAAGAGCAGGCTTACCAACACATGTCCAGCAATTCTATGACACATCTAAGCCCAACAATTCAAATGTATTTGGCTGCACAGAACAGGACTAACAGAGAATTCCTGTCTATTGCCTTGGATGGCTATAAGAACAACTGTAATACATCCTTAGAAACCATTTACAATGCCTACAGTCCTACACTACTTAGATATGTGATTGATAACTAAGGAAGTAATTGATAACTAATTAACCCTATATTGGGTCGACAAACAAATAAACTAGCAGAAACAAGATATTATGAAAATGAAGACAATTTTTAAGCTCAAGGGACTTACAGCTGTCCTTGAAGACAGATTTGCAGCCACTACAACATGAAAATGTGAAATTGTGTATATTCCCCAATTTTTGAGATGGTTGAAATACTCAAAGATGGATAGGAAGACAAGACTACCACCACGAAGAGGGCCGTGATGTGCATTTGACGAGTGGGTGCGGGTGCGGTGGTCACTGTTGGTTGATCGATGTTTCAGTGGAGAAGGAAGAAGAATCCGCGGAAAGATTTAAAAAAAAAAAAGTTAAAGGATAAGATAATAGTCACAAAACCAATCATGTCGTATCCCTAGGGTTGCTCGACGAGCACCCCTGCTCGGAAAAAAAAAACTAAAAAAAAAATAATTTTTTTAATATATTTAGTACGAGTATGGATCAAATGTTTACAAGGCTTAACATGTTTTGTGTTAACAAATAATGACCGTTTGATGAATGAAGATGAAAGGCTGAGATTTTTTGATTTTTTGGATTAATTGATAATTGAAAGTTAAAAAAAATACAATCTCATGGTAAAAACAAACGCGTGTAGTTCAAACCTAACTCTATCCTATAATTGCTTCCATAGAGGAGATCGAGAGAAAGAGAAGGGCGAATGGACGAAGGGCGATAGGGCGTGGAAGAGGCGGAGTTTGTGGTTGTTGGTGGCCGGAGGCAGCGATCCGCGGTCGGAGGCGAGATCTCAGTCTGGCGAGGATGACTTCTTCAATGGAGGGGCTTCTTTAATGGAGGAGGGAAGATGGCGGCATATCCATCATTCCATCCTTAATTTGACGGTTAGAACTCAAATTCATCAAGTCTACGATTAATTTTTGGCTTTTCCTTCAATTGCTCAGGGGTGCAACAAAAGAGAAGGCGTTGGAATCCATTATTGAAGCCCTCAACAGTAGCTTGCAATACGAGTTGGTGGAGAAGATGGTAGATCTAGATTTAATTAGTTTATTTTCACTAAATTGGGGATTTCTTCAATTGGGGATTTCTTGAATCCGGTACTCAATTTGGGAATTTCATTGAATTGTTGTTTATTAAGTTAGTTTTGATTGAATTACTATTTAACATTCGGGATGAAATAATCATTCGGTTCTTGGTGTTTGTCAATGTGAAATCTTTGTTGCAAATGCAAATTGTGGTCCGATCAAAATTTTTCTAGTTTTGTTTTTCATTAATTTCACGTTCAGAGCCAGTATTCGGCAAGTCAGAGTTTATATTTGTTGATAATAAGGAATTATTCATCTGTATATATAGTTAATTAGATGTGGAAACCAATCATTACATCTACATCCTCTTTCAATCTAACGAATAGTTACTGTCAATCTAACGAATAGTTACTATCAATCTAACGAATAGTTACTATTAATCTAGCGAATAGTTGCGTGATTTACCAACGAATAATTACTATTAACTACCGAATAATTACTATTAACTACCGAATAATTACTATCAACTTAACGAATAATTACTATCAAACTAGCGAACAATATATAACTGGCAAAACTACCGAATAATTAGTATCAATCTAACGAATAGTTACTATTAATCTAGCGAATAGTTGCGTGATTGACCAACGAATAATTACTATTAACTACCGAATAATTACTATTAACTACCGAATAATTACTATTAACTACCGAATAATTACTATCAACTTAACGAATAATTACTATCAAACTACCGAACAATATATAACTGAAAAAAACGTTACCTCCAAAAAAACACACGCGCTTTGTTTCAGCAAGTTGGCTATAAAAGTGGTGGGACCTACTCTTTTTTCTTTAAATAAAAAGGAAAAGTCTCAATTAATCTCACCCATTCATTTCTAATCAATCAATGGCCTATATTTGTTAACACAAAACACAATAAGGGATGTAAACACCTGACCTAACCTCTATTTAGTACTACCTCCGTTGCAAAATATGATGGCTTTTATTTTTTTGACACGTTTTTTAATGAGCTGAAAACTCGATGAAATATTAAATTTTTTTACATAGTATTATACATATTGTTAAATTTAATATTTCATTGAGTTTTTAACTCATTAAAAAACATGCCAAAAAATAAAAGTCCTTATATTTTGCAACGGATGTAGTATTTTTAGGGTAATATAATACCTTTTAATGGTATTTGAAACAAAAGTGTTATCTAGTTTGAGTGGTAAGGGAAGGAAAAGAGAAATCAAAAGGTGTTGGGTTCAAATACTATTTCTTTAACTTTTTATTAATTCTTCTTAATTTCTCTTTATATTTTTTGTTTCTATCAATCATTTCATTAAAAATGTTATATTTATGTTTAAATTATATATTAAACCCTTTCTTTCAATATTGGTTAAAAAATAATTCTTCATCATTTTTATCTATATTTTTTTATTTCTCTCCTATTTTTTTGGTTACTCTCAACTATTTAAATAAAAAAATCATTAAAAATCACAATTTTAGTTATTTTTCAATATTTTATTTTTACAAAATCTTCTTATCAAGTATACACCAAAAAAAATATTTCACGAAATTTTTTTAGCACCCCATACCCGAAATCCTGGCTCCGCCACTCCTTGTACGGGAAAAACCCATTCAAAAGGGCCTTAACAAACCTGGCTTTTGCATGGTGGACGATCTGGTACATCCGAAACCAACACGTCTTTAAACAAGTACTTATTCCTTTCAGAGATGCCACCTTACGCCTTATCAAAAATCACGAGACAAACTGGAGCAACACACTCCAATATGACAATACTCTTGGCGAGAACCCGCACCCTAAACCTCAAAACTTAGGCAATCCAAAAAAGAAGATCAATGAGCGTAAGATTACGTGGAGAAAATCGCCAAGTGGAACATTCAAACTCAACTTTGACAGATCTACAATGGCAAATAACGAGGGGTGGTTATCAGGGACGGGAATGGACAATCGATACACATTGGATACCAAAGTTAAAGCTAGGTAAAAAAGCGCTTTAATAACAGAAGTCCTAGCACTCAAACTTGGAGTACAACATGTTCTTGATCTTCATATTGACAAAATTCAAACTGAAGGAGATTCCAACATAATAATTTTGGACAATTGAAACAATAAAAAATGTGGAAGTCTGTGGAATCAATTGAATTGGACAAAATGGAGCAACAACTCCATCAAATCAAGAACAGCGAGTTTGTTACAGAAAAATGAATTGAGAACTCCCGCCCAACACACAACTTGTTTATATTTCTGTTGCTCCTAACTGCTCAAGGGGAAATTACTATTTTGCCCCTGGAGTTGCAACCTAATGTCGAGGGAGAGTATAGATCAATGTATACTCTCATATACCCCCCTCAAGCAGGACTTGCACTGGGCAGGACAAGGCCTAGCTTGGACCTTAGGAAGCTGTGTTGCTTGGCACCTAAAGCTTTTGTAAGAATGTCAGTTGTTTGCAAAGAAGAAGCCACATGATCAGACTTGAGGAACCCTTGTTGTACCATTTCTCGAATGAAATGACAGTCAATGCGGACGTGTTTGGTTCTCTCGTGGAAAACATGATTGAGAGCAAGGATCTGAGCTGATTTGTTGTCACAGAACAAGGTGATTGGCAATGAGATAGGGATAAAAAGATCTGATAATAAGCCTTGTATCCACACTAATTCACTGGTTGCAAGAGACATAGCACGGTATTCACTTTCAGTTGATGATTTAGAGACAACTTGTTGCTTTTTGGTCTTCCAGGAGACCAGGGATGAACCAAGGAAGACACAGTATCCTGAAAGAGAGTGGCCAGTATCCAAACAGTTACCCCAGTCTGCATCTGTGTAGCCATGAACTTTGAAGGAAGAAGTGGCTGAGTATGATAGAGCAAAATTGAAGCTGCCTTTAAGATATCTAAGCAAGTATATCAAGGTATTCCAGTGAGGTTGCAAAGGTTGTTGAAGAAATTGGCTCAACTGTTGTACAATGTAAGATATGCCAGGCCTTGTTAAAGTCAAGTACAGGAGGCGCCCAACTAACCTTCTGTAGTCCTCAGGGTTTGGGATAGGATCACCATCATGTGATGATAACTTGACTCCATGTTACATAGGGAAGTCAGAGGGTTTGCAAGCTTCCATGTGAGCATCTTTGAGTATGTCTAAGACATACTTTCTTTGATTGAGCAATATGCCAGAGGATGATCTGGCAATTTCCATGCCAAGAAAGTATCTTTCTTTCCCTAGATCTTTGATGGTGAACTCTCTGTGTAAGGCATCCTTGGTGAGAGCAATTTCAGAAGCTGAATCACCTAAGATGAGCATGTCATCTACATAGACCAGTGCTACTGTCATGTGAGAGCCAGACTTCTTGACAAATAGAGAATAATCGTGAGTTGATTGTATGAATCCCAATCTAACCATGAATTTTGTGAGCTCATAATTCCATTGTCTACTTGCCTGCTTAAGCCCATAAAGTGATCTCTTCAATCGGCAAACATGACCATTAGGAACCACCAGCCCTTGAGGGGGAGTCATGTAAACCTCCTCATCTAAGTAACCATGCAGGAATGCATTGTTGACATCAAGTTGATGAAGCACCCAACCCTTGGTAGCAGCTAAGGCTAGAATGACTCGAACTGTTGCAAGTTTTGCCACTGGTGAAAATGTTTGCTTGTAATCCTTGTCTTTGACCTGATTATACCCTTTAGCAACCAGCCTTGCCTTGTGTCTCTCAATGGATCCATCTAGCCTGTACTTCACTTTGAATATCCATTTGCATCCTATTGCCTTTTTTCCTTGTGGCAATGGAGTGGTGGTCCAAGTATGGTTATCTGATAATGCTTTCAACTCAAGCTGCATAGCATATTCCCACTCAGGAACTCCCTTTGCTTGAGGATAGGAATTTGGTTCAAAGGTGGAGCACATGTGTATATGTGATTGAATGAACTCATGAGACAAGTGAGACAGATTTTGAATGGAAAACACAGCAAAAGATTCAGATTTAGATGAATCAGATAATCCTCTAGAGGGAAGATTAGAGCAAATGTAGTCTTGTAGGTGAATAGGCATGTGTATGTTCCTCTTTGGTAATACAGGAATGACAACAGGTGAAGGAGAAAGAGATGATGAAATGTCAGGTATGATAGGGTTGCTGGATGGGGTGGTAGGAGTTGATTGAAGAGGAGATCCAATATTCAATCTAGATGCAGAAGGAGGTGTGGTGTGATCAATAGGAGGAGAGTCATGGGAATCATAGGGTAGGGATTGATTTCCATGACCTGTGTCATATGCAGGAAAATGTTGTAGGTCATCCTCATTGTCAACTGGGAATGGTGATGAGTTGGAGGGAACCTGTAGTGAGGATACTTGTTTGAAAGGGAAGAAATTTTCCTGGAATTGAACATGCCTGCTAATAATGACTTTCCTGAGTGTCAAGTCATACAGCTTGTAGGCTTTCTGTCCTGGAGGATACCCAAGAAACACACATCTCCTAGCAATAACACTAAGCTTGTCTCTGTGATCATTAGGTTGCAAAGCATAACATAGGCAACCAATCACTCTCAACTGATCATAGGAAGGAGGTCTCTGAAACAAAACTTCAAAAGGTGACTTCCATTGTAAGCATGAAGATGGCATTCTGTTGATGAGATGAGTGGCACTCAACACCCAATCTCCCCAAAACCTGATAGGCAGTCCAGCATGTAATCTAATAGCCCTTGCAGTTTCTATCAAGGGCCTATGTTTTCTTTCAACTCTGTCATTTTGCTCATGAACTCCTGGAGCTGTTCTTTGATGTAAGATGCCTCTAGAGAAAAGCAAATTCACACAATCCTTCTGAGTGAATTCTGTGCCATTATCAGTTCTAATGACTTAACAGAAACCTGAAATTGGTTTTCCACCATGTTGAGAAAGCCAGTCAGTATTCTGACCACCTGTAACTTGTCTTGCATTAAGTATGTCCAAGTATTCCTTGATTCGTCATCAAGGATGGTGAGAAAATATCTTGTACCACACAGGGAAGGAGTCCTATATGAGCCCCAAACATCAATGTGTATCAACTGAAAAAGATAGTCAACTGAACTACAACTCCTTTCAAAAGGCAATCTGTGCATTTTAGTCATTGCACAAGTATCACAAGGAATATTCTTTACATCAGATATCCCACAGCTGGGTAAGTAAGGAAACTTAGAAGCTGACATATGACCAAGTCTTGCATGTAGAAGATGCAACTTATTACAATTCAAACTGACATTATTCAAAGAAGAGAAATTCTGGATGGGAAAGAATTGACAACTGGAGGCCTTCATCTTGTACATCCCTTTATCTTCATAGCCTCTTGCTAATACAACCTTAGTTGTAGGGTCCTGTAACCAACAATTCATGTAATCAAAACTGAATCTGAGTTGCTGAGCTCGAGTAACTTTAGAAACTGAAAGCAAATTGTGTCTGAATTGAGGAACCAATAGCACATTGCTAAGGAATAAATCCTTGTGTGATCTTACAGTACCCTGCTGTCTAACTGTGATACAGTTGCCATCAGGTAAACCAAGATTGATCACAGAACTCAAGTCAAAGATCTCAGTAAATATAGATCTATCAAAAGCAATATGATCAGTTGCTCCAGAGTCAATGATCCATATATCAGTCTGAGACTTATCAACACCAATAAGAAAAGAAGCACTAAGAGTACCTGCATAGTGAACCATAGCCTGGTTGACTGAGCTATCATAGCTTTCTGCAGAAGCCTTGCCTTTCATGAGCTTCAATACTTCTTGAAATACAGCATTGACCACTGCTTGATCTGGCTTGACTTCAGAAAAACTTTCATCAAAAGGATTGTCTTGCTGTGTACTCTCAAACCGAGCAGCAAATTTCCCAGTAGGCTTGGATTTATCATCATCCTTTTGTCCCTTGAACCACTCTGGATAGCCTACTAACTTGAAACAGTAGTCTTTGGTGTGGCCTCTCTCACCACAAAAGTCACATTTCCTCTCAAGCTTTGCCTTTTTGTAAGCCTGTTTAGCTTGTTCAAATCTAGACTGCTCTAACTGCTTATACTGATCCCCACTTCTGTACTTATTCACAGCATTTGCTTCTATGTCAAATTGACCAAACCTGGTGAGTGTGCAACACCAGAAGCATCACCTTGCACACCTTGCACACTTCCAAACCTGGAGAGTGCTAAAGAAGAAGCATCACCTTGTACATTACCAGTAACACCTCTAGACCTTTCAATCCGAGTGGCCATCTGAAAAGCCTTATTCAACCCAGGCATGGGATCCTTAGACAACACATTGCTTCTAAGTGGCTCATATACATCATTCAACCCCATCAAAACTGCATAACTTTGGCCTTCTCATCTCTTTCAAGAATTCTTTTGATCAATCCACAACTGCATTGATTGAATCCACCACAGTCACACTTAGGAGTGGCATCTAAAAACAGTAATTCATCCCAAATCTTTTTCAGCCTTCCAAAATAGGCGCCAACAGATAGGTTCTCCTGCTTGGTATTAGCCAAGTCCCTACGCAACTGATACACAAGGGGATCATTTGATTCACAAAACCTCTCCCTAATATCATCCCATAGTTCTTTAGTTGTTTCAATGTACATGAAACTCTCAGCAATTTCACTTGTCATCGAGTTTATTAACCAACATCTAACCATGGAATCAGCCCTAAGCCACTTCTCATAGTCTTCACTATTCTCGCTAGGCATCACACAACTACCAGTTATGAAGCCAAGCTTCGCTTTGGCTCCAAGTGCCATTTTTACTCCTCTACTCCAGCTCGTAAAATTCATTCCATTAAAATGAGTTGCAACAAGCACCATTCCTGGATGGTCTGAATTCGACAAAAAATATGGATTCACGTGTACAGGATTCATACCTTGCCACACATCTCCGAATTGAACTCCATGAGGTGCGAAATTCCAGCCACGACCAGCTCCGTTAGCAGCTCCTGGTCCTGGAGGTGTAACAGACACAAAACCTCGTCCTGCACCTCTTACAGCTCCATGTCCATCAGCTCCAGTACCAGATCCTTGACCTGGCGACGGTGTACTTCCTCTTCCAGACATCTTGCTTCACAGAAACTTGATCAATTTCAAGCGAAAACGGAATTTGATTGCGCGGAAGAACTTAGATCTGAGACTAGCGACTTCAAATCTAGCAACAACACCCGCTTCAGATCGATCAACTAGCGCGAAGATCGTCACGCTCTGATACCATTTGGACAATTGAAACAATAAAAAATGTGGAAATCTGTGGAATCAATTGAATTGGACAAAATGGAGCAACAACTCCATCAAATCAAGAACAGAGAGTTTGTTACAGAAAAATGAATTGAGAACTCCCACCCAACCCACAACTTGTTTATATCTCTGTTGCTCCTAACTCCTCAAGGGGAAATTACTATTTTGCCCCTGAAGTTGCAACCTAATGTCGAGGGAGAGTATAGATCAATGTATACTCTCATAATAATAAATCACCTCAATAACAAGTCTAGATGTCCTTGGGAAATTGAACTCATTTTATCATAACTCATTTTATCAGACGTTCAGTTTTTACTATCGACTTTGAAAGAAGTCTCCTTCTTTCATGTACTCCGTTTAGACAATAAAGTGGCTGATAAGGTTGCACACCTTTTGATACGTAGCAATTGGTTAGGCGAGCCAATTGCTAAAATAAAAGCTCGATGTTGACTTGCGAAGTCGTTGACCTTCCATTGGAATTGGGCGGAAGCAATTGCCGAATTGACTAATTAGCAAATGCTAATTAATTACCGTTGAATTGAGTGCTTTGGTCAACAATTGCGGCTCACAATTGCAATCGAACAATAGGATGGCTTCAAACTTGGAATTGTTTCACATTAAAAGGTAATGGCGGTGGAATGTATATTTTGAAACAATTCCGATCGAATTCAATGAATAACGAAAGTGAATTGTCGGATGTACACGAAACGAAAGGTGGGTTGAAGATGAACGTGAAATTTAGAACATATGAGAGGCAAAGCCGATTAGGGTTGACGAAGAGAAAGCACTTAACTTCAACCTGTCTTTCCTCAAAGGCAAATAACAATTTAAATAGGATCAGATTGGCCTCCTATGCAAAGGAGAAACTCTAAGCCAACTCATCTTTATCTATCTATGAATAATTAAAAATAAAACCTAAAATAATATCAACTAAGAATATTCTAGAAATTGTTTTCTTAAGGAGGTTGACAACTCCTTCTTTTTATTTACCTAATTAAATAATAAAATAGCTAAAAATAGGTAAAATAATTCTTTATGTCAAACCAGCAAGACCTACATAACTCTCCGCGCCGACCCCAGGACCCTTGACGTCGACCCTTCAACAAGCTTGAATCCATGGCGGCGCCTTCTTCTTTCTTGGGATGATCGGGTCCTCGAACCGCCTTGGCTCACAGAGGGTCAATCTTGATGGTATCACCCTTGTCACTATGTCTGGGGTGTCGCTATTTACAACAATCTCGGTCTTTCAGACCTCATTCGCAATTATGCTTTCGGGTAGAGCCGGCTCACCCGAACTTTTTCCTGATAAAAAAAAATCACAAATCCGAGCTCCATGTGTCATGTGTGGTTAAGAGGGGCAATAATATTCGTTCCCTCAGGCTTCAGGTGAGAAAACCCTACTCCGTACGCCATATTTATCAATTGATGCTAGATATACTAATATTCTATTATTCTCTTTCCGCCACATCTTTCTAGCATCTCATTATCATTTTTTCCACTTTGTCAATAGCATTCCAAAACTCAACTTTTCATACAAATTCATTTTACAAATATAATCATCTCCAACAATTATTTCCATTCTCGACTATATTATTATATTCATTTTCTTATATTTAAATATTATTATTAAATTAATATTATTTATAAACTAAATAGTACGAACTATATATAACCAAAAAAAAGGCGTAATTGTATTATTTTGCGTAATTGTATTCAAATCGAAAAATATTTTCTTTCTAAATATGGTCAAATATATTCAAAATTAATTGTTTTTTTTTTTGCATTTTAATACCAAAATATGTATTTTAAATCTGTAAAACATATTGTAATACGCCACATCCTAGCCGTCCATTAGCCAGATGCTTGTCAGCCATGTAAAAAGTTCTCTTATTTGTATTTTGGATAAATCAAATTAAAATCAATTCGTATATATATATTCAACATTGGGATGTCAGAAATTATAAGATATAGCCGTGTAGTTAGTATAATAAGTTTATACTACCTCCGTTCCATAATACATGGGCTTTTCCTTTTTGACACGTTTTTTAAGGAGCGAAAAACTCTATGAAATATTATTTTTTTAATCAAATTTTTTATATCATTTGATACTTATTACTAATAAGTATTGAATTATATAAAAAAATTAATTAAAAAAATAATATTTTATAGAGTTTTTCGTTCCTTAAAAAGCGTGTCAAAAACTAAAAACCCATGTATTTTGGAACGGAGGGAGTATAATCATTTATAAATCCCGTGACTTGGTACGAAAAAAGGTGGATAGTACTAGACTACTAGTAGAGTGAGCTGTGACTGTGAGGAGAGATGGCCAGATAGGGAAGGGATAAGGTAAATAGAGACACGGGGGATCTCAACAGCACAAAATCTGCCGAGACAGGTTCTCTCTCAAACCCAGACACACAAAGAAAGGGATTGGAGAATCGATAATGGTGTGATCTCTTACTTGATACAAAGCGGTATTGTTTAGGCAACCTGTTTGTCAACGTTTCCCTCCTGGCTGGTCGTCATCTAGCTCCCTCTTTTTGCATCTCAACTTCTTCCTCCTGGCTATCCATTCATTTGCATCTTGTATTCGTTTTTGGTTGGATACAACACTCAATCTAGATTCCTAACCCCACCAGCCATGAGGCAAACTCTCGTAATCTCTCTGTTATAACGAGAACGATAACAGACGAAGAAAGACACAGAGATTTAAGGTGGTTCGGCAACGGTGTGTTACCTACGTCCACGGGCAGAGAAATAGAAATCTTTATTATGGAGGCAAACAAGAAACTGGGTTACAAATTGTTTGGTTTACGAGTATATATAGTGCCTCATGAAACCCTAGTTAGACAATGGGCCTAAACCCAAAACAAATAATAAGCCCAATTCAAGGCATATTAACAAATCTCCACCTTGACTTGAATCCTCTCAGATGTACCAATCGCATTGCAGCGCCAGACATACCAAATGCAATGCCATGCCAGATGTACTAGATGCGCTTCAATGCCGGATGTACCAGAATCTCCTCTCATAAACAGATGCACCGTGACAAGTGCCAGACATTCCTCTACCTCAGATTTGTCCTCGTATGAGGACCCAGATTGCCCCGCAGGGCAGCTCAACAGTTGGTGATATTAAACAAGTTCAAACAGTGTTGGAACTTGTTCTCCGGAACTGGCTTGGTGAACATATCAGTAGGATTATCAGATGTTCCCACCTTGTTCACCCTGATTCTCTTCTCAGCTTGCCAGTGTGCTGACTCACCTTCAGAAACAGCAGCCTTGTAGTTGGATGGAACACCATCCTCCTCCTCCTCGGCCACATGCAAAGCATATCCCACCAGATCGTCAGACCTGGATCTCGCAGACCCTCTGATGTCAACCCTTCTTGGTCGATCTAGAGCAATACTCTGATGTACAACTCCACCTGTTCCTGTGTCTAGTGGTATATATATTCTTTGTCTCACTAGTATCTGACTCAGTAGTACCTGTTTGTGATGATTGGTCAGTGACCAACTCAGGTGCCTGAGTCTCTGCCGGAGTGAAGTTCAACTCCACCTCCTCAGCAACAGTCTCCCTAATGTTGACTGAAACAGCATCTGCAGCACCTGTGACTGCTGAACCTTTTAAGGGTATACAAAGTCCCCTTTCCCTGCTTGACTCCTTGCAAAACCACATTAGAGCCCTTAAACACGCACAACTTTCCACCATAACCTGTGTATCTGAAACCCTTGTCGTCTAACACAGTTAGGGATATCAGATTCTTCGTCATGGATGGCACGTGCTTGACATCCTCCAATGTGCGAAATTTCCCATCATCTATCCGAAACCTAACTGAGCCAGTCCCAACAACCTTGCAGAGAGCATCATTCCCCATGGATACATTGCCCCCATCAGCACGGCTATATGTTGCAAACAACTCCCTTTTAGGACATATATGATAGGACGCCCCAGAGTCAAGATACCACACATCAGCCCTGTGTGTGTGATCATCAGCTAACATAACAATATCCTCTTCAGAAGTATTGCCACGATCAGCTACTGCTGCAGACCCAGATTTCTCTTCCTCTTGCTTCTTCTTTTTCGGACAGTCATTCTTCCAATGACCTTTCTCCTTGCAGTAGTTACAAACATCGTTTGGTTTAGGGCCTGATTTGCGATCTTGCCAATGCTTCTTCTTATTGCCCTTTCTACCATCAGATTTGCCTCCGTTTGCCACAAGCCCGGAAGCCTGATTGTCTGTAACCGACGCGGTTGCCTTCAGACGCAACTCTCTGCTGTGAAGCGACGATCTAACCTCTTCCAACGTGATAGTATCCTTCCCAACGACGAACGACTGAACGAAGTTCTCGTATGTGGGGGGTAGGGATACCAGCAGAATTAGGGCAGCATCTTCGTCCTCCACCTTAACATCAATATTACGCAATTCAAGTAATAAAGTGTTAAGTTGATCAAGGTGATCTCTGAGTTGTGTACCTTCCTGCATACGCAGCCCGAACAACCGTTGTTTCAGAAGCAACTTGTTCGTCAGAGACTTTGTCATGTACAAAGACTCCAACTTTAGCCACAACTTGCTTGCGGTTTCCTGATCAGCAACCTCTATTATGTCATCGTCTGCGAGACACAACATGATCGTCGAATGAGCCTTCTCCTCCAGAAGGCCGTACTCAGCGGTGGTTGTATCTGCCCCCTTCTTGTCGGCGGTTAACGGTGCCCATAAACCTTGTTGCTTCAGCAAAGCCCGCATCTTTATCTGCCACAGACTGAAAGAATTTCTTCCAGTAAACTTGTCGATCTTCAACACAGAACCAGACATCATTCTCGGCGGAATTCAACGACCAAAGCTCTGATACCAGTTTGTTAGGGGGAAGTCTTGTTGGGCCCGACCAGAAAGCCCAACATATAAGCTGGACCGGGGCACCATCCCAAAACCAATTGACATTAGGTGGAGTAGCCCATCCACTTATATGTTGGGTTCAGAATCATCCCACTTCCGATGTGGGATTCACAAGTGTCCCAACACTCTCCTTTCTTGCGAGGCCTTGTTAACAGGCTGAAATCCCTGGCCGATGATTATCATCCTACTGCGTCAAACCTCGATCTGCCAAGCCTACTCTTCGAAAGCCTCAAAGATATCGCTGAAATCGTTGAAGCTGTGGAGGTCACCCCAAAAGACACAGTCTTGGAGTATTTGATGCAGCGTTTGCTGGAAGCTGTGTTTGAGGCTGATGATCCGATAGACGAGGTGCAGTTAGAACTCCAACTCCAACTGCCCCGGAGAGGCGTTTCTTTATGTTTTAATCCGTTTTCAAAGGAGTCGAAATCTGCCACAGCGCTCCAGCACAGTCTTCGTTCTCTAGTGGGGATAGCATGTAAGCTTCAACATTTGAATTTGCGCTCATATGGAAAGCTTACAAGTGTGTCTCAAGGAACTAAACCACATCCATATTTGGGAAGCGGGTCACAGATTATTGGCAGAGAGATTGATAAAATACGTATCATAGAATCAATTTTGGATGTTGAAGCTGACAGCGTCAAACTTTGCGCGATAGTTGGAATAGAGGCATCGGCAAAACATCAGTCGCCCAACTCATTTACAATGATCCGAGTGTATGTTCCAAATTTGATATCAGGTTATGGGTGGATGCTGGGCAAGAAGCTGATATGTTTGACGTTGTTGTTCAAATGGCTATGCAGGCTATGAAAGATTACGACCTGGGTTTTGATGCAGATCTGATGTCGACCTTGGAGGAAATGCAGATGGAGCTTAACCGATTGCTAAGCAACAAATCAGTTTTCCTAGTGTTAGATGATGTATGGTCCTCAGATTTACTTGCTTCTTTGTCTCGTGATCTGCCCGTTTTCAGTTCCAAGGGCAGTGCTGTTATTGTGACTTCCCGTATGCAAGGGGTTCTTCGTCATCTGTCTACCAAAGCCTATGTACAAATTTTGAATCCTCTTACATTAGAGGAACCTTATCAGCTATTCAACAAATATGCATTTCCCTCCATTGGAATTGAAACAGTACCTCCTGACTTTGAAACTATTGCCCGGGAAATTGTGAGTGGGTGCAAGGGTCACCCTATGACTTTAAAGATGGTAGGAACATATCTTTATAACAATGACACTCTCCAGCAGTGGGCAGAAGTCTTACAATCACTTACGCTTCAAGATGATGATTACTACAGCTTCGATCCTACTTATGGAATCTTCAATTTTATCAGTGCCAAACTTGCATCATATTTGAAGCTACCCTTTTACACCTTTTCTTTGCAAAGGGATTAAAGTGTTGAAGAATCAATATGTGTGTGGATGGCACTTGGATTCTTATCCTCGGATGATCCAAATCAACAGCTTGAATCCATTGGAAGAAGATACCTTACAGAGTTAGCTGAGTCTGCTCTTTGCCCTGATGTTGAGTATGCGCCAGGTGGCGCTGTCAGAGCCATCAAACTGCATGATCTTGTATATGACATGGCCAAAAGTATAGCAAATGACCAGGGTTTTTCCAATCGGTTTGACTCATCCCAAGAAATTGAAACTAGATACTTAATACCTGATTCTGTAAAAGACATAGAATCTCTCAAGAAAGCCAACAAGAAAATGTGGCTTTTCATGCTCCACGCTGGGGAACAGGCTTCAGCACAAAAGGAAAGGGAAATCCTATCATGTTTTAAATGCTTGTGATAACTCCCTCCCTTGATGAAAATTGGAATAGATGTTTCAAAGGCTTTGACAGGATATTTGTGTCAAAGGCCTTGGAGCATTAACTGTTGATGAAATACAAAACCTATCTTATTATTCGTATATTATTTTATCTTATTATATACTTCCACTATATTATATATATATGAATGACTAACCATTTCAGGAAGTATAAATCAAGATTACATCCTTCCTTTTACATGTTGAGAAGATCGGTTCAAAATAGATCATGGCTTCGAAGTATCCTTAAATAGAAGATCCAAGATCAAAGCCAGATTGGAAAGAGCCGTTGGAGATCTGGTGATGAAGATCCTCACGCTCCATGCTATCTCCATGCTATTATATAAAGGAAAGGAAGGAGAAGACAGAAACAAGAAGTGCTACACACGAGCTTCAATTCATTCAAGCGATCTGTCTTCCAAGTGTCTCTCTGCTAAGCGCTCAAATAGTTTGTTGTTTATTTCAAAGCCTTTGAGAGTCACTGTGAGCTTATAGGATATATTCATTTCAAGTGTTACTCGAGAGTTTATAACTCGGGAAGTTGCACTAGGCTATTGATTTGCGAGAGTTAGAGGATTGTACTAGATAGCTGAGAGAGGTGGGGCTCTTCTAGATTGGTCTAGGACTCCAAGGGAACGTGAGTTGACTAGATTGCAATTGTATAGGAGAGAGGCTTCTCGGTGAGCTATTAGGATCCTAAGCTAAGCAATCAATAAAGCCTTTTAATCCTAGGGTTGTGGAAGAACCCTAGGCGGGGACGTAGGCCAGTTGTGCTGAACCTCGTAAACAATTACTCGTGTTCTTTACTTATTTGCTTTACCTTATTTCCGCACTTGGTTCGAATTGTTTAACTTTGTGATTCAGGTTTTTCTCAAAGGTTTTGGTACAAGCTCCAAAAGTCTTGAGACTTTCTGCGAAAAACGGGCATACTCTATTCAACCCCCCTTCTAGAGTATTTCTTATTACATTGTTTCTACATTTTTGAACCTTCAGCTTGCGTGTGCTAGGCCTTGGTGGATGTGACATTGAGATCCTTCCAGATTCCATTGGCCAGTTGAAGCATTTGAGATACCTTGATGCGGGAAGAAATGTCAAGATGAAAAGCTTACCTGATTCAATTTGTAATCTCTGGTATCTACAGACATTGCTCCTCCATGGGTGTGACCAACTCGAATCGTTACCAGCAGGCATAGGGCGTCTACAAAATCTAAGGTATCTGACCTTGACAATACTCCAGGAAAGCTTGCCAGAAGAAATAGGACAACTCACATCACTTCGGACGTTGGGTCTTGCTAGTTGTACTGAAGTCCGTTGGGACTCGGGATCGGGGGTCGTGTGCACACGTGCGCCCTTGCGCTAATAGCCTAGCACATAAGCCGAGCGGGGTTCCATCCTAAAACCAATTGGCTTTAGGTGGGGTTGCCCACGAGGTTATATGCTAAGGCTTTATGTTTCACACTTTCAATGTGGGACCTTTTTGTCTCTTCACATTTCATTCTCAACACGCCCCCGCAAGTGCAACTAGGGTCGTCTTTCGCCTCTAGTTGTCACTTGGACATCGGCAGGATCGAGAGTCGGGCCGTTTGGCTTTTCCGCTCTGATACCATACTGAAGTCCGTTGGGACTCGGAATCGGGGGTCGTGTGCACACGTGCGCCCTTGCGCTAATAGCCTAGCACATAAGCCGAGCGGGGTTCCATCCTAAAACCAATTGGCTTTAGGTGGGGTTGCCCACTAGGTTATATGCTAAGGCTTTATGTTTCACACTTTCAATGTGGGACCTTTTTTGTCTCTTCACATTTCATTCTCAACAAGTTGTCCAAGGCTATCTTCTCTTCCAGGCAGCATCAAGAAGACAAGAACCTCAAGAACCTTCAGACATTAGGCATTGCTGATTGCCCAGATATGGATCTTGCAGCCAGTTCTTCAGCTGAAGGTTTGATAGGATTGGATGGGATAGACACTTTGTTGATTGCGGGTATTCCAAAATTTGAGTGTTTGCCAACAGACATGGGAACTCCCAGTGTTGTTTTGAAGCATTTACTGGTCCAGTCCTGCCAAAAATTGACAGAAACTGCATGGATTAACTAGTTCCGTTCCCTGCATTCGCTCATGCTTGAAGGGTGTCCTGAATTGTCAACTTTAGCAACGGATGGCGCTTCTCAATTCAACAGCTTGGCGGAGTTGGTAATCAGGGACTGCCCAAGAATAGAGAACACAACATGGATCAGCCAGTTTGTGGCCATTCGGTCGCTCATAATTGATGGTTGTCGTAATCTGGTGGCTTTAGATGCTGGCTTTGAGAAGTTGAAGAGTCTGGAGAGGTTGGAAATCAGAAAGTGCTCTCACTTGAGCAAGAAGTGTGCAAGCCCTGATGGAGAGAATTGGCGTCTTATTGACCCTATTCAAGTGATCGTACTCGATGGACAGATTTTGAAACCTTAACTTAGAAGCTCTTATAGAGTATGAGTCTGTCCCTGCAGGTGTCTTATGGAGTGTCTTCATTTCAGTTGGTTGCTACCACTCTGTATGTTCTCTGATTTTAGTCTTTGTGATTTATTGTCTGGGTTCTACTTATATGTTTTGTGGCTTCAATATAACAAAACAAAAAAAAGGAAAAAAAAGTGTCTTGTTACGTTTTAATTTGTTGCAGGGGTGTCATGTTTTAACTTTGAAGAAAAAAGAGAGAGAGAAAAAACTTGTTTATAGTTGTTACTTCATTGTCTTGAAGTGTGTATTAGTTTGTGTCAATGTTAGTTTCAAGTGTAATCCAAGATGATATTAAATATTAATAGTGAAAGTACTATTTGATTTTGGTTTGTGTAACTAATGTTGAGCTTGATAGATTACATAGGTCTCCTATTGTATAGTGGGCTGAAAGCCCGTTAAGGCCCAATACCTTGTAACCTATATATATCATATGTCAATGAATGGAAACCCTCAAGGAGGACATTACAATCACTTTCATGATCTCACATGGTATCACAGCCTAAGATCCAAAAACCCTAAATTCTTTTTTTCTCTAACCCTAGCCGCCACCTCCCTCTCTCTCCTCGCCGTCTCTCTCCTCGCCGCCAATCTCCCACAGTCGGCCACACCCTAGCGTGCCCGCGCCACCTTCCAACGCGGCCGCGCCACCTCCCACCGTCGGCCCCCTCCTTCTCTCTCGCTCGCTAGCCCTTCCGCACCCCGCCTTTAGCCTTCCCTTCTCATCCCAATGGCTAACCCACAACCAACCGACCCTATTAAGCCACCCTACCATTCCGCCCTAACCATCTCCAACATCAAAAATTGCATCCCAATCACTCTTGATCATGAATCCAGTACCTACACCATGTGGTCGCACCTCTTCACGACCCATGTTAAGGCTCATAAAGTCCTCCACCACATCGACTCCTCCGTTGCCCGCCCTACAAGCGAAGACGACGATCTCTTCGCTCAGCTTGACACCATTGTTCTTCAATGGATCTTTAACACCATCTCCAAAGATCTATTGACCACCATCCTTGACCCCAAAGACAACGCCTTGAAAGCTTGGAAGAAACTTCAGGATCTCTTTCAAGATAACAAGTCCACCCGTGCTGTCTATCTCGAGCACGAATTCTCAAGTTGCAAGCTTTCCTCTTTTTCGTCGATATCTGCCTACTGTCAGCACATCAAGACCCTGGCGGATCAGCTCGAAGCTGTCGACTCCAAACCCAGTGCCACCCGTCTTGTTCTTCAGGTTCTCTCTGGTCTCCCTTCTGAGTACAACGCTGCTGCTACGCATATTCAGCAGACGGAGCCTCTTCCTACCTTCGAGAAGACTCGGTCTCAACTGATCTTGGAAGAGACTCGCCTTCAACGCCAGACTACCGACGCCGCCAAAGACAAGACGGCGTTGGTCTCATCCAGCGACATCATTGAGCAACTAGCCCTCCAGCCAGGCCGCAACAGCGATCAGCACGCACCGAGAGGCGGCGGCCGCAACAACATGATAACCGCCACCCCTCTTGGTACCCCAATCCCGGCTACCCTCCTTGGATGCCCTATGGCTACCCTGGTGCGTCGTTTCGTGGACCTGCCCCATATCCCAACCGCCAGCAGGGCGTGTTGGGTCCTGCTCCCCGCCCATCGTCCGATCAGGCATACCCGACGGATGTGCACAACGCCTTCTCCTCCATGCAGCTGACACCTCCTGATGGCTCTTGGTACATGGATACTGGCGCGACCTCTCATATGACGAACTCCCTCAGGTAATCTATCATCTCATTCTTTTAAGGGTCCTGCTCATTCTATTATCGTTGGCAACGGTGGTCGCCTTGCTACTTCGGGCATTGGCCACACCACACTACCAACCCCTACCAATCCTTTGCACCTAAACAATGTCCTTATTGCCCCCAAACTTGTCAAAAACCTTATATCTGTCCGCCGATTTACCACTGACAATGATGTTTCCCTTGAGTTTGATCCGTTTGGTTTCTCTGTGAAGGATCTTACTACGGGGGTTACCCGCCTGAGATGTAATAGCACTGGGGAGCTCTATCCTGTGTCGTCGCCTTCACCATCCAGCCCGTGAAGTCCAGTCGCCCTCTCGGCATCGTCATCCAGTCTTTGGCATGCTCGTCTTGGTCATCCCAGTCCTGCAGTTTTAGATTTACTTCGTTCTAAAAGTCTTGTCCTTTGTAATAAAGAGCACCGCTCTGGTTTATGTTCATCTTGTCAGTTAGGAAAGCATGCCAGACTTCCGTTTCAGCGTTCTTTAAACACTACTTTTGCACCTTTTGATATTATTCATAGTGATATTTGGACATCTCCTGTGCCTAGCAAGGAGGGTCATAAGTATTACCTTTTGTTTCTGGATGACTTTACACACTTCTTATGGGTTTTCCCTTTGCACTTTAAATCTCAAGTGTTCCCTATCTTTGCCAAATTCCATGCTTACATTAAAACACAGTTTCACACATCTGTCAAGTGTTTCCAATGCGACAATGGCCGTGAATTTGACAATAAAGATTTCCACACTTTCTTTCATACCAATGGGATCTCCTATCGCTTATCCTGCCCCTACACCTCGCAACAAAATGGCAAAGCCGAACGTGTCATCCGCACCATCACCAATATGATGCGCACTCTTCTCTTCCACGCATCCATTCCCCTCCCTTATTGGCCTTACGCCTTGGCCACTACATGCTACCTCCTCAACATTCTCCCTACCACCACCCTCAACCATCGCTCACCATTTCAGGCACTCTATTTCGCGTTGCCCATATATGATCACCTTCGTACCTTTGGTTGCTTATGCTTTCCCAATCAAGCATCCACCGCCCCCCATAAGCTTCACCCTCGCTCTACCCCTTGTGTCTTTCTTGGCTACCCGTCTGATCATCGCGGTTATATTTGCCTTGATATCAAGACTCACAGGATCATTCTCTCTCGCCATGTCACCTTTGATGAGTCGCGATTTCCCTTCGCGTCTCCCACACCCCCTATGTCGTCGTCAGAGTCTGAGGCACCATTTCCTCACTTCATTCTTCCCCAGAGCTCTCCAGGTGCTCCTGCGTCTCACCCTCCCCCACCTCCCCCGCCACCCCCCACAACCAGACCTCACACCCGCAGCGTCTCCGGTGTCTTCAGACCCCGACAGATCGTCTCCATGACCACCGACCATCACCCCGCTATCCACCGTTCTCACACATCGTCCCACGGTGACGCGCCCGCGCCTCCACCTGGCGCGCCCGCGCCCCCCCCAGCTGCGGCGCCCGCCGCACGATTCCCCCCCTGGCGGCGCCCGCCGCAATCCTCTCTCCCCTCCCCGCACCTACGTCCCAGTCTGACGCGCTCGCGCCCCTCCTTGGCGCGCCCGCGCCCCACCTTGGCGCGCCCGCGCCCCAAGCCCATGCGCCCACGTCATTGGCCTCTCCTCCCCCCATCTATCCCGCCTCCCTCTCACCCTCCGCCTCCACCCAGACCTCCCTCTCCCCCGTTCCCACCTCCCACAAGACCGCCCTCCTAGACCCGAATTAGCAGGCGGCTATGCTCGACGAATACAGGGCCCTTACGAAGAATGGCACTTGGGTTCTTGTGCCTCGCCCTCCTGAGGCGAACGTCGTTCGCTGTATGTGGCTCTTCCGCCACAAATTCCGCTCTGATGGGACATTGGAGCGCTACAAGGCCCGTCTGGTGGTTAACGGTAGATCTCAACAGGCCGGTATTGATTGTGATGAGACCTTCAGCCCAGTGGTCAAGCCTGCCACTATCCGGGTGGTCCTGAGTCTGGCGCTGTCACGCAACTGGGGCATCCATCAGCTGGATGTCAAGAACGCCTTCCTGCATGGTCATCTGAATGAGACGGTTTACATGTTTCAGCCTCCGGGGTTTGCTGATGCTGAGCGTCCAAAGCATGTCTGTCTCCTCAAGCGCTCTCTCTATGGTCTGAAACAGGCTCCACGAGCATGGTTCCAACGGTTTGCGTCTCATCTGCTCCGCTTGGGTTTCACTGGTAGCCGATCGGATACGTCTCTGTTTATCTATCGCAGAGGCTCAGACTTGGCTTTCCTGCTGCTTTATGTCGACGACATCATTCTCACCGCCTCTTCTGATGCTCTTCGAACGTCCATCATCTCACGGCTGAGTGCGGAATTCGCCATGTCTGACCTAGGTCCGCTGTCTTACTTCTTGGGAGTTGCTGTTCAGCGATTTGCGTCTGGTCTCTTTCTCTCACAGAGTAAGTATGCTGCTGAGATTGTTGCTCGGGCTAAGATGGTCAACTGCAATCCCGTCGCAACCCCAGTTGATACATCCAACAAGCTCAGTGCTCATTCCGGTCCTTTAGTTGATGATCCGACCCTCTACAGGAGCCTCGCTGGTGCTCTTCAGTATCTCACTTTCACCAGGCCTGATATCAGTTACGCCGTCCAGCAGATCTGCTTGTTCATGCATGCCCTTAGGGAACCTCATTTTCAGGCTTTGAAACGGATCATTCGGTACATCAGCGGCACCCTCGAGCTCGGCACCACCATCACTCCTTCCTCCAAGCTGGATCTTGTGGCATACACTGATGCGGATTGGGGTGGTTGTCCAGAGACACGTCGCTCCACGTCTGGTTACTGTGTCTTCCTCAATGACACTCTTGTGTCTTGGTCAGCCAAACGTCAGTCCGTCGTGTCCCGCTCCAGCGCCGAAGCCGAATACAGAGGTGTTGCCAACGTTGTCTCTGAGTGTTCTTGGCTCCGCAATCTCCTGCTTGAGCTAAGGTGCCCCTTACAGAAGGCCACTCTGGTCTACACTGACAACGTCTCCGCCGTCTACCTGGCTAGCAACCCCGTCCAACATCAACGCACGAAGCACATTGAGCTTGATCTCCACTTCGTCAGGGACAAGGTTGCCATTGGACATGTCCGCGTTCTACATGTCCCGTCCTCTTATCAGTACGCTGATATATTCACCAAGGGTTTACCTAGACAGTTATTCATTGATTTTCGTTCCAGTCTCACTGTACGGACCCCTCCCGTTTCGACTGCGGGGGTTTGATAGATTACATAGGTCTCCTATTGTATAGTGGGCTGAAAGCCCGTTAAGGCCCAATACCTTGTAACCTATATATATCATATGTCAATGAATGGAAACCCTCAAGGAGGACATTACAATCACTTTCATGATCTCACAGAGCTATAAAGAAATCTCCTGTTCTACTTACGTTATAATTATTTTTGATTACCATTAATATGAACTACCTACCATTTTAAGGAGGTAAGGTTTACTTTTGAAAGATAATGAAGGAAAAAATTGCAGCATATGCAGTCTTCATGAGAGTATTGACTATTGAATGGTGTCTTAATCGTCGCGCAACTGATGATGATCCTCATAGACCAGCTATGGTGGTAAGGTATCTTACAATTACAATTATAGTAGTGTGTTTGGTTAACATCACTAGCTTTAAGCATATTTCGGGTTTGTGTTGACCTGTAGCAAAATCATAGAGAAGAACCGCAAGAGTTTTTAGTTTGTACTAATATACACGATGGGGTCGGTGATGGGGCCTAAGCCAGTCTGCAAAAAAAAAAAAATCTATCAAATTTGCAGAAGCTTTATCTGGGGAGATTCAGTTATTAAGTGGAATGATATATGTAAACCAAAGGAGCGTGGGTGTCTTGGTATTACAAACCTGATTCAGATGTAGAGTGCCTGAATCCGATTGAACTGAACTAAGACCCAACATTGCAGATTGCACCCTAATATAATGTAAATATTATGTTCACCTCATTCAGCATTCTGTGCAGTTCATCTCGTTGCTGTCAACCACAAAAATAATAAATTCTGACAAGTCTAACTGGGAGGAGATGAATCAGATGATTGGTAAAAGAATTTGAAAACCTTTTCTTTTCTCAAAACTATATAAAAACAGAAATGCATAAGAAGTTGACGACTGAAATACCAGTTAATGGAGAGTTGTTTAAGAAGGTTGTGTATTACATCCAAAGGTTATAAAACAAAATCAGGCAACAAATGTGTTAACAGGAAGAAGGACAATATGAAGATGAAGGCTAACAAAATCAGGCAACAAATGTCTAAGAATACGGTGTTTAACCTTTTCAATTGAGGAAGACGCAGGCTCAACTTGATCAATTATAGTGACAAATTGTTCCTCTCTTGCCTTTGATGATCAGATACTTCGGAGTACAAAATGGACTCAACATTTGCTGATCCTTCCATTGGGTCCCCTTTTTCCTAGCTGAATCATGCCTCTTCGCACTAGCTCATTCAAGTAGCTTTCTACAACGTTCTCCAACAACTCAACCGCCTCAGCTTCATCATATTTTAGTGTGATCCTTGGGCCTTTTCCCTGCGTAAAGTAAGCTCGTTTTGGATGCTTTCCCATTCCATAAAGGTTTGTTTCATTGCAAGCAGTCCTGCAAGCATTATAGCAAGAGTCTCCCTGCTAACTCCTCAAGTTCCTGATAAGACAACTTCCTCATTCTTAGACAACAGATCTACCAGACTTTTTCCAGTCTCTTCTGGTTGTCCAATTCTTACACAACTTCCTTATTTTTTACAAAGTCTACATGTAGATTAATTGCTTAGTTACGTACATACACTATGTGCCACAACAACACTTTTGATCTATCATGGTATTTTCTGCTTCCGCAACTCAAAATCAATGCCAAATCCGTCACCTGAATCTGCATTCAAGCAAGTAAAAAATTGGATGTTTTTCAATTTGAGTAGCCACAAACGGATAATAAAAAATAAATTTGTAACTCATCAGTCATCACCATCTCTTCTCAGCCAAGAAATGAATTACAGCAGCAGCATCGAATCATGGCCTTCCCCTTCACATGAACTTTTGCCTCAGACCTCAGTAGCCCCAAGAGAGGGTGGTTCTTTAGTGGGCCTCCGATCGTGTTTCAGATATAGCAAACTTGAACTCCTTATTCTTTTGCCGCCAACAGTTTTTGTACTCCAAGCTCTGAAGAGAGCTCGAGTTTTCAGCTACTGATACTCTCTAAATATTGAAGAAATAGAGGATTTATATATTTAGGAATAATAATTATTATTATTATTTATTGTACAAGTCGATTAATAGTGTCATTACCAATTAATTTTAAATTGATTGCAGCGGAAGATTATATGTGGATATGTTCACGAGAAGAGCAGGGGCCTCGATAACCTGGCGAAGTATCACCCACGGTGCAGCACTCTTAAAGTCTTAACGCCCAATTTAAGATCGGTTATTGGCAATGGTGCCTCAACCCTATTTTGGTTACATCCGTGGTTGAAAGAGCAGCATTTGATTGATAAAGTCACGTCCTTTGTCCCCGAGGAGCTGAGTGGAGCCACGGTGGCAGAGATGTGGACGAGCGGGTCATGGAATTGGGTCACTCTGTCACAATATCTCCCTGCTGAAATTCTTTTAGAGTCAATCGATCTATATTTCGGATGATCAGCTAGCCAGGGACAAGCTAATTTGGGGCCTGACCCCATCGGGAGTTTTCTCTACCAGCTCAGCTAGTCAGCTATCCAGCATTTGATACGATCTCCAACAAGCGATGGCCTCCGTGAAGAGTGGCGTCGGCTTTGGAAACTCCCAGTCCAGCAATGAGTCCGCACCTTCACTTATATTGCTGCTCACGATGCATTCCTTTCGAACAGCAATAGAGTTCGACGCCATCTATCAGCCTCAGATGCTTGCCCAAGATGCACAAAAATAGAAATATGGAATCCGGAATCCATGCTCAGGCCCGGCCCAATAGCAGGGGCAACAAGTGTTCCAGCCCAGGGCCCAAGTTTTTAAAGGACTCATATATAAATCTGCATATGTATATACCATATAAAAAAAGGCCCAAAATATATAAATCTACATAGGTATATACTGTTTTTCAAGGCCATGTAAAAAAGGCCCATAAAAATCTGCAATAAATGAACCGACCAAAGGCCATAAATACACTCTTTACGTACAGGAGTTTGAGGAAAAAGTTGATAAGCAATTTCAATTTCAATGTATTGAAATGAACCTGGGAACATCTTTAATAATTAGGAGAAATTTAATATTTATATTAGGGGTGGGCGCGGGACGGGACGGGACGGGACCGGGACGGGACGGAGGTCGTCCCGCGTAATTTTTGCGGGACAGGACCGGGACCGGGACGGGACCGGGACGGGACGGGCCTTGTCCCTCAAATAAAAAAATTATTAAAAAAAACTTAATTTTTTCATAAATATATTGCGATTCTCAAAGACGTAATACATATATATGTATAATTTTTTATATTTTGCAGGTTCCCATATATGCGTACGCATATATACGTGTGTACATGTATATTTTACAGTATGTAGTGTATATATATATATATATATATATATATATATATATATTACAATGTGTACGTATGTAATATATATACAAACTATATATATATATATATATAGATATACTATAATACATACTCTATATCCTAATATTATATATATAGTATTACATTATTATTATTATTATATTATTATTATTATTATATTATAATAATAATAATTATTATATATATAATTATTATTATTATTATATCCTAATATTATTATAATAATAATAATAATATTATTATTATTATAATACTAATAATAATAATTATTATTATTATAATAATAATAATACTATAATATTATTAATATAATAATAATAATAATATTAATAATATTATAATAATAATAATACTAATACTATTAATAATAATAATAATTATTATTATATGTGTGTGCGGGACGGGATTTGCGGGATCCCGCCGGGTCGTCCCGCGTCCCGTCCCGCATCATTTTTACGGGACGGGACCGGGACGGGCCCGGGACGGGTCCGGGATTTGCGGGATTTGTGCCCACCCCTAATTTATATACGCAGTAATTATTATGAAATTATTTTAAAAAGTATTGAAAAAATTTATTATTTTATATAGTTTTCAATATCTAAAAAACGTGCGTGAATAGTAAAGCGTCAAATTTTTAATTAACGAAGGAAGTATTTTGGTATTATATATACTACTTCCGTCCGACAATACATGAACTTTTATTTTTTGACACTTTTGTTAGGAGCTAAAACTATATATAAAATATCAAAAAAAAATTAATTTATTAATTTACACAGAGTATGGTTTTTAACTCCTAAAAAACTGTGCCAAAGGTTAATGCCCATGTGTTTCTCGAACGGAAGGATTATAATATCCATAATTTTCTCTCGCCCCGGGTCTATAAAACTACAGGACCGACACTGTCCATGCTCTTCGGGACTGCGATGTCATTCGTCATGAATGGGAGGAGTTGATTGCTGACTATGGCGTTCAACACTTCTTCGATCATACCACAATCCGCGATTGGATATTTGCTAACACCAAGGGGAATTCAGAATGGCCTGCTATCTTTGCATACATGTTGTGGCTAGCTTGGAAATCAAGAAACTTGCTAGTCTTTGAACAAAAGCTGGACCATGAAGGCTTAGCTAAGAGGGCGAAGACTTCTGCTACTACATATGCCCAAACCCGTCGAGGAACGGATTTGCGGCATGGACCATCAATCCACGTACAGATGCCTCAACATACTTGGTGTACTACACCGGTAGGCTGGGTAAAATTAAACATTGATGGAGCCTCTAAAGGGAATCAAGGAGCTGCCGGAGGAAGAGGCGTATTCAGCAGCGACACCAGAGCTTTCCTCGTTGCCTACACCTTCAAATGTGGTCGTGCCTTCGCCCTTGGAGCTGAACTGTGGCCAGCGCTCCATGGACTGCGAATGGGTGCAAGACGGGGCTACCCTAAGCTGATCATCGAGTCGGATTCCTCGACTCTTTGTGACCTGTTGGGAGCGAGGCACCGCGCTGTCCACCCAGATTTTTACCTCATCGAGGAATGCCGAAGCCTGCTAGCCAACAACCATTGGGTGGTCAAGATCAACCACGTTCGTTGCCAAGCTAATAAGGCTGCTGATGCTCTTGCAAATTGGGCAATTTCTTTAGATTCTGACTTAGAGGAATACATTTCTTTTCCTGGTGTGCTTGGACCCTTTGTGGGGTCATCTATTTCTGTAAACTCTACATAAGCCCTTTACTTTCAATAAAACCACGGGCTTGCCCGTCTTACAGACAAAAAAAAAATCAATATTTAAAAATTTATTTAATACACCGAACCAATATAATTAGTTACCATTTAATTGATTTGTTTGGTAATAATTGGTTTGGGACAAATTTGTTACCTTTTTTTTTTTGTAATAAGTATAATCGGGGAAAGGAAGAAAGGGTAGTAAGGGCCGCGAAGTCACTACGTATGAAAAGAGTGTCTATCAACCAAAAAACTCTCTTTGGAGAGCTCTTCCAAAAACTCACGCCGCCACCGTCTTCATCCACTTCGGCCGGATGAAACACACAACAAGAGGGAGGATTAGCAGGCTCTTCAGAGACCACAGTGCAACACAGGCTAATTAGCCACTCCCTAAACAAAAATATCCACTCTACAGCAAAACCCAGACCAAAACACAAGTAAAAAACAAAGGTCCTCACTAGAAGTAAAACTCTCTTCTGATAGTCCTGAAAACCCTCGCTGATGAACTCTCCCCGCCGACCACCTCTTCGGAGGCCTAATACCACCTCTTCGGAGGCCATAATTCCTCTACGGAGGCCATAAACCCTCTTCGGAGGACAGGGCTTAGGCCACCACTAACTCGGCTTCGGCCGCAGCTACTTTGGTTATCTCTAGTGGTGACCTTCTATCTCCGTCTTCGGCTCGACTCTCCGGCAGACTCCGTTTAGCTCGCGCGCCTGCCTTGGTCACTCTCCTTCCTGCCTCCTTGAATCCTCCTTCAATTCGGGCATCAGATCCTCCTTTTTCAACACACCTCTCCGGTGATTCGTCGATGTTGGCTCCGCCTTTCCCGGCCACCGGGGCTTGTCCTCCTTCTCGTACTTAGCCTCGGGTTTCTCAGGCATGCGTCGGACCTTGTCTTCCGTCTTGGTCTTGGCGCAATCTTGCTTTCGCGGCTAATCTTTCGGCCAAAAGCTCCTTGTCTTTTGGGCGTTTGTAGAATCATGGTTGTGGTTCTCCTTCCCACTACCGCCACTCTCCAATTCGAACAATCGGCCTCCAATTTCAGATTTTTGGTTCGATTTGGCCCGATCCTCCCAACGTCTCTTCAGTTTCTTAGTCGGAGGTGTGGCTGTCCGGTCGGATCGCTCTGCGCCTCTGCCCCCTCGGTCACTCTTCTCCGCCTGGTGTTGCCGATTGGTACCGTCGTTGTCACCGGCGTACCTCCCTGGTCGATCTCACTGATGGAAATTAGATGCGCAGCGGAAGTTTTAGAAACTATTTTCTATCATCTAATCGCAAGGATCTTCATGCATAAAATCGATAGATCAAATCATTGTTCATAGGCGATACCTCTTGATGCGTGAACCGGATCTAAACGGGGAGGATTCGGAAGAGAACTAGAGCCCCACGTGTTGCTCCTCTACTTGGTCCACAAGAGCCCGGTCTAGATCTCCTTTGCCTTCGACTGCTAGGACGAAGATCAAAAGGTGAACAATCAAATTGCTCTCGATTGATGATGGAGGATTTCAACCGTACGTCACAAACCAAAACCTACGGCAAACTACTGTGCCTTTTTGGGATGTGTTGATTAGGTTAAGTCATAATAAGCCCATCTTTATAAGCTTATATTTATACCCTACTTGATTAATTATTTATTTCACAAATAAATCTTATCCCATTATTATTAATATATATCTAATATACACTAATAATAAAATCATTTATCTTTTGATCAAGTCCGTCAACTCTAAGTGTGTGACCGCATAGGACCCGTTTATAATAGCCATGGGTTTAACCCATTTAAGCCCATTAATCGTAGTTGACTTCTAGCAAAGCATTACGACTCCTAAAATAATCGGATTGAATATCTCTATCAATTGTCCTATTCCATAATTAGTCATTGCACATTAAATTAAAGGACACAATTCCTTCAATCTCCCACTTGTCCTTAAACAAGTGTGCAATTTCAGATACCCGTGTCTCTTAATGTCATATTTGATGATATGGTGACATTCATATCTACTATCAAATATATATTCCTTGAACTCCGAGTTCGAACTGTCAATTAAACGGATAATTACAAATAATCCATCCGAGCATGGCCATGCATTTTCAGTTCTTACTCTCCAAGTGGCCTAGACACCATTCCTTTTCAATGCATCACAGTATGCATGAAGAAGGAGGACATCTACAGTCTTGTACGACTATGGCTCCCACTCAACTTTTGGCAATCCCAACTACGACCTTTATAACTCTCTGTTACGGAAAGCGTTTATCCGTGTCAAAGAAATACCAATCATCAAGAGGGACCATAACACACTCATGTATGAGGAATCTACTAATCATGATTTAACTTAAAACTCTGCAATCCCTATTGTAGAGTCTTAAGGTGGGTCTGTCCTATATGTATCATCCATACATATATATGTAATTGACTAGACATCTCCATGTCCCTATAGCCCATGAAACCTGGCGCTATCAGTCAACTTACAATATAGTCATTTAATGAAATCACCTATGTCCAAATTGATGATTTCAGACTACAGACTTGTGATAATTCATAACTGCATTTCACTTAATGGGGTTTCATTTACCAGAACACTTAAGTTAAGCCCATTTGCGAACTACGAATTATTTGGACATTTTATTTATTATCGTTCAACACAATATATAAATAAAGATGAAATATCATATATCATAAAATCATCTAGTCGAACATAAACTCAGTGTCTAACACTCTAAACGTAAAATGTAATAGAAAGCAATCTCAAAGCCATTCTCCAATGTGTTTGAGACCCTTAGCCCTAGTGTGACCATCATGCTTGGGCTAGGCATAAGCTTCGTCAATGGATTTGCAATATCGTCATATGTATGCACCTTACACATCTTAATGTCAAATAAGGTGATACATCCTCATAAGTTGTACGAGCAACTCATCATCACCCTTAAGAAATCATCCTTGGTTCTTCTCAAGAATTTCAGGATGTTCTTAGTTGCACACTAGTGTGCCTCTCATGGAATCGATTGGTATTTGCTACACCTGCTCAAAGCAAATGCAACATTAGGTCGTGTACACACCATGACATAGGTAAAACCCTTTCTTGGAATCTTGCATATTGAATCCGTTAAAAATCTTATCTATACATAAGTTCCTTGATTCATTCTAAGCAATCTCTTAGATCTATCTCTATAGATCTTCATTCCACATATGTACACAGCCTCCCCAATGTCTTTCATTGAGAAACATTTATTTAGTCATTCCTTAATGGACTCTAGCATTGGAATGTCATTCCCAATACGTAGTATGTCATCCACATACAAAACTAGGAAGACCACTTTACTCCCACTAAACTTCTTGTATACACAAGAGTTCTCTTCGCATCTGATGAAATCAAACTCTTTGATCTTTTCATCAAACCGAAAGTTCCAACTCCTGGATGCATGCTTAAGTCCATATATAGACCTCTTATAAGCTTGCATACCTTCCCTACATCACTTGGATCTTCAAAACTCTCTAGTTGTGTCATGTACACATCCTCTTCCAAAAACCAATTCAGAAAGGCGGTTTTGACATCCATTTGCCAAATCTCATTATCATAATAAGCGGCAATAGCAAGGATTATCCTAATGGATCTTCTCATGACAACTGGTGAAAAGGTCTCATCATAGTCTATACCATGAATCTGTTTAAAACCTTTGGCAACTAATCTTGCCTTGTATACAGATACCTTTCCATCCTTATCTGTCTTAAGTTTGAAAACCCATTTGCTCCCTATGGGTTTTACCCCATCTGGAAAATCTATCAAGTCCCGTACTTGATTTTCAAACATCGAATCCATTTCGGATCTCATGGCCTCAAGCCATTTCTTGGAGTCTGGACCCGTCGTTGCTTGCTTATAGGTATTAGGCTCATCATGTTCTAGCAGAAGAACATCAAGGTTTACATTCAAGATGAAATCATCATAACGTCTTGGTTGTACCCTTGGCCTATCTGATCTACCGGTGGGTTCAACTAGTTCAACAACTGGAGCTGGAATAGTTTCCACAACTATTTGTGGATCCTCTTGTTCCGGTTCTTAGATGATTTGGGGACCTTGGCCTTCCAAAACCATCAACCCGTCCTCGACATCATTTATTTCATCTCGTTGTTGAGTTTGTTGCTCTTCATCATGAACAGGTTCAAGATGAATATTTCTCCCACTTGACTTATTGGAAATGAACTCTCTTTCCAAAAAGACACTATCCCTTGCAACAAACACCTTTTGTTCAGCGGGATTATAGAAGTAATATCCAAAACTACCTTTTGGATACCCTATATAATAGCATTTATTTGATTTAGGGGCAAGCTTATCCGTTTGTAAACGCTTTACATAAGTTTCACATCCCCATATCTTCATAAAAGACAATTTTTGGAACCTTTCTAGTCCATATCTCATATGGAGTTTTGTCTACAGCTCTAGACGGAGTCCTGTTTAGTGTAAGTACGACAGTTGTGAGGGCATATCCCCAGAAGGATACCGGAAGGTCAGCAAAACTCATCATAGATCGGACCATGTCTAACAGGGTCCTGTTTCTCCTTTCAGATACACCGTTAAGCTGTGGTGTTCCTGGAGTAGACAACTGTGTTACTATCCCACAATTTTTTCAAATGATGATCAAATTCATGGCTCAAGTACTCACCACCACGATCTGATCGAAGTGCTTTTATTTTCTTGCCAGTTTGAGTCTCTACCTCATTTTGAAATTCCTTGAACTTTTCAAAGGATTCCGATTTATGTGACATAAGGTAAATATATCCATATCTACTCATGTCATCAGTAATATGATGAAGTATTTATAACCATCTCTAGCTTCTGTACTCATTGGCCCACATACATCAGTATGTATAATGTCCAATAGCTCAGTAGCCCTTTCATTTGTTCCTTTGAAAGGTGACCTTGTCATCTTGCCCATCAAACATGACTCACATGTATCAATGGATTCACAATCCACGTCTTTTAGAAGTCCATCGTTATGGAGCTTCTTCATGCAGTCAAAACTGATGTGACCTAAACGAAGTGCCATAGGTAGGCTTCACTCAACTTACTTGATTTTTTGCCTTTTTGTATTTATGTTATAAGATTCTGTTGTAAGGCCGAATACAAATATTCCATTAAAATCTTGAGCACGAGCATAGAAGATATCATTCTTGTGAATAATTATACCTTCATCTGTAGTGCTTAAAATTAAAACCTTCAGAATAAATTACTGCAGCCGAAACAAGGTTCTTTGTAATGCTAGGAACAAAATAACAATTATTTAGTTCTAAGATTAAACCAGAAGGAAGAGATAAACTAAAATCTCCTACGATAAGTGCAGCAACGCTTGCTCCATTTCCAACGCGTAGCTTTATCTCCCCTTTCTTCACTTGTCTCCTATTTCTTTGTCCCTGCACATTTGAAATAATGTGAGCACCACATGCGGTATCAAATACCCAAGTAGGACCATTATCTAATGTGAGGACATTGGTTGACAATAATTCAATAACATAAATACCTGAAGTGTTGGAACTCAAAGTCCCATTCTTCTTGTCTTCCAGGTACTTGGGACAATTTCTTTTCCAGTGTCCCTTAGCCTTACAGTGGAAACAATCATGGTCTGCAGCCACCCTTGGCTTCTCACTACCCTTAGGTTTTGCAACTTCCTTGCCCTTCCCTTGGGTATTGTTCTTTTTCTTGGCTACCTTCTTGAACCCTTTCCCTCTGTTGACGTTAAGAACTTCCTTCTTGTTGTCAGTGGGAGTATTCTGCTCAGCAGCTTTGAGCATACCATGGAGTTCGTTAAGGTTTTTCTTAATACTATGCATATGGTAGTTCATCCTGAATGATGCAAAGCCATCATGTAAGGAGTGCAAGACGATATCTGTGGCCAACTCTTGGTCATATGGGGTGCCCAGTGTCTCCATACGGCTAAAAAGACCGATCATGTTGATCACATGGGGACCTACTGGCTTTCCCTTCACAAGCTTGCTATCCAGTATAGCCTTGTGAGTTTCATATCGTTCAATCCTTACCTGTGCCTGAAACAACATTTTCAGTTTGGTGATGATAGAGTAGGCATCCTGGTATTCAAACCTCTTTTGAAGGTCAGGTTCCATGCTTGCTAGCATCAAACAAGTGACAGGTAAAGAATCACTCCTTGACTCCATTTCTCTAACTATCTCCTCATCCGATGAGGCATCAGTAATAGTAGGGACAGGGTTTGTTAGGACGTCCTCACGCCCTTCAGACCTGAGCACAATTCTCAGATTCCTTTCCCAATCTAGAAAGTTCGTTCCATTCAATTTGTTTTTCTCAACTATTGAGCGCGGGGTGAAATTCAACTTATCATTAGACATAATGCCTATATAAAAGGAAATGACATACAAATCAGTTTATGTTCGAAATGCAAATTACTTAGGATTAAACACCTTTAAAATAAGTAAATGCACATTTTATTCAAATTGTTATTGTTCCTGGTGAATAAAATGATTCCAAGATCCCATTACACACAAGACCCAACGTACTTTTGCACTGCCTTGAGTCTTGTATGCTCAAGGTAAGTAACAATTACTAATTATAACTCCTTATAATTCTTGGTTGATGATTCACATCCAATGTAAAATCATCCTATGCCTCAAGATCCAGAACTTTGTCTTTTGGTCTCTCGTTGGGTACAACCATATCAAAGCTTATGAACCCCTTGTATAGATTCACCCTCACTAGCCCAAGATTATGGAAAGACACCATCACTTTTGTGAAGCCCATCCAACCAAAAATCCAGAACTTAATGGGTTATGATATGAAAAGGCATTGTCCCAATTTACCTTAGGAACTTAAGTCTTTTATCTGTCTTTATTTATAAGTGAAAAAATATCATAAATAAAAACAACATAAAACTTAAAATAAGGCATTCAAAAAGCAATTAAATTGTGATCCTAGTATGACCCCTACGATGCATAAAATAAAGATCTAATCTTCATGGGTCTCCACCCTCGCGCCCTTCATGGATCTCCATCCTTGAACTTCTTATGTCTTCTTGTCTTCTTGTATTAATTACAATATTTTCTAATAATCTAATTACTGAAAATAAATTACAAAAATACATAACGATACGCAGATCGTGTACAAAAAAACATAACGATACGCAGATCGTATTTATGGGTCATACTAGTCACCTCATTCAATAATATCATATATTAAAAATATTAATCACAATTAATATAACATCAAAATATTAATCAAATTAATATAAACAAGAAATAGAATATTAATCATATTAATAAACTATTTAACTGAAATAAATTAAATTATCTAATAAATAACTAATTTAATATTCTTTATATTTAATTCAAAATTAGCAATCATATATATGGAATAAATTTATGGTAACTATTACCTTGTATAATTGGATAGAATATTTCATTAGGGATGAGATATCTATTATATCTAATTAAGGTAATTTAGGATCTTACACTAAAACCCTAGTATACCTTTCATAACCTAATAGCCGCTCCATCAACTCCCACTCAAATTTTTGGAACCAGTACAAAATCTTTTGACAATTGTAGGATTAAGATGGTAAATTTTTATAAAACTTAAACTTTTGACAAATTAATATATGAATCAAATTCACATAAAATTTATCAACTTTATGCATCAAAATCACAAAATTCTCAATTTCATAAATTTAAATCAACTTGTACTTTTATAAGTATTTCATAGTTTATACAAAAAATCACATCTTTCGTATGAATTGTACAAATTGATTTAACCGAACAATTTCAAAACCAACTGTTTTCGAAAAATCGATGCTTACGTACTGCAATATGAATCAATATATTTATGTTGCATACGTAGTTGGTTTTCGAAAAATCGATGCTTACGTACTGCAATTTGAATCAATGTTGATTCACAAAATTGATCAAAATCAATATTTTAATACATCCAATTCCGATAGTTTGTTGAATCAAAATCAATATTTCAATACATCCAATTCCGATCGAAATATAAATCATATATTTCGTACGTACTACAACTAGTATTAAATCGTTTGTTGCGGAATCAAATTCCGAACCCGTGTAAAATTTAATACATCCAATTAATCAAAATCAAAATTTTAATCATACAAATTACTCCATATATCGAATATATTGCTAAATTGAATCAAAACTAACAAGAAAATCAATCGATCATATCAATTTATGCAAGATGCTCTGATGCCACTGATGGAAATTAGATGCGCAGCGGAAGTTTTAGAAACTATTTTCTATCATCTAATCGCAAGAATCTTCATGCATAAAATCGATAGATCAAATCATTGTTCATAGGAGATACCTCTTGATGCGTGAACCGGATCTTGCAGGATAATTAGATGCGTTTAGCGGAATTTCAGATCATATCTAAACATCTAATCGTAGGATCTTCATGCATAATTGATAGATCAATCATTGTTTAGAGTATATACCTTTGATGCGTGAACCAGATCGAATCTGGTTGGAATCGGAAGAGATCGAAAGCCCCAAACGTGACTTCTCTAATTAGTCCACACGAGCCCGGTGTCTAGATCTTCTTAGCCTTCGACTGCTAGGACGAAGGTCAAAAGACTAGCAATCGAATTGCTTGGGATTGATGATGGTGGTACGTGAACAACCTTTTGAAATCAACACTTTGATTTCCTTTTGTTTTTCTACTGTTGCTCTCGCTCGGTATGCACTTTGAGAAAATTTAGCAAATCTAATGTATTCTCTGCATGCCTCCCCCTTTGAATAGTTTGCCAAGCTTTTAATTGAACATCCGTTTATAAGAATGAAACGTCCAAAATGAAAGCATACATGCAAACGTCTTTTCCCTTTTAACTCTCCATTAATCCAAAGTAATTAGGAGTATATTAATTAGGTAAGACCAAAAAGGTTATGTACACCCATAACAAGTTTACGGAATGTTATTTCTTAAATAACTAACATTTATTTATTTCTTAAATAAATAATATTTATTATTAATAATATATAACATATATATATATAACTAATCAATCATCAATTCTGTTAATCCAGTCCGTCAACTCAAAGTGTGTGACCTCATAGGACCCGTTTATAATAGTCATGGAGTTAAACCGTTTTAACACCATTAATCGCAGTTGGCTTCTAGCAAAGCACTACGACTCCTAAAATAATCGGATTGTATATCTCTATCAATCATCCTATTCCATGTTTAGTCATTGCACATTTTATTAAAGGACACAATTCCTTCAATCTCCCACTTGTCCTTAAACAAGTGTGCAATATAAGATACCCGTGTCTCTTAATGTCTTATTTGATGATATGGTGACATTCATATCTATTGTCAAATATGTTTCTTGAACTCCGAATTTGAACTGTCAATTAAACGGATGATTACAAATAATCCATCCGAGCATGGTCATGCATTTTCAGTTCTCGCTCTTCAAGTGGCCTAGACACCTTTCCTTTTCGATGCATCACAGTATGCATGAAGAAGGAGGACATCTCCAGTCTTGTATGACTATGACTCCCACTCAACTTTTGGCAATCCTAACTACGACCTTTATAACTCCCTATTACGGAAAGCCTTTAGCCGTGTCAAAGAAATACCAATCATCTTAAGAGAGACCATAACATACTCATGTCTGAGGAATCTACTAATCATGGTTTAACTTAAAACTCTGCAATCCCTTTTGTAGAGTCTTAAGGTGGGTCTGTCCTATATGTATCATCCATACATATATATGTAATTGACTAGACATCTCCATGTCCCTATAGCCCATGAAACCTGGCGCTATCAGTCAACTTACAATATAGTCATTAATAAAATCATCTATGTCCAAGTTGATGATTTCGGACTACGGACTTTCAATAATTCATAACTGCATTTCACTTAATGGGGTTTCATTCACCAAAACACTTAAGATAAGCCCATTTACGAACTACGAATTATTTGGACATTTTATTTATTATCGCTTAACACAATATATAAATAAAGATGAAATATCATATATCATAAAATCATCCAGTCGAACATAAACATATTGTCTAACACTCTAAACATAAAATGTAATAGAAAGCAATCTCAAAGCCATTTTCCAATGTGTCTGAGACCCTTAGCCCTAGTGTGACTATCATGCTTGGGCCTAGGCATTGGCTTTGTCAATGGATCTGCAATGTTGTCATCTGTATGCACCTTACACATCTTAATGTCACCCTCAGTGACTATGCGTCGAATAAGGTGATACTTCCTCATAACCTGTCTGGATTTGGAGCTTGAACTCGGTTCCTTGGCTTGGGCTATGGCACCATTGTTGTCACAATAGATGTCAATAGGCCCTGAAATGCTAGGAACAACACCGAGTTCATCTATGAACTTCCTCATCCAGACAGCCTCCTTAGCTGCTTCACTAGCGGCTATATATTCAGCTTCTGTCGTAGAATTGGCAACTGTGTCTTGTTTGGAGCTCTTCCAGCTCACAACTCCTCCATTAAGGATGAAAACATATCCCGATTGAGACTCAAAGCCATCTCGGTCAGTCTGGAAGCTTGCATCAGTATAGCCTTGTACGATCAACTGGTCATCACCCCCATATACTAAGAAATCCTCATTGGTTCTTCTCAAGTACTTCAGGATGTTCTTAGCTGCACACCAATGTGCCTCTCCTGGATTCGATTGGTATCTGCTACACATGCTCAAAGCATATGCAACATCAGGTCGTGTACACACCATAGCGTACATGATAGATCTTATAGCAGAAGCATAAGGAATCTTACTCATTTTCTCTAGCTCAGCAGGTGCCTTAGGACACTGCTTCTTGCTAAGATATACACCATGTTGCATAGGTAAAAACCCTTTCTTGGAATCTTGCATTTTGAATCTGTTGAGAATCTTATCTATATAAGTTCCCTGACTCAATCCAAGCAATCTCTTAGATCTATCTCTATAGATCTTTATTCCAAGTATATAATCTCTTAGATCTATATCTATATAAGTTCCCTGACTGTCTGGGGATTCCTGCTGCTAGCTGACCAATCTGTGTATCAACTGATTTCCGCCAGATATCAATTTCCCCAAGCCTAGAGTTGACACCTTGCATCTGAGTATAGACGGAGTTGAAGGATTGCCTAGTTTCTGAGTGGTTTCTCCGTATTTCCTCCAGGACTGTCTGTATATCATCCTTTTTCTGGTCCCTTTTCGGATGTCCTGGAGCTCTGTAAGGCGGGGGGTTCCTAGGGACACCTTGGTTCCATTGTGGTTGCTGAAACCTTTGGTCCCCCATGTAGCGATTGGGACCCCCTGCGTAAGCTACCTCCTCGTGGTGCTCTTCCAGCTTGACTTGCTCTGTGTGTGGGCACTCAGGAGTGGTGTGCCTTTGCGATCCGCATTCAATACAAGGCTGGTTGACAGAGAGATACTTTACTTGCTTGAGGAGCTTCTTATTCTGATCTCTGTAGTATTGCTCCCTAACGTCTGGATCGATCCCCTTGCTTCTATTTGAAGGCGGTGATTTTCTGGCGGAGATGTGCTGTTTTGGCGGGTGGGAAGAATTTGTTCAGAAACTCTTGCTCTACTTGGGCCTAGGTTGTGAGTGATCTTGCTTTCAGCCCTTCCAGCCATTTCAGTGCAGGCCCAGCGAGAGACCAGTGAAAAGCTTTCATCTTGACATATTCCAGGGTTGTACCTTCAGCAAGAGTACGGCACATGTCAGAAAAGTTTATAATATGTTCAAGAGGACACTCATTAAATCTACCATAAAAGGCATTATTTTTAAGCTCTATAAGAAATTGAGTGCGAATTTCAAAAGAGTTATCAAGGATTAGAATCGCCGATTCAGGCACAACGAGCGTGGGATGCATATAATCCTCGGCAGTGGTTGGATATTGGGCAAGCTCAGCTTCTGCTTGCCTTGCACACTCATTTGCTTGTTCCCTCGTCGTCCTCTCATTGGCGATAGTAGTATCCTTTGCGGCTAGTTCCCTGGTAAGCTTCTGTATCAGCTGCTCCTGTGTTTCAGCGGCTGTCATGGCTCTTTGCAGTCTAGCTCTGATGTGTAGGAGGCGTTCCGGTTCGTCTAAGGCGTCAAACTCAGGTGGGATACCAGAACGGCGCATACACCTGCGAATTCACTCAAGAGAAAAGTGAGAACTGACTACCTAAGGCGCGAATGATTGCTTCCCCGGCAACGGCGCCAATTTGTTATTGGAGGAGGATGGTCAAGTATGAAATAAATATAAAATAAAGTTCAGACTGACTTTCCTGCCTCAGCAAATAAATACAAGACTTCCTCCCGTTGTAGTAAGAGAATAGTCAGGATCGAATCCACGAGGAAGCACGTCATCAGTTCTTAGGTAGCTGTAAATTCTCACAGAAAAAGCAGCAGAAAGGCAGAAACACAGAGACAAGGAAAGAAACAGAAATAAAACAGAAAATAACAAACAAAAGCAATGAACTAAACGAAGACAGAAAAGACGAAGCAAAGCAGAAAGTAAAGCGAGGACACAGAAGCTACTCGATCTCGAGGAGCTGTCCTCTATATCGACTAAGGAAGGTCGACAACAGAAACTCAGAAACGAAAGCAAAACAACTCGACAGACAAATCAACTCGATCTCGACCACACCTACTCGAGATCGACTAGGGCAAGTCCAGACAAGTTCAGAATCGACGACAGAAACTCGATGAAGACAACAGTGTACTCGATCTCGACAAAGCCCACTCGAGATCGACAAAGGCTTCCTCTAGATCGACAACAGTAAGTCCAGATCGAGTAAAAGACAGAAACTTTAAAGACAAATTTCGAACACAGAACTCAAAATTCGACAGAAATAAATTCAATATGCTACAAGACTTCCAAAGTCAGGGTTTCAACACCACAACGATAACCATGCAAAGTAACACATAAAGGCATAAAAGATCATGCTTTCCATCAAATAACTTTCGTTATTAACAAATAGGCATATAGAGGCTTTCGCATAAACCCTAATTGTTACTAACCCTTTTCACATAATTAATCCAAGTTGCATTAAGATCACTTTCGCTTCAATAATACAAACAAGGATCACCTTCAACTCTCGCAAAAGAATCATGTTCATAGGGATAGAAGACGAATTGCATAAAAAGATCTGACCTTTACCGCGTTATCTCACATGGCCATCGTCGGGCTCACCCCAGCCCCAGAAGTGGGTGGACTACTCACGCCTCATCGCAATCGCAGACATTGATGTGTAAAAAGAAACTTGCATTAAACTATATTCAAAAGCCTTTACAATCCCGGCAATCAACTTTCGCAGAAAGCCAAAACCTTAAAAACCTTAGAATTCCTAAAACTTCTCTGTGGAACTACTTGTCTTTCTGAATTTGAATCGTGCGCGAATTGGAATGAATGAAAAACTAGCCCCTAGGGCTTTATTTATAGCCTTCTAATCCTTGCTAATCAAGGATAGAATCTTCTATCTATATCTACTTAAAGCTTAAAGATAAATAAAAGCAATAAAGGAATTTAATCTAAAAGGAAAAGATAATTCTAAAGTGGGTAAGTCTTCATGTCTTGATAGATCTCCTTCCATAGATCAAATTTGGATAGAATCTTCCTCCTTCGGCCCCAAGGAATCCCAAGTCGAGTAGGACTCGTCACGTCGACGCGTTTCTGGAGACTGGGCTACTCGACCTCGACAAGGGTCTGGTCGACCTCGAGTAGGAATCATCGTCGACTGGACTTCTCGGCTAGATCTGCTCGATGTGGCTCGGACTTGGCTCCTGGTGCTCGTCGATCTCGACTACTCCTTGTTGAGATCGAGTAGGGATGTTCACTGACTGGGTCTTCTCGGGTAGGTGTGCTCGACAAGCTTGGATCTGGGCTCTGGGCGTCGTCGATCTTGACTAGGGTTCCTCGAGATCGACTAGGGTGTGGCCTTCTCTGGTCGAGCAGCTTCTCCTCGGCACGAACTCGGACTGGCATTGTGGCGCTTGTCGATCTCGACTAGAGCTTGTCGAGATCGAGTAGGGTTGTCCTCGACGTCCTTGTCCTCGGCTTCTCGATCAGTTCTCTCCTCGACCCCGGGTGTGGCACTGGTCTTCGTCGATCTCGACTAGGGTCTTGTCGAGATCGAGTAACTTCCGGAGCTGGGATGGTCTGGTTCTCGACGTTGCTCCTGATCGACAAGGCTTGCTCGGACATGCTCGTCGAGATCGAGTAAGAGCTACTCGAGGTCGAGTAGTCTGGTTTCTTGGCTCGATTTAACTGGTTCCGTTGCTGCTTTGCCCTTGGACTTCTGAAGCTGTTTTCCGAGCTTTTCCAACCTTCCTTAGAATTGCTATAAAACGCCTCGAATTCTGTGAATTAAACAGAAACTAGTGTAGATTCGATAATTTGGCAAATAAACATAAACTACATGGATTATGTACTATCTTAGCCCAAATGAATGAAATGCACGCAGAAATCGATATAAAAGTTACAGTAAAACATGGCAGATTAGGCTTACAACACAGCCGAAACAAGGTTCTTTGTAATGCTAGGAACAAAATAACAATTATTTAGTTCTAAGATTAAACCAGAAGGAAGAGATAAACTAAAATCTCCTACGACAAGTGCAGCAACACTTGCTCCATCTCCGACGCGTAGGTCTATCTCCACTTTCTTCACTTGTCTCCTATTTCTTAGTCCCTGCACATTTGAAATAATGTGAGCACCACATGCGGTATCTAATACCCAAGTAGGACCATTATCTAATGTGAGGACATTGGTTGACAGTAATGCAATAACATAAATACCTGAAGTGTTGGAACTCAAAGTCCCATTCTTCTTGTCTTCCAGGTACTTGGGACAGTTTCTTTTCCAATGTCCCTTAGCCTTACAGTGGAAACAATCATGGTCTGCAGCCACCCTTGGCTTCTCACCACCCTTAGGTTTTGCAACTTCCTTGCCCTTCCCTTGGGTATTGTTCTTGTTCTTGGCTACCTTCTTGAACCCTTTCCCTCTATTGACGTTAAGAACTTCCTTCTTGTTGTCAGTTGGAGTATTTTGCTCAGCAGCTTTGAGCATACCATGGAGTTCTTTCAGGTTTTTCTTAATACCATGCATATGGTAGTTCATCCTGAATGAGGCAAAGCCATCATGTAATGAGTGCAAGACGATATATGTGGCCAACTCTTGGTCATATGGGGTGCCCAGTATTTCCATACGGCTAAAAAGGCCGATCATGTTGAACACATGGGGACCTACTGGCTTTCCCTTCACAAGCTTGCTATCCAGTATAGCCTTGTGAGTTTCATATCGTTCAATCCTTACCTGTTCCTGAAACAGTACTTTCAGGTTGGAGATGATAGTGTAGGCATCCTGATGTTCAAACCTCTTTTGAAGGTCAGGTTCCATGCCTGCTGGCATCAGACAAGTAACAGGCAAAGACTCACTCTTTAACTCCATTACTCTCACCTTCTCCTCATCTGATGAGTCGTCGGTGATAGTAGGGATAGGGGTGTTCAGGACGTCCTCACGCCCTTCGGACTTGAGAACAATTCTCAGATTCCTTTCCCAATCGAGAAAGTTCGTTCCATTCAATTTGTTCTTCTCAACTATTGAGCGCAGGGTGAATTTCAAATTATCGTTCGACATAGTGCCTATATATAAAAGGAAATGACATGCAAATCAGTATATGTTCGAAATGCAAATTACTTAAAATTAAACACTTTTAAACTAAGTAATTGCGCATTTTATTCAAGTTGTTATCGTTCCCTGTGAATAAAATGATTCCAAGATCCTATTCCAGACAAGACCCGACATACTTTTGCACTGCCTTAAGTCTTGTGTGTTCAAGGTAAGTAACAATTACTAATTATAACTCCTTATAATTCTTGGTTGATGATCCACATCCAATGTAAAATCATCCCCATGCCTCAAGATCCAAAACTTTGCCTTTTGGTCTCTCGTTGGGTACAACCATATCAAAGTTTATGAACCCCCGTATAGATTCACCCTCATTAGCCCAAGATTATGGAAAAACACCCTCACTTTTGTGAAGCCCATCCAACCAAAAATCCAGAACTTAATGGGTTATGATATGGAAAGGCATTGCCCCAATTTACCTTTGGAACTTAAGTCTTTTATTTGTCTTTTATTTATAAGTGAAAAAATGTCATAAATAAAGACAATATAAAAACTTAAAATAAAGCATTCAAAATGCAACGAAAATTGTGATCCTAGTATGGCCCCTACGATGCAAAATTTTAAAGATCTAATATTCATGGGTCTCCACCCTCGCACCCTTCATGGATCTCCATCCTTGAACGTCTTATGTCTTCTTCATCTTGTATTACAATATTTTCTAATAATCTAATTACTGAAAATAAATTACAAAAATACATAACGATACGTAGATCGTGTACAAAAAAACATAACGATGCGCATATCGTATTTATGGGTCATACTAGTCACCTTATATATGCAAGCAATATATCATAATATAAAACAAGCATAATAATTAATCTCAATTTCAAATTTAAATCCTTATATGGCATTAATCAATATTAATCATAAAATGTAATAATTGGATTAAATTGTATGAAAAAGATATAATATCAAATATTAATCTTAAGTGGGATTTCCTAACTTTTAGGAAATAATTAAAATAAACAATATCGTAATATTATCCATCTTAATTTAATGGGCAAAATCTCAATTCACCGGCAAATATTTTACAACCAAATATTTTATGGCAAATATGTTATATCAAGTATATTTTGAGATCTAGCCAAATATACAGTCGGAAATCATCCACCGTTTAGATTCCATCACCGATTCGGATCGAATCCGACTCGGATCGGTGGTATTCTATTTCCATGTCAATTCATACAATTTCATCTCTCAAATCATCAAAATCTCCATTTCAATTTTACATTTTATCCATATATAATTTACCATCAATTTAAATCAAGATCCGCATCAAAATTAACAATTAATCTATTGATCGTATCAATTTATGCCAGATGGCTCTGATACCAATTGCAGGATAATTAGATGCGTTTAGCGGAATTTCAGATCATATCTAAACATCTAATCGTAGGATCTTCATGCATAATTGATAGATCAATCATTGTTTAGAGTATATACCTTTGATGCGTGAACCAGATCGAATCTGGTTGGAATCGGAAGAGATCGAAAGCCCCAAACGTGACTTCTCTAATTAGTCCACACGAGCCCGGTGTCTAGATCTCCTTAGCCTTCGACTGCTAGGACGAAGGTCAAAAGACTAGCAATCGAATTGCTTGGGATTGATGATGGTGGTACGTGAACAACCTTTTGAAATCAACACTTTGATTTCCTTTTGTTTTTCTACTGTTGCTCTCGCTCGGTATGCACTTTGAGAAAATTTTGCAAATCTAATGTATTCTCTGCATGCCTCCCCCTTTGAATAGTTTGCCAAGCTTTTAATTGAACATCCGTTTATAAGAATGAAACGTCCAAAATGAAAGCATACATGCAAACTCAAAGTGTACACCCATAATAAGTTTACGGAATGTTATTTCTTAAATAACTAACATTTATTTATTTCTTAAATAAATAATATTTATTATTAATAATATATAACATATATATATATTACTAATCAATCATCAATTCTGTTAATCCAGTCCGTCAACTCAAAGTGTGTGACCTCATAGGACCCGTTTATAATAGTCATGGAGTTAAACCGTTTTAACACCATTAATCGCAGTTGGCTTCTAGCAAAGCACTACGACTCCTAAAATAATCGGATTGTATATCTCTATCAATCGTCCTATTCCATGTTTAGTCATTGCACATTTTATTAAAGGACACAATTCCTTCAATCTCCCACTTGTCCTTAAACAAGTGTGCAATATAAGATACCCGTGTCTCTTAATGTCTTATTTGATGATATGGTGACATTCATATCTATTGTCAAATATGTTTCTTGAACTCCGACTTTGAACTGTCAATTAAACGGATGATTACAAATAATCCATCCGAGCATGGCCATGCATTTTCAGTTCTCGCTCTTCAAGTGGCCTAGACACCTTTCCTTTTCGATGCATCGCAGTATGCATGAAGAAGGAGGACATCTCCAGTCTTGTATGACTATGACTCCCACTCAACTTTTGGCAATCCTAACTACGACCTTTATAACTCCCTGTTACGGAAAGCGTTTAGCCGTGTCAAAGAAATACCAATCATCTTAAGAGAGACCATAACATACTCATGTCTGAGGAATCTACTAATCATATGGTTTAACTTAAAACTCTGCAATCCCTTTTGTAGAGTCTTAAGGTGGGTCTGTCCTATATGTATCATCCATACATATATATGTAATTGACTAGACATCTCCATGTCCCTATAGCCCATGAAACCTGGCGCTATCAGTCAACTTACAATATAGTCATTAATAAAATCATCTATGTCCAAGTTGATGATTTCAGACTACGGACTTTCAATAATTCATAACTGCATTTCACTTAATGGGGTTTCATTCACCAAAACACTTAAGATAAGCCCATTTACGAACTACGAATTATTTGGACATTTTATTTATTATCGCTTAACACAATATATAAATAAAGATGAAATATCATATATCATAAAATCATCCAGTCGAAAATAAACATATTGTCTAACACTCTAAACATAAAATGTAATAGAAAGCAATCTCAAAGCCATTCTCCAATGTGTCTGAGACCCTTAGCCCTAGTGTGACTATCATGCTTGGGCCTAGGCATTGGCTTTGTCAATGGATCTGCAATGTTGTCATCTGTATGCACCTTACACATCTTAATGTCACCCTCAGTGACTATGCGTCGAATAAGGTGATACTTCCTCATAACGTGTATGGATTTGGAGCTTGAACTCGGTTCCTTGGCTTGGGCTATGGCACCATTGTTGTCACAATAGATGTCAATAGGCCCTGAAATGCTAGGAACAACACCAAGTTCATCTATGAACTTCCTCATCCAGACAGCCTCCTTAGCTGCTTCACTAGCGGCTATATATTCAGCTTCTGTCGTAGAATCGGCAACTGTGTCTTGTTTGGAGCTCTTCCAGCTCACAGCTCCTCCATTAAGGATTAAAACATATCCCGATTGAGACTCAAAGCCATCTCGGTCAGTCTGGAAGCTTGCATCAGTATAGCCTTGTACGATCAACTCTATCGTAGAATCGGCAACTGTGTCTTGTTTGGACCATCCATTATCTACGTAAATAAATCCATTTTATATTTATACTTTGTAAATAAATCCATTTTTTTTTTGGTGAATTGCAATTAGTTTGTGATTGTCGCTAGCTCAATTTGAATGTATCATTGAGCTGACGGATGTACCATGCATTAAGGTGTGATTATTTTGTGTTGAAGAAATGTGTGCTAGGTTGGAAGTAGTATGTAGGTTTTATTTTGCTCGTTTTTGCAGTTTGATATATGCTTTACAGAATGTTTTGATAACATTTGGTCTAAAATGATGGCCCCTTTCTCATTTTTATAGTTACATGGGAGTTTGTAAAGTCAATTGTATAATACGTATGGATATGCATCAAAGAAATTGAAAGAAACATCAACAAGAATGATTATTACAATCATTAAATTCATGGGCACCTCTAGTTATATATCCTTAGCTTTTTTTTTACCTTTGGATTAATGACTTGTTCTAATAGACATGATACTTGTAAGTAGTAACCAATGGTACTTGTAACAACTGCTGAAGCTTTTTTTTTTTTTTACCTTTGGATAAATGAGTTGGATCTTTTTTCTTGTGCATTCAATGTGTGTTTTTAAGAGCGCATAATCTTTGATATCATTTAGGACTTCTCTTTTTTTTTTTGTTCATTCAATGCCTTACCAACCCTCGACTTTGCTTACGAAACAACTTTGGCTGGAAGGAGAGTTGTGATTTCGGCTTTCTTTGAGATATCATTTAGGACCGATGTTATATTTATTTTATATAAACACTTCATGTTGCGGGGATTATATTAGTTTCTTTTATTTCATATATTTTTCTTTATAGGGTTCTATTAATTTTTCTTTTTCTTTGTAGCACAATTGTAGGTCCATCCAAGACTAGTGCGTAATCCTTGGATGTTGGAAGCCTTTTTGAGAGGATTTCTGGCAGGTAATTGAAAATATTTTAGTTTCTTGCTTGGTTCTGTCAAATATTGCTGCTGATATATCTCTGCTGCGTGGGCTGAGTGATATATGATTCCATTTTTTCTTGAAATGAAGGCTTTCACACATGTTTATGATTACTATTGTCATCTAACACTTTTGGTCTTGACATAATCAATGGAGAGCTTTATTTTATATTTTTTTAAATGCAAATGAAAGCTTAATGTTTGTTTGACTTGAATTACAAGTGTTTTAACTGTACATGAATCTTTATAAATTACAAGATGTGGAAATAGTCGAAAGGAAGTAGGTTGTTGTGGGAGTAGATTAAGGGTTATCTGATTGCCAGCCAGTGGAAATGACATTGAAGGTAGATATTTTTCAGCCTGCATTTACATTATTATTGTTTTACTCTGTAATTTTTTTGTGGGAGTAGATTAAGGGTAATTTGATTGCCAACCAGTGGAAAGGACATGAATCTTTATGAATTACAGAAAATTCTTTACTTTAAAAATTCATTTCTTGCACAGGACATGTAAAAAAGAAAGTTATTATCTGCTTCTTATTCATTTAATTAGAATGAGACTTAACTTTCTAGCGCCTAGTTGGTATTTTATTTAGCATGAGTAAGTGATGCAAATCTACCTATTAAACTTGATTGCAAGACGTTTATCTGCAACAAGTGGAGTACATGCATATGGTTAAGGTCTAGTTAATCTCTCCATTATCCTTAATTATTTTATTTAGTTCAAGCTAAGCTCTTCTCTACTTGGTGAAATTAAGTAGTGTTCATTGATTTACATGGAGAAACGCCAAAGGATGGCGAGCTTTAGCAAATATCCGAAAATACAGGAAGTGAAGAATTTAAATGATAGTGCATTTATAAGTTCTCTTAATTCTACTTGTTAATCGTATAGGACCTTAGACTTTACAGTACATAAGTCGCTTGTCGGGAGCATATGGTTCTTAGTACCTCCGTAGCCATTAAGTAATCAGATATGCTAGGAGCATGTTCTACTTTGATGTTGTTTTTCTTGATATATTCCTTATAAGTTGTTTGCCAGTAGCATTTTTTACTTTAATTCTTATTCGGTTTTGGTTTGGGGGATTAATTTTTATTTTTTGCCGCATTAGCTCATTACAAATGCCTTACTTATGTATATGTTTATATTTATTTGGGCCATATTTCTAAGCTTATGTTAACATAGCTTATTGCCTTATTATGTGGAACTATATGGCTAATTTTCTAAGCTTATTGCCGCATTAGCTCATTACAAATGCCTTACTTTAGTTACTTATGTATATGTTTATATTTATTTGGGCCATATTTCTAAGCTTATGTTAACATAGCTTATTGCCTTATTATGTGGAACTATGTGGCTAATTTTTTAATTCCATATGCAAGTTTTTGTACAGACCAAGAGCATGTAGGAACCATGACGAGATTATGAATCCAGTAACTTATGTGTTGATAGCTTTTAACCAATCCTTATGAAGCATCGATACATTTTCGTGTTTCCACCTTTTGGAATGTTTACTTGGTTCTCTTCAAGTGAATCCAAGTGATGGATATATGCTTTTTGTAAATGTAATGAATGTTATTATATGATTAAATGAAAATATGGTATTTTAAGTCTATATGTTCATATTATAATGAGTTTTCAATAATTATTTATAAATTTAAATAAATACAATTAAAATATTAAAAATGAAATAAAAAAGCAATGTCAAACCGCTGCTATAGCAATATTGAACTGTTGCCATTTATTGTAAGCCAAACCGCTTCCCTAGGCCAATAGACAGCGGTTTTTTTAATCTGTGGCAGCGGGTGCCTCTTTCCTACCAAACCGCCGCCTTAAGTCACAAAAACCGCTGCTACAGAGCTATAGCGACGGCAGCAGAAGGGGCGGTTCAAAACCGCTGCCTTAGAGCTTTGGTAGCGGTTATTCTATATATGGTGGCGGTTTTGGGCTGCTGCCAAAGCTCTTAATTGAAGTAGTGATCCTGAGATTTCGAGAATTTCTGAATCCGCTTCAGTAATGCAACCGCATCTGTATCCAACTCCCCCAATGAAGAGAATGAGAAGGGTAGGAAACCATAACCAGCCGCCGTACACAAATCTCGATACTTGACACACTTACGTCGAGCAACATCAACAACAGCACGACTAGGCATAAAGTCAGAAATTCCAGACTGAGTCAATGGAGAGGATCCCGTCAGATCGAGACACACATCCCGCCCATTTAGAGTTACAAGAGGCAAATAGCTAATTAAATACGGTATTCTTCCTAACTATCAATCGATAATTAATTAGACAATATTGGTAAATCTCGTCTCAATTCCTTTCCGTCCTGATCTAGTAAGATAATGTAGCCAAATATGTTGAACATTATAATTAATTATACAATCATTGTATGAATTAATAATAGTATTATAATATTAATATTAATAATATTATTATTATTGAATAATATAGTTGAGAATAATACCGTATTCAACATATTATACTAAATAATGAATTATGAAAACATTTTTCACTTTGCAAATTTATATAATATTTTATTATTTTTATATGCGGGACAAGGCCCGTCCCGAAAAAAAAAATGTCAATCCCGTCCCGATCCCGTCCCGAAAAAATTTCGCGGGACGAGTCCTGTCCCGGCCTAATCCCGTTCCGTCCCGTCCCGCGCCCACCCCTAGTAAAAACTCTATAAAATATTATATTTTTAATCAAATTTTTTCAATAAATTGATACTTCTTACTAATAAGTATCAATTTATTAAAAAAAAATTGATTAAAAAATTATATTTTATAGAGTTTTTAACTTCTTAAAAAACGTGAAAAAAAGTCAGGCGGCGCTTATTTTGAAACAAATGATGTCGGCAATACATTACAAATATCTACATTTACGTGGCAGCAAACCAAGCAAAGGTTGGCAGGCTTTTGGCCTTGTCATGCTAACCCACGAGGTGAGAGACTACGAGGGCAACAAAGCTTTGTGAACACTGAACAAGCCACAAGTTTGCCTATAAATAAGTTTAAAGCTCAACTAAGAAAGGGGTCAGTTTTTGGATGTATTGGAATGGGTTTCGACCCTTTCGACTAGCCCTTCAGTCTTTCCTGAATTGGGATTTGTACTGAATCGTCTGAACCGAACCATGAAGAACCGATAATAGATCGAGGGCGGATCGTACGAAGCTAAGGCATCTTCAGATGGAGCGGGTGAAATTTTTTACCCATAGGGCGAGTGGCTTCATCCACCCATAACCCGCACCATTTTCACCCCTACTCACGCGTTGTCACGTATGTAGATGCACTCACGCGCCGCCACGTAGGCAACAATGCATCGGTTTTAGTATATGTATATAGATAGATAGATATATAGATATATAGATATATAGATATATAGATATATAGATATAGATAGATACTAGATATACTAATATTTTATTCTTCTCTTTCCGCTACATCATTCTAGTTTTTTATTCTCATTTTTTCCACTTTGTCAATAGCATTTTAAAATTTATCTTTTCCTACAAATTCAATTTACAAATATAATCCTCTCCAACAATTATTCCCATTCTCGATTATATTATTATATTTATTTTTTATATTTAAATTAAATTAATATTATTTATAAATTAAATAGTAGGGATTATATATAACCCAAAAAAGGCGTAATTGTATTATTTTGTGTAATTGTATTCAAATTGGAATTTTTTTTTCTAAATATGATCAAATATATTCAAAATTAATGTCTTCTTTAGAGAAAAATTATTGTAGTATTGTGATGTTTTTTTTTTAACATTTCAATACCGAAATATGGGGTTATGTATTTTAAATGGGTGATGATATCTTCACCGCTAATTTTTACTATTTCCACCGCTAATCACCGCATAGGTATGCGGTGATCTTAATCCACTTTTGCCCAGACCCACCGCATATACATGCGGTGGATCCGTTGACCGTATACAAACCCACCGCACAGGTATGCGGTGGGTTATGGCGACAGTATACATGCGGTCAGTTTTTGGGCAATTGAAAACGGTTTGTAGAAGTGGTCATAAGCCGTCGCTATAACCCACCGCATACCTATGCGGTGGGTTATAGTGACGGTTTTGGACCGTTATGGCGGCGGTTTTGACTGTTATGGCGACGGTTTAAATTCACCGTATATCTATGCGGTAGGTTATGGCGACGGTTTTAGATCGTTATGGCGACGGTTTTAAACCTGTATACTTCTCGACCCACCGCAATACTTTGCGGTGGCCCACCGCATAGGTATGCGGTGAGATCGTTGACTGTCATTAAACCCACCGCATACCTATGCGGTGATTAGCGGTGGAAATAGTAAAAATTAGCGGTGGAGATATCGTTTCCGATTTTAAATCTGTAAAACATATTGTAATACGCCACATCCTAGCCGTCCAATAGCCGCGGACGCATGTCACCCATGTGAAAAGTTCCTTATTTTGACTTTGGATAAACCAAATCAAAATCAATCCTTATTTATTCAAATTGGATGTTAGAAATTACGTACAAGATGTACTCGGTAATAAGTTTATATAATCATTTATAAATCATGTGACTTGGTACGAAATAAGGTGGATAGAACTAGCAGAGTGAGCCGTGACTGTGATCCGAGAAGAGATGGCCAGATAGGGAAGGGATAAGGTAAATAAAGAGACAGGGGATCTCAACCGCGCAAAATCTGCCGAGACAGTATCTCTCTGAAACCCAGACACACAAAGAAGGGGATTGGAGAATCGATAATGGTGTGATCTCTTACTCGATACAGAGGGGGTATTGTTTAGGCAACCTGTTTGTCAACGTTTCCCTCCTGGCTGGTCGCCATCTAGCTTCCTCTTTTTGCATCTCAATTTCTTCCTGGCTACCCTCCAACAGCCATGAGTGAAACTGTCGTAATCTCTCCTTTCTTGCGAGTCCTTGTTCACAGACTGAGATCCCGGCCCGATTATTACATTGTGTTTGAGGCTGCGTCAACCGTCGAAGATTTCGCTGAAATAGTTGAAGCTGAGGAGGAGATGGTAACCCCAAAAGACACAGAGCTGGACTATGTGATGCGGCTTCATCTCCTGGAAGGTGTGTTTGAGGTTGATGATCTGATAGACGAGATGCAGTTAGAACTCCAACTCCACCCGCCCCGGAGAGGCGTTTCTTTATGTTTTAATCCGTTTTCAAAGGAGTCGAAATTTGCTACAGCGCTCCAGCACAGGCTTCGTAATCTAGTGGCGATAGCAGGTAAGTTTCAACATTTGAATTCGCGCTCATATGGAAAGCTTACAAGTGTGTCTCAAGGAACTAAACCACATCCATTTTTGGGCAGCGGGTTTCAGATTATTGGCAGAGAGACTGATAAAATACGTATCATACATTCAGTTTTGGATGCTGAAGCTGACAGAGTCAACCATGTCGGGATAGTTGGAATCGGAGGCATCGGCAAAACATCAGTCGCCCAGCTCATTTACAATGATCCGAGTGTATGTTCCAAATTTGATATCAGGTTATGGGTTGAAGTTGGGTACGAAGCTGATATGTTTGACATTGTTGTTCAAATGGGAATGCAGGCTATGAAAGAATACGACCTGGGTTTTGATGCAGATCTCATGTCGACCTTGGAGGAAATGCAGATGGAGCTTAACCGGTTGCTAAGCAACAAATCAGTTTTCCTGGTGTTAGATGATGTATGGTCATCCGATTTACTTGCTTCTTTGTTTAGTGATCTGCCCGTTTTCAGTTCCACGGGTAGTGCTGTTATTGTGACTACTCGCCTCCGAAAAATTTGTTATCGTCTGTCGACCAACGCCCTTCACCACTATTTGGATCTACTTTCAGAAGAGGAATCTTATCAGCTATTCAACAAATATGCATTTCCCTCCATTGGCATTGAAACAGTACCTCCTGAATTTGAAGATATTGCCAGGCAAATAGTGAGTAGGAGCAAGGGTTACCCTATGGGTTTGAAGATGATAGGAACATATCTCTATAACAAGGACACTCTCCAGCAATGGGCAGAAGTCTTACAATCACTTACGCTTCAAGATGATGATGACTACAGCTTCGGTCCTATTTATGGAATCTTCAATTTTATCAGTGCCAAACTTGCATCATATTTGAAGCTACCCTTGTACACCTTTTCTTTGCAAAGATATTCAAGTGTTGAAGAATCAATATGCCTGTGGATGGCACTTGGATTCTTATCCTCGGATGATCCAAATCAACAGCTTGAATCCATTGGAAGAAGATACCTTACAGAGTTAGCTGAGTCTGCTCTTTGCCATGATGTGGAGTATGCCCCAGGTGGTGCTGTCAAAGCCATCAAACTGCATGATTTTGTATATGACATGGCCAGAAAAGAAGCAGAGGAACAGGGTTTTTTCAATCGGTTTGACTCATCCCAAGAAACTAGATACTTGATACCTAATTCTGTAAAAGACATGGAACTTCCCAAGAAAGCCAACAAGAAAATGAGGCTTTTCATGCTCCACACTAGGGAACAGGTTTCAGCACAGAAGGTAAGGGAAATCCTATCTTGTTTTAAATGCTTGCGTGTGATAGGTCTTGGTGGATGCGACATTGAGATGCTTCCGGATTCAATTGGTCAATTGAAGCATTTGAGATACCTTGATGTTGGAAGAAATGTCAGGATGAAAAGCATACCGGATTCAATTTGTAATCTGTGGTATCTACAGACATTGCTCCTCCATGGGTGTGACCAACTCGAAGCACTACCAGCAGAAATAGGGCGTCTACAAAATCTCAGGTATCTGACCTTGACAACACTCCAGGAAAGCTTGCCAGAAGAACTAGGACAACTCACATCTCTTCGGACGTTGGGCCTTGCTAGTTGCCAAAGGCTAGCTTCTCTTCCGCGCTGCATCAAGAACCTCAAGAACCTTCAGACATTAGGCATTGTTGATTGCCCAGATATGGATCTTGCCGCCAGTTCTTCAGCTGAAGGCTTGAGAGGATTGGAAGGGATAGACACTTGGCTGATCGCGGATATTCCAAATTTTGAGTGTTTGCCAACAGACATAGGAACTCCCAGTGTTGTTTTGAAGCATTTACTGGTCCAGTCCTGCAAAAAAATGAAAGAAACTGCATGGATTAACCAGTTCCGTTTCCTCCGATCGCTCACGGTTGAAGGGTGTCCTGAATTGTCAACATTAGCAACGGATGTCGCTTCTCAATTCAACAGCTTGGTGGAGTTGGTAATCAGGGACTGCCCAAGAATAGAGAACACAACATGGATCAGCCAGTTTGGGGCCCTTCGGTCGCTCATAATTGATGGTTGTTGTAATCTGGTGGCTTTAGATGCTGGCTTTAGTAAGTTGAAGAGTCTGGAGAGGTTGGAAATCAGAAAGTGCTCTCACTTGAGCAACAAGTGTGCAAGCCCTGATGGAGAGGATTGGCCGCTTATTGCCCATGTTCAAGTGATCGAACTCGATGGACAGAGTTTGAAACCTTAACTCAGAAGCTCTTATGGAGTATGAGTATGTCCCTGCAGGTGTCTTATGGAGTGCCTTAATTTCAGTTGGTTGCTACCACTCTGTATGTTCTCTGATTTTAGTCTTTGTGATTTATTGTCTGGGTTCTACTTACATGTTTTGTGGCTTCAATATAACAAAAAAAAAAAAAAAAAAGAGGAAAATTAAAAAAAAAAAAAAGTCTTATTACTCTTTAATTTGTTGCAGGGGTATCATGTTTTAACTTTGAAAAAAAAAAGAGAAAAAAAAACTTGTTTTTAGTTGTTACTTCATTGTCTTGAAGTGTGTATTAGTTTGTGTCAATGTTAGTTTCAAGTGTAATCCCAGTTGATATTAATAGTGAAAGTACTGTTTGATTTTGGTTTGTGTAACTAATCTTGAGCTATTAAGAAATCTCCTGTTCTACCTGTTCTACTTGTATTGAAGCCTGAAGGGTTACTTCTGAAAGATAATGAAGGAAAAAACTGCAGCATATGCAGCCTTCATGAGAGTATTGACTATTGAATGGTGTCTTATCCTCGCACAACTGATGATGATCCTCATAAACCAGCTACGGTGGTAAGGTATCTTACAATTACAAATATAGGAGTGTGTTTGGTTAGCTTCACTGGCTTTATAGCATACTTTGGGTTTGTGTTGACCTGTAGCAAAATCATAGAGAAGAACAGCAAGGGGTTTACAAACCCGATTCAGATGTAGAGTGGCTGAATCCGATTGAACTGAACTAAGACCCAACATTGCAGATTGCACCCTAATATAATGTAAATATTATGTTCACCTCATTCAGCATTCTGTGTAGTTCATCTCGTGCCTCGACAACACGGACAGAATCATTGCTGTCAACCACAAAAATAAGCCCTTGGGTAATTTGGAAATAGTGTCTCCATAAAGGACGAATCTGATATTGTTTCAAATGAAAATAGATATCGACTTATATCAGAAGATTCAGAACACTACACAGATCACAATCACATGAACTGATGTCAGGAGGATAGGAAAATAATAAATTCTGAGAAGTATAACTGGGAGGGGATGAATCAGTGATTGGTAAAAGAATTTGAAAACCTTTTCTTTTCTCAAAACTGTATAAAAACAGAAATGCATAAGAAGTTGACAACTGAAATACCAGGTAAAGGAGAGTTGTTTAAGAAGGTTGTGTATTACATCCAAAGGTTATAAAACAAAACCAGGCAACAAATGTGTTAACAGGAAGAAGGACAATATGAAGGCTAACACAATCAGGCAACAAATGTCTAAGAATAAGGGAGTTGGGTGAATACCTAAATGCTCGGTGTTTAACCTTTTCACTAGAGGAAGACGCAGGCTCAACTTGATCAATTACAGTGACAAATTGTTCCTCTCTTGCCTTTGATGATCAGAGACTTCGGAGTACAATATGGACTCAACATTTGCTGATCCTTCCATTGGGTCCCCTTTTTCCTAGCTGAATCATGCCTCTTCGCACTAGCTCATTCAAGTAGCTTTCTACAACGTTCTCCAACAACTCAACCGCCTCAGCTTCATCATATTTTAGTGTGATCCTTGGGAATTTTCCCTGCGTAAAGTAAGCTCGTTTTGGATGCTTTCCCATTCCATAAAGGTTTGCTTCATTGCAAGCAGTCCTGCAAGTATTATAGCAAGAGTCTCCCTGCTAGCTCCGCAAGTTCCTGATAAGACAACTTCCTCATTCTTAGACAACAGATCTAATCTAACAGACTTTTTCCAGTCTCTTCTGGTAGTCCAATTCTTTGACAACTTCCTTATTTTTTACCAAGTCTACAAGTAGATTAATTGCTTATTTACGTACATACAACTAAGTGCCACAACAACACTTTTGATCGATCATGGCATTTTCTGCTTCCGCAACTCAAAATCAATGCCAAATCTGTCACCTGAATCTGCATTCAAGCAAGTCAAAAATTGGCTCATGTTTTTCAACTTGAGTATCCACAAACAGATAATAAAAAATAAATTTGTAACTCATCAGTCATCACCATCTCTTCTCAGCCAAGAAATGAATTACAGCAGCAGCAGCAGCAGCATCGAATCATGGCCTTCCCCTTCACATGAACTTTTGCCTCAGACCTCAGTAGCCCCAAGAGAGGGTGGTTCTTTAGTGGGCCTCCGATCGTGTTTCATAACTTTCATTCAGCTATAGCAAACTTGAACTCCTTAATCTCTTGCCGGCCGCCAATAGTTTTTGTACCCCAAGCTCTGAAGAGAGCTCAAGTGTTCTGTGTTCAGCTACTGATACTCTCTAAATATTGAAGAAATTGAGGATTTATATAGGGGTCACTACGTCCTGGTGCAACTCAGGCAACGGACATAAAGTCGTCGCCTGAAGGCCTCTCACGCCACCTGAGGATTTAGGCAACGGACATGCTGTCGCCTGAGACCCCGTAGCTTCAAGCCCGTGCCTCTGATCTCTAGGCGACGAACAACCGTTTGTTCGTTGCCTGAGTTATCTCAGGCAACGAATACACTGTCCGTTGCCTGAATATGGTCAACGGGTTTGCAATCGGTTGTAGCCATTCAAGTGACGAGATAAGTTCGTCGCCTAAGTCTAGATAAGTTCGTTGCCTGAGTCATCTAGCAACGGATATGATGTCGTGGCTTGAGTCTTGAAGGAGGTGTTTTTTCATTTTGTACCAACCACAAGGGTTTCTTTGTTCGTTGCCTGAGTGATCATTGTTCGTTGCCCGAGTGACATATTGATCATTTTTTAAATGTTCTTACAACGGGTTTACCCTATGTTCGTTGCTAGAATGGAGTTCCCAATAAACAAAATCCTATTTGGAAGCGCCATTTTCTCCCTGCGGACACGCACCAAATCGCATCCAAATCACCTGTTTCTCATAACACATTCACAAGCTTGTGGACATCTCGCACATACATTTCACATTCATAATTGACATCCATATACATCCACATTTGTCTAAAAGTGCATACATTTGTCTAAAAGTGCATACATTTCACATTCATAATCGACATTCAACTTTGTCTAGCAAAAACCCACAAAACCCAGCCCTTCTTTTCTACCAACACTACACACATTCATAGGTTAATCAAACTAGTTCAATACTAGAGTTAAATAGTCAAAAGATGAGGAAGAGAATCACATTCAAACCTTAAGCTTCATTTGCACGGGTGCCAACCGAAGCTTGTTTGTCTGCGACTAACCCCCGCACGACATCCCGCAACTCAGCAAGGCCCGATATGGCCAACCTTGCCTCCTCCTGAGCCTTTGCAGCATCCCCCTAGCCTTTGCAGCATCCACCTGAGCCTTTGCAGCATCCTCCCGAGCCTTTGCAGCATCCTCCTGAGCCTTTACAGCCTCCTCCTGAGCCTTTACAGCATCCTCCCGAGCCTTTACAGCAGCCTCCTCAGCCTTCGAAGCCCTCTCCTCCAGCTCCCTCCTCTCTTCCCTCCTCTCTTCAGCTGCAGCAGCAGCCCATGGGCCTCCCCTCTTCTTTGGGGGTCGCTGATGAGCCCCTCCCAAACCTACATAAACACCATTAAAATGTAACGGCATGTATTTGAATAAGGAATTGACATCAATATTGATCAGATCTATACATATAGATTATAGTAAATTTTCTTTTGTCAAAGTTCTTCAAAATCTGAATGTCATTTTCAATAAAAGAGTATACATTATTAAAGTATTTTCTTCAAAATCGATCAGATTAAAGTCAATTTCTGTGAATAATGTAATCTGATAAAAGAGTATACATTATTAAAGTATTAACGTATTTTCTTCAAAATCGATCAGATTAAAGTCAATATTGATCAGAACTTGGAATGAAACGCAATCTTCTCTTCCTGGACTACTCCTGAGCAATCAGAGATATAAGGGATTTAATTAAATTGCGTTGGGATGAGCCGAGGTGGAGCTACCACAATCTACTCCAGCTCCAAGATCTCAACAGATCCAGGCTCTATTGATTGGACAAGACTTTATCCAATTTATTTAGTTATGTTACCCTTAATTTCTTATAATTACTCTAAATTTTGTTTTTGTTTTGCTTCTCTTAACTTGCTCAATATATTTGCATTTCTCTATCAAGTGTTTTTGTTTTGATTTCAGTGTCTTTCAATGTATTTGTGGCTTTAATTACAATATGAAACACAATGCCGTGCGTAGCACGGTTCACAGACTAGTCTGATAAAAGAGTGTATATATAGATAAAGAGCAATGTAATTTGATAAAGAGTAAAATGAAATCAGGAGATCAAACAATCTGATAGAGTATATATATAGACAATTTCTGTTAAAAATTGTCATAAAAAGGGGACAACTAAAATGAAGTGCAGTTTATATTTTAAATAAAGTGTATGTGTTGGTGGCATACCTCTAACTTATGTTCCTCGACGCTCTCCCAAGCAAGATATTATGATATCGCGTTGTGCTTCTATGGTCAAGGGGGCTGGTGCCGCTTCCGAGTCTGGTGGATTGGATTGTTTTATCTCATCAAATGTTTGCTGAAGTTTTGCCTATCATAAGAGAGAGAGAGCCTATAAATAACAACCTAAATCAGTTTACAAATTAGTTATACAATATTACATTGAAAATAAAACTTACAAGTTGTTCTCCAGCATTTGGGAAAGACTTGTACATGTTCAACACGACTTCAACAAACGGCGCCTGACTGCCTCCTTTAGCCAGCTCAATTGCCCTGTGGGTGAATGGCTTTGGGCCAGAACGATGGTTGATAGGGTTTGGGTTTTTGGTGCGGTTCTCCTTGTTCCGTGCACACAATGCCTCAAAAAAAACACAATTTGGCAAATTAGAGAACGCTTAACAACTATAAATGCACACACACAAATATATATAGGGTCTTCTGGCCAAATTCAAGAGTTCTTCTTTAAATTTAGGGTCTCCAATTCTCTTCTCGTTTCCAATCTATTGACAAGGATAACATTTGAGTGAAGATGGACATCCAATTAGGGGACGGATCATCAAGTTCTCAAATTACGAGACGAGGATAATATTTGAGTGAAGATGCTTACCCATTGAAGGAAGAAAGGGTGAAAATTGTTCCTGCGGCCATGCTCTTGGTCATTTGGGTACAACCGCCTATACTCGGCTTCATGCACATTCATGTAGGTTGTCACTTCATCACAGTCAATCAGAACTTGCCAGTGAGCCTCTGCAATCTCATCGCGACTCAACCTCCGTCGATAGTCCTCGTTTTGAGGTCGCACGAGGTCGGATACAACGGAAAGAGCATGGTGGGTTGCATCATGAGTGGCATCAGCTTCCTCGTCATCATCATCATCGACCCCTATGTACAATCTGCAGTAAGTAATGGCCTCTTCTGTAAGGTATTTCTTCGTGATGCTTCCCTCTGGGAAGCGTTTGTTGAATACCTTTTGCTTGTAACTACCCAATTGTCTGCAGAACATCAGAAGGAAATAGGATCAACATTATGTCTTGCTAAAGTAATAACATGGGACATAATCATAATGTAGGCGACCTTATACCTTTCTATTGGGTACATCCAAGTATAGTGCACAGGACCGGTTTGCAGCACTTGACGTGGTAGATGCACCATGAGGTGAACCATGATCGTGCAAAAGTGTGGAGGATAAATCATCTCCAGGTGACATAAAATCTGGACGATCTCTTCTTCCATCGCCTGAACATCTTCTCTCCGCAGCTCTCGAGCGCATAATTTCTGAAACCATCTGGACAGTGCAACCAGAGGCTTCACGACAGTCGATGGCAAGTATGCACGAATGAAAATGGGGAGAAGTCGTTGGAACATCACATGACAATCATGTGTTTTCAATCCTTGAAACTTCTTCTCATGCAAGTTAACTTTGTTCTTCAGACACCCAGCATAACCGTCCGGGTACTTCACATCACTGAACCACTTGAACACGTCGAGAAGATCTTTCGACTTCACCAAGAACGGTGCATGCGAAAGCCGTCCTCTACGCCTCTCTGTCTGCTCTCTCCTCACCCCTCTCTGTTGTAAGGCGTCCCTCGCCTTTGGGCCATCTTTCGACTTTCCGACAATGCTAAGTGTGGTCCCAATGATGTTATCGAAGACATTCTTCTCAATATGCATAACGTCAAATGTATACCTGACCACACTATGCTCCCAGTAAGGCAATCTCCAAAACTGGCACTTATTAGTCCAACAACTCCGGTTTCTTGCATTATAGGGTACCTTGAACTTATCGTGCAAGCTGAGGACGGGGAACATACTCCTGCAAATATATACAGAAAATGGATTAGGCATATGTCTTCGAATCTAATATGGAATGAAATTGAAGGTGTGATTCGTACCGGTCGATTTTATCACGAACTTCCTCTCCGGACAAATTGGGAGGTCTCTGTCTGTACTCGGACTTGCCGTTGAATGCTTGACGTGCGGCCCTCCAATGGTGGTTCGGTGCAAGCCATCTACGATGACCGTCGTACACCATTCGTCCTTGTTCGTGCGTTGCAGCAGTTTCATCCAAACAAACAGGGCATGCTTTATAACCCTTTGTAGCTGCACCAGCCAACAAGCCCAGCCCTGGAAAGTCGCTAATGGTCCACATCACAGCTGCCTTCATCATGAAAGCGGACCCTGAATATCGATCAACAGTACAGACTCTAGTGGCCCACAACTGTAGGAGCTCATCAATCAACGGCTCTAGGAACACACTCAGACACTTTCCTGGGGACTTTGGCCCTGGAATCAACAATGCCAGCATATTGAATTCCTTCTTCATGCACATCGAGGGAGGCAAATTGTATGGCATCACAATGACAGGCCATGTGCTATGGTTCAATCCCAACGTAGAAAAAGGGTTGAACCCGTCAGTTGCTAGCCCAAGCCGCACGTTCCTTACGTCATCCGAAAAATGTGGATACATCCTATCAAATTCCTTCCACGCCTCCCCATCTGCTGGATGCTTTAACCACTCATCTGAAGTGACCCTTTCACCATGCCAACGCATGGCTTTTGCAATATTAGGCTCCATGTACAACCTCTTCAATCTAGGAGTCAATGGGAAATAACGAAGTGTCTTTCTGGCAATCCTTCTTCCTCTCCTATCCGGACATGGCTTCCATCTCGAGGTCTCACATATGGGACAAACATCGTAATTCTCATACTCCTTATAAAAAAGCACGCAATTGTACTCACAAGCATGGATTTTCTTATAGTCAAGCCCGAGATTCATACAAATTTCCTTCATCGATTTCCCACTTACAGGGTACTTGTGTTCACGGGGGAGGAGCAAACGGTTAATGTGTCTGCACATGTCATGGATGCCAATATCTGTCCACCGATTCTTCATCTTCACTTTCATTGCATCTAAAACAGCACCTAGAACAGTGATATTGGCGCCATGGTACAACGGAGTCCGAGCTTCAACTAAAAGCATCTCATACTTCCTATAATCATCATTAGTGACATCCTCGAAGGTAGGCATTCCATCATCAACGGTAGGGTTATCCCCTACATATGCATTGTATCCATCATGATACGGAAATGCATCATGCAACATCTCCATCACAGGACCCTCGTTAGAAGTGGAAGCCCCTCGATCCAATATCTGCATTCTGAGTTGGTCTGTTCTTCGATCGACCGGTTGCTCCCCATGTTTGTCCCATACCGTGTAGCTAGCCAACATACCTCTTTCGCTCAAGTGCTTAAACATCTGCGGAACCGTAACCCCACGAGAGTTGCGACAATGACCACATGGACAATGAACATGTGACATCCCATTTGCTTTGTTATAGGCCCAAGCACAAAACAAAAAGATCCCCTCACTGTATTTTGGATGACCACGAGGAAGTAACATCCAACTCTTATCCGGAACCTCCATCTTCCTGTTTTATATAACAATCATCTTCATAGTCATATTCAGAATCTCCAACAAAATCACATCATCAATTATAAATTCCAATGTCAATTCCAATCTCCATTCCAATCTCAACCTAATTTCTGTTCCAATCACAACCTAATTACAATCATAATCTCAATTACATTTAAAATGTCAATCTCAACCTAATCACAATCACAATCATCATTTCAATCTCATTTGAAATCTCAATCAACAAAAAAAAACATATGATAACTTAAAAATAAACAATCTCAACGACAATCTCATTCAAAATCTCTCAACAAAAAATTACAATAAATAAACATCTCAATCACAATCTCAACACAATCACATTCTCAATCATAATTTCTCTAAACCATATGACAATTTTAAAAAATCCAAAACATCAAAATCTCAATCACAATCTCCATTTCAATCTCATTTGAAATCTCAATTAATCAAACAAAAAACATTTCCATCACATTTTCATTGAAAATATTCATTAAAATCTCTATTCTAATCTCAACCTAATTTATAAAACAAAATAAATAAATAAATAAACAATCTCAATGACAATCTCATTCAAAATTTCACAACACAAAATTACAATAAATAAACATTTGAATCATAATCTCAACCAAAATCACTATTTCAATCTCAATCTAGTTTATATAATAAAATACAAAACACAATCTCAACCCAATCCCATTCTCAATCATATATTCCAAAACAAACAAATAACCTAATATACGAAAAATCTCCAAAAAATACAATAAATATAACATTTTCACTTAATTACATAGATTAATAAACGAAAACTCCCCAAAAATTATAATAAATTATATATATATATATATATATATATATATATATATATATATATATATATATATATATATATATATATATATATATATATATATATATATATATATATATATATATATATATATATTTACAAACCTCAACTTGACTTCCTTGGAGAACAAATTGGAGGGGTGAGGATGGAGATGGAGAAGTCGAAAATGTTGGGAAAAGTATCACTTTTCGTGTACAAGTATCCAATAGTTAATGTGGTTGTTCAAAATTTCCACTCAGGTAACGAACATTGGAATATATCCGTTGCCTCAACCAGTAACTTTAAATGTGGTAGGTAGGGTCCCTTTATTCAGGCAACGGACATAGTATCATTTTGTCGCCTGAATGAAACCCACTTTTTGGTCAACCTTTGTCATCTATTCAGGTGACCATTTCCACATTGTCCGTCGCCTGAGTACATTCAGGCAACGAATATTGCTACTATGTTCGTCACTTGAGTACTATGTACTTTTGGTCATATTTTGTCATATGCTCAGGTGACCACATACAACAATGTTAGTTGCCTGAGTGGATTCAGGCGACGAACATTGTTCTATGTTGGTCACCTCAATCCAATCCAATATAGGGGTTGCCTTGGGGTTGTATGGGGCAACGAATCCGACTTTGTCCGTCGCCTGAAGCGGATTCTAGCAACGAACCTGCATATGTTCGTCGCCTGACATGCACCATGGCGTAGTGGGTAACCGAAGCGCACCCGGGACACTCATCCAGGATGAGTGCACACGCATCCTGGATGAGTGCACACGCATCCTGGATGCGTATAATCTATTATACCTAACAAAATCTTCATTTTATCATAATAAGCCAAGGTTAACTTCATTACATGCCTAACAACATTTTAACTTATCATAATAAACCCGATTTATAGCTTTGAACTTACGATTACAAGCACTCATTAGAAGAGTGTTTATAAAAGATTTCTTAAATGTTCATCAACAAATATTTACAATAAGCCAAAGTCCGAGGTCTACCACTAAGTTAACGGTTCATCTGAAACTCATCAATACGACTTAAGTTGTGTATGCAGTACGTATCAATTTCGTCTACACTCTCGTCCCTTTGGACACTCTCGACCACTCAACTCGTCAAGGGAGTCTCTCGAATAAGTGGTGATTGCATGGATTATAGTTAGAGTTAGGTTTAAGGTTAGGGTTAGGTTAGGGCTAGGTTATATATACATGAAACGATGCATAGGTTAGAGTTAGCTAGGGTTAAGGTTGGGGTTATGGTTAGGGTTAGGTTAGAGTTAGGTTATATATGAAATCCAATCTTATTTGATGTATGTTAAGTGTTCAATAACAAGTTATCGACTATATACCATAACCCTAACTTTAATTAAGGATACAAAATAACTTAATCAATTTAATCTCGTATATTGTTAGATTAAGTTCTATATTGTTGAATATAAACTAATAATTAAATCTCATTTAATATTTTATAGTGATTTACATACAATCATTATTAAAAAATAGCAAAAATTAAATCAAAATATATTCATATAAGTATGGGTATCATTCTACATACCAACTCTCTAATCTAATTAAATGAAATAAAATCTTATTTGATATATGATAAGTGTTCAATATCGACAAAAATAATCTAATTCCGATAAATCCTAAAATATGAATAAATGCTAATATATAATATAATTTTAATTAATATTAATAATCATTTCCGAACGGCTTTAATACTATTTGCAACAAATATGAATACATTATAATCGAAAATTTGAACGATTCAACTATGATATAAGCATTTATATTGTTAACATTTCCAACATTATTACAATTTTTTAAACATATAAGGGGTCAATAATTGTTTAAAAATTCCAAAAAATTATCAGGGGTCAACACTCATCCAGGATGAGTGTAGACTAAAATTTAAAAAAAAATCAACGGTCAACACTCATCCTGGATGAGTGTTGACCAAATTTAATAAATTCTAAAGTCAACACGCATCTGGATGCGTGTTGACCCCATCTATTAGCTCGGTTCCGCATTGTTTATATAACACGTTTTTTTTCTTTTAGAAATAACTACACGCATCCAGGATGCGTGTGATTTGGGTGCGCCATAAATGCACGCATCCTGGATGCGTTCTGGGTGAGCAACTCCCTACCCTTTATATATTTAGGAATAATTATTATTATTATTATTATTATTATTGTACAAGTCGATTGATAGTATCATCATTATCAATTAATTTTAAATTGGTTGGTACTAACAATATCGATATCCCCTACTTGATTACCATTATCTATCAACATTTAAAAATTTATTTAATACACCGAACCAATATACAGTAATTAGTTACCATTTAATTCATCTGTTTGGTAATAATTGGTTTGGGACAAATTTTTTTTTTTTTTTAACCGGAAAGAATTTAACTGTTGACAGAGCCAACTAGCCAAGAGCATCCTTACAGATAATACGACGTTAGAGGGAAAAGTCAAGCCAATGAATCCAAAATCTAGATGAGATAGTCAATCAATGGCTTGATTGCCTTCCCTAAATACACATGACACCTCTAATTCTGGAATCATATTCGGTTCTTATATACGGTTCTTCTTTTTTTTTTTTTTTTTTTTTAACCAAGTGTAATTGGGGAAAGGAAGAAATGGTAGTAATGGCCGCAGACCCGTGTTCGAGCCTCCATCATAGCCCCTTTTTTCCGGTTGTTTACACGCTTACTTTACTGGAGAGGGTGGAAGAGATCCCCACCTCCTCTACCTACCCCACAAGTTAGGAAATTGGCTCCCACCTCCACCCCTTTCACCTCTTCCACCTCCCCCACCCCTTAAAATTTGTGAGAGGAAAACAGGGCCTGGGTTTTTTGTTTTTCCAAATCAGGCCGACTGCCAAGCCAAGTTCATAGGGCGATTTGGTGAAGGGCGAACGCGAAGGCGAAGAGAAGGTCCCGCACGCAGTGGTGCACCCTGCTCCGACGGCCACTCCGCTCGGCTCCTCCTCCACGGCTGCTGGCCTGCTGCTGAGTGCTGCTGCAAAGGTTAGTTTTGATTTTGAGAATCAATTTTGTGAAATTTCGATTAGGGTTTGTGATTTTGAGAATCAATTTTGTGAATTTGTGAATTGAATTTGTGATTTGAGGAGATGCCGCTGTTCTGGTAATGCTATCATCTAACCTGTTTCTTCAATAAGCTGCTTGAATTTGTCTTGTAAAATGGTGGGAAAAGCTACTGACTTGATTCCTGATCGTTTGAAATTTAGGCTGCAAATGTTGGATTTTGTGAAACTTGGGCGGCTTGAATTTGCATTGCTCTCCAGAGCCTCTTGATTAAACTTATGTTCATGGATTCTGAAAGTTTTGATTGTTAACAGGCAAGGCCTGATTCAGTCAAGTTAGTTCTCGCAACTATTGCCCTGCTGATTGCATCCACATCAAGTATTCTGATTGTATTCACGCCTCCTATTCTTTAATCTTTTATGCTTAGACTTACATATAGTACTTATTGATGCTTTGATTTTGGCTTTTTACTTGCTTACTATCTAAAACTTGGTTTTATTGCAATAATATGTTTTCAATCTAGTTTTATTTCATCAAGGACTGGTTTTATAGCATTAAATTTGAGTTGTAAATAGATCATATCAGCTAATGGCATCCTTTATTATTATTTTTTAAAGACAAGCCAATGGTTAAATATCGGGAGGATAAAATAAGTCAGTGTGAAGAGTTTCTTGAGCGACGCTTAAAACCAGCTCTCATTCGTGCCATTGCTGATAGGTATCTTTTTTCCTCGCCATGTTAGCTTGTTGTTACTTTATGTTGTTCTGCAAAATCATGTTTTATTTATTTATTTATTGAATATTAACAGCACTGTTTCAAGTACCAACCATCCTATCTAGCAACATCACGTTTATTCTTACACCTTCCCTTTTTTTTTCAATTGCAGGGACAAGGTTTTTGAACAACAGCAGATATTGTATCCTTTCAATTTTCAAGCTTCCGTTGTGTGTTGACTAATTTTTCACTTCAAGGATGGTCACTAACAAGTTGTGCTATTGTTGTCTTATGTGGATGCTTACCTGACCAACTATTATTCATAGAGTTTATGATTAAGCATAATATTCATGCTGGTCATGTTTTCCCATCCTACTTACAATAGCATTATATTTGAAAACATTGTCGTTAAGGGTGGTCAAGTAAGCAGTTTATCCAAATAGATATTTCAACACTTGCAGCTTAATTTTAGAGGTTGTCAATTATTTTCATGCCAATGAAATTTGATTTACTTGACTCATCATCTTGTAGCTCAGATCTAAAAAGAAACATCCAGAATCTAGAGAAGAACAGTGTCACTAGCTTGAGGACACTAGTTAATCTCGGTTCAGAAGTGTATGCACAAGCTGATGTGTAAGTGACATTAAGATGTGTTATTTTCATCTAGGAGCCTTCCTAGTAATTAAATTACACTAAATGCCAGCATTTTTTTTAATGTTTGATTAATCTGTGCACAGGCCGGATACAAGACATATATTTGTGGATGTCGGTCTAGGGTTTCATGTGGAGTTCACCTGGTCCGAAGCTTTAAATTACATAGCAGCAAGAGAGGAAAGACTAGCCAAGTAAGATATTCTTCACCCATTTTTTCTTCATCCTCTAATTGCTTGCTACCAACCCGTCCTACCCCGTGCCAGGGCCGGCCCTGACCTTTTTAGGGCTATAGGCGGAAAAAAAGGCAGGGCCCTTTACTACAAATTTAGTCACAAATTATATTTTTAAATAAATTATTTTAAAGTATAAATTTTAAACTTAATTTAACACTAGTAAACTTGAGTTCTATATATTTTCATCACTAATTAATGATTCGTAGTATACATCTAATCTAATGTTATACATTGCCATTATAATATTCAAAACAACGATTTTATATCATTATACTTATTTAATTGAGGTTAATAGATTTCCCTATTAGTAATATAAAAAGAATGAGGAACTTTGCTAGTGATAAATAAAGTTCGAAAAGTATTTTTTATGTCTTCGTTTTTCGACGGTAATTAAAGTTAAACTTAACATGTAGCAATATCAAAATTTGCCATACAAAATTACAAATAAAATCTTTTTTTTACTAAAAAAATCACCTTGTATTATTTGTAAAATCGAAATTAAGATAAGGTTATCTTGGACTATATATCCGTCATTTATTCACTTAGATTGAAGATTAAACAAGTTAACAAGTTATGTGACAAATATACATGTTTTTGTTTATATCCTAATTAACATTAATGAGTCTTTTTTTACTTATACATAATACAAAATATTTATATACATATTACCTTGAATATATACATTATACATTTTTTTTACGGGGCCCTTACCGGATCGGGGGCTCGAGGCGACGGCCTCTTTGGCCTATGCCCAATGCCGGCCCTGCCCCGTGCCCATCGTTGCTTCTATGAATAATCAAGTAGTGAACACCAGTGCGTATTTTGATGATTCACCCTTGAATGAAAACCCTTGTTTTGTATATTTCGTAGTGCTAGTTCTTTGCTCAATTTTCTCCTCTAAGCCGAACTCACTCTTTAACCTCGTTTCCTTATAGGCAAATAGAGGAATACACTAATATGATCTCAAGAATCAAGGCAGACAGTAAAATGGTATGCGCTGTTCTATCTATCGTGAGGCGAAAAACTCAAAAACAGGTGAAACCTGTTAACATTTTGCTAACGCTACATTGTTGTGCAGGTAAGTGGAACCATCACGGAGTTGCTTGAAATGAAAGCGGAGTAAATTTCATTAGAGGTTTTGCTTTGATTTCTGAATTCTGAATCCTTCCGGTCAGAAATGTTTGATTTTAGTTGATAAACGTTAAACCTCCGTAGTACGCATTTCTCACTGTATTCGCGCAAGATATTATCATCCTTGAGAATGCAAAGATATAGAACATTGTTATTACATAGAATTGGCCAGACAGCTTATCTATTAATCCATTCTTGAAGCAATCATGTGATCTTCTTTGTAAATCTAAAAAATCACAATTGTAAATTTATTACTACATGCGTTCGGAAAAACTTGTCACTTTACTATTCACGCACGTTTTTTAGGAGATAAAAACCATACTCCCTCCGATCGGAAATATTTGATGTTTGACTTTTGTGCACGTAATTTTAGGAGCTAAAAACTATATAAAATCTTATTTATTTTAATTAATTTTTTTCATAGTTTAATATTTATTAGTAATAAGTACTAAATTGTAAAAAAAAAATTATTAAAAGATTAATATTTTATATAGTTTTTAGCTCTTTAAAGTACGTGCAAAAAGTCAAAACATCAAATATTTCCGATCGGAGGGAGTATAAAATATCAATTTTTTTAAATAATTTTTTTAACAATTTCGTAGTTATTATTAGTAATTACAAACTTGTTAAAAAAATTTATAAAAAAATGAATATTTTATATAGTTATTATCATTCTAAAAAAACGTGCGTGAATAGTAAACGACAAGTTTTGCTGAACGGAGGTAGTATTCTTCAATGCAGAAAACAATTGAGTTTTTTTTTTAAACCATTCCGGAATGGCTCACCGGAAAGGACTTGTGGGTAGTACCCATAGGTCCTCGGTTCGAACCCCGGAATGGTCGCTCTTTATTTACCTATTCAACAAGGAAAACAATTTTGAGCCATTGAATTTGGAGTATATACACACATAGTAGCTTAACATAGCTGATCTTATACTACAAGCAAGCATACGAATACAACACCGATGACAACAACGACGAGAAGAAAACATATGCATAGTTCTACAGAAATCCATGGCCCAATTATTTGTATCAAGCACTAGTATTAGAGAGTAGGGGAGCTGTATGCCTATCGGGCAATCTGAGAGGAGCGAGTGCAGGATTCTGGTACGCCGTGGCCAGCTTGTTGAAGAACTTGCCCATTGCAGGGTCGTTGCCGTCTTCTTCGTCCTTCATTATAATCACATCTGTTATGGTTTGAGGAGTTACTTCCTCCTTTATGTTTAGGAATTTTTTGGTGACTTGGTCGATATTGAAGTTCTCTCTTTAATAAAAAAAAACGTTGTCAAATTGCATACATTACGCATATAAATCAAAGTTTGGAAAACCTATAAAGGCTGAGTCAATGATATTCATCTCTGCGTGAATTTTAATCGAAGTTTGCAGGGGAATCAGCAGTTAAGCAATTTGCACATATGGAATAGCTAGGAGGTACGATTTATCATCACAAATGCCCGTGAGAACAAAATGGAACATAAGCTGCTGCTTTTGAGCGTTACTTTTTTTTGAAAACACCACAAAGCTCTACAAAGCAATGAGTAAGAATATGAAAACTCAACAACCAACTGAGTATTTAAGCAAAAAATAGCATGGACAAGAAAAGTAAGACGTGTATCTTCGTCATCATACAGAAACCAAAAACCGATGTTCTAGATATGATGTACATGCCAAGCACTACTACCTTTTGGAACATAATCATCCAGTTCTCTGAATCCTGTTGAGATAGACATCTAGGATGTGGAGCGTCACCATAAGGGATGTTTAGGACTGCATAGGAAAGAAGACAATAATTAGGATATCAAAGATTGCAGCAACAAGAGATACTAGGTTAATGTGATAGGAATTGGAAGCTCATCCTAAAAATTTGAGGTGTAATAAGTAGGATATCACAGATTGCAGCAACAAGACAATTTGGGTATGGGTTGAGTAACTTCAGGGTTTGTTTCTTTTACAACTACGTAGCTACTATTTATATGCTGAAAACTACACCATACTAACCTAACTCTGGGTTACAAGTGAGGTGAATTGCAATAGCTCTAAGTTTGGGTCATTTCGGTTTAAATTTGTTGCAAAAAGTCATTGGTTTGGAGAAGTATAATTCTACCAATGTATCTTTAGCTGGAGATGAAACTCTCTATTAAAAACAGTCTCATCTAGTTAATCCTTCTCGTAAGATGCTATAAACCAGAATCCAGCATACTCCTTCATTTTGTTCTGTTTTCTTTAACATGCCAATACGCTTTGGATATTTTAGTTTGGATACGAAGTGGCTGCAATTCAGGTAATGCTTCCATATTACAGTTTGAGTGGCTAGACATACGACGGCTTTGATTGAGCACAAGAAACCCATCAGTACAAACAGTCTGATAAATACTGCAACTTACTTTGCTAGCAATGTTGTTTGAGAGCCAGTCCAGTCCCTCGTACAAACCTTCCCCAGAAGTAGCACATGTGCTCTGGATATACCTGCAAAGCAGAGGAAAATGAAATTTCAGGTTACTTTCCCTTTCAGTATGTGGGAGATAAGTCAAGAGGTGTTGGACAAATAATATAGAAGAGTCTATCTTCACAATTCATATGGTACAAGGCTACAAGCATAAGTTTCCTACCAGTGTCGTTGGCGTAGGGAGTGAAGGCCAAGTTTATCAGTGATTTCAGCGGCATTCATTGCATTTGGAAGATCTTGCTTGTTTGCAAACACTAGCAGCACAGCATCACGGAGTTCATCCTGGTGCAAGAAAGGGAACGGTGCTTAACATTAACAGCCAAGAAAGAAAATTATTTACCTAAAAGTAGCACTGGAATCAGTTGCACCCCAACAGTAATGTAAATAGTATGTTCACCTCATTCAGCATTCTGTGCAGTTCATCTCGTGCCTCAACAACACGGTCACGATCGTTGCTGTCAACCACAAAAATAAGCCCTTGTGTATTTTGGAAATAGTGTCTCCATAACGGTCGAATCTGAAATTGTTTCAAAAGAAAATAGATGTCAACATATATCAGAACAATACACAGATCACATGAACTGATGTCAGGAGGATAGTAAAATAATAAATTCTGAGAAGTATAACTGGGAGGAGATGATTGGTAAAAGAATTCAAAAACCTTTTCTTTTCTCAAAACTATATGAAAACAGCAACGCATAAGAAGTTGACTTCCGAAATTCTAGTGTAAAGGAGAGTTGTTTAAGAAGTGTTTGTGTATTACATCCAAGAACTCAAACTCATTCTAATAATAGAAATATATTGTGCAATATATTTCTAAAATGTCTGATAGCAAAGGTTATAAAACGAAACCAGGCAACAAATGTGATAACAGGAAGAAAGACAATATGACAATTTCTGGGAAATGGGCAAACTAGTTGAGTGTTGAGAAAACGAACTGCCATTAAGATATCAATTACAAATAACATAGAAAGGACATATCTTAAATGACAAAAAATGAAGACATGATTAATGAGCATGAAATCAAAAATCATACTCGTTACATGATCCTTTTTAAGCCATTTTTTTTTTTTTTGGTAACCTTTAAGCCATAATTTGCAACAACGAAGTAAACGAGATCACTCTAACCTTGTCTTGGCCCCCAACATCCCACACAGTAAAGCTGATATTTTTGTACTCAACTGTCTCCACGTTGAATCCTGCCAAAACAAACAATCAAGTAGCATATTTAAATTACTTAGGTTTCCTTAGATTGGATGATAAGTATCAAAATTCAATACAAGCAAAAAGTTCATATCCATAGAATCATAAAACAATCAGTTACTGCTCTAAACATGTATGAAACTGAAGACAAGAATAGCATGAATTATTTATCTCTAACAATATTGTGATCACGTTCACATACCAATAGTTGGGATGGTAGTCACAATTTCTCCTAGCTTCAGCTTGTACAGTATTGTGGTTTTACCAGCAGCATCAAGACCAACCATCAGGATACGCATTTCCCTCTTGGCAAATAGCCTACTAAACAGTTTGGTAAAAGACAGCCCCATCTTTCACCTGACGAAATCAACAGATCAGTAAACGTCGTGTATAAAATCTCAATTTCTCAGCATCCACATATAAAAGAAGGTTGACTACCAAAATCACAAACAGTAAAGTCAACCATGTAATCAATAATGGAGATCTCCATATGAACTATATCGTAAAGTAAAGAGTTATGCAGATGACGAGATCAGGATATTCAGTATACTGAACCAATCAACTTTCGAATGAAACTAATCACCATTTGATAGTAATTCCAGAAAACGGAGCTCTAACATCCACGTATATGTGTTAGCAGTCAAACAACAAGCTACAGATTACCAAGATAAGAACTGAAATCGAGATATCTCAGATCTGCGAGGCAGGTAGAATTTTACATCCAAAAGAGTGAGAAAGGTCACAAATAGACAATCACAGGAGAGCAAAAACTGGATCAATTCAAATCCACATCACACGAATCGTTTGAAATTCAAAATTTAAGCCCTAACAACGACCACTAATTTCAAAGACGGTCTGAAACACGCGAAGCGAAACTGAACACGGCTCTGAAACATCAAACTAACGAACTTTCGATTAGATCGGCGCAGTTTTAGAAGGAAGAGAAGGAGAGAGAGACTTACGAAGAGAGTGAGAGAGGAGGAGGATGGAGGATGATCGGGGGGGGCGCGAATCTGAGAGGGAGAAGCTGAAACGCTGGCCACAAAGATAAGGAAGACCAAAACGATGAACAAGAAAATAATAAATATCACTACCAAAAAAAAAAATAATAATAATAAATATAAAGAAAAAAACAATTGGGGAAAAACGGAGGACGGGACATGGGATATTGCAGGCCGCCACGTTTGCTTATCACGCGGTTATAATTGACGGAATGTTTTATTCCCGTCTGCATCTGCCGTTAACAATATTATAAATTTAATATGGGTGTGTTTGGATTCCATTGCATTTTCATTATAATGCAATTATTTTACCTCGTTTTATGTGTCCGTTTGGTTGTAAAAATAAAAATCTCGTAAAAATCGAGATAAAACCGTAATTTAACCAAATAATCACATAAATCGAGATAAAATAATTGCATTTTAATTAATATATCGTGGAATCCAAAAATATCATAATTTAAACGCCTTAAAAATTTTGTTAACCAAACACCGCCTTATTATTTTGCATTATAATGATAATGCATTTGGAATCCAAACACACCCTATATGTAATGCTTCGTATAAGTTACGCCTTCTAATTGGGCTCTCTGTAATAATATTATTTCCTTACAAATTCTGATTTGGGGATCGTCTATAACAACTAACAAGAGCCACTTTAATGATCCGGTGGGTCTGCAGAGTATCATCCGAAAGAACGCTCTGGAATGGCGTTATTTTCGTTAATTCGATAGCTACATCTTAATTCCTTTCATTATATTTATAAAAAAAAAACACATTAAGGGTGTATTTTGAAAGGCTTTCGAAAATCGAAGGTGGATTGTAGGATTACGATTATTTTAGTTAGTTTGATTAATTTATATAGAGAGAGGGGTTGGTTCCGGCATATAGAACCTAAATGGTGTAGACAATTCTTATCGTGTACACATAAATTATTCATTTGTTTTTCTCAGGGTTATTTGTCTATTTTCACAATGTAATTATTCGTCTTTAACAAAATGATAAAAAAAATCTAAATTTATTTCTAATGAATTGAATAATCACCAATATTACTGAATAATCACCAATAATCAGGAGTACACAATAAGAACTGTCCTATTCCATCATTACTAGGATTTTTAAGAGTTTAGATAGTATGGATTGGGAATGACCAATAAAAAAAACTCTCAAGATTCTAGAAGGAATAAATGAAACCCGAATGTCACCGAAGATGGAAAATATATATAGGAGACAATTGAACAACATATGTATATTTGACTAGGGGAGCCCAAAAAATTAAGTATTGAGACAAAAGATGTGAAATGTAGCAATTAAATCAAGAGTTGGGTAGATGGCATGAACTGATTGACTTCCAAGTCTTTTACCAAACGAAAAATCAACCAACCCATATTAGATTTCTATATTTGCAGTTTCCTAGCTGCAACTTTTGGGTGTACAAGATTAGTATAATTGATAACATATTGACTGAAATCCCAAATGTCTAACCCCAACTATACGATTTGGACAAAGGTCCCATTGAACTGTTGACTTGGTAGTGTGGATTTCAAAATCTACTGAATAATGAATGGGTTTTAGAATAAGAGGAACCACCACTCCACCAGGGTGTGCTTGTTAGTTTGTCCTATAAAAGGGCAATGCCCATTTACATAAGAAAGACATCACATTTCACACCTTTCCGCTAAATATATAGGCAGGTATGAAGCAACTACGAGTAGCTTTGTTGTTTCTGATCACACTGATTTTAATTTGCAGTGCAAGCCTGGGATTCACTTGTAAGGAAGCTGAAAGAAATGCACTACTCGAGTTCAAAAACGGCTTTGTATCCCCTCTTGGTTCGTGGGTGGGGGAAGATTGTTGCAGCTGGAAGGGTGTGGGGTGTGACAATGTTACTGGCAATGTCGTCAAGCTTGATCTACACGGAGATGATCAGTCAAGTGACGACGAACTCTCACCAATCTATGTAGGTGCTAAGGTAAGCCCTGCTTTGCTTGAGTTAAAGTATTTAACCTACTTAGACTTGAGCGGTATTGACTTCAGTGGGTCTACGATTTCTGCAATCTTTGGGTCAATGAGGCAATTGCAGTATCTAAACCTCTCTTCTACGTATTTTTCTAGGGAAGTTCCTCTTCATCTAGGCAATCTTACGGAACTTGTTGTCCTTGATCTTAGTTGGGGTCCGGATGGGGAGATGAACAACATAGAGTGGGCATTCAAGCTTGAGAATTTGAAATACCTTGACCTGAGTGGGATTGATCTGAGCCAAGCACCTAATAGTCTTAACTTACCCTACAAGCTTCCATCTTTGTCGGTGTTGATCTTGTCTGGTTGTAGACTAGAAAACTCTCACATCGTCACAAGGAATTCAACTATTTCTTCTAGCACCCTTCGTCACCTAGACCTTTGCTTCAATGATTTCAGTGGTCAAATTCCCCATTTCATACAAAACTTGAGCTCTATTAGATTTCTTGATCTTTCACACAATCACTTGGAATCTCCAATTCCATCATGGTTGGGCAACAAAGGAAACCTCGGATACTTGAGTCTTTGTGATAATGACTTCAATGGCCCATTTCCCAATTCAATACAAAACTTGAGCTCTATTAGATTCCTTGATCTGTCATTTAATCACTTCAATTCTTCAGCTCTATCATGGTTGGGCAACAAAGGAAATCTCAGATACTTGAGTCTTCATCACAATCACTTCAATGGCCCCTTTCCCAATTCCATACAAAATTTAAGTTTTCTAACAAGTCTTGATCTTTCCTACAATCACTTTACTTCTTCAATTCCATCATGGTTGGCTAACAAAACATACCTTGAATATCTTTCTGTTCACAACAACTATTTTGACCGTGTCGATGGAGGGATCATGAGCATAATTGATCATCTTTGTAAATTAAGACACTTGGATTTGTCAGATAACCAACTTCAAGAAGAGGTGTCTGAATCAAATGTTAATTTTTCTAGGTGTACCAAATATGATTTGGAGCACCTTTATATGCAGAACAATAGCATCAATGGTTACTTACCCACAACCAAAAGTTTGTTATCCCTCCGAGTCTTAGATGTATCATACAATGACATAGCAACTCTCCCAGCATCCATGGGGGGCTTGTTATCCCTCCAATTCTTATACCTGTCGTATAATAGTTTGAGTGTTGTGCATCAAGTGAGCTTGGCTAACCTCTCTAGCTTGACATATCTTGATATAAGCTCAAATTCTGCAACTTTTAACCTCTCTCTTGATTGGATGCCTCCTTTTCGCCTCAAGTTCCTGAGTGTGTTGCCTTGCAAATTGAATAGTCCATTTCCCAAATGGATTCTAAGTCAAGATAACCTTGAAGAGCTCGACTTGACAGATACCGGGATATTTGGACCTCTTCCACACAACATTGGCAGTGCAATGCTATCGTTGCAAATTTTACGGCTTGCTAACAACCACATTAATGGTTCCATTCCGAGATCATTGTGTGGGATGTCAAGCTTGTGGGTCCTTGACCTACAAAAGAATGCATTGTCAGGGATGATTCCCGACTGTTGGTCTTTGATGGTTGGTATGGAGTTATCTTCAAACAGACTATCAGGTCGCATCCCCAATTCTCTTGCGAAGGTGGTCGGGTTACAACTTTTGAGCTTGAGTAATAATTCACTTGAAGGAGAGCTCCCTTTAGCCTTGAGCAATTCTAGTGACTTGATGGTTTTCGACGTGGGTAGGAATAATCTTCATGGCAAAATTCCACATTGGAATGGAACAAACTTCCCTTGTTTGCAAATTCTTATTCTAAGAGAAAACAGGTTCAATGGAACTATTCCACCACAGCTATGCTCGTTCCCTGCGCTTCATATCATCGACGTTGCAAGTAATAATTTGGTCGGCACTATTCCTCGGTGTTTCGGTTACTTCAAAAGGATGGGTTTCATTAAGTCAAATGATACTTCAAATGTTACTAATGAATGGAGTGCTGTGGAGGTTATTAAAGGGGAAGATAGAGAATACACCACAAATTTACACATGCTAGTGAACATGGATCTTTCCTCTAACCACTTAGTAGGTGTGATCCCTGCCGAGATTACAAGGTTATCCCTCCTTTTGGGTTTAAACTTATCACATAATCATTTGAACGGAACAATTCCGAGAGAGATAGGGAAGATGAGATCTTTGGAATCCCTTGATTTGTCATTCAACAATCTTTCTGGATCAATTCCAGAAACCATCTCTTCTTTAGATTCTTTATCCAAAATGAATTTTTCATTCAACAACCTTCAAGGGCAAATCCCGACTGGCCGACATCTCCAAACTCTCAATGATTCATCCATATACATGGGAAACTCCGGCCTATGTGGTGATCCATTGCCAAAGAAATGCTTTGGGGGCGGCAGTGCCCATCTCCCAACAAGCCCGGTCCTTGAAGATGGAGGAGATAATAAACGAGAGAAGATGTGGTTCTACATGGTCATCATATTGGGGTTTGCAGTCGGTTTTTGGGGAGTCATTGGAATCTTAGTTGTTCACAAGAGATGGAGGCATGTTTACTTTCGGATTGCTGAGGAGCTTGCAGATTGGATATATGTCGGAGTCGCAGTGATGCTTAATGCTCGAGCAAACAGAGGGAGGTGAAGAAATGATATATGTGCAAGCAATAACCGTCAAAGGTGATGGATCAAATATTTACAATTATGTAATTTTAGTGCCATTCTCTCTCTGTGCTAATAATAATATATAACAATTTTGTATATTTGTTTAATGTGTAGAAACAGGAGATGACTATGCTCTTTAATTGGTCTTCACCTTGCTGCCAATACGACTTTTCATCGATCAAATTTTAATACAGTATATTAAAGTTTCCAGTCTTCGCCATTATGCTGTTTTCGTTATTTCTTTCTTCCATATTCATGTTTGTATAGTAATGTAATGGGCAACCAGCTATATGTACTGTCAAAATATCATCAAGGCGTGCTGTCATGCCATTGGTTTTTTAAGTTGGTAGGTATTACCAATCTGAAAAGTCGGTATCAGCGGATTATTTTCAAATAAAAATGATAGTGTTTGGATAACTGAGTCATCACGGATCTCAGAGGCCTACTCCTATATATATATCAATGGGTGAAAATTCTGAGGGTACAATGGTAACTGTACATGATATAGACAAGTATAAATAATATATGCTAACATCCTCCCTTAGTCGCAGCTAGAGGTGGGCGAATAGCAAGACTGGAACGAAAAGAAGTAAAAAGAGTAGGTAATCCTTTTGTGAAAATGTCTGCATACTGATGTGCAGAAAGGACATGAAGAACCCGGACCTGGCCTAGGGTGACCTTCTCTCGGACGAAATGGATGTCAATCTCGATGTGCTTCGTCCGCTGATGCTGAACCGGGTTCAACGAAAGATAAACAGCGGAGACATTGTCGCAGTAGACCAACGTAGCCGATCGAAGCGGAACTCGAAGCTCGCAGAGGAGGTTGCGGAGCCAGCAGGTTTCCGCCACGGCGTTGGCAACACCACGATACTCGGCCTCGACACTACGAAACCAGAGGTGGAGCGGCGAGTTTCAGGACAACCCGCCCAGTCAGCATCGAAATATGCGGTAAGAGAGTCAAAACGGCTGCGACCGAGATGCAATCCCATGTCAGAGGTGCCCTTGATGTACCTTATTATCCGCTTGAGCACCTGAAGATGATGCTCGCAGGGATCATGCATGTATAAGCAAATCTGCTGGACGGCGAAAGCGATGTCTGGCTGAGTGAAAGTCAGATACTGGAGGGCACCTGCCAGATTGCGGTAGGCTGTAGGATCCTCAACCTTAAGACTGGATGCAGCATCGAGCTTGGACTTGCAGTCGACAGGAGTGGTGGCGGGCTTGCAGGACGTCATTCGGGCTTTGTCGACGATCTCAAGGGCATATTTCTGCTGATGAAGGAACAACGCAGTAGGAGTGCGAGTCATAGTAGGGCTGGGCAAAATTTGGATCGGACCGTAATCGGACTGGAAATTACGGTCTTTGGATCGGACCAGAATCTTACGATCCGGTCCCTGGTCCAAGATTTTTCCATTTCCGGTTTACGTTCCAAGACCGGGACCAGACCGGAATTTCCGGCCCGGACCGGAATTGGACTGTAAACTTTATCATTTAAAAAAAAACAGACCTGTCAAAAAAGAAGAAGCCTGCCCTCTTATCTTGATTTTCCAGTACCCTCACGCCTCATGCCTCACCCTCCAAGCCGCCTCTCGCTCGACGCTCCATCTCTCTTCTTCACTTCCAGTGATAGCATCTCACCGTTCAGAGTATGTGCTCTCCGCCTCCCCTTCATTGTGCGCTCGCCGGCGGCAATAGCATCTCACCGTTCAGAGTCTTCAGACCGACCGCCGATGCCATTGAGTTTACATCTCTCACTTTTCAATTTTTTAGATCTAGGTCTTTTTCAACTTTACATCTCTCTCTTTTCGATTTTAGTACATATCCGGTCCAACCGGTCTTTACGGTCCGTGGACCGGAAAGACCGGAAATCAGCTAGTTTATTTAGGTTCCTGATTTTTGGAATAAGAGTAACCACCGTGGAATTGATGTCATCGAGAGAGGATCCTGTGCTCCACCAGTCCTGAATGTATTGAACAACATCAGGGCCGACAATGCTCCAGAAACGCTGGCAAAATGCAACATGAGGTCCGTCAGGACCCGGGGCTTTGCTAGGATGCATTTGCTTCAATGCACTGTGGATTTAGGCACCAGTTGGATGGCGGAGAAGGGAGTCATTCATCTCCCTTGTGACGGTAGGATGAATACCAGCTATCGTTGTATCAATGTCGGAGGAGTCGGGCGACGTTGTAGCAAACAAATCAGCGAAGAAATCCACGACAGTCCCTGTGAGTTTTGCTATTCTCTCCGGAATTTGTAATCAGCTCAGAAATTGTATTAGCTGTGCGCCCTTGATTAGCCTTGTAATGGAAATAGGATGTGTTCTTGTCGCCCTCCCTAAGTTCATTAGCTCGGGCACGAACATGCCAGTAGCTTTCCTCCTCTTTGTGCAATTTATCAAGCTCTGCAGATACAACAACCCCCCTCTCAAGGACCCTAAGACTCGGATGTTGTGACTGAAGGTTCCTCAACTCAGATTCAAGTGTACACACAGCAATTTTCTCTGGTGGTCGCCCCCAACTATACCTCCAATTAGCATCAACGATAGAATGACAACCCTCATGAGAAAGCCACAATGGTTCAAAACGGAAAGGCTTCTTGAAGCGCCTGGCCGGTTGTGAGCGAACATGGGAGGTTTGGAGAAATATAAGAGAGTGATCAGAGCAATACCTGGCAAAGTGCGTAACCCTCGCTAGAGGATGAGAGGTGGCCCAGGCTGATGAAGCAATGAATCTCTCAAAACGCTCACGGATGCATGAATTGGGGTCTCGACCTCGCTGCCATGTGAGAAAAGGGCCCGAAGCACATCCCAAATCCCTTAAATCACAATCATCAATCACCTCCCTAAATCCATCCATCGCTCTCTGGGAGCGGATAGCGCCGCCTTCTTTTTCGGTAGGATCAAGTATTTCGTTGAAGTCTCCCATGAAAAGGATTGGCAAAGAATTCCGACAATATAGATCCCTCATCAACGCCCAGGTTCTAGATTTGTTGTGAGATTCCGGCCAACCGTAAATACAGGCAAGATTCCAAGATGTATCCGCTGAAGTGATTGTTGCAAAGATGTGGTTTTGAGAGTAAGAGACCACTGCTACTGATGAATTCCGCCACCATAAGCCTAGACCGCCGGAGCGCCCCACCGAATCGATAGAGAGTCCTTCAGTGAAGCCACACTTCCGCAAGACATTCTCTTGATCACGCCGATTGACTTTAGTCTCCATGAGGAAAACTAAATCAGGGCAATGCTTCCAGGACCAATCTCGGATGGCACGAACTGTCGGGGCATTGCCCAACCCCTGACAATTCCAACTGAAGATTTTCATGGCTGTTCGCGAGCAGGCTCTGTCGTCCTGCTCGCTACTTGAGTGTCGATGTTCATTGCCTCTCGAGATTGCTTCAGGCGTTTACAGATCTCAACACCGGAGTTTGTTGGCGCAGATTTCCTCTTGGCATCGCCCTAAAGTGGCGGATGAGCCTTGAGACGAGCCTGTTGCTTCAATCGGGTCCGGCGCTTGAAGTGAGCTCTGGATGGAACATTCATGCTCATAGTCCTCGCAATCTGAATAGAGTCGTTGCCTTTTGGAAGAGGAGAAGAAACCGCCTTGGGATCACATTCCCCCGTTCCTTCAGCAAAGTTCTTTGGCCCAGGGAACAAATTAGATTGGCCTACAGAGGTCTGAGAGGCCTAGCGTTGCTTGTACTTGTCAAACCATACCCTTTCGCGATCAAGAGCACCTTGGTGGATACGGAATCTTGTCCGTGGTGGAGATGCGCGGAGCCAAGCCCCAAACTGAGGGGTATCCGATGACGAGGAAGCGATCGGATGGGGGCATGCCTTACAGAGATGGCCAATGCAGCCACAAGTAAAACAAAACAACGGTAGTCGTTCATATTGGAGAGGAACTGTGACTTCAACTCCTCGAAGCAGAAGGGTAATGCAGCGACGCAGGGGCGAATCTACACTCAGTTCGACCCTAATCCGAAGCCGATCGCTAAGACCCAGAAAATCAGAGTCATCTAGGGCCAGAAAAGGCCCAATTCCATTGTCGATTGCTTTAGCCGTTGCCAGCCCAGCGCAACCAAGCGGAACACCACGGGCAATAACCCAGAACGGGGAATGCGTGAATGCAATGTCCGATAGCCGAGTGACACCCTGAATTTTGTGAAGAATCAGCAGAGAATCGTCGAAGCACCATGGGCCATCGTGAAGAGCGTGATGAAGATCAAGATTATCGAAGAACTGAAAGACAAAGACGCCCTCCACCGCTTCCCTAACCGCCAAGCCATGTTTCGGAGACCAGACCGCGAGGAAAGTGTTCTTCATTGCGGTTGCATTGAATTTGCGAGATGTAAGGAGTTTCCCCACCAAACACAATTTGAATCGATCAGATGCGCCATCATCTTCGATACCGTCGACCACTACTTTTTGGGACTCTGCATCCGATAACCGCAAACTGCTGAGATCCAATCCGATGTCATCCATCAGGGAGATCAAGAAATCGAGGCGGAAACCGTGTGTGAGAGAACAATTCGATGAGATTGGTAAAGGATTCAGGAATCAACAACCTAGATTGACTAGGAGAATCGCCAGAGGACGAGAGAACCTGCACTGCGCAGGAGCAAGTAAAATCTTAAGTACTAAACTATACCACCAATTTCATATAACAATAAGATATTGAAATTGTAAATTTTTAGTAAATATGCATATAGTATGTAAAAATGCAGATGTTCAACCCCTCAAAAGAGATATATCGGTCATTTGCAATATTTTTTCAAAAAATCTGGACATAATTTTATTATGGATGGTGATTTGTTAACAAATTGTACTTAACGTGCGATTTTATATAATTTCTAATTTAACAGGCGGTTAAGTAAAAATTTTCATATTTAGTGGGTAGTTTTGTGTAATTTATCCTAAATAATATCACGTTTTGACTCACTTAATTTACCCAGCGACGCATACGATTACCGTTTCGATGTATCTCTCAATTTAATTAACACACTAATCTGGAGGATGATACACATACACCAGGTGTATGTTGGTGTATATTTTTTTCATGTGTAAAATTTTATAAAATTTATCCACTACTTTTAAAATTGTAAAAATTAGCCCTAAAATTTTTCGTTAAAACTCTATTATACCCATGTTATAAAGAATAAACCTTAAAATTTTCAATAACCACTAATGATACCCTAAGTTTTAAATGGTGAACCCTAGTACACTATTTTTTTAAAAAAAAAAAAATTAGTGTATACATACACCAAGTGTATGTGTAGATTTGTCCCACTAATCTTGTTGATCGATGAATTAGATACATGCATTTTGATCAAACAAGATCCTCTACAACACATTCCTACTCCACCCCCTACTCTACTCATTAACTTTAATATTTATTTAATTTAAAAAAAATTATATTTATATTCCTAGCATTTGTTTTTATATATTTATAAAATTTTATTTTGAAAAATCATGTTTTAATATTTTTAATAAGGATATTTTGTAAAATATTGTCTTTTTAATTCTTAAAAATATTAAAATATGATTTTTTAAAATAAAATTTTATAAATATATAAAAAACAAATATTATAAATATAAATATAATTTTTAAATTTTTTTTAAGATTAAATAAATGTTAAAATAAATAAGTGGAGTATGGAGAGATGTAGAGGATCTCCACTCCATTTTGATTATCGATTGCAGGATTTGCAGCTCCAAAATCCAATCACATCCCCATATCCCATCCATCCACCCATTGACTTGTTGACTTTGTATACCTTTTTATCTGGTCGGGGTTAACTTTCGATATATGGGGTTGAAGAAGTCAAAAAGAGGTTCAAGTCTTGTAGCCCCCAAATAAACAGTCTTTCAATCTAAATTAATTAATTTGTTGATATGAGTGATTGCAAATCCACCCTTTATACTTATTAAATTAGAAACAGTGTCTTTGTTAAAATTTGCGCCACATGTCATTTCCTAAACAAAGTTAAGAAGAACAATTTTCAGTATCTCACCAAGTTCTTTTAAACTGCTCATATCAAAAATTGAAATTAAAACCTATTCTTTTTAGCCACGTTCTACCCCTTTTAACTACCTGCAAATGACCTTCTGCCTCCTCATCCACTAAATCTCGCCCTCTTTCACCGCTAAGGTACGACTCCGAAGAGATCAGCACTACAATCTCTTTTCTCCTTCCCACGTTCTCCCAATTCAACCTCTTCTCTCTTCTCTTAATACAACTTCAATTTCTTTCCATTGTTTTCTCTTCTCACTAGCTCTCAATCCAACTTCTTCTTCATTCCATCGCTTTTAAGAAAATTAATGGGTCGGACGGCGGGGCAGACGAAGGCGAGTCCGGGAGGCGGTTCCGTCGGGCATCGACGACGGTGGAATCGGTTGCTGGTGGCGACAATCCCTTGTGTGCACAACGTGAGTGGCAGGAGGCGGCTTCGAAGGCGAGTCCGAGAGGCGGTTCCGTCGGGCATCGGCGACGGCGGAATCGGTTGCTGGTGGCGACAATCGACGGTTGGAGGCGACAATCGCTTGTGTGCACAACGTGAGTGGCAGGAGACGGCTTCGTCGGCGACGGCAGGAGACGGCAATCGATTGGGGGCATAGCGCAATCGGATATGTGGCTGATGGCGGCAATCTTTGCCGGAGGTCTGGCGCAATCGGGCGGCGGCCGAAGGAGGCCAGGGCAAGTAGTTTGAGTGGTGCGAAGAACCCGACAACTGTGTGCGTGGTGCGAAAACCTAATTTCTCTTCCGGTATGTTTTCAGATATATTTTTTTTCATTTTAATTCGAAAAATTAGGGTTTATGGATGAGATTTGATAATTTTGGATGTTTTTTTTATTTATTCCAGCAAAACTTGAAGGTAAATGAGGTAGTAGAGACGTACGGGCTTGTAGTAAATGGGATTTGTTGTGATGGCATGGTTGGAGAAGCAAGGTTTTGTGGCTGGAAGAGACGGTAAGGCATGGAATGGTGCCTCAACCCTCTATATGAGATGCATTGGTGGGTTGTTCTGTAATAACATGGCAGAAATTAGTGCTCAGTTCGAGAGCATCAGGTAAGGTTGTGACTTTGTGATGCTCCATTAATCGTTCATGCAACAACTCATGATTTAAAGGTGTGTGTGTAATTGACCCTCTGCTTTTGTTTTTCCAAATATTGTTGCAATTTTTGTAAACTTAAGTTGTATTTTTTTGTTCCAAGATCACACCACATGAAGATGCCTTAGCACGAATACTGGTCGTTGTTGGCAAAGGATGTACTGCAAATTGTAGGGAACTCGAGCTTGAAGCATTGAGACTAAAGATCTCTTGGTAATCACAACTCTACCGAATTTCATTCAGTGTAACTATAAAAATAGAAATATAATTTTTTGTTTTTACCACTTCTGTTTGCAGAGATTGTTGATAATAAAAATATTTAAATTTAGGGTCCAAATTTAAAGTTCATTGAAACAACAGTGTTTCAAACCACTTTCATAGTTTTCAGTTATGGAATTTTTTTCCCTGGCATAAATACCAATCTGATTTGAGTGTTTCACCTCATTTTATTGGTTATTTAGAACCTTATAGACAAATCTCATGGACTATTTGCTTTCATCTTCTTCAGATTTTGATATGTCTGATGCCCAATGAGAACATGCCTTGGATGTTGAACGCCTTGCTCCAACATTGGCAGCTCTGAGGATTGAACTTTGCCCGGCGTATATGAGTGAGGGATGCTTTTGGAAGATATATTTCGTGCTGGTTCATCCTAGACTCACTAAAGAAGATGTTGAACTTCTCACCTCTCCTGAGGTGACAACAACTTCCCAGTATTATTTTGAGTTTTGCATTTGCATAATTGATGATCACTGACTAACATTGATGAAGAAAAGCTGGATTAGTTTTGTGAGAGATATTAGTGGTATGTGAAGAACAATGCCTTCAATGAACTCTTTTTTTTGTTAGTGAGTTAGCTTGGCTGTTGTGGCAGTATCAATTCTTGACACTCTATTTGAGGATAATCATATATAAAGAGGACTTGATGGTACTAGGGTAGAGTGTTGTGGTGTTTGGTGCTATAGATGTCCTAATGTGTATCAGGTTATGTGAAATATATGTGTTGCATGGTGGTTATGATCTTCGTTTTAATGGGGAATAAGGGGCTGGTCAAAGAAGGTGAATCCGTGTTGTATATTTGTATGGTTGTTATGATCTTAGTTTCGAGGTTGTCTCATTTGCAGTTAAAGTAACTTGGCTATAAACCCTTAGCCAATGCAAATATAATTTATGGCATATAAACCCTTGGATGAATAGAGTTTGAATACAACTTATGGCATATAACTTTTGTAATTAAGAATTATGTGATTGCAAATCATCCATGAACCAAAAACTTACTTCAATAACAAATGTGATGTGATGTCATCCAACTCATATTAATAAATTCAGTACCTCACTCTTTAATAATAAATAATAGAAAGATTTTATTTTAAACTCTTTCAGTACCTCGTTATTTAATAACCCGCATTTTAGTGGTATTTCTTTTATTCATTACTTTTCCCATTCTCTGCATTTGAAGTTTACTTTTGTTTTTAGCTTGGATGGGTTACCTATGTTGATTTGGCATTGCTTGCATGAATTTGTTGTTTCAATGAGGTTATCAAATCAAAATCATCCTTCTTCACTCATGAAGTAGTGTAGGAGAGACAAGACACTAACATCATTTTGAGTGAAGGAGGTTTTATTTGAACTTGGCTCTTTTTGCTTGTCAAGTAGTGACAATTACATTTAAACTGCTCTTATTGCATGTTTCATTGCAAAATTAATAGCCAGTGTTGTGTATTCTTCTAAGATATAACAAATAGTTGCATTAATGTTTTTAAATCATGAATCATTTGACCATGTAACTGACTTAAACCCTTTGGTTAACTTCCGTTTCCTTTTATCTTTTGTGATATCTGCAGGAATCGTCTTTGCATATGGACAAAAAAGAGTGAAATACATTTACCATGAATGGATCAGAAAATGACATTGTCCATCTTGGTGTGCAAACTCTATTGAATCGCATTACCTATGTTTATAATCAAGACTTGCTTATTGCCGTTGGTGAAAGTTACGAAATTCATGGTTTGTTTATTGTATTTACATGTGTTTTTGTTGATGAATGTTGTCGTTCATCCCGTTTGGTAGTTGTATTTTGCGAAATTAGTGTGCATTTATGTATGATTATATTCTGTTTATGTGTTTATTATTGAAATTCAGTTTGGGTGGAAGTGATCGATTTGATATTCTTTGTCAATTTTGAAGTATTAGTTATTTTGAGAAAAGACTTAATCATGACAACCGAAGATTTTTAAGAACGACATAACGAGTGGTATGTGTTGGGTATTTTTTACGCGACATGTTCGACTGAAAATATTATGAAAAAAAACCCGAACAAGGTTCGGGAAAAGAACTAGTTACGTGTTATTCAAGTTGAACGAGTCGAGCATTGTTTGTTTTTTATATTTCGTTTATTTAGGATATGAACGAGCTTGAGTTGAGTGTAAATTTTGACTCGAGTTTAAAAATGTGCTCATACTCAACTCGTTTAGGAAATAAACGAGCTCGAGTCGAGCTTTAAGCAGTTCTACTTGCTCATTATACAATAAGTGAAAGGAAATTTTAAAAATTAAAGCTATTTGAGCTTAATTCAAATGAGCCGAGCTTTGAACCAATCGAGCTTAAAAATGTGCTCATACTTGGCTCATTTAGAAAATGAATGAGCTATACCCGAGTTTTATCCGAGTTTTATCGAGCTCAGTATGAGTCGAATTCGTGCTAATCGTATCACATAACTCTTACTGCAGGTCTATTTGCTTTTTTTTTTTTCTAATAGTTTAATTGCCCAATCTATTAGGCCCCAAATACCCCTCCATTGACTTGTTGACTTGATCTATACACACGTTAGTTTATAATTGTTTTCTATCCTAGGTTGTAACACTCCCGTCCCACCTCAGATATCATAAAGGATGTTAAGAGTGGTTTATAAGTAATTCAAGCCCTACTAAGCTCACAAGAGTTCTTTTCAGGCTCTAAGTGAGAACAAATGGCCTGAGATGGCTAGGTGAAATGGGTTGGCGCTAGACATGTCAAACGGGTCATTCAGGTCGGGTTCGGATCGGGTCACTTCGGGTCTCGGGTAAAACGAGTTCCGGGTAAAACGGGTTCCGAGTATTTCCTGCATGTCGAGACTCGAACCCGAGTTTGATCGGGTTTCGGGTCGATTTCGGATTTGTCAATTTTTTCTTTTTTAAATAAAAAAAATCATGATTTGATAATTTTGCGATAAATTTTAATTATATATAAAAAAATTTAGTTATATATAATTATAAATCAACCGGGTCAATCGGGTAAATCGAGTTAAAATTACCGGGTCAATCGGATCACCGGGTCGAAACCCAGATTAACCAGAAAATTTCCGATTTTTCGAGTTCGGATCGGAAAAAATTTCCGGATTTGGATCGGAAATTTTTCGGGCGTTCGGGTCGGGTCGACTGGGTCGAGTTGTGTTTTGACAGGTCTAGTTGGCGCCTCTTAAGATCACATGTCTTACAGATGATATCAGAGCCGATTCCGGGCTCGGATGTGCACCGACAGTATGCTCGGGTATGCTCCTCCCAGAGAGCAGTCATTTGGGTCTGAAGGGGTCGTCAATGCTTTAAGTGGGGAGATTGTAACACCCCCGTCCCACATCGGATCGGATATCATAAGGATATTGTGAGTGGTTTATAAGTCGGATATCATAAGGATGTTGGGAGTAGTTTATAAATGATTCAAGCCCTATCTAGCTCACAAGAGCTCTTCCTTTTCAGGCTCCAAGTGAGGACAATGGACCTGAGAGTGTTAGGTGGAATGGGTTGGCGCCTCTTAAGACTCCGGGTCTTACATAGGCCACTTGAGACATAGGATAAAAAACTCAATCGAGAAATATCCCGAATTAGCCATTTTCAAATTAATTATGGGGTTCACCCATTTCATTTTAAGGTTTTCTTTTTCAATAAAGTATTTTTTATCATATGCCCTTATGACACACAACAAACAAACCGTATAATGCCTATTTTTAAAATTGGATTTATAATTTATAATCTATAAAAAAAAAAGAAATATATGACGAAGAAAGTGTTACAAAAGATCCAAGCCTCAAATAGACAATATGGTATAATCTTGGTTCATTGCCGGAAGGGATTATAAGATATTAAGATTATTCGATCAGTTGGATCTAGTGGTGCCACAATGCTATAAGCAGCGTCATACAATCTATATCAATTACTCCATCCGATTCACATAATAAATGCTATAAGCAGCGTCATACAATCTATATCAATTACTCCATCCGATTCAGTTGGATCTAGTGGTGCCACAATGCTATAAGCAGCGTCATACAATCTATATCAATTACTCCATCCGATTCAGTTGGATCTAGTGGTGCCACAATGCTATAAGCAGCGTCATACAATCTATATCAATTACTCCATTTTCAAATTAATTATGGGGTTCACCCATTTCATTTTAAGGTTTTCTTTTTCAATAAAGTATTTTTTATCATATGCCCTTATGACACACAACAAACAAACCGTATAATGCCTATTTTTAAAATTGGATTTATAATTTATAATCTATAAAAAAAAAAGAAATATATGACGAAGAAAGTGTTACAAAAGATCCAAGCCTCAAATAGACAATATGGTATAATCTTGGTTCATTGCCGGAAGGGATTATAAGATATTAAGATTATTCGATCAGTTGGATCTAGTGGTGCCACAATGCTATAAGCAGCGTCATACAATCTATATCAATTACTCCATCCGATTCACATAATAAATGCTATAAGCAGCGTCATACAATCTATATCAATTACTCCATCCGATTCAGTTGGATCTAGTGGTGCCACAATGCTATAAGCAGCGTCATACAATCTATATCAATTACTCCATCCGATTCAGTTGGATCTAGTGGTGCCACAATGCTATAAGCAGCGTCATACAATCTATATCAATTACTCCATTTTCAAATTAATTATGGGGTTCACCCATTTCATTTTAAGGTTTTCTTTTTCAATAAAGTATTTTTTATCATATGCCCTTATGACACACAACAAACAAACCGTATAATGCCTATTTTTAAAATTGGATTTATAATTTATAATCTATAAAAAAAAAAGAAATATATGACGAAGAAAGTGTTACAAAAGATCCAAGCCTCAAATAGACAATATGGTATAATCTTGGTTCATTGCCGGAAGGGATTATAAGATATTAAGATTATTCGATCAGTTGGATCTAGTGGTGCCACAATGCTATAAGCAGCGTCATACAATCTATATCAATTACTCCATCCGATTCACATAATAAATGTAGTTTAATGTTGCAACACAAAAATTATATAAAATAACAATTTTTTAAAAATATTTTTACAATTAACAAATATCAACTTTTATCTTAATTTTTTTATAATTTACTGTTATTTTAAGAAAAAAAAATGATATTTTATACAATTTTTTAACTTTTTTATTAAAATGCAAAGTAAAAAGTCAAATGTTATATAGTTTGGATCAGATGGATTGAGTATGATACATTCTATATATGTAAATCATATGTTAATATGGTTTGGAAGGTAGCTAGCTGGCGCCAGTTGAGAATTGAGATTGTGATCTTTTTCAGTTATGTTTGTTCAGGCAGATGGTGATTGGTGTATGGTGGCAACAGTGACCACACAGGAGTGCCAGTGGAGACGGTGCTCGTCACCGATGGTCGTTACCTGTAAAAGCTTCCTCTTTGGCAAATTGAAGAAATGGAGGAGGGAGATAGGGGAGGGGAGGTGAAGATAATGTTGCCGCCATTGATTCCATTCACTTGCCAATTTCTGTTTAACATTTACATTGATTTATAGTGATTTACCCTATTGTTTTGGGTCTATCAGAAACACTATCTCGACTTGTTCGGAGTATGAGTGTCAGTGTGTACATCCTGACCCTCTATACTCCGTTTTATAGCGAGATTAACTGGGTGGTTGTTGCTGTATTTACATTGATTTTATATATGGAGATAACCCTAGCATAAGCCCATCTGCTGGTGTCAGATGTTACCATCTAAATACAAAAGAGAATTGTTCTAGAATTCTATTCATTGGGTCAAGAGTACATCTAATATGTATTGGGCTATGACATGTAAATGGGACTTATGCTTTCACACCTGCCTTTTACTTGATATCTGAAACTAAATTTAAATTTTTATACCCATAATACATAATAAGTCATTATAAAACTTAATGTCTGGGCATACAAACGGACCCTGATTACTACATAATTAATGCTTTGAATTTTCTGCAGAACGATGTTGGGGTCGGTATATCCTCGAATGATAACTACTTACACCAATTTTTATTATTAATAAAGCGCATTAAAAAAATGCAGTGAGCACTTACACTCTTTCTGGCCAAAACAAATTACGTACCCCTTCTCAATTTTCACCTTGAATTTAATTAGTTACCACTTACCAGCAATGGTCGGGTTCCCCAAAACTTCTCTCCCCTTTTCTTATTCGTCCACCTCACTTTTCACTAATTTTACTATCAACCCTCCCCAATTCAACTCTCCCTTCCCACAATGGTCCGGTTCTCCAATAATCTATCTCATCACTTTTTCCATTCCCATTATATTTTTCATATAATTTCAAATATTAAAAAACTAAATTGATTTATCAATATAAAAATTAAATTAATTTTTTTCTTTAATTTTATAATTAGTTTTAATAAATTAAAATATTTTTAAATAATTTTTTTAATAAATTTTGAATTTCAAAAAAATTATTAATTTAATATTGCTATAAGTTATATTATAATATTATAATTATATTTTTAATTACTTTTAATAATTCAAAATATTTAAACTAAATTGTTAATAAATTTGACCATTCAAAAAATTATTAATTTAATTTTTAATTATATGTGTTAATTACTTTTAATAATTTAAAAAGTTGAAACTAAATTTTTAATATATCCGAGAACTAAAAAATATTAATTAAAATTTTTAATTATATTTGATAATTAATTTTAGTAATTTAAAATATTTTAAATAAATTAAACCATTGAAAAAAAATATTAATGTAATTATATAATTATACTTAATAATTAATTTTAATATTTTAATTAAATTGTTAATATTTTTTAGTCTTTAATTAAAATCTATTAAGAAAAATGAAAAAAATAAAATGATTTATTAAGTTGACACGTGTCATTGTTTAATTGGTTTCGGATTTGGGAAGGTTCCCAATATATTGAGGCACCCGAAACATGGGGAGGTTGTCCACAATGGTCGGGTTCCCCAAATCGCATGAAAAAGTGACTTGGGGAGGTTGGTTCCCCACCACTGATGATGCTAAACATGTCATTTTAATATTTTTGTTAAGATAGCTAAAAAAAATATTTCTTTATATCCTTATTTAATACTCTCTCCGTCCAACAATACATGAGTTTTTAGATGTAAAATTTTGTCCAACAATAGATGGTCTTTTATGTTTTCCAGGTAGGAAGTTGTAATGATTTGTATTGGTTTGTGTGATGTTGACTTTTTAAAATAATTTGATTGGTTAAAATGTGTAGTGGATGTTAAAAAATAATAAAATTTATGAAAAAATTAGTGTAATGATGATATTTTTTTAAAAGGAAAGTGTTTTATTAAAACTTGTGTAAAATGCTAAAAGACAATGTATTTTAGGACGGAGGGAGTATTCAACTTTTGTACTTTTTCAAAAACTTACAGGGTTGTTTACACATATTTTTTTAAGAAAGATAAAAACTATATAAAATTTCATTTTTAAAAAATATTTAAAAAAAAAAAAAAAACTGGTAGAAATATATTGCCGAACAACATTTTTTGAACAAGAATAAAGAGTTAAAACGTTGGACGGGAGGGAGTAATAAAGCAACTCTAAAATAAAGTATTACAGTAATATGTACGTGCCCCCAGTGGTTGTAAAGTTAATCCCATATTCACATTTCCGCCTTTGCTCTATAAAAGGATAAACCCCCAGCTTTGTAAGCCATGCCCAATATTGCCCACATATATATTTTCACTACTCAATTAGGCTTCTATCAATTCATATATAGGTGATATGGGGAGATTAATATTGCGACTCACCTTGCTTTTCCTAACAGTTTGCATCTGCAGTGCAAGCCTTGGAGTTGGATTCACACTCACTTGTAAGGAAGCCGAAAGAAAAGTCTTGCTCCAGTTCAAACACAGCTTCATTGACAAGTCGAACCGTCTTGGTTCGTGGGTAGGGGGAGATTGTTGCAGTTGGAAGGGAGTTGGGTGTCACAACGTTACCAGCAACATCATCAAGATTGATCTACGAAGTGATGACATATTCTCAACATCCTCTCAATTAGAAGTTGGAGAGGTAAACCCTGCTCTACTTGAGTTGAAGTATTTAAAATACTTAGACTTGAGCGGCAATGATTTTAATTGGTCTAGAATTCCTGAATTCTTTGGGTCAATGAGGCAACTGCAATATCTAAACCTCTCTTATGCGTATTTTTATGGGAAAGTTCCTCCTCATCTAGGCAATCTTACTCAACTTGTTGTCCTTGATTTTTTTACATTGGGATGGGGGGTCGAGGGAATTGAGCCAAACAGCCTAGAATGGGCATTCAGGCTTGAGAAATTGCAATACCTTGACCTAGGTGGGATTAACCTGACTCACGCACGTCAAAGTCTTAGCCTTCTACTTCACCGCCTTCCATCTTTGTCAGTGTTGAACTTGGCCTATTGTGAACTAGGAAATTCTCATACTGTCACAACAAGGAATTCCACTATTTCTTCTACCACCCTTCAACACCTAGACCTGAGGGGAAACCTTTTCAGTGGCCACATTCCTCATTTCTTGCAAAACTTGAGCTCTATTAGATTTCTTGATCTTTCATCTAATTCCTTCAGCTCTCCAATTCCACCATGGTTGGGTAACAAAGTAAACCCCAAATACCTAAGTCTTGCTACCAATTCCTTTAACGGCTCATTTCCCCTATTCATACAAAATTTAAGCTCTCTAACTAGCCTTGATCTTTCAGCGAATCAATTTAGTTATTCAATTCCATCATGGTTGGCTAACAAAACACATCTTCAATATCTTGATCTTAGTTTTAATCAGTTTAACCGTGTGGATGGAGGGATCACAAACACAATAGGTCGTCTTTGTAGATTAACAACACTAGATTTGTCAAATAACCAAACTTCAAGAAGAGGTGGCAGAATCCCTTGTTAATTTTTCTAGGTGTAGCAGATATGATTTGCAGTACCTATACTTGCAAGATAATAACATCAGTGGTTACTTGCCAATAATTGGAAGCTTGTCATCCCTCCAATATATGGACCTGTCCAACAATAATTTAGAAGGTCTTCCTCCATCCTTGGCAGGATTGTCATCTTTGGAGAGCCTAGATTTGTCAGACAATAATTTCAGTGTCATGTCACCAATAATTGGAAGCTTCTCATCCCTCAAATCTTTAGATATGTCATTCAATCTCTTAAAGACCCTCCCTTCATCCTTGTGGGGATTGTTGTCTTTGATTGATTTATCCTTGTCATACAATCATTTTAGAGTCGTGCCACCATTAATTGGAACCTTGACATCCCTCCAAACCTTATATCTATCAAATAACAATTTAGAAGTTTTCCCTCCATTCTTGGGGGGATTGTCATCTTTGAATTCTCTAGACTTGTCATATAATCATTTGAGTGTCGTGCCATCAGTAATTGGAAACTTGTCATCCACCCTTCAAAACTTATGTCTATCAAACAACTATTTAGAAACTCTCCCTCCATCCTTGGGAAGATTGTCATCTTTGAACTATCTAGACTTGTCATATAATAATTTGAGTGTGGTGAATCAAGTAAGCTTAGCTAACCTCTCTAGTTTAAGCTACCTTGATATAAGATCAAACTCTGCCATTCTTGACCTCTCCCCTAATTGGATGCCTCCATTTCAACTTGAATTCTTGAGTATACTACCTTGCAAATTGAACAACCCATTTCCTGATTGGGTTCTAAGCCAAAAAAAGATCTCAAATCTTGACTTGTCTAATACCGGCATATCAGGGCCTATTCCAGACAACATTAGCATTGCAATGCCATCTTTGTCGTCCTTAAAACTTGCTAGCAACCACATTAATGGTTCAGTTCCTAGATCATTGTGCAGATTAACACAACTAGGGATCCTTCATTCCTTCATCTTCAAAATAATAGGTTGTCAGGGAAAATTCCTGACTGTTGGGCAAACTCTCAAATTGAGGTTATGGATTTATCTTCAAATAAACTTTCCGGCCCCATACCCAAATCTCTTACAAAGAGCACTGCCTTATATTTGTTGAGCTTGAATAACAATTCAATTGAAGGAGGGCTCCCTTCATCCTGGAGCAATTCCACGGGGTTGGAACTTTTGGACATGAGTATGAATAAACTTGATGGGGAAATCCCCCCTTGAAATGGAGCAAACTTTCCTTATTTGCAGATTCTCATACTGCGAGAAAATAAGTTTTCAGGAAGAATTCCACCGCAATTATGTTCGATCCAGATGCTTCACATTATAAACCTTGCAAGCAATAATTTGATGGGAACTATTCCTCAGTGTTTTGGTTACTTCAAAGGGATGGGTTCGAGTGTTTCTCCGGCGCAGAATAATTCTAATAGAGGGACACCAAGTGATTTGAGGGCTCTAGAAGTTGTTAAAGGGCAAGAGAGAGAATACACCGACATATTAGGCCAACTAGTAAACATCGACCTTTCATGTAACCATTTAGTAGGTGTGATCCCTAAGGATATCACAAGCTTAACCCTCCTGGATAACCTCAACTTATCGCACAATCATTTGGCGGGTAATATTCCTATGGAGATGGGGAAGATGAGATCTCTAGAGTCCCTTGATTTGTCATTCAACAACCTTTCCGGATCAATTCCAGAAAGCATCTCTTCTTTGGATTTTTTATCCAAAATGAATTTTTCATTCAACAACCTTCAAGGGAAAATCCCGACCGGCCGACATCTCCAAACTCTCAACGATTCATCCATATACATGGGAAACCCAGGCCTGTGTGGCGATCCATTGTCGAAAAAATGCTCTAGGGGAGACGATATCGCTCATTCCCCGACTAGCATGGTCCTTGAAGATGAAGAGGACAATAAGCGCGAGAAGATGTGGTTTTACATGGTCATCATGTTGGGGTTTGCAGTCGGTTTCTGGGGAGTCATTGGAATCTTAGTTATTCACAAGAGATGGAGGTATGCTTACTTTCGGATTGCAGAAGAGCTTGCAGATTGGATATATATCAGAGTTGCGGTGATGCTCAATGCTCGAGCAAACAGAGAAAGGTGAAGATTGATTACACACCACTCAATTATTCATGGTGTAACAAATGAAATCCAATAATTGCCCACGCAAGGTAAATGGATCAGATAATTATAAACATGTATTTAATTTAATTCCTTACTTTATATTCAATAATCATAATAACAATTTTGTATTTTCGTTTTGATGCCTTGAAACAGGGGATGACTATGCTCTTTGGTCTTCAGATTGCCGCTGATATGGGGTGGTTCAATCTTGCTTTACTCGAGTAATTTCATGTCTCGCTTAGTTCGTTCGACCTTCGTTGCTGTGTTGTTTTCGTTTAGTTCTTTCTTTCGTATTCATGTTCAAAGCTTACTTCATGTAATGGTTGCGCTCAAGTTTGTTTTATTTATGAAAACTTCCATCAGTTCATTTACGCTCAAGCTTACTTCATTGGAATGCTAGCTCCCTAGCTGTTTCGGAAATCTTACGAAACTCGATCGTACTTGTCCTTCATCTCTATTTTGATTGTTGTCCTTCTATCAAAGTTTAGATCAAACCTGAATCTAGCTGTGATTCAGACCACAACAAAAGGAAAACAGAAATCCGAACCAAGAACAGAACACACACCTCGACTATGTAGGAAGAAGGGAGCTCAGATGATCGCTATGAACAAGAGCGATCAATCTAACAACGAAATCAAGGTCTGAAATCAGAGGAAACGGATAGAAAAATGGAGGAAGAACATGTGGTTTTCTGTAGTGAATTGAGAGAGTTTGTTACAATGGATGCCAACCTTTTATACAATCAGCTTAGGTTGGTTAGGCAAGAGAGAATCAAATGTGACGCAGCACAAACTTAATACAATGTGGATGAGCTGACGTTATCACTAAGCATAAATCCAACACCCCTCAAACTTGGGGTGGAGACATCCCAAGTTTGGCTAAGATCTCATTTTGCTAATAAGAGGGTAAAATTTTCATGAGAACATCAGCAAGTTGGGAGTCAGAAGGAACATGACAAAGATCAACTAAACCATCCATTACCTTCTCCATGGGAAATGACAGTCGATTTCAATGTGTTTGGTACGCTCATGAAATACAAAATTCTTTGCAATTTGAATGGCAGACTGATTATCGCAGAACAAAGTGACAGGTTTAATGGGATTGACACCCAATTCTTGAAGTAATCGGATGAGCCAAGTGACTTCAGCTGCAGTTTGAGCCATGGCCCTATATTCTGCCTCGGAAGATCTCCGAGAAACAACCCCTTGTTTCTTAGAGCGCCAACTTACAGGTGATTGTCCAAGCAAAACAACAAAACCAGTAACTGAACGCCTAGAGAAGGAACACGAAGCCTAGTCAGAATCTAGATTAATTTTTGGTGAAAAAATTATTTATATAAAAATTAATTATTTAATAATTGTTATTTATTTATATCTATATTAATTTTTGAGCCTAAAATGATTTATAAAAATATTACGAAGCCACAATCCATCCATGCATAGCTATTTTAGTAAACTAACATAATAAATATATCACATATATGTAATAAAAAAAATTAAAATATTTTTAAAAATCAGTTATCTATTAAATTACATGAGATTCAATTAATGTTATATTTTTAAGAAAAAAAACCTTTTACCTTAGAAATGTGAATTTTGTTTATATTTTGATAGAATCTAAATAAAAGATATTTAGATTATATATAATCTATCAAACTAATTTTATTTATATCTATATTACTAGCTAGTTCAATACCCACATCGTATGCGTTTTTTTACAATTTAAATAAATTTGATATAAATATCCGTTCAGAGAGCTAATTAATTTATTTCAACACGCACTTTTAAATTGTTACGTAAACAATTAAAATAAAATTACCATTGATTCACATTAATATATTGAAAGTAGGGTGATTTTGGTAATGGGCATTTTTGGAATATTCAATTAGTCACCTAGCCCCTGTATCAATTTAATTAGTTTTGTCCTAGCCCCCTTCCCAATAGGGTGAGTTGGTCAATGGTCAACCGTTTGACCATTGACCAGTCAACGGTTGACCGTTGACCAACCCATTTTGATGCCAGTTTTTTTTTTTTTTTTTTTTTTTGATGCCAACTTTTTTTTTTTTAGTGATGCCATATTTTTACCGTTTTGATGCCAAAATTTTACTATATTTTATTTTCACTTTGATGCCACTTTTTTGTGTCAATTTTTTGATAATATTTTTTTTTACCGTGATGCCATATTTTTGATGATATTTTTTCAAAGTAGTATTTTTGATGACATTTTTTTCTTTAATGTGATACAAATTTTTCAAAATGGCATCAATGGTCAACGTGACATTAGAGTAAACAAAAAATGTCATCAAAGTTTTAAAAAAGTGTCATCCAATAATTTAATTAGAAAAGTGGCATCAGAGTGAAAATAAAATGTAATAAAATTTTGGCATCAAAACGGTAAAATATGACATCACAAAAAATGTCATCAATGTTTTAAAAAAGTGACATTAAAAAAAAAGTCATCCAATCATTTCATTAGAAAATTGACAATAAGGTGACAATATCTTGATTCCACGTTTTAAGCTCTTATGGCATCAATTATATAAAATTGTCACCATAAAATTTTGGCATCAAAACGGTAAAATATCGCATCACTAAAAAAAAAAAAAGTTGGCATCAAAAAAAAAAAAAAAGTTGGCATCAAAATGGGTTGACCGGTCAACGGTTGACCATTGACCGAGGGCTAAGCAAGCTAAAAAAACAATTAATAGGCTAAGCATGTTAAAAAAATAATTAATGGGCCTATCTAGCTAACCAACTATGCTTAAAGGGCTTTTTCAACAAATTCCCTCTTGAAAGTATTATCAAACATTTATATAATTATTTTCAAAATCTTACAAAATTGGGTAAAATCTTTCCAAAATATATCTATGATTAAAAACTTATGAAAACTATTACTAATTTTATTTATATCTATATTATTTTTTGGTGGAAAATTATTTATATTTAGAATTTTTGTTGTTTATTGAAATCTATCTAAATTATTTATAATATTATATTATTGTATTCCCTCTTTATGAGACATGACCTACACTAGCTAGTATCCAATAATTATGGTAATAATTTTGTATATTCGTTTGATGCCTTGAAACAGGTGATGACTATCCAGTCTATCCTCTTTGGTCTTCAGCTTGCCGCCGATATTATTTGGATGGCTCAATCTCGCTTAGCTTCGATCTTCGTTGTTGCGTTATTTTCGTTTAGTTCTTTCTTTCGTATTCATGTTTGACACATTAAGTAATACGGAGTATGTGGTAGTGCAAAGCTTACTTCATGTAATGGTTGATCTCAAGTTTGTTTTATTTATATATGAAAACTTCCATCGGCTCGTTTTCCTTCATCTCTATTTGGCTTGTTGTCCTTCCTACTGAAGTCCGTTTAGGACTCGGGATCGGGGGTCGTGTGCACACGTGCGCCCATGCGCATATAGCCTAGCACATAAGCCGAGCGGGGTTCCATCCTAAAACCAATTGGCTATAGGAGGAGTAACCCACTAGCTTATATACTATGACTTCTTTGTTTGTATAATCAATGTGGGACTCTTTTGTCTCTTCACATTCTCAACACGCCCCCCCGCAAGTGCAACTAGGGTCGTCTTTCACCTCTAGTTGACACTTGGACAACGGGTCTAGCATCTCATTCTCTTTTTAGCTAGCCCAGGATCGAGAGTCGGGCCGTTTGGCTTTTCCGCTCTGATACCATACTGAAGTCCGTTGGGACTCGGGATCGGGGGTCGTGTGCACGTGTGCGCCCTTGCGCTAATAGCCTAGCACATAAGCCGAGCGGGGTTCCATCCTAAAACCAATTGGCGTTAGGTGGGGTTGCCCACTAGGTTATATGCTAAGGCTTTATGTTTCACACTTTCAATGTGGGACATTTTGTCTCTTCACATTTCATTCTCAACACTTCCTATGGTCTTTTACTATCATATGTACATATATGTATATATCACTCAGTTTATTCGTAGATTATATGAGATATATTCTACAGAGGAGATAGCGTATAAGAGGTGAGCGTAACATACAAAACGTACTCGAGAACGCAGGGTACGTGCTACATGCCCCCGAAGGACATATAGTGAACGTACTATATGAAGCATACATGATTACCATAGGGAGAACACATTATACATATGTTTCCTTTATTACATATATATTGTGGATCGTAGAAATGCACGAGCAATGCATGACATATGACTATAGGAGTAGAGGTATAGATGGATGGTTTAACAATTCCTGCGACACTCGCAGGCGCTGTTCAAGAAGCCATGGTTGACGCACACTCCCGAAGGCCAGTTCTCCCTCGCGCAAGCCTTTGTGCAGCTTGCGTTCGACCCACAGAACCCCTTGTAGTACATGCTCGGCTTCGCGCAATACCCTTCCACTTTCACCATGTTTGTTTCTGCCAATTCACGCCCATAGTTAAGATCGATTTCATTTAATTGGCATATATATATAGGGCATGTTGCTATATATGGTTTACTAGCTAGAACGATAAGCGCGCGATAAGTTGATTGAATATAGTATACCTGTAGAGAGCACGATAACGAAAAGTAGCATCAGCCCGAGGATTTTCTTATCCATGTTGATCGATCGATTGATTGCTCGATAGTCGATAGATGTGTGTGTGAGTGTATGTAATTGCTCTTGCAGAATGGGGGTATTTATAGGAATGTCGGACGGGCGTGGTTACCCCGCCAATGTTGAAACAAATTTGAAAGATAATGTAAATAAATCAAAATTGATATATAGGAATTTCTAGATAAGCTCCAATTTAGTGCATTCTTCTTCTCTTTTAAGGGGTTGGGTCTAAATTAACATCAACGGTTAATTGAGTGTCCGCTGTGTTTTTTATTTGAATAAGAAAGGTTTTTTTTTTGTTCGTATTCCGTTCTAAAACCAATTGACAATAGGAGTAACTCACCGACTTATATTCTAAGACTGTTATGTTTAAGTTTCGATGTGGGATTTTTTATGGTCTCATTTGCATCTCTCAACACTCTCGACTTGCTGGCCTATTGAAATTCAGACATTTCTAATCTCGAATTCTTAGTTTATTAAAAAAGATGTTAATAATAGTTGGCTGAGTTAGTAAGAAGTAGCACTTAGCTTGTTAAAATATTGTGACTTCAACTCTTGTTTTCGATTGATTTATAAGTTGTATCCGATCCACGAAGGATGTCGTTTGACTTTTTAACATGTATTTTAAGGAGCTAAAAACTATATAATATATTAACTTTTTTATTATTATTTTTTATAATCTAATACTTATTACCAATAAATATTGAGTTGTAAAAAAATAATAAAAGAAGTTAATATTTTATACAGTTTTTACCTCCTTAAAATATGTGTTAAAAAGTCAAACGACATCCTTCGTGGATCGGAATCAGTACTACTTTCTTAGGATCATCGTACCGAAATGGTTAAAGAAAATCCAATTTCTCGGCCCCGCGTGATGGAAAATAGTGAAGTCTTTGTTAGGTTGGTAAGTAGGTAAGTAAAGTGGTTTTAAGAAAAATTAAATGACCTTTCAGGAGTTTATATGATGGAGGTGGAATTTGGCTATTTCATGACCAATTAGTTACTTACACGACCTTTCAATCGTTAGTGATATATCGGATCAGATTTGATCAAAATTAAAAGCCACTATCTACACAATCCACCATAGCCACTTTAACCACTAAAAACTATCCACGAACTTAATTACAAGAGGACCCCACTTATATACTAACTAGCCGTCTCAAAAACAGGTGAAAAAAATCTACAGGATAAAAATAATTTCATGATTTAAATTCAAACTAAGCTAAATGAAATTTATGACTTCTTATTCTCTTCAAACTCTTTTAACACTAAATTAGAAAAGAAAATTTTAACAAAAAACACATGTTAATTTTTTTTCAATTTTTTTAATCGAGCATGTTGAGAATGAAAGGAATGTGAAGAGACCAAAAAAAGTATCACATTGATTACATGAACAAAGAAGCCTTAGTATATAAGCTAGTAGGCTACCCCACCTAATGCCAATTGGTTTTAGTATGGAACATCGCTCGGCTTATGTGCTAAGCTATTAGCGCATGAGCGCACGTGTGCACACGACCTCCAATCCCGAGTCCCAATGGACTTCAGTATGGTATCAGAGCGGAAAAGCCAAACAGACCGACTCTCGATCCCGGACTTTCTAAAAAGAGAATGAGATGCTACCCGTTGTCCAAGTGTCAACTAGAGGCAAAATACGACCTTGGTTGCACTTGCGGGGGCGTGACCAAAAAGAGCCCCACATTGATTACATGAACAAAGAAGCCTTATTATATAAGCTAGTGGGCTACCCCACCTAATGCCAATTGGTTTTAGGATGAAACCTCGCTATTAGCACGTGAGCGCACGTGTGCACAAGAACCCCGATCCCGAGTGTCCCAATGGATTTCAGTAGTACTCCCTTAGTACAAGATATTATGACGAATACTCCCTTGCTTCTCCCATATGAACACAAATAAGTTGTTGAGATTTCTAGCTCGAAACGACATCAGAAGGGCCAATACGTTGCGTTTTGATCCTTCTAGATCACCTACCCGAACTTATGAATAAAATTGATGTAATTATGTATGTTTGGATACATTTTTTAGCTTAAGTTTTTTCATAATTAAATACACATTATAATTCAGTTACAAGATATTTTCTTCTTCCCCGATTTGTTCTTCGAAGTGGTTTCAACCGCCATTTACAGATCCGAGGACTTGGAAGCTTGATCTCAACTCTGTTGGAGGATCTGAGCATTACAGATCCTTTACATATATATCTTCTCCATGCGAGATTTGCACATACTTCTTCGTCTAAAATGAAGCACATGCCTGTGTACAAACGTTCCGGGTTGACACAGTACTACTGTGACATTTGTTCAATGACTAAGCTTCATAAACTTGTCTTTCCTATTAGTGATTCTCATGCAGAAAGTTTGTTTTATTTGGTTCATGCTGATTTGTGGGGAGCCTTACAAGGTTCCTTCGTTATGTGGTCCTAAATACTTAATTTTCTTATATCGGTTGATGATTGTTCAAGATGTACTTGGACATTTCTCTTGCAAAACAAGTTGCAAATTTATGGTCATAAAGCATTTTTTTTGCTTATGGTTCAAACTCAATTCAAGGCCAAGATAAAGGTTTTCAGGTATGACATTGGAATTGAGTTTGTTTCATCACAGTGTTGAGAGTTCTTCATTGAATAGCCCTTAGTGCATCAAAGATCAGTCGCTGGTGTGCCTCGGCAAAATGGCCGCATTGAACACAAGCATAGGCATTTAGTAGAGACTGCCCAAGCCATTAGATGAGTTCATGCCAATCTCCCTATGAAATTAAGGGGTGATTGTCTTCTTTCTACAACTTATATCATCAACAAACTTCTCTGTGCTTTTGAACTTGTGAATTCAATCTCAAACACAAGTGAAAATCATCAATCAAAAATCCATAACCAATGCAAGCTAGAGAGAGTTTTACAAACTGGGAAAAGGTAAAGTGAAGTTCTGTAACAGAACTTGGCGCCAAGGCTGTAGTCAAGTAAGGTTCTAACAACCTTACTTGAAATTACCAAAATGCCCTTCTATATCCCAAAATACATCACCATAGGCCCCCCTCAAGCTGGACTAGCCATGGGAACCATGAGGCCAAGCTTGGCTCGAAGAAAGTTGTGTTGGGAAGCACCTAGAGCCTTAGTCAATATATCAACCAGCTGCAGAGATGAAGGAACATGCAGTGTTGTGATGAAGCCTTGTTGAATCATCTCTCGTATGAAGTGGGAATCAATCCGGATGTGTTTTGTTCTCTCATGAAAGACAGGATTGACAGCTAGCTGTTGAGCTGATTTGTTGTCACAATGTAGCTGAATCGAGAGAGTTACATGGATGTGAAGGTTAGCCAAAATACCCTCAAGCCATACAAGTTCACTGGCTGCAGTGGACATGGCCCTGTACTCACTTTCAGTGGACGACTTGGAGACCACCTTCTGCTTTTTGGTCTTCCATGACACAAGAGAAGAACCTAAAAAAATGCAGTATCAAGTGAGAGATCTTCCAGTGTCTAGACAATTGCCCCAATCAGCATCACTAAAGGCTCTAATCTGAAGTGAAGAGGTTGCAGGATAAGATAAGGCAAGGTTGAAGCTGCCCTTGAGATATCTCAGAAGGTATATCAAGGCATGCCAATGAGGTTTGCGAGGAGTAAGAAGAAATTGACTTAGTTGTTGGACAATGCAAGCAATATCAGGACGGGTAAGTGTGAGGTAAAGAAGGCGACCAACAAGCCTTCTGTAATCTTCAGGATTTGCAATTGGATCACCATCAGAAACAAACAATTTGAGGCCATGTTGCATAGGGAATTCAGATGCCTTGCAATTCTCCATCTGAGCATCTCTCAAAATATCAAGGATATATTTCCTTTGATTGAGCAATATCCCTGAAGAGGATCTGGCAATTTCCATGCCTACGAAATATCGAGCAGTTCCTAAGTCTTTGATGGTGAATTGCTTATGAAGAGAGGTTTTGGTGTGAGTGATGTCAGCTGTGGAATTTCCCATGATGAGCATTTCATCTACATATACCAAGGCAACAATCATGAAGGATCCATTTGTTTTCACAAATAGGGAATAGTCATGGACAGACTGAGTGAAGCCAAGGCCAACCATGAATCTTGTGAGCTCACAGTTCCACTATCTACTTGCCTGTTTGAGGCCATATAAGGATCTTTTGAGTTTGCACACATGGCCAGAAGGGACTGTGTAGCCAGGAGGTGGATTCATGTATACCTCTTCCTCTAGAAACACGTGGAGGAAGGCATTGTTGACATCCAATTGATGCAACAACCATCCCTTAGATGCTGCTAAAGCAAGAATAACTCTCACAGTTGAGAGCTTAGCTACAGGTGAGAAGGTTTGCTTGTAATCTTTGTCTTTGATTTGGTTATACCCTTTAGCAACTAGCTTGGCTTTGTATCTGTCAATTGATCCATCAGGCTTGTACTTGATTTTGAAGATCCATTTGCACCCTATAGCTTTTTTTCCCTTAGGAAGAGGAGTAAGGTTCCATGTATGGTTTGCAGTCAAAGCAATGAGTTCAGCAGCCATAGCAGTCTCCCATTCAGGATTGCCTTTGGCTTGAGCAAATGACCTGGGCTCAAAAGTATCACACATGTGGACAAGTGACCGAATCAATGTAATTTGGAGATAGATGAAGCAAGTTCTGGATGGAGAAAACTGCAAATGAGTCAGACTGAGAGGAGGATTCATGTTGGCCCCTGGATGGAATGTTGGAGCATATGAAATCCTGAAATCTGCTAGGTCTATGGGTGTGGGAACAAAGTTCTCTCAGATCTGGCTGGTGAGGAGAAACAATGGTGGAAACATCAAAATGAGGAGCAATGTGAGAAGAGTTACCACTACTGGTGGAGGTAAGAGATGAAGGAGATAGACCAATGTGGCTCTCAGAGGAGCCAGGAGACACATGACTGTGATCAACATTGCCGGGTGATCTAAGGGGATTGCTCTAAGGTGAATAAACAGACATATGTGGATGAGGAGATGGATCTCCTTCATCATCAAACAACTGATCATAAGAAGCATGTACCTTGACCCCAGATCCAGGATTCTGCAGTTTGAATGGGAATATGTGCTCAACAAATTTTACATGCCTGCTAATAATGAGAGCCTTTTTGTCAAGATCATAGAGCTTAAAGGCTTTCTGGCCAACTGGATAGCCTATGAATACACATCTCCTAGCCACAGTACCCATTTTATCTTTGTAGTCATTGGGTTGTACTGCATAGCATAAGCAACCAATGACTTTCATCTGATCATATCTAGGGGAAACTCTATATAATTCCTCAAATGGTGACTTCCAATTGAGAATAGAGGATGGTAGTTTGTTGATGATATGTGTGGCACTCATGATGCATTCTCCCCAAAACTGAATGTGCAGACCTGCATGAGCTCTAATGGCTATTGCAGTTTCAATAAGATGTTTGTGCATCCTTTCCACTCTTCCATTTTGTTCATGAACACCAGGGGCATACCTTTTGATGAACTATACCATGAGAGCTGAAGAGCTTAATACAACTTTTTTGGGTGAACTCAGCCCCATTGTCTGTCCTGATAGCCTGAACTGATGTATGGAATTGAGTTTCCACCAAATTTATAAAACCTGTAATGATCCTTAGTATCTGTTGTTTATCTTGCATTAGAAAAACCCAAGTTTATCTTGTATGATCATCCAAAATGGTGAGAAAATACTTAGCCACACACACAACAGGAACTCTGTATGGACCCCAAATGTCCATGTGAATCAATTCAAAGGGAAGTGCTGCTAAGGAGTCACTTCTATCAAACTTGAGTTTATGAGATTTAGTCATAGAACAAGCATCACAAAACATTTCTGAAACATCACCACAATTACTGTCAGGAATATGATGTAAATTTGAAAAGGACATGTGTCCAAGTCTAGCATGAAGCAACTAAGCATTCTTCAGCTTATTACAACTAGAGGTAACATGACTAGAAAAACATTGATTTGTCTTGATCACAACATCTCTTCTGCAACCAGATGCTCTCAGCATGTACAATCCTTTACTCTCAGCTCCTTTTGCTATAATTTGCTTAGTTGTAGGATCCTGTATCCAACAAGATAACTCATCAAAACTCACACAAAGCTTCTCTATGCAGGCAATCTTGGACACAGAAAACAGATTGTGTCTGAAGCTAGGAACAAGAAGCACATCTTTAAGGCAAAGCTGGTCACTTAACCAAATGATCCCAGTTTGCTTTACTGAGATGCAAGTTCCATTAGGCAAACCAAGTCTAATAGGAGTATGTAAATCAACTAGATCAACAAAAATGCTGCTGTCAAATGCAATGTGATCAGTGGCGCCTGAGTCCACTATCCACATACAATTCTCAGCCTTGTTCACACCAATGAGCTAGAAATGAAACACTTAAGGTACCTGCAAAGTGAGTCATTGCCTGGTTGGCTGAACTGTCCACCAAATCCACAGGAGTCTTGCCCTTCATCATCTTCAAAACATCCTAAAAAAATGCATTGACAATAGCCTGATCTGGCTTGTGAGATGACTGGTTAGTCTCAAAACACTGGTCAAAAGGACTATCCTGTTGACTGCTCTCAAATTGTGCTGCAAATTTCCCAGGCCGCTTGGGCCTTTCTTCATCCTTAGGTCCCCTAAACCACTCAGGGTACCCAATAAGCTTGAAGCAAAAATCCTTGACATGGCCACATTCCCCACAGTGGTCACACTTCCTATCCAATTTGAACCTCTTATAGTCTCTTCTGCCTTGATCACTTTGTCTGTACTGCTCATATCTGAATTTAGAGGCTGCATTAGCTTCCACTTCAAATTGCATTGCTCATCTCTGTTAGTCATAAGGATACTAAACTCAGGAGGAGTAAAAGAAGCTACTCCCTTTGATCTTTCAATCTGCACTGCCATTTGATACACCTTATGGAGGCCAGGAAAAGGATCTTTAGACAACACATTTCCCCTTAGATGCTCATAAGCATCATTTAACCCCAGCATAAACTGCATAATTTTTGCCTTTTCATCCCTTTCAACTATCCTTTTAATCACATTACATGAACACTGATTCAATCCTCCACAGTTACAAGTAGGAAGTGGATCCAGCAATTGAATCTCCTCCCAGATTTTCTTCAATTTCAAAAAATACACACCAACAGAGAGGTTTTCTTGCTTCAGATTACTCATATCACGTCTTAACTGAAATATCAATGGATAATTTGATTCATAATATCTATCTCTAATCTCATCCCATAACTCTTTCGAAGACTGAACATATGTCAAACTCTCAGCAATATCACTGTTTAGCGAATTAACAAGCCAACACTGAATATCATGTAGTCAGCTCGCAACCATTTCTCATGATCCTCGCTCCCCTCACTCGGTCTAACACAACTTCCTGTTATAAAACCTAGTTTAGCTTTGGCTCCAAGTGCCATTCGAATACTACGACTCCAACTATTAAAATTGGCCCCATTAAACTGCGTATTAACATGAACATTGTTCATACCTTGATTAATATCCCCAAATTGCAGTCCTGGAAATCCTGGATTTCCGATATTCCATCCTCGTCCTGCTCCTGGAGCTGGTGGAGTGACAAAGACTCCCCTTCCAGCGCCATTTCCGTCACCATTGCCACCAGATCCATGACCAGGGTTGCTCGTCGAACCTCATCCCACCATATCGCTTTGAAATCGGAAAGATCAACTTCGGAAAAAACGAACAAACCAGATCTGAGCTTCTCAGATCTAGCAAACGCCAGCAGCTGCAAAATCTTCAGAAAATGAGAATCGTCTCCTTAAGGTCGGATACCATTTGAACTTGTGAATTCAATCTCAAACACAAGTTAAAATCATCAATCGAAAATCCATAACCAATGCAAGCTAGAGAGAGTTTTACAAATTGGGAAAAGGTAAAGTGAAGTTCTGTAACAGAACTTGGCGCCAAGGCTGTAGTCAAGTAAGGTTCTAACAACCTTACTTGAAATTACCAAAATGCCCTTCTATATCCCAACATACATCACCATAGTGCTGAGGTGGAAGTCTCCTTGTATTGTAAACCTCCGGCCTTCCTATGATGAGTTGAGGGTTGTTGGTTGTCTCTGTTATGCCTTGAAACCCAAAACTCACAGACATAAAATTTCTTTCATCGACTCAAAAATGTGTTCTGTTGGGATATCCTCCAGGACAAAAGAGCTACAAGGTATATGACTTGCTTGATCATGTTACCTTAATTAGTAGGGATGTTTCTTTCCAAGAAACCATATTTCCCTTTCGGAGCTCATCTTCTTCTATGAATGCTGTAGATAGCCCTTCTTCTGAGTTGCCTCGGGTCTCTCCTACACTTGATTTCATTGATTTGTCTCGCCTACTTACAATTCTTCCCTCCGCCGGTTTCTCCTGCCCATGATTCATTGATTATAGTTATTCAGTTGTTAAAAAATACAAGTTTTTTTACTTGCATTAAGTTCATGATTAGCTATTTAGTTGCATAAAGTTATTCAATTGTACTGAACAATTATTTAATATAATTAAGTTTTGAAAAATTAGCCGTTATATAACTTTACAAGTATTAAATTAAAACCATACAAACTTGAAATACTTTGCATGTGAAATGAAAAGTGTCTCAACTCGTATACAAAAATATACAGTAAATTAAAACAAATCTTGTGTATATAAATCGGTGAGTTATTCTTTATATTGTCAATTGATTTTTCGGCTCGTGTTTGGCTAGCTATAGTGCATGTGTGACCATATACAGAGGCAGATCTACGGGGGGGCTCGCGGTGGCTGAAGCCCCCCTATCCCGTTGTTGTGTAATACATATAATTAAAGAAGAGGTGGAACACAATGATGAATTGGCCTAGTGGTGAAGGCACGGGAGTAATTAAATCAAAGAGACTTCCGTAGTTCCATCCCAGTTTCAATTCTCAGTACACGCACCTTTTGCATCTGTTTAATTCATTTTATTTTTAACTTCAAAATACCTTCCACTACTAAAAAAGGCTGTTTTAGCCACGACAAATAGCCACTGATTTAGCCACCAATGTCCGTCACTAAACAAGATAGCGACGGATGTTGCCACGAAATACAAAAACGTGGCTAAACACAGCGCAACTATATAGAGACAATGAACAACGATGATATTAGCCACGAAATATAAATTTGTCACTGCAGGCGTCCCTAACTCGTGTGACCCTTTAGCCCATGAAAGCATAGCTATTTTGTGGCAAAATCCGTAGCTAAATAGGTGTGTCTAGTTCATAGCCAAATCAGTGGACAAATGGGTGGTTAATTGTGTGACTAAATCCGCAGCCCAAATCGTCTCTAATTCATGGCTACATATGTACCAAAACTTGCTGTAGTTGATGACCAAATCTATGCAGAAATGGTGGCTAATATAATAGACAATTTTGTGTCTAAAAGGCGTGGCTAATTCGTGGTTGAATTCGTGCCAAAATCATGGCAAAATTTGTGGCTACTAGCATATCTAAGTTTGTAACTAATTCGTGGCTGAATTCGCGCTAAAATCATGGCAAAATCTATGGCTACTAGCATATCTATGTTTGTAGCAAATTTGTGGTTGAATTCGTTTTTGATACGTGACCAAATTAGTAGACAAATACATAACTATTTCGCGGTTGATTAATTGGTGGGTAAATTCGTATCTAGTCACGACGAAATTCGTACCTAATTTATGGCTAAATACAATGTCAATCATGGTGAAACCCGCATCTAAATCATGGGAAAAAATTAGGACAAAAAACCTTGTTGCAATTTATAAATGACTTCTTAAAAGTTAACATATATACTATATTGTCTAAGATCTAAAACAAAACATAATAATAGAAAGATCTAAAATAAAACATAACAACCCAATGAAAAACATCCAAAGTCACCATCCTAAAACCACTTAAACTAAACACTAGAAAGATCATTTAGTAGAAGTAAAGAAGGAACCAATCTTAAATATGAGCTCGTCAAGCTTTTTACCCCATTCATTATTGTTGAGTCTAGATTCCTCATGAAGGGCCTCAACAGAATTGTTCACATGCTCTTCCAAGTTAGTTAGATCTTCTCTTACCTGCTGCTGGTGTTGCTGAAGATTTCCCCCAAGGTTGGTCACTTCTTGTCTGATCTCTTGTTGGCTTTTCTCCACATTCGCCCCCAAGTGTGTCATCTTCTCAGACAAATCAGTCATTCCTTGCATCAATTGTGACTGGATGGTTGTTATTTCTTCCCTCACTTCCATTCTCAAAGAGCCAGCTTCATATGGTTCACTAGCAACATGGGGTGTGGCATTGTGCGAAGACCGAGTCACCTGCAACATATTGTCTGATTCAGAACCCATGCCTACAACTCTTCCTTTATGTACACCGGCAGCCTCGATCCACAACTCGTTCTCATCAACTAAATGAGGTTGTTCGCTTTCATTAGCCTTTTGGGTTGCTTGTTCAACCAATACATCAAACTTTTCCTACAAATTAAAAAATTGTATACAAAAACATAAAAACAAATAAGATGTCTATAACTCTTGGGTTGACCCCGATGAAGCACAAATAGATACAATAACTAACTTGAGCAGCATTTTGCAAATGAAAAGATAAATACTAACTTGAGCAGAATTAATAACTAACTTGATTTCATATCTCTCGTATGTTTCTTTTGGTGATGGTACCTTTCCAAGCAAATCAGTCTGCAAAAATATATAAATTTTTAATGTTATGAAGCTGAAAAAATAAACCAAAGTGCATAGAAGTGAATGCTGATCATAAGAGCAACCCCAAATGAGGTTTTTTTTTTCCTCAAATCATTTTGTAATCAACTGGTGGCCTTAAATTGCAAATAAAACAGGGCATTCAAATAAAATCTCTCAATGCGCTTGGTGATTGCATCAAGCTCAGCAGAAAGATCGGTAGATTCATACAGATAAATTAAGCTTTTACCTATTTACAGAAATATAAGAATAAGATAGTAATTTTGGACATGAAACTATTTCTGTACCATGTGACCAAAAACCTAACTAGCTGGAAAATGAAAATATCATAAAAAGCTGGAAAATGAAAATAACAACTGGAAAATGAAATGACCATCAAAATCGACCCTAGACTTCAGCCTAGCATAGACGTACACCAACGTCATCAGCTAGAAAGCTTAAACAGCTGTAAATGAATAAAAAAACAGCCCCTAGGTGCAACAGTTACCAGGGAATTTAGCACCCATATCGGACCAAAACAGACCCAAAAACAAAGGCCAAAAAAGCCTTCGGGCAAACACCTATCAAGAGCTAGCACAGAGCACAAAGAAACAAGGGGATATGTGCGTAAACAAAAGAAAATACAGCTCCCAAACTCAAGAAAGTACAGTTGAAATTAAGATCAAAATCAACCCCAAACTTCAACATGACTTAGGCATACACCAACATCAAAACTCAGCTATGCCACAACTTCAATTTTTCAAAAATTTAAAGTGAAGGGAGTTCCGAACTCATAACTTGGTACAAAGGAACAGAAAAATACCAATTTTCGCTTGTGAACAGTCACGGATACTGATCCACCCCTGTAAGGAGGGATGCCCTTTTCAATTGCAACTTCTCGATTGCGCTTTCCAGCCTCTGATTGGCGCTTATAAGCATCATCCTTTTCCCATATAACCAGCATCTCCTCCCAAATCTCTTGCTTAATCCACATATGTTTCTTCATTTTATGTTGTGCCTTTTGTAATATGCCCCTAAGGTGTTTGCCTCCTACATGATTGAATGCCTTGCGAACAAATAATTCCGAGTATCGAGCTTTGTCCCATCTACATCGTTTCTGTAATATATAGTAATTAGAATCGTATATTAGTTTAACCAAATATCTATACATATATACTATTTAATTATTGATAATAAGGAATATTCTACCTTAAACATTTTCCACCATAAATCAACTGTTGTATCAGGAAATCTACCCCAACTAATATATGGCCCGTCAAAATGAGAATAGACAACATGCATTATGTTGTTTAATGCAACATCTGGTGGTTCAAAACTGCATTGAATGAATTGGCAGAAAGATCATTTAGTAATATATATACACACACACAAGATTAAAATGAACATCTAATATAGCAAAATGAACTTGCCTTTTGGATTTCACTTCTATGATAAGCGCCCTTGTGTCTAATCGAAATGTTGCAGCAGCAGATGAACCACCTTCATTGTTCTGGGATGGTGTAGGTGGAGAGGCTTCTGTTGAGGATCCCAAGACCGGAGGAATGAGTGGGGACGTATTATTCTGAGGTGGTGTAGGTGGAGAGCCTCCGGGTGATGATCCTATGACAGGTGGAATACGTGGAACTGGATTGTTAACATTCTGAGATAATGCAGGAGGAGAGGCTCCTAATGGGGGTCTTGAGTCTTGAGAAATCTGTGGAGTTGATCGAATAGGCTGCTCAGATAATAAGGGTGAATCTAACTGAGGGGAGGACTCTTGTGGAGTGAGGGGGGATTCTTGCGGATTGGGTGAAACGGTTGCAGTAGTCAAAGGAGCGGAGGCAATAGGTTGGGAGGATCCACCAGCAACGTAAGATTGTACACGTGGAGACTTTCTAACTGGAGCTCCACGAGTAACATGACCACCGCGGGCACCATAACCTCCACGCATGTTGCTGAAAATAAAATAAAATAAAAATCAATTTCTTAATAAGCATTTAGACTGTACCAAAGGAGTGTCAAATCAATAATATATACAAGGGAGATCGATTTTCAGTAGATTCTTAATAACCATTTAGACTGGTTATTCCTGAGCAGAGGAGGGCCCAAAGAGGAGGTTGTCCCTATCACCTAACATGTTAAGATGGAAACCAAAATCCCTCTTCTTCTTTCCTCCTCTATATTTTGGTCCTTAATTTTGTGTGTGTCGATTTTCAAAGGTTTATTTTTCATCCGAACAAAATGAAAACCCAAAGAGCTGCTTGCTTTTGTTGGTGAACAGGAAGAAATTACTTCTCATTAAAGTGTATTTTTACCACTGCTAAAGCTTCCTCCAATTTTACTTGAATTGTGCAAGATATATTATTTAACTTGTATTGATTTAAAATACTCCTTGAATAATCACTAGTTCACTACCTATTCCAATTCTTGCAGTTTGTTAATGTGTATTTTTACCACTGCTAAAGCTTCCTCCAATTTTACTTGAATTGTGCAAGATATATTATTTAACTTGTATTGATTTAAAATACTCCTTGAATAATCACCAGTTCACTACCTATTCCAATTCTTGCAGTTTGGATGTAAGTTGTCTCATCAAGAAACACCTAAGATAAAAAAAATACAATTTTAAATCATTATGCTCAAGTGAAAATTCACATTCATTTACTCATCCCGCAAAATCTTTATCACAAACAAACAATTAGAGCAAAATAAAAAATAAAACAAAATTGATGAAACCCTAGAAATCGGACCACATAAGCGATGAAACTATAATTAACAAAATTGATTAAATCCCCTCGAAATTCAACAACAAATTAAACAAGTAACAAGTAGTAGACCAAAATAAACAGACAACTAGAGAAAAATAAAACTAGAATCTTAAAGAGGGAGAAACATACCAGATTTGAAAGCCCTAAACAGAGAGAGCATGCGAGAGCGAGAGGCGAGAGCGAGATGAGCTCGATGAGATGCGAGAAGCGAGAGCAAGATGATCGAGAAGCGAGAGCGAGAAGAGGGAGAGATTGATAAATTTGAGCCCTAATTGAACTCTGCCGCCAGATAAAGATGAAAGTCTTTTTTGAGTTTCATTTTGCCCTCTCTGAATTAAACTTCCCTCTTTTTTTTTAAGTAAATTTAACTTCCCTCCTAATTGATTTAACATCTTTAATTAAACTTTTAGGAATTTCATTTCCCTCTTAATCGATTTTTAAATCATTAATTATGATGATACAACTTACGTACCTTTGAGCCACTGTTAAGTTTTTTTTTTATGCAAATATTTAGTATTTAATATATATATATATATATATATATATATATATATATATATATATATATATATATATATATATATAATATGTTGGATAAACAAAGTAAATTTTACTTTATGTTATGCAATCTTTGAGTAGCTTAATTAGCCCGACTCTTTGTTTTGGCACAAAAAATAACCAGTACGTTCAATCGAACTCGTTCAATTCTTAAACGAGTCAAGTATATATGAGCACATTTTTCAAATTAATCGATTAAAATTGATGCTCGTCTCCACTCAACCAGCTCAAATAACTCGAAGTTTGTAGAATTTAAAATTTCCCCATAATTAAGTTATCATGTCATAAGAAAATAGAGTTATTCTATATTTAATAAAGCTCAAGTTCGTTCATCTACTAGACGAGTATATACATGAAAATCTATATATATATATATATATATATATATATATATATATATATATATATATATATATATATATATATATATATATATATATATATATATATATATATATATGATCATAATTAGAGTTATAAATTTGCTATTTCATTGATTATGTTGTCTTGGTATTTCAACTTTGCAATGGTTAGAATAATCACATTTATGAAGTCTACATATGGAATTTTCGATCACATTTTATATTTGACACAACTTTGGATAGATCAAATCAACCTTATAACTTAAACCTCCAATGATCAATGATCACCTAACCCTAAACCCCTAACCCCTAACCCTAAACCCTATTAACCCTAAGAAGAAGAGGTGGATTCTGTCCCAAATGTGAACATAGCTAATTAGCCACATCACATGCCCCCAAGTTTCGCAAGAGGCTGAAGGCCCGAAGGGGAAGCAGGTCAAGCAGCCATCTCCGACCGGCTGGACAGTGAAGTCCCTCCGTTACCGTTGTCGAGCCTCCATCTCCAACTCCGACCTTTGGCTGATGAGAGGGTTTCTCGACCAAATAAATTTATAGTCAAGACCCCGCTATAGTATAGGGAGTCAGGATCTTCCACAGGAGAGAGTCAGCGCTTCTTATTTAGTTGCTTTGTCGGGTTGAAAGTAACAAAAGAGATGGAAGAGAGATGGGTGGTGATAAGAGCATAAAATCTGAATTTTAATTAATATAAGAGAAAAACTTCTAAGGAAAATGATCACCACAACAACAAATACATGTGCAAATCAGTGAATCATATAAAAGATCATGCTTCTATCATCAAACAATTGAGTTTCATCAATCAACAAGTAAATCAATTCACTTTCGCATAAAAGATCTACTTGTTTCTACCTTCTCTTAATTAGGATCCTTTAACTTTCATTAGAAAACCCTAATTACTACCAAGTTAACAATTTCCTCTTTCAAGTTCTATTGCAACTATGAATTCCTTTAGATTTTCATCAAAGGTTAAGCACAAAGGTAGAAGAAGATAAAAACATCACACAATCATAGATCCATCAATTCAACACACATCTCTATTGTTGGGCTCACCCCAACCCTAGAAGAGAAAAGAACTACTCAAACATTGCAATGAAAATCATGAATTTAAGTGAAGAAAACATAAACTAAACTTGCAATAATATAAAACCTGGAAATTCAGCGTCTCAATCGCAACAAACACGCCCAAGCTTTCGCCCAAACGCCAAAACAAAACCCTAAAACCGTCCTACAGCTGCTGCGCGCAGCCCTTGCGCTGAACGTACAACGTCTCTTCTCTCCCTTGTTAAAAATCAGCCCCTAATAGGCTTTATTTAAAGATAGAAATTTTTAACTTAATCTCCAAGGAAAGAGATTTAATTTTAGAAAATAATAAAATCTACCTTATAAGGAAGGATAAAATATCCCAAGTCTATCTAACTAAAAGATCCTAAAAAGGAATTAAATAGAAACCCTAAATAAAAAGCCCATTAAGCAATTAAAACAGCCCGCAGAAAATTCTCCTGATGCGCAGGGTATCGGCGCCGAGGTCCGAGGTGTCGGCGCCGAGGTACCTGTGTGAATGCAGTAACTTCTGATTTTTTCCAGCTTTTCGACTCTGTCTTCAATTGCACTTTCCCGAGTCCCCGTTTTTCCGATTGACGCATATGAATATGCGTTGGAAAGCTCTTTTCAAGGACTACATATCTCATGAAGGCTCCAGATCTTGAATCAAAGTGATGGATGGCGAAAATAAGGCTTTTCTACAGCTACACCACTTTTTACTTTTGCTTGGCTCTCCATTGCATTCCTGATTTTTCCTTAAGCTCTAAAATCCGTCGAAACTCTTCCAAATCAGCTCCAATACCTATAAAATCACACCAAAGCTTGTGTAGATTCCATATCTTGCAATATTAAGCATAACTACACATTTTCCTTACTTTCCCAACACAAAAAGTAATAAAATGACTCAAATGGAACGAAAACATGATGCAAAATAAGGCTAAATATGTGGACATCAAAACACCCCATACTTAGACTTGCTTGTCCTCAAGCAATAACCAAACAAAAACCACTACCTACAACACATCCTTCAAGTCTTCGCCTTCGCCAAAAAGCAACATCATAAGCGCAAGTGGTCTAAAAGATTCAAGCAATCAAACGTCATCACACATATATAAGTAACTCTAAGCAAGAGCAATCGAAATCCAACCTCACAAGGATATATGTGTTTCACTCAACTCTCAATGTGTTTAGGCTTTGAATAACATCTCTCAACTCAATCCTTATTGCAAAAAGCTACATAGACATTGTTATTTATATCACCAATCTCTCCACCGGAGATGTCAAAGCAATCAAAATCATCAAGAGGATTTATGGCTCAATGAAAGACTTCAAAGAAGACTTCATTCGGCCGGGTGTAATGTGGCTTGGTAAGAAATAAAAGGTATGAAATTATTTAGGCAAATTGGTGCTAAAAATCCGGGAATCAAGACTCCTAAAATTCCAACTCATCTCAACCAAACAACTCATCTCAAAATTCAGCACATGACCAATGCTCATCAACAATCAAGATCATCAACCCATGAAAATACTTCTAAACCAACAATTTCATCCAACTCTCACATATAATGAACTAGGCTCTTAATAAACACTTTTTTTTTTCTTTTTTTTCCTTTTTTCACCGACATTTTCATTTTTTTTTTCTCCTTCGGCAATAATACATATATATAAATTTTCGGAGCCTCTAAAGTATAAGAACAATATGAGGAATAATGCATAACCTTACATGATTTCACTCAAAGCATCTCAACAAAGCTCAACAACTTAGCTTCTTCTCCATCAAACTCAACTCAATAGATTTCCAACCAACTCTAAATCCTAATTCCCGGATAAAGGGTCAAGCTTATAATCGGCTAGGAACCAATTTTGTGGAGCTAACAAAGAATGGGCCAAGGCTCAAAGGGCTTCAAACAAAGATAATATGTAAGGTAGGTAAATGAATGGATAAAATATGGCTAAGAAAATATAAGTCCTCCATCATCTAATTTTAATAAGCATTGAACTAGTATCTCATAATCGGTCTCAAGAAATAGATAACCACATCAATGTCAAGAGGTAATCACATAAGGAGAGTAAATCACACATAAAAAATAGAGGGAAATATAAAAATATGAAGAACATTCCCTATAAGGCCAAAAATATCTCACTAGGACATAGATTTGGATTTCAATCACCTCTACCTAAAATCATATGTGCTCAATTATAATCGCAAGTCAAATTACCACATAAAAATCAAACTTTCCAGGAGACTTAGGCTAAACCATCCAAACATATCATAGGTTTTACATGATCAAGTCGATTATTAGACATCATCATAGGACATCTAAGTTAGGTGTATAAAACATAACTAACAATGCATTTTTTTTTTCTTATTTTTTCGACATTTTTCAATTTTTTTTTTGTATCTTTTTCATTTTTTTATAGACTCTAAATACAAGACAAAAGACACAAATAAGCAAAACAAGTAAAGACAAAAGACAAAAATATGCAAAGCTAGGTCATGCGAATTTCGAATCTCCCCCACCCCATACTTAAAATTTCAGTGTCCTCACTGAATAAAATAAAACAAGGGAAAGGAAAAAGAAACTCACATGGACAATCGTGCAAAAATGGAGCGAATTGGAGAAGTTCAAAAATCTGCATAGGGGTCGGCGCCGACAGGGACTGCATCGACGTCGATACTTCTCAGCACATCGACTTCCTTCATGGCATGTTTCCGCTCGTCCCTATGCACCATGGCTGATCTGTAGGACCTGTTCTCTCAACAAAAACAGTAAGTCTTGGGCTATCTAACTCCTAACTAAAAATCTAAAGCAAAAAGCAAGAAAAGAAAGCAAGAAAGTGGGTTGCCTCCCATAAGCGCTATATTTAAAGTCTATAGCTCGATCTACTTCCCTTTTTTTCTTCAATCCGGGTCCGGAGGATGTGGTGGATCCGGTGGTTCCGCTGGTGGAGATGGTGGTGGAACATCCTTCGATGGTACATCGGGATAGATTTTCAAGTGATATGGCTTTTGCTCCTTGTACCTTTTTATGCCTCTCTTCCTTTCCTTGTGGATGAGCTTGAACCTTCCTGAGTGGACACTCCAACATTCCACCCATTCATCTCTCTTGGATCTAGCTAGCAACCGCCTTGGAAAGCACTTAGCAAAAAACACGTCTTCCTCATATGCGCTACTCTTCCTTTTCTTGGTATGGCTTTGATTTGTTTCCCCACCATCTGACACAAATAAATGTGCTTCGTTGTGGAGTTTGGTGTACAATGGTGGAGGGGGAAGAGATTCCTCCACTTCTTCTTCTTCTTCTAGCGCCTCATCTTCAACGTGCCACTTTGCGAGGACCCCATACTAGAATGCGAAAGATGCTTGTTCGAGATCGTCGGGAATTGCCTTCGCCGTGAATGGCAAAGGTAGCGGTGTAATGCATCGAACAATGACTTCTATCTCTTTTTCTTCTTCTTGGGGTTTCTCACATGACTTCTCTAGAAACAAGGGTAGTGGCGGCATCGAGATCGGAGTAGAAATGGCCCTGAAAATAGGCTCGTCCACCTCAACAAGTTGCTCTTCAATTCGCTCTTCAGAAGGGGGTGTCGGTGCCGAGGTGCAGGGTGTCGGCGCCAAGGTGTCAGTAGCCTTCTCATGTTTCTGCAGAAACTTTTCTTTGTCCAGGGGTGTCGACGCCGAGGTAAGGGGTGTCGACGCCGAGACACCTGTAGCATTTTCAGCATTCTGCAGGAACAATTTGTCCGCCAGAGGGGTCGACGCCGAGGCTGAGAGTGTCGGCGCCGAGGCTTCTGCAGCTTTGTTCCACATAGATGTCCAATGCTCATAGGGAGGATATGGTTCTTGATTAAAGCTAGGGCAGGGAAGGCCAAGATGAGACCTTGTTCCACATAGATGGCAAGGCGGGTTTGCCTCGAGAAAGCGTATTTCTTCCCTTAGTTTGTCATTTTCTCGTTCTATCTCAAGAATCCGTATTTGTTTCCTTAGCTTGTCTCTTTCCCTTAATAGTTCTTCCTCCCGAGCAAGCTTTCGTTGTGAGACATTCCATGGATGATAGGGCTCATATGGTTCCCTATAGTCGTGTTGAGCATAGTAACCCTCCTTTGGTTGACATGACCCATATGACTCTTGAGCTTTGGTTGAATCCTAGAATGACTGTTTTGCTTTCCAACTATCAAAGTCATAATAATCTTCATCATCCTCATCAACCTCGGCAAAAAATTTAGCATACTCCTTCATCCTTGCTTTTCGTCTTTGATCCGCTCTAGCCCTTTCGGCCCTTGATTCTAGATACTCATAATAATCTCGTGCATCCTCCATATTGTATCAAATCCTGAAAACTCAAACAGGCGCACAAATCAAATAACAAATGCTCGGCACCGATGAGGCGAGTGGATGGGAGGTGTGACGTTCAAGAAAATAAAGACTACTAAAATAAAATAAGAGAAGAATAAAAAATAATTAAAATAAAAAAGAGAAAATAAAAGAAAATAATATATACAAAAGAAAAGGGATGGGCTATTCCCAAATCCTAAAAACAACTAAACAAGGCGCGATTGATCTCTCCCCGGCAACGGCGCCAATTTGATGAGAGGGTTTCTCGACCAAATAAATTTATAGTCAAGACCCCGCTATAGTATAGGGAGTCAGGATCGTCCACAGGAGAGAGTCAGCGCTTCTTATTTAGTTGCTTTGTCGGGTTGAAAGTAACAAAAGAGATGGAAGAGAGATGGGTGGTGATAAGAGCATAAAATCTGAATTTTAATTAATATAAGAGAAAAACTTCTAAGGAAAATGATCACCACAACAACAAATACATGTGCAAATCAGTGAATCATATAAAAGATCATGCTTCTATCATCAAACAATTGAGTTTCATCAATCAACAAGTAAATCAATTCACTTTCGCATAAAAGATCTACTTGTTTCTACCTTCTCTTAATTAGGATCCTTTAACTTTCATTAGAAAACCCTAATTACTACCAAGTTAACAATTTCCTCTTTCAAGTTCTATTGCAACTATGAATTCCTTTAGATTTTCATCAAAGGTTAAGCACAAAGGTAGAAGAAGATAAAAACATCACACAATCATAGATCCATCAATTCAACACACATCTCTATTGTTGGGCTCACCCCAACCCTAGAAGAGAAAAGAACTACTCAAACATTGCAATGAAAATCATGAATTTAAGTGAAGAAAACATAAACTAAACTTGCAATAATATAAAACCTGGAAATTCAGCGTCTCAATCGCAACAAACACGCCCAAGCTTTCGCCCAAACGCCAAAACAAAACCCTAAAACCGTCCTACAGCTGCTGCGCGCAGCCCTTGCGCTGAACGTACAACGTCTCTTCTCTCCCTTGTTAAAAATCAGCCCCTAATAGGCTTTATTTAAAGATAGAAATTTTTAACTTAATCTCCAAGGAAAGAGATTTAATTTTAGAAAATAATAAAATCTACCTTATAAGGAAGGATAAAATATCCCAAGTCTATCTAACTAAAAGATCCTAAAAAGGAATTAAATAGAAACCCTAAATAAAAAGCCCATTAAGCAATTAAAACAGCCCGCAGAAAATTCTCCTGATGCGCAGGGTATCGGCGCCGAGGTCCGAGGTGTCGGCGCCGAGGTACCTGTGTGAATGCAGTAACTTCTGATTTTTTCCAGCTTTTCGACTCTGTCTTCAATTGCACTTTCCCGAGTCCCCGTTTTTCCGATTGACGCATATGAATATGCGTTGGAAAGCTCTTTTCAAGGACTACATATCTCATGAAGGCTCCAGATCTTGAATCAAAGTGATGGATGGCGAAAATAAGGCTTTTCTACAGCTACACCACTTTTTACTTTTGCTTGGCTCTCCATTGCATTCATGATTTTTCCTTAAGCTCTAAAATGCGTCGAAACTCTTCCAAATCAGCTCCAATACCTATAAAATCACACCAAAGCTTGTGTAGATTCCATATCTTACAATATTAAGCATAACTACACATTTTCCTTACTTTCCCAACACAAAAAGTAATAAAATGACTCAAATGGAACGAAAACATGATGCAAAATAAGGCTAAATATGCGGACATCATTGGCCGCCGTCGTCCTCTTTCCGGCCACTGAAGCCCGCTGCCGCGCCGTGTCTTGCTCCTTTTCTTCTCAGGTCTCAGCCCTCAAATATCCAAGTAAGTGTGCAATTAAAATTGAATGAAACTCAATTTGTGAGACTGTGCTGTTGAAATTGATTGTAAGTTTATCTATGGATGCTTGATTGTAAGTTTATCGCTGATAATGGTTGGATTTAGACAAGATTTCATGATTTAAGATGATTTTTGAGGATGCACTCAAAGTGTTCGATTAAATGCCTATAAACAAAATTTCTTATTATTGGCTGAAGTATTGTGGTGTTAGATCAAGTTAGTACAATTGAAGCTTAAATCTTGCTTTACCAAATTGAAACTTGTTTGTCAATGTTGGTATCTGGCTATCTGCTATCCCTGTAATTAGGCACGTATGACATGGTTTGTCAATGTTGATCAGTCCAATTTTAATCAGGTTTAGTAGATTATAAAATAAAATAAGTAATCATGGATAAATTTGATTCCGACCAAAATAAACCAATGAAGTTAATATAAAAGCTAATTGCTTTCTTTCTCTACAATGTTTTCCAAAAGGCATTTTCCAAAAGCCTATGTCTAATGTTCTAAAAACAGACAAAGTGTGTGCTGTGGATGTAAGCAAAGTTTCTAGTAGGCATATTGTGAGTGCTGCTTATGATAGAACTATAAAATCCTGGGATTTACAGAAGGGTTTTTGTACCAACACCATAATGTTCCCTAGCAACTGCAACACTGTATGTTTCAGCATGGATGGGCGGACAATATTTTCTGGCCATGTTGATGGTCACCTCCGGCTCTGGGATATACAGACAGGCAAGCTGGTTAGTGAAGTTGCTGCACATTCTCTTGCTCTCACCTCTATCTCCCTATCGCGCAATGGAAATACAGTGTTGACAAGTGGAAGGGATAACATCCACAACTTGTTTGATATGAGGACTCTTGAAGTGTGTGGGACATTGAGAGCGGGCGGAAGTAGGGTGGCATCTAACTGGAGTAGATCCTGCATTAGCCCAGACGATAGTTATGTGGCCGCTGGGTCTGCTGATGGATCAGTCAGCATCTGGTCAATACAAAAAGGGGAGATCGTTAGCACAATGAAGGAGCATGGCGGCTCAGTCCTTTCTTGTACATGGAGTGACCTCGGGAAGCCTCTGGCTACGTCAGACAAGAACGGGGTTATCTGTACCTGGGTGTGATGCATTTAACAGCAGTGTTTGTTAAATATGATCACGATCTCCTTACTTGCATTCCCACGGCCACGAGTAATCTGCTGCCTGAGTTGCGGCTGACAATTTAGATGACATAATATACTGATCTGCTGCATTTTCAGTTTCATGGATCCTTCGTCTGTTTAAATGTAAGTTCTTCTTTCTCCTCATTTCTTTTATTTATTTATTTTATTTTTGTTACTGTACAGGATGAAAGCTTGTGTGTAATGGGCTATGGACATAACCTATCAATGCTTGATAGTTTCTTGAATGTATTCACTTAAATCTCTTTTCCTATGTCATGGCTCAACTGAACTTTTGTTTTTTATTGAAGTTGAACAACAGTTTGGAGTAAGAAGCAATTAAGAATGATATCTCTTATCCCTTGCTGCAATATCTATAATCTGGCTACATCGCCCATATGTAAGTCTGTAAGCACTGCTGATCGCTGATACAGATGCAGTGGTCGAAGGTAAAATTTGATCACCAAATACAGATCTGCTGGAAAAATTCTGAGAACCCTGCAACTGTATTTGAGGTTCAGATCTCAGAGTTTCATGTTTTCGTGGTTATTGAGTCTATGATTTCTCTGAGCTTCAGGATTTTGCGCAGTTGTTTTCTCTGAACTTACAGTTTCAGTTTTCTGCGATTTTGCGGAGTTGATTATTATCATAAGTCTATTAGCTCAAAAGGTAGAGCAATGTGTTTAATACACATTGGTGTAGGTTCGAATCCTACATAGGCTAATTGAAGATGGCAATTCATTTGAAAAGTATCTTCTCCTGGTCAAATGAAAATCATAACTGATCAATGTGAGATGGCATTCTCACAAGAAATTTAAATCCATGAAACTTTAATGCAAAAGACAAACATCGAGTGGAAAATTTTATTCACAACTTCCTTGTCATATCTCAGGTTTTTGGCAGCCTGTAAACATCCAAGACAATGTTTCTCCAGTAGTATTAGGTGACTAATAGATGGGAATATAGAAACTATCCATGTCAGAAATAACAGTAACCTATCATTTATGAATTTCAGTTAAAAACAAAAATGCTACCATGTATCCTAATTCCTGAAAATGGATACAACTTCTAAAACCCATTCAAAATTATTGGTTCGTGCCAGTGTAAATGGCAGATCTGTTTACGATGCATGCAAATCTACTTCCAGCTTCTGCTTTCTCAAGTTATGAGTTCTGACCTAGAAGACTGATAACTAATAGTAAAAATATTAATGACACTTATTTTATTACAAATAATAAAAAATAGTAGAATGATTGGATTTACTCTGAACTCTCAGATTCAGAATCTCCTTCATGAGTAGCATCAGATTCATACTCGCCTCCAGTAGTAGTAGTTTCTGATGTCATACACAATTCTCCCTCCTCGTCACCACTTTCACTGGCTTCCACAATGTTATCCTCCTCAGAGATATCATCCATCCTTAATGGATCATGCAAATCCGGTGGCATATTGTCAATTGGTATTTGCTCAAACAATTCAGGAGTAACAACTTCATCAGCTTGATACGCAGTTGGTGTAGTTGATGTCCACCGTTCCGCTATTTGACCTCGAGGCACTGTCTTGCATACATACCACCAATCTGCCCGTTCCCGCCTCGCTCCTGGATAGTCTGCATAGTAAACTTGCACGGCCTGTTGGGCTAATATGAATGGCTCATACTTTCGATACAGTCTCTTGTGATTGACTTCAACAAAACGGTATTGTGTATGAATTCTTGTGCCTCTTTCAGTTGGATCAAACCAGAGACACCTGAACAAGACAACCTTTTTTGGATTATCTACTGAACTAGGATACTCAAGCTCGATAATTTCTTGCAGAAGCCCATAAAAGTCTGATTCGGCATTCTCATAATTTGAGCCTCGAACACAAACCCCACTATTCATTGTTGATTTGCCAATACCATGCTCTTGAGTGTGAAATTTGTATCCATTAACCTTGTATGTATGCCAAGTCTTAGCTTTAACACTCGGACCACAATCACAACTCCATAAAAGCTCATCCGTATCGATTCCATTTGATGTATTTAATACCTGCATATATACAGCTACAATCTATGAACATTTATCTATTTGATGAATCATCCAACTTTACAAATAAATAAAAAAATATAACACCTACGTATGTTTTAAACCATTTTGCAAATTCTCCAGCAATTGTATCATCATCCGCGATACCCCTTTCAGATTCAAATATCCTACAAACCATAGATTAATATAAGAACACCAAAACTTATAACATTGATGCAATCATGCAAGATAAGTGTAAATAAACATGAATGTACCCAATGTATGGTTGCACTTCTGGGCAGTTGATCAAAACATAAGTGTGTGCAGCATTCCACTCTTTGTCTACCGTCATCCACCTTATCTTTGCTTTGCCGCCACTTTGACCAGGGTAATTAAAAATAGAAACAGCATTGTCAATATCCTGGAATGTATCATTCCTAGACAACTTTCTCAACTTAGAAGGAACATGAGATGGGAAGTAATGCACTGAAAAATTAGCGACTTCTTCCCTCAAGTAAGCCATGCATATCGACCCTTCAACTTGATTCTTCTGCATAATTTTTCGCTTCAAATGATACAAATGTCTCTCAAATGGATACATCCATCGATATTGTACCGGTCCACCTATTTGAGCTTCATATGCCAAGTGCACAACGAGATGCTCCATAGAATCAAAGAATGAAGGTGGGAAGATACGTTCCAATTTACAAAACAGTAAAGGCACCGTGGAATTGAAATACACCATTTGATCAATCGACAACGAGGATGAACAAATTGATTGAAAAAATATACTCAACTCTGTCAAAAGACCCCAAACTGTTGGAGGCAGCAATTCTTTGAAAGCAATTGGAAGAAGTCTTTCCATAAACACATGACAATCATGACTCTTCATCCCCGCGAGACTACAATCATCCTTTTGAACACATCTACCCACATTAGATGCATAACCATCAGGAAACTTCACGGACCTCAACCATTGACAAACCTTTTTCTTCTCTTCCCTTGTTAAAGTGTAAATTGCCTTCGGTTTCGCCCCTCTATGATCATCTTCTACGTGAAGCTCTGGCCGACGACAATGTATTCGAAGATCCTTCCGTGAATTCAAGTTATGCTTTGTCTTTCCAGGAATATCCATCACGGTGTTAAAAACATTATCAAACACACTTTTCTCTATATGTGCATAACATCAAGGTTGTGCCGAATCAAAAGATCTTTCCAATACGGAAGCCTCCAAAAAATGCTTTGCTTCGTCCATTTATGGGAGTTCCCATAATCAGGCGGGTTGTTCAGTGGGTCATCAATGGCCGTAGCAAAGTGACACACACGTCCCCATATTTCATCACTTGATAGCCTAGGGGATGGGGGCGATGTTCTCACTTGGTTTTTACGAAAGTCACTCTTATTCTTTCGAAAGGGATGATCCGCTTCTAAAAATGGCCTGTGACAATCGAACCAACAAGCCTTTTTTCCGTGATACAATCGAAAAGATTCTGTTTTCTCCATACAGATTGGACAAGCTAGCTCTCCCGCAGTACTCCATCCTGACAGCATCGCATATGCTGGAAAATCACTGATCGTCCAAAGTAGAGCTGCCCTCATAACAAAATTTTTCTTCCTTGACACATCATAAGTGGTAACACCGATGTCCCAAAGTTGCATTAACTCATCAATCAAAGGCTCCAAGCACACATCAAGTAACTTCTTGGGATTTCGCGGGCCTGGCACTATCAATGTCAGAAACATATACTCAGTTCTCATGCACATATCTGGCGGACGATTGTATGGAGTAACAATAACTGGCCAGCAAGAATAGTTGTCTCCTGATTTAGTAAAAGGTGCAAAGCCATCAGTGCACAGACCCAAACGAACATTTCGTGGCTCAGAAGAAAAATTAGGATATACGTCATTCAACCTCTTCCATGCCTCTCCATCCGAAGGATGAGACATTATCCCCTCTTCTGCCACATGATCCGCATGCCAACTCATATTGCCAGCTGTAACCTCAGATGCATATAATCTTTGCAGCCGAGGGGTTAGAGGCAAGTAGAATAGTTCTTTATACGAAGTGCCTTTTTTCTGATTACTTCTATAATCAAACCTGGCATGACCGCAGAACTTACAAGATTCTTCATTGCAATTATCCTTCCAGAACAACATACAACCATTAGGGCACATGTCTATTCTCTCAACCGGTAAACCTAAATTACGAACCACCTTCTCTGTTTGGTAGTAATTGGTGGGAATCTTGTGACCAGGAGGTAAAACCTCATCATATAGCTGAACAAAACCATTGAAGACACTTTGAGGCACGTTATATTCGCACTTCAAACTCATAAGCCTAGCCACAAAAGACAGTTGTGTGTGTGATGTACACCCTGGCCACACTGGTTCATCAGCCGCTTTTAACACATCCCAAAAACGTCGGGACAACCTATCCACGTCTCCTGGTTCTACATCTCTCATTTCAGTGTCCTCATTGATAGTCTCAAGAGGTTCCATTCCCTGACTGTCTTGATGATCATCTCCCGTTCCACTATTAGAAGCAACATCAACATTATTGACATCAAACCATGGAGGAGGAACAAAATTAGGTCCTGCCATGTCGAATACCATTCTCTGTTCAGAATTCAATTGGTCGTAGAATTCCCGTTGGCTATTCTCTGATTGAGGAAGAGATGACTCAATCGACTCACCATGTGCCGTCCACTGGTAATAATCAAGCAAGAATCCACGTTGATATAAGTGTTCCTTGACATCATCTGGTAGGTAAAATGGACGATTACGACATTTCTTACAGGGACATTTGATCATATTCCCATCCATGTAACATTCTTGAGCCGTTGCGAATTCTACAAACTTATCAACCCCATCCAAATATTCAGGCTTTAATCCTCCACGATCTGGCAAGTACATATCATACATCCAAGCACGATTGTTCATTTTCGCTGCACATGTTTGCAAGTAGATTGGTCATATTAACACGTACTGGGTTTTTTCAACAAAATACACCTATTGAACTCTCGTAAGTAAGGATAGGTGAACGAATGAAGAACCTATCATATATAAAACACCAATTGCAAAAAACACGTATTTTCTACAATAATTCTATCTTCTAAAGTGAAAATTTAGAAGTTGTAGATAATTAAATACTCACCTCAATTGATTGCAATGTATTGATGAAAAGGAGAGGGTTGGAGTTGACGGAAATCGGATTAGGGTTGAAGACGATATGTAACATATTTATGGTTACAAATTATAATGCTTTCCGTTTATTATAGTTTCGCTGTCAGCCACGGATCCAGCCACGGGTTCCGCCACGGAATCTGCTATGCTAAAGCCACGGATTCAATCGTGAAGTGCTAGCGACGATAATAGCCTTAAGACATTGTGCGTCATTTTTTTTTTCTCGCACTAGCTACATAATGTACTTCGTCGCTAATTTCATCACTAATTAGCCACGAATTCAGCCATGACTTTTTCTTGTGACAAGGTTCGTAACTCATTTAGCTTTGACTTTTGGCACACCACTTAATTTCTTTGGAAAATCAGTGACAATGTTAAAATTGTTGGTATTTTTGTCTCTAAATAGCCACCGATGTAGGGACGATTGTTGTTCGAGTCAATATTCGTGGCTATTTTGCCACCAATTTACCTAAAGTCTAGAATTCCATGACTAATAGTGACGTAAATAGCTACGATTTATTCGGCGTCACTAATATTGCATCTATCGGTGACTCTCCGCCTTTTCCTCGTGAAATTTAGCAACCGATGTTGTATTCCATCTCTAATACCGTGGCTATTTGTCACAATCGTAGAGACGGATTTTAGTCGTCGCTATTTGCCGTGGCTAAAACAGCCTTTTTTAGTAGTGTTCCTTTTTTTCATTTTAACTCCAAAATACCTTCCCAGATTTTTTAACCAAAAAAAAAGGAAGCGAAAAACCCATTTTGACGAGGAAAGAACGCGCCCCTCTCTCCTCGCACGCGCCTTCGGTCTCCTCTGGTTCTCCTGCTTTGCCGGCGTCCTCCCCGGCCGGTTGGCCATGGCGCGACGTTGCCGTTGCTTTTGGCCGCCGATTTGAGCCCTACTACTGCTTCTCCCATCACCGGTCTTCATTACCCAAACAATCGTCAAATTAACCCTAAATTTCCAAACACAAAACCTACAAACAAACTTCTTCAAACAAGTGTCTGTAGCCTACAAATTGGCAACGTCCATGCCACTCTCGGCACATGCACCAGGCCTCGATGGCGGTTCAGCCCTCTTATGGTCTCGCCGATGGATGGGGGCTCTGATTTGGGCAAATCTCAACTGGATCCGACCATCAACAGCAGCCCTTGGAGGGTTCTCACTAATCGTTCTAGTGCCTATGCCCGCTGGGCGTTAGGCATTAGATCTGATCAATCAAACCCTAAAAAATCTATCCAAAATCTCTCAAACAAAACCCTTTTTACCAAACAAAAATTTAGATGCCAAATTTTTTTCAAAACCCTTGTCTGCAGATTCATGTTTCACAATGGCAACGTCTCGACTGTGGACATGGTGGTGGGCACAGTTGGAGGGCTGCAGAAAATCCATGTCAGTTCAACTATAAGTATAAACCCTATGAGTCGAGTTCCGACTGATTTCGTCACTGAATCCCGTCTCCTTGTCAAGGACACATTAGCGCAACCTTCTTCGGGGTGTGAAAGAAATCGACCGACTCAACAAAGTAAGTGTCCCCAAAAAACTTTAAACCTTCTTCTATTCGTAAGTATATCTATAGAGACTAGATTCTTCTTTATGTGCCTCTGCATGTCAAATAACTGTCTCAGCATGTCTAATTTGCATTCTGATGAGAGATGCGGATCTTTGATGTATGGTGCTACTATTGAGTTTATCTTTGACCTGGTGGCTCATAGTGATTCTCAACTTTATTGTCAGCTGATGCTGCCGACTATGCAATGTTGTGTCTACGAGATAACCATAGATTGTTATACCATGTTTGCTAGTATGATGCTTGGCTGGGGACATGATCTAATTATAGAACCCTTTAGAATTAGGAATGTCACATTATCTATTGGGAGCTATCATTGCCGAGATCTCTATTATCTTAATAATCCTCAGATTGACTTTTCAGTTAAGGATTTTGTTGATTTCCCAAACCTTAAACCTCTGCTAAAGGGTTGTAATCTACTGAATAATGACTTGTTGGTTCTTGGTTGCTCTCGGTATTCTTCTAACCTCACTAGGAGCAGCTGTGAAATGGATGATTTAGGTGTTAATCGTGCTATTGGAAGCCATCACTGCCAGGAGCCCTTTGCGTCTAAGGCTTCTAATTTTTCAGTCTATCACAAGTCTAAACTCTATCATAGATGCTGTTATATATATATGTATGTATACATCTCACCAAATCTCAGGGTTGAGAATATACTAACCAAGTGCAGGCTTATGATGAAGACTATAAAGAGGAGTGAAGGAGGCCTGTCAGGTATGGCCTTTTTTACATTGATTTGCCTCTTTGTATCCTCTAAACAAATCATCTGTCAACCTCTGGATATATTGCTTTCTATTACCTGTGTGGTTGCTAGAACACTAATGAGTTGTAGGACAAATAAGAAGAATCTTCTGATAGAACAGCAACCAAGGAGATCAGATCCAACAGAGGGAGATCAAAGGAGCAATGAATCTAGCCTACCTGATGAACGCAACCAAAGAGCCGGGCGTGATTATCCAAATCAGAGGAAAGAACAAACACCAAAACTCTGTAGCTACCTTCTGAAGATATCAAGCAAGAACAAGGACACCACCCAAGGTATGGTACCCAAAACTATCATCCAAAACTTAAGCTCTTCCCCATGGGTGATTCAGTTCACTTTGTGGTGGTAGGCTGTCCCAACCTTCCAAACAAACCTTCAAAAAACAACTCTTGTAAAAACATTTGTTTCATAAAACTCAAGTCTACACAAGGCTCTACGTTTTCAAGGCAAAAGCAGCTGCTACCAGTAGGAAATCAGAGGTTATCCTGTAAATACAAAGTTGTCAGCTCAGCCATATATCAAAAGGAATCCAGGCGTGGTGATCATTGTGAAGTAACTCTCAGATTGAACCCTTGGAAGGTGAACTCTGATCGCTGTAATCTTGATGTTCTTTACTCTTATGTCACAAGCTGTAATTCTTATATTAGTTGGAAATCTCAAATCTATTGCTATGACAAGTTATTATATGATTAATATCGCATATTGGAATGTTAGAGGTACCAAAAGGCCACTTTTGTGGCAAGAAATCAACCACTTTCGTTTTAACCATAACCTTGATCTACTTGTTCTAACTGAAACGAAATCTGAAATAGCTCCCTTAGAGTCTCAAGTTAAAAGTTCTGGCTTCCACAAGGTTCACTGTATCAAATCTAACGGTAGAAAAGGTGGTATCTGGCTTCTACAGAAAACAAATCTAGATACAAACAGTGATATACTAGAGGATAATCTTAGATTTATTCTTCTAAAGATCAATATAGAAAATCATGATATAATTTTAGCCTTTGTTTATGCCCCGTCAATAGAACAAGAGAAAGATGAATTCTGGAACGAATTGTATCACACTATAAGCAAATATAATTACCCTTTCATCATCATTGATGACCTCAATGATATAGAAAATGACACAGAAAAGATGGGGGGTGTCGCTCCCAATATCAACAGATTTAGAAGATTGAGAAATGTAAAAGATGAACTAGGACTTCATACCTTACCTTACAGTGGATCACCCTTTACTTGGAGGAAGAGTAGATCTCCTCACAACAATACCTATGAAAGGTTGGATAGAATTTTAGTCAAACAACAGATTCTAAATTGGTTTCCAAGTCTCTGCACTAAACACCATCCATTCTCTAAATCAGATCACGCCCCAATATCTTTAACTATTGGTCACCATGAGAAGAAAAAAGGCTCCCCTTTCAGATTTGAGATGGCCTGGGCTACAAATAATGTTATGAAATCTATGATTGAGAAGGTTTGGAATTATAAACTAAAAGGTTCACATGGCTACATCTTGATGCAAAAACAGAAATTACTCAAAAGAAGAATCAAGCTCTGGTGCAAAGCAAATCCAAACAACATTAATCGTCAACTATCAAAAGTAGAAAATCAAATACAAACTATACAGAGCAATCTACCCTGGGGCCCTGTCTCGGCTAGAGAGGAATTAAAGCTAGCCAGACTGGAACACAAAAAGCAAAGACTCTTAGAATTTAATCACAATTTTTGGAAGCAAAGAGCCAAAACAAAACACCTCAAATTAGGAGACAGAAACACCAAATATTTTCAAATAACAGCCAAAATAAAGAATTTCAAAAAACATACTAGGACTTTCACCACAAAACATAATGTAATTCTTACGGATCAAAAACAAATTGCGGATCATATCACTAAGGAAATGTCGGAGAGGTTCATTGGTAATAATAAAAAACAAATCAATCAAAATGAGGTCTGGAACATTCAATCTCAAATCACTCGGCTGGAAAACAAAAATCTTATAACCCCACCCACAAATTCAGAAATCAGGCAAACATTATTCAGTATGGCAGAAGACAAAACACCGGGTCCAGACGGATACCCCCCTGAATTTTATAAACAATATTGGAATATTGTCGGTCCATCATGCTGCAGAACTGTTAAATCTTTCTTCCACTCTGGACAGTTTCTAACTGAAATCAATCAAACATTCATAGCTCTTATTCCAAAAACGGACAACCCAACCACAATAAATCATTACAGACCCATTAGCCTCTGTAACACTATTTATAAGATTATCTCCAAAATCATAGCCAATAGACTTAAACCAATATTACCTAAATTGATAAACCCTTTCCAAGGAGCATTTGTAGAATGAAGATCTATCCAGGATAACACTTTAATAGCTCATGAAATCTTCCATACATTCCACAAACAAAAAGGTAAGAAAGGTTGGATGGCTATAAAATTAGACATGGAGAAGGCTTATGACAAGATTAACTGGAACCACATCAAGGCAGTCTTACAGAAGTTTGGCTTTCATCCCATTTGGATAAATTGGGTAATGAAATGCATCACCTCTACCTCTTTCTCTGTACTTGTTAATAATACCCCTGGGAGACAATTTACTCCTAACAGAGGTATAAGACAAGGTGACCCCCTAGCCCCTTACATCTTCATTCTTGTCATGGAAGGCATTGCTAGAGAACTTCATAAAGAAGCCCTCCTAGAGGATGCTCTGATTGGCATTAAACTAAATAAGAATGGTACCCCTATTCCTTTCTTAACTTTCGCTGATGACACTATAATCTTTGCAAAAGCAGCTCACACCAGCTTAAATACCATCCATAATACTATAAATAATTTCTCAAATCTTTATGGATTAACAATTAATTACAATAAAAGCTCCCTCCAATGCTCTAAAAATGTCAATTCAAACTTAGTCAGAGATTTAGCAAATCATATGGGGATCCCTGTAGCTAAAACTATTGAAAAATATCTAGGTATTCCTCTAGTTAATGGGCGAATAAAAAATTGTGTGTTTGATGAAGCAATAGACAACTTAAGAAAGCAACTAGCAAGATGGAAAGCCTCAAGTTTAACCCAAGATGGGAGAGTAATCCTTATTCAATCAAACCTGAGTTCCAAAACAAACTACCTCATGCAGAATTTCTTACTCCCAAAAGGTATTCTAAAAATAAAATTGACCAAATAAATAGAAATTTCTTTTGGAACAAATCCCAAATGGATAGATACTCCCCTATCATCAGTTGAGATCAAATCTGTAAAAGCAAATCTCAAGGTGGGTTAGGTCTCAGAAAAGCAGAAGACCTAAACACTTGCTTACAAATGAAACATAGAGAGTCCTTGGGTTAAACTGATTAAAGAAAAATATCTGCAAAGTGAGGATATCAAAGACTACACGGGCAAGAACACATCCTGGCAATTTGGGAGACTGTTATCTCTTAGGGAAAAATTTGAAAAAGGCCTTCATTGGATTGTGGGTGATGGAAAAAGCATTAGCCTATGGAATGATCCATGGACTACCGACATAAATTTAAAGCCTTTAATGGGCTCCTATGACCCAGAGATGAAGGTTGGAAGCCTCATCACGAATGGAAATGATTGGAACCATGGTCTCATTACTCAAATGTTCCCCCGAGAGATTGCTCATAGTATTCTCAATATCAAGATCCCCTCACACCCCACGAGGGACAAGCTGATTTGGAAGCCAGATCCGTAAGGTATCTTCTCAACCAGTTCAGCTAGGAAGATCTCGGCTCCAACACTGAATGAACAGGCCTCGCATTCATGGTTGTGGAAGCTAAACTTGCCTCCTAGAGTCAAGAATTTCCTATGGAAGATCAAAATAGATGGCCTCCCAACATCGATCCGACTGAACAGGTATGTCAATAGAGTTCCTTCTCAATGCTCTCTTTGCAATCAAGCAGATGAAGATACCACCCACCTCCTCACAAGATTCACGTTCACGAGAGAAGTCATAGCCCAATATGAACAACAATAATTCTGGCCTGGTTCATGAAAATCTGAATGAGCTTTATAATGCGAATAGTAATTTGGTAGATCTTATTTGGATCTGGTAGACAATTTGGGAAGATAGAAATGATACTATATTTAGGAATAGGAATTTAAATGGAGCTGCTTCACTTGTTCAAAAAATAAATCAATATATTTCAGATTGGTCCATTGGTAGTCCCAAATCGGGTAAAGGTCAGAATAATAGAAAGAAGAGAGTTGCGGCTAGATGGAGCAGACCATCTAGAACTATCTACAAACTTAATGTAAGATGGTTCTGTTAGCCTTTCTGGCATTTGTCAGACTGGAGGAATCATCAGAGATTCTGAAGGTAAGATTGTAGATATTTTTCATCATAGTGTTATGGCAGGGTCGATTATCCAGACAGAGGCCTCAGCAATGTTCGCAGGACTAAGAAGAGCCAAAGATAAGGGTATCAAGAAGATCATCGTAGAGAGCGACAACCAAACCTTGGTTAAATCAGTGAATAAGCAACAACCCCCGAGATGGGAAGTTATGAGTTATATTCAAGATATCACCACACTCCTTTCGGAATTTGAGAATGCAGAAGTGCGCCATATTTACCGAGAATCTAACATGGCAGCTGATTACATAGCTAGAAAAGGAATTATCTGTAATTTGCAGTCTATCCCCTGTCATAGGGACTTTTGTAAAATCATCTTTCAAGATGATCCAGGAGCTAAGTTACTGTATTGTAATGGCTCCGAATGTTTGCCTACTATAAAAAAAAAACTCCAAAATACCTTCCTTTTTTTAACTGACCCGAAGTCCTCCTGAACAGGAGGAGATCTCAGTTTCGCACAGTCGCACTAACGCATACCCAGAGGCTACAGAGCAAAAGCGACGCTAGTCGTCGAGCCGGCCGCCGCTGCCTCCTTCCAACTCCACCTCCGTCCGGCTCCTCCGCTGTCTGCGAAGTCCCGCACTGGTGGCGCAGTCCCGTCTCCTGCACAGCCGACCTTCAATCTTCATTGTTCTCCTTCGATCTAGACCTTCAAGGTTGGTTAGTTTTCTTACCCTTCCTTTTAATTTGATTGTTGGTAAGTTGAATTGATTGGGTGAGAATCAATTTAGATTAGAATTTGTGAATTTGAGAATCAATTTGGGGAATTTCAATTAGGGTTTGTGATTTGTGAGAAATCAAAATTTGACTTTGTGGTTTGTGATTTGAAATTGTGCTTTGTGGTTGTGGTAAGACATAAATCTGTGAATTTTTTTATTGTGATTTGGAATTTTTTGTTTGTGATTTGATAATAAATTTTGAGAAATTGTAATTAGAATGTATGGTTTTGAGGATTAATAAATTCCGAATTGTAAGCCTCTTCCCACCGAAGTTTCACTACCCTTTGAAAGAGACAGAGGAAGCAACTTGTTTAATGAGCAACTGATTTTAGTCTTTCATCATGGAGGAGTGACTGAGTGAGCACATGGAGATGATTTGCTGCTGTATTTGATCTTATTGGGTTCAATATTGTCCTTCCTTCAAGTGGACGGACTCCCACAAGTTAGTGAAATTGATTGAACTTGTTCTGCTGTTGCAAATTAATAAGGAATGTTGATAATTGGAAGGAAAAATGCAACAATTTGCTGTGTATTGAACCTATTTGCATTATTGAACATATGTCTAACATTAGACTTGATTTTAGTATTGAACATATTTGTATTTTGTAGCATTATATTCGCAAGATAAATTTCATTATCGTTCTTTGTAATTTTCAGCCCCCTTGACAAAAATCCTGGATCCGCCACTGCCCATATAGACAACGAGATGATCGATGGATATACATGACTGAAGTAGGTCATGTACTTGTATTATTTTACAACAGAAAAGTACAAGAGATGTATAGCTTATAGCTAAACCCATATTTCATATCCATATAACGTTCTCCATAGAGATACGTATTAGGGTGCTCCCATACATGTCATTTTATTGAATTAAGCAGAACTACATAAGCATATATTATTATCCAGAATGCGAGTCGGAGACATGCTTGCATCGATACGAAGTAGATCAATGGCTCAGCAGTCCCTTCGACACTCGCAGGCGCTGTTCAAGAAGCCATGGTTGACGCACACCCCCGACGTCCAGCCGGCCTCCCTCTTGCAAGCCGTTGTGCAGCTTGCGTTGGACCCACAGAACCCCCTGTAGTACATGCTCGGCTTCGCACAGTACCCCTCCACCTTCACCATGTTTGTCTCTGCAAATTAATGCGCTACCACTTGTTGATCATATGGTTTACGAGATCGATAATAAGCAAGCTCGAGTAAGCTTAATGTGATCATATATATACCTGAAGAGAACACGACGACGAAGAGGAGCAAAACACAGAGGAACTTGCTATCCATGTTGGTTAATTGATTGATTGGTTGATCGATTGGTTGCTCGGTTGATATCAAGAAGCTCTGAATTTGCTGTGTGTGGGTATATCATTTCTGTTGCCGATTTAAGGGTATTTATAGGAATCGATTTATGATTAAAGTAATAGTGAGCGTATCCATCTTTTGCATTTCGATGAACGTGGCAGCTTTGCAACGAGTTAATTCAGTGAGTAAGCTTCGTACATGATTTGTCGCAGAGTCGGTTTCCGATCGGTTGGGCCAACTCTGTTTGACATTTGAATTGCTATGAATTGGAGTTGTCTCCTGTGGAATTGTCGATCAGCGGTAATCGAGGTTTTAGTCAAGCAAGGCTTACAGTCGGGACTGCGGTTTTCTCAAGTAGCCGAGGTCCATTTGTCTTCTTCTTTCTCATACACGGTCGAATTCAGATCTAATTTGTTGAGAGGTTTTTGCCGATTTTAGGTGGAAGTTCGTAGAGTGACCGATTTGATGATGAATCTCGAACCAACAGTGTCGAATTTAGATCTAGGGTTTCGGGCTTCCTAAAAAATCGAAGAACTCTATCTTAATCGATCCCCAAATTGAATCTCGTGATTCACGAAATTACACAACGAAAAGCAGTATTCGATTGATGGGGCGAGCGAAGATACTAGGAATCGATCTATGATGGGTTTATTCTGGCCGGGTTCCCTACTTGACTCCCATCTGCATCTTTCGCTCTCCAAAAACGGCCTCGTTCAGTCGTTCACCGCTTGATTGACTATTTGACTGTAGGCTGTAGCTGGTTTTTTAAGATGAGAAATTAATAAATCGGTTTAAATAGGAAAAAATTCCCTAATAAAGCCTTTGCTTTTTAGAACAGATACCGAAAACATAGGGAAAAACAGTATTTTTAGAAGACGTTTTGTATGTTTCCTAACCCTAACGAGGAACGCGCCCCCACGCGTCCCTCCTTTTCTCCCCTTCAGGCCAATCGGCCGCCTAATCCTAACCCTAGCGACCACCGCTTCGCTCACCTGCAACCGCCGAAGGACTGTCCCTCTGCAACCCCCACTTGCTCTGCCCGCCGCCCACCTTGCCCCTTTGCGTTGGTGTTTCTCGAGCCCACTTGCTCCATCCCCGTTCACGGCGGGATTTACCCGAGGAAGGTGTCTCGATGGGTAGTGGCGGCTCTTGAATTCTTCCATTCTCGGCGAGATCCGTCTTCCGGGTGGGCTAATCGGCCTTTTGATTGGGCTTTTTTGTGGGATGGGACTGTCTGGTGGTGGCCGGACGGGCGCCGTCGTTTCGCGCTCTGGTACGGCTGGCTTCTTGGTCCCTCTCTCTACTTCCCGGTGTCCTCGCTGTCTCTTCTGGCTTCACTGATCTCTAGTATTTGTGAGGGCTGGTGGTTGTTGGGGTGGTCGAAGCCTGTGGCTTTGATTCCCTCGGTCCACAGCTGCTCAAAGGTGCCCTCTCCGCTTCTTCTGCCTCTAATGCGCTCTATAAGTCTTCTTTCTCTCCCTTACAAACACTCGACTATTCCCGTTGCCTACCAGCAAATTACGTACTTAAGCCTCAAACAAGGTCTTTGGGAATATACTTCCCTTCAAACAAACTTCCAGTTTACATTAAATTACTCCATGCTCTTCGATTTCTTGTTCTGTTCACAGGTGACTTCCACCCGTTACCTATCGTTTCTGATATTTGTAAGTCCCCTCCCTATCTCGACTACTCACTTGCCGCTTGTCCGGCTCTACCGATATCGTACTGATATAATTTATCCTAAAGGATACAATTGGGATCACAATCCAACCCTCATTTCGGCTAATTTCCCCAATCATCTAGTTTACTCGGTTGATTTCAACCACCTTGGTATTCATAACTTGTTTTACACTGTTAACTTCATCTCTGGTGTTTTTTACTTGATTGTTTTTTCCACTGATATTCTTACTTTGTTTTGCCAAACAACGCGGTTCTTACGGGTTGTCTTTGTATGGTGGGTTTTGCGCTGGCTGCGCATTTTGTATCAGTCTCTGTTCTGGGTGCAGCACCAAAGTTTGGTTCTTGCTGCAGTCGGGCTTTCTGTTCCGCTTTGCAGGTTGCTCTTTGCTTGCGGGCGTGTCCCTCTGTTTAGGTTTCACTCCGTAGCCTCGTCGTTTGATCACCTTCATCAACAATTTCAACAATCAGTTACAACTACTTGCCTTTACAAGGACTACCAGTTTACTCAAAACAATTGCTACAGGTTTTCTATTTCGCTAACACCGACGGGTCCTTATGTCTTTTACTTTGCTGTTCGACAGCCTCTTTGGGTTCATTGCCATTTCGATTATGTTTGTCGACACCCTCCCGGTTCTTATCATGTCTTGATGTATACAACACACCTTATACTCATCTATTTTATTTATTCAATTGTTACTCTACCGGGTGTATTAACCTTCCTTGTGTGTTTAGAATTGATTTTATTTTTTACACGCTCTTGGTTTTATGTTCAGTCTTGGGATTCTGAAGCTATCCCAGCTTGTATCTTGACCAACCTTCAGCTCATATATGTTTATGGTTTTGTTTGGGTTTCAATTTTGCAAATTCTCCCTATTCCTTTTATATGTTGTTATTTGCCCAATGGTCTTAGGTACACACGTGGATCTTCATTTTTCTTGATCAATTGTGTAGCTTTCATTAAGCTGCTACTATCGATTCACCAATCCTTTAAAATAACTCTACTGCTATCCCAACCCTTTCTTCGGACATGTTCACTCATTGGCCTATCATTCCTTATCTCATACTTGATTTGTTTCCAACCTGCAGGTAGTGTTTCTTGTCTAAAAATTCGCAGACTTAACCGTCTATCGTCCTTACAGGACCTCTTGATCCTTCGAAGGTGGTTTGTCGTCATGAAGGTGCCCTTGGTTTTCCGGTTTCATGTTCCGGGGACTGCTGTTCGGTGTCTTCCTGGTTGGCTTCTGCTTCTGCAACTCGCTGGTGCGTCCTTCGCGCTTGAGTTGTTGAGGTTTGTTTCAGTTCCGGTGGACTCCTTCTGCTGCAGCGTTCTTGTGCACTTGGCGTTTGCCTGTTGTTGCTCTGCTCGGTGCTCGCTGCTGGCGCCCGCGGGCTCTCTGTGGAGGTTTGCTGGGCTGTGCTTAAGTGTTCCGGTTGGCTGGCGTCGGCTGGGTGCCTTGCTTGGGGCTGTGTTCGGGCATACGCTGCTGCTGCTAGCTGTCTTTCCTCGGCTTCGTTATGGCCTTCGTTGCTGCTGCTACTCGGAGTTTTGTTGTGGGATGAGCTTCCTACTATTTCAGGAGTGGTGTACTAATTTGGATTCACAATCCCTTACTTTATATTTTGGATTAAACTTAGTTTGCTACCAGCAAATTTATATAACCAATTGTATAACAACATTGATCCCAAACGACAACAATCACTATTTACTCTCACACTCTAGTTCGCTCTCACTGGGCCTCTATGTTTGGTTTGATCAATCAGCCCTTTATACCATGTCCTGCTACAACATTTCTAGTTTATTCTCGTGTGTGCCACTATACGAATGTATTACCAACTATTTCGATCCGATTTTGTTGTTGTTATATAGTTCTCCAATGTTTCCCATGCCTTTGGTTTTGCACATTGTCGTATGTTCCTCTTGGCCGGATACAGTTGGCCTACTAATCACCAATTGGAGTCTGACACCGCTCCCGATAAAATGCTATCGATTAATACAAAACCAACAGATACATGAACCAACGGATACAAAAAATAGTTTCCCATGAATTTATGCACTTGGAATTCCTGCGGTATTCGCAGTAGAAACTTCTGGACTAACGTTGACATTTTCTGTAAGAATAATCATATTAACGTACTAGCTCTCTTGGAAACAAAAACAGATAAGGTTCCGTCTGATATTTGCTGGCGGAAGTGTGGATTTACTAACATTGCTTTCGATCCGGCTGCCGGGTTTTCCGGTGGCATCTGTTTGCTATGGAAATGTTTACCCTCGAGCCAAGGATCCTTTGATCTGATATCGGTTAACAACCGTTTTATACATTTCAACTACTCGGACTTTATATCTCACACAAAAGTTGCCATCCTAGTGATTTATGCCCCACCGGACGAGGCTCGGAAAGGCCCGTTTTGGGAAACCATCGATCTTTATATCCAAAACTTACTTATACCATATTGTATAATGGGGGATTTCAATGACATTTGCTCCCCATCTGAGAAGATGGGGGGTGTTTGTCCGCCAAATGGCAGATTTGCACGCCTGATCGACCTCAAAAACAAATTTTCTTTACACGAAGTTCCTTCCTTCGGTGGACGATTCACCTGGAAACAGAATAAACACGGAATTGACTACTGCTTTGAGAGACTGGATCGTCTCCTCATTCACACAGAGGTCCTCACCATTTTTGACTCGCTTAGAACTCAGATTCATCCCTTCACCAGATCTGATCATGCACCAATCTCGACAGACTTCAGCCAGAATGTAAAACCGAAAAACAGACCATTCAAATTTGAGCTAGCCTGGGCAAACCGCCCGGATTATAACAACCTTGTGTCTCAGGCATGGCGTCTAGGCTCTTCGGGCTCCTTTATGTACCGCCTGTTCCAAAAAATGAAACTTTTAAAGCGCCTTTCCAAAGAATGGCATAAGAAAACTTTCCTCAATATAAACAACCAAATTCAGACAACTGATCAGAAACTACTCCAACTACAGTCTTCGCTGATGTCAGACTACAATAACAGTGACATCAAGTTATTAAAGCAACTGATCAATAAAAGAGAAAGAATGCTCGATTTCCATCGAAGATACTGGAGCCAAAGGGCTAAGGTAAAGCATGCCAAGCTAAACGATTCCAACTCTGGATATTTTCACAAAATCGCCTCGTCCAAGAGGGGAAGGAAAATTATCAAGTCTCTCACCCTTCCGGGTGGGGCTGTCGCTGATGATTTTCATATTATTCAACAAGAATTTGAAACAGACTTCAAATCTCGATTCCGCTCCTCCACAAGGAGCGACCTCGACACAACTAGGGACTTAAGGGTTATCCCCTCGCAAGTTACACAGGCAGAAAACGACATGCTGACATCTCCTGTCTCTAACACAGAGATTAAAACTGCGGTTTTCTCTATGAGTCCGGACAAAGCACCTGGTCCTGACGGGTTCTCGGCAGGTTTCTACCAAAAATTCTGGAGTACAGTTGGCCCTTCTGTCACGAAAGCTGTAAAAGCATTTTTCTCAAGTGGAACGCTATTAAGACAATCTAACCATACCTTCATAACGTTACTACCAAAACGGGATGACCCGACAACAGTAAACCACTACCGCCCTATTAGCTTGTGCTCCACGATTTACAAGATTATAGCAAAGGTGATAACAACAAGACTTACCAAGATTTTCGAAAAATTGATACATCCCTTACAAGGCGCCTTTACGAAAGGTCGATCCATCCAGGATAACATTCTTATAGCCCATGAGGCTTTCCACTCCTTCAAGCTTAAACGAGGCAAGTCGGGATTGCTTGCCTTGAAGCTGGATATGGAGAAAGCTTACGACCGTGTTGAGTGGTCCTTCCTTTTCAAAGTACTTTCCAAGTTCGGCTTTAACGACAAGTTTATCTGTTGGATCAGAGAGTGCGTAACTACGGTTTCTTACTCTATTCTGGTAAATGATGAGCCAACGACACTCATTGAGCCCACCAGGGGACTAAGGCAGGGCGATCCCCTATCACCTTTTCTGTTTATTTTGGCTTCGGAGGTATTGGCTAGGACTCTGGAACATGAAAGTTCTGTAAACAAAGATCTGGGAATAGTGTTCGGTAAACCGGGCATTAAGATTCCTTTTTTAGCTTTCGCAGATGATATCCTCATTTTCTGCAAAGCTTCCCAATCGGCCTGCTCTTCAGTTTTGACGATTCTTGACCGCTTCTGCCTAATTTCGGGGCAGAAGGTCAATTTACATAAATCTAGCTTCCAAGCTTCCTCGAACACAACACCAGCTGCCCAATCGTCAACGGACGAACTAACAAAGACACCTTCAACGATGTAGTGCTCAAATCCAAACAGCAACTCACCAAGTGGAAGGCGTCAAGCCTCTCGGCCGAAGGTCGAAAGGTTCTTATCAAATCTAATCTGTGCGCCAAACCGATTTTTCTCATGCAAGCATTTTTACTACCATCTCACATTCACCACGAACTCGACAAGGTTTACAGACAATTCTTCTGGAACAGAAGTTCTAAAGCCCCTCCGTTGATCAGTTGGGACAAAATCTGTGCTGACACCTTGAAAGGAGGATTGGGTATTCACAAAGCTGAAACAATGAACATTGCATTACAAATAAAACTGTTATGGAAAATCATGTCCAAACCGGATAATATATGGGTTCGCCTAATCTCCCAAAAATATCTTAAGGAACAGGACGTCCTAAACTACCAAACGAAAAGTAACACTTCTTGGCAGTGGAGACGCCTGATGTCTATCCGACAACAATTTCAGAACGCCCTTCATTGGTCTGTTGGAGATGGGAAGTCCATTGACTTCTGGTCTCAGAGATGGGCCTTCGTTGAGCCCCTGGTTTGCAGGGTCCTACAACCGATCCCAAATGAGCTTTCAAGCCTAAAAGTTTCCCACTTCATCAACCAAAATCTACAGTGGAATAAGAACTTGCTCCTCTCAAGTTTAACAAACATCCTTTCAATGGATGACATCAACCATCTTCTTGGCATCATCCTGCCAAATAATCCTATGAAGGATCGTATGTATTGGGGGCCGAGCACTAATGGGTGGTTCTCGACTAGTTCGGCAAACACCATGCTGTCAGCCAACAAGGGGTCCCAAGACTTTGATTGTGGTTGGATCTGGAACCTAGATGTTCCGCCTAAGGTTCGTCATTTTCTCTGGAAAATCTCTCGCGACGGCCTTCCGACTTCGGAACGCCTACAAAAGTCCCACGTTTCTGTACCATCTGGTTGCCATTTTTGTGATATCACAAACGAATCAGACAAACACATGTTTCTTCAATGCCCAGTTACTTTCAGCCTACTAAGGACTCTCCGCATCCGTTGTCCGAGCTTATCTCAGCTCGCCGTTAATTCGGGCTCTACCTTTCCCCTAAACCAAGTCTTGCTGGCGGTTGGCAAGAAACATTTCGGCCCTCTGGCCTGTGCTTGGTGGACTACCTGGTTCTTTAGGAACCAACTGGCTTTTGACCATACGACCAAAGTATCCATTACTGAAATGGTAATCTTCTATACAACCTTTACCCAATGTTGGAAACAGACGAAGGTCCTTGAGGACGAGTCGTCCTCGGGGACCTCTCTTCTGCCAAAGCCGAACATCCCCTCTCGTTATGCTCGTCGCTATCCCTCTGTTTCGGCTAGGGGTATGGGGCAGAACCGGTCGGGGCATTGGGACAAACCGTCGATGGATTGCTACAAACTTAATTTTGACGGCTTTGTGAGACAGGGAGTTTCGTCTTCCTACGGCTTCGTTATTAGGGACTGGTGTGGCAGGGTTGTGGCCATGGGCAGAGACACGTGCATCAACGTCTCGGTCGCCTTTGCTGAAAATCTCGGCCTAAAGATGGGGATTCTTCGGGCTAAACAGCTGAATATTCGTAACCTTCTAATCGAGGGTGATAACCTTCTGGTTATTAAGGCTCTGCTAAGGGTGTGGAAATGCCCTTGGAATATCGAGCTACTTCAATCTGACATTCTCTTAGATACTTCGTCCTTCTCTTATGTAGCTATTCGTCATATTTTCAGGGAATCGAATGCAGTGGCTGACTATCTCGCGTGCAGTGCACATGCTTCCCCTGCCGACGACAGCTACGACGACGATCCAGAGCTCGGTGCTCTCATCCGCAAGGATGCGCTAGGAAGGAATTCGGCTGCGGCCGACCCGACCTAATTTTTATATTGCGTCAAAAAAAAAAAGATACCGAAAACATGTAAAGAAAAACACGTTTTCCGTTTAGAGCAGGTTATTTTTTCCTTTTAGCGCAGGGTTATAGTCGCAACGACCATGGATGAAATCGGTCACAACGACCAATCATCGTTGTGTCCATGGGCAAGGTGGTCGCAACGACCAAGTCCAAATTTGGTCGCACCGACCATTTTTTAGCTCGGTTCTGGAATGAACCGAGCTAAAAAGCCCTTATTATTAGAAAAAAAAGGACAGGCGATGCTCCCATCCCAAATCCCTAGAGACAGCAATCGTCGTTCGCCTCCTTGGCCGAGGGCCTCGAACCGAGCAATCGGGTGAAATTGGATGCGGTAGTTCTTAGGGTGGAGGATGGAGGCGCCGACCTCGAACATCTCTCCGACGAGGTTGACGGTGGCGGTTGACGGTCCCTCAAAACGAACCTGCTCTTATCTCAAATCCCTAGAGACAAGCGATCATAGATCGTTTCCTTGGCCGCGGGCCTCAAGCCGAGCAATCGGGTGAAATTGGATGCCTAGTAGTTCTTAGGGTGGAGGATGGACTATGGAGGCGCCGTCCTCGAAGATCTCTCCGGCGAGGACCGTTGATGGTGGCCATTCACCTCCCCGTTGTCCTTGAAAGGTGAGATAGCTTGACAATGGCATTTTGTAATTTTTAGATTTTTTAAGGGTAAATTTACTTGTTCTAAAAAGAGAAAATTTGCTAAAATATCACCCTTTTGTAATCTAATTAGGTTAATAGCATACTAACTTTTATAATTAGCCGGTCTAACACCCAATTAACAAGTTATTAGCCCCTTAGCAGTCCTTCTCCCAGAGAAATTGTCGTGGTGAGAGGCGGCCGGAATGGGCAGTTGCAAGGACGGGAGGGAGTCTGCGAGGCTTCGTCGGTGGGGGTTGGGTGTCGGATTGGCGGGATTTGGGCTCGGGATGGCCGAAATTGGTGGCCAAGGAGGGCGAACGGGAGGGAGTTTGCGAGTTCGCCGGTGGGGGCTGGGTGTCGGATCGGCGGGATTTGGGCTCGGGATGGCCGGAATTGGTGGCCAAGGAGGGCGGATCTGGCGAGGGAGCGCTGAATCTGGTGTGGAGGCGCCGGATCCGAGCTGAGGACGAGCGAGGCGGTGCGAGCGAGTCCGGATCTGAGCGAGGGAAGAGGCGGCGACGAGCGATTCAGGAGCGAGCGAGGGAAGAGGCGGTGCGAGCGAGTCCGGAGCGGGCGAGGTCGATCGGCCGGAGAGAGGGTTCCAGGAGCGACGGCCGGAGCGAGGATCGACGAGCGCGGCCGGCGGCAGAGGCTGAAGAAGCGGACAGAGGCAAGAGGTTGAAGATGCAATTTTTACAAAATTGCAAAAATTAACCCAAAATAGCAATTTTTGTAAAGTTACAAAAATTAACCCATAAATATGAAAAAGTTGCATTACATTAAAGAAAAAATTGCATTACATCAAAGAAAAAATATTGCATTACATTGAAAAAGTTGCATTACATTAAAGAAAAAATTGCCATCAAAACGTTACCTTGAAAAAATATGACATCACGAAAATATTACATTGGAAAAATATGGCATCACGAAAAAAAAATATCATCAAAAAATTCATATAAAAAAGTGTCATCAGTAGTCAACGGTTGAAAAAATGGCATTAATGGGCAATGTGGCATCACAGTAAACAAAAAAATATCAGCAAGATTTGAAAAAAGTGTCATCAATCCATTTTATTATAAAATCAAACGATTTGATTAATAAAATATCATCAAATAATTACATTAGAAAAATGGCATCAAAACACTGCTTTGAAAAAGTTGCATCACATTAAATAAAAAAATGTCATCTAAACATTACCTTGAAAAAATATGGCACCACGAAATTAGTACCTTGAAAAAAATATGGCATCAGACGATTTGATTAAAAAAAGTGAGATAAAATAATTACATTAGAAGTATAAATTTGGCATCAAAGCACTATGAAAAATGGCAACAATTGGTTATAATTTTTTTTTATATATATAAAAAAAGTGACATCATAGTTAACAAAAAATGTCATCAAGATTTGAAAAAAGCGGCATTAAAAAAATGTCATCAAACCATTTCATCAAAAAAATGACATCAAAGCGAAAATAAAATGAAATAAAAAAATGGCATCATTGATTTAAAAAAAAAAAAAACCGACTAGGTTAACTAAATAATTTTGTTTGGGTGGTAGTGAGCTAATTGGATCTTCAAAATGTGTTGGTTGGGCAACCCTTCTAAAAGGGAAAATTAATTGTTCTAAAAAGTAGGGAAACAGACTAGGAATCTACTTAAAATTTGAAATATAATTCTAAATTTGAATTTTTATAAATTACCTGATTTGTTTACTTTTATTTGATATTTTGCCTGTTATTTATGTATGTGTTTATTTAAGATATTAAAAACTATATAAAAAGTAAATTTTATTTATTATTTTCTTTAAATAATTTGATGCCTATTAATAATAAGAATGAAATTATTTTAAAAAAAATAAAAATAAAAGTTGACCATAAAAGTATATAATTTGATACCTATTAATAAAAAATGTTGTTCCCTTGTGTGATCGAATATATGATCGATCAAATCAAACACAAGGATTAGTACTTACTCACTACAAGTAATCTAAATTCTAAGCATCCTCCCATCATGCTCAAACTGACCATACAATACAATAGGAGTCTAGGACACACATTAGTATCTTAGTGAACCGAGACGCCCGATACCCAGTCGATCCCATATTAAGATAAAACATATGGAGAAGCTCTGATCCGTCACACATAGCCCACTCGACCAAAAGGCATGCAATTGTGCCTCTTTACATATCTTCTCCATGCGAGATTTGGACATACTTTTTTGTCTAAAATGAAACACATGCTTGTGTGCAAACGTTCCAGGTTGACACAGTACTACTGTGACACTTGTTCAATGGCTAAGCTAGCTTCATAAACTTCTTTCCTATTAGTGATTCTCATGCAGAAAGTTTGTTTGGTTTGATTCATGCTGATTTGTGGAGGGGCCATACAAGGTTCCTTCATTATGTGGTCCTAAATACTTTCTTATATTGGCCGATGATTGTTCAAGATGTACTTGGACATTTCTTGAATAGCCCTTTGTGCATCAAAGATTAGTTGATGTTGTGTCGATTGGCAAAATGGCCGCATTGAACACAAGCATGGGCACTTAGTAGAGACTGCACGAGCCATTAGATAGAGTTCATGCCAATCTCCCTATGAAATTCTGGGGTGATTGTCTTCTTTCCACAATTCATATCTTCAACAAACTTATTTGTGCTGGGGGTTGAACAGAGTATGCTCAATTTTTGCAAGATAAGAAAACTTAAGACAGTTCGCAAAACAGTTTGTCAAGACCTTGATATTCCTATCAAATCTTGACTAAGTAAAATCGAATAATACAAAGTAAATGCGGAATGTAAATAATGAACACACGAATTGTTAACGAGGTTCGGCACGAACTTGGCTTACGTCCCCGCCTAAGGTTATCCAACCTGTAGGATTCAAACCTCTTTATTTCACTTTCCTTGAGCCTAGAACTTCCTAGGAGAACTTCCCTTCAAGCCTTACCGCTTCTATTCTAGCTCTCAACCTTAGAAGTGAAAAGGAGGATCTCACTACACACCAAAGTGTGCTATAACGAGTATGAAACTCAAAGAGTGAATCAAATGATTTGTACAATAAAGACCGTGTTTCTCTCAACACTACAAAACCGACCACACTAAGCTCAACGAGTATGCGAGAGCAGTGGCGGAGCTATTTGGTGGCCAGAGGCCAGGTGGCCTTGGCCCCCACAAGAAAAATAGTAATTAATGTGTTTTTAGGAAAAAAATAGGGATTATTTTTTGCAGTTTCAGAGGTATTAGCCCCCTCATTTACTCAAAACTCTTCGTCTCCTACGCAACATGGCCGGATTGGTCGCTGCGACTTTCAAGCAATTTGCCCACTTCTCCCACTCTCCAAGAGTCCAAGACTTTCATCTTCAATTTCACAATTTGGCATCTCTGTTGTTCTAGCCCATAAATTGTGAATTGGAATACCGCAATCGCCAGACACAGGCAAGTCTTGAGTGTTCTTCATTTCTCCTCTCCATCCCATTCGTCGCTCTGCTGCCCTGCACTGTTGTTGGGATGCCGACCCCTCGATCTGTCGTCGACTGTAGCCGACTAGCCGTTCCCCTCTTTACTCATTAGTCACCCTCGTCCAAATTGAAGGTAATCTTTGAAATTGATGGATCTTTGAAATCGATTTCCGAATTGAGTTTCTTAATGAAATTGACTGATCTTTGAAATTGATTTCATTATTTCAGAAAAGAAACATGTAAAGTGACGGAAATTTGAGCAGGAATTCATTGAATTCATATATAGTTTGGTTGCTGATTGTTATCTTCCGGATTGAATTAATTGAATTTAAGAAGAAATTTATAAATTTGGTTTTGCAATTATTTGAGATGGAAATAAAGTCTGACTGTCGATACTAATTAAATTGACAAATCCCAACAATGTGAGAAGAAAATGCATGTATAGGAGTATATATTGATTTTGAGTAAGGAATACAGTACTATTTAGTTTTTGCAATTGATTGAGTTGGGAATTAAGGAAATATTCCATTGATCGTATTGGGGTATTGGAGTATAAGAGTATTGATTTCCATTGATTTTATATTTCGTTAAGTTTATATGTTCCATTTTCCATGTTAATTTTATTATCATTGAGTTTATATTCCATTGGATGTGTTCCGCTAGATCGAGTTTCGATTCACCCCTTCAATCCTTTTTTTTCTCCTTATAGTAGTTTTTGGCCCCTTTAAACGGTAGATCCCATTCCTAATCTCTAATCAAAATTATTATTTTTTCTTGTAGTAATATTCGGCCCCCTCATTGTTGAGTTTGAGGTTCCGCCACTGTGCGAGAGAATGCTTTGCTGCTTGTAAGTGCTTTCAAATGAATGCTTGCTTCTATGCCTTCGTCTTTCATTTGCAGCTGTATAAATAGATGTCCAAAGAGGGTAGCCATAGTGAACCGTTTAATTTTGAATTTCTTCCAAAAATAGTTTCCAGAAAACACTCCCCTTGATTAGATGTAAATCGACAAGTCTTGATCTTCAAGGCTGGAAAAATTCTTCTTTCCTTAAATTATGTTGATTAGATAAGACAACTGTGAAATCTCCCACAATGGATGTGAGCCCAACACCTTCGATACACCAGCTCATTCCAAATAGGCCCATCTCTTTGAACTAAGTTCTGCAAGTTAGCTTGGATGGATATAATATAAAAAGCTCAATATACAATGAAGCGAGTAAAGAATATAAGATGTACACAATACATAGTCCTGGTTCAAGACCTTGAAACCAAGACAATGTTTTGTCTTTCATCAACCCTTGGTGTTACCATGCATGTTAGAATCTCAAGATCTTACAATCAAGGTGGAGTATTCAGAGAGGATACATGAGAAGGTAGGGTCACCCCTGTGGTGGGATCAACAATGGTGTGAAAAGGAAAATTATGTTCATGAAATGTAACATCACGGGTGTGGATTAGCATCTTTGTGGTAAGATTCAAAGCTGTGTAAGCACTTTTGCCAAATGGATACCCCAAGAAAACACATGGGATGGCACGAGGTTGGAATTTATCTCTCCCTCTTTTCAAAGTGTTGACAAATCAAAGGCAACCAAAGACTCTCAATCTAGAGTAATCAGGCAATTTGTGAAATAGCATTTCATAGGGGGACTTGTGAGAAAGAACAGGTAATGGACAACGGTTTATCAGATAAGTAAGTTGTCAAAATGCATTCTCCCCGGTATTTCAAAGGAAGTTTTGCTTGTAATTTGAGGGCTCTAGCAACCTCAAGCAAGTGCTTGTGTTTGCGCTCAACCACCCCATTCTGTTGGGGAGAATCCACATAACTTGTTTGATGAATAATACCCTCTTTTTGCAAAGAGACTGGACAAATAATGGTCACAAAATTCAGCTGCATTGTCAGACCTCATGGCTTTAATCTTGGTGTGAAACTGGGTTGCAATAAGCAGAGGCGGATCTTAGGGGGGGGGGGGGGGCTCGCGGTGGCTGAAGCCCCCCTATCCTGTTGTTGTGTAATACATATAATTAAAGAAGAGGTGGAACACAATGATGAATTGGCCTAGTGGTGAAGGCACGAGAGTAATTTAATCAAAGAGACTTCCATAGTTCTAGGGGTGGTATTCGAGCCGAACGAGCCGAGCTTGACGTGTTCAAGCTTGGCTCGAACGGGAAACGAGCCGAGCCGAGCTCGAGCCCAAAAATTATTCGAGCTTATTTTTGCGCTCAAGCTCGGATCGCGAGCCCAGCGGTAAACTCGAGCTCGGATTATGAAGGCTCGAACAAGCCGAACGAACAAGCCTGAGCTCGTTCGAGCTCGTTCAGGCTCGGTTCGCAACTGAATGCCTAATTGCAAAATTAAAGAGGCACTCATACAATCAGCAGAAAACCTTAAACAAAGCATAGGCAAATAATTCCATGGATGCAATCCATGAGCAGCAAGGGTAGATCAAGGGAGTAAGTAATCAAACTCTTATTTTTTTAAGAAATCGAAACAAAAATCCTTCAAATACCACAATAGATCCAAGTAATCCCAAGTCCCAACTCCTAATTTTATAGGAAATCAAAGCATTAAAACTCTCAAAGACCACAATAGAGAAACAAGATCCAACCGGCTTGGTTAGGGATTTGACGCCTCGAAGAAACCCTAACAGATCTCGAACGGGAGGGCATAAGACTCAAATTCATCACCGACCTTCTTCAGATCCGCCTCCGCTTGCTGCCGCTGCTTCTAGATCTCGAATTGGATGGCCTACTCTTCTTTACCTTCGACGCTTGCCGCCGCCGCCGCCTCCGGATCTCGAACTTGAGGGAGTGGAAGATGTATATATGAAACTAGGGAGAAAGGGGAAGAGGGAGATGTACGAAACTTACCGGGTGCCAGGAACTTATCGCTGCCGGAAGAAGGGAGAAAGAGGAAGAGGGAGGAAGCACAACTGGGGAAGAGAAGGACGCACGAAAGAAAACTGGAGGAACGGCCACTGAACGCCTAACGCTGAAAGAAGGCAAGGCAACCCATATATAAACCCTACGGGTAGTTTAGGAAATTATCACATTCGAGCTTCTAGGCTCGGCTCGGGCTCGGCTCGAGCTCGGCTCGGGCTCGACACGAGCTTTAAACACTGTTCAGGCTCGGCTTGTTTTACGGTTTCGAAAGAGCCGAGCTCGAGCTTTCTCGAGCCGAGCCTGAGCCGAGCTCGAGCTGTTCGGCTCAAGTAACAGCCCTACATAGTTCCATCCCAGTTTCGATTCTCAGTACACGCACCTTTTGCATCTGTTTAATTCATTTTATTTTTAACTTCAAAATACCTTCCCTTTTTTTCATTTTTAACTCCAAAATACCTTCCCTTTTTTTAACAGACCCGAAGTCCTCCTGAACAGAGATCTCAGTTTCGCACAGTCGCACTAACGCATACCCAGAGGCTACAGAGAAAAAGCGACGCTAGTCGTCGAGCCGGCCGCCGTTGCCTCCTTCCAACTCCACCTCCGTCCGGCTCCTCCGCTGTCTGCGAAGCCCCGCACTGGTGGCGCAGTCCTGTCTCCTGCACAACCGGCCTTCAATCTTCATTGTTCTCCTTCGATCTAGACCTTCAAGGTTGGTTAGTTTTCTTACCCTTCCTTTTAATTTGATTGTTGGTAAGTTGAATTGATTGGGTGAGAATCAATTTAGATTAGAATTTGTGAATTTGAGAATCAATTTGGGGAATTTCAATTAGGGTTTGTGATTTGTGAGAAATCAAAATTTGACTTTGTGGTTTGTGATTTGAAATTGTGCTTTGTGGTTGTGGTAAGACATAAATCTGTGAATTTTTTTATTGTGATTTGGAATTTTTTGTTTGTGATTTGATAATAAATTTTGAGAAATTGTAATTAGAATGTATGGTTTTGAGGATTAATAAATTCCGAATTGTAAGCCTCTTCCCACCGAAGTTTCACTACCCTTTGAAAGAGACAGAGGAAGCAACTTGTTTAATGAGCAACTGATTTTAGTCTTTCATCATGGAGGAGTGACTGAGTGAGCACATGGAATTGCCTTGTTAGGTTTGGGTTTTAAATCTTAATATTATGTCTTTTGAGTTGCTCTATCCTAGAGGAAAGATGAATTGAAGGGATGATTTGCTGCTGTATTTGATCTTATTGGGTTCAATATTGTCCTTCCTTCAAGTGGACGGACTCCCACAAGTTAGTGAAATTGATAGAACTTGTTCTGCTGTTGCAAATTAATAAGGAATGTTGATAATTGGAAGGAAAAATGCAACAATTTGCTGTGTATTGTTTGTAGTATTGAACCTATTTGCATTATTGAACATATGTCTAACATTAGACTTGATTTTAGTATTGAACATATTTGTATTTTGTAGCATTATATTCGCAAGATAAATTTCATTATCGTTCTTTGTAATTTTCAGCCCCCCCTTGACAAAAATCCTGGATCCGCCACTAGCAATAAGGGAGACAAAATTCTGAATAATAGTAAGGGTACTGGTTTTAGAAGCCATAAGATAAGTCCATTTGCACTTTGTATGGTCATCAACAAGTGTAATGAAGTACTTGTAGCCATTATGAGTTGGCCGACGATATGGTCCCCACGTATCAAAGTAGACAAGTTAAAAAGGCTTAGGTGTAGTGGTTTCTCTCAGAAAAAATGGTTTTCTATGTTGGTTTACTTGAGGGAAAATCTGGCATGTAATAGAAGGCGAAAAAGTGCTTACAATATTATCAATGTACTTTAATTGGGAAAAAGGTAAGTGCCCCAACCGGCAATGAGAATCTCAGAGTTACAAGAAGCAGTAAAACTAGCTCCTATAGTCTTAGAAGATTTATTACAAGAAGCAAATGAATGTTGTAAGACAGTGGACAAAGCACTAAAATCTTCCAGCTCATAGGGTGTGTGAGGCCTCTCTTCACTTCCAATCACCAAATGCTTCTTCATCGAAGGGCCCTGGAGAATGCAAGACGAATGAGTGAAAAGGATGTTAGACTTGGAGTCAAGGGTAAGCTTGTTAATAGAGATCAAGATGTAATGAAAATCAGGGACATGGAGGACGTTTTGCGAGGCAAATTGAGGAGTGTACTTCACTGATCCCATAGATGAAATAGGAGTTTTGTGATAGTTTGGCAATGTGATATAGGAATTAAGGATTAGTCAAGGGCTGAAACTGGTGGAAGAGGTTAATGTTTGAGGACATATGATCAGATGCGCTACTATCCAAGATCCAATTAGAGTTAAGCTTTGAAGAAGATAAACAAGCAACCTTACCTCCCAACAAAGTTATGGAGTCTATGGCATCACGGCCTTGCAACAAATTAATTAGTTGTTGATACTGCTCTTGAGTAATGGATGAAGATGCTCCAACATATACTTTCTTGGTCTTGGAGGAAGAAGCACCATCAGTTGGGTAGCCATGAAGCTTCCAACATTTCTATACCAAGTGTCCAAGCGCCTTGCAGTGAGTACAGAAAGGACGAGAAGAACCAGATCCTAAACCAGAGTTGGTGCCTGCACTTGGATATCCATGCAGTTTCCAATACTTCTCTGTGACATGTCCTCCAACTTTGCAATGATCACAGTAGGTGCTTGAAGCTGAAGATGTCGGATAACCATGAAGCTTCTAGCACTTCTCCATGGCATGACCTGTGACTTTGAAGTGATCACAGTACAAAGGCTTCTTAAGATTCCATGTATTGCTTCGCGATTGCTGTAAAGCAAACTCTGAACTATCTTTCTCCACGGTAGATCATTTGCATGTGTTCCTTTGATGCTCGTCTTGAATCAAGAATATGTAAGCTTAATCAATATTTGGCGACGGTGTCATCATCAAGATGTTACCACGCACACCACTGTAAACCTCGTTTAGCCCCATCAGAAAGAACATAACCTGTTGATCTTGAATCAATTTCAATAGAACAAGGTTAGAATGTTTAAAAATTAAAGGTATATTAATCGCTTTAATTTTGTTTCAGTAGACTATAATGCATCTATATTTTACTTAAATTAACATTCACATACTATAATTCATCTCGAGATCTTCAAAATGAGAGGTTAATTATACTAACAATTTTGATAATTAAATTTTTTATATTTGGTTATACATTATTATATGTTATGAGTGCAACAAGTGATATATATTAACTAGGGTTGTTATTCGAGTCAAACAAGTCTAGTATTGTTTGATTATATTTAGATCATTTAGAAACAAGTCAAGCTCGAGTCGAATATATATATTTGAACTTGAGCTCACACTTGACTTGTTTAGTAAATGAAAAACGAGCTTGAGTGAGTTTTTTTAAGTATCATGCAACTTTACTTGTTCATGACATAGTAACTTAAAATAAAATTGTTAAATTTCATAAAATTCGTGCTATTTCAGTTTTAATCGGGCGAAGCCGAGCATAAAAATGTGCTTATAATCAACTCATTTTGTAAATCATATGCTCGAGCCGAGCTTTTATTGAGCAAAACTCGAGCTAAGCTCTAGCGACTTAGCTCATATAACAACCATAATCTTAACTTAATGTTTATTATATTGCGTTTCCTATACTTATTTAGTTAATTTTTTTTGGGTATTTAATTTATATATTTATATTTCTTTTTTTTAGGCGCGAAAAAATTATAGTGTTTTATCATAAACCGATGATATGTTATCTTAAAATAACCTCATTTATTATCAAACTATATATAATTCTTCATGTCAATTTAATCAAAAACTATATCGTACAAATATCATTGTGCCCCCTCCGAAATTTTTCTGGCTCCGCCACTAACAAGGATCAATACTTACTCACTACAAGTAATCTAAATTATAAGCATCTCCCGATCATGCTCAACTGACCATACAATAGGAGTCTAGGACACACATTAGTATCTTAGTGAACTGAGACGCCCGATACTCAGTCGATCCCATATTAAGATCAAACATATGGAGGAGCTCCGATCCGTCACACACAGCCCACTCGACCAAAATGCATGCAATTGTGCCTCTTTACATATCTTCTCCATACGAGATTTGGACATATTTCTTTCTCTAAAATGAAGCACATGCCTGTGTGCAAACGTTTCAGGTTGACACGTACTGTACTGTTGTGACACTTGTTCAATGGCAAGCTAGCTTCATAAACTTGTCTTTCCTATCAGTGATGTAATTATGTATGTTTGGATACATTTTTTAGCTTCAGTTTTTCATAAATACAAATGACAATTCAGTTACAAGATATTTTCTTCTTCCCCAAGTTGTTCTTCGAAGTAGTTTCAACCACCATTTACAGATATTAGGAGCTTGATCTCAGCTCTTTTGGAGGATCTGAGCATTCCAGATCCTTTACCTATCTTCTCCATGCGCAAATGTTCTGGGTTGACACAGTAGACTGTGACGTCACTTGCAAAACAAGTCGCAAATTTATGGTCATAAAGCATTTTTTTTTGCTTATGGTTCAAACTCAATCCAAGGCCAAGATAAAGGTTTTCAGGTCTGACATTGGAACTGAGTTTGTTTCATCACAGTGTTGAGAACTCTTCATTGAATAGCCCTTTGTGCATCAAAGATCAGTTGCTGGTGTGCCTCGACAAAATGGTCGCATTGAACACAAGCATATGCACTTAGTAGAGACTGGTCGAGCCATTAATTAGATAGAGTCCATGCCAATCTCCCTATGAAATTAAGGAGTGATTGTCTCCTTTCTACAACTCATATCATCAACAAACTTCTCTGTTCTGAGGTGCAAGTCTCCTAATGAGGTATTGTAGGGTAAATCTCCTTCCTATAATGAGTTGAGGTTTGTTGGTTGTCTCTGTTATGCCTTGAAACCCAAAACTCACAGAGATAAAATTTCTTTCATCAACTTGAAAATGTGTTCGATCTATTGGGATATCCTCATGACAAAAGAGCTACAAGGTATATATGACTTCTTGATCCTGTTACCTTCACTAGTAGTGACGTTTCTGTACAAGAAACCATATTTCCCTTTCAATGCTCATCTTCTACTATGAATGTTGCATATAGCCCTTCTTCTGAGTTGCCTGGGGTTTCTCCTACTCTTGATTTCATTGATTTGTCTCACCTACTTTCAATTCTTCCCTCCGCCGGTTTCTCCTGCCCATGATTCATTGATTAGTTATTCAATTGTTAAAAAATACATTAGTTTGTTTTTACTTGAATTAAGTTCATGATCAACTATTTAGTTGCATAAAGTTATTCAATTGTACTGAATAATTATTTGATATAATTAAGTTTTACAAAATTAGCCGTTATAAAAATCAATAAGTATTAAACTTGAAATAGTTTGCATGTGAAAGAAAAAGTGTCTCAACTCGCATAAAAAAATAGAGTAAATTAAAACAAATCTTGTTAGATAAATTGGTGAGTTATTCTTTATATTGTTAATTGATTTTTCGGTTTGTGTGTTTGCCTATATAGTGCATGTGTCCCGGTATACACAACGAGATGATCGATGGATATACATGACTAAAGTAGGTCATGTACATGTATTATTTTACAACAGAAAAGTACAAGAGATATATAGCTATACCCATATGCCATATCCATATAACGTTCTCCATAGAGATACGTATTAGGGCGCTCCCATACATGTCATTTTATTGAATTAAGCAGAACTACATGAGCATATATTATTATCGAGAATGCGAGTCGGAGAGACGCTTGCACCAATACGAAGTAGATCGATGGCTTAGCAGTCCCTTCGGCACTCGCAAGCGCTGTTCAAGAACCCATGGTTGACACACACCCCCGACGACCAGCCGGCCTCCCTCTTGCAAGCCGTTGTGCAGCTTGCGTTGGACCCACAGAACCCCTTGTAGTACATGCTCGGCTTCGCACAATACCCCTCCACCTTCACCATGTTTGTCTCTGCAAATGCGGTACCACTTAGCTTGTTCATCATATGGTTTACGAGATCGATAATAAGCAAGATCAAGTAAGTTTAATGTGATCATATATACCTGAAGAGAACACGATGACGAAGAGGAGCAAAACACAGAGGAACTTGCTATCCATGTTGGTTGATTGATTGATTGGTTGATCGATTGGTTGCTCGATTGATATCAAGAAGCTCTGAATTTGCTGTGTGTGTGGGTATATCATATCTGTTGCCGATTTAAGGGTATTTATAGGATTCGATTAATGATTAAAGTATTAGTGAGCGTATCCATCTTTGGCATTTCGACGAACGTGGCAGCTTTGCAACGAGTGAGTTTAGTGAGTAAGCTTCGTACATGATTTGTCGCAGAGTCGGTTTCCGATCGATTGGGCCAACTCTGTTTGACATTTGAATTGGAATTGTCGATCAGCGGTAATCGAGGTTTTAGTCAAGCAATGCGGTACATAGGCTTACAGTTGGGACTGCGGTTTTCTTAAGTAGCCGAGGTCCAATTGTATTCTTCTTCTTCTTTCTCACACACCGTCGAATTCAGATCTAATTTGTTGAGGGGTTTTTGCCGATTTTAGGGTGAAGTTCGTATAAGAACCGACTTGATGATGAATCTCGAATCAACAGTGTCGAATTTAGATCTAGGGTTTCGGGTTTCCTAAAAAATTGAAGAAGTCTATCTTAATCCCCCAGGCCCAAATTGAATCTCATGCTTCACCAAATTACACAACGAAAAGCAGTAACCGATTGATGGTGCGAGCGAAGATACTTAGGAATCGATCTATGACGGGTTGATTCTGGCCGGGTTCCCTACTTCCATCTGCTTCTTTCGCTCTCCAGCAACGGCCTCCTTCACCGCTTGACTGACTGTAGGTTGTTGCTGCCTTTTTAGATGAAATTAACAAATTAGTTTAAATTGGAAAAAATTCTTTAATAAAAAAATAGGGTGTCACTATATACACCGCAAATCCGGATTTAGGATTTGCGGACGTGCAAGTCTGGAATGGTGCACGTCTGCTAAAAAAGTCTTGCACGTTGTTAAGGACGTGCAAACCCTAGTTAGGGTTTTGGGCGTTTAGGGTTTAGGGTTTAGGGTCAGGGGTTTAGGTTTTCCGACGGTTTTGTAATTTTAATTGATAAAATTGTGTTTAGCTAGTGGATTTGAAGGATTTAGGGTCAAATTAAACAGAACACAAGAATTGTTAAGGTTTTCATTCGGATAATATGCGAATAACGTTACAAGGAACGGAAAAAAAGGTTTACATTGATAAGTTTAATAAAGTTGTGGAATACAATCTAGGAAAATAGTAAAGGACGGCCGGACTCGGCACGCAAGGCTCTAAATCTCTCAATTTGAGCTTGAAACGGAGCATCCCATCCTTCGACCCTCAGATGATGATGTTCAACCCATTCTAGTGGAGGCGGCGGAAGAGGAGCGTTAGGACGCAACCAGATCTATGAGAACAAAAATTTAGAGTTAGAGTATTGACATATGTATGAAAAGCATGAATAGGTAATAAAAAAGACGTTTGAAGTCGTACCGCGGCAAAATGGTCTTAGTTTCCGATGCAGGCTACACCAAGAGTTGCTGATTGGGGAGGGTTGTTAGCAGATGTCGGCGAGATCATGGGGAGACATGTGAACGGATGATGCCAAGTTAGGACGACGAGAGGAATCTGATATACCGTCGCAAATACTAAACCCATGATGGGTAGCTCTATCCACCGTCTCCTATCACCATGTGTGGCTCCGGCCCATCTCTGGTAGTCGACGAACTGCTGAAATGGGTACTCTCCCGTATAACAACCGACGTACAGATTGGCGTGATCCTCCAAGTGATTGCATAGTAACGTTTTGAGTTCCGGGAAAGCAGTCTCGCCGATCGGTGATGTCAAAGCCGCCAAAGCACGGTAGCCACAATGACCATATCCAACAGTGTCCCTCACCGTCTCAATATGACAGAACATGAAGGGATCAACGTTGTTTCGACCCCAGTTGAACCCTCTGAACACATCATCACGTCCACGTCGAGCTGAGGTCGCTTGTGGACGAGGCCGATGTTGTAAGTGGAATCTGCCATGTTTTACACTTAATTTTATATCGATTTCTGTATACATTTCATTCATTTGGGTTTAGATAGTACAGAATCTATGTAGTTTATGTTTATTTGCCAAATTATGTAATCTACACCAGTTTCTATTTAATTCGCAGAAATCGAGGCGTTTTACAGCAATTTTACAGAAGGCCGGAAAAGCTCGGAAAACAGCTACAGAAGTCCAAGGTCGGAGCAGCAACGGAACCAGTCGAATCAAGCCAAGAGAACAGACTACTCAACCTCGAGTTGACCCTAGTCGACATCGACAAAACTTGGCCGAGCAACCTTGGTCGGCGAAGCCTGGTCGAGAGAGCCAGACACCCAGCTCCGGAACCCTACTCGATCTCGACAAGCCCTGGTCGAGATCGACGAAGCCCAACGCCACATCCGGAGTCGACGAAGAGAAGAGCAGCCCGAGAAGCCGAGGACGAGAAGCCGAGCACACCTCTACTCGATCTCGACTAAGCCTTGTCGAGATCGACAAGCCAGTCCGAGGAGGAGTCCTCGACACCCACCAGAGAGCCGTCTTCGACGAACCCTACTCGATCTCGACAAGAGTTGGTCGAGATCGACAAGCCCTGAGTCCAGATCTGAGCCGTCGAGTTGAGCCACCCGAGGAGACCTTGTCGACGACCTATTTCCACTCGACCTCGACAAGGCTTTGTCGAGGTCGACGAGCCCAGGAAGCCATGTCCGATCCACATCGAGCAGATCTAGCCGAGAAGACAAGCCGACCAAGACTTCTACTCGAGATCGACAAGAGCCTTGTCGAGGTCGACGAAGCTTCCAGAGCCGAGTGACGCGGTTCGACTAATCCTAATCGACTTGGGATTCCTTGGGCATGAAGATTCTATCCAAAACCATCAAGATCTACCATGAAGAGAAAGATTCTATCCATTGAAGACAATTTAGATATATTTCCTACTTTAGATTTAATTCCTTTATGTCTTTTATTTATCCTTAAAGTTTTAGATAAAGTTTTAGATATAGATAGATATCTTCTTTCCTAGAATAGCTAGGGAATGAAGCCTATAAATAAAGCCCATGGGGCTCAGTTTTAAGCATTCAATTTCAGAAAAAGACAAGTAGTTCCAAGGAGAAGTTTAGGGAGTTCGAAGGTTTTAGGGTTTTGGCATTCGACGAGAGTTGGATCGTCGGGATTGTAAAGGCTTTGAATTTAGTTAATGCAAGTTATTTCTTTCAAATCAATGATGTCTGAGTTTGCAATGAAGAGCGAGTAGTCAACCCACTTCTAGGGTTGGGGCGAGCCCGGCGATAGCCATGCATAATTGAGGTAAAGATCCGACCTTTATCATGTTTTGAGCATTTTCCTACTTGTTGATGTGTTTATTGCCCGTCTAATGGAGATCCATGCTAACAACTTGGATTATAAACATAAAATCGGTAGAGACAATTAGGGTTTCTTGAGAGAGTTGTCTAATTGTTGGAAAAGGCGAAAGCTTATCCTTTAATGTGATTCACATGATTATCTGTTTGGTCCTGCCTTATGCATGCTTGGTTATCGTTGTTGCAAACCCCAATCTTGGAAGTCTTTTTACATTGAGTTTAGTCGAAACCCTAAAAGCACTTGTTCTTTATTTTCTTTATTTTCATTCGTCTTTCGTCCCTTGTCTACTTGATCTCGACCAGCTGTGGTCGATCTCGAGTTACTGATCTTCGACCTAGAGTCGTTGTAGCTTCTGTGTGCAGGAATCGACGAAGCCCAACTCGACCTCGACGAGCCGTACTCGACCTCGAGTAGACTCTTGTCGAGATCGACCACCTGTGCCGAGGACCTGCTGCTGTGTTCGACTGTGCCTGACCCCTGTCGACTAGCCGTTAGTCGAGGTCGAGTACCATTGTGGTCGACTTCCGTGAGATTTCACCGCTACCTAGGATCCGCTGACACGCTTCCTCGTGGATCGATCCTGACTTCCCACAGCTGCATCAGGAGGAGGTCTTGTAATTATTTGCGTGGGTAGAGTCTGGTTTGATTTATGTTTGTTATATTTCATACTCGATTTCCTCCTACAACAAATTGGCGCCGTTGCCGGGGAGGCTATCATTCGCGCCTTAGGTAGTTAAATCTCACGTCTACCTTGATTTACTTTACAGGTGTATGCGCCGTTCTGGTCAACTACCTGAGTTTGACGGCTTAGACAAACCGGAACGCCTCTTTCACATCAGAGCTCAACTACAAAGAGCCATGGCGACCGCTGAGACACAGGAGCAGCTGATTGCCAGACTTACCAGGGAACTGGCCGCTAAAGATGTTGTTATCGCCACTGAGAAAGCAGCAAGGGAACAAGTACAGGCTGAGCTTGCCCAATATCCAACTACTGCAGAGGATTATATGCATCCCACTCTCATCGTGCCTGAATCGGCGATTCTAATCCCTGAAAACTCTTTTGAAATTCGCACTCAATTTCTTATAGAGCTTAAAAATAATGCCTTTTATGGCAGATTTAATGAGTGTCCTCTTGAACATATTACTAATTTTCATGATATGTGTCGTACTCTTGCTGAAAGTACAACTCTGGAATATGTCAAGATGAAAGCTTTTCGCTGGTCGCTCGCTGGACCTGCACTGAAGTGGCTAGAAGGGCTGAAACCAAGATCACTGACCACATGGGCCCAAGTAGAGCAAGAGTTTCTCAACAAATTCTTCCCACCTGCCAAGACAACACTTCTCCGCCAGAAAATCTTCGCCTTCAAATAGCAGAAAGGGGAGCCGCTGGCAAACGCATGGGAGCGCTACAAGGAACTTCTGCGATCTTGCCCTACTCATGGACAGCCACCCTACATCATTCAGGAGATCTTCTTCAACTCTCTTGATTAAGTCACTAAGGACAGAATCAACAATTATACTCGCTATGAGTATCTGACGATGCCGCCAAGTGACGCATGGGGTGTGCTAGAGAAGCTCACTACCTACGACAACAAGTATGGGTCTACTGTGAACTATGAGGAGAACCCATACGTCAGGCCAGCACCATCTATGCCACTCTATGAGCCAGCAAAGGAGATTGACCCAGATGTCAGGGAGCAGTTCTACAAAGACCAGAATCGCAAGCTCCTCAAGCAAGTCAAATACCTGTCTGTCAACCAGCCTTGCATCGAATGCGGATCACAGAGGCACACCACTACTGAGTGCCCACACACAGAGCAAGTCAGGATGGCAGAAACACATGAGGAGGCAGCATATGCTGGGGGTCCTAATCGCTATATGGGGGATCAAAGGCCCTATCAACCGCAATGGAACCAAGGTCCTCCTAGGAATCCCCCACCCTACAGAGCTCCAGGGCATCCAGAAAGAGATCAAAGGAAGGATGATCTACAGCTGATCCTTGATGAGATGCGCCGAAATCATGCCCAGAACCTGCAGGCTACCACCACCATCAACAATCAGCTCCAGCAGGTCAACACAAAATTTGTAGAGTTGGACATCTGGAAAAAAGGGCATTGAGACTCTGATGGGACAGATCGCTGCACAGATCCCACGACCGTCCGGACAGCTCCCTGGGCAGACAGAACCAAATCCTAAGGGGAAAACCGGACACGTCGCAGCTATCAAACTCAGGAGTGGGCATCAACTACACGAGCCAGAGGTCGGAAAACAGCAACTCGAGACAGAGCAGAAGCCAGCCGATCTCGACAAGCCCGTACTCAATGTCGACAAGCCCTTCGTTGACCTCGACAAGCCTCTGCTCGAGCAAGACCAGGAGCAGAGCTCGGAATCCTCTGCGCAGACCAACAACCCGAGGTCGACCACCCTCGTCGATGTCGACAAGCCCCTTGTCGATCTCGAAAAGCCTCTGGTCGAGGTCGAGGAGCAACAATCCAAGATCGACGACTCGGCAGCCTCTCCGACAGCTGATCAGGCTTTGAAACAGAAAAAGCCACTTCCTTTCCCTTCTAAAACTCTTAAAGATCCCACTGCAGGGAGATTCAATAGATTTGTCAATATGTTGCAAGAGTTAAACTTTTCTATTCTTTTTACAGAAGCCCTGCAAGAGATGCCTGGATATGTCAAATTCCTGAAGGATATCCTGAGCAAGAAGCGGTCCATCTCAGAGATCGCAGGCGAATGCAAAGTACTCCACTTCCCTGAAAAGAAGCCTGACCCAGGTAAGTTTTCTATTACTGTGGGTTTTGGACAATATAAATATGATTCTCTATGCGATTTAGGAGCAAGTGTGAGCATCATGCCTTTATCAATCTGGCGGAAAGTTAAGATAGGATGCATATAACCTGTGGATACCAAATTATACATGGCAAACAATACTGTTGTCATCCCTACAGATATAGTTGAGAATGTTCCAGTCCAGGTTGGTAAATTCTTTGTTCCAGCTGATTTCCTTATTATTGATTGTGCTGAAGATCCTTCTAGCCCTATTATTCTTGGTAGACCATTCTTAGCTACTACAGATGCCAGGATTAGTGTTAAGAATCGATCGCTCACCTTCACCATAGGCGATGAGGTTTTGGACTTCTCTTTTGGCCCTGCAAAAGAGGAAATTTCTTGGCTGGAGGTGAAAAGCATCAGCATTGACGAGACTAAGCAAACAACGGAGGAAGGAGCAAAAACTGTACTCGAGATCGACAAGCCCTCGTCGATCTCGACAAGCGCTCTACTCGACCTCGACGAGCCTTTGTCGACCTCGACCACCACTGCTGAGCCTGAGACTTGCCAGGAGCCTAAGTATGGGGTCCCTGTACTCGAGGTCGACCACCAGTTCTCGACATCGAGTAGACCCAAGCCCAAAAATTTCTGTTTTGGGTCCGAACAGGTAAGCTCATAAACTGAGGGCTACAAAGAAAAAGAAGAAAGAGAAGGGAGATAATGCAAGCAACCACCGATCAGCTGAGCTTGCATACTACCATCAGGACCTAGATGATCCAGGAGAAGGGCCAAGCATGAGTAGGGCCCACAATAATGGTCCTTGAGCACAAACGCAGAAGTCGGCCTAGCGACTCTAAAATCTAGAGCATGTATATAGACTTTATGAACTTTTCGGACTTTTATTTGGTTTTGCTTTTAGGTTTTTTGTTTTTGTTTTGTTTTTTGGTTTTATGTCTTTTCTAAAGAACTTTATATGTATAGTCTTGTTTTTGGTATGGAATCTAACAATTGTAGGTCGGCAAGCATATAAGGATTGCGAAAAGTGGAAGGAAGAAGTTCCTGAAAACCAGTCAGAATCGACGAAGGCCAAGTCGACGACGACAAAGAAGAGAAGCCCAGACGCTGGTCGATCTCGAGTAGTCCAACTCGACATCGACGAGACCAGAACCTCCTCGACTTCAGATTTCACTAGAGGCAGAGCACAGCTACTCGAGATCGAGTAGACTGTACTCGATGTCGACCAACTACCTACTCGACCTAGACTGATTTGCCTCCTCGATATGATCCTGTGAGTTCCTTCCTTTACTCTTGTTTTTATTTGATTTTATACAGTGAGGACACTGTAAATTTTAAGTATGGGGTGGGGGAAGGGCTTACATTATGCATATTTGATTTATTTGATCATATTTGACATATATGCATTATTTCTTTGAATTGCTACATGACTATTTTTGGAATGCATTATTGCTTTATGTGTTTTTATGCATGATTTCCAAAATTAAGAAAAATGACCCCCATTGAAATTTTTGAATAATGTCATGGAAGTGTAATATTGAACTCGACGATGCAAAATTGGATTCATTAGAGATATAGCATGAAATTGCCTAGTTAAGGGAAATCACAATAAAGTGCATTATTTTCTTGAAAACCATGAAAGGAGGTAAAATTTGAAGTTGCTTTTGACATGTTGCATGATAAGATGATGGAGGACTCTATATTTCCATATAAATGCTCATTGTTTAAATCCTAGCCTTACCTATGCTTATGCATCACAAAAGCCATAATATGCCTTATTTCAATTATTGCTCCACAAGAACTAAATATTGCCATTCTTTGCCTTATCCGGGGATTATGTTGAGAATGCTGTTACATTATGGAGATTGTTATATGGTTGTTTGTGTTGTTATCATATTTGGAGTTTGGAAGGAAATTGTTTGAAATATATGGAAAATTTAATGAGTGAAAGAAAATCCAATCACCTCAGGAGATAAAGGTAGATTGACCCTGCTCTCTGAGATAATAGTTTGGAGAGATGGGACACATTGTGAGGAGTCCAAAGCACTAAGTATCCGGGGCCATTCATGACACCCATGTTTGCGACTCGCGAGAAGGCAGTGCTGAGGTTAGAGAGGTAAAAGCATTATTGTTGAGAAAAGCATTATGAAAGGTGATGAATCAAATGGAGAAGGAATGTGGAAATCAAAGTTTGGAAGTACTCCATTTCCCCGGATCAAAAGTACCAAATTGCCAGAAATCGCCCACCTTTAGCCTTTTACCAATCTACTCCTTCATGAGCTTAAATTAAAGTCTTCTTGATTATCAATGCTTTGTCACTTATGAATGTTTGTGCATAACCCTCCTTTTGTGAGTAGATGTTGCTTTTACATATTTGCACATGCATGAATTTGTGACACTAGTACCTTTTCGAGGATGGTAATTAAGTGCAGGGTTATATGAGAATGAATCTAAGATGTTGAGAGTATTGATTTCTTCCCCTGAATGACAAATAAAAGTATTGCTTGAGGACAAGCAAGCTTAAGTATGATGTGTTTATTGTAAGCGGAATCTGCCATGTTTTAAACTTAATTTTATATCGATTTCTGTATACATTTCATTCATTTGGGTTTAGATAGTACAGAATCTATGTAGTTTATGTTTATTTGCCAAACTATGGAATCTACACCAGTTTCTGTTTAATTCGCAGAAATCGACGTTTTACAGCAATTCTACAGAAGGCCGGAAAAGCTCGGAAAACAGCTACAGAAGTCCAAGGTCGGAGCAGCAACGGAACCAGTCGAATCAAGCCAAGAGATCAGACTACTCAACCTCGAGTTGACCCTAGTCGACATCGACAAAACTTGGCCGAGCAACCTTGGTCGGCGAAGCCTGGTCGAGAGAGCCAGACACCCAGCTCCGGAACCTTACTCGATCTTGACAAGCCCTGGTCGAGATCGACGAAGCCCAACGCCACATCCGGAGTCGACGAAGAGAAGAGCTGCCCGAGAAGCCGAGGACGAGAAGCCGAGCACACACCTCTACTCGATCTCGACTAAGCCTTGTCGAGATCGACAAGCCACTCCTAGCCAGTCCGAGGAGGAGTCCTCGACACCCACCAGAGAGCCGTCTTCGACGAACCCTACTCGATCTCGACAAGAGTTGGTCGAGATCGACAAGCCCTGATTCCAGATCCGAGCCGTCGAGTTGAGCCACCCGAGGAGACCTTGTCGACGACCTATTTCCACTCGACATCGACAAGGCTTTGTCGAGGTCGACGAGCCCAGGAAGACATGTCCGAGCCACATCGAGCAGATCTAGCCGAGAAGCCAAGCCGACCAAGACTTCTACTCGAGATCGACAAGAGCCTTGTCGAGGTCGACGAAGCTTCCAGAGCCGAGTGACGCGGTTCGACTAATCCTACTCGACTTGGGATTCCTTGGGCATGAAGATTCTATCCAAAACCATCAAGATCTACCATGAAGAGAAAGATTCTATCCATTGAAGACAATTTAGATATATTTCCTACTTTAGATTTAATTCCTTTATGTCTTTTATTTATCCTTAAAGTTTTAGATAAAGTTTTAGATATAGATAGATATCTTCTTTCCTAGAATAGCTAGGGAATGAAGCCTATAAATAAAGCCCATGGGGCTCAGTTTTAAGCATTCAATTTCAGAAAAAGACAAGTAGTTCCAAGGAGAAGTTTAGGGAGTTCAAAGGTTTTAGGGTTTTGGCATTCGACGAGAGTTGGATCGTCGGGATTGTAAAGGCTTTGAATTTAGTTAATGCAAGTTATTTCTTTCAAATCAATGATGTCTGAGTTTGCAATGAAGAGCGAGTAGTCAACCCACTTCTAGGGTTGGGGCGAGCCCGGCGATAGCCATGCATAATTGAGGTAAAGATCCGACCTTTATCATGTTTTGAGCATTTTCCTACTTGTTGATGTGTTTATTGCCCGTCTAATGGAGATCCATGCTAACAACTTGGATTATAAACATAAAATCGGTAGAGACAATTAGGGTTTCTTGAGAGAGTTGTCTAATTGTTGGAAAAGGCGAAAGCTTATCCTTTAATGTGATTCACATGATTATCTGTTTGGTCCTGCCTTATGCATGCTTGGTTATCGTTGTTGCAAACCCCAATCTTGGAAGTCTTTTTACATTGAGTTTAGTCGAAACCCTAAAATCACTTGTTCTTTATTTTCTTTATTTTCATTCGTCTTTCGTCCCCTGTCTACTCGATCTCGACCAGCTGTGGTCGATCTCGAGTTACTGATCTTCGACCTAGAGTCGTTGTAGCTTCTGTGTGCAGAAATCGACGAAGCCCAACTCGACCTCGACGAGCCGTACTCGACCTCGAGTAGACTCTTGTCGAGATCGACCACCTGTGCCGAGGACCTGCTGATGTGTTCGACTGTGCCTGACCCCTATCGACTAGCCGTTAGTCGAGGTCGAGTACCACTGTGGTAGACTTCCGTGAGATTTCACCGCTACCTAGGATCCGCTGACACGCTTCCTCGTGGATCGATCCTGACTTCCCACTGCTGCATCAGGAAGAGGTCTTGTAATTATTTGCGTGGGCAGAGTCTGGTTTGATTTATATTTGTTATATTTCATACTCGATTTCCTCCTACAACAGCCGAGCAGCATTTCGAGCAGCACGCGCTTCTTCTCTCTCAAACCTTTCCCTTACCTCCTCGTATGGCAACGAGTTGGTTCTGCATGCATTCCTCGACCCCCGAGGCCTCCCCTTCCTTCGGACTCTTGCTGATGAGGGTGGGTGCAACTCATCCTCGCATACATCGTTGGAAGCCGTGTATGAAGATGACAACTCATACGGCAGTGGGGTGTCGTCGAGGTCAGTCCATGTCAAATCCATCCAGAACGGGTGGATGTCCTCGGCGGGTATCGGAGTACCGGAGTTGACGTATGCCTGAATCTCATGGACACAAGGGATCCCGTAACAAACCCTCCAATGTCGGTTCGTGCATACCGGAGGAACCTTTTGGTTCACGACATCCTGCCACATCTTGTACAGATAATCGAAGCACTTTTTGGAGATTAAAGTCTTTACCTCATCGAAAAGGTTGACTTTATACGCCGTTTTTGGCCATTTGAAGCGGTCGATCTCCAAAGCAGTTTGCAGCTCATGCAGTTGACAATCATTGACTCTATGGATTGCATCGATCACGATGCGGAAGTCACCAGTCGATGAGTGAAGTCAACCTTTTCGATGAGGTAAAGATTTTAATCTCCAAAAAGATGCCAGCGTGATTTAAATTCTTTGTGATCTTCAGAGCTGCTTCCTCGCATCTTCTCGTCACGTGTAACCAACAAAGGAGATGCTGGACGTCGGGGAAGACAAAATTCAGCGCCGCCAAGAGACCTAGCTCTCGATCAGTCATGATAGCTTGAGGCTGAACGCTCCCAAGCAAGATGGCGTACAACATGATCCGTAATAGAAACGTATAATATAAGAAGAGTCTAATAGAAATATGACTCTGAAGAAATGAGAAGAGTCTAAAAGAAATATAGAGAAATACAAAATCCGTAATAGAAACGTATAATATAAGATAGAAATTGTATAAGTACATCACTGGTCTACAAGATGGCGTACAACATGATCCAAAATATCCGTCACCTCGTCCAGTAGCTCCTCAATGCGAGGGTCGCCAGCTAGGGCCCTGAAATATCCCTCGACGTCACGGATGGGCTCGGGCTCTACCTGTGGGCCCCCTGGCCCTGAGCCCGCCCCTCCTGACCGTCGTTAGCCTCATCAACGACGTCAGGGATCACATCATCTGCAGATCCCAAGGAGATCGCCGCTAGTGTGGCGGATGTCGAAGGCCCGGGCTCGTGTGTGCCGGATATAGAAGCCTTTGGCACAGTTGATGTAGAAGCCTCTAGCGGGACGGCTGAAGCAGAAGTCTCCGGAACAACTGAAGAAGATGCCTCCGGGATGGTGGGTGGAACACGAGTAGGAGGTTTACCCATGTCGGCCCGTCGTCCAGCTACTACGTCGGTGATGCAGCTACTCAAAACCTCAGGGGGCTCTAAAGAAGGCTGCAACCCCATCATCGCATCGCCAGAAGGATCCCAACCTGGCATACCCAACCAGAAGGTGTCGTGCTCGTCGGCCGGGGGGGGGGGGTCCCCATCGACTGCTGGTACCGATCTGCAGACGCGAGCAGATCGTCGATTGTGGCTGTCGAACTGTCGGGTACCGTCCTCTCTGGAATCTGGATGACCGCTGCCCGGTCGGCGAATGTAACAGGCCGGAGGGTACCGTCCCCCCTCATGAGCCTCCCTGCCTGTTATTATGAAATGTATTTTATTATAATTTATTATATTATAATTTAATATAATTTAATATATTTTAATGATTTTATTTTCTTTCAATTTAAATTTATTTCTATGTATTTTAATATAATTTATTATATTTTAATGTTTTTATTTTCTTTCAATTTCAATTTATTTTTATGTATTTTATTATAATTTATTATATTTTAATGTATTTATTTTCTTTCAATTTCAATTTATTCCTATGTATTTTATTATATTTTTATGTATTTTGAAGTATTTTAATATTTTTTTAATATTTTTTATTATCTTTCAATATAAATTTATTTTTATGTATTTGAATATATTTAAATATATTTTAATGTAAATGAAATAATCTTGAAATATTTTAATATTTTTTTAATGTTTTTTATTATCTTTCAATATAAATTTATTTTTATGTTTTTGAATATATTTTAATATATTCAAATATATTTTAATGTTAATTAAATACTTTTGAAGTATTATAATATATTTTAATGTTTTTTATTGTCTTTCAATTGTAATTTTTTTCTATGTATTATATTATATCAAATTACAATTATTTTCTCTACTATCAAACTATATACTATAAAAAAACATTATAATATATAAATAAATCAAAAAATCTATTTTCAATTATATTCTATTAAACAAAATATATTATCAATCATATATTCTATAAATTTCTATTATAAAACTATATTATCTATCAAATTATATTTTCAAACTCTAAAAATAAATCAAACAAAAAGTAATTCAAATAATATACCGGTGGAGTCGGGATCGGGGACACCTCAATGGACCGACGCTTCCGCGGCGGTTCCGCCTCCTCCTCGGCCACTGCTCGGCCTCCGTCGCCGGCGCCAGACGCCCCCCCACCACCACCACCCTCCTCCTCGGTCACTGTTCGGGCTCCCTCGCCGGCGCCAGCCGCCGCCCCACCACCACCACCCTCCTCCGCCGCCACAGCCGTCAGCACCTCCAGCCCCTCCACCTCCATCGTTGTCGCCTCCGCCTCCAAGGCCGCCACCGCCGCCTCTCTCTCTCTCTCTCTTTCTGTCTCCATCTCTCTGGGTCTCTCTCTCTCTGGGTCTTTCTCTCTCTCTCTCTCTCTCTCTCTCTCTCTCTCTCCGGCACTGCTCTCTCTCGCTCGATTTCAGACGAAGAAGAAGACGATGAAGACGAAGAGGCACGCCCTCTTCGTCTTTAAGTGACGGGCTTGCACGTCCTTAAGGACGTGTAGCACGTTAATAAAAAAAAGACGTGCAAGCACGTCCGGGTTTGGGTGGCTCGCCCCACCCTTGCATGTCCTTAAGGACGTGGGGATTTGCGGTGTATATAGCCGAAACGAAAAAATATTGTAATAGATTAGGAATCTAATTAAAAGTCAACTTAAACTAATTAAATTTTAAAATATAATTCTAAATTAGAACTCTTATAGGGCCAAGACCGTTAATAAATTCCCCTATTTGTTTAATTTTATTTATTATTTTGCTTGTTATTTATGTTTGTGTTTTTTTAAGATATTAAAAATTATATGAAAATTCAAATTATTTTTATTTTTTTTTAAATAATTTGATACCTATTAACAATAAGAATGGAATTGTTTTAAAAAAAAAAAAAAAGTTTACCATACAAGTATATAATTCGATACCTATTACGAAATAATAAAAATTGTTGATCACTCGTGTGATCGATTATATGATCGATCAAACACAAGGATCAATACTCACTACAAGTATATAATCTAAATTCTAATACGCACCTCCCTGTTGGGCCAAGGACCCATGAGTCCAGCTCAAGTGTGGCTCTTTGTGTTATTATAAAAGGCATCATTTACCTTTTGTTTTGGTACACAAGAAAGAGCAAAGAAGCAAAGTGTTTTTGCTTGAAGATCTGCTGCCAGTAGCAACAAGGGAAAAGGAGAGAGAAACAAAAGAGAGAGGAGGAAGAAAGAAGGAGAAAGGTAGGAGACTCGAGCGGGTGTTTCGTCTCTTGATCTGGTGATCCGCCTTCTTCCTTCGGCAAGTCAGCAACGGTATTTGTTGATAGGTATTTTCTTCTCCTTAGAAATCTAATCTGATTACAAGTGTTCAGCTAGGTTTTGGAGAGGAATCATTTATAGATCGGGTTGTATTTAGATTGGTGTTTGAGATCTCCATGTTTATTTGTCTTGGCTTGAGACTGGATTGTTAAACAGTTGCATGTATTGGCCTATTGATTAGTGGATTGGTTGCTCTGGTGAGCGGAAGGTGGGTTTTTTTATCATCTGGTTAGAGAGGATTTTTCCCACGTAAATCTTGTGTCAATATTTGTAGGGTTGGCATGGTACGGTAACCACAAAAAATAGTGATTACCACGCACCAACCACAAACTGGTGGTACGCAAATTTTCATACCACGTACCAACCACAAGTCGTGGTTACCGCATATGTGGTAACCACGATTTGTGGTTACCATCGGTACATTACCATGGTCACCAAGCTGTAATTCTATTTGTATTTTTTTGAAACCCCTTGGCTACCTTCCGGTAGTCATCAAAGTTATCAAACGAAAAAATATGGTTACAAAAAATAATATGATTACCACATATTAAAACTTCAAATAAATCAAGTTCACAACCTAAAGTACAAACCAATTCAAACCAATTAAGTTCAAAGTCTTGAAACAAACCAAGTTCAATTGTTCAAACATTCAAAATATTGTTTCTGCAAGTTCAAACAAAGCAAGTTCAAAGTCTTCAAACATTCAAAATGTTCCTACTGTTTCTAGTAGAAAATGTAGAAATGACCAATTTAGGTCAAAATCAAAACACAAAATATAAATTAAAAACTTAAAACTTAAAGGTAATAACAACAAAATATTAAATTAAAAAAATTAATATATATACTTGGTAACCATGGTAACCATGATATTCAAATTTCATTACCATTACCGTACCATCTTCACGTGGTTACCGGCCACCAAGATGGTTACCACCATGTTGGTTACCACAAGTGTCGTTACCAACATAGTCGGTTTGTGGTTAGTACGTGGTCGGTATGGTAATTTCCGTACCATTTGCCAACCCTAAATATTTGTGCTTTTATCTGTGTTTGTGGTTGCTTGGTTGTTTGGTTTTCTGGATTGGATATTATCGGTTGATCATTTGGTTTGCTGACTGATTGTTGTTGGTTCTCTTATTACCCGAATTTGCTTTCGGGTGCGGCTGGAAAGTGGTTTCTAGCCCCAACACTCCCGATCATGCTCAAATATTGAGATCAAACATATGTGGTGGAGCTCCGATCCCACACGCACAGGCCACTCAACCAAAAGGAATTTACTATGACTACAACAACAATAATCATTTCAATATATCCCGCTACCTAACTAGCGGGGTCTAAGAATCTAATAGTTCATTTTCCCCTAGCTAACAAAGTTGAGAGGGTGTTTCCGTTGTTATTAATGAGATATGTAATAAGGGTATTTTATATATTTAAGATAGAATGTGAGATATTATGTAATTAGGCAAGATTAGAAGGTTGTGAGCGCGCCTATATAAACTCACTCATCCTAACCGACACCTAACAACTTCTATCCTTCTCTGGATTCTCTCTTTCTCTACTGTAATCAAGGTTGGTTTGATTCAAGACATCAAGCTTCATATGTCATAGCAAAGGAGCTTTGGTTGATCTCGGATATGAGGTGTATTTGGTTTCTGGTGTGAATTCGCTTGGTGCGAAGATTCACTATGTGCAAAGCGGTCTTAGATCTTGGTGATCATGAAAATGGCCGATGGTGGAGTTCTAGAAGGAGGAGGGTTGCAGAGAAACAACAATGATCCTCTTGCGTTGGCGAATTCGGACAATCCGGGTGCCCAACTAGTTTCTTTCCAATTTTCAGGGATGAATTTCTTGGGGTGGAGTCGAGGAGTACGATTGGCATGGGGGGGGGGGGGGGAGAATAAGCTAGGTTTTATTGATGGATCATGTGATAGGCCCTCGTGATGGAAAGGCTACAACAAACAATGTGTTTGAGAACACTGAAGGTCAATTGGAGTCTTCTTTGGAAGAAACTGACAACAGAGGGCATTGCTTTAACACTTCTGCTACTGCAGGTTCAAGTCAGGGTGGTAAGATGGATCCAAGTTTGGTGAATGCCTTGTGTTAAGAGCTTTTAAAGGTTATGCAAGAGAAAAGTCAGTTCAATTGTGTTGTGACCAACATGGGAGGTAACTCTAAAGCCTATAATCTTGCATTGTTAGGTCAATTCACTAAGGACACTGATTGGATTATTGACACTGGTGCGACATATCATATGACTGCTTATGAGTATTTACTTAGTGTTAAAAGAATGCTCAGTAAACCTATAAAGGTTAGTATGCCTGATGGGAATGTTTCTTATGTTTTTGAGATGGGAACATTACATCTTAATGACAAGATTGTTCTTAAGAATGTCTTACTTGTAGATGATTCTAGCTAGTTTTAAACACAATCTTTTATCTGTTGGTAGACTTGTAGATGATTCTAATTTGGCAGCTATATTTAATGCCCATGGTTGGTTTTTCCAGGACCTTGGAACTAATCAAGTCATTGGATCTGGAGCCAAGCATCATGGATTGTACCAGCTGGAAACTGATCATATACATGCTGAGAAAATTCCCTTCAAGATCAATTCTGATTGTTTACCTTTGAATAAATCTGTTGCACATGTCTCTAATGTTTGTAAAGATTGATAGATTACATGGACTTTATATTGTATAGTGGGCCAAAAGGCCCAAATCCATTGTAACATATATATATATATATATATATATATATATATATATATATATATATATATATATATATATATATATATATATATATATATATATATATATATATATATGTTTAATCAATAAATGAAACCCTCAAGGAGGACTTTACAATGAATCTCATGATCTTACATAGTATCACAACCTAAGATCCTAAAAACCTAATTTCTTTTTCTTTCCAAACCCTAGCCGTCGGCCACCCCCTTTCCGCCGACTTTCCCCACCCTCTCGGCCACCCCATTGCTACCGACACCCCCCCTCTCAGCCACCCCTCCTTCGCCGCCGACCCCCCCCCCCCCCCCCATCTCTCGACTCTTCTCTCTCCCTCTTTTCCCAATGGACGACCCTCCTGCCAACCCTATCAAGCCAACCTTCCAATCTGCTCTCACAATCTCCAACATTAAAAATTGCATCCCCACCATCCCTTATCATGAATCCAGTTCCTACACCATGTGATCTCACCTCTTCACGACCCATACTAAGGCTCATAAGGTCCTCCACCACATCGATTCCTCTATCGTTCTTCAATGGATCTTCAACACCATATCCAAAGATCTATTAACAACCATCCTCGACCAAAAAGACAACGCCTTGGGTGCCTGGACCAAGCTTAAGAATCTCTTTCAGGACCACAAGTCCACCCGTGTCGTGTACCTTGAGCACGAATTCTCAAGTTGCAAGCTTGCGTCTTTCCCGTCGATTGTCGCCTACTGTTAGCATATCAAAACCATGTCTGATCAATTGGGCACCATCGACTCCAAACCTAGCGCTACTCGCCTTGTCCTCCCGGTACTCTCGGGACTTCCCTCTGAATTCGATGCTGCTGCTACTCATATCCAGCAGACGGAGCCTCTCCCCACCTTCGAGAAGACCATGTCTTAGTTGATCCTAGAGGAGACTCGCCTTCACCGTCAGACCACCGACGCCGCCAAGGACAAAACCGCACTGGTCTCGTCAAGCGACATTGACGAGACCTATGCCCCGCAGCGAAGCCGCAACACCAATCTACCTGCGCAGAGAGGCGGTGGCCGCGGCCGCAGCAATGGGCGTCGACCATGTTGTTGCAGGAGTAAATCAAGTATTAAATAGATATCAAATAAGGTTCAAACTGACTCCCCTGTCTCAGCAAATAAATACAAGATTTCCTCACGTTGTAGTAAGAGAAAATCAGGATCGAATCCACGAGGAAGCACGTCAGCAATTCTCAGGTAGCTGTAAATTCTCACAACAGCAGCAGAAAGACAGAAACACAGAAAAGACACAAATAAACCCGGCAAGGGCAACTAAAACAAAAGCAAAGAACAAAGCAAGAAATAAAGCAAAGCAAAACAGAAACAAAGTAGAAACGAAAGTAAAGCAGCAAGCTGGTCGATCTCGACAACAGCAACTCGAGATCGACAAAGGTAGTAACGAAAACAGAAAACAGAAAACAAAAGCAATCAACTCGACAAGCAAAGCTCTCCTCGACCTCGACAAGAGGTACTGTAGATCGACAAGAGTAAATCAACAGAAACTTCAGAAATCGAAAATCGACGAAAACAGACGAAAACCAACTCGACCTAGACCAACTCCTACTCGAGATCGACTAGATGCAACTCGATCTCGACAAAGCTTTCGTCTATCTCGACAAGAATGCAAAAAAACTTAAAATTGCAGAATTAAACACAAACACAGATTTTCGATGGAAATTAACTTCAATATAATAAAAGACTCCCAAGGCTAGGGTTTCAACACCACAACGATAACCATGCAAAGTAACACATAAAGGCACAAAAGATCATGCTTTCCATCAAATAACTTTCGTCATTAACAAATAGGCATATAGAGGCTCTCGCATAAACCCTAATTGTTACTAACCCTTTTTCACATAATTAATCCAAGTTGCATTAAGATCACTTTTGCTTCAATAATACAAACAAGGATCACCTTCAACTCTCGCAAAAGAATCATGCTCTTAGGGAAAGAAGATAAATCGCACAAAGATCTGACCTTTATCGCATCGCCTCACATGTCCACCGTCGGGCTCACCCCAGCCCCAGAAGTGGGTGGACTACTCACGCCTCATCGCAATAACAGACATTGATTGATGAAAAGAAACTTGCATAAAACTATATTCAAAGCCTTTTACAATCCTGGCAATCAACCTTCGCAGAAAGCCAAAACCCTAAAAACCTTAGAAATCCTAAACTCTATTTGGAACTAACTAACTGTGTGTCTTGAATGATTATTAAAATTGAGCCCCATGGGCTTTATTTATAGCCTTCATTCCCTAGCTATTCTAGGAAAGAAGATATCTATCTATATCTAAAATTATATCTAAAATGCTTAAGGATAAATAAATTGCCATAAAGAAATAAATCTAAAAGGAAAGATAAAACTAATTAAGGTAGGTCTTCATGATGTGATAGATTTTGTCTCCTTGGATAGACTTTGATCAACTTTGGATAGACTTTGATCAACTTTGGATAGATCTTCGAACAAGTTGTCTTCCTTCACGCCCAAGCAACTCCAATTCTACTCGGATTGATCAAGTCGAGAAGTTTCTGGAAACTGGTCTACTCGACCTCAAGTACGGCTTGTCGACCTCGAGTAGAGTTCGTCGTCTCGGCTTGCTGATGCTCGATGTGGCTCGGACTTGGGCTCCTGAGCTCGTCGACGTCGAGTAGACCTAGTCGACCTCGAGTAGACTGGCTCGCCGACTAGGGTTTCTCGAGCGGCTCTCCTGGATGGGCTCTGGATCTTGACTCTGGGCTCGTCGATCTCGACCAACTCTTGTCGAGATCGAGTAGGGTTCGTCGAAGATGGCTCTGGTGGTCTCGTCGAGGACTCCTCCTCGGACTTGCTCGGGGTCGCTTGTCGATCTCGACAAAGCTTAGTCGAGATCGAGTAGAATGGTGCTTGGCTTCTCGGGCAGCTTCTCTCCTTGTCGACTCCGGGTGGTGGCGCTGGGCTTCGTCGATCTCGACCAGGGCTTGTCGAGATCGAGTTGGGTCCGGAGCTCGGGTTGTCTGGCTTGCTCGATCAGGCTTCTGTCGACAAAGGCTGCTCGGACAGGCTCGTCTATGTCGAGTAAGGCCTACTCGAGATCGAGTAGCCTTGACTCTCAGATTGGTTCCGCTGCTTTGACCTTGGACGTCTGTAGTGGTTTTCCGAGCTTTTCCGACCTTCTGTAGAATTGCTGTAAAATGCCTCGATTTCTGCGAATTAAACAGAAACTGGTGTAGATTCCATAATTTGGCAAATAAACATAAACTACATAGATTCTGTACTATCTAAGCCCAAATGAATGCAATGTATACAGAAATCGATATAAAAGTTACTGTAAAACATGGCAGATTCAGCTCACAACAAACACCCCATACTCAAGCTTGCTTGTCCTCAAGCAATACTTTTAATTGTCATTCAGGGGAAGAATTCAAACTCTCAACATCTTAGATTCATTCTTATATGTCCATGCAATCAATTACCATCCTCGAAAAGGTACTAGTGTCACAGATTCAGGCATGTGCAAATATGTAAAAGCAACATCTACTCACAAAAGGAGGGTTATGCACAAATAATTTTAATGACAAAGCATTGATAATCAAGAAGACTTTACTTTAAGCTCATGAAGGAGTAGATTGGTAAAAGGCTAAAAGGTGGGCAATTTTTGGCAATGTGGTGCTTTTGATCCGGGGAAATGGAGTATTTCCAAACTTTGAATTTCATTCCACATTCTTTCTCCATATAATTCATCACCTTTCATATTGCTTTTCTTAATAATAATGCTTTTACCTCTCTAACCTCAACACTGCCTTCTCGCGAGTCACAAACATGGGTGTCATGAATGGCCCCGGATACTTAGTGCTTTGGACTCCTCACAATGTGTCCCATCTCTCCAAACTATTATCTCAGAGAGCAGGGTCAATCTACCTTTATCTCCTGAGGTGATTGGATTTTCTTTCACTCATTAAATTTTCCATATTTTTCAAATAATTTCCTTCCAAACTCTAATAATGATAATAATCACAACAACCATATAACATCTCCATAATGTAACATCATTCTCAACATAATCGTCGGATAAGGTAAAGAATGGAAAATATTTAGATCATGTGGAGCAATAATTGAAATAAGGCATATTATGGCTTTTGTGATGCATAAGCATAGGTATGGCTAGGAATTATAACAATGAGCATTATATGGAAATATAAAGTCCTCTATCATCTTATCATGCAACATGTCAAAAGCAACTTCAAATTTACCTCCTTTTATGGTTTTCAAGAAAATATGCACTTCATTGTGACTTCCCTTTACTAGGCAATTTCATGCTATATCTCTAATGAATCCAATTTTGCATCGTCGAGTTCAATTAAAGCTTCCATGACATTAACCAAAATTTCAATGGGGGTCATTTTTCTCAAATTTTTGGAAAACATGCATATAAGCACATAAATCAATAATGTATTCCAAAATAGTCATATAGCAATTCTAAGAAATAATGCACAAGTAATGTCAAATAGGATCAATATGCACAAAGTAAGCCCTTCCCCCACCCCATACTTAAACATTACAGTGTCCTCACTGTATAAAAACAAGGGTAGAGAAAGAAACTCACAAGACATGTGTGCAGAGCCTCTAAATTTCGACTGGAGCACCTCCTAGGCCGAGTATTAATGTAGCTTGGTTCCATCCATTGACCTGAAAAATAGAAGACATATACCCATAATAGAAACAATAAAAACCAAAGAAATGTTCAAATCCAAAAACAAAAAACAAACAATGTCCTAAAAAAGTCTATGTACATGCTCTAGATTTTATAGTCGCTAGGCCGACTTTCCATTAATGCTCAAGGTGGAATTTGCAGGGCCCATGTAGCTTAGGCCTCAAATAAGAATCCATTCTTGTCCATCAGCTGCAATCCTCCAGAATGGATCTTGTTCACCACGAACGGTCCCATCCGCTTCTTATTGAATTTGTTAGGAAACCAATGATCCTTTGATTTAGAGACATAGAGCTTGTCTCCAACTTCATACTCCTTAGGCTCATCATTGGAAATCCTGCACAATCGCACATACCAAGGCAGACCTCTCCCATGTATAGATAAATCCTTAATGGAAATAGGAGAAGAAAGATCCATACCTTGACTCACCTTCGCGGAAACGGAATCGGGGACCACTGTGTTTGGTCGATCTCGACTAGGGCTAGTCGATCTCGACAAGACTGCTCACTCTGGTGGTGGTCTGGTCGAAGATTCAGAAGTCGATGAAGAACAGATCTTGTCGACCTCGAGTAGCCTACTCGACATCGAGTAGGGCTTCGCTCTTGATGGCTCCAGCGTTGAGGAAGCAGGGTCTGGTGGCGTCGGGTGGTGGTCGACCTCGACAAGGCTTGTCGAGATCGAGTAGGCTGGTCCGTCTGGCGGCCTCTGTGTTGAGGAAGAGGGATCTGGTAGAGTCTGGTTGTGGTCGACATCGACAAGCCTACTCGAGGTCGAGTAGGGTTCTGGTCCTGGAGTTGCCGTCGTCGAGGAAGGTGGATCTGGGCTCCTCGTCTGGTGGTCGACCTCGACAAGGGTGGTCGAGATCGACGAGGCTCCTGGCTCCTGTGGTCTCAGCGTCGAGGAAGGCGAAGTCGATCTAGGGCAAGTCTTGTCGATCTCGACAAGGCTGGTCGATCTCGACGAGCCTGGTCCTTCAGTGTTGCTGCTCGATGATGTTGGTGCTGGTGGAGTCGCCTTGGTCTGGTCGAGATCGACTAGGGCTCTGCTCGATGGCGAGGAGCCCTGGTCGATCTTGACCCCATACTTAGTCCCTGTCAAGGCATCCGAAAAATAATTAATCCACGACGACTTACCTTGGTCCGTGTCAATTGGATTCTCTGTGTTCTCCTTGAGGATTGCCATGATCTCCTCCACCTAGGCCTCCATGTCCCTATTTTCCAGCTCCTCAGGGGTCATATTTCTGACCTTGGGTTCCCCGCAGGTGATGTAGCCAACTGAGATAGATTTGACCTCTTCCATAGGACTTGTATGCCTTTCAGTTTTATTAAAGGAATACTCAATTACCTCATCGCTGATGTTGAAGGTGAGCACTCCTTTCCTAACGCTTATGTTGGCATCCACCATCGCCAAGAATGGTCTTCCTAAAATAATTGGACAAGCAGGATCTTCTTGCATATCAACTATTAAGAAATCAGTAGGGACGAAAAATTTACCTACTTGTACTGGGACGTTTTCCACCATGCTTGTTGGAATGACCACCGTGTTGTTGGCCATGTAAAGTCTAGCATCCACAGGCTCCAGGGCACCTATCTTAATCTTGGACCAAATTGTTAAAGGCATTATACTCACACTAGCTCCAAGATCACATAGGGCATTAATTTTGTATGGACCAAATCCAATAGTTATAGCAAACTTACCTGGATCTGGCCTCCTCTCCAATATGTCCAGATGGCTGCATTCCTCTGTGATTTCAGCCATTGATCGCTTTTTGCTCAGAATCTCCTTCAGGAACTTGACATAGGATGGCATTTCATTGAGAGCTTCTGTGAAGGGTATGGTGACGTTGAGTTTCTGAAGCATCTTGATGAAGCGTTGAAACTTTTTCTCCGCTGGATCCTTTAGAAATTTTGTGGGGAAAGACAGCTTCTTTTTCTGCGTCGGAGCCAGAACAGACGTCGGGGGTGCTGCAGACTTCTCTGTGTCGACCAGGGGCTCCTCGACATCGACAAGGCCTTTGTCGACATCGACCAGATTGGGCCCAGTCGAGTTGTTGTGTGGTGCAGACGAAGATCCTGGAATTTTCTCCTCGAGGTCGACCAGATGCTTGTCGAGATCGACCATGGCTTTGTCGAGATCGACCACGGATTTGTCGAGATCGACTTGCTGTTCTTCGTCATTCTGCTGTTTCCCGACCTCTGGCTCCTGTAATTGATGGCAGCTTCTGAGTTTTACAACAGCGATGTGTCCAGTCTTTCCCTTAGGATTTGGTTCTGAAGATCCTAGAAGTGACCCTGACTGTCTGGGGATTCCTGCTGCTAGCTGACCAATCTCTGTATCAACTGATTTTCTCTAGATATCAATTTCCACAAGCCTAGAGTTGACACCTTGCATCTGAGTATAGACGGAGTTGAAAGATTGCCTAGTTTCTGAGTGGTTTCTCCGTATCTCCTCCAGGACTGTCTGTATATCATCCTTTTTCTGGTCCCTTTCTGGATGTCCTAGAGCTTTGTAGGGCGGGGGATTCCTAGGGACACCCTGGTTCCAATGTGGTTGCTGAAACCTTTGGTCCCCCATGTAGCGATTGGGACCCCCTGCGTAAGCTACATCCTCATGGTGCTCTGCCATTCTGACTTGCTCTGTATTTGGGTACTCAGGAGTGGTGTGCCTTTGCGATCCGCATTCAATGCAAGGCTGGTTGACAGAGAGATACTTGACTTGCTTGATGAGCTTCTTATTCTGGTCTCTGTAGTATTGCTCCTTAACATCAGGATCAATCTCCTTAGGTGGCTCATATAGGGGCATAGATGGTGCTGGCATGGCATATGGGTTCTCTTCATAGGTTACAGTAGACCCATACTTGTTGTCGTAGGTAGTGAGCTTCTCTAGCACACCCCATGCGTCACTTGGCGGCATCGTCAGATACTCGTAGCGAGTATAATTGTTGATTCCGTCCTTAGTGACTTGATCAAGAGAGTTGAAGAAGATCTCCTGAATGATGTAGGGTGGCTATCCATGAGTAGGGCAAGATCGCAGAAGTTCCTTGTAGCGTTCCCATGCCCTTGCCAGCGGTTCCCCTTTCTGCTGTTTAAAGGCGATGATTTTCTGGCGGAGATGTGCTGTTTTGGCGGGTGGGAAGAATTTGTTTAGAAACTCTTGCTCTACTTGGGCCCAGGTTGTGAGTGATCTTGCTTTCAGCCCTTCCAGCCATTTTAGTGCAGGACCAGCGAGAGACCAGCGAAAAGCTTTCATCTTGACATATTCCAAGGTTGTACCTTCTGCAAGAGTACGACACATATCATGAAAATTAGTAATATGTTCAAGAGGACACTCATTAAATCTGCCGTAAAAGGCCTTATTTTTAAGCTCTATAAGAAACTGAGTGCGAATTTCAAAAGAGTTTTCAGGGATTAGAATCGCCAATTCAGGCACGACGAGAGTTGGATGCATGTAGTCCTCTGCCGTGGTTGGATATTGGGCAAGCTCAGCATGTGCTTGTTCCCTTGCCGCTCTCTCAACGGCGATAGCAGCATCTTTAGCGGCGAGTTCCCTGGTAAGCCTAGCGACCAGCTGTTCCTGTGTCTCCGCAGCTTCCATGGCTCTTTGTAGTTGAGCTCGGATGTGAAATAGGCATTCCGGTTCGTCTAAGGCGTCAAAATCAGGTGTTTGACCAGAACGACGCATACACCTGCAAACTAACTCAAAGAAACAGTGAGAACTGACTACCTAAGGCGCGAATGATTGCCTCCCCGGCAACGACGCCAATTTTTTGTTGCAGGAGTAAATCTAGTATTAAATAGATATCAAATAAGGTTCAAACTGCCTCCCCTGTCTCAGCAAATAAATACAAGATTTCCTCCCGTTGTAGTTGTTGAACAAAAATGCGCGATATAAGTGTACAACACATTTTATTTAATTTATAATATTTGAGTTCAACCCCTTTTGGTTATCCTCTTGATTAGAAGTCGTATCGATACCAAGATTTTGGTGTTTTTGGTGATTTGGGCTGCACCCGAATTTTAATGGGTTGCCTACGTATCTCTTGGAAGAGAATCAAGCCTTACGTAGTTCAGAGTACTTGTGATTTGTGTTTGGTTTGGTTTAGATTTGGTTTCGTTTTCTTATATGCATCAGAGGATGAAGTTCAAACCCACCTTCTACGAAGGGTAGCTCGAACAATACTCCACCCGAGTAACCTGAGCCCACCTTCCCGGAAGGGTAACTCAAGCACCCGCCTATCATTTGCATAGAAAACGAATTTAGGGGGAGTTTGATTTGATTTGACTTGTTTTAACTTAAAGGTCAATTTGGGGATGGTGAAATTTGATTTTGAATGTTGGTCGTGACCAAACTCGACGAGCGGAAGCTTTGTATCGAGTTAGAGTGGGCACTTTGGTTTTGATGGAAAATTTGACATTTGGGTGTGACTGGACTCGGTGAGAATTTGATTTACGCCAAGTTTCCTACGTATCCACATGTCTAGTGGAATCAAGTCACCGTAGTTCGGGATGGAAATGAATTTTGTATTTGAGTTTGAGTTTGATCGTGAGATCATTTGAGAGGGATGATTGAACTCGATGAGCAGAAGCTTTGTATCGAGTCGGAATTGACAATTTGAATTTGTTTTTGGCGATTGAACTCGACGAGCCATGGCTTTGTATCGAGTGTCCTACGTATCTCTTAGAAGAGAATCAAATCACCTGTAGTTCTAAACGAAAGCAATTTAATTTGCTGGCTTTTGACCTCATATTCATTTAAAGAGAATTTAGAGGTTAACGACTGTACCTGATATATATTTTTATGATTTAATATCGAGTTACCTACGTAGCCGTTTTTACGACGTCAAGTCTTTACGTAGTTCTACCCCGAACCGATTTTAATTTAGGAAAATTCGGTTTAGGCTTTTGACTCCGTTTTTGTTGAAGCCGGTTTGAGATTGACCCACTCGAATTAATCGGCAAAGAAAATTTGACGAGTTTAATTTTATATTTTGACAAAACTCGAATTCTTAATTTGTGCCAATTATAATTTTTATATTTTAGTGGGTAGGTTGTGCAATTAAGCACACATTTTTTTTTACCAAGCCAAAAGCTCATGCCGTGTGATGTATATATATTGTCATCTATACTATATATATAAAGTTGGGTGAAAGGAGAATTAATTGCACTAATTAAATGATAACAAATAATCTAATATATATTCAATATTACCATGAAAAATCAAAAAGACATTCTAGCATAGTGGTTGTAGGTGTATTTATTATACATGAAGTCGGAGGTTCGATTCTCCATATTTGCACTATTTTAGTTAAAATTTATTATATAAAGTTCTTTTGAAAAAATGAATATTTTTTAAGAAAATATTCATTTTATGTGTTTTAAACCTAAACACATGCATTTCTAAAGTATTTTTTTTTTGCGTATATAGTTGAATTCCATGTATATATAAGTGAGTAAGAAGATAAATATAGAGCCAAGTTAAGAAGATAAATAATTAAACATATTAAAACTTTTTGAGATAAAAATTATTAGTAATATATTACAATGATAATATATTAATTAAAATATATATTTAAAATAAGTCCTCTATAACTACAACATTTTCCAATTAAGTTTATACTATATTGTTTTTTTATTTGTTTTAAACCTATACACATGCATTTCTAAAGCAATTATCATTTTTATGCTTATATAGTTGAATTGCATGTACAGGTGAATAAGAAGATAAATTGAGCCAAGTTAATATATTTGTCGAATTTCAAAGATAAATAAACATATTATAACTTTTAGAGATAAAAATTATTAGTAATAAAATTACAATGATAATATATTAATTAAAAATATATATTAAAAATAAGTCCCGTGCGTAGCACGGGCATGCTCACTAGTATATATATATTCACATGTCATATATATATACATCTTAATGTGAATTCAGACTATGTTTGGTGGGCTTTAAGCCCAACTCCCAAATCCAACCAAGCCCGTATGTAATTGGGAAGTCCGATTCCAATCCAAGTCTCAATTCTTTCATCTTTGTTCTGTTGATTTGAGGGTATCGATTTTTTTTTAACCCTAAACAAATCTCCCCACAGCCTGTAAAAGCTATCAGAAAGAACTCCCCCCCTTAGCCCATCGAGTCAAGAACAGCGGCGGCTAATCAGAGATTGAAGGCGCCCTCCTCCATCGGCTCTGGCGGCGTTTCAAGTCCGGCCCGGCGCGATTAAGGCAAGGCAGAAGAACCGGCGATTCAAGCAGGGAAGAAGAATCGACGCCGACGGAACGGCCTTCGAAACCGGACTCAAGGAGAAACAAAAGGGTACCGACAATTGAAGATTTAGACTCCGTATGTCAGATGAGTTTATAGATTTGAGTTTCCTATTCTTTCTCCTCCTGTTCTTCTTCTTTGATTTTTTTTTAGTACCAACTCGGGCATCAGTTTGAATGGTGCCCTGCCGATTAATTTGGATGTAATTGGCCTATTTTGGCCTTAGGAGTTTCAACCGAACTAATGAAATCCCTTATATTTGAGTTTCAATTGGAAACATTTTTCTTGTTTGGCCATATTGTCTCCCTTGGTTTGCTGTAAAACCATTTGTTTTGTCTGAGATTTTGAGAGACTGCCATCTTTGATCAGTCACAAATTACCCTTAATTTGGACTCATTAGTGAGCAAAATCGGGCAGCATATCGACTCAATTTTGAGCGATTAAAGGACTCCGGAACCCAGGCCATGGGGAAAGCTCGCAAGGTTTTCCATGGTGGGATTCCTGGAATGAAAAAGGGAACACGTCTCCATGTTGATGCAATTTTGACAGCAACCCAACCCGGTTAAGGGATTTGATGATTCTGAAACCAAAACACTCGACGAAGCTCGCAAGGTTCTCGAGTGCCTGATTTCTAGAATCGAACTAGAATTAATTAGGATCGCTACCTGATTGTATCTACAGAACGTATTGATGATTTGTGTGTATTTGCAAGTAACCGCCCAGGAGCAAAAAGATGACCAACTCCGCTCAGTCTGCACCAGTAGTTTTTATAGGCTGAACTTGAGGAAGTTACCTCAAGAAAACCACCTTTAATCCCACCTACTGACAATTTTTTTTTCTCTTGTGTTAACTGCACTTTAAAGCAGTTGTAACTAGTTGATGGGTTGATTGGGCTAATTGGGCCTTTTATATAATTTAAGCCTTGCAGCCCATTTTACAAAGTCCAATTTCGAGTTTAATTAAACTTAGTGAACTCACCACATTTTTCAACATATAAAGAATGTGACAGACTTTGCATATTAAATCATGAATCTATTTAATTCATTAAAATTTACCCTCCAACAATAGTAAGAGAAAATCAGGATCGAATCCACGAGAAAGCACGTCAGCAATTCTCAGGTAGCTGTAAATTCTCACAGCAGCAGCAGAAAGACACAAACACAGACAAGACACAAACAAACCCGGCAAGGGCAACTAAAACAAAAGCAAAGAACAAAGCAAGAAATAAAGCAAAGCAAAACAGAAACAACGCAGAAACGAAAGTAAAGCAGCAAGCTGGTCGATCTCGACAACAGCAACTCGAGATCGACAAAGGTAGTAACGAAAACAGAAAACAGAAAACAAAAGCAATCAACTCGACAAGCAAAGCTCTCCTCGACCTCGACAAGAGGTACTCTAGATCGACAAGAGTAAATCAACAGAAACTTCAGAAATCGAAAATCGACGAAAACAGACGAAAACCAACTCGACCTAGACCAACTCCTACTCGAGATCGACTAGATGCAACTCGATCTCGACAAATCTTTCGTCTATCTCGACAAGAATGCAGAAAAACTTAAAATTGCAGAATTAAACACAAACACAGATTTTCGACAGAAATTAACTTCAATATAATAAAAGACTCCCAAGGCTAGGGTTTCAACACCACAACGATAACCATGCAAAGTAACACATAAAGGCACAAAAGATCATGCTTTCCATCAAATAACTTTCGTCATTAACAAATAGGCATATAGAGGCTCTCGCATAAACCCTAATTGTTACTAACCTTTTTTCACATAATTAATCCAAGTTGCATTAAGATCACTTTCGCTTCAATAATACAAACAAGGATCACCTTCAACTCTCGCAAAAGAATCATGCTCTTAGGGAAAGAAGATAAATCGCACAAAGATCTTACCTTTATCGCATCGCCTCACATGTCCACCGTCGGGCTCACCCCAGCCCCAGAAGTGGGTGGACTACTCACGCCTCATCGCAATAACAGACATTGATTGATGAAAAGAAACTTGCATAAAACTATATTCAAAGCCTTTTACAATCCTGGCAATCAACCTTCGCAGAAAGCCAAAACCCTAAAAACCTTAGAACTCCTAAACTCTATTTGGAACTAACTAACTGTGTGTCTTGAATGATTATTAAAACTAAACCCCATGGGATTTATTTATAGCCTTCATTCCCTAGCTATTCTAGGAAAGATAAAATTATGTCTATCTATATATAAAATTATATCTAAAATGCTTAAGGATAAATAAATTTCCATAAAGAAATAAATCTAAAAGGAAAGATAAAACTAATTAAGGTAGGTCTTCATGATGTGATAGATTTTGTCTCCTTGGATAGACTTTGATCAACTTTGGATAGACTTTGATCAACTTTGGATAGATCTTCGAACAAGTTGTCTTCCTTCACGCCCAAGCAACTCCAATTCCAATCGGATTGATCAAGTCGAGAAGTTTCTGGAAACTGGTCTACTCGACCTCGAGTACGGCTTGTCGACCTCGAGTAGAGTTCGTCGTCTCGGCTTGCTGATGCTCGATGTGGCTCGGACTTGGGCTCCTTGGCTCGTCGACGTCGAGTAGACCTAGTCGACCTCGAGTAGACTGGCTCGCCGACTAGGGTTTCTCGAGCGGCTCTCCTCGATGGGCTCTGGATCTTGACTCTGGGCTCGTCGATCTCGACCAACTCTTGTCGAGATCGAGTAGGGTTCGTCGAAGATGGCTCTGGTGGTCCCGTCGAGGACTCCTCCTCGGACTTGCTCGGGGTCGCTTGTCGATCTCGACAAAGCTTAGTCGAGATCGAGTAGAATGGTGCTCGGTTTCTCGTCCTCGGCTTCTCGGGCAGCTTCTCTCCTTGTCGACTCCGGGTGGTGGCGCTGGGCTTCGTCGATCTCGACCAGGGCTTGTCGAGATCGAGTTGGGTCCGGAGCTCGGGTGGTCTGGCTTACTCGATTAGGCTTCTGTCGACCAAGGCTGCTCGGACAGGCTCGTCTATGTCGAGTAAGGCCTACTTGAGATCGAGTATCCTTGACTCTCAGATTGGTTCCGCTGCTTTGACCTTGGACGTCTGTAGTGGTTTTCCGAGCTTTTCCGACCTTCTGTAGAATTGCTGTAAAACGCCTCGATTTCTGCGAATTAAACAGAAACTGGTGTAGATTCCATAATTTGGCAAATAAACATAAACTACATAGATTATGTACTATCTAAGCCCAAATGAATGCAATGTATACAGAAATCGATATAAAAGTTACTGTAAAACATGACAGATTCAACTCACAACAGACCATAGCCTTGGTTGGATGCCCCTCGCGCCCCTTGGTCTCCCGTCCCCGGCTTCACCCCTCCCTGGCTAACCTATGGATACCCGCCTTCGACATATCACCCACCGAGCCCGTATCCTCACCATCAGCAAGGAGCGGGCTTGTTGGGTCCAGCTCCTTGATCCGCCGGACACCAGGCCTGCCCGTCTTCGCCTGATCATGCCTATGCTCCGACTGATGTGTTTCACCCCTTCCCTTCTATGCAGCTGACTCCTCCTGGCTCCGCTTGGTACATGGACACTGGCGCGACCTCCCATATGACGAACTCCTCAGGTACTCTCTCCTCTCTTTATTTTAGGGGTCCTGCACATTCTATTATCGTCAGCAACGGTGGTCGCCAGTAACGGTGGTCGCCTTGCTACTTCGGGTATTGGTCACGCCACATTACGGACCCCAACCAACCCTTTACACCTCAACAATGTCCTCATTGCCCCCAAACTTGTCAAAAACCTTATCTCTGTCCATTGGTTCACCACTGACAATAATGTTTCTCTTGTGTTTGATCCGTTTGGTTTCTCTATAAAGGATCTTACTATTGATAGGCAGGAGGATGGTCAAGTATGAAATAAATATAAAATATAGATCAGACTGACTTCACTGTCTCAGCAAATAAATACAAGACTTTCTCCCGTTGTAGTAAAAGAAAATCAGGATCGAATCCACGAGGAAGCACGTCAGCAGTTCTTAGGTAGCTGTAAATTCTCACAGACAATTAGAAAAGACAGAAACAAAGGAACAAAGAAAGAAAGACAGAGCAAAGCAGAAAATAAAGCAAAGACAACGGGCGTACTCGATCTCGACAAACTTCTACTCGAGATCGACTAACCACATCAGAGACAAAAACTGAAAAATCGACAACAAAAGAAACTTCAACTCGACCTAGACTAAGACCTACTCGATCTCGACAAGGATCTTACTCGAGATCGACAAGAGCTCCTCTGTATCGACTAGAATGCAGAAAACTTAGAAAAACGTAAATTGTAAATTCTCAGACCCAAAACTCAGATTTCTGACGAAATAAATCAATATAATAAAAGACTTCCAAGGCCAGGGTATCAACACCACAACGATAACCATGAAAAGTAACACATAAAGGCATAAAAGATCATGCTTTCCATCAAAATAACTTTCGTTACTAACAAGTAGGCATATAGAGGCTTTCGCATAAACCCTAATTGTTACTAACCCTTTTCACATAATTAACCCAAGTTGCATTAAGATCACTTTCGCTTCAATAACACAAACAAGGATCACCTTCAACTCTCGCAAAAGAATCATGCTTAGAGGGATAGAAGACGAATTGCACAAAAAGATCTGACCTTTACCGCATCACCTCACATGGCCACCGTCGGGCTCACCCCAGCCCCATAAGTGGGTGGACTACTCACGCCTTATCGCAATCGCAGACATTGATGTATAAAAAGAAACTTGCATTAAACTATATTCAAAGTCTTTACAATCCCGGCAATAAACTTTCGCTGAATGCCAAAACCCTAAAAACCTTCGAATTCCCTAAACTGTCTCTGTGGAACTACTTCTCTCCCTCTGAAATTGAATTGTAATAATATGCCTAATGCTCAGCCCCTAGGGCTTTATTTATAGTGATCAAACCCCGCTAATCAAGGAAACAATCATCTATCTATATCTAAATCTATATCTACTTTGCTAAAAGATAAATAAATGTGATAAAGGGAAATAAATCTAAAAGGAAAAAGATAAATCTAAATTAGGTAAGTCTTCATGTTGATAGATCTCGTCTTCCATGGATAAAATTTGATTGAATCGGCAATCTTCTCAGCCAAGCAATCCCAAGTCGAGTAGAATTGGTCAAACCGAGTAACGCGGCTCTGGAGGTCTACTCGATATCGACAAGGGTCTAGTCGATCTCGAGTAGAATTGTGGTCGATTGGCTCGGCTCGTCGTCTCGGCTAACTGGTGCTCGATGTGGCTCAGACTTGGCTCCTGCGCTCGTCGACCTCGAGTAACTCTAATCGACCTCGAGTAGAAAAGTTTCGTCGACTAGGTCTTCTCGGGTAGGTGTGCTCGACAAGCTCGGATCTGGGCTCTGGTCTTCGTCGATCTCGACTAAGCTTCCTCAAGATCAAGTAGGATCGTGGTCTTCTCTGGTCTAGCAGCTTCTCCTCGGCATGGACTCGGAGGCAGTGGGTGGCTCGTCGATCTCGACTAGGTCTTGTCGAGATCGAGTAGAGATGCGCTCAACGTCTTTCGTCCTCGGCTTCTCGATCAATTCCTCGTCGACTCCGGGTGTGGCACTGGGCTTCGTCGATCTCGACTAGCTCTTGTCGAGATCGAGTTGGGTTCCGGAGCTTGGTTGGTTTGGCTCTCGACGTTGCTCCTGGTCGACAAGGCTGTGCTCGGACATACTCGTCGAGATCGAGTAAGGGCTACTCGAGATCGAGTAACCTGAGCTCTCAGCTCGATTCGACTGGTTCCGTTGCTTCTTTGACCTTGGACTTCTGTAATGGATTTCCGAGCTTTTTCGACCTTCTTTAGAATTGCTATAAAATGCCTCGAATTCTGCGATTTAAACAGAAACTGGTGTAGATTCCATAATTTGGCAAATAAATATAAACTACATAGATTCTGTACTATCTTAACCCAAATGTATGAAATGTATGCAGAAATCGATATGAACTTAAATGTAAAACATGGCAGATTAGCCTCACAACAAACACCCCATACTTAAGCTTGCTTGTCCTCAAGCAATACTTTTATTTGTCATTCAGGGGAAGAAATCAAAACTCTCAACATCTTACATTCATTCTCATATAACCCTGCAATCAATTACCATCCTCGAAAAAGTACTGGTGTCACAGATCCATGCATGTGCAAATATACAAAAGCAACATCTACTCACAAAAGGAGGGTTATGCAAAACATTCATTCGTGACAAAGCATCAATAATCAAGAGGACTTTAATTTAAGCTCATGAAGGAGTAGATTGGTAAAAGGCTAAAGGTGGGCAATTTTTGGCAATGTGGTGCTAATGATCCGGGGAAATGGAGTATTTCCAAACTGAATTTCCACATTCCTTCTCTCTTTGATTCATCACCTTCCATAATGCTTTTTTCAATAATAATGCTTTTACCTCTCTAACCTCAGCACTGCCTTCTCGCGAGTCGCAAACATGGGTGTCATGAATGGCCCCGGATACTTAGTGCCTTGGACTCCTCACAATGTGTCCCCTCTCTCCAAACTATTATCTCAGAGAGCAGGGTCAATCTACCTTTATCTCCTGAGGTGATTGGATTTTCTTTCACTCATTAAATTTTCCATATATTTCAAATAATTTCCTTCCAAACTCCAATAATGATAACAACAACACACTCACCATATGATATCTCCATAATGTAACATCATTCTCAACATAATCCCCGGATAAGGTAAAGAATGGCAAATATTTAGAACATGTGGAGCAATATTTGAAATAAGGCATATTATGACTTTTGTGATGCATAAGCATAGGTAAGGCTAGGATTTTAAATATATGAGCATTATATGGAAATATAAAGTCCTCCATCATCTTATTATGCAATATGTCAAAAGCAACTTCAAATTTTACCTCCTTTCATGGTTTTCATAAAATAATGCATTTTATTGTGACTTCCCTTTACTAGGCAATTTCATGCTATATCTCCAATGAATCAAATTTTGCATCGTCGAGTTCAATATAAGCTTCCATGACATTATTCAAAAAATTTCAATGGGGGTCCTTTTTCTCAAATTTTTGGAAAACATGCATATATAAGCACATAAATCAAATAATGCATTCCAAAATAGCCATGTAGCAATTCAAAGAAATAATGCACATATATGTCAAATAAATCAAATATGCATAAAGTAAGCCCTTCCCCCACCCCATACTTAAAATTTACAGTGTCCCCACTGTATAAAATCAAATAAAAACAAGAGTAAAGAAAGAAACTCACTAGACAGATGTGCAGATTCTCTAAATTTCGAATGGAAGCACCTCCTGGGCCGAGTCTGAATATGGCTTGGTTCTATCCATGGACCTGAAAAGTATGGAAGACATATACCCATAATAGAAAAAGTGTTCAAAACCAAAAACAAACAAAACAATGTCCAAAATGTCCCAAAAAGTCTATGTACAAGCTCTAGATTTTATAGTCGCTAGGCCGACTTTCCATTTATGCTCAAGGTGGCATCTGCAGGGCCCATGTAGCTTGGGCTTCAAATAGGACTCCATTCTTGTCCATCAGTTGTAGTCCTCCAGAATGGATCTTGTTCACCACGAAAGGTCCCATCCGCTTCTTGTTGAATTTATTAGGGAACCAATGATCCTTTGATTTAGAGACATAGAGCTTGTCTCCAACTTCATATTCCTTAGGCTCATCAATGGAAATCCTGCATAATCGCACATACCAAGGCAAATCTCTCCCATGTATAGATAAATCTTTAATGGAAATAGGAGAAGAAAGATCCATACCTTGGCTTACCTTTGAAGAGACGGAATCAGGGACCATAGTATTTGGTCGATCTCGACTAGGGCTAGTCGATCTCGACGAGGATGTTGTTTCTGGTGGTGGTCTATTCGAGGATGCAGGAGTCGACGAAGAAGAGGGCTTGTCGACCTCGAGTAGACTACTCGATCTCGAGTAGCTTTCTGCTCCTGGTGGTTCCAGCGTCGATGAGGAAGAATCTGGTGGAGTCGGGTGGTGGTCGATCTCGACAAGCTTAGTCGAGATCGGCGAGCTTGGTCCGTCTGGTGGAGTCTGTGTCGAGGAAGACGGTGCCCGAGGACGCTGAAGTTGGTCGACATCGAGTAGCGTACTCGAGACCGACAAGGGTTCTGGTTCTGGAGTCGTCAGCATCGAGGAAGGCGAAGTCGAGTTAACCGAGCGGTGGTCGATCTCGAGTAGCCTACTCGAGATCGAGTAGGGTTCTGCTTCTGTCTGGCTGCTCGACGAGGCTGGTGCTGATGGAGGCTTCTTGGTTTGGTCGAGATCGACTAGGGTCCTCGATGTCGAGGAGCCTTGGTCGATCTTGACCCCATACTTGGTTTTTGTCAAGGCATCCGAAAAATAATTAATCCATAACGACTTACCTTGGTCTTTGTCGATTGGATTTTCTGTGTTCTCCTTGAGGATTGCCATGATCTCCTCCACCTGGGCCTCCATGTCCCTCTTTTCCAGCTCCTCAAGGGTCATATTTGTGACCTTGGGTTCCCCGCAGGTGATGTAGCCAGCTGAGATAGATTTGACCTCTTCCATTGGACCTGTATGCCTTTCAGTTTTATTAAAGGAATACTCAATTACCTCATCGCTGATGTTGAAGGTGAGCACTCCTTTCCTTATGCTTATGTTGGCATCAACCGTGGCCAAGAAGGGTCTTCCTAAAATAATTGGACAAGCAGGATCTTCTTGCATATCAACAACTAAGAAATCAGCAGGGACAAAGAATTTACCAACTTGTATGTTGTGAGCTGAATCAGCCATGTTTTACAGTAACTTTTATATCGATTTCTGTATACATTGCATTCATTTGGGTTTAGATAGTACAGAATCTATGTAGTTTATGTTTATTTGCCAAATTATGGAACCTACACCAGTTTCTGTTTAATTTGCAGAAATCGAGGCATTTTACAGCAATTCTACAGAAGGTCGGAAAAGCTCGGAAAACCACTACAGAAGTCCAAGGTCAAAGCAGCGGAACCAGTCTGAGAGTCAAGGCTACTCGATCTCGAGTAGGCCTTAATCGACCTAGACGAGCATGTCTGAGCAACCTTGGTCGACAAAGCCTGATCGAGAGCCAGACCAACCCGAGCTCCGGACCCAACTCGATCTCGACAAGCCCTAGTCGAGATCGACGAAGCCCAGACGCCACACCCGGAGTCGACAAGGAGAGAAGCCGAGGACGTGGACGCCGAGCAACCCTACTCGATCTCGACGAGCCCTAGTCGAGATCGACAAGACCCACCGTGCCAGTCCGAGTCCTTGCCGAGAAGAAGCCTGCTCGACCAGACGTGCACCACTCTAGTAGATCTCGAGGAGTCCTAATCGAGATCGACGACGCCTGAGTCCAGATCCGAGCTTGCCAAGCAGATCCACCCAAGGAGACCTAGTCGACAGAGCCACCCTGGTTGAGGTCGACCAAGGTGTGGTCGAGATCGACCAGCCCAGTAAGTCCAAGTCCGAGCACATCGAGCAAAGCTAGCCGGGAGTTCCAGTCGACGAACCATCCTTGTAGAGGTCGACGAGCCGTGGTCGATCTCGAGTAGACCAGTTTCCAGAAAGTTCTCGACGAGACCTGTCTGACTAGAATTGGGATTCCTTGGGGCCGAAGGCGGAAGATTCTATCCGATTCCATCATGTTCAATCATCAAGGAGACAAGATCTATCACATCATGAAGACTTACCTATTTAGTTTTATCTTTTCCTTTTAGATTTATTTCCTTAAAGCAATTTATTTATCCTTTCAAGTTTTAGATATAATTTTAGATAGAGATAGATATTTCTTTCCTAGAATAGCTAGGGAATGAAGGCTATAAATAAGGCCTAGGGGGGTCAGTTTTATTGATTCAAGTTCAGAGACACAATTCAATTTTCGGTAGGAGAAGTAGTAGTAGGAGAGAAAGAAAGAGTGAGCGGCCGATTCGAGTTGTGAAGCGAGAGCGGAATTGGCTTCAAGCGGTTGTAAACTTTGGTTTATATTTATGCAAGTTGTTTCCTTTCAATCAGTGATGTCTGAGTTTACGATGAGGCGTGAGTAGTCCACCCACTTCTAGGTTTGAGGCGAGCCCGACGATAGCCATGCATAATTGAGGTAAAGATCCAACCTTTATCATCTCTTGAGAGAGTTGTCTAATTGTTGGAAAAGGCGAAAGCTTATCTTTTAATGCGATTCACATGATTATCTGTTTGGTCCTGCCTTATGCATGTTTTGTTATCGTTGTTGCAAACCCCAACCTTGGAAGTCTTTTACATTAAGTTTAGTTCGAACCCTAAAGCATTTGTTTTTACTTTATTTTTTTATTTCGATTTGTTCCCTGCCCTCGTCGATCTCGACCACACCTTGGTCGACCTCGACTACTGATTCTCGACCCAGAGTCGCCGTAGCTTACCTGTGCAGGAACTCGACCAGACCAACTCGACTTCGACGAGCCATACTCGATCTCGAGTAGACCCCAGTCGAGTTCGACCACCCTTACCGAGCTGCAGTGCCCTGCTCGACTGCCCGAGCTTCTGTCGACTAACCCCTTAGTCGAGCTCGAGGACCCTATTATCGATTTCTGATCGTGAGATTCTCCGCTACCTAGGATCCGCTGACACGCTTCCTCGTGGATTGATCCTGACTTCCCGCTGCTACATCAGGAGGAGGTCTTGTAATTATTTGCAAGGGACGGAATCTGGTTTGCTGTGATTTATTTATATTTTATTTGCATACTCGATTTCCTCCTACCAACATTGTACTGGCACATTATCCATCATGTCTGTTGGAATGACCACTGTGTTGTTGGCCATGTAAAGTCTAGCATCCACAAGCTCTAGGGCACCTATCTTAATCTTGGACCAAATTGTTAAAGGCATTATACTTACACTAGCTCCAAGATCACATAAGGCATTAATTTTGTATGGACCAAATCCAATAGTTATAGCAAACTTACCTGGATCTGGCCTCTTCTCCAGTATGTCCAAATGGCTGCACTCCTCTGTAATTTCATCCATCGATCGCTTTTTGCTCAGAATCTCCTTCAGGAACTTAACATAGGATGGCATTTCATTGAGAGCTTCTGTGAAGGGGATGGTGACATTGAGTTTCTGAAGCATCTTGATGAAGCGCTGAAACTTTTTCTCTGCCGGGTCCTTTAGAGATTTTGTGGGGAAAGGCAGCTTCTTTTTCTGATTCGGAGCCAGAATAGACGTCGGAGGTGCTGCAGCTTTGTCGACCTCGACTTGGGGCTCCTCGACATCGACTAGGTCCTTGTCGATCTTGACTAGATTGGGCGTTGTCGAGTTGCTGTTCAGTGCAGACGAAGGTTTCTGAAGTTTCTTCTCAACATCGAGTTGGCCCTCCTCGACATCGAGTAGACTCTGGTCTACGCCGAGTTGTTGTTTAACTTCGTCATGTTGCTTCCCGATCTCTGGCTCTTGCAGTTGATGGCCGCTTCTGAGTTTTATAGCAGCGATGTGTCCAGTCTTTCCCTTAGGATTTGGTTCTGAAGATCCAGGGAGCGAACCTGACTGTCTGGGGATTCCTGCTGCTAGCTGACCAATCTGTGTATCAATTGTTTTCCTCCATATATCAATCTCCCCAAGCCTAGAGTTGACGCCCTGAATCTGAGTGTAGACTGAGTTGAAGGATTGCCTGGTTTCTGAGTGATTCCTTCGTATTTCCTCCAGGACTGTCTGGATATCATCCTTTTTCTGGTCCCTTTTCGGATGTCCTGGAGCTCTGTAGGGCGGGGGGTTTCTAGGGACACCTTGGTTCCATTGTGGTTGTTGAAACCTTTGGTCCCCCATATAGCGATTGGGACCCCCTGCGTAAGCTACCTCCTCGTGGTGTTCTGCCAGCCTGACTTGCTCTGTGTGTGGGCACTCAGTAGTGGTGTCCCGATGCGATCCGCATTCAATGCAAGACTGATTGATAGATAGGTATTTGACCTGCTTTAAGAGCTTCTTATTTTGATCTCTATAGTACTGCTTCCTAACATCTGGATCGATCTCCTTAGGGGCCTCATATAGGGGCATAGATGGTGCTGGCCTGGCATATGGGTTCTCCTCATAAGTTGCAGTAGACCCATACTTGTTGTCGTAGTTGGTGAGCTTGTCTAGCACACCCCATGCGTCACTTGGCGGCATTGTCAGATACTCATAGCGAGTATAATGATTGATTCTATTCTTAGTGACCTGATCAAGAGAGTTGAAGAAGATCTCCTGAATGACGTAGGGTGGTTGTCCATGAGAAGGGCAAGATCGCAGCAGTTCCTTGTAACGCTCCCATGCCTTTGCCATCGGTTCCCCTTGCTTCTGTTTGAAGGCGGTGATTTTCTGGCGGAGATGTGCTGTTTTGGCAGGCGCGAAGAATTTATTCAGAAATTCTTGCTCTACTTGGGCCCAGGTTGTGAGTGATCTTGCTTTCAGCCCTTCAAGCCATTTTAGTGCAGGCCCAGTGAGAGACCAGCGAAAAGCTTTCATCTTGACATATTACAGGGTTGTACCTTCAGCAAGAGTACGACACATGTCAAAAAAATTGGTAATATGTTCAAGAGGACACTCATTAAATCTGCCATAGAAAGCATTATTCTTAAGCTCTATAAGAAATTGAGTGCGAATTTTAAAAGAGTTATCAGGGATTAGAATCGCCGATTCAGGCACGACGAGCGTTGGATGCATGTAATCCTCTGCAATGGTTGGGAACTGGGCAAGCTCAGCTTGTGCTTGCTCCCTTGCTGCTTTCTCAGCGGTGATAACAACATCTTTAGCAGCCAATTCCCCTGTAACCCCTGCGATCAACTGTTCCTGTGTTTCAGCGGCTGCCATGGCTCTTTGCAGTCTAGCTCTGAGGTGTAGAAGGCGTTCCGGTTCGTCTAAGGCGTCAAACTCAGGTGTTTGACTAGAACGGCGCATACACCTGCGAAGTAACTCAAGAGAAAAGTGAGAACTGACTACCTAAGGCGCGAATGATTGCTTCCCCGGCAACAGCGCCAATTTGTTGATAGGTAGGAGGATGGTCAAGTATGAAATAAATATAAAATATAGATCAGACTGACTTCCCTGTCTCAGCAAATAAATACAAGACTTCCTCCCGTTATAGTAAGAGAAAATCAGGATCGAATCCACGAAGAAGCACGTCAGCAGTTCTTAGGTAGCTGTAAATACTCACAGACAAGAAGAAAAGACAGAAACAAAGGAACAAAGAAAGAAAGACAGAGCAAAGCAGAAAATAAAGCAAAGACAACGGGCGTACTCGATCTCGACAAACTTCTACTCGAGATCGACTAACCACAGTAGAGACAGAAACTGAAAAATCGACAACAGAAGAAACTTCAACTTGACCTAGACTAAGACCTACTCGATCTCGACAAGGATCTTACTCGAGATTGACAAGATCTCCTCTGTATCGACTAGAACGCAGAAAACTTAGAAAAACGTTAATTGCAAATTCTTAGACCCAAAACTTAGATTTCTGACGAAATAAATCAATATAATAAAATACTTCCAAGGCCAGGGTATCAACACCACAACGATAACCATGCAAAGTAACACATAAAGGCATAAAAGATCATGCTTTCCATCAAAATAACTTTCGTTACTAACAAGTAGGCATATAGAGGCTTTCGCATAAACCCTAATTGTTACTAACCCTTTTCACATAATTAACCCAAGTTGCATTAAGATCACTTTCGCTTCAATAACACAAACAAGGATCACCTTCAACTCTCGCAAAAGAATCATGCTTAGAGGGATAGAAGACGAATTGCACAAAAAGATCTGACCTTTACCGCATCACCTCACATGGCCACCGTCGGGCTCACCCCAGCCCCAGAAGTGGGTGGACTACTCACGCCTCATCGGAATCGCAGACATTGATATATAAAAAGAAACTTGCATTAAACTATATTCAAAGTCTTTACAATCCCGGCAATCAACTTTCGCTGAATGCCAAAACCCTAAAAACCTTCGAATTCACTAAACTGTCTCTGTGGAACTACTTCTCTCCCTCTGAAATTGAATTGTAATAAGATGCCTAATGCTCAGCCCCTAGGGCATTATTTATAGTGATCAAACCCCGCTAATCAAGGAAATAATCATCTATCTATATCTAAATCTATATCTACTTTGTTAAAAAGATAAATAAATGCGATAAAAGGGAAATAAATCTAAAAGGAAAAAGATAAATCTAAATTAGGTAAGTCTTCATGTTGATAGATCTCGTCTTCCATGGATAAAATTTGATAGAATCGGCAATCTTCTCAGCCAAGCAATCCCAAGTCGAGTAGAATTGGTCAAACCGAGTAACGCGGCTTTGGAGGTCTACTCGATATCGACAAGGGTCTAGTCGATCTCGAGTAGAATTGTGGTCGACTGGCTCGGCTCGTCGTCTCGGCTAACTGGTGCTCGATGTGGCTCAGACTTGGCTCCTGCGCTCGTCGACCTCGAGTAACTCTAATCGACCTCGAGTAGAAAAGTTCCGTTGACTAGGTCTTCTCGGGTAGGTGTGCTCGACAAGCTCGGATCTGGGCTCCGGTCTTCGTCGATCTCGACTAAGCTTCCTCAAGATCAAGTAGGATCGTGGTCTTCTCTGGTCTAGCAGCTTCTCCTCGGCATGTACTCGGAGGCACTGGGTGGCTCGTCGATCTCGACTAGGTCTTGTCGAGATCGAGTAGAGATGCGCTCGGCGTCTTTCGTCCTCGGCTTCTCGATCAATTCCTCGTCGACTCCGGGTGTGGCACTGGGCTTCGTCGATCTCGACTAGTTCTTGTCGAGATCGAGTTGGGTTCCGGAGCTTGGTTGGTCTGGCTCTCGACGTTGCTCCTGGTCGACAAGGCTGTGCTCGGACATACTCGTCGAGATCGAGTAAGGGCTACTCGAGATCGAGTAACCTGAGCTCTCAGCTCGATTCGACTGGTTCCGTTGCTTCTTTGACCTTGGACTTCTGTAGTGGATTTCCGAGCTTTTCTGACCTTCTTTAGAATTGCTGTAAAATGCCTCGAATTCTGCGATTTAAACAGAAATTGGTGTAGATTCCATAATTTGGCAAATAAATATAAACTACATAGATTCTGTACTATCTTAACCCAAATGTATGTAATGTATGCAGAAACCAATATAAACTTAAATGTAAAACATGGCAGATTAGGCTCACAACACTTACTACGAAGGTTACTCGCCTGAGATGTAATAGCACCGGGGAGCTCTATCCTGTGTCGTCGCCCTCTCCATCTAGCCCGTCGTGTCCTGCCGCCCTTTCGACATCGCCATTCAGTCTGTGACATGCACGCCTTGGTCATCCCAGTGCTGCAGTTTTAGATTTCCTTCGTTCTAAGAGTCTTGTCAAATGTAATAAAGAGTCTCGCTCTAGTTTATGTTCTTCCTGTCAATCAAGCAGGCCAGACTACCTTTTCAGCGGTCTTTAAACACTACTTTTGCACCATTTGATAGAATTCATAGTGACATTTGGACATCTTCTGTGCCTAGCAAGGAGGGTCACAAGTATTACCTTTTGTTTCTGGAGGATTATAGTCATTTCTTATGGGTTTTCCCGTTGCATTTTAAGTCTCAAGTGTTTCCTATCTTTGTCAAATTCCATGCTTACATCAAAACACAATTTCACACCTCTATCAAATGTTTCCAATGTGACAATGACCGCGAATTTGATAACAAAGACTTTCACACTTTCTTCAACACAAATGGGATCTCCTATCGCTTGTCTTGCCTCTATACTTCCCAACAGCATGGTGTTGTGAGCTGAATCTGCCATGTTTTACAGTAACTTTTATATCGTTTTCTGCATAAATTTCATACATTTCGGTTAGAATAATACATAATCTGTGTAGTATATGTTTATTTGCAATATATGGAGGTCTACACAAGTTTTTGTTATATTTCGCAGAAATCGGACGCACTTTGGAGCTTGAAGGAAAGTCATGAAGAAGCTAAGAATGGTGCAGCCGGAGAAAAGGCCATTTTTCGGTATTCATCATTTGGAATCAAGCTTTGATGTCTTCATGAAAGTTGTAGCCCTCGAAGAGAGCTTTCCAACGCATGCTCATATACGTCAATCCAACAAACGAGGACTCAAGAAAGTGCGTTTCAAGAACAGAGTAGAAAGCTGAGAGAACTCTACTCGATCTCGAGTACATCTACTCGATCTCGACAAAGGCTGTCCGAGCACACCTGGTCGAGCACAGCTGATCAAGGACACTGAGTCAGAGACAACCCGACTCCGGAAACCCTACTCGATCTCGAGTACAGCTAGTCGAGATCGACAACACCTCAACGCCAAGTCTGGAGTCGACAAGTTGAGACAAGCCGAGAAACCGAGGATGAAGACGCCGAGCAACCCCACTCGATCTCGAGGAGGCCTTGTCGAGATCGAGGAGCACCCTGCGCCAGTCCGAGTCCATGCCGAGGAGGAGTCCTCGACATCACCAGCGAGCCATCCTCGACCACACCCCACTCGATCTCGAGTTTTCCTTGTCGAGATCGAGGAGCCCGGAGCAAAGATCAGAGCTTGTCGAGCAGAGCCACCCGACCAAGCCGAGCCAGCCCCAGTCGACGACGAATTCTACTCGATGTCGAGGAGCACTACTCGAGATCGAGGAGCCGTGTCCGGGAGCGCGTTACGCGGTTTGACTATCCTACTCGGTTTGGGAGTCCTTGGGGCCGAAGGAATCTGAGATTTCCGAGATCCATCAAGTTCTATCTATGGAAGACAAGATCTATCAAGATAAAAGACTTAGCTATTTAGATTTATTTTTCCCTTTTAGATTTAATTCCTTTATGGAATTTATTTATCTTTTAAGCCTTTTAGATATAGATAGATATCTTCTATCCTTGATTAGCAAGGAATAGAAGGCTATAAATAAAGCCCTAGGGGCTGGTTTTTCATTGATTCCATCACACATTCAATTCACAAGCTAGAGAAGTAGTTCCACAGAGACAGTTTAGGAGTTCAAAGGTTTTAGGGTTTTGGCGTTTAACGAAAGTTGGAGTGCCGGAATTGTAAAGACTTTGAATTTAGTTTAATGCAAGTTTCTTTTTATACATCAATGCCTGCGATTGTGATGAAGAGCGAGTAGTCCACCCACTTCTGGGGCTGAGGTGAGCCCGACGGTGGCCATGTAAGGTGATGCGGTAAAGGTAGAATCTTTTGATGCAATTCGTCTTCAATCCCTATGAGCATGATTCTTTTGCGAGAGTTGAAGGTGATCCTTGTTTGTGTTATTGAAGCGAAAGTGATCTTAATGCAACTTGGGTTAATTATGTGAAAAGGGTTAGTAACAATTAGAGTTTATGCGAAAGCCTCTATATGCCTATTTGTTTGTAACGAAAGTTATTTTGATGGAAAGCATGATCTTTTATGCCTTTATGTGTTACTTTGCATGGTTATCGTTGTGGTGTTGATACCCTGGCTTTGGAAGTTCTTTATATATTGGTTTATTTCTGTCGAATTCTGAGTTCTGCGTTCGAATCTGCAAGTTTACAGTCTTCTGAGTTTTTAGTCGAGATAGAGCAGTGCTTGTCGAGATCGAGTGAGCCTTAGTCGATCTCGAGTTGGGTCTTGTCTAGGTCGAGTTGAGTTTCTGTTTCTGTTTTCGATTCTGCAATTTCTGTTTCTGTCACTTCTAGTCGATCTCGAGTTAGGGTTAGTCGAGATCGAGTACTGATTTGTCTAAATTTCTGCTTCTATCATCGATTTATAGTTTCTTTCTTTGCTATCCTTTTTCGATCTCGAGTTACTGCTGGTCGAGATCGAGTTAGTTGCTGCATGTGCTTTGTTTCTTGTCTTCGTTTGTTATTTCTGTCTTTCCTTCTTAGTTTCTTTGTTTCTGTCTCTTCTATTACTTTTCTGTGAGATTTACAGCTACCTAGGATTCGCTGACACGCTTCCTCATGGATCGATCCTGACTTTCTCTTACTACATTGGAGGGAGTCTTGTAATTATTTGCGTGGGCCTAAATCTGGTTTGATTTATTTTATTATATTTCATACTCGATTTCCTCCTCACAACAAATTGGAGCCGTTGACGAGGAAGCTATCAATCGCGCTTTAGGTAATTAGTTCTCACTTTTTCTTTGAGTTACTTTACAGGTGTATGCGCCGTTCTGGTCAACCACCCGAGTTTGACGGCTTAGACGAACCAGAGCGCCTTCTACACATCAGAGCTAAACTACAAAGAGCCATGGCAGCTGCGGAGACACAGGAACAGCTGATCGAGAGACTCACAAGGGATCTAGCCGCCAGGGATGCTGCTCTTGCCGCTGAGAGAGCAGGAAGGGAACAAGACGCTGAACGTGCGAGGCAGCTCGCAGATGAGCTTGCCCTCTACCCAACCACTGCAGAGGATTATATGCACCCGACTCTCGTCGTGCATGAATCGGCCATTGTAATCCCTGAAAACAACTATGAAATTCGCACTCAATTCCTTATTGAAATTAAAAAATCATGCATTTCATGGTAGATTTAATGAATGCCCGTTGCGCCATATTACCAACTTTACTGACATGTGTCGTACTCTTTCTGATGGTACCACCTTGGAGTACATCCTGATGAAAGCTTTCCGTTGGTCTCTGGCTGGGCCTGCACTGAAATGGTTGGAAGGGCTGAAACCATGATCTCTCACGACATGGGCTCAAGTGAAGTAGGAATTTCTGAATAAGTTCTTTCCTCCTGCAAAGACAGCACTCCTGCGCCAAAAGATCACATCTTTCAAACAGCAGCCTGGGGAGACGCTAGCAAAGGCATGGGAACGCTATAAGGATCTGCTGCGATCATGCCCTACACATGGACAACAACCCTGCGTAGTTCAAGAGATCTTCTTCAATTCTCTGGACTTGGCTGCAAAGGACAGAATCAACACATATACTTACTATGAGTATCTGACAATGCCGCCTCCTGACGCATGGGCTGCTCTAGATAAGCTGGCCAACTATGACAACAAGTATGAGACTCCAGTCAACTATGAGGAGAACCCTTACGCGAGGCCAGCACCATCCATGCCTCTATATGAGCCCCCTAAGGAGATTGATCCAGATGTTAGGGAGCAGTACTACAGAGATCAGAATAAGAAGCTCCTCAAACAAGTAAAATACCTTTCTGTCAACCAGCCTTGTATTGAATGCGGATCACAGAGGCACACCACTACTGAGTGCCCACACACTGAGCAAGTCAGGCTGGCAGAATACCATGAAGAGGCAGCTTACGCAGGGGGTCCCAATCGCTACATGGGGAACCAAAGGTTTCAGCAACCACAATGGAACCAAGGTGCCCCTAGGAACCCCCCGCCCTACAGAGCTCAAGGACATCCAGAAAGAGATCAGAAAAAGGATGATCTACAGACTGTCTTGGAGGAAATAAGGAGAAATCATACAGAAACTAGGCAATCCTTCAACTCAGTCTACACTCAGATTCAGGGCGTCAACTCTAGGCTCGGGGAGATTGATATATGGAGGAAAACAGTTGATACACAGATTGGTCAACTAGCAGAAGGAATCCCCAAACAGTTAGGATTGCTCCCTGGATCTTCAGAACCAAATCCTAAGGGAAAGACCGGACACATCGCTGCTGTAAAACTCAGAAGCGGCCATCAACTGCAAGAGCCAGAAGTTGGAAAGCAGGACAACGGAGAACAACAAGTCGACAACACCTTAGTCGATCTCGAGGAGGGTCTGCTCGATCTCGAGGAGAAAATACAGAACCCCTCGTCTGCACTGCACAACAACTCAACACCACCCAATCTGGTCGAGATCGATAAGAATGTACTCGACATCGAGGAAGGGCAGGATGAGATCGAGAAAAATGCAGCACCTCCGACGTCTGTTCTGGCTCCAAATCAGAAAAAGAAGCTGTCTTTCCCCACAAAATCTCCAAAGGACCCAGCAGAAAAGAAATTTCAGCGCTTCATCAAGATGCTTCAGAAGCTCAACGTCACCATCCCCTTCACAGAAGCTCTCAATGAAATGCCATCCTATGTCAAGTTCCTGAAGGAGATTCTGAGCAAAAAGCGATCAATGGCTGAGATTACAGAGGAATGCAGCCATTTGGACATACTGGAGAAGAGGACAGATCCAGGTAAGTTTCCTATAACCATTGGATTTGGTCCATACAAAATTAATGCTTTATGTGATCTTGGAGCTAGTGTGAGTATAATGCCTTTAACAATTTGGTCCAAGATTAAGATAGGTGCCCTAGAGCCTGTAGATGCTAGACTTTACATGGCCAACAACACGGTGGTCATTCCAACAGGCATGGTGGACAATGTGCCAGTATAAGTAGGTAAATTATTTGTTCCTGCTGATTTCTTAGTTGTTGATATGCAAGAAGATCCTGCTTGTCCAATTATTCTAGGAAGACCCTTCTTGGCGACGGTGGATGCCAACATAAGCGTAATGAAAGGAGTGCTCACTTCAACATCAGCGATGGGGTAATTGAGTATTCCTTTAATAAAACTGAAAGGCATGCAGGTCCAATGGAAGAGGTAAAATCTATCTCATCTGGCTACATTACCTGCGGGGAACCCAAGTTAAGAAATATAACCCCTGAGGAGCTGGAAAAGAGGGACATGGAGGCCCAGGTGGAGGAGATAATGACAATCCTAAAGGAGGACACAGAGAATCCAATTGACACAAACCAAGGTACCACTACAAAAAAAAATTCCTTTAGCTACACCAATTTAGAAACGGCTTGGTTTTACCGTTGCTAATGGGACGTTTTTACAACGGGTTAAGCGACGGCCGACGTCATTGTCCCTCATTTTGTGACATTTGCGACGACTAATAGTAGTTGTCGTCGCTAATTTTTATTAAAAAGAAAAAGAAAAGAAAACGAAAGAACGGAAAGAATAACCCTACCCACTCAGCCGCTCCTTCAGTCCTAATTATCCAACTCCCTCAGTTGCCGTAGAGAGAAGCAAGGGTTTCAGAGACCAAGGGCGACCGATTTAGATTTGGAGATTGAGTCTCTGAGAGAGCCCGATGGAGCTTCCATGGCGGACAAGCGATCAACAGAAAAAGCTTCAATGAGATCCCGATGGAGCTTCCATGGCGAGGAGCGCAGAAGAACTCGAGGGAGAGTAAGATCTTGTGAACGCAGGAGAGCAACACAAGAGACTATCTCTGGGAGCAGGAACCCTAAGTTGCATCCCTCTCATCATTCTCAGTTCTTCCAGTCTCGCTCCTCCTCTCGTGTGATTCTTCGGCGTCTCTCGGCCCTTCTCGCAACACCGTTCACCCGTCTCTTTGCTCAGGCCACCATCATTCTACTGCGCGTCTCAGCCCTTCTCTCAACCCTTCTTCAGCGCATCAATATGAATTTAGATTCGGAATTAATTCAGATTCCGAATTCGCCTCAGGTTAGTGAAAGTATGTGGTCTCCATATTTCCTTCTAGGCTGCTAATTGATTAAATTGGTAATATCTTGTTAGTAGGTTTGTGTGTATGTGATTTAAAATTGGTTGTTCCACTAAATTTGCTATGTTAATGGGATTAAGGTGTCAAAATTTGCATCTTGGGACTCTGCCCCATTTAGTCTGATGTTGTTGTTCATTCACTTGATCATATTTTAGTTATGTAGGATTGTCTTGTTGTGAATATGATAGTCTAAATGTGAATTGCTAAATATGGCTGAGATTCGGGGCATTTTGTTCTTGCTTCTCTTGAATACTTGTTACATGTTGCATTAATTGCTCATGTGCAGTTAGCTTAAATTATACCAAGACAAGATTTGCCCCGGTAAATCCACACACGTACACACAAAAAGATTAGCTCTAGTATGTTTCTTAGTGAAATACATCAATTATGTAATATAAACGCTTGTGAATACCAAATTTTTAAAAACTAAAAGTAAAGATGAATGCAAGAGCTGAAATCAACAACCCAAGGTGAAAGTAGAAGAGGAGTCTTTGAAGTTTAAAGGTGAAAACCATTTTTATTGTAATATATAGCTCTTGTGAAAACCCTTTTTATTGGTGTATGTAGTTTAAAGATGATTCTAAGGTGAAAGTAGAATAGGAGTCTTTGAAGTTTTTCATTTTGTGAACGCAATATGTTTTGAAAATTTATTAAAGATCACTTTGATTGCGAAGATATTACAAGAAGTGCTAATTTACATCTTTTACAATCAGTGCTAATTAAACCTTTGACCTCTATTCTATTTAAAGTGTTTATTTCATCCATTTGAATTTCCTTGCTAATATTCTCATTCTCATAATTTAACATATGGAGTCTTCTTTGTTTCAAGCTCTTTTTGCTAACCGTTACAAAAAACACAAGCTTATTTGCTCATTCTGAGTTTTCTCAAAGGTAAAATATGTAAACCGTAAACCACAAGGTTATGATAAAATGTTATTCTAAAAAGAAACATAATTGATAAAATATGTAAATCTGATTCTGGAAATGTGTTCTATTATGTTTATGGTTTCAGGTGTTGGACATCCTTGGAAAGAACCGTGGAGAAAATATATTTCAGGCAGTTATCGAGTGTAGTATCTTGAGTGACATGGCCGGTTAAAATAGCAAAGAAGAAGGTATTTTGTTTTATCAGTTCATGTATATATTCAATTTAGACCATTTTCCTCATCTTTTCTTTTTGCAAGTATGACTCATTGGTCGGAACGGAAACATCAGTTGCAGCTGGATTAGTGTGAGGGGAAAGATATTGATCTTCATAGACACATGGCAAGAGGCCTTGGGTGGTGGGTGGGGGTTGGGGGTTTGAGCATCTGAAGTATTATATTGCACAGTCTGCACATAATGAATTAAGAGTAATTACTTGCTCTCCCACTACCTTTCATTTCCAGAACTAATATAAGATTATTTTGTTTTATCATGGGATCATCTTATTAAGTCTTTTTTTTTATTCATCTTACTTTTTCTTTGATATACAAGAACCATTTTTTATTAAGTCTATTCTTGTAGCTCTGTTTTTTAGTTTTACATGAGTAGATTGGGTAATGCAACTATGTCTGATCTTATTTTTACACGAGTAGATTTGAAACAGTTTACATGTAAAGGGCTATGGAAAACAAATTTGAAACAGTTTACATGTCTGACAAACTTAATTTTATCTATATAGGATGGCCTTAACCGTTGCTTGGGCTATGGAAAATGTTCAAGAGTATATACATGTAAAGGAATGATGAAGGTTCGTTAGATTTATTAATGTCTTTTTCTTCTTACACTTCTCTTGCATAATTTACTTCCAATATGGAATTCTTGTAGTGTTTCCTTGAACTTGTTAAAGCTATTGTCAATTGGTTGATTGAGCTACTGTTTTAGGTGATTTGTTCCCATGTTCGTATGGTTGCTTCCACTAATCATGTGAATGTACCTCTGTGTAAGACATCTATCTTTGTTCATTCTGACACAACCATTAATGCAGGGTTTCCACGTACAAATCTAACTAGTATTCTTGGTTGTGATAATAATAGTGTGGGACAAGAAGATGGTCCTCGCACAGTTCAACTGGTGCTGGCGCCATGTTCCAACTTTTTCACCCTACAAGGTCGAAGCGATGTTCTTCCCTCTGATTCTTGCACATGGAGAAACAACACAAAGGGCAAAAACAGCAGCCATTGTCCCATAGAGTTTGACGCCAAATGCTCAAAGAGTCTTCAAAGTTCTAGCCGATTATCAGTTGTCCCACCCTAATATAGAAGGCAAGCAACCGATTCTTCCTAAGAAACCATTTTGACAACATTCTTACAAGGAATCTCAAGGATCTTCAGCTCTTATAGTTTGCATTCTCATGCTTTTTTCTCTTTGCTCACAGGGATGCTAGTCAGTGACTTGTACGCAACCTGTAGGGAGCGCTTCCTGGTGAGTAGCCAAGATACTTTGAACTCTCATTTAACCAAGTTCAAGGATCACGAACTGGTGAAAACATGGAGAAATGCTGATGGACAAGATTGCTCGCATATCCCTTTCTCATCTGAAGCCATGGAAAAGCTATTACATGAGATCAACCAATGAAGATTCTAATGTAAGCTCTTCACACAGATATGTTTTTCTCACTTTCTTGCTAAAAGAACTACTTAATCGTATTCTAATGTAGGCTACTTGATAAGAAATATTCATTTTACAAGGAATGTTTTATTAGCTTGTAGACCATTATATGATTTGCATCAGCTTGAAATTTTGGATTGATATGGTGCTTGTCTGCTTGATTTGATTAGTTCTTTAAACCTAAACTCGACACCTTAAAATTGTGTAAAGGCCAGTATGTTTATAAATCTTAGACGCCTTATAATGTGTTAAGACTAGTAAGTTTATTGATGAAGAGCCTTAAAAGTTCCAACCTTCCAGACTAGTAAATTTATATTTATGCTTCCTAGTATCATTAGTGTACTAGTATTTTTCAAGTGAATTAAGTAGCTATTTGAGACAATAGTGCTGCAAGAACCATAAAAATTTAGCTGTTTGGAATCTCATAAAAATATTAATAAAAATATGTGGAAATGAATGTGTAACTAAGTTATTACGGTTATTGTAGGTGATTTTATCCTTAATCATTTTCTTTAGATCTAATTACATTCTTTGCTTCTCATTCTCATATCTTTCCCTATATATTGGATGTGACTATATTTTACATGTTTCCTTAAAGCATTTGGTTTTCTGTTATATCCTACGACCTACGTGTTCATTGAAAAGAGTTTATTGGAGATGGAGTTCAACTCTTACTATCAGATTGCTCAAAAGATTCAGCAGGATAAGAGGGTCAAGTTCGGAACTTAAAAAGGAGTACTTGTTTTTATTGATCCAAAACGTAAATCTTAAGAACGTCTTCTTTAGGTTATATGTATGTTCTTGAAACGATTGAAGTTCTGTAATACTTTTTGATGTACTTATAAATGTTGTTGTTTCGAAACTTTTTGGTTATTGAAATTGGTATTCACTTCGATCTTCAAATATTGGTAGACAGATCTGGCAAGTGAGAGAATAAATTTAGCTCAATGGCGATGGCAATAAGGTGGCACCATAAAGAAAGTTGGGAAATGAACTTTAGCAACGGAAAAAATTGCCGTCGCAAAAACAAAGCCAAAATAACAAAAAAAAATGGGGTTTATTTGGCGACGGCGTTATCGGTCGCAAAAGATTATTTGCTACCCCATTGCTAGCGACCGATGGTTTGCCGTGGCCTAACCGTCGCAAAAAAAATTTAGCGACGGCAATCTTACTTTTAGCGACGGAATTGTGCCGTTTCTAAAACAATTTTTTTTGTAGTGTACGTCATTTTTTCGGATGCCTTGACAGGAACCAAGTATGGGGTCAAGATCGACCAAGACTCGTCGACATCGAGGACTCTAGTAGTTCTCGACCAAAACCAAGAGCCTCCACCAGCACCAGTGTCGTCGAGTAGCAAAACAGAAGCCCAGCCCTCCTCGAGATCGAGTACCATACTCGATATCGACCACCCCCACCTCGCTGCCTCGGCTTCGCCTTCCTCGACGCTGAAGACTCCAGAACCTGAACCCTCCTCGAGATCGACTACGCTAGTCGAGATCGACCAAGCTCCCCTGGCACCTGCTTTCTCGTCGCTGAAGCCACCAGACCAGCCAGGCTACTCGAGATCGACCAATCTTGTCGATGTCGACCAACCCTCACCAGCTTCTGCATCCTCGAGCAGCTCACCACCAGAACCAGAAACCTCGTCGAGATCGAGTACCCCTACTCGAGATCGACCAAACACTGTAGTCCCCGATTCCGTCTCCGCGAAGGTAAGCCAAGGTATGGATCTTTCTTCTCCTATTTCCATTAAAGGTCTATCTATACATGGGAGAGGTTTGCCTTGGTATGTGCGCTTATGTAGGATATCCAATGATGAGCCCAAAGAGTATGAAGTTGGAGACAAGCTCTATGTCTCCAAATCAAAGGATCATTGGTTCCCTAACAAATTCAACAAGAAGAGGATGGGGCCTTTCGTGGTGAACAAGATCCATTCTGGAGGATTACAGCTGATGGACAAGAATGGAGTCCTATTCGAAGCCCAAGCTACATGGGCCCTGCAGATGCCACCTTGAGTATAAATGGAAAGTCGGCCTAGCGACTATAAAATCTAGAGCGTGTACATAGACATTTATTTTTTTGGACTTTTGAGACTTTGTTGCTTTTGTTTGTTTTGGTTTTGAACATTTTTAGTTTTTTCTATTATGGGTATATGTCTTCTACACTTTTCAGGTACATGGATAGAAGCAAGCCATATTCATACTTGGCCCAGGCGATTCTTTCATTTGATATTTTGAAGCCCTGCACATCTGTCTAGTGAGTTTCTTTCTTTACCCTTGTTTTTATACAGTGAGGATGTTGTGAGCTGAATTTGCCATGTTTTACATTTAAGTTTATATCGATTTCTGCATATATTGCATTCATTTGGGTTAAGATAATACAGAATCTGTGTAATTTATGTTTATTTGCCAAATTATGGAGTCTACACCAGTTTCTATTTAATTCACAGAATTCGAGGCATTTTACAGCAATTTTAAAGGTCGGAAAAGCTCGGAAATCTACTACAAAAGTCCAAGGTCAAAGAAGCAACGGAACCAGTCGAATCGAGCTGAGAACCCAGGTTACTCGATCTCGAGTAGCCCTTACTCGATCTCGACGAGCATGTCCGAGCAAGCCTTGTCGAGAGCCAGACCAACCAAGCTCCGGAACCTAACTCGATCTCGACAAGAGCTAGTCGAGATCGACGAAACCCAGCGCCAATCCGAGTCCCTGCCGAGGAGAAGCTGCTCGACCAGGAGTCCACACCTCTACTCGATGTCGACTAGGGTTAGTCGAGATCGACTAAGCCCAGACACCAGATCCATGCCTGTCGAGTAGAGCCGCCGAGGAAACCTAGTCGGCAAGACCAGTCTACTCGAGATCGACTAGGTGTACTTGAGGTCGACGAGCGCAGGAGCCAAGTCCGAGCCACATCGAGCACCAGTTAGCCGAGACGACGAGCCGAGCCAGTCGACCACAATTCTACTCGAGATCGACTAGACCCTTGTCGATATCGAGTAGACCTCCAGAGCCGTGTTACTCGACGTGATGAATCCTACTCGGTTTGACCAATTCAACTCGACTTGGGAGTCCTTGGAGCCGAAGGAGATCGATTTGGCCGAGATCTATCAAGTTCTAACCCATGGAAGACAAGATCTATCAACACATGAAGACTTACCCACTTTAGAATTATCTTTTCCTTATTGATTTATTTCCATTAAGCATTTTATTTATCTTTAAGCTTTAAGTAGATATAGATGTAGATATAGATAGATGATTATTTTCTTGATTAGCGGGGTTTGATCACTATAAATAAAGCTCTAGGGGCTGTTTTTTCATGCATCCCGATAGAATTACAATTCAATTTCGGAGACAATTAGTTAGTTACATAAAGAGAGAAGGAGAAAAGATTGTAAGTTTGAGTTTATTTTATGCAATTTAGTTCTTTTCATCAATCAATGTCTGCGATTGCGATGAGGCGTGAGTAGTCCACCCACTTCTGGGGCTGGGGTGAGCCCGACGGTGGCCATGTGAGGTGATGCGGTAAAGGTCAGATCTTTTTATGCAATTCATCTTCTATCCCTATGAGCATGATTCTTTTGCGAGAGTTGAAGGTGATCCTTGTTTGTATTATTGAAACGAAAATGATCTTAATACATATTGGGTTAATTATGTGAAAAGGGTTAGTAACAATTAGGGTTTATCCGAAAGCCTCTATATGCCTATTTGTTAGTAACGAAAGTTACTTTGATGGAAATCATGATCTTTTATGCCTTTACGTGTTGCTTTGCATGGTTATCGTTGTGGCGTTGATACCCCGGCTTTGGAAGTTCTTTCATATATTGAATTTATTTTGTCGGAATTCTGAGTTTTGGGTTCGAAATTTGCAATTTAAAGTTTTTGTCTTGCTAGTCGATACAGAGGATCTTTTGGTCGATACAGAGTAGCCTCTACTCGATATCGAGTACGAACTGGTCTAGGTCGAGTAGTCTGCTTTCGTTTCTGAGTTTCTGTTGTTTACTGATGTTGTCGATCTCGAGTACTGCCTTTGTCGAGATCGAGTAGCTTCTGTCTTTGCCTTGTTCTTCACTTTCTTTCAATATTTCTGTTTCTGTCTTTTCTGCTTTTCTGTGAGAATTTACAGCTACCTAGGATCCGCTGACCCGCTTCCTCGTGGATTCGATCCTGACTTTCTCTTACTATAACGGGAGGAAGTCTTGTATTTATTTGCTGAGACAGGGAAGTCAGTCTGATCTTTATTTTATATTTATTTCATACTTGACCATCTTCCTGCAACAACAGAGGACACTGTAATGTTTAAGTATGGGGTGGGGGAAGGGCTTACTTTATGCATATTTGCCATATTTTGACATTCTGTGTGCATATTTAGAATTTATTTCTTTGAATTGCTACATGGCTCTTTTGGAATGCATTATTGATTTATGTGCTTATATATGCATGTTTTCCAAAGTTTTGAAAAATAACCCCCATTAAAAAATTTGATTAATGTAATGGAAGCTTTAATTGAACTCAACGATGCAAAATTGGATTCATTAGAGATGTAGCATGAAATTGCCTAGTAAAGGGAAGTCACAATGAAGTGTATATTTTCTTGAAACCCATGAAATGAGGTAAAATTAGATGTTGCTTTTGACATGTTGCATGATAAGAGGATGGAGGACTTTATATTTCCATATAATGCTCATATTGTTTATATCCTAGCCTTACCTATGCTTACACATCACAAAAGCCACATTATGCCTTATTTCAAATATTGCTCCACGTGATCTAAATATTTGCCATTCTTTACCTTAGTCGGAGATTATGTTGAGAATGATGTCACATTATGGAGATTATTATATGGTTGTTGTGTTGTTATTATCATTATTTGGAGTTGGGTTGGAAATTGTTTAAAATATATGGAAAATTTAATGAGTGAAAGAAAATCCAATCACCTCAGGAGATAAAGGTACGTAGATTGACCCTGCTCTCTGAGATAATAGTTTGGAGAGATGGGACACGCAGGTGAGGAGTCCAAAGCACTAAGTATCCGGGGCCATTGATGACACCCATGTTTGCGACTCGCGAGAAGGCAGTGCTGAGGTTAGAGAGGTAAAAGCATTATTATTGATAAAAGCATTATGAAAGGTGATGAATCTCAAAGAGAAAGAATGTGGTATGAAATTCAGTTTGGAAATACTCCATTTCCCAGGATCATAAGCACCACAATGCCAAAATTTGCCCACCTTTAGCCTTTTACCAATCTACTCCTTATTGAGCTTCAATTGAAGTCCTCTTGATTATTAATGCTTTGTCACGAATGAATGTTTTGCATAACCCTCCTTTTGTGAGTAGATGTTGCTTTTGTATAATTGAACATGCATGGATCTGTGACACTACTACCTTTTCAAGGATGGTAATTGATTGCAGGGTTATATGGCAATGAATATAATATGTTGAGAGTTTTGATTTCTTCCCCTGAATGACAAATAAAAGTATTGCTTGAGGACAAGCAAGCTTAAGTATGGGGTGTTTGTTGTGAGCTGAATCTGCCATGTTTTACAGTAGCTTTTATATTGTTTTCTTCATACATTTGGGTTAGAATAATGCAGAATCTATGTAGTATATGTTTATTTGAAATATATGGAGGTCTACACAAGTTTTTGTTATATTTCGCAGAAATCGGACGCACTTTGGAGCTTGAAGGAAAGTCATTAAGAAGCTAAGAATGGTGCAGTCGGAGAAAATGCCATTTTTCGGTATTCATCATTTGGAATCAAGCTTTGATGTCTTCATTAAAGTTGTAGCCCTCAAAAAGATCTTTCCAACGCATGATCATATGCGTCAATCCGACAAACGAGGATTCGGGAAAGTGTGTTTCAAGAACAGAGCAGAAAACTGAGAGAACTCTACTCGATCTCGAGTACATCTACTCGATCTCGACAAAGGCTGTCCGAGCACACCTGGTCGAGCGTAGCTGATCGAGGACACTGAGTCAGAGACAACCCGACTCCGGAAACCCTACTCGATCTCAAGTACAGCTAGTCGAGATCGACAACACCTCAACGCCAAGTCCGGAGTCGACAAGTTGAGACAAGCCGAGAAGCCGAGGGCGAAGACGCCGAGCAACCCCACTCGATCTCGAGGAGGCCTTGTCGAGATCGAGGACCACCCTGCGCCAGTCCGAGTCCATGCCGAGGAGGAGTCCTCGACATCACCAGAGAGCCATCCTCGACCACACCCCACTCGATCTCGAGTTGTCCTTGTCGAGATCGAGGAGCTCGGAACAAAGATCCGAGCCTGCCGAGTAGAGCCACCCGACCAAGCCGAGCCAGCCCCAGTCGACGACGAATTCTATTAGATGTTGAGGAGCCCTACTCGAGATCGAGGAGCCGTGTCCGGGAGCGCGTTACGCGGTTTGACTATCCTACTCGGTTTGGGAGTCCTTGGGACCGAAGGAATCTGAGATTTCCGAGATCCATCAAGTTCTATCTATGGAAGACAAGATCTATCAAGATGAGAAGACTTACCTATTTAGATTTATTTTTTCCCTTTTAGATTTAATACCTTTATGACATTTATTTATCTTTTATGCCTTTTAGATATAGATAGATATCTTCTATCCTTGATTAGCAAGGAATAGAAGGCTATAAATAAAGCCCTAGGGTCTGGTTTTTCATTCATTCCATCACACATTCAATTCACAAGCTAGAGAAGTAGTTCCAGAGAGACAGTTTAGGAGTTCAAAGGTTTTAGGGTTTTGGCGTTCAACGAAAGTTGGAGTGCTGGAATTGTAAAGACTTTGAATTTAGTTTAATGCAAGTTTCTTTTTATACATCAATGAATGCGATTGCGATGAAGAGCGACTAGTCCACCCACTTCTGGGGCTGGGGTGAGTCCGACGGTGGCCATGTAAGGTGATGCGGTAAAGGTACAATCTTTTGATGCAATTCTTCTTCTATCCCTATGAGCATGATTCTTTGCGAGAGTTGAAGGTGATCCTTGTTTGTGTTATTGAAGCGAAAGTGATCTTAATGCAACTTGGGTTAATTATGTGAAAAGGATTAGTAACAATTAGGGGTTATGCGAAAGCCTCTATATGCATATTTGTTAGTAACGGAAGTTATTTTGATGGAAGGCATGATCTTTTATGCCTTTATGTGTTACTTTGCATGGTTATCGTTGTGGTGTTGATACCCTGGCTTTGGAAGTTCTTTATATATTGGTTTATTTCTGTCGAATTCTGAGTTCTGCGTTCGAATATGCAAGTATATAGTTTTCTGAGTTTTTAGTCGAGATAGAGCAGTGCTTGTCGAGATTGAGTGAGGAGGAAATCGAGTATGAAATATAATAAAATAAATCAAACCAGATTCAGGCCCACACAAATAATTACAAGACTCCCTCCAAATGTAGTAAGAGAAAGTCAGGATCGATCCACGAGGAAGCGTGTCAGCGGATCCTAGGTAGCTGTAAATCTCATAGAAAAGTAACTGAATTTCTGCTTCTGTCGTCGATTTTTAGTTTCTGTCTTTGCTGTCCTTTGTCGATCTCGAGTTACACTGCTGATCGAGATCGAGTTAGCTGCTGTCTTTGCTTTGTTTCTTGTCTTCGTTTGTTATGTCTGTCTTTCCTTCTTTGTTTCTGTCTTTTCTGTGAGATTTACAGCTACCTAGGATCCGCTGACACGCTTCCTCGTGGATCGATCCTGACTTTCTCTTACTACATTGGAGGGAGTCTTGTAATTATTTGCGTGGGCCTGAATCTTGTTTGATTTATTTTATTATATTTCATACTCGATTTCCTCCTCACAACACATGGCAAGGCTGAACGAATCATCAGAACCATTACCAACATGATGCGCTCTCTCCTCTTCCACGCATCTATTCCCTTTCCCTATTGGCCTCACGCCTTATCCACCACATGCTATCTCCTAAACATTCTCCCATCTACTATCCTACACCATTGCTCACCAACCCATGATCTTTATTGCACCTTGCCTAGATATGATCCCCTTTGTACCTTTGGGTTCTTTTGCTTCCCAAATTAGTCCTCCACCGCCCCTCGCAAGCTTCACTCGCGCTCCACTCCTTGTGTCTTCCTTGGCTATCCGTTTGATCATCGCAGTTACCTTTGCCTCGATGTAAAGACCCATAAGCTCATTATGTCCCGTCATGTCACCTCTGACGAGTCTCGCTTTCCCTTTTATTCTCCTTCCCTACCCTCTTCTACACCTTATGTGTCGTCGTCTGAGTCAGAGTCTTCATTCCCTCACTTTCTTCTTCCCTAGAGCTCTCCTGGTGCTCCTGCCTCTCCCCCTACACCACCACCACCACCTCCTACCACTAGACCGCACACCTGCAACATCTCTGGTGTCTTCAGACCTCATCAGATCGTCTCCATGAACACCACACATCACCCCGCCGCCCCTTTCCCCACATCCTCTCAGATTGCCCCCCCCCCCCCCCCCGAGCCGTTGCCATGGCCGCAACCCCCCGTTACAGCCTCTCCTGCCGTCCCCACCGAATCCCACTCCCCTCCTGCCTCAAACTCGACCTCCTTTTCCCCCATCCCCACCTCCCACAAAACAGCCATCCTCGACCCGATCGAATTGGCAGGCGGCTATGCCCGACTAATACAGGGCCCTCACAAGGAATGGTACTTGGGTTATGGTTCCTTGCCCTCCTGAGGCGAACGTCATTCGCTGCATGTGGCTCTTCCGCCACAAGTTTCGCTCCGATGGGACTTTGGAGCGCTACAAAGCTCATCTTGTGGTCAACGGTCGTTATCAACAAGCAGGTGTTGATTGTGATGACACATTCAGCCCCGTGTTCAAGCCTGCCACTATCCGGGTGGTGTTGAGCTTAGCATTGTCGCGACATTTGGCCATTCATCAACTGGATGTCAAGAACGCTTTTCTGCATGGCCATCGGAATGAGATGGTTTACATGTTTCAGCCGCCAGGATTTGTTGATTTTGATCGTCCCAAGGACGTGTGTCTCCTGAAGCGCTCTCTGTATGGTCTGAAACAGGCCCCGCGGGTTTGGTTCCAGCGCTTTGCTTCCCATCTCTTACGCATGGGCTTCGTTGGTAGCCACTCTGATACGTCTCTGTTTATCTATCGCAATGACACAAACATGGCTTTTCTGTTACTATATGTCGACGACATCATCCTCACCGCCTCTTCTGATGCTCTTCGGACGTCCATTATTTCCCAGTTGAGTGCCGAGTTCGCCATGTCAGATCTGGGTCCGTTATCTTACTTCTTGGGAGTTGTCGTGCAGCGTTATGCGTCTGGGTTGTTTCTCTCTCAAAGCAAGTATGCTGCCGAGATGGTTGCTCGGGCCAAGATGGGTAACTGCAATCCTGTCGTCACCCCTGTGGATACATCCCACAAGCTCAGTGCTCACTCTGGTCCTTTCTTTGATGATCCGACGTTGTACCGGAGCTTCACCGGTGCTTTGCAGTATCTTACATTGACTAGGCCAGGCATCAGTTATGTCGTTCAGCATATCTACCTGTTCATCAAGGTTTTTAGGATCGAGATCCTAACGTAGGATCGATGCAAGGATCTAGGATCGGATCGTAGGATCGTAAGATCCTGGCAAAAAGTGAAAATCAAATATAAATAAGTCATACCAAACAAATACCTTAATTTTTAAACAAAACTAATCATTTCCTCCTTTAAATAAACTAAGTAACTAACATATGCCAATAATAACTCCTTAGCATTCGTAATTGGTCGATGATAATATGTCAAAAGGTATAATATGATACTTAAAATGTTTAAATAAGTCACTTAACATCCATAGACCAAACTAAAAATGGTCTAAGAAACAAGATTAACAAAAAATAAAATAAAACCCCATATCCCACATCACATGATTGTTCTGGAATGTCATATGTGATAGGTGCTAACACTCGTAGACATTAAAAATTCCTCCTCCCATCTCTAGTTTGTAATGTCATCATAAACAATTTCAGCATCTCTCTCAAGGAAATCATCAACATCATCACCATCTTCACCATCATTTATCTCCATAGCTTCATCTTCACCAGAAGTTATATCCCCAAAAAATAAAACAAACACCATCATTTTCTGAGAGTTCAGGGCCTCAGGCTTCACTCCACCAGTTCACCGCACCGCTACACACTTGAGGGTTGAGCACTTGAGAAAACAAACGACATCTAGGGATTTTAGGGTTTAATGACCCTAAAAATTAAAACAAAATTAAAAAATAAAATAAAAATGGGCCTAATTTCATCAAAATAACGACATGGGCTTTGTAGAATAAAATTTGGATGGGCCTAATTTCACCAATATTTGAAATTACTAGGATCGGTTAGGATCTTTGGGATCGTAAGATCCTAAAGATCCTAGTCGATCCTACCGATCCTACCCCCGATTCTAGTATAAACGAGTATGTACAAGCGATCCGGATCAGAACACTTCCTAGGATCGTAGGATCGTTAGGATCGTACGATCCAGATCACGATTCTAATAACCATGTTGTTCATGCATGCTCCCAGACAACTGCATGTTCAGGCCTTGAAGCGGATCATCAGGTACATCAGCGGTACTCTCGATCTGGGTACCACAATCACTCATTCCTCTCGGCATGACCTCGTCACTTACACTGATGCGGATTGGGGTGGTTGTCCTGACACACGTCGCTCAACGTCTGGCTACTGTGTCTTCCTCAATGACACCCTTGTGTCGTGGTCCGCGAAGCGACAATCTGTGGTGTCTCGCTCTAGCGTCGAGGCAGAGTACAAGGGTGTTGCCAACATTGTCTCCGAGTGCTCTTGGCTCCGCAATCTCCTTATAAAGCTCCGATGCCCATGCCCTCTTCAGAAGGCCACCCTGGTCTACACCAACAACGTCTCCACCATCTATCTGGCTAGCAACCCAGCCCAGCATCAGCGCACGAAGTACATTGAGCTCGATCTCCACTTCGTCCGAGACAAGGTTGCTATTGGACATGTCCGTGTTCTACATGTCCCGTCCTTCTATCAGTACGCTGATATATTCACCAAGGGTTTACCTTGTCAGTTTTTCCTTGATTTTCGGTCTAGTCTCACTGTACGAGACCCTCCACTTTCGACTGCGGGGGTTTGATAGATTACATGGGCTTTATATTGTATAGTGGACCAAAAGGCCCAAATCCATTGTAATCTATATATATGTTTAATCAATGAATGAAACCCTCAAGGATGACTTTACAATCAATCTCATGATCTTACAAAGATGATGAATTGTTACAACTTCATGTTAGATTAGGCCATGCTTCTATGAGCAAGTTAATGCATTTGCAAAGGTCTTTCATGTACGAAGTTGTCTGATTGTGAGACATGTGTTTTAGCTAAGATGCACAAGCTTCCCTTTCCTTTGAGTAATACTGTTTCTAAAGCTTGTTTTGATTTGGTACATCTGGATATTTGGGGTCCTTCTAAGACCAAAAGTGTTGACGATTTCTCTTATTTCCTTATTGTTATGGATGACAAGTGTAGAGTTACTTGGACATTTTTAATGCCCAGTAAGACTCATGTTTTCCAGCTTATTTCTTCCTTTATTTCTTATGTCCAAACTCAGTTTAATGTCACTATCAAGTGTTTTAGAAGTGATAATGGGTATGAGTTCTTGCAAAAGGATTGCCTCAATCTCTTTGCATCAAAAGGCATTATTCATCAGAGAAGTTCTCTTTACACACCACAACAAAATGGTAAGGTTGAGAGGAGGCACAAGTATTTGATTGAGACTGATAGAGCTCTTAGGATTCATGCTAATCTACTTGTTAGATTTGGGCAGACTGTGTGCTTGCTGCTACTCATATTATTAACAAGTTACCTTCTGTTGTATTGCAATGGAAATCTTCCTTTGAGGTTCTTTTAGATCATCCTCCTAGTTTGGATGAGTTTAAAACCATTGGTTGTCTATGTTTTGCATTAAATCCTTTTCTAAGAAGGATAAGTTTGGAAGTAAAGCTTTCAAGTGTGTTCTTGTTGGGTATCCTTTTACTCAAAAAGCCTATAAATTGTTTTCTTTAGATACTCAAAAGTATATTGTAAGTAGGCATGTACAATTTTTTTAGGATCAATTTCCTTTTAAAAACAGCGAGAGCATACCCATTGCTTATCCTAGTGGTAACTGCAAGTTTCCTTTTGTAATTCCTGTTGATTCATCAGATTTATTGATTTCTCCTAATAATACTAATTATTCTAGTGTTGATTCCTATATAAATAATGATGTTCCTCATCTTCACAATGAGAGTGATAGTAATTCCAATGATTCATTTGCTCGTGTTGAAGTTACATATTCTGTACCTAGTGATAATACAGGTCATGAAGAGCATACAATTCCACTAGTGGTGGATATACAACCAAGAAGATCTTGAAGGTTACACTCAATCCCTACCAGATTGAAGGATTTTCTTTGTCCTTCCATACAGAAAAGCAATTCTATTTCTCAGAGTTTTTTGTCTATTGTACTTGGTGACACTAACAACTATTCTAGTGAATTTGTTAGTTCATTTGCTAACATGGTCCAGGTTCCTGAGCCCCATACTTTTAATCAAGCAAAAACGGATAGCAAGTGGATTGAGGCCATGAATGAGGAACTATAGGCATTAGAGAACAACAAGACATGGGTGTTGACATCTCTTCCTCATGGAAAGATTCCAATTGGATCAAAGTGGGTTTTTAAACTCAAATACAAACCATGCGGTTCTATTGAAAGGTATAAGGCACGTTTAGTTACCAAAAGGTTATAACCAGGTAACTGATAAGGATTACAAGCATACTTTTTCCCCTTGTTGCTAAGTTCACTTCAGTTAGATGCTTTTTGGCTCTTGCTACTATTAGAAACTGGCATATTCATCAATTAGACATAAATAATGCATTCTTACATGGTTTTCTTGATGAAGAAATTTACATGAAGTCTCTTCATGGCTATGACGAAGCTGCTTCAGGCCAAGTATGCCTCTTAAAAAGGTCCTTATATGGCTTGACACAGGTTAGTCGCCAATGGAATGTTGAGCTTACAAAGTTTCTTATTTCATTGAGTTATGTTCAGTCTAAATATGATTATTCTATGTTTATTAAACTAGTTTCCAAAGTTATTGTGATTGCACTTGTCGATGTAGATGATTTGTTATTGATGGGTGATGATGAAGATGTGATTATTCAAACGAAGGATCAATTACACAACAAGTTTACTATTAAAGATCTTGGACTTGTGAGATATTTTCTTGGAATGGAGATTTCAAGATCATCATCTGGTATGCCCATCCATGAATGAAAATACGTTCTGGATCTACTGAGATATACACAGATGCTGGATTCAAAGGAATCTTATGTTCCTTTGCCACGAGGTTTGAAGGTGTCTCCAGATGAAGGTGTCCCAATGGATGATCCAGAATCTTATCGAAGATTGGTTGACCGATTTCTATTTTTGACTATGACAAGACCAGATTTGTCATATGCAGTGCAACACTTGACTCGGTTCATAAGTTCTCCCAAGGTTCCACATTACCAACTTGCATTACATGTTCTCAAATACTTGAAGGGGGCTCTCAATGCAAGATTGTTCTACTCTAGCAATTCAAGTCTGGACTTAGCAGCTTACACAAATGCATATTTTGGCTCATGTGCTTACACAGCAAAATTATTATCAAGGTACTGCATGTTGCTAGGAAAAAATCCGATCTCATGGAAGACCAATAAGCAGAAGACATTATCAAAGTCTTCCACTGAATTAGAGTATAGAGCTATGTCATACGCTTCCAGTGAGATGGTATGATTGGATGGGTTGTTGAGTGATTTGAGAGTAAATCTACCACGTCCAATTCCTCTCTACTGTGACATTAAATCAGCTCAGCACTTAGAAGCTAATTAACCCAGTCTTCCGTGAGAGGATAAAGCATATGAGGATCGACTGTCACTTTGTGAGAGAACAACTACAAGAACGTTTCTTGCTGCCTTATCATGTTCCTTCTTCATTGCAGCTTGCAGATCTTATGACAAAGTCCCTTGGAGAGGCTCAACAACGGTTCTTAGCTGTCAAGTTGGGAATGGTATTTAAGATCCCTTCTCCAACTTGAGGGGGGTAATGAGATATATATAATAAGAGTATTTTATATATTTTAGATAGAATGGGAGATATTATGTAATTAGGTAAGATTAGAAGGTTGTGAGTCTATATAAACTCACTCCTCCTAACGGACACCTAACAGCTTCTCTCCTCCTCTGGATTTTCTCTTTCTCTACTATAATCAAGGTTGGTTTGATTCAAGACACCAAGGTTAATAGTTATACATACCGCCGACCTATAGCAAGCTATTATTACTTCACTACTAATTCTAGTGTTCATCACCATTCACCACCGCAACATTAATAAATCTCACTTGCCACTTCTCGATTGGCTCTTCTTAAAATTGATCTTTACGTTTGGGCACCAATTCAACAACCTACTGTTAGGGATTGAGATAAGGGATTAGTCTTGCAATTACTAGAAAGTAGGGGTAAGGTGGTATAAATAGATAAATGTGTAATGAAGAGATCATGAAATGAATTACATAAATCTTCTTCTTCAACCTCTCTTCCTTCTCTGAACTCTCCTTCTATCTCGCTCACTACTTTCTTCCTAATCGACAACTTCCATGGCTCTCAGGTCCTAACAAATTGGTATCAGAGCTCGTCGATCTTCTGACCGGTTTCGAGAATGGCCGAAGGCGCCGAGTGAAAGCAACCGCAACCAAGTTGAGCTATGGAGCTTCTTGAAGAATTCAACAATCTCAGCCAAGGGGATAGCCTTGAGGAGTACAATGGGCGGTTTGGGGAACTCCGATTATGGTTACTGTCCATCAATCCGTATTTGCCTGAATCGTACTTCATCGAGTCCTACATCAACGGGCTGACATTGAAGATCAAATCCCTAGTTAAGTTGGGGAGGCCTAAGGAATTGGAGGAGGCCATGAAATTGGCTATGCTCCACAACAAATCCGCAACTCAAAAGCGAGCGACAAAGAAGTGGATCGCTTCGTTGGACAAGACTACGGAGGCGATTACAAGATCGCAAGAAAATGGCAGGGTTCAGATCACTCAGAAGATCGATAGCGCGTTCGACTCTTTGATGGAGCTACTTTGGAACATGAAAGGAAATTCGACCGCAAGCACAAGCGCAGGTGGTGGTGTCGTCGGCAGTGGTGTGCCAGCGAGAGAGGAATCAAGAGAAGAGCCGAAGTTGGCCGAATCGCAAAAGAACGGGGTTTCTGGTTCGTGGAACAAATTGGAGTCAAGAATCGGATTCCACATGACATCAGACCTCGAGTTTCCAATTTTCGGGGAACTAGGGGAACGAGATTACATTGATTGGAGCCTCGAAAAACCAATTCAAGAAATAGCCCGAAGACTAGTGGAATTGCAGCACGAAACTCCAAGGCCAATTCCACCGGTTCATTTTCCAACGATAACAGATTTCCCAAATTCAGGATGGACAGCGCCAAATCCACCAACTTTAGTTCAGATTGCAAGCGGCGATCTTGGTGCTAGGTCGAAAGAACAGGGTGCGGCTGTCAATCTCTCACGAGGGTGCATTGACTCAACAATTGTCTGGGGAATCAACGTCGATTCCAAGCATCCAAAGATTTTCAAGGAATTCAGAACTGAGTTTGATTCTGAAACCCCAACCCAGGGACTAGTTGAGGATCCGGAAGACCATCCAAAGGTAATCATCTATCCTTTAGAGTTAGCGGTTGATATAGAATTGGGTGAAATTGTCAAAAATCAAGTAGTTTACACCGCAAATCATGAGAATTTGTTTGTGATGGAAAAGATGTTGCTTGATGTTGGGATAAACTGGAGTGAACTTGTGGCAAGTAGGGGTACTGGTTTTATAATTGATCCAGGAATCACCAATGGTGCCATTTTCAGTCTCAAAATCATCAAAGACCAGTTGATTCTGATGCCTTTTGATAGAGGACGAATAGTCCTCAATGAAGCAAATCGAGACCCGTTCATGGTGCCTTTCGATAGAGGGAAAGGTATATACAACAGCAATGTTTCTCTTCATGTGCAGCTGGGGTTTGGTCTAAATATTAGGGTGAGACTAATCTTTGACCCAGGAGGATTTGTTGAAGTAGAAGCTTGCTTGAGGAAAGTTGCTATCCTGAGAGCACTTTATTGTTGTTATTGCTCCAATAATTGCTTTGCTCCTGACTGGGTTATGATTGAGTGGTCTGATTTTAGGATGATATCATTTGAAATTTTTGGGAATTCAGTTGCATACCAAGTGTTTGAGGAAATGTCTAGGTAGTGTATGGATGTTTCAAAAGGAGATGAACTAGCATTGCTTGCAGTAGAGGGTAATAACAGTCTATGTACTGGTGTTTTTTTTTACCCTGGTGGTGTATTGGTGTCATAAATCAGTGGAGCTTATGGTGACGTTTGATCAAGGATTTACACCGGGGTTATTGAGTGGTATTTGGTTTCTTATCCGGGTGGAAAGGTGGCTTGGAGTTTGACTGTTGAAAAGGGCAATTTGTAGCAACTACATGCACCATTGAGTGTTTAGTGTTGAATGAAGCGGGTAACAACACTGCTTAAGAGAAATGGTAGCAGCAACAAGCATATACCAGCATGGCCAAGCAACTTGTATTGCAATGGGTGCAGACCGGACTGTCATGGGAGGAGCTGTAATAGATTCTGCTGTAATGGGGGAAAATTGATTGTTATCAAAGTCAATTATCACTACTAGAAAAATGCAATTAGACATCAGTTCACAACAGATGTCTTTCAAAAAAAATTATGATCTCTTTGTGCGTGTAGTAAAAGATCAACTTTTCTACATCGGTTTTAGGCCGATGTCTTCTCTTGATTAAAACATCTATTTTATTTTGAATATAGATATAAATCATCCCCTCAAATTTATTTTTGACAAGTTCACTTATTGTTAAAACCTCATTATTTTTCATTTAAAAGCTTTTGAAAATGTTCACACAATGCCTAAATTTTACATTTACATCACTATTTTTAAAATAATCAATGTATTAAAACAAAATCAACATCTTTTTTTATAATATTGATATTGTGTATATTAATTTCATATATATAATTAGTGATTTTTTATTGTTTTAAAACAATATATCGTATGAAATATGTACATAACTGATGTATTAATATGATATAGACGTCATTTTAGATTTATATAAAGATGTTATTGCTATTAATATATATCAATTTATATTAACATTGTGATGTAAAAATATATCTTACACATTGATTTAGATTATTTAGACGATGTCTATAATGATACTAACATGCATTTTTATGTCATGGTTCGATTTCATAGTTATTCAGGCACAACGTTTTTCATCTATAATCCGATTTTTTTTTTGTTCGATACCCAACATCCTTTATTCATATAATAAGAATTCGCAAATGATGGGTACTTATAGAACATATACATTAAAATAAACGTGAAATCGACATTTACAAATGTTTTACAAAGGATAGGTACTTGAAAGATACACTTTTACAATTGATGGATCTAGGCAATAAACAAAAGGGTAAATACTGAAAGAGGATTGCCTGCGCCAGCACCAACTCCACCAAAAATCACAATAGCAACAACTGAAGATTATTACGACAACCTAAATTTCACAAGAATAACACATAGCAACCATTCCATCTCTTGAGCACTTGAGAAATTAATTTAAGCATACACTGTCATTTTGTGGATCTCACACCAACCTTAGCTATCTTCACCAAGTGATCACAGTTGTCATGTCCATAGAAAAATGGCTCCTTCCTAAATATATGTGCATAACAACAATTAAGTAAGCATCTAGGACTAGAGTATAACAACAAAATCAATCCTTCAATAGAGAAGAATAATAATTTGAAACAAATGCTTGTATAGCAAATCAGTACAACTGTACAAGTAGCAATAGTATACAAGAGAGAGCCCATAGAGCCAAAATGACTACCTCTGAATGTGGAAACATACTTCATGCAGGCAGTTAATCAATATTTAAGGAACTCGTACATCTGAAGCAAATATATTGAAAAGAAATTTTATTTGAAATCTTAAGCAAATCATTATAGCCAAGATCTTAGTAAATTTAAGGTAAAACTAGGTGGCTGATCTCATAAATGAAAAGAATATAATGAAACTATAAGACACTTTAAGAGGAATTATTACATGTACAAACCAAAGTTAGCAAACAATGAAGTAATCAAGATAATCATTCATGTTCAAAGAAGTAATCATTCATGTTCATTAAACTAGTTGCATAATACTCAGCAAGCATGGATAGGCAATAGTGTGTTTGTATGCATTTCCCCCGAGATAATTAGAAGCACAATGAAACATGATATTCATACATTACAGAACTAAAATGATCATTTAATAGCAGCTCTAAATAGCCCCCAAATTCAGCATCGCAAGCAACTATAAATCAGCCCCATAACACCACAAAAATATATTCCCAACAATGCATACAAGCTTATACAGCCTAAGAATGTAGCACCAAAAACAAAGTAGCAACGGATTGAATTAATGACAGCTAAACCAGTCACAAACGCAGAAGCAATGATCAGATTTTAATGCAATCAAAAGATTCAAAACAACCCCTAAAACCGAGGAAAAACTACAACAAAAAGATCTAAACAACAAGATGAGCGCAAAATGAACCCAAGTGCCCATGCCACCAACTAAAGCAAGAAGCAAGCCAAAACTCAAAAGAACATGTATAGGTTTGATTTTAAGAATGGAATCATCAATCCACCAATTTCAGCTCAAGTGAGTATTGTCCATTTTATTTTATTTTTAGAAAATGCTTATCTCGTCCACACGATCCGTGGAAGCTTACCTCGTCCTTGATATTTTATATTATCCCTCAATGTAGGTAACACACTAACAAGTGCTTCAGGTTTCCGTCGTAAAACCTGAAAATTGCATGTGAAGAAGTCAAGTTCCAGAGATAAAACATGTAAAGGTTATTCCAACTCGATGAGCCAAGCATATTCAGAAATCACTACTTACTTGAAGTATCCTCTCTCCCGATAGGCTGCCCAAACCTACAAGTGTAAAGATTAGATACAAGTAGTGAATAACATAATATAAACCAGAATATAAAAGTTTGTGGCATCAATAATGACTGGCAGGTGATCTCATGAAATTATGTCATTAATGAGTTGAAAATAAGGTAGATAAGTAAGCAGCACATGCCCTCACAGGTAATGGTTTTGACCTCATGCCACCAAACATCAACTTAAGAGAGAAAAAAATCGAATGTACTTGCAAGCATGCATCTAATATGCACACTCCACTAAACTTCATACCCCTTTTATTTTTCAATTATTGATTTTGGGAAAATATCTATCCTAGAAGAATGTATTGGTTTGAGCACTTTACACACACACACACACACACACACACACACAGAGAGAGAGAGAGAGAGAGAGAGAGAGAGAGAGAGAGAGAGAGAGAGAGAGAGAGAGAGAGAGAGAGAGAGAGCTTTCTGCTCAACAATGTTGACTTTGGTGGAGAAAACATCTAAGCCTTTGTAAACTTGCATCGAGTCAGCGTTATAGACATTACTGCATCATGAACTGAACAACGTAGCTCGAATTGAGGACAATGCTCGAGGTAAATGTCATGGTTCATGATGAAATTGCATAAATGGGTAAGAGAGAGAGAGAGAGAGAGAGAGAGAGAGAGAGAGAGAGAGAGAGAGAGAGACCTTTCCGCTCAACAATGTTGACTTTGGTGGAGAAAACATCTAAGCCTTTGCAAACTTGCATCAAGTAGGTGTTATAGACATTACTGCATCATGAACTGAACAACGTAGCTCAAATTGAGGACAATGCTCGAGGTAAATGTCATGGTTCATGATGAAATTGCATAAATGGGTAATTAATTTATGGAAAAAAAACTAAAATAAAGAAAGAGGATTAAAAGGGTAAAGAGAAGGAAGAAGAAAGAATGGTTACTTTGGGAAAAAGAAGGGAGCACTGAATAACTGAAATCACCATTACCTTACTGAAATATCCCTTTAGCAGACACTCCTTGAGCAAACCACACATGCCATAGAAATAAAGCAACTTTGACATTACCTACATGGAACAACAGACCAGTCTAAAATTTCTTAGATACAAGTGATCTGAACCGGTAAATATATAGATGAGGCAAAAGCCAAGGGGTAACAAAAGAGTAAGACCTGGGTTTTACATAAAATTGGGACTTCCTCACAAAAATATACCACCAAACACTGCCTTACGACACCACTCTAGACCACCCCGTTGGAAATACATCAAAGTAAACCTTGACCCCAATATACATGTGCAAATGATAAAATAATCTTCCTCTTTATTTTTCTAATTTCATTAAACTATTGGCCCAATAGTATAAGCCCACCCCACTAGAACAGGTGTATCCTACATATTTCCTAATTCTAAGCCCCTTTACAAAAGTATGACAGCAAATCAATAAGCATTTGCAGATTTACGCCAAGCTAGTGACAGCACCATCACGCACACCATCCAGCAGCAAACAAAAATCCACCACAAAAACCCCCAGTCCGAGCATAAAAAGTGAAGACCTTATTTTACAGCTATTGAGTCCAAGAAGGTGCTTTGCGGAGAGGTGAGATAAGTATCAAACCAAGAAGGCGCTCTCTAAGAATGTAGGCACCTATTCTAGCCCCCATGCACATTACTGCATCAAGCCTGTTATAGACATTAGAAAAAAAAGCAGAATATTACTCCATAAATTTACAAGCAAACATGAGGGAACATCCAACAAAAACCAGCCGTTATACTTGTTATAAATTTTACAAAGAAAAATACCTTACCCAGGACACAACCATTCAATTTTTAATATCAATTCGATCAAAAGCAATCAGTAACTTGATACAAAATGAAATGAAAATAGAAAGTGATGAATCGCATTAATAGAAGCACAAGATGGGAGAAGATACCAAGTGGTGGAGATAACTGAACTAGATGAGATTGTTACCTTCCTCAGTTTCTCCAGCTAGGAAGGTTTACTAAAATAGAAAATCTAACCTTACACCACAACAAAAATCAAAAGACTGATATCAACTTAAGGCCCTGATTTTTCAGTTTTTTTTGGATAAGTTTGACAATCCAAATAAACAAACAAGATATCAACTCACACTAGCCCGTCTATCATAGAATGCGAGTATCAAGCTATTCACAAATATAAATGCCAAGCAAGCAGAGTGAACATTGTAAAAAACATCATAAAAGTATCTCTTTCACATGAATTGAGATTAGAAGAGTATTCCATAATAACTCAAACATGATGCCTAACAAAGTCACAGTCTTACGATGTATAATAGGAGAAAAAGGGTGAATTAATGTTCCATCCAGGAGCCATAATAACTCAGACATGATAACTATAGAGTTTAGTTTCATAACCCTTGTAATCAGGATAACTCAAACATAAGTTATCGTGCTACATTTCACTAGAGCCAGTAACATTGCCGATGAAAATAAAGCAAAAAAAAATTATAATGAAAAAAATATGACACAAAGATGGAACAATTCATAATGCATAGATGCACTTACGCCCAGCGCTAAAACATGTAGTACATCATATAGTAGTTTGCATTTGTAGTATCTGAACTAGTGAACACAAGACATCCATTCTATGCATGTTTCTGCTGTTTTGCCCCTGCAATGTTTTATATTCAAGGTTAATTCCTACATCATAGTACATATAGAACAAGCAAAATAAGAATCAAATTTTTTTCACTTTTAAAAGTAAATTGTATGTACACTATTTTAGCAAAATCAATCATTCAAACAAACATTATTGCTTTCACCTACATGAAGCATAGGTTACTGCTTTCACCCACTTTCTGTTGTATTACATTTGGCCTACCTCGAAATAATTATTACTGGTAGTTTCTACACAAAACTTCTCCAATTTACCTCAACCACAAAGCGTCACCAATCAAGATGTTGTCGACTTATCTAACTGCTATCCATCAAATCCCGACTCAAGTTTCATAGACACAGGGCTTTTAGGCATCTCTTCAAGCATCACATAAACAAGTTTCCTCATAGACCAAAATAAAGAGAATATTTCAAAACCCTAGAATTGGAGTTGTAGGAAAACCGATTTGAGAGAGAAATTGAATGACAAATTGGTGCTAAAGAAGCTTACCTTAGGCGTTGTAGGAGTCTCCGACGACGAAATAGATGGACGGAGGAGGAAGCTCGGACAACAGCGCAGCAGGAGGCGGGAGAAGAGAGTAAAATCGTGAACAGAGATCCAAAAACAGGTCCATCGTTGAAGAGGAGGTGGAGGGTCGGAGACACCGTCGAGGAGGAAGTGTCGAGGTGGAGTAAGTCGCCGGCGAGGAGGAGATGGAGTTAGTCGTTGGTGGCTTCAATTGTTTGGGGTTTCGGGATGACATCGGGAGAAAGGAGATCTCATATCTGGAGGGGGAGGAGGAGGAGAAATTGAAGATGAAAGTAGGGAACAAGAAAGAGGAGAGGCGGCGACGACGGTGGTGGCGGTGGTGACGGCAGTGGCCGTTGTAGGAGCGGTGGCGAGGATGAGTCTGAGAGAGAAGCTGAGGGGATGAGAGGGTTTGGATGAGGGAGTGATGAATGGAGGAGCTAAGTGAGTGTAAGTATGTGGGACTGAGTGGGCGTTGAAATTAAGCATGGGCGGGTTTCCAATTTTTTTCCAAGTGTTTCTCCGCGCCTTTCAAATTCAAAATCCCGCTTTTTTTATTTATTTTAGAATGAACAATTTAACATTTGTAAAAAAAGTTAACTGATGTCGAATTATTTTGTAACATCGCAAATTTAAAAACTAATGTAATAGACTAATATCACATCTGATATTTTTTTGACAGACTTAAATCACATGATGTCTAATTGCAGTATTTTAGTAGTGTATCAAATTGCAGTGTGGTGCTAGGAAGGTTGGCAGCTTTCAAAGGCAAGACTTTAATGGGGACTTTAATGCCACCATACTTACGTTGACCTCAAAGAGTTAAGGACTCGTCAACAACTCAACAAGACAACTTCTGTAGCAAAGCATGGGGACACTAGCAATTTCAATTTTGGTAATACATCAGCTCTTGAGTTTAATACAAAGCTCTATAGTAGGTTTCATTGTATAGATACAGACATTGTTATCTTGTCAAATTGAGGGTTTTTTTTTTCCTTCTTTTCTCATTTCAATAAGCTTTGAGGACAAAGTTTCTTAAGAGAGGAGTAATGTTAGGGATTGAGATAAAGGGATTAGTCTTGCAATTACTAGAAAGTAGGGGTAAGGTGGTATAAATAGATAAATGTGTAATGAAGAGATCATGAAATGAATTACAGAAATCTTCTTCTTCAACCTCTCTTCCTTCTCTGAACTCTCCTTCCATCTCGCTCACTACTTTTTTCCTAATCGACAACTTCCCTGGCTCTCAGGTCCTCACACCTACTTCTTGGCCCATTTCCATGGCCCAAAAAAACTCATGACTTGATGCAAATAAGTACGAATTTGTTTAAGAAAATAATAAAAACTTGGATATTCTATTTAATTTTTATTTTTCTAAAAAAAACCAAGGTAAATAATTAGTAAAATATATGTTTTACTGAGCATACTATTATACAAAGTATTTAGTAGTCATAATTAAGTATGAAATTATATATAAACAAAATTAATAAAAAAATCTAAGAAATGAAACCATGCCAGGTAATGGTTAATTTATTGATTGAAATGGATTAATTTGGAGAGCTAATTATGATTCTTGAAGTCTCTCGGATCCCAAATCGAAGATTGTGAATCATTTTAGAGAATTAAATCTTTGTAATTAAAGACATAATTATTGAGAGGTGAAAAGATCAAAAAGGTAATTAAAATGAAAATTTAAGCAATATATAAAGAAAATTTAAACAACATATAAAGTGAACGAGCTCTCTTTCAAAGTTTCAATGCTTAATTGATTTTAGGATCAAAACTGACTAAAGCTTATACTACCTCCGTTCCACAGTACATGTCCTTTTACTTTTCAACACGTTTTTTAAGGAGCGAAAAGCTCTATAAAATATTATTTTTTTAATTAATTTTTTAATATAATTTGATACTTGTTATATAAAAAAATTAATTAAAAAAATAATATTTTATAGAGTTTTCCGCTCCTTAAAAAACGTGTTGAAAACCAAAAGACCATGTATTATGGAACGGAGGGAGTATATGTGACGAGTAACTAACACATGTATTCGTACACATTATCCCCCAATAATGAGTTTCTATATATCAGACTTTATAGTATCAAGACGGCTAGCTAATTAAATGATCTGACTGTCAATTACCATTGAGATATCTAAGGCCCCGTTTGGTACAAAGGTAGTAATCGGAATGGGAATGGGAATCGGAATCGGAATCAAAAATTGGAATCAGTCATTACCGAGAGATGTTGTTTGGTATAATGTCGGAATGAGCAATTAAAAAATCAATATCCCAAATTAGCCCTAAAATCACAAATCGTACGGCCCCAATTCAAGAATCAAAAATCAAACAAAGAAGGGAGTGTTGGGATGTGGCCACCGGCGGTGGTCGACTGTGGTTGGAGGAGGGATGGGCGGTGGTGATGCCAGGCGAGCGGTTGCAACGAAGAGGGAGGGAGGGGGGAGAGAGGGGGGGGGGGGGGGCTCCAAGTCTCCAACGCAAGGAAGGGGACGACGGAGGACAGCTCCAGTGCGAGGAAGGGGATGACGGAGGACGACTCCAGCGCGAGGAAGGGGATGACGGAGGACGACGACGATCGGAGGAGGAGGACTGCAGTGTGGGAGGGAGATCTGACTGGAGGATGAGGACGACAGTGTTGGATCGAGGACGGCAACAGAGGTAGATTTAGACGGGGCGGCGATGGCGACCTCGCCCAATCTGAACGGTGGTGGCGGTGGCGGTGGCGGTGGCGGCGAATCCGGAGGCTGGTAAGATGAGGGAGGAGGATGGACGGAGGTTGTGAAGGGGATGAACATGAATTGGGGGCAACGTGTTTAGGGTTGGAAAATTGGGAATGAAATTATCCCCCTGCTTTTTTGAGGGGATGAATTCAGCCTCAAATTGGGGATGGGAGGATTCCCGGTAATCATTCCCATTCCGACTTTCAGCATACCAAACAGCGAAATCCGGAATCAGTCATTCCCATTCCCTCTTTTTGATTACCAGTAATGGATACCAAACACCCCTAAACCCGTTTACGCATTGTTTTGGTCTTGAACATATATATATATATATATATATATATCTTTTTTTTGGGTGGGTTGAACAAATATATATCGAAGACTGAAACTTGGTATTATAGGCGTGGCGGCCGCAGGGGTGTGCGGGGACGGCCGTCCCACCCTCTGTCGTTGCCGACGGAACTTCGTCCTATTTATAAAAAATAAAATGTAAAAGAGATCACAACACTTGTCTAGCTTAGTTGGTAAAAAAAGAAAAGGGAATTTAAGTTATCAAGATGGATTCAAATCTCATTTCTTCCCCTTTTGCACTATTTCTTTTATACTATAAATGTCATATTTAAATTAAATTTTATATTTTTCTTTTAATATTTTCATAAGATAATTCTTTATGTTAAACATATATTTTTTTAAAATCTTCAAGTTTTTATTTATATGAATTTTTTTTACTATTAATGTCATATTTAAACAACAATTTATGAGGTGTTTTGTCATATTTTTCAAATCCTATCACTAGAAGAAAAACGCAGCTTTTGCGACGTTTTCATTTCGACGCTTTTTATATGCGTCGTTAATTTTCGACACCTTACCATGTTGAAAATGTGCGACAGATCTAGGTGTCGGAATTGACACCTTTCTCGACGTCTTGTTGCATCGGGAATGACATGTAAAATTATTATTAAAAAAAAAAAGTTAACCACCCATCCCCTCTCACCAAACCCCTCGATGAGTTCTCTCGCTCTCGTCAAAGGAGGCCTGAGCATGCTTGAGAGAGAAACTCTCTTTTAGGGTTCCTCTTCTCTTGCGATTTCTCATCTCGTTTTGGCTCCCCTTCACCCATTTTTGGAGCTTCACGATCTAATCCTTAATGGAGTTTAGGTTTAGATCGTGTATTGGAAGATATTTAGTGGTATTTTGGATTTGTTTTGTGGTTTGTCGTTCTTAAGGTCTTGGATCTGTTCGATTTCATCTTACCTCCTCTAGTATCCGTGGCTATGTTGCACGGACACGCCAGGGCCAGCCGTCTTATGTGTTCGACACCGGACGACACGGCGACACGGCACGACACACCGGCGACACGGCTGATCTGTATCGGACACGGTCAACGTGTCGGAAACTGGGAAGAAACGGACACGAGGCTGCTTGAGGACGGGGCTAAAACGTTTCCGAGACGGGGAAGACGGGGTTGAAGTGTTTCTGGCGGCCGGACTGGATTTTTTCAAAACCCTAAGGGGAAGAAGATGACATGTGAGGTCCACGTGACCAAAAATAAGATGTTAAATATCACGTGATTGGCACATGGTTCAAATTAAAAGGATGGGAGGATGTTTGACCGACTTCTTGACTTCCTTCTCCTCTCAATTAAGTATTCAGAGACAGAGTCTTCACTCATCAGTCCCCTCCTTTCTCCATTGTATGCTCCCTGCTCATCTCGCAACCCTCTCAAAGACTCCAAGTAAGTTGTTGATCTTTACAATGTTTTTTTTCTTCTATCTTAGATTATCAAACTGTCTTTATTATCTTTACAATGTTTTTTTCTTTAGAATTTTGAAGACTTATTTATGGTGTTTTATTCTGAAATCAAATTGCTATATGATTCTTTGTTTCTATGGCTTCCTCAAACTCCCAACCTGAGGCTGATAGTATTCCAAATGAAGAAGATGATAAGCATCCTTTGTGGAGATATGTTGTGAAAGGTGAAAAATCAAATAAAGGAGGTGGTAATTACCGATGGAGATGTAAATTCTATAATGAAGAGCGACAAAGAGCCTACACAAGAGTAAGGGCTCATTTGTTGAGAGTGAAGGAGAAGGGGATAAAGATTTGTGGGAAGGTAACTACTGTCCAAATTCGTGAAATGCTGAAATTAGAATAGGAGAGTGCAGCTAGATCAAATATGACAGCCCCTAAAAATGTTTCTCTTCCTTGTTCTGGAGCCACAATGTCGAATATACGATCACTCGGTGGTATTGGTGGTCGTACTAGTGCGTTTCCTTGTCCTTCTGCTGCATTGAAGAAAAGAAAGACAGATAAAAGTATTTCAGAAGCTTTTGATATGCAACACAGGGATCAACTTGATTGTGAGATTGCTAGAATGTTTTATACGGGTGGCTTATCTTTCAATCTTGCAAGAAACCCTTATTATTTGAGCTCCTATGCCTTTGCTGCTGATCATAAGCTAGCCGGTTATGTGCCTCCAGGTTATAATCGTTTGAGAACTTCATTGCTACAACAAGAGAAAAAGCATGTCGAGTTCTTGTTAGAACCGATTAAGAGAACTTGGCTAGATAAAGGGGTAACTATTGTGTCGGATGGATGGAGCGATCCACAAAGAAGACCGCTGATCAACTTCATGGTTGTTTCTAAAGGTGGTCCTATGTTCATTAAAGCTGTGAATTGTGCTGGGGAAGTGAAGGATAAGGTTTTCATTTCGAACTTGTTGAAAGAGGTGATAGATGAGGTTGGCCATGAAAAGGTGGTTCAAGTTGTGACAGACAATGCAGCTAACTGCAAAGCAGCGGGAGAAATCATTGAAGGCATGTATCCTCATATCTATTTGGACACCTTGTGTTGTTCACACCCTTAATCTTGCATTAAAGAATATTTGTGCTGCGAAAAATGTGGAGAGCAATCAAGAGACATATGTTGAGTGCCATTGGATCACTGAAGTTTATAATAGTGTTATGCAGATAAAGAACTTCATCATGAACCACAACATGAGATTGTCCATTTTCACTAAGTTCACTCCACTTAAGTTGCTTTCTGTAGCTGATACTCGCTTTGCTTCTGTAGTGATTATGTTGAAGAGATTTAAATTGATTAGGCGTGCTTTAGAGTCCATGGTTATGAGTGATCAGTGGTCTTCATACAAAGACGATGATCCCGTGAGAGCAAAGTTTGTGAGAGACACCGTTGTAGATGACGATTGGTGGGGGAAACTAACTTACATTGTTGAGTTTACATCTCCAATCTATGATATGATAAGAGTTTGTGACACCGATAAGCCTTGCCTTCACTTGGTTTATGAGATGTGGGATTCTTGTAAAGGCCCGGATTTTTAAATAATAAATTTCAACAAATAATATAAAATGAATTTAAGTCAAAAAAAAAATCGGATATTTTAAGGAAAACTCGTCTTTAAATTACTATATCGAAATTAAAACTCTTAAAGCGAATTCCGGCCTAAATTCTAACTGTGAAGGACAATTCTAACGTTTTCCCTCGGGATTTGAAATAAACTTTGGGATGTCGATATCTTCATAACTTTGAAGCGTTATTTTAGTAGAGTCGGATTTTGGTTCGAGCGAACGGGTTTCGAGATGTAATTCCGGGTATTCGAACTTTACCTTCCGTCTCATATCACCCATTCTTATCAAATCTTTAGACTTAGTCTTCTGCTTGACCAATTCCAACTCATCTATTCACCTTTTGGGTAAATTCTATCATATCCTTTACTCCCTCTTTTCCTTTTCTGGATTCCCATCCTTGGTAGAAGGACAACCCAATTTGCAGGCACTCACCTCCTTGATCTGTTCATTTTGTTGTAAAGCAAACATAACCTTATCTTCTTTCTCTCCTCTCCCTTCCTTGTCGTGAACTTCCCCAAACCCACAACTTCAAACCCCAACACATTACGCCGGCCACCACCACACACACACCTCCTTGTTATCTTGGCCGTGAGCCACCATCGCCAACCATCTCCTCCTCCTCCTCCCGCCTGAGCAGCGCCACCACGACACCACCACTCTACCCCCTGCGTTCGCCAGCGACGCCAGCAGCCACCACGCCCCATCCTCTGTTCTTCGAATCAAGCACCTAGTCGCAGCTCAGGCGCTAAACAACAACCCGCGCCGCCGAGCGCATTTTCGAGCATCACCTGGGTGCTCTCGAGCCACCAAGCGCAGTTCCGAGCACCCCCGTTTCCGAGCAACAACAGCTCCCTCTTTCCTCCTCCGGCGAGCAGCCACAGTGAGAAGCCCACCGCAGAGCCGCCGACCCCTGTGTCCCTTGTCGTCCGTCGAAACCTCCGGCGGATATCTCTCCGATTCCGTCCCCGGTGAGCCCCAATCGAGCCCCGACAAGTCCCCGGCGAAGACTCGAATCTCCTCGGTGAGCGTTCGCCTCCCTATTCCTTCCTTGTATGCTCTCTTGCTCCTTAGTCGTCGGAAATAAGGCGGTCGGCGCCACCAGTCGCCGCCGGCGAGCCTCCATTTTTCCTCTCTTTCCCTCGGTTTTCCGGGCACGAGCGCTCTGCTCTTTTTTTTTTATCGATCAGAAGGAAGGGGAGGAAGAAGACTAGTGCCCCCCCCCCTCTTTCCACCTCACCGCCATGTCACCTTCCTGGGCCCCTCCTTTTTTTTCTTCTTTCCACTTCGGATTACAGAAGGAATGGGAATTGATGTTGTTGGGCCTAATTTTTGGGCTCCAACACTTCAGTTTTAAAAGGGGAAAGATGTTTGGGCCTATTTCTATCCAAATAATCCGGTTTGGGTGTAATGAAAAGGAAGGGTCGGTTTTGATATTTAATAAAATAAAAGGGGTGGGTTTATAATTTTTATAAAATAAGGGGCTGGTTTTGTTAAATGGAAATGATTGGGATTTTAAAGGAGTTGAAAATATTTTATGAAAATGTTTAAAAGAAAATGGTGTTTAGAATGTTGTATAAATGGATTTTTGGATGATTTGAGGAAGCGTTTTGAATCGTGAATTGATCTAACTTGAGGTTTTAAAAGAGTTTTGGAAAATCTTGGGATAATGACTTACCTTACCTAACTTGGTGAATAAATTTGAGGACTTATGTGTGATATTGTATGCTTTAAGTAACATTAGGAATAGACTTATTTATATTGCTTATATATGTGTTAGGTGATCATATGTGACATGTTGGCTGCCTGTATACCTAGTTGTTGTCCTTTTGCTGTTCTGCACTTCCAGGTAAGTCTCTTCGGAGCTTACTCAGATTGAATAGAGCTATTCCCTGCTTTAGGTGCATGATATACTAGGTGCTTGCATTCATGATCAGCATGCCATGTAGTACCATGCTAGGTTGCATCGATCGTTGAGCATTCTATTTCTCTATGTGTATGTAAACAGAACGGTCGTTATCTGTGATAGTCCTAGAGTCTTTGCTAGGGTCATAGGGTAGCCCAGCCTCATCGGGTACCCTGAGTCAATCGAGTACTTCCTTATATTATGATATGCCTGCGGGCTTTATTGTGGAGCGGGTTAGGCATGCGTGCCGCCCTATTATGAATGAATGCATTCACGAGCTGGCCCGTCTCCGCCTGTCGGAAGGGGTGGAGGTAGGAGAGGGATATGCCACTTGGCATTGTCTTGGGCCCTTTACAGTATTTCTGCACAATATTATGAACTAGGAGCATGCTAGTGTGTTTGAATTTCGTACTGCATTAGAGCATCTTTATTAGGTATAGCGTATATGTGTGCTTATGGTTGGGATGCAGAGTTAAGTGGGCATCGATCTGATCCCGCCCCAAATAATTTTTTTAGGAATTATTTATGTTCATCCTATCGGTGTTGTTTGCTTATTGCGCGGGTCATTTTGTCGGCGGAGAGTGAGCGCTGGAGTTATAGACTTCACCAGACTCTGATTATATTGTTTTGGATTTATACTTTTGACTCCGTTTTGACCCGGCTCCGCCGTGGCACTTGTATCTGTACTTTACTTCCGCTTTACTTCCGTTTGAAATGGTTTCCGCGACATAGTCTTAGGACAGGTTAAGGGTACCCAACGGCCCTTCGATGTTTTTAGGGTTTGAAATCCCTCTTTCTAATAACCTTAAAATGAGTTTGAAACCTCGACCCGTACCTGGATTGCAAGATCCGAACAAGGGGTTTTATCCTTTGAAACGTAACCCGGAAATCATAATTCTGGGCCGTTACAAAGATGGTATCAGAGCTGAGGTTGTGCAATTCGGGTACAAAAGGGTCGAGTGTATGTTTTGGAAAACCGCCCATGAATTTCAAAGGATTTGGAAGCGTTTAAAGGGGCAAAATGAACATAAGATGCCTAGCCGAAATTGGACTAAGTAATGAACTTGACTTGTAATAAAAGAGGAAAACCGACCAAATGGGGACGCGAGTGGGTAGTAAAGGCGCTAGACCACCCCTATTGGGTGTAGTTGGGAACGGTAGGCAAAATATTAGCTTGTTCTTTACAGATGGGTCTGGAAGACTCCAAGGAGGTCATTATGAGTGTCATTAACTGATTCTGTGTTGAGTGCTCACTATGCTAGATATCTGATTGGTATGCCTAACAATTAAATATGCATTGACTGACCTGTGCAAACGGGATAGCGGGAGTACCTTTATTTCTATATGGTCAAGTCCAGCTTGTGTGAATCAACCCCTTCCACTATGTTTGTTAACCCATTGACGGGTCTATCTAGCTTTTCTTGGATGCCAGTGTCTTCCTCGGGAAATTGGGTTGGTAAACACATTGTGTCGGGGATTATGGTTGTTTGTTAAGTTGTCTGTGTGAGTGTTGGGAGTTCTTGATGTCACTTGTGTTAGAAGTGAGGTGTTTATGGGGTTGTCCTTCCTTATTCTTATTATAATCAACTAGTGCCTTCTTGCCATGAAGAGTCGTACCGGAGTCCCACAGGAAAGAGGGGTGATGAGTTGGTTGGGAAAAGTCAATGGTTGCCCTTAGGGATCTCTGTCTGGTTGTAATGGTGACTCTCTCTGAATTGCTTGACATGATTTTATAATCTCCCGCATGTACCTTGCCGATGATCATTAGTAAAAAGCCACTCATGTTATGCCTTGCTTTCCATCATGATTATATGTTGTCATAGCATGTCTACTTGGTCTATTGTATTGCTTGTATGATTGATTTGAAGCATGAACCAAATGATGTGAACCTAGGTGATTGTTGTTTTCTCCTGGATTAGGTCCATGATAGTGTGATCAACTCTCCTTTGTATGAGTGCTTGTAGATGATCGTCTTAGCATGTTGAATGATGACGTGTCAATGCTTATTATCCTTTTGGTGACAAAAATCTATAGCATGCCCATCTGTTCTGTATTCGTCAGATTAGTTAATGTTGGTCGTTTTGCAATTAGTATTGTTGTGTGATTACTTGCGTTGGATGGAGGATATGTGATATAATTGAGCCGTGAGAAATGCATGTTTTATTCTAGCATGTGTTGATTTGAGCTCATGTCCCCGTATTCTAGTCATATTGCCATTTCTTAGACTCGTATTACGCATCGTTAAACTTTTCTCATGCCTCTATATCGTTGGAATGTGATCGAGTGATTCTTACGCATCGTTATGATTAAGTGCATGTATGTATCGCATGTTATAAGGAGTCTTTAGCATCATGTAGGATCCTTGGTTGTGACTCTTGCGAGCTTATATCTTGCCTGCATTATGTTGTTTCTCTCTCGACCGAGGTTCCTGATAGTGTGGTTCTTCCCTCTTTCTATTACCTTGACATGTTTTATTCATGCAAGTTAGTTGATGTCGAATTCAATGATTGCTTTGCTCTCCGTGGTGGTTATTCAAGCATGCTTACATGTTATTGCTCGGTGGTGTTCCTCTATTATCTTGTGATATACTCTCGTACTTGCATGAACATATGACTTTACACCTAGCATGATCACCCACCACGCTATATCATGTTTCACATACGTAGGACGCATGAATGTTGGAATGAATCTAGTAGAACTACCTTGATTATGCTCATGTTCAATGTGTGCAATTAGTATCTTGTTGGGTTTATGTTCCCTGATATGACTCGCTAAATGATCACGTGTTGTACTTGTTCTATGATGTGATGACTATTGTACCATATATATGATCTATGATGGTTCGTTCCTAGTATGACTATAATCTATCGCCCTTGATGTCATTCTTATTACTTTTGATAATGCCTCGTGCTTCTTAAATATCATGATGAAATCCTTTTAACGGCTCATGATTATGCTTGTATCACGCTATGTATCTCTAGAATCATGTAGGACCTATGCTTCTAAATGTATCTTGTCATATGATTATGTGTTATACTTGACCTATTATATGATCATTGTGTTAGATGAGATAGTTACTATGTTACTCTTATATGTCTTCGTATGATGCATACACCAAGCTCGTGCATTATTCATATATGTGACAATTGTGATACCCATTAAATCTTGCATATCTTTCTTGAGTTACTAAGCATATCGACTTTCATGGGATAATAGACTGTTATCTTGTCTCGCATGCATCCGTGTAGCACTCGAATATGTCTTTTGGAATGAATACGCATGTTCTTTTCCCTTGAGATAGGTACATGTTAGTGTGGGTTAGTGAAATTGATATGCTCCATGGTGAATTCGTGTTACTTGTCGCGATTATAACTTAATAGGCTTCCATAAGGGCATTATTGTTATTCTCGGGTCAGAGTCTAGTCCCTAGTCTTGTCATCCTTAGCTTTATTCGTGGTTGTTTCCAAAGGGAATTTGGGTTGTCTTCTCTTGTCACTCCCCTATCTCTGCTAACTTAGACTCCTCTGCGATACTTGGACGAGCGACCACACGGGAAAGAGAACGACAAGTTAGATAACGATAGAGCGGCATAGTAGAAGCGTGGGCCCATAACCCACGGGCCTCAGGATCAATGATGTCGGTGGAACAAGCACGTGTCGAGGATTGCGGTTACTGAGTGCGATATGACTTGCGAGCGAGAGTGTCTTTCGTTCGAATTGATAATCCTTCTGAGGTTGTTAATGACAACATTGCACTGACCTGGCGATGAGAATTACGTGTTGATGTGCTGACTTGGTGATGATTGTTGTCTGATTGTCCGTTGTCTATGATGATATGATTTGATGCTTTATAGTTCTAATGTGTCATGATGCCTTGAAGTGTTGATACTCTGAGTTGCTAAGCATGATCTAAATTCCTTGCCTATAAAAGAATGAACCGCAAATGTTGTGAAACCTGAATTGTTTATCTGTTAAGGTTATGATGAAACTTGTTAGCTTGACTTCATTATGTTCATATATGATGTTTGCAACGATTATTGAGCATGATGGTAAACAGAGACTTGTGAACTCATGATGTTATGTTTATAAATGCTAGTTGATATGATGTAGTCCTTATTTGTAATAATGTCCATGATTCTTTCTTTTTGAACTTGTGGGTGAGATACTTTTGTGGAGCGGTCAGAAAATGGTGAAGGGATTTGAGTCGTTAGGATGATCGATGGTGATATAAAGTCGAGTTGCAGGAAACGATGTTGGCTTAGGTAAGACCGAGTGAGTTTGGGATTTATGAGAGGCAATGCTTGGGTGGTTCCGATGAGCCTAGGGGTGAATCTTGGGTGAGGGTATGGTTATGAATAGGTCGGCTAGGCGATGATCGAGGAATTTCTAGAGGAGATGTGCGATTAGCAGGGCAGGATGCGTGTGAAACCTTGGGAAGTGTGAGAAGCGTAAGAAATGGCCTTGTGGATGTTGAAGACATAGTACAAGAGGGTACTCGGGCATGAGGTTAGAGATAGGAGTTGGGTTCTTAGAGGTGGATGGCTAGTGAGAGTGCTTGGTGGAATGAGGGGCGAGATTGGAATATCGAGATGGATTGTGACTTGATCTGATGTTGGTGAGTCTAGGAGGGGATTGGTCTTAGCTTGAGAGTGGAAATGGGCGAGTGAGGACTTTCTTGATTATGTGATTTATTTATGTCTGTTGGCATGATGTTAGATAGTGACCATGATGAAACCTGATATGGACTAACATTACTTGTTGAAACGCAATGTTAAAAATCTAATTGGTAGTGACTAGTGTTATCATGATATATTGATGTTTTGCTATCCCGTTAAGTCGTTTTAGAAGCATGTTAGGATGTGTTGTGATATGATAATATATGAGATCATGATGTGTTATTATGTGAAAGCATGATGTTATATTATGTGGTGGTAAACATGATGTTATATTATGTTGTAGTAATCATGATGTTGTATTATATGGTTGACAAGCATGACTATTGATATGTTAAATGATGAGTATGACTTGGAATGTGAATATGATTTGTATATATATATGAGATAATGATGCCTGATTACTAAATGATCGTTATATGACATTGTGATGAGTACATAAGATGATTTCTAGAGAGCATGTTGACATTTTGATGGTGATATACTTCTTGATCTTCCCTTTTTATTGAATCTTAATAGCATGGCCTTGACGGTATGGATGTGTTGATAAGTAGTTTTGTTCCGTTGACTTATGATGAAATTTCGCTATGGCTAACCTTGCAAGTACCAATGATTGACGTGATAAAAATGTTATGCTAATGCTAGATAGAATTGGATAGGATGACTGTGTGAATTTATGCGTTAAATGATATCCCTTGCTGTGACTGACCCTACTATGATTGCGATGCTGATATGCGATAGTGAGATATCCTTTATGACTTTTGGTGTGATATCGAGCCATGTGTTATGATTTTGGCATATTGTTGAGATGTGTATCATGGCCTTTAGTATGACGTGGAGATATTGATGTGACCTTGTGACACCGTGTTGGCATATGTTTGAGACTTGTTGTATGATGTACTAGTTGAAGATTAGTTGGTTATGTGGTTATGCATTTCTTATAGCTTGTGATCTTGCGTGAATTGAGATTGATAGATTGATTTGATTTTGGAAACTAGGGAGAGAATATGGGATTAGCCCTTAGAGGTGGATGATTCCACCTCCCAAGTTCTGAATTTGATTGCTTGGTATGTGAGAAATTGATCTGGTGGTTGGAATATTTCGACGAAATCTTGATTTGAAGGGATTTGACTTGTTTTGGTGTAAGGTTGCTTGATTAGACGTTGGATTTGAAGATTTTGAACGATTTTGAAAAAGGACCAACTTGGATTGTAAAAGAATGAACGATACCGAGAAACTCAACGATTTTGAGGTTAATCTTTATTTTCAATTATGGAATCCCTTTAGAAACTTTTCAAACCCGGGCAACTCTATGATACGTCACGAGGTGGATACAAGCATTTTATGAGGGCGCTTGTAGGGTGCTTGCTAAGACCTAGTGATGATATTGTAGAGAGTTGTGGTACTTCCGAGAAGTCGAAGCGAGTATGTGATAGGGGCGCTTATCGCATACTTGTCAAGGCCAATTGGAGGTGTCACGACTGTGACTAGAATGTTGTGAGAATCCCGGAAGACGCAACCGAGATGATTACAAGGTTCTTGGACATGGTCCTAGGACTCATCAATTTCAAACTTCATCCTCTACTTTATTTTGGTTATAGTCTCGGGGACGAGACTTGTTTTTAGAGGTGGATGATGTAAAGGCCCGGATTTTTAAATAATAAATTTCAACAAATAATATAAAATGAATTTAAGTCAAAAAAAAAAATCGGATATTTTAAGGAAAAATCGTCTTTAAATTACTATATCGAAATTGAAACTCTTAAAGCGAATTCCGGCCTAAATTCTAACTGTGAAGGACAATTCTAACGTTTTCCCTCGGGATTTGAAATAAACTTTGGGATGTCGATATCTTCATAACTTTGAAGCGTTATTTTAGTAGAGTCGGATTTTGGTTCGAGCGAACGGGTTTCGAGATGTAATTCCGGGTATTCGAACTTTACCTTCCGTCTCATATCACCCATTCTTATCAAATCTTTAGACTTAGTCTTCTGCTTGACCAATTCCAACTCATCTATTCACCTTTTGGGTAAATTCTATCATATCCTTTACTCCCTCTTTTCCTTTTCTGGATTCCCATCCTTGGTAGAAGGACAACCCAATTTGCAGGCACTCACCTCCTTGATCTGTTCATTTTGTTGTAAAGCAAACATAACCTTATCTTCTTTCTCTCCTCTCCCTTCCTTGTCGTGAACTTCCCCAAACCCACAACTTCAAACCCCAACACATTACGCCAGCCACCACCACACACACACCTCCTTGTTCTCTTGGCCGTGAGCCACCATCGCCAACCATCTCCTCCTCCTCCTCCCGCCTGAGCAGCGCCACCACGACACCACCACTCTACCCCCTGCGTTCGCCAACGACGCCAGCAGCCACCACGCCCCATCCTCTGTTCTTCGAATCAAGCACCTAGTCGCAGCCCAGGCGCTAAGCAACAACCCGCGCCGCCGAGCGCATTTTCGAGCATCACCTGGGCGCTCTCGAGCCACCAAGCGCAGTTCCGAGCACCCCCGTTTCCGAGCAACAACAGCTCCCTCTTTCCTCCTCCGGCGAGCAGCCACAGTGAGAAGCCCACCGCAGAGCCGCCGACCCCTGTGTCCCTTGTCGTCCGTCGAAACCTCCGGCGGATATCTCTCCGATTCCGTCCCCGGTGAGCCCCAATCGAGCCCCGACAAGTCCCCGGCGAAGACTCGAATCTCCTCGGTGAGCGTTCGCCTCCCTATTCCTTCCTTGTATGCTCTCTTGCTCCTTAGTCGTCGGAAATAAGGCGGTCGGCGCCACCAGTCGCCGCCGGCGAGCCTCCATTTTTCCTCTCTTTCCCTCGGTTTTCCGGGCACGAGCGCTCTGCTTTTTTTTTTTTTATCGATCAGAAGGAATGGGAGGAAGAAGACTAGTGGCCCCCCCTCTTTCCACCTCACCGCCATGTCACCTTCCTGGGCCCCTCCTTTTTTTTCTTTTTTCCACTTCGGATTACAGAAGGAATGGGAATTGATGTTGTTGGGCCTAATTTTTGGGCTCCAACACTTCAAGTTTAAAAGGGGAAAGATGTTTGGGCCTATTTCTATCCAAATAATCCGGTTTGGGTGTAATGAAAAGGAATGGTCGGTTTTGATATTTAATAAAATAAAAGGGGTGGGTTTATAATTTTTATAAAATAAGGGGCTGGTTTTGTTAAATGGAAATGATTGGGATTTTAAAGGAGTTGAAAATATTTTATGAAAATGTTTAAAAGAAAATGGTGTTTAGAATGTTGTATAAATGGATTTTTGGATGATTTGAGGAAGCGTTTTGAATCGTGAATTGATCTAACTTGAGGTTTTAAAAGAGTTTTGGAAAATCTTGGGATAATGACTTACCTTACCTAACTTGGTGAATAAATTTGAGGACTTATGTGTGATATTGTATGCTTTAAGTAACATTAGGAATAGACTTATTTATATTGCTTATATATGTGTTAGGTGATCATATGTGACATGTTGGCTGCCTGTATACCTAGTTGTTGTCCTTTTGCTGTTCTGCACTTCCAGGTAAGTCTCTTCGGAGCTTACTCAGATTGAATAGAGCTATTCCCTGCTTTAGGTGCATGATATACTAGGTGCTTGCATTCATGATCAGCATGCCATGTAGTACCATGCTAGGTTGCATCGATCGTTGAGCATTCTATTTCTCTATGTATATGTAAACAGAACGGCCGTTATCTGTGATAGTCCTAGAGTCTTTGCTAGGGTCATAGGGTAGCCCAGCCTCATCGGGTACCCTGAGTCAATCGAGTACTTCCTTATATTATGATATGCCTGCGGGCTTTATTGTGGAGCGGGTTAGGCATGCGTGCCACCCTATTATGAATGAATGCATTCACGAGCTGGCCAGTCTCCGCCTGTCGGAAGGGGTGGAGGTAGGAGAGGGATATGCCACTTGGCATTGTCTTGGGCCCTTTACAGTATTTCTGCACAATATTATGAACTAGGAGCATGCTAGTGTGTTTGAATTTCGTACTGCATTAGAGCATCTTTATTAGGTATAGCGTATATGTGTGCTTATGGTTGGGATGCAGAGTTAAGTGGGCATCGATCTGATCCCGCCCCAAATCATTTTTTTTAGGAATTATTTATGTTCATCCTATCGGTGCTGTTTGCTTATTGCGCGAGTCATTTTGTCGGCGGAGAGTGAGCGCTGGAGTTATAGACTTCACCAGACTCTGATTATATTGTTTTGGATTTATACTTTTGACTCCGTTTTGACCCGGCTCCGCCGTGGCACTTGTATCTGTACTTTACTTCCGCTTTACTTCCGTTTGAAATGGTTTCCGCGACATAGTCTTAGGACAGGTTAAGGGTACCCAACGGCCCTTCGATGTTTTTAGGGTTTGAAATCCCTCTTTCTAATAACCTTAAAATGAGTTTGAAACCTCGACCCGTACCTGGATTGCAAGATCCGAACAAGGGGTTTTATCCCTTGAAACGTAACCCGGAAATCATAATTCTGGATTCCATGATTGAGAAAGTGAGGAAGGTGATTTACCAACATGAAGGCAAAACTGAGATTGATGATTCTAATTTTTATGATGTTGTGCATCAAATTCTCTATAGCCGTTGGGCAAAAAGCAACACCCCTCTGCACTGTTTAGCTCACTCTTTGAACCCAAGGTAAATTAGTAATTTAGTATTTAATTATTTATATTCAAATTGTGTAACACTTTGATAGTTTGATATTAACTTTTTTACACTTTACAGATTCTATAGCACAACATGGCTTCAAGAGGATCCAACTAGAGTGCCACCGCATAAGGATGCTGAAGTTTCTACCGAAAGAACCAAGTGTTTTCGAAGACTCTTCCCAGATGTTAGTGTCTACAGAAAAGTGGTAGCTGAATACACTCAATTTTCTCTTAAAACTGGGCCACTTGCAGAAAAGTGGTAGCTGAGGATCCTAAGCTTTGGTGGGTTAACTTTGGTGCATCAATCCCGTTACTCCAAGGATTAGCTTTCAAACTACTCGGACAACCCGCTTCTTCTTCGTGTTCTGAGAGAAACTGGAGTACATATTCCTTTATACATTCCATGAAGAGGAACAGGTTGACTCCAATGCGTGCTGAAGAACTCGTGTTTGATCACAACAACCTTCGACTTTTGTCAAGAAACTCAGCGGTATACAAGGATGATCATTCTAAAATGTGGGATGTTGGAGGAGATGAGTATGGATCAATGGAAGATACCGGGATTCTTGAGATTGCAGAGCTTACCCTTGAGATTCCGTGGCTAGCTGAGGGTTGTGGTGGGGTGAGCGCTCAGTCAGAGAATGGGTGTTCGGTTTGGGATCAGATCTGGCTAAACCGGTGGTTCCCGGTCTGGATCTGGTCCCCCCCCCCCCCCCCCCCCCCCCCCCCGTTCCTCTCCATCGGCTTCGCATATGGGTGTGGGTGGGTGCTGCTCGGGTGAGAGGCCCCGTCCGTTCCACACGTCTCCTGGGAAGTTGGGGCCGACTGGTGGGAGCTTGGTGGGTGGTCTAGTGCGCGTTGGGTCAGTTCGATATGGAGCTTGGAAGGATTTTGCTCCGCCTGGCCTTCCTGGACTACCGTGGTGTTCTCTCCGGTGGCTGTCGAGGTATGTCGGCTCTCATTCTGGGTAGCGTTCCGTCTGTTCTCACCTGTTTTGTTGCCGTCGGGTGGTTTTGGTGCTTCGTTGAGTCGATGCTTGCGGATCTGGGGTTGTTGGGTGCGACTGCTCCTACAGATCTTAGATGGTTTAGTGGTGTCGTTGTGAGGTTGTTCTGATGTGAGTTTTCAGCCCGTCGTATGATGGGTGGTCGAAGCTTTGTCCTTGCGCCTTCCCTGTCGTCCTAGTTGGCTATTCTCATGTGTGTTGGGCTGAACGCGTGTCTGATCTGGGGATTTGGTGGAGGTGCTCGTTCTCAGCTGCTGGTTCTGGTGTACGGTGGGACTTTTGAGTCTTGAGGTTGGGGATGATGGAGCGCGTGGGTCTCTCCAAAGATGTTGCGCGTGGGTCAATGTTCTACTGGCTTAGACGTGGGTCCCGTTTGATTTGGGGGGCACGTGAGCTGTGGTGGAGGCAAATATGTGGGGTGGAGAGGTTGCATGTTCCTTGCCCACTATCTTCACATGATTTGTTGGAATTGTAAAAGCTGATACTTATTACAGCTTTTTACATTTGATTGTGAGAGCATGAACATTGGGAGTTTCTCCGAAATCTATTATTATTATATTACATTTGTAAAAAGTACTATAAGAAATGATTTAATAGGTTCCTTAGTAATAATTTATTACTAAGGAATGATTTGATAAGTTCCTTAGTAATAATTTATTACTAATAAACCTTTAAAGTTTAAACAACCTAGTTAATGGATAAAGAGCCATGTGTGAGAGGGTAGGAAAGAGAAAGTGAGGGGGTTTTGGATAAGTGGAGGAGATATTTTTAATTTTATATTATTTAGTTTATAATAAAACGGGTTGTAGGGATGTAGGTAAAAAATTAAGTTGAGTTTCTTAAGGATAGAGAAAGACAAAAAGAAGAGTTAAGGAACCGAATTGGATTTCATGGATGCGGATGCTCTGAATTATTTGTAAGCTTGGGTGGGGTATGACGTGGAGATAGGAGATTTAGTGGGTAGCTTCTTGGGTGGTAATTTGTATTTGAGAGTTAAAAAAGGTTGTCGTGAGAGTGGAGGTTATTTTGTGGTTGTGGGGCCTGACCTTGAGGATGTAAGGGTGTGTTTGTTTATCGTCTCCACAATGCGTCCACATTTCCACATCGGCAAGGACATTAAGAAGTTTGTTCTGAACGCTACGCTTGCCCTGGTGTGGACTGGGATGTGGGTGCGTTGTGGTTTCGGTTAAACGATTTTCCCTTACATTTTTCGGGCAGGTTGTGTGCGAGGTAGCATTGCGGTAGATTCATGTAGTAGGTCTTTTGAGTGATGTAGCACTCTTTTTACGTAAGACTCTTGGTATGGTCTTATTTCTTGTTACTCTTTGGCTTTATGCCTTGTCTATATATTTACCAATTCAGAACTAAAAGGAGACCTGAGCGTCAAATTTATCGAGATTTAAAGCCAAATTGATGCCAAAACAAGAGAATCAATGCCAGAAATCTCTTTCTCTCACCAAGAGAATCTCGAAGCGGAGGTTTATACTTTTGTTCTCGGCAATTGCGACTCCCCTACACTAACAATGGTGTAGTACATCCGGCAGTGGATCTATTTTCTCTCATTCTCTGCTCAGTTCACCATTTTGTTGTTGTCATGCCCACCGTCATCTAGATCTACTCATCATTTCTTTAATTCGAGGTCAGATCTACATCTTTGTCGTACATTGCGCGACTGAGAGCTAGGTTTCCCGAAGCCGGACAATCGACGAGCTTGAGGAACAGTGATCTGAGAGAATCGATAGTTGTGGATTCGAACGACACGCCGAAATCATCGCTCTTGCGGGAATTGAGCAGCGCGGTGAATGTTTATAGTGATGGAAGTCAAGGAGGCAAAACCCTAGGCTGTAGCATGTCCATCCCAGGAACGTGGACTGCAGGAGGCAGTAGAGAGTATACGACCATGATAAGGGACTCCAAGACTTGAAATCTGAAATTGACATCGTTCGGAGGCTCTTTTTCAAGCGCTAGCGCCACAGCCACCGCGGATCTGATCATTGCACACTAGTCAACACCGACAAACAACCTGAGGTAGGTTAGTCCTCTTAACCAGTCGAATTTGATGATGAAGAAACATGTTTCCGATTTTGGACTTTAAAATGTTAAGCACCGTTTAATCGAATTTGTTATTAGTGAATTTGGCTTCGTTCTTACTTATTTTGATAGGATCTGGTGATTGAATCTTCTGAAGCAATGCCCTGAAACTGCATCTGGAAAGAGATATCGTGCCATAAAGGTGCATAATCTATCGGAAAGGGTCAGTATTTCTATTGTTTACACTTAAACAAGAGTTAACACCATATTCCCTGTCTCATCAGTCTCTAATCACACAGAAGAGATAGGATAAATGAAAAGATGAAGGCACTACAAGACCTCATCCCTCGATGCAGCAAGGTCAGCAGATCTTAACCGGTTGTCATCTTGTAGATTTGCTAGCATATTTCTTGGTTTAAATGGAATATGTCAAATGGGACACAACTTGACATTTAAGAGTCTTAGGGAGATTCACTCTAGCATCATCCATCACAGCCCTAATTGCTTCACTTGCAGCACAAGATCCTTCTCTTCTAAATCTCCATACAAACTTCCAGAGCCCGGTCACATTTTCACGTAACAAAGAAGGGGCATCACAACTACAATACACAAAAAGATAGCATTCAAAAGAAAACAACAAACTGATAGGATACCAAGATTTGCACATTTAACAAGCATTCTTAACAAAATGCTAATCTGATTGGCTTTATCATCCCAGTTTTTAGTATCCATAAGTCACATAACCTTTAGTCCTTTACTTATAAAGTCAGGATCTTCGTCCTCAGAAGGACAGCAGGGAAGTAGTTCGAGAATCAAGATCTAGCAACAATTTCTAATTTAACCTTTAGCCCACTTCCCTCTCCCAATGGGAAAAACTAATTTTGTGATTCAAAGAGTTCGAAACTGAATCAACTGTTGTAATTCAATGCTAAACATACACATGAAATGAGATTTATGATTTGTGTTATAATGCATTTAGCTTGTAGCCAGGTCATTTCTTCTGCAGGTGCAACTGGCTGTTTGCAGCAGTCATAAAAAGTTCACGGGCTGCTCTAAAAATATTATTTTCCATACAAGGAGATAGATAACAAGGGAGAAAAGTTTATGTTGTATTCTAAATCAAGTCAGTGATTCTCTTTAATCCTTTCTAGCTTTGGCCGTAGTTTAATAATTACTTTTTTTTTTGTCAATTTATAGTGCATAAATAAAATTGCCGGACTTCATGTCACAACCCACATCTTTAAGCATAAGTTGGATTCAGAGAGAGAGAGAAGATAAGGGCTTGAGATTAATGTCTAGCTCATCCAATGCTCAACTTTACCTTCTTTTTGGCTTCCATTGAATGTTTCAGTTCTTAAATGACATGAATCTATTTAGTTTATCTATATTCTTTTCACTTTTCTTTTTTAGTTTTATCTATTCAACATTCTGTTTTTCCCTTCCTGACTTCAGATGTGGGAGCTTAGAAATGGAACCCTGATAAACAGCTATTCTGGTCTATGTGCAACTGTGAAGACAATAACAGGTGACACTCAAATCTTACATGTTTAAAAGCATGAAATGAAATTGTTATTTGTATGTTGGTGCACGTTTGGTTGAATATAAAAGTATTGGGAATTAATAAAACATGTTTGGTTGGAAAATAGAGAAAATAAGGAATTTTGATGTATTAGGTTAATTGAAGAACTGATAGTTGAAAAAAGGTGGAGGACAATCTCACCTAGTTCCCCATAAGTGATTATATTATTTATACTTCCTGTGTTTTGCATAAAGTTAAATTCCCTCAGAAAATATTTTCCTAGTTTTCTTGACAAAAAATAGTTTAAAAAAACATGGATATGCAATATCCACGAAACTTCAATTGACCAGTGATGATTATTGAAAATATGCATCGTTCTTGGGTTGCGACTCGTAGAAGAGGTTCGATTGCCAAATTCCCAATTTTCCATATAACTTGTTCACAATGGTAGTAATGCGGTTGCTGGTTCTCCCTGATTGTACAGGAGAAGTATATCTGGCCTTCTTCAATCTAGGTGAGCAAATGACCTTAATTTCAGCAAAGCTGTCAGACCCGGAGAGGATGTTTCCAGGTCCGCATTCATTTTATAAATCCAGTTCTGGAGCTCTAATAAATTGAATTTGAAATGATTCATTTCTTAATGATATATAGGCCCGAGAGTTCAGCAAAGCGGGAAAGGTAAGTGATATGAGATTGATCACGGACATAAACTCAAGGCGTTCTAAAGGAGTTAACTTGGGTATGTAACTCTTTGCTTACTTATGGGCCAGCATATGCATGCTTGCTCTTGGTAGAACTCTTGGCCTATCTCATTTCAAGAAGTAGATTTAACATCATTTTTAAATGAACTAGCAATGCAATAAAGAAATCCACAATGAGGGATGATGGGAATACCTTGGTCTTATGTTTAATCAATTCATGCAGCAAGGTCAAGGTAGATAACATGAAACCGAGTGCACTCTTTTCTCTTCCCTTTTCACCCTTTTTGCTCATTACGTTTCCAGTCCATGAGAATGAGGGCTATGAGCACCATATAGTATTTGTTTGTTGTTTGAGTCATTCTTCATTTCTAATGGGGCCTTGTTTCCATTTAGGTAAGTTTTATTTTGGACCCATCATAAGAAGGTGGATTGGACTGCTAAAAGTTTGCAAATGAGCCTAATAAAGTTTGCAAGTTTATTTTGGACCCATCAGAATATACAGTGATCTTTATAATCATTTCCCCCCTTGGGGGCCTTCACTTATTCAGCCTTTGTTGTTCATCTGCCCAAAATCACTACAACATAGTTGAAACTGAATGTACAAAGATGTTTTAACTAACTGTTTTCACATGAGATATGACATATGCCACGCAGTGAGCACAAAGTGAACTATTCTTTTTTATTCTATATTTTTTTTGGCTCTCTTATTTATGGAAACTAGTAAAATGACTCAATTTTTTCTGGCAACCTTCAAGAAGAATTCTTGAAGCAGGCTGACATGATGAAAATGATCACAGCTCAAGATTTGAAGTCCAAGGAGGTTATGGTTTCTTATACCTCACTTTATTTATTGCTTAAGTTGGTTATTCTATGTATACATCTTGTTTGATACTGCTTGCACAGTAAGAAAATGGGTATCCCATCTCTTCCTTTTGGATCTAAATTCCTCCCTAAAACGATAAGTTGTTGAGAGAAATGTTTAAAAATGCACGCCTAGGTGATTAGGTTCTGGATGACTTCCCCTCGCCTGCTTGAACCCGACCTATGCCTTCAATCAATCGTATGTGAGATGCTGTAGGTGTGGGGGGCAAATCCACCTTCCATTTTATAAACCAGGAGTAAAGGATAAAAAAAGGGGAAATCAAAATAATAAAATTTAGTTGACAAGATATTCGAAATTTAAAATACAAAAAAGTAAGGCTCACAATGTAGGGATGATTCGGAGTTTTAAGTGATATCTACTAGATTGCCGCTGACTGTCTCTTCTCATTGTTTCTCTTTGTTCTTGTTTAACTAATCCCTACTTCTCTTTCTTTCCTATTCTCTTCAACTATGAGTCCTGATTTTTATCTTCAAATTTTTTGCTCTGTAATTTTGGGTTGCTGGAAGTGGTGAACAGGTGAATACGAAAGCGCACTGTAGTACTGCTTTTTCCCTCTGATTGTGCGTTAGCCAATAAACCTTATAGTTGAAGTTCCTAGGTCTATATATTAGATGAGTCCTGAGGTAAACAATTATTGATGTCATGTATATTATCAATAATTGTTATTTCAATTATTTGATGTCATGTATATTATTTTTAATTCACTCATGTAAGATCTTGATTCATTTGACTAATGCTTTATTAGATTTATGTTGATGTTTTTTTTTTGTTAATTAAAGGATTTGAATTATTGTGTAATGAAAGCGGATGAAAGAAGAAAAATTCGTTTTTTATTTTTTTTGAAAAATAAAATGCCAATCTTGACGCTTTAGGGTGTCGAAATTGGCATGTCATTTTCGACGCTCTATGGCGTCGAAAATTACATGCCATTTCTGACGCCCTAGGACGTCGAGATTGGCTTCGACAGGTCGAAAATGAAATTTGCGACTGTTTAAAGCGTCGAGATTGGTCATAAAAAGTGTCGAAATTGGCACTGTTTTCCTGTAGTGTATATATCAATTTATTTTTATTTACCAATGACAAATTCTTTAAAAAAAATTATAATTTTCTTTCAATATAAAAAAAATCTTAATCAAGTACACATATATATATGTAAATTATTAAGTTTTTGTATAAATTTTTGTAATAAAACATCGTATTTATATACCATAATTTATGGATTTCTTTAATTATACCATAATTTATGGTTTTCTTTCAATATATTTTTAAAAAAATTTATTTATTATATATACTAAGAAAAAAAAATTTCAATGATAAATTCCGCCCCCCTCTAGCAAACCCTGCAGCCGCCACTGTTATAGCTAGACCAACCATTTATTCTGATCTGATCCCAATAATTCGATTCTAGTTCAGTCTAATAGATGATCGATCGACATATAACTTATTATTAGATAATATATGATTCTTCACACGAGGATCGGATAAATTAAAGAGCAAAACATATACCAAAGAAAACGTACTCCATTCATGACTAGATGGTGAACGTAGGGTACATGCTACATACCACGAACCACATATTTTGTGAACACATTATAATTATGATATGATATATGATAGGATGGGATAGGATAGCTAGGGAGAACATATTATTCATATATGTTTCCTTTATTTACTATATCCATATATATTGTACTTGGAGACATGCGCGCACGAGCAATGCACGATCGATCACTTGAGTACGTAGAAGATCGAAGATGGTTTAGCAGGGGTCGTCCTTGCGGCACTCGCAGGCGCTGTTCAAGAAGCCATGGTTGACGCACACCCCGTACTTCCATCCCTGCTCCCTCCTGCAAGCAGTCGTGCAGCTCGAGTCCGACCCACAGAAGCCGTGATAGTACATGCTCGGCTTTGCACAATACCCTTCCACTTTCACCATGTTTATTTCTGCAAAATTAATTATTATTACACTCACATTGAACGATATTATTAACTACTTGCCTGAGATCGATTGATCGAATTGATAGCGTACGTACTAGCTAGCGAGATAACTTAATATATATACCTGAAGAGAGCGTGATGACGAATAGGAGAAAAAACCCCAGGATTTTTTTATCCATATCGATTGATTGATGTTAATTAAAGAGACTTTTGAAGATGGATTGGTATGTGATACATCATTGCTCTCACTGATTAAGGGTATTTATAGGGATGCCGTACGGACATGTTGGAACGCCAAAGTTGAAGGAGTTTCAAAGATAACACAACATATAAGAAATAATGTGTGGAGGTAAGTCTTTGAAAGGAACTTCAACCCAATCATATAATTAAGCACACATATATCGATCTACTTCTTCTTTGATTTATAAAGAATATCCAATCCCAAGATAGAGTTTCCCTTCCCCTCTAAAAAAAAAAAATTGTGGAGGATGGTGGCGGGGGAGGGGGGGAGGATTTTACCAGCGGTTGATATCCTTTGGACTCTATGTGTAGAGTTTTTTACAAACTCTACTGAACTCCATCCATCTCCAACATATCCTTTAAAAAATCTATTTAATCAAATAGCAAAATCTCTTAAAAAATATTAACACACTCCAATTTCAAGAGTTTCTCTATTATACAAATTTTTACATTTATTATATACTATAGTAAATGCAAAAATTCATAATATAATAAATGTATTTATTAAGTTTAAGGCAACTAGTACTAGTCCTCGTACCTTGTATGATATTTATCCCATAGATAAATTTAATTATTTATCATTATAATTTTTTGTTGAAAATATGAACGTCTTCGTTTTTTTATTAAGTAAAAATTCGATGTCATATATACCTGAATCTCGATAGTCGACAAGTGGACAGACTGACAACCGTACTTCAAAATGTACAAGCGATCAAAAACTGAAAACGTGTCATACAACAAGCAAAAGCGCACCCTACAAAGACAAATCTAGGCAAAACTAAATCTAGCTAGTTGAGGACGTAGACTACAGACAAAGCCAAGCACCGTCATGTACTAATAATAATTATAATTCCAACTAAACTTTATATTTTGAACTTCATTTTAATCTAATTATGATTTGAATGGTTGGCATGAAGCTTGATGAAAACATTTAATTTTTGCTCTCTCTTCAATTCTCTATTTTACAAAACAATATAGAGGGATGTTGGATCATTAAAATCAATTTTTTCTCTAAATTTTCCAATTTTTTTTTCTATTTTCAGCTTCGGTTGGGAATGCTTTTAAGAGTATACTAGTATGATCCCCGCGCCATCGCGCGATTTTTTATAAATAAAATCTTACTAATATATTAAATTAATATTATAACATAATTGTACAAGTTCGGATAATTAAATATTTTGAATTAAACTCATGGGTTGAGAAAACGATTAAAGTAGTGTATATATATATATATTACTAATATTAATTTTATATTTTCTTATTATTAATTTTATGTTTTGAATTAATCCCATTTTTTTAGAGAAAAAAACTACTAAAATTATAATTTAGGCTAAGATCAATGTTTTGAATTAAACCCAATAGTTAGTAAAATTAAAGAAAAAAGAGAATTAAAGGAAAAAAATAGAATTAAAGAAAATCAAAGAAAAAACGCAATAAAAAAAAGATTGGTCGAGACTCCTAAAATTCCTCTAAGCTTGACACATCATCCTAAACTCTTCTAAATAAAGAGTTTATATAGTTTATTGACGAAACCGGCAATAAAAACATCTAAATAATTATAACGAAAGGAAACGAAAAGGAAAATAAAGACACCACAGAGGCAACCGCGGATAGAATTAAACCTCCATCTACAAAGCCATTTAATCTGCGGAGAGAAGGAGGAGGTACGTGCCCAACATGCCCCCATCCCACAGGTAGGACACGTGTCGATCGGGAAACCACACGTGGTGACTACCTGGGGAATACTCATCACCTATAAAAGGGAAAAAAGAAACCGAAGTAGGGGACTTTTGGGCGCCAAGAAAGGGAAAGAATGAGCGGACCTGATATAAGACCCTTGAAAGAATAAAGATCCAGAGAGAAAGTGTGATAGAAAAAGAGAAAGCTGAACGTAAAATGATGTTCATCAAGATAAGGAGCCGCTCCACGGATAAGGGTTGAATTCATCCGCAGAAAACTATTCGGGCTCTTTCTTGCCATTCAGGAGTCTGGAGTGAGAATCAAGAGTTTGTAACCGTTAACTCAAAATCAGCGAACAGTGACATATAAATGATTGATTCCCATTTCGTTGATGAATCCTCGATGAGGGGATAATGTCTTTAGGCTATAGTTTGTTCCCGTGGCACAGGTTGGGCCGTACCGATTATCTCGGTGCGGGTCAGGTAAGCCCGTTAGGAATATTACGGACCCCACTGGTCTATCTCCGGGTCGCACTAAAAATGGAGACCTTTTTTAGTTCGAGATTCGTCATTGGCGCCGTCTGTGGGAACCCCCACACGCTAAGGGGTTCCTTTGCAAGTATCGAATTTAAAAAAAAAAAATCAAATAAAACTCCCATCTCTTGGAGGGGGCGATGAGTCCGCGCGCATAAAAGAAAGAGACCTTTTTGAATGAATAATAAACCAATGAGTCATTGATTTGTCGAATTTGATTCGGTGACAGAAAAATGAGTGCTAACCAAGACAACGCGACCCAGGATATGAGCCAGGAGGTCCACCACGATCAAGAAGCCTCAAGTATGTATGTTATGTTGACACCTCAACCTGATCTTGAAGGTGAAACAGGGGAGCCGCCACACGTTACCCCTCTCCATCATTATTATAATCAACATGGAGCCGGGGGAGAACACATGCCTCAAAATTTCTGGTATTATGAAGTTCGTCATGAGCAACCTAATCCTCTACAGCAAGAGCAAGCGCAGTATTACTATTATGATTGTGGGGGACAAAACTCATGACAACAGGGAAATGCACACCGCGGTGGACAACGTGAAAATTTTGATAGACGTTATACCACGTTTAATAACCATGGTGATGCATTCGACAACATGAACTATGGCTTTAAAGGTCAAGGTCATGCAATGCCACATCAATCTTGGCAAGATGACGAATGGCAGCGTGAGAACAAACACCGACGCGAAGAACGATCTACATATATTTCTACCACCACCAAATCTGATTCAGCGGATGTAAGAATGGAAGGACCGACAGTCCTCCCATCGTTTTTACCAAAGAGATATGTTCCGCCGCTCTACCAAAGAGATGGAGAGATGTGGGCCTTAGGAAGTATGATGGAACGACTAATCCTGAGGATCATCTCTGTCATTTTACTACCTTGATGGGGATATATGAGTACAACGATGCTATGTTGTGCCGGACTTTCCCTTCAACCTTAACAAAGATCGCCCTCACATGGTTTACCAACTTGCCGAAAAACTCTGTAACTAGTTTTACCCAGCTTGCTAATATCTTAACGTCTCATTTTGGGAGTGCACAATCGCGGAAGAAGACAATTCTTGATTTAAACTCAATCATGCAAGGAGCTAGGGAAACGCTGGAACACTTCTTTACCCGATTCACCAGCGTGGTAGTACAAATCCCTAATTTTAATCATGAGTTGGCGATCATCATTCGCATGGGGAATCTGGCAGGGGGAGATTTCAAAACTTATTTGTTTCGTAAGAAGCCTGTCAGTTATGATGATTTGAGGGATCCTGTATCAAGGCATATCGAAGCCGAGGAAGCAGCCGCGTCTAGTTCAAGAGCAAACACAGGCCGTCAAGGCCTTTTAGGGAAGCTTGCCGGAAAACTTAGAAAAGACAAGGTTAAACTACCCATGCATCAGTCAGAAGAAAGAATTTTTCATCCCCACCGCGATGAATGACACATGAATTCTTAAAGAGGCCAGGGATCCCGCCAAAGAGAAGATCATCCGCGGTCTTATCATCCAAGGGAGAACATTTACCGGAATCAAGAACTGAGATTTCCTCCACAGAGAGAGGATCGTCAAGATCGGAGGCCGAATTGGGAAAATCACGACTCTAGACCTGACGACCCCCACCATCGACAGAACCGATACCAGGGGTTACAAGACCAACGGGGAGATGCCCCTTTTTTAAATCGAGGAAGGGGCAGGGGACGAAGATGGCGCGGGGGTAGACACAATCACGCCCATACCATGCAAAGATCTGTTAATCAAGCGCCGAGAAACCACGAAGGGGCCCGAAGACCGGGAGGAGGCCACATACCAGAGCCCGAGGGTTTCATAAATACCCTTGCTGGAGGATACTCCATGGCTGGATCAAGTAGACAAGAAAAGAGGAACTACGAGAGAGAAGCAAGGCAACCACCATCCGCGTCAAACAGGAAGATCTCTCTGTCACAACATGAAGAGATTACTTTTTCCCCCAAAGACGCCGAGGAAGTAATGCAGATAACTTGAAAAAGTATTACGTGTAATAGCCCAGGCTTGTAACCATAAGAGTCCCAGTCACCCCCGCTATAGTTAAATAAAGCGGTTAGTGGGCGCTTTAATCGCAACTTTGTCATATCAATTTTCTGTAAAGTCCCAAGGACGCTGGAGCTTGTCTTCGCGTTGGGGCCTCCGATCGAAGCTACATTCTCGGAGATGAGATGTTCTGTAAAGTCCCAAGGACGCTGGAGCTTGTCTCCGCGTCAAGCCTCCGATTTAAGCTACATTCTCGGAGATGAGATTTTATGTAAAGTCCCAAGGACGCAAGAGCTTGTCTCCGCGTCGGGCCTCCGATCGAAGCTACATTCTCGGAGATGAGATTTTATGTAAAGTCCCAAGGACGCTAGAGCTTGCCTCCGTGTCGGGCCTCCGATCGAAGCTACATTCTCGGAGATGAGATTTTCTGTAAAGTCCCAAAGACGTTGGAGCTTGGCTCCGCGTCGGGCCTCCGATCGAAGCTACAGTCTCGGAGATGAGATTTTCTGTAAAGTCCCAAGGACGTTGGAGCTTGTCTCCGCATCGGGCCTCTGATTGAAGCTACATTCTCGGAGATGAGATTTTCTGTAAAGTCCCAAAGACGCTGGAGCTTGGCTATGCGTCGGGCCTCCGATCGAAGCTACATTCTCGGAGATGAGATTTTTTGAAAAAGTCTCAAGGACGCTGGAGCTTGGCTCCATGTCAGACCTCCGACCGAAGCAATTTAATTCTCAGAGATGAGTTCTTCAAATAAGTCCCAAAGACGTCGGGGCTTGGCTCCGCGTATGGTCTCCGATCAGAGCATTTTAATTCTCGGAGATGAGTTTTTAATAGGTCCTTAGGGCGCTGGGGCTTGACTTCGCATCAGACCTCCCATTAAAGCAATTGGGCTCACAGGAAAAAATAGCAAAATCCAATGATGCTGGAATTTTTAGCCGCATACTGTTCATTTATTAAGAGTTAAAACATGAAAACGAAAAACATGTGGGTTCCTTATTATCACAAGGACTGCAACCATGGCCAATGGTTGTCGTAAGTTAGACAACAGACAACAAGAGTGTAGCGCCACATTAAAAAAGAAGTACACCTGGCAACATACGAGTGTCACTCACATCCACCTAGGCCTAGCTGGAATAAGACGAGTTCTACCTTGACTCAAGCGGAATCCATTTGAAGGTGGACCCTCTGATTGGGGAGAAGCCCATTCAGCATCCACCTTATCTCCCACAACATTCAAAATATGAACCTCAAAACGGTTCCCACCGTTGTGAATGAAAGTCACAGAAGAACCAACATCGATGCTATGTGACTCAACGAAGTCATTCCAACCGCTTCTCAAAAAGGGAACTCCATAATCACCGCGTATAACTTCCACGGAGAAATCACGGATGATCCTAGTTGATAAAAGAACATTCCTAGGGTGATCCGGGCCAAGCTTATCCTCAAAGCGTAACGGTAAGGACTAGAAGAACACGAAAAAATAAAGATATCAAGAGCACATGAATTTAAAGGGAGGATAAATTCAGAAACAGAAACTAACCAAATGACGAAGTTGTTCTGGAAAGCTAATGCGGTCGAAAAATGACCAAGTCGGTTGAATTGGGGAAGGCATGCCGAAAGAAAATGCCAAGTTTTACATAATCTAACATGTTTCTCTTTATAGGAAAAAACTTGACAAAGGGTTCATGATTTCAAAAAGAATACACCACGCGGGCAGAGACAGGTACTCAGAAGATTTGAAAGGACATAGACTGAACCCGACAAGTGGCACGCCATGCACAAGGAAGCAGAAAACATCGATATTTGAAATAAATCTGGGGAACCCGTGAATGGCATATAATGACAGAATAATGTTGGAAAATAAACCCTGAATCTAATTCACGTGGCCAGCGTGCACGATCCCGAAAAATTCAAAAAAAACTAAAGATTCATAATTAACGGTCATTATAATAACAGCTCGTCCGCCCACTCTTAAAGATAAGAGCCCGCGTTCGAGGACAATCCAAGTAGAGGAGCTAAATTAGTGATAAAGTACGTATTATCAACACCGCCACGGATATATCCATTGCTTAAACAAATCGCAAAACAAACCTTGGACTTTGTTTTCTGTCACGCATGAACATATAGATTGCAAATTGAGAGGGATTACTTGTAGTACATACGCCAAATGTAGCAAAAACAAGAAGTCATGGAAGAAGTTTTTAGTGCCATTTTATTATACAAAACAAAGTTAAAATCTTAGCACAAGCAGAAGACGCTATGCTCAAAAGCCATTTGAAACTGGGCCTTGGGAAGGGAGATCATTGTGATCGATCACACGCCCACTCTCGTGGGGTTCCGCCACTTGGACTTTGAAATGCACATCACCCATATGGATAAAGATCATAGAAGCGCCCCTTTCAAAGTCGTGCGACTCAACAAAGTCATTCCATCCGCGACTCAAGTAGAGGAGACCGCAGTCACGACGTTCTATACAAATGGGGAAATCTCGTACCCAATGAGAAGAGAGTAAGATTCTCCCAGAGATGGCATCCTCATACAGTTCCTCAAATCTGAGCGGCAGCAACTATAAGATAAGAGAGAGTAATTTTAAAGAAAAGAATTCGCGAGAAAGGAAGAAAGAGGGCTATAATAGACATAAAACCTCACCAGGCGCATGAATTGCTCCGGATAATCGATTGCCCGGAAGAAAGCTCATCGAGATCCTGGCACGGAAGCCACATCAGCCCTGAAAGCTAGAGGAGAAACTATGGTAGATCCTCTCATTTCGAAAAAAGAAAAAAAAGAGGCCAATATTTTTTTTGTTCTTTTCCCGATGATCACGAGGAAACAGTAAACAAAGAGAAGTGCATGCATGACGCGCAATGAATGATACAGTAAAGTATGACACGTGTCCTTTTTTATGCAGATATTTGTTTTGTTACCAGACGATTAGTCATTTCGGCAGAGCCCATCAATTCTTTCAAAAGAGTCTTTAAGCGACTAAAAATAGTTCAAAAAGAAAAAACAAATAGACTACCTCTTAGCCAAGGGGCGATAAAAGCAAAGCAAAAGAACCTCACTCAACAGGTATAATACGCACAAGAAGGACAGATATGATAAACACCCTCTGGAAAAATAGATCCAGGATTGCCACCTAGAGCTTTCTATAGGGTCATCATGAAGGAAGAACAACTCCAAACACTTCGACTTCCGTTATTGTATGTTTTGATCGACGAAGACGCGCACACTCAAGCCAGGCTCTGGTCTCGTTCCAACCAGGAACATGAAGTAAAGGTGGAAAGAGATGGAGACGACCTTTTCTGGTTAACACAGGGGTGGCGTGAGTTTACTCAAGCAAACCGGATCAATGTAGGATCGGCTTTGATCTTCACCTACATGGGAGATTCCATCTTTGAAGTTGATGTCGCCATCCCTGACAGCGAGGAAAATGGAGAGGCAGGTCATCCTTAATCCTTTATGTCATGTAGCCACATCGTCATCCCTAGTATGATGTATTAGGTTTAAATGGATCAGCATTATGAACTCTGAACCTGTTCCCTTTTTATTATGAATAATAAAGATCCCCCTTTAAGCCTGATAAGAATTACAATGTGAGAAAGATAGGGAATAAAAGTCATGTTTTTTCTATGAGCCGGATGCGGAGCGAAACCCATGAATTAATTACAAACTTTCGGAATTTATTTTTAAGAGTTTCAACAAGAACCACTTGAAGAGGAAGCAGAGCTGGGATTAGCATCATCGTCATTCCTGATCTCGCGACACGGACAAACCTTAAAAGAAACATTGCTCTTATGAAAAAACATCATAGGGCTACCTATTCCCAGATGGTGAAGGGTAAGGAACTCATCTCATCTGCGTTCAAGTTGAAAAAGGTCGTTTTCACTCCAAACGCCACCACTCGGAAGTCACGAACCAGATATGACGAGAGGAAAGCCCATTCGGGAGACAGCGGCCCATATTCGGCCTCAAATTGAGGTGGTAAAACCTGCATGCAATCAAGAAATGTAATCTGAAAAACTGCCTTGAACTTTCTAAAGAAAAACAAAAGGGAAGCTCACAAGTCGAGAAATTTGGTCTGTGGTTTCTATTCTTTGGAAAAAAGCCCAAGGATTAAAACCCCCTGAAGACATGACGCATATGATAATGTAATTGTTCACAAAATCATGAGAAGTAGTAACCATCGCAAGAAGATTTAGTCTTTAAAAAGGGGAAATCGCATTTTGCGGATTAAAAGCAAGTAGAGGGAAAGCTTTGTATATTTGGGCAAACCCTCTAAACACATGGAGAAAATGTTAGGGCATCAGCAAGCAAAAGTATACAAAAAAAGTGTTCAGTCTAAAAGTCTTAAGCCAAGCTTCGCATGAAACGAACATCCCACACGCCACCAAAAAATCCATCGCAAGCACCCAAGCTAAGAAAGTTTTGGTCTTACACTGCAAACTAGAGTTAAAACACTAAAAGTTAAGTGGTAGTAGTCGTTGTTTCGTTTTCATCATCAACATCTTGAGCGTCTTCATCCTCAGTGTTTGATTCCTCCATGGCCATCTCCTCCTTTGAAAGCCCTCAATCTACACTAGTCATGCTTGGCTCAAATTTCTCCAAGGGAACTCTAGGATGAGCTGCAGAACGCGACACACTCTGATTAATACCCGCGACCATCCCCTTCCGAAAATAGCTAAAGCACATGTCCTTTAAAATACTCGTGCCCTTTGGGGTCTGGAGACAAGCCTTGGCTACAGAAGACAAGAAGGATGCGCCAGCCTCAGTTTTAACCCACTCAGAGGACAAATATTCCAAACCTTCAGGACATTGAAGCCATTGGAGAGCCACATCTTGGTCTGAGCGAGCTTTGAAGTTGTCAAGCTCCTGTTTAGTAATGGACTGCTCCTCGCGGAGAATCGAGAAATCCTCTTCCGACTTGTCGATAATAGCTTGCTTTGTTTGAAGGAGTGTCCGCGAGCGTTCTTCCGAAACTTCAAGCTCTTTAATTTGCAAGCAAGCAGCCTCCAATGATGATTTTAGGTCGTCACGTTCTTTTTTCAAAACTTCCACGATCACTTTGGTCACCTGAAGTTCCTCATGGATTTCCACGAATCTCTTTTTAAATTTCTCAACCGAAGAGGGTCGCCCACTGTATTCCCAAGAATATGCAAACGATGCGTCAATTTCCTAATCTTCACATCTCTCTTAGCAAGATCTTCCTCGTTGTACACTAGGCATCTCTCTACGTCAATTTGAATCACCCTTAGCTGGGACCAAAAGCAAACAAACAAATAAAAAGTGGGAGTCAACCAATCCGCGGGACTTCTTTCAAATAAAAAAAAGAGCAAAAGAAGAAACTGCTTAAAAAGTAGGAATAACTTACCCACTGGTTAAGTCGATCAAAGTTCGTCGAAATGTTAACAACATCTAACCGCTTAATATAACACTGCTCATTAAAGCAAAGCTTTTTCACAAGAAAGGCAAGACTTTCCTCTTCTTTTTCAGTCGCGGCAGGCACCTCAGCAATCTCGCTGAATTTCCTCTTCTTCTTGGAAGCTACAGGGGCCGAGGAATGAGCACACTTTTCCTGGGGAACAGAAACCAATGAAGTAGTTTCCGCTAAAGCACCGGTTTCTTCAACCATGGTGGCATCGACAACTGGAGTTGTCTCAGAGGTTGGAGGAGGGTCGCGGATGTCTGAACTTTTCTTCTTTCTCCCTGCTTTCTGAGACAACTGGAGTTGTCTCAGAATCCAGATCCATTAAATTTAAATAGCAAAAAAAACATCCAAGGATAAGTAATTCATTTATATGGGCGAAATGTAGGACACAAACATTGATCCCCAAAGAAATAAGTTATTGAAAACAAAGGAGACACCTAATGGCGAATGAGAAAGACTCAAACCAGCCATCTTGAGGCGGAATGCAGAGATCATCTCGGGCCAAGAAAACCTCGGCTTATGGGTGAATGATTGTTTAAACTTGGAAAGGTCAGAAACTATCGGTTTTTTCACAGAACAAAATCGCCCTGGAACAATCCGACAGTTCAAACCATTCCCAGACTTGTCGCGGACCAGAAACCACTTGTATTTCCAATTAGGTTTGCTAGAAAGCCTCTCCACATAACCATAGCTAGAGTTGCACTGATAGAACCTTGAGTCATGGGACCCCTTTTTCAAGGAAAGGATACTGAACATCAACTTAAGGGATGGAGTGACCCAGATCTCCATGCATCTCTTGACAAAGCTAGTAAAAAACATCCAACCGTTTGAAACTATTTGAGTAGGGCTCAAGTTGTATTCCCCAAAAAAATCCGCGAAAAAGGGTGTAGTGGAAGTTGAAACCCTTGAGATAAACTAGCCGCGTAGATAACTAGGCAATCCTCGTATGCATCTAGACAACCTCCTCCTTGTTCGGGAAGGCAGAATTCAAGATCAACAAGCCATGGAAAATTTTGAGAAATAGCATCAAGATCAGCTAACCCAAGAAGGGTGGTACAACCCCTAAGTTCCTCAACCGGAGATCGCCACGGGCGAACTCTTTCAGTCACTATCACAGGATGAGTAGAAGGGGGTGGTTGAACTCTAAAGTCTCCGCGAAAAAAACAAGTATCCAAATCTTTTAGCTCATATACCGGAGTATCCAAATCAGTCAGGTTCTCTTTAGAACGAACCTTTTTTGGGGTTTCCGCCACACCAATAGGAGAAGATGAATAGGGAATCCAGGTCATTTCAGTTTCTTGGCCGATGTCCTCAGAATGAGAGGTAGAGGAAGGGCCAGCGTCATCAGAAGAAGGGAGCCCCGTTTCACCCACATCTACGGAGTTTTTATCTCATGCACATCACTTCGAAGAAGAAGAAACTGTGTAAGGAAAAGAATAGTAATCAGGGTCAGAACGCTTCCGGAGCCTTCTCACCTTAATAGGGTTGCGTGTGGGACCAACCCGAGTCGGAGTTGATGCGGATCTAGAAGAAGATGACTCCGACGAAGTACCACTGGAGCTAGAAGAAGAACTCTCGGATGTGGATGAGGAAATCTCCTGAGATTGATGCGGATGAGAAGACGAAGCAACATCACCTCTCCACCCTTCTTCTTTTTCAAAATCATCCAACACATCGTGCTCTCCGCCGATGTTAGCCATTCCCAAAGAAATTAAAGAAAATCGTATGAAGATTTACATACGCGGAACAAAATCTCGATCAAAGGAAAAACAGATTCAGAGGCAGAGTTCCTCCCTAATTTTCGATCTACACACCAGGAAAATTGAGAAATTGAAAAGATAAAAATCTAGAAATAACTTGAAACAAGAAGAACTACCTTGATTTGTGGAAGAACACCGCCGAATACTTCAACTGAGATACAGTCGGCAACCTGAGACCACCACCGGAAAACCAAATAGTAGATAAAAACAAAATTTAGAAAAGCCGGAAGAAGACAAATATGAGGTAAAAAGGAACGGAACGGGGTAACTTATAGAGAAATTACCGACCGTTGAACTTCCAAAAGCAAGTTGGGCCTAATGGGCCCTTAATGGGATGACACGAGAAAGCAAAAAAGCCCATTATTGATAAACTGATGCAAAAATAAGACGTTCACAGGTAGTCAGATGTTTTCCATGCTAAGATTATCGGCCCGCGTCAATCCCATTGGGAATCAACCCAGCCCGATGAGCTGTGACGAAACCGACAATAAAAACATCTAAATAATTATAAGGAAAGGAAATGAAAAGGAAAATAAAGACACCACAGAGGCAACCGTGGATAGAATTAAAACTTTCATCTACAAAGCAATTTCATCTGCGGACAGAAGGAGGGGGTACGTGCCCAACATGCCCCTATCTCACGGGTAGGTGTTGATAGAAGGAAATCGAGTATGCAAATAAAATATATAAATAAATCATAGAAAACCAGATTTCGTCCCTTGCAAATAATTACAAGACCTCCTCCTGATGTAGCAGCGGGAAGTCAGAATCGATCCACGAGGAAGCGTGTCAGCGGATCTAAGGCAGCGGTGAAGTCTCACGGTCAGAAGTCGAAAACAGTGGTACTCGACCTTGACTAAGGGTTAGTCGACAGGGGTCAGGTACAGTCGAACACATCAAAGCAGCTCGGCACAGGCTAGTCGATCTCGACTGGGGTCTACTCGATATCGAGTAGGGTCCGTCGAGGTCGAGTTGGTCTTTGTCGAGTTTCTGCACAAGTAAGCTACGACGACTCTGGGTCGAAAATCAGTAACTCGAGATCGACCAGGGCTTGGTCGAGGTCGAGTAGACAGAGAATAAAACGAACGAAAATAATGAAAGTAAAAACAAATGCTTTGGGATCTTGAACTAAACTTTATGTAAAAGACTTCCAAGATTGGGGTTTGCAACAACGATAACCAAACATGCATACGGCAGGACCAAATAGATAATCATGTGAATCGCATTAAAGGACTAAGCTTTCGCCTTTTCCAACAATTAGACAACTCTCTCAAGAAACCCTAATTGTCTCTACTAATTTTATGTTTACAATCCAAGTTGTTAGCATGGATCTCCATTAGATGGGCAATAAACACATAAACAAGTAGGAAAATGCTCAAAACATGATAAAGGTCGGATCTTTACCTCAAACACGCATGGCTATCGTCGGGCTCGTCCCAACCCTAGAAGTGGGTGGACTACTCACGCTTCCTTGCAAACTCATACATCATCGATTGAAAGAAAACTAATTGCATTAAAATAAACCAAAGTTTACAACCGCTCGAAGCCAATTCCGCTCTCGCTTCACAACTCCAATCGGCCGCTCACTTTCTCTCTCTACCTTCTACTACTCCCACTTACTTCTCTCTCTGAAATTGAATGATTAAAACTGAGCCCCTAGGGCTTTATTTATAGGCTTCTAATCCTCGCTAATCAAGGATAGAAATATCTATCTATATCTAAAATGCTTAAGGATAAATAAAAATAATAAGGAAATTAAATCCAAAATAGGAAAATATATCTAAAGTCTCCCATGGATAGATCTTCTTCTCTTCATGATGTGTCTTGATAGATTTGGATAGAATCGGCAGTCTTCGCAACCAAGGAAAGCCAAACCGAGTAGAATTCGTCAAATCGAGTAACATGGCTTCTGGAAGCGTCGTCGATCTCGACAAGGCTCTTGTCGATCTCGAGTAGAAATCTTGGTCGACTGGCTCGGCTCATCATCTCGGCTAGCTGGTCCTCGACAGACTCGAAGATGGCTCAAAGCGCTCGTCGATCTCGAGGAACCCTAGTTGATGTCAACTAGAGAGGTTCTGTCGACTAGGTCTTCTCGGGTAGGTGTGCTCGACAAGCTCTGGGTGGCTCGTCGATCTCGACAAGGTCTAGTAGAGATCGAGTAGAGATGTGCTCGGCGTGTTCGTCCTTGGCTTCTCGATCAGCTTCTCTTCTCGTCGACTCCGGGTGTGGTGCTGAGCTTCGTCGATCTCGACTAGGTCTTGTCGAGATCGAGTTGTCTTCCGGGAGTCGGGTTGGTCTGGCTCAGCTTTTGCTCTTAGTCGGTAAGGCTTGTGCTCGGACATGTTCGTCGAGATCGAGTAAGGTCCACTCGAGATCGAGTAACCTTGGCTCTCCGCTTGCTTCGACTGCTTCCGCTGTTGCTTTGACCTTGGACTTCTGTAGTGCTTTTCTGAGCTTTTCCGACCTTCCTTAGAATTGTTGTACAATGCCTCGAATTCTGCGAATTAAACAGAAACTAGTGTAGATTCTATAATTTGGCAAATAAACATAAACCACGTAGATTATGTACTATCTTAGCCCAAATGAATGAAATATATGCAGAAATCGATATAAACTTAAGTGTAAAACATGGCAGATTCAGCTCACAACAAACACCCCATACTTAAGCTTGCTTGTCCTCAAGCAATACTTTTTAATTGTCATTCAGGGGAAGAATTCAAAACTCTCAACATCTTAGATTCATTCTCATATAATCCTGCAATTAATTGCCATCCTCGAAAAGGTACTAGTGTCACAAATTCATGCATGTGCAATTATACAAAAGCAACATCTACTCACAAAAGAAGGGTTATGCAAAAACAATTTTTAAGTGACAAAGCATTGACAATCAAGAGGATTTTAAATTAAGCTCAAATAAGGAGTAGATTGGTAAAAGGCTTAAAGGTGGGCAATTTTTGGCAATGTGGTGCTAATGATCCGGGGAAATGGAGTATTTCTAAATTGAATTTCCACATTCCTTCTCCATACGATTCATCACCTTTCATAATGCTTTTATCAACAATAATGCTTTTACCTCTCTAACCTCAGCATTGCCTTCTCGCGAGTCGCAAACATGGGTGTCATGAATGGCCCCGAATACTTAGTGCTTTGGACTCCTCACAATGTGTCCCATCTCTCCAAACTATTATCTCAGAGAGCAGGGTCAATCTACCTTTATCTCCTGAGGTGATTGGATTTTCTTTCACTCATTAAATTTTCCATATATTTCAAACAATTTCCTTCCAAACTCCCATAATGATAACAACAACACAAACACCATATGATAATCTCCATAATGTAACATCATTCTCAACATAATCCCCGGATAAGGTAAAGGATGGCAAATATTTAGATCATGTGGAGCGATAATTGAAATAAGGCATATTATGGCTTTTGTGTAATGCATAAGCATAGGTAAGGCTATGATTTTAAACATATGAGCATTATATGGAAATATAAAGTCCTCCATCATTTTATCATGCAATATGTCAAAAGCAACTTCAAATTTTACCTCCTTTCATGGTTTTCATCAAAATATGCACTTCATTGTGATTTCCCTTTACTAGGCAATTTCATGATATATCTCTAACGAATCCAATTTTGCATCGTCGAGTTCAATATAAGCTTCCATGACATTATTCAAAAATTTCAATGGGGGTCCTTTTTTCAAACTTTGGAACACTTGCATATAAGCACGTAAATCAATAATGCATTCCAAAATAGCCATGTAGCAATTCAAAGAAATAATGCATAAATAATGTCCAAGTAAATATGCACAAAGTAAGCCCTTCCCCCACCCCATACTTAAAATTTACACTGTCCCCACTGTATAAAATTAAATAAAAACAAGAATAAAGGAAGGAACTCACAGGACAAAACATCGAGGAAGGCGGATCAGGCATGTCGAGTAGAGGTGCTTGTCGATCTCGAGTACAAGGTACTCGATCTCGAGTAGCTTCGTCTGCGTCCAGTTGAATTATGAAGTCGAGGAGCTCTGGGGGCTTGTCGATATCGAGTTGGCCTACTCGATATCGAGTAGTGTCTGGGCTGCTCCTCTTTGTCGTCGTCGACTTGGCCTTCGTCGATTCTGACTGTTTTTCAGGGAATCCTTCTTTCCACCTTTCGCGATCCTTATATGCTTGCCGACCTAAAAGTGTTAGATTGCACAAAAGAACAAGACTATCCACATGAAGTATTCTAAAAGACCTAAAACCAAAACTAAAAACAAAAACCAAAAAGTCCAAAAAGTCCCAAAAGTTCATAAAGTTCTATATACATGCTCTAGATTTTAGAGTCGCTAGGCCGACTTCTCCTTTTAGCGTTCAAGGACCATTATTGTGGGGCATGCTCATGTTTGGCCCTTCTCCTGGATCATCTAGGTCCTGATGGTAGTATGCAAGCTCAGCTGATAGGTGGTTGCTTGCATCATCTCCCTTCTCTTTCTTCTTCTTTCTTGTAGCCCTCAGTTTCTGCAGATTCTCTCGCCATGGTGTCTTATCTCCCCTTAAATCATTGATAATTTTCGTTATGGATTGAGGGGGAGTAGAATTCATACCTGAACTTACCTTTTCGGACCCAAAACAGAAATCTTTGGGCTTGGGGCTAGTCGAGATCGAGTACTAATGGGCGACCTCGAGTACAGTGACCCCATACTTAGGCTCTGGGCATGTTTCTGGCTCAACAGAGGTAGTCGACATTGACAAAGGCTTGTCGATATCGAGTAGAGCGCTTGTCGAGATCGAGTAAGGCTTGTCGATCTCGAGTACAGTTCTTTCGCTTTCCTCCGTTGTTTGCCTGGTCCCGTGGTCGCTAATGCTTTTTACCTCCAACCATGAAATTTCCTCCTTTGTAGGGCCAAAAGAGAAATCCAACACCTCATCGCCTATGGTGAAGGTGAGCGATCTATTCTTGACACTTATTCTGGCATCTGCAGTAGCTAAGAATGGTCTACCAAGAATAATAGGGCTAGCAGGATCTTCAACACAGTCTATAATAAGGAAATCAGCTAGAACAAAGAATTTACCAACCTGGACTGGGACATTCTCAACTATACTTGTAGGGATGACCACTGAATTGTTCGCCATATACAATTTGGCATCCACAGGTTCTATGCATCCTATCTTGACCTTCCGCCATATTGATAGAGGCATGATGCTCACACTTGCTCCTAAATCGCACAGAGAATTATATTTATATTGTCCAAAACCCACAGTAACAGAAAACTTACCAGGGTCAGGTCTTTTTTCAGGGAAGTGGAGTACTTTGCATTCGCCTGCGATCTCTGAGATGGATCGCTTCTTGCTCAGGATTTCCTTTAGGAATTTGACATATCCAGGCATCTCTTACATGGCTTCTGTAAAAGGAATAGAAAAGTTCAGTTCTTGCAGCATATTAACAAATCTGTTAAACCTACCTGCAGTGGGATCTTTCTGAGCTTTGGTGGGGGAAAGGCAGTGGCTTTTTCTGCTTTGGAGCCAGATCAGACGTCGGAGGTGTTGTAGAGTCGTCGATGTTGACCAGGTTCTCCTCGATCTCGACCAGAGGCTCGTCGATCTCGACAAGGGGCTTGTCGATCTCGACTTGGGTTGTCGACCTCAGGTTGCTGGTCTGTGCGGCGGAGTCCGAGCTCAGCTTCTGGTCTTGGTCAAGTATCTTCTTGTCGATGTCGAGTACAGCCTCCTCGAGATCGAGTTGGCTCTGCTCTGTCTCGAGTTGCTGCTCCGCCTTGCTTTGCTGGTTTCCGACCTCTGGCTCGTGTAGTTGATGCCCACTCCTGAGTTTGATAGTTGCGACGTGTCCGGTCTTCCCCTTAGGATTTGGTTCTGTTTGCCCAGGGAGTTGTCCAGACGGTCGTGGGATTTGTGCAGCGATTTGACCCATCTGGGTCTCTATTCCCCTTTTCCAGATGTCCAGTTCCCCAAATTTGGTGGTGATGTTATGGAACTGGTTGTTGATGGTGCCCTGATTTCGCCGCATCTCCTCAAGGATCAGCTGCAGATCATCCTTCTTCTGATCCCTTTCTGGATGTCCTGGAGCTCTGTAGGGTGGGGGGGTTCCTAGGAGGACCTTGGTTCCACTGTGGTTGATAGGCCCTTTGATCTCCCATATAGCGATTGGGACCCCAGCGTAGGCTGCTTCCTCATGTGTTTCTGCCATTCTGACTTGCTCTGCGTGTGGGCACTCAGTAGTGGTGTGCCTCTGTGATCCGCATTCGATGCAAGGATGATTGACAGACAGATATTTGACTTGTTTGAGGAGCTTGCAATTATGGTCTCTGTAGAAATGCTCCCTGACATCTGGGTCAATCTCCTTTGCTGGCTCATAGAGTGGCATAGATGGTGCTGGCCTGGCGTAAAAGTTTTCCTCATAGTTTGCAGTAGACCCATATTTGTTGTCGTAGTTGGTGAGCTTGTCTAGCATACCCCAAGCGTCACTTGGCGGCATTGTCAGAAACTCATAACGAGTATAATGGTTAATTCTATCCTTAGTGACTTGATCAAGTGAGTTGAAGAAGATCTCTTGAATGACGTAGGGTGGCTGTCCATGATTAGGGCAAGACCGCAGCAGTTCTTTGTAACGTTCCCATGCCTTTGCCAGCGGTTCCCCTTGCTTATGTTTGAAGGCGGTGATTTTCTGGCGGAGATGTGCTGTTTTGGCAGGTGGGAAGAATTTATTCAGAAATTCTTGCTCTACTTGGGCCCAGGTTGTGAGTGATCTTGCTTTCAGCCCTTCAAGCCATTTCAGTGCAGGCCCAGCCAGAGACCAGCGAAAAACTTTCATCTTGACATATTCCAGAGTGGTACCTTCAGCAAGAGTACGGCACATGTCAGAAAAATTGGTAATATGTTCAAGAGGACACTCATTAAATCTTCCATGAAAAGCATTATTTTTAAGCTCTATAAGAAATTGAGTGCGAATTTCAAAAGAGTTATCAGGGATTAGAATCGCCGATTCAGGCACAATGAGAGTTGGATGCATATAATCCTCAGTAGTGGTTGGATATTGGGCAAGCTCAGCTTCTGCTTGCCTTGCGCGCTCAGCTGCTTGTTCCGTCGCTGCCCTTTTATGGGCGATAGTAGTATCCTTAGCGGCTAGTTCCCTTGTAAGCCTTGCGATCAGATGCTCCTGTGTTTCAGCGGCTGCCATGGCTCTTTGTAGTCTAGCTCTGATGTGTAGAAGGCGTTCCGGTTCGTCTAAGGTGTCAAACTCAGGTGGGAGACCATAACGGCCCATACACCTACGAATGAACTCAAGTGAAACGTGAGATTTAACTACCTAAAGCACGAATGATTGCTTCCCCGACAACGGAGCCAATTTGTTGATAGGAGGAAATCGAGTATGCAAATAAAATATATAAATAAATCACAGCAAACCAGATTCCGTCCCTTGCCAATAATTACAAGACCTCCTCCTGATGTAGCAGCGAAAAGTCAGGATCGATCCACGAGGAAGCGTGTCAGCGGATCCTAGGCAGCGGTGAAGTCTCACGGTCAGAAGTCGACAACAGTGGTACTCGACCTCGACTAAGGGTTAGTCGACAGGGGTCAGGCACAGTCGAACACAGCACAGCAGCTCGGCACAGGCTAGTCGATCTCGACTAGGGTCTACTCGATATCGAGTAGGGTCTGTCGAGGTCGAGTTGGTCTTTGTCGAGTTTCTGCACAAGTAAGCTACGACGACTCTGGGTCGAGAATCAGTAACTCGAGATCGACCAAGGCTTGGTCGAAGTCGAGTAGACAGAGAATAAAACGAACGAAAATAACGAAAGTAAAAACAAATGCTTTGGGATCTTGAACTAAAATTTATGTAAAAGACTTCCAAGATTGGGGTTTACAACAACGATAACCAAACATGCATACGGCAGGACCAAACAGATAATCATGGGAATCGCATTAAAGGACTAAGCTTTCGCCTTTTCCAACAATTAGACAACTCTCTCAAGAAACCCTAATTGTCTCTGCTAATTTTATGTTTACAATCCGAGTTGTTAGCATGGATCTCCATTAGATGGGCAATAAACACATAAACATGTAGGAAAATGCTCAAAACATGATAAAGGTCGGATCTTTACCTCAAACACGCATGGCTATCATCGGGCTCGCCCCAACCCTAGAAGTGGGTGGACTACTCACGCTTCATTGCAAAATCAGACATTATCGATTAAAAGAAAACTAATTGCATTAAAATAAACCAAAGTTTACAACCGCTCGAAGCCAATTCCGCTCTCGCTTCACAACTCCAATCGGCCACTCACTTTCTCTCTCTACCTCCTACTACTCCCACTTACTTCTCTCTCTGAAATTGAATGATTAAAACTGAGCTCCTAGGGCTTTATTTATAGGCTTCTAATCCTCGCTAATCAAGGATAGAAATATCTATCTATATCTAAAATGCTTAAGGATAAATAAAAATAATAAGGAAATTAAATCCAAAATAGGAAAATATATCTAAAGTCTCCCATGGATAGATCTTCTTCTCTTCATGATGTGTCTTGATAGATTTGGATAGAATCGGCATTCTTCGCACCCAAGGAAAACCAAACCGAGTAGAATTCGTCAAACCGAGTAACATGGCTTCTGGAAGCGTCGTCGATCTCGACAAGGCTCTTGTCGATCTCGAGTAGAAATCTTGGTCGACTGGCTCGGCTCGTCGTCTCAGCTAGCTGGTCCTCGACATACTCGAAGATGGCTCACAACGCTCGTCGATCTCGAGGAACCCTAGTCGATGCCGTGTAGAGAGGTTCTGTCGACTAGGTCTTCTCAGGTAGGTGTGCTCGACAAGCTCTGGGTGGCTCGTCGATCTCGACAAGGTCTAGTCGAGATCGAGTAGAGATGTGCTCGGCGTCTTCGTCCTTGGCTTCTCGATCAGCTTCTCTTCTCGTCGACTCCGGGTGTGGTGCTGAGCTTCGTCGATATCGACTAGGTCTTGTCGAGATCGAGTTGTCTTCCGGGAGTCGGGTTGGTCTGGCTCAGCCTTTTCTCTTAGTCGGCAAAGCTTGTGCTCGGACATGTTCGTCGAGATCGAGTAAGGTCCACTCGAGATCGAGTAACCTTGGCTCTCCGCTTGATTCGACTGGTTCCGCTGTTGCTTTGACCTTGGACTTCTGTAGTGGTTTTCTGAGCTTTTCCGACCTTCCTTAGAATTGTTGTACAATGCCTCGAATTCTGCGAATTAAACAGAAACTGGTGTAGATTCCATAATTTGGCAAATAAACATAAACCACATAGATTATGTACTATCTTAGCCCAAATGAATGAAATGTATGCAGAAATCGATATAAACTTAAGTGTAAAACATGGCAGATTCAGCTCACAACAGTAGGACACGTGTCGATCGGGAAACCACACGTGGTGACTACCTACGGAATACTCATCACTTATAAAAGGGAAAAAAGAAACTGAAGTAGGGGACTTTTGGGCGTCAAGAAAGGGAAAGAATGAGTGGACCTCATACAAGATCCTTGAAAGAATAAAGATCCAGAGAGAAAGTGTGATAGAAAAAAAGAAAGTTGAACGTAAAATGATCTTCATCAGGATAAGGAGCCGCTCCGCGGATAAGGGTTGAATTCATCCACGGAAAACTATTCGGGCTCTTTCTTGCCATTCAGGAGTCTAAAGTGAGAATCAAGAGTTCGTAACCGTTAACTCAAAATCAGCAAACGGTGACAGGTAAATGATTGTTTCCCATTTCGTTGATGAATCCTCGATGAGGGGATAATGTCTTTAGGCTATAGTTTGTTCCCGCGGCACAGGTTGGGTCGTACCGATTATCTCAGTGCGGGTCAAGTAAGCCCGTTGGGAATATTACGGACCCCACTGGGTCTATCTCCGGGTCCCACTAAAAATGAAGACCTTTTTTAGTTCGAGATTCGTCAAGGCTAAGATCAATGTTTTGAATTAAGCCCAATAGTTAGTAAAATTAAAGAAAAAAGAGAATTAAAGGAAAAAAAAAGAAAAAAAATTAGAATTAAAGAAAATCAAAGAAAAAAGGCAAAAAAAAATGATTGGTCGAGACTCCTAAAATTTCTCTAAGCTTGACACATCATCCTAAACTCTTCTAAATTAAGAGTTTATATAGAATATAGATAGTTAGTAAAATTAAAGAAAAAAGAGAATTAAAGGAAAAATAAGAAGAAGAAAAAAGGTGAAATAAAGAAAATCAAAGAAAAAAGGGGAAAAAAATGATTGGTCTAGACTCCTAAAATTCTTCTAAGCTTGACACATCATCCTAAACTCTTTTAAATTAAGAGTTTATATAGATAGTTAGTAAAACTAAAGAAAAATGAGAATTAAAGGGAAAAAAAGAAAAAAAAAGAATTAAAGAAAATCAAAGAAAAAAGGCAAAAAAAAAAGATTGGTCGAGACTCTTAAAATTCCTTTAAGCTTGACATGTCATCATAAACTCTTTTGAATTAAGAGTTTATATAGATAGTTAGTAAAATTAAAGAAAAAAGAGAATTAAAGGAAAAAAAAGAAAAAAAAATAGAATTAAAGAAAATCTAAGAAAAAAGGCAAAAAAAAAATATGATTGGTCGATACTCCTAAAATTCCTCTAAGCTTGACAAATCATCCTAAACTCTTATAAATTAAGAGTTTATATAGATATAGATAGATATAGATATAGATTGACAATCATGGAAATTAAAGAAAATGGTTGTCTTTATTTTAGATCGGTTAAATGGTTAGTCTATATATTTAAGATGTCTTTAATTTGACACACTTTTTTTTTAAAGTAAGGCGAAACTAATTAAAATAACCCGACCTTTAAGGGTGTGTTAAAAATATATCTCAACCTTTCAAATGTAAGATAAATATCCCGACCTTTAAAGATATATTAAAAATATATCTCTACCTTTCAAATGTAAGATAAATATATCAACCTTTATAAGTGATGTTCAAATAATATATAAAATAATAATTCTCTACCAAAAAAAACTAACATGGCATACATATGTGGCAAAATAAATTAATAAAAAAAATATAAAAATTAATAGAAGGGTTTAAGAAAACAAGTTTTTTCATTTATTATTTAAAAAAAAAATTCAAGACACTTTATTAATATTTCAATTTCCATATTATTCTTCTTTGTTCAATTGTCTCATTTTTTTTTACATAATTTATTTACTAAAATTCAAACTATTCTTCTTAAAATTTTAAATTTTCATAAAAAAATGTGAAATTAGTCGAATGGTCCATTATACGAATATGGGTGTTATCCCTCAAATATAAAAATAATCTAAATACAATATTAAACACTTGTAAATATATCATTTTTTATATATATTTATATTTTATTAATTTATTTCTTTCCCTTGATAAAAAAAAGAAAAGAAAAGTGGTTTAATAAAACAAGGTTTGTAATATAGAGTTATAAGAAAATAGTGTGTATAAAATATAAAAGACGAAAGATATGTAAATCTATAATTTTTTGTATATAGATTTTTTTAAAGTTTTTTTTATTAATTTTTTTTGTCATATATGCATGTCCTGTTAGCTTTTTTTTGTACAAATTTTTTTTGAGATATTATTTTAACATCACCTATAAAGGTCGAGATATTTATATTACATTTGAAAGGTGGAGATATATTTTTAACACCCCTTTAAAGGTCGGGATATTTATCTTACACTTGAAAGGTTGGGATATATTTTTAACACACCCATAAAAGTCGGGTTATTTTAATTAGTTTCGCCTTAAAGTAATGATAAAAAAAATTGACATATAAATGGTCGATTTGCAAAACTAGATAAAAAAATTAATCTTTGCAAAACTAGCACATATTTAGTTTTGCAATTTTTTCTGGGTTACCGGGTGAATGGGTTCCAGGCTCATAATATTATAAGTTCAGAGATATTCATAATTCATAAAGGGTTCCTGCCACAAGTGTATATATTTCCTACCCTGTTAAATCGTATAAGTCCAGAGAGATACGAACACATACTCCGCATTAGCTTATGTGGGAGTACTCGAACTCACATCTTTGTGTGCATACACACAATGCTCTACCAATTAAGCTAATAGATTATTTATAAAATCTATCGATCAAAGTTTTGGAGAATAGATATCCCCATAAATGCTTATTGTCTCAATCCTTCATGAAATTCGATCAATCAAAACCACAATTTGGTAATCAATGGCAAATGGTGAATTATGCACTAATAAAAATCATTCCATATCTATTAGATGGCATCTCAATAGCAATCCATATTAATTAGATAGTGGAAGCATCATATCTCAAACTTGACACTAGTGTTTGCATAATCTTGAGCACCAACACCCTTCACGTATCGAATAGCTACTACTTAATTTGTAAGTCAAGAAGGTCGCTGCAACAATTCAAATGACGCTAGTGTTTGCATAATCTTGAGGGGATTGGAGATATTTAGGACGAATTCAGTTGGAGGGCTATATTTCGGATAAAGACGCTTCATTCATATATCCGCGTATCATTCAAATGAATTCAACTCAACAAAGAATCAAATTAGTGCTGGAGAAGTGTAGACAGTTGAATTCCGTCCTTAATTAGAGCGAGAACACACAAAGATATAAAATTGAGAGCCCAAGGCAGATACATAAGGCAATTGACTGTGAGTGGATGAATAGGAACTCGAAAAATGTTGAAGCAGAAGATCTGGCGCCATTTTCTTCACCTCTTCCTTTGGTTGTTAGAAGAAGTTGTTACATTCTCTAACTGATTGTCCCTTCTGTTAATACATGTTTAGCCTATAAATAGCATCTCTTTCATTGTACAGAACACAGTTTTTACACAATACATTGAATGAGAGAAATGTTTGTCTGAACAATCTCCAACTCTCTCGTTCTTCATCTCTGTCCTTCATCTTCATCTCTCATTCTCTCTAATTGATCTTGCTTTCTGCTAGATTCAATTAGTCTTCATGGTATCAGAGCGAGAGGCGTGATTTTGATCTTGTGTTGCGTCCTCTTCAACAATCCATTCACAATTCGATGTCGTCGTCATCAGGAGAGAGATCCGGTGAAAGGAGGAGATCCGAGACCATCACCTCAGCAGATCTACAGAGTCCGATGTTCATACATCCATCAAACAACTCAGGACTTGTGTTGTCCACGATCCAGTTGGTCGGAGACAATTATCGCCGATGGAGAAAGTCGATGATGAAGGCTCTGTGTGCCAAGAACAAAGTTTGGGTGATTGAAGGCTCCATCGCACCAGATGTTGACAATCAGAATCAGTGGAATCGGTGCAACGATATCGTGTGCTCCTGGATTCTCAACACTGTGTCAAAGGAGATCTACACTCAATCGACGAATACGACACTGCATTCGAGATGTGGAGAGATCTCGAGGAGAGCTATGGCCAGAAGAATGGGCCACTCATCTACCAAATCAAGAAGCAGATATTGGCATGTGAACAAGGTACTTCATCCCTCACCGAGTACTTTACAAAATTGAAAGGTTTCTGGCAGCAATTAGCATCTGTGTCGAATCCGATAGTTTGCAAATGTGGTAAATGCACCTGTAATTTGCAAAAGCAGCAAGAAGATGCTGATCAAGAAGCCAAACTTATGATCTTCTTGATGGGATTAGGTGAAAAATTTGAGTCTGGTAAGCGTCAAATTCTCCTTACTGTTCCATTGGCCAATGTTCGTACAACTCACTCATTGTTGCTACAAGATGAACTGAGCTCCAAGGGCAAGAATCTTCTGAATGCTGGTGTATTAGATAGGACTGCTCTCATGGCTGCTGGTGGTGATGATAAAAACCAAGGAAAGCCAAAGGAAGGAAAAAATGGAAAATGCAGTCATTGTGGAAGGAATCACAGGGTTGAGAAATGTCGGGAGGTGATCGGTTATCCTAGTTGGCATTACAAGAACAAGCATAAACCTCAAATGCAAAAAGAATATGAGTCCAAGAAGAAAGACTTCAAGAAGTCATACAAAGCAAACATGACTGAAGCTGGGAATTCATCTTCTGATGGTGGAAGCTTCACAAAGGCACCACAGATGTCAGCTGAGCTGCAACAGATAATGGCCAACTTTATTTCCTTCTTGGGTAACAATAGCTTAGCTAGTCATGAATCTCACCTTGCAGGTAATCTGTGTTTAAATGCTTCTGTCAGGTCCAAGTTATGGATCATGGATAGTGGGGAAACTGATCACATGGCCTATGACATCACTCTCTTTACTTCTGTTTGTCCTGTTTCTAATACTTTTATAAACTTACCTGATTGCACCATTAAGCCTATTACTCATACTGGAACCATCCAATTACCCACTATGACTCTAAACAATTTTCTATGCATTCCCAGTTTCAAATTCAACCTTTTGTCTCTTAGCAAATTATGCATTGAACACAACTGCCAAATTATCTTACAATCTGATGCTTGATTTGTCCAGGACCGAGCAAAGAGGAAGATAATTGCATATGGTAACCAGCTTGGAGGCCTCTACTATATGGATCCTGATGTCACACCACCTGCTTCCCAACCCTTTCCCAATTTTCTTACCTAAACACAATGTTCAAATACCCAGCTCTACTTCCTTGTGGCATCTCAGATTGGGCCATGCCCCTTATGTGAAACTTAGATACATTTATGCAATTCATGATAGCATTGATACTGATTGTAATCATGTTTGCACTGTCTGTCCTATGGCTAAACAGACCAGAAATTCCTTTAAATGTAGTTTGTCTCATACTAATGACATTTTCCAAGTGTTACACTATGATGTATGGGGTCCCTATGAGCATCAAACCATTTCTATAGGTTTTTCTTAACCATTGTTGATGACAAAAGTAGGGGTGTTTGGGCTTTCTTAATGAAACACAAAGATGAAACCATCTCACACATTAAATCCTTCATACATATGATTGAAACACAGTTTTAGGCCACAATTAAAATTCTCAAAAGGGATCTTGGTATTGAGTTTATCAACTCTCCTATGGCCTCTTTTCTTGGAACCAAAGGCATCATTCATAAAAAATCCTGCAAATCTACACCTCAAAAAAATGCAAGGGTTGAGAGGAAACATAGATATGTTCTTGAGATTGCTCGTGCTCTCATGATCCAATCCTCCATCCCTCTTCATTTCTAGGGTGACTGCATTCTGACAGCTACTTACATAATAAACTGTTTGCCTAATCCCCTTCTTCACAACAAATCTCCCATTGAAATCATATTTGGCAAACCTCCTGAGTATTCACACATGAAAGCCTTTGGATGCCCTTGTTATATGTCCACTGCTACTGAACCATCCACAAAGAAATTTCAACCAAGATCACACCCTTGCATCTTTCTGGGCTATCCCTATGCTCAAAAAGGGTACAAAGTGTACAACATGAAACTTGGAAAATGTCAGGTTAGTAGAGACATTCTATTCTTTGAACACATGTTCCCCTACTCTCAACTCAGAAATCATACCCTTTCCTCATCTCCAAACACATCTTTAACCATTATCATTGATGAAAATTTCCCATTTGACTACAGTCAACCCGTGGATGTTGTCAATGAGATACCTGCACCCTCTGAGCAGCCTGTAACCACACCACCCCCAATCTGAGACTCTTGCTCACACTAATCCTGCAGGTGATCTTGCTGACCATGTTGACTTTGAGAACTCCCTGTCTTTAGACACATTTGATCCGGCCTATACCTTAACCACAACCTGTAAGACATTCTACCAGAACTCACAAAGAACCTGTGTGGATGAAGGATTATGTAGGATTGGGCTCCACGAAGGTCACCAATGCATCATCTTCCTCTGCTATGGTAACCCATCTCTATCCTTTATCATCTTTCCTTTGTTACACAAACATCTCACCCTCTTATCAAGCTTTTATAAGTCATGTGGCTCCCTATTCTATGCCTAGAACTGTGACAGAAGCAATTAAACACCTTGTCTGGTGTGAGGCTATGCTGGTTGAGTTAGGTTCCCTTTAAAGGAACAACACATGGACCATTATGGCTAAACCTGATGGGCAATCTCTGGTTACATGTAAATGGCTCTTTAAGCTGAAATTCAAGGTTGATGGATCATTGGAAAGGCACAAAGCAAGGTTAGTAGCTAGATGATTCTCTCAGATTTAAGGTCTTGACTATGGAGAGACCTTTGCACCAGTGGCTAGGATGGTATCTGTCAAAACACTTCTTGTTGTTGCTGCTGCTTAGGGATGGCATACTTGTCAAATGGGCATCACCAATGCATTCCTACATGGGGATCTTGAAGAGGTGGTTTATATGTCTATGCCACCAGAGTATAGCTTTCTCAAAAGCTTAGAAAAGTCCAAGCAATAAAGCACTGATCTTTGTGCTCAGGAGGAGTGTAGGAGTGATCACAAAGCCAGAAATCTGTGTTGTAAGCTAAACAAATCCCTTTATGGGTTGAAACAAGCACCAAGGCAATGGTTCACCAAGTTTGCAGAAGTTATCCAAAAAGCAGACTTCAAGCAATCTGAGTATGATCATGCTTTATTCACTAAGTGTGATGAGGGAAAGATTACAGCACTTCTAGTGTATGTAGACGATATGATAATTATAGGAAACAATAAAGAAGAAATTGAGAAACTGAAGGCACATCTTCAACTACATTTTCAGATCAAGGATATGGGAGAAACCAGGTACTTCCTTGGGATCGAAATTAACAGATCTGAGGAAGGAATCTTCATGAATCAGAGGAAGTATGCTCTTGAGTTGTTGAAAGAGTGTGGCATGGAGAATGCAAAACCTTTGAGCACACACTTGGATGTGCACTGTAAGCTCACTAATGAAGGTGAGATCTGCAGCAATCCCCAACAATATAGAAGTTTGGTGGGAAAGTTGATCTATCTAACAGTCATTAGGCCAGACATCACCTACTCGGTACACATCTTGAGTCAGTTTATACAGAAGCCAACCGTTGAGCACTGGCAAGCTGTTAAGCACCTACTCAGGTATATAAAGGGAGCACCTAAACAAGGCCTACTGATGTCAAGCAAGTCTAACTTGAGACTAACAACATTTTGTGATGCTGATTGGCAAGCTTGTCCCATGACAAGGAAGTCGATTACTGGGTTTTGTTTTCTGCTGGGATAATCCATTATATCCTGGAGGTCCAAGAAACATTCTTTTGTAGCCATGTCTACTGCAGAGTCTGAGTATAGGGCTATGGCTATGACCTGTTGTGAGTTAAAATGGCTTGTAGGAATGTTGAGTGATTTGGGTGTAGCTCAACATCAGTCCATTGGTCTGTTCTGTGATAATCAGGTGGCCATTCACATATCTAGAAACCCAATCTTCCACGAGAGAACCAAACACATTGAAGCAGATTGCCATTTGGTTCGATTAATGGTGAAATTAAAGCAAGTCAATACAAGGTACATATCTACAAGGGAGCAACCACCTGATATGTTCACCAAGACACTAAGTGCTTCTCAGAGTAAGAAATTACAAGGCAAACTTGGAGTAGTAGATGTGTTCTCTAACTCCAAGTTTGAGGAGGAGTGTTGAAGCAGAAGATCTGGCGCCATTTTCTTCACCTCTTCCTTTGGTTGTTAGAAGAAGTTGTTACATTCTCTAACTGATTGTCCCTTCTGTTAATACATGTTTAGCCTATAAATAGCATCTCTTCCATTGTACGGAACACATTTTTTACACAATACATTGAATGAGAGAAATGTTTGTCTGAACAATCTCTAACTCTCTCGTTCTTCATCTCTGTTCGTCATCTTCATCTCTCATTCTCTCTAATTGATCTTTCTTTTTGCTAGATTCAATTAGTCTTAAAAAAAATGCTAGTTTTCAACAACAGTATAGATCTAAAGGAAGGAAGAAGAAGGAGAAAGGAAGAAGCTAGAATAAGAAACCTTCGAAAGAGTATGGAGCGATGAGAGAGACGATCGCCGATGGAGTGGAGGCCGATGCAGCGACAGAACGGCGGTGGATCTTCCTCAACATGTTGCTCGAGTCACTTGCTGTGGGGAAGGGATGGTTGGACGAATTGCAGAATAGAGATCTCATGCCATCATCTATATCAACAAGTAAAACGTGATAACAAGAGGCGGGTTGGTGGCCTCTGGTGGTTCTTCTGTAGTCGGCGGAGGAAGTACGGCAGCCAGACTCGCCGAGAGGAGGGTGGCTAGCAGGAGGTGTGGAGGTTGATACAGGGTAGCAATGGGTGGTCTTCACATTTCATTAGTGAACCAACCCAGATCATTTATATTGTATTTTCTTTTATTAAACCAATTTGTTCTCTTTTATATTAAGGTTGTATTTGCGACTCAGAATCAACTAATGAAAAACATCTTCTTTCTCCATATCTTCTTTCCTCTCTAATCTCCTAACTGAGATCTCATATCTCATTCCAAATTGATATCACTTGCTCGATTGGGGATTTCTGTTACACATTCACCGATCAACGAGTGTCGATCGCCTCTTTCGGACTCTTATAGTCCCTGATTGGCTCTATCCATTCCCGCACTCCATCATTGGTATCAGAGCCTTCGATTCTCCGACCATCAACCATGTTCGACGACTAGAAGCAATCTCAGACGTTTCTTGAAATTAAAGAGATGCTTCAATCGCTGATAGATCACCCGAGTCACTCGGTCCACCGGGAGCAAGAGGGTGGATCCTCCCTTTCACCTACGGGTCAGGAACCACAACCAATTCCAATTGACGGGAGATCAAAATTTGAAGGTGTTATTAATCGACGTGGAGAGCGTGAGCAGATTGAGACAAAAGAGGATCTGATTATTGCAAAGGAACTCGTGAATTTAGCTGCTCACAAACTGTTCGACGAAACGTCCAAGTCAATGAACGACGTGGAAACGGATCTCTCAAATGAAGACGGCGATGCAAGCATTGATGGAATCAATCTTCAGCTCGGAATGATGAGCGCACGTGAAAAACACATTGAGTTGAAGGTCCTTATCGACATAGTAGAGGAGGTTCCTTCAATGGCAGAAAAGCTCCCTAATCCAGTTGCACACAAACTGCTAGACAAAATGCCAACAAGCGTGATTATCAAGGAAATTGATAAAAGCATTTCATTACAAAGCTTACTGGCATTGTTGTCTTTCGATCCAGGAGGAGAACTGTTTATGTCTAGCGATTTTGTATCGGGATGCCTACATATACCTGATGAGTTGAGTAGGGGTAAAGTTCTTTTGATCTAAAAAACCAATAGTTTTATGAGGTCTTCATCATCCGGTCAAAGTTCTCTTGATCCCAAGGAGGGAGTTAGGAACTTTGAAATTAACCCTTTGCGAGAAGGACTGCAGTCCAACGAGATGCTTTTGATGAGTTTGGTCCCTGCTGGACTCTCATATGCACCACTCATCTTCTTAGATGATACTAAATCAATGGTTGTTCCTTGTGGCTCTACTGACATTTCGATATTTGATCCTGGAGGAAGGGCATGGTTGCTCAGAGGTGAATATCTTAATTTAGAACTGGTTGATCAAGAGCTAAAGTGCTCTGATGAGATGTTGATTGACATAACCAAGTCATTTCAATCGGGTGGGTCTGGTACTAGCAGACATCCTGATTTTGTTGCTTCAAGGCCTAATAAGATCAAGGTAAGTCTTCAAATAAGGGGGGTTGTGTTGCGTGCTAGCTCCTGGCTTGGATGATGCTTTGCAATGTGAACTTATTCTTTCTCTTAAAGAAATAACTAAATACTCTTCATGGGATGCAACTTGTGTTCCTGCACAATTTGATTTTGAAATGGCAGAGGGCACTCAAGAAATGATGAAGGTTTGCGTAAACAAGCTTACCTTAGACCCCGGTGGGGTCTATTTAGTGCTTACTAGTAGGCCTCATCCATGCGTTAAGGTCACTTTAGTTTTGGTATGCACGATGACTGCTGTTCTGGCTTATCTACACTTGTACGATTCAACTTATGTCTATGGTCAGCATGTATGTCTTGATCCTAGAGGAGGATGGCTAATGCTAGCTAGTATGCTTCACATATGGAAGAATAGTGATATGTTGGTTTCAATCCCTAGTTCTTTATTAACAGTTGGGTTGATCTTGATAGGAAGTTACTCTAGCACTATGAATTTTGACCCTGGTGAAGGAGCATTAGTGGGTTGTGGAAATTCTTTTAATCTGGTTCTTGCCGCTTTAAGGGATGGGGACATACGAGCCTCAAAACATAGCGAGATCGACAAGTGTTCGTCGGGAATACTTGATTTGTTTAGTTTCCAGCAGTTTGTTTTTTACCTTGGAATCACATACAAGGAAGCATGGGAAAATGAAACAAAGGTTATTTTTGTTGCTTGGTGTATTTGCTGAAGAAGATCATGATGGGCTAATTGGATCGGGATATGGTACCTGGGGGTTTAGCTAGAGGAATCATCCTATTATATTTGATCATACAAACCTCACACAAAGATCAGGGGGTCATACTTTGCAGAATTGGAATGATGTCTTGATTCTTTTTACAAATCCTCGTGTGAAACCTCTTTCTGGACACACCCGTGAACTAGCAACGAGGAGTTTGAGTTACTTTCATCATGTTGGGAGTCACATGACAAGTGCAACAGGATTTTCCACCATGGAGACACCTAATGACATCTTAGATATGAATCATTAGTTGCAGTACTTGGTTCATCTTTTCTTGAATGGTGTGGCTGCTGGGATACAAGAGTTGAGAAGAAGTTTGGAGCACATAACAACATACTCTATGAAGATTAAATTCCTAGTCGTTGCTCTTGCTTTTGATTTACTGGATGAGGGCACTCTGGTATATGTCTTCGATCCCGGAGGTCAGCGCCCAAAACTTGCAGCTAAAGCATGCAACGACACCAGGAAGAGGGTGATCCGAGAGATCAGCTGGGAAAAGCCACCTTTGGAGTGGGTCAAAGTTAACACGGATGGTGGGCGCGCGACAGTTGGATGGTAGGGCTGGAGCGGGTGGGGTGATAAGAGACGCCAGCGCCGGCTGTATTAGGGGCTTCGCTCTCAATCTTGGCTCTTGTTCGGTGTCGATGACAGAGTGTTGGGGTGTTTTGAAGGGATTGGAGCTAGCTTGGAGTATAGGCTACGGAAAAGTGTTGGTTGAGACACACTCGGTGGTCGTGGTGTACCTGTTGTCTAGAAAGGTAAAAAATATGCACCCCCTCTTTAGCCTAATAGATCATCTTGCCATTGCTTCCTTTGTAGGAATTGGCTCTTCCAATTGCGTCATGTGTTTCGGGAGGTGAACGCGTATGCGGATGCCATTGTTTCCTTTGTTTTTTCTTTACCCCTCGGACTACATGTTCTTTTCGAAACCCCGGACTGTGCTGCACAATTGCTGCAGGGTGATGCATTGAGTGTTTCAAAGGACAGACTGTGTAATGCTTGATTGTTAGTTTTTTATGCTAGGGGAACTTGCTTCCCCGGTTTGTCCACCAAAAAAAAAAAAAGCGGCTCTAGTATAGTCATAGTTTGAAAGAGGCTTAAAATGTACTTCGCGCACTTGTTAATTTTACGGAAGATATAAGAGATTTTTACCACCTCAAATTGTTGCAGATTGAGGCAAATATTTCATGGACAAGTCGACTAACAACCTTTGACGTCATTAATCACCATTAGGTTGTCTCCCTCGATCAGAATATGTGATAGACCGAAATCCCTTACCTTCAGCGGACCAAGCTTGAGAGCCAAAAGTTTTCGAAATTAATGCACTCTTTTGGCCAAGTGGGAGTGTGAGACTCCTCCCATCGCCCTAGGGTCTCCCAAATGGTCACGGATGATGAAGTTCGTTGAGGATATTCTACGGTCTCTCAAATGGTAACAAATGATGAAGTGTGCAAAGAATATGACATCACACATGTGGTTAGCATCAAAATTAATTTTGTGTACTCTGTTGGCAGTGGCGGATCTTGAAATTATTGATTGAGGGAGCGAAAAATTATGGAAAAAAAAATTATCTGTAAAATTAAACCCTAATTTTTCTTTTTTGAAAAATCATCTATATTATGGATGTTAACTAGCATAAAAAAATAAATCTTGCGTGCTTTATTTCATGGTTTTAAAAAATTTCAATATAACCTCTTAATTTGAAGTTCTCGGATATAATTATATTATTAAGATATGAAGCTTAATGATACGGGGTTAGCCGTAGGATGACCCGATCTTCGACAATCAATTCAAGACTCAAAGACAAGAACGGAAGCAAGAACTAAGCAAGACTCGATTCAAGAAAGAAATAAAGACCGATAGATTGGGTGATTCGAACTAATATAGAACGAGAGAAAGACCTCATGCCTCCTTAGAGGGTAGGAACTAAATACCAACAACTATAAAGCCCGCCTCTACAACCTTACACAACCAAGCGGACAACTTGGAGACACAAGGAGGGGACTTGTGATTACCAGGATCACCAAGCTCTCGCGAGGTTGATGAACTCAAAGCAAACCAAGCAAGATCAAAATCAATTGTGCAATCAATGAGCAACGCTTTGAATCGATTGACTTTCTCACACTTGTGTTTCACACAAAGACTGAGTTTCTCATAAAATTGTACGTGAGTTTGACAATGGAAGAATCGGCCTCTTATAACCCTAAGGAGGCTGATTTCTAATAAAAATAATAAATAAAAGAAATTAATTAAAATACCCCTAAATTACCTAAAATAACTTAATTAAAGAAGATCTCTAAAAATAGTAATAAAAATAGTTCCAACACATAGAATAAATCCCGTCTAAAACAGTGACAGCTCAAAGAATGTGATTTTCGGCCAAGTTCTAGGTCGATTCTAGATAAACCATCAACATCAAAGTTGTAGATCTCTTCGTCCTCGTTCCGAAAAGGTATGACACCATCCAATCGGATAAATACGGACACCAAATGACCTATTTTACTGAGACATCGAAAAGCTGTCAAATGTTCTGAACGAACCTAAAACGTCATTTGCACCTTTGGATCTTCTCTCATGGTAGAGCCTTCTTCTTCCTCTTGAGGATGACAACATTCTCACGAGCTCGAACCATAGGTCCATCCTCAAGTATAGATGTGTCCGAAGGTGTCTTGGATGGTCCCGCATCACTTAACAAATGATAATTACGATAAAAGTATATTAATTTGGTAAATGATGTAGAAAATAATTAATTTACATTATTCAGTCCTAAAAATTGAAACGCTTATAACTTTTTGCTCAGAGATCGGATTTCAGCTTATAATATACCAAATCGAAGCTATTGACGGGACAAACATGTATGTTAAATTTTATTTTCGATTGGGGTGGTTACTATCACCCCTGGCCCAAAAGAGGATCCGCCTCAATCCGTTGGTAGTTTCTCCCACCTCATACTTCTTTCTAGGTGGTGTTCTGTCATTTTCCACTAGCTTGTCTCATGAAAAATTCCAAGTTTTGTATTGATGTAGAATTATTGTGATCAATAATTTGTTGTTTCACGAGAAAAATATTTGAGGATATATCATCAATATTTTTTTTAAAACTCTAATTAATTTTATAAAATAATTTCATATATACTCATTACTAATTGATAGGGTTGAATATATTTTTGAAAAATAAAAAAAATCAATTAAATAAAATTTAAACAAATACTATTTTTCCTAAAAAAAAATTAAAAAAATTATGCAAAATGACTAATTAAATTAAAAAATTAATGGAGGGAGAGTATTAAAAGTTAAAACACAATACTGTGAAGAAACTGTTTAATTCATACTTTCGCTTAACATTATAAAGAGGAAACCCAATCATCTATTGATTTATATAAAGAGTAGTCAAGCGATTTAATATTATAAAATTAAATAAAATGATAAGAGGAAATTTTCATAAAAAAATCAATGGAAATTTACAGAAAATCACTCGTTAAATAGGGTAGTTTTCACTTAACCACCCACTAAATACAAAATTAAAAAAAACCACCCACAATGGTTTTGTGTAAAATGTACACATTTGTCAAGATGTGTAAAAATACACATAACTTTTTAATAATTTACTCCATTGGTAAAATGTGCATTTTTACACACCATTCAAATACAATTTATTTAAAACAAAAAGGAAAATAAAATCAAAAAAAAAATAAACCAATGGAATTGTATTCAATTTTGTAAAAAAATTTGCACATGGGGAGGTGGTGCGCTCAAATTTGCACATCACATGCTAAAATGTGTACATTTGCACACGTCAAAAACCACCAATAGAGCCAGAAAATATCTTAAAAATACACATTTGCACACAACCATCGTCAACAAACGACCGCCCACAAAAGCTTTCCCGTTAACAAAAGGCCACCCACAAAAGCTTTCCCGTTATGCATTCATTCACAGGACCAAAATACCCTTATCAGTCAATCAAATTTCCGATTTGTTGCCATTGTTTAACCTTTTGCTCGAAATTTGGACATTGATTTAGTTAAAGATTTTTCGACCTTTGAATATTTTTATTTACATAAAATGAAGATCCCAACCAAATTTGATCTCCATCTCACTTTTGAGTTGGGTTGTACCAAGATTTGGATATCAGAGGGGGGTTTTACGATTTCGGAATTCGTTATTTCTAAACCCTCATTGTCCTATTGAAAAATCCAAGACACCACCCACTGTAAATTATAATAGGTTGATAACAATTGATTAATTGAATTAGGGGATTCAAGCATCTCTACAACGATGTTATGCTTCAGGAGAGAAGAGTGCGTCTGTAGAGACCTGGTATCAATGTCAATTAAGCCACCGAATCGATCAAAACTATTTTGGACTATGGGTGGTATGGTAAGAAGGAATTTGAGTTGGTTAAAGAGAGAAGAGGGTGTACGTAATCGGTTGCAGATCGATGATAGAGAAGAGAGTTGCTAGATCTTATCTAGTGGCCTAGGTTGAGATGTGATAAGAAACGGTTGGGATTAATTTGACTATTTGAGAGTTTAATTTTGACTGTTTGATTGGATCCAAAAAAAAAAAAAGTTAATCTAATTAAACAATCAGATCAAGAGGAGTTTTCTTGTGTGGTCAGATTGAACATTTTTAAATGAAATCCTTAACGCCGTTATGGAATGGGTGGTCATTTGTTAATAGACACACTAGGTGGTTTTTTGTAATTTTATATTTAATGGGTGGTTAAGTGAAAACTACCCTATTTAATGGATGATTTCTATAAATTTTTCAAAAATCAATTGATAATAAAAAGAGTAGTCAATCGAGTTATATAAAAAGTTTGTTTAATTCAAACTTTTGATTTGAAATTATGTTCATCTCTTTATATCTTAAGAGGAAAGTTTGTTTATTTAATCACATAACTTGCCTCTTATCACTTTTATCTTTTTTCAGGGTAGTTTTTTTTTTTTTATAAAATTGACTGATATAAACTTAGCCGAAAGAATCCTTGTAGATGAGGTCTGAGAGATCTTCATTGTTTGTAACCCGCTAACATATATCGGTCTCTTTGTTTCCTCTCGCGGGAAACATGGGTCAAAGCCTCTGTCAATCCGTCATAAGGGAGTTTTTAATTACCGATGTTTTTGTGTCCTAAATTTATTGGATTTTCGTTCCATTTTCAGATTATGTACCTACCTTACTATCATCTCTCGGTGATGAATAAGAGGGAAGTTGATATAAATAGGAGAAATATCAAATTAATATAAAAAAAGGGTAGTAAATAGACAAAAAAAAAGGACCTTTTTGCAAAACTAGACAATTGGTCAAGATTTTGCAAAATCAAGTTACAAGGGGGATGGGAAAGGCTATAGACAGTCATCGGGAAGAAGCTTCACCTTCACAGATCCCCATTCCCTCCATCCTCTCCTCCACCACCAGGGACTATAAGAGTCCGAAAGAGGCGATCAACACTCGAGGATCAGTGGATGTGTAACATAAATCCCCAATCGAGCAAGTGATGTCAATTTGGAATGAGATTTGAGATCTCAGTTAGGAGATGAGAGAGGAAAGAAGATAGGGAGAAAGAAGATGTTTTTCATTAGTTGATTCTGAGTATCAAATACAACCTTAATATAAAAGAGTGCAAATCGGTTTAATAAAAGAAAATACAATATAAACGAACCGGGTTGGTTCACTAATGATGTGAAGACCACTCATTGGCCATTGATGCCCTGTATCAGTACTCCGCTCCACCTATAGATGCTCTTGTTGATCATAGCTTTTTTATAGGATCTCGTCACCTCCAAACACATCACAACAGTGACCGATATCCCCACCTTCTGATGAAACACCGCTTCATTCCTCCTCTTCCAAAGCCTCCAAACCGCGACAGCAAACAATGCGATCCAGCTCCCGCCATTATCCATGCTCCGTGAGTCGAGAAAACTGGCCCTGCGTCATGATGCAAATGGAAGGATCCACGTACCTATCGCTCCACACCTACAACCTGCGCCCAGAAAATTTCAGTAGTACTGCAGTCTCTGAACAAATGTTCGAACATTTCATCGAAAGATTTACATATTGGGCAAATAGGAGACGTACCAAGGCCCCTCCGAGCGCGTTTCGTGTAATTAATTAAGTAATTAATCACTTCTCCCCTTTTCTGGAAGTAAAATACAGTGTGACTATAGGAGCCCTCCTCTCTTTTTGTTTAGTCGTCGTTCATTGACGCCCCGATGCCACACTGTCACCATCCCTTCTCTCTTCAATCTCTACTCTTTCCTTACATTCTATGATTTCAACAAAAAATTATACAAACTAATTCAATTCCTCCACTCGCTCTGTTCGGTGACAAGTCCAACTCTCTCCTATCTCAAATCTCTTCGTCCTCTGTTCGTTTGCTCATTTTGTTAAATTATCGTAGTCAATGTTTTATTGTGTTTGTTGTTTATTGAATTGGAGAAATTTTGATGATGGTAAACCCTAAGCATCGTTGGCCCCAACTCCATCCTCTCTACAATCTTACCAAAATCATCTTCTTCTTCCTCTTCCTCCGAATCGCAATTCGATACGCCCTTCATCGATAGGGATCCTGAATCGTTTGTCGTCTTTCTCTCCCTCATCCGAACCGGCAATTTCCCGTCTTCCAAGGCCAAGTGTTTTAATCTAGATGACATAATTTTTGAGGCAAATTATGGAAAAAAAAATTATCTGTAAAATTATGGAAAAAAAATTATTGATTGAGGGAGCGAAAAATTATGGAAAAAAAATTATCTGTAAAATTAAACCCTAATTTTTCTTTTCTGAAAAATCATCTATATTATGGATGTTAACTAGCATAAAAAAATAAATCTTGCGTGCTTTATTTCATGGTTTTAAAAAATTTCAATATAACCTCTTAATTTGAAGTTCTCGGACATAATTATATTATTAAGATATGAAGCTTAATGATACGGGGTTAGCCGTAGGATGACCCGATCTTCGACAATCAAGGCTCAAAGACAAGAACGGAAGCAAGAACTAAGCAAGACTCGATTCAAGAAGGAAATAAAGACTGATAGATTAGGTGATTCGAACTAAAATAGAACGAGAGAAAGACCCCATGCCTCCTTAGAGGGTAGGAACTAAATACCAACGACTATAAAGCCCGCCTCTACAACCTTACACAACCAAGCGGACAACTTGGAGACACAAGGAGGGGACTTGTGATTACCAGGATCACCAAGCTCTCGCGAGGTTGATGAACTCAAAGCAAACCAAGCAAGATCAAAATCAATTGTGCAATCAATGAGCAACGCTTTGAATCGATTGACTTTCTCACACTTGTGTTTCACACAAAGACTGAGTTTCTCATAAAATTGTACGTGATTTTGACAATGGAATAATCGGCCTCTTATAACCCTAAGGAGGCTGATTTCTAATAAAAATAATAAATAAAAGAAATTAATTAAAATACCCCTAAATTACCTAAAATAACTTAAGTAAAGAAGATCTCTAAAAATAATAATAAAAATAGTTCCAACACTTACAATAAATCCCGTCTAAAACAGTGACAGCTCAAAGAATGTGATTTTCGGCCAAGTTCTAGGTCGATTCTAGATAAACCATCAACATCAAAGTTGTAGATCTCTTCGTCCTCGTTCCGAAAAGGTATGACACCATCCAATCGGATAAATACGGACACCAAATGACCTATTTTACTGAGACATCGAAAAGCTGTCAAATGTTCTGAACGAATCTAAAACGTCATTTGCACCTTTGGATCTTCTCTCATGGTAGAGCCTTCTTCTTCCTCTTGAGGATGACAACATTCTCACGAGCTCGAACCATAGGTCCATCCTCAAGTATAGATGTGTCCGAAGGTGTCTTGGATGGTCCCGCATCACTTAACAAATGATAATTACGATAAAAGTATATTAATTTGGTAAATGATGTAGAAAATAATTAATTTACATTATTCAGTCCTAAAAATTGAAACGCTTATAACTTTTTGCTCAGAGATCGGATTTCAGCTTATAATATACCAAATCGAAGCTATTGACGGGACAAACATGTATGTTAAATTTTATTTTCGATTGGGGTGGTTACTATCACCCCTGACCCAAAAGAGGATCCGCCTCTATCCGTTGGTAGTTTCTCCCACCTCATATCTTTCTAGGTGGTGTTTTGTCATTTTCCACTAGTTTGTCTCATGAAAAATTCCAAGTTTTGTATTGATGTAGAATTATTGTGATCAATAATTTGTTGTTTCACGAGAAAAATATTTGAGGATATATCATCAATATTTTTTTAAAACTCTAATTAATTTTATAAAATAATTTCATATATACTCATTACTAATTGATAGGGTTGAATATATTTTTGAAAAATAAAAAAAATCAATTAAATAAAATTTAAACAAATACTATTTTTCCTAAAAAAAATTTAAAAAAATTATGAAAAATGACTAATTAAATTAAAAAATTAATGGAGGGAGAGTATTAAAAGTTAAAACACAATACTGTGAAGAAACTATTTAATTCATACTTTCGCTTAACATTATAAAGAGGAAACCCAATCATCTATTGATTTATATAAAGAGTAGTCAAGCGATTTAATATTATAAAATTAAATAAAATGATAAGAGGAAATTTTCATAAAAAAATCAAGGGAAATTTACAGAAAATCACTCGTTAAATAGGGTAGTTTTCACTTAACCACCCACTAAATACAAAATTAAAAAAAATCACCCACAATAGTTTTGTGTAAAATGTACACATTTGTCAAGATGTGTAAAAATACACATCACTTTTTAGTAATTTGCTCCATTGGTAAAATGTGCATTTTTACACACCATTCAAATACAATTTATTTAAAACAAAAAGGAAAATAAAATCAAAAAAAAATAAACCAATGGAATTGTATTCAATTTTGTAAAACAATTTGCACATGGGGAGGTGGTGCGCTCAAATTTGCACATCACATGCTAAAATATGTACATTTGCACACATCAAAAACCACCAATAGAGCCAGAAAATATCTTAAAAATACACATTTGCACACAACCATCGTCAACAAACGACCACCCACAAAAGCTTTCCCGTTAACAAAAGGCCACCCACAAAAGCTTTCCCGTTATGCATTCATTCACAGGACCAAAATACCTTTATCAATCAATCAAATTTCCGATTTGTTGCCATTGTTTAACCTTTTGCTCGAAATTTGGACATTGATTTAGTTAAAGATTTTTCGACCTTTGAATATTTTTATTTACATAAAATGAAGATCCCAACCAAATTTGATCTCCATCTCACTTTTGAGTTGGGCTGTACCAAGATTTGGATATCAGAGGGGGGTTTTACGATTTCGGAATTCGTTATTTCTAAACCCTCATTGTCCTATTGAAAAATCCAAGACACCACCCACTGTAAATTATAATAGGTTGATAACAATTGATTAATTGAATTAGGGGATTCAAGCATCTCTACAACGATGTTATGCTTCAGGAGAGAAGAGGGCGTCTGTAGAGACCTAGTATCAATGTCAATTAAGCCACTGAATCGATCAAAAATATTTTGGACTATGGGTGGTATGGTAAGAAGGAATTTGAGTTGGTTAAAGAGAGAAGAGGGTGTACGTAATCGGTTGCAGATCGATGATAGAGAAGAGAGTTGCTAGATCTTATCTAGTGGCCTAGGTTGAGATGTGATAAGAAACGGTTGGGATTAATTTGACTATTTGAGAGTTTAATTTTGACTGTTTGATTGGATCCAAAAAAAAAAAAAGTTAATCTAATTAAACAATCAGATCAAGAGGAGTTTTCTTGTGTGGTCAGATTGAACATTTTTAAATGAAATCCTTAACGCCGTTATGGAATGGGTGGTCATTTGTTAATAGACACACTAGGTGGTTTTTTGTAATTTTATATTTAATGGGTGGTTAAGTGAAAACTACCCTATATAATGAATGATTTCTATAAATTTTTCAAAAATGAATTGATAATAAAAAGAGTAGTCAATCGAGTTATATAAAAAGTTTGTTTAATTCAAACGTTTGATTTGAAATTATGTTCATCTCTTTATATCTTAAGAGGAAAGTTTGTTTATTTAATCACATAACTTGCCTCTTATCACTTTTATCTTTTTTCAGGGTAGTTTTTTTTTTATAAAATCGACTGATATAAACTTAGCCGAAAGAATCCTTGTAGATGAGGTCTGAGAGATCTTCATTGTTTGTAACCCGCTAACATATATCGGTCTCTTTGTTTCCTCTCGAAATTAATGCACTCTTTTGGCCAAGTGGGAGTGTGAGACTCCTCCCATCGCCCTATGGTCTCCCAAATGGTCACGGATGATGAAGTCCGTTGAGGATATTCTACGGTCTCTCAAATGGTAACAAATGATGAAGTGTGCAAAGAATATGACATCACACATGTGGTTAGCATCAAAATTAATTTTGTGTACTCTGTTGGCAGTGGCGGATCTTGAAATTATTGATTGAGGGAGCGAAAAATTATGGAAAAAAAAATTATCTGTAAAATTAAACCCTAATTTTTCTTTTCTGAAAAATCATCTATATTATGGATGTTAACTAGCATAAAAAAATAAATCTTGCGTGCTTTATTTCATGGTTTTAAAAAATTTCAATATAACCTCTTAATTTGAAGTTCTCGGATATAATTATATTATTAAGATATGAATCTTAATGATACGGGGTTAGCCGTAGGATGACCCTATCTTCGACAATCAATTCAAGACTCAAAGACAAGAACGGAAGCAAGAACTAAGCAAGACTCGATTCAAGAAAGAAATAAAGACCGATAGATTGGGTGATTCGAACTAATATAGAACGAGAGAAAGACCTCATGCCTCCTTAGAGGGTAGGAACTAAATACCAATGACTATAAAGCCCGCCTCTACAACCTTACACAACCAAGCGGACAACTTGGAGACACAAGGAGGGGACTTGTGATTACCAGGATCACCAAGCTCTCGCGAGGTTGATGAACTCAAAGCAAACCAAGCAAGATCAAAATCAATTGTGCAATCAATGAGCAACGCTTTGAATCGATTGACTTTCTCACACTTGTGTTTCACACAAAGACTGAGTTTCTCATAAAATTGTACGTGATTTTGACAATGGAATAATCGGCCTCTTATAACCCTAAGGAGGCTGATTTCTAATAAAAATAATAAATAAAAGAAATTAATTAAAATACCCCTAAATTACCTAAAATAACTTAAGTAAAGAAGATCTCTAAAAATAATAATAAAAATAGTTCCAACACTTACAATAAATCCCGTCTAAAACAGTGACAGCTCAAAGAATGTGATTTTCGGCCAAGTTCTAGGTCGATTCTAGATAAACCATCAACATCAAAGTTGTAGATCTCTTCGTCCTCGTTCCGAAAAGGTATGACACCATCCAATCGGATAAATACGGACACCAAATGACCTATTTTACTGAGACATCGAAAAGCTGTCAAATGTTCTGAACGAATCTAAAACGTCATTTGCACCTTTGGATCTTCTCTCATGGTAGAGCCTTCTTCTTCCTCTTGAGGATGACAACATTCTCACGAGCTCGAACCATAGGTCCATCCTCAAGTATAGATGTGTCCGAAGGTGTCTTGGATGGTCCCGCATCACTTAACAAATGATAATTACGATAAAAGTATATTAATTTGGTAAATGATGTAGAAAATAATTAATTTACATTATTCAGTCCTAAAAAATGAAACGCTTATAACTTTTTGCTCAGATATCGGATTTCAGCTTATAATATACCAAATCGAAGCTATTGACGAGACAAACATGTATGTTAAATTTTATTTTCGATTGGGGAGGTTACTTTCACCCCTGGCCCAAAAGAGGATCCGCCTCTATCCGTTGGTAGTTTCTCCCACCTCATACTTCTTTCTAGGTGGTGTTCTGTCATTTTCCACTAGCTTGTCTCATGAAAAAATCCAAGTTTTGTATTGATGTAGAATTATTGTGATCAATAATTTGTTGTTTCACGAGAAAAATATTTGAGGATATATCATCAATATTTTTTTAAAACTCTAATTAATTTTATAAAATAATTTCATATATACTCATTACTAATTGATAGGGTTGAATATATTTTTGAAAAATAAAAAAAATCAATTAAATAAAATTTAAACAAATACTATTTTTCCTAAAAAAAATTTAAAAAAATTATGAAAAATGACTAATTAAATTAAAAAATTAATGGAGGGAGAGTATTAAAAGTTAAAACACAATCCTGTGAAGAAACTGTTTAATTCATACTTTCGCTTAACATTATAAAGAGGAAACCCAATCATCTATTGATTTATATAAGGAGTAGTCAAGCGATTTAATATTATAAAATTAAATAAAATGATAAGAGGAAATTTTCATAAAAAAAATCAAGGGAAATTTACAGAAAATCACTCGTTAAATAGGGTAGTTTTCACTTAACCACCCACTAAATACAAAATTAAAAAAACCCACCCACAATGGTTTTGTGTAAAATGTACACATTTGTCAAGATGTGTAAAAATACACATAACTTTTTAGTAATTTACTCCATTGGTAAAATGTGCATTTTTACACACCATTCAAATACAATTTATTTAAAACAAAAAGGAAAATAAAATCAAAAAAAAAATAAACCAATGGAATTGTATTCAATTTTGTAAAAAAATTTGCACATGGGGAGGTGGTGCGCTCAAATTTGCACATCACATGCTAAAATGTGTACATTTGCACACGTCAAAAACCACCAATAGAGCGAGAAAATATCTTAAAAATACACATTTGCACACAACCATCTTCAACAAACGACCGCCCACAAAAGCTTTCCCGTTAACAAAAGGCCACCCACAAAAGCTTTCCCGTTATGCATTCATTCACAGGACCAAAATACCCTTATCAATCAATCAAATTTCCGATTTGTTGCCATTGTTTAACCTTTTGCTCGAAATTTGGACATTGATTTAGTTAAAGATTTTTCGACCTTTGAATATTTTTATTTACATAAAATGAAGATCCCAACCAAATTTGATCTCCATCTCACTTTTGAGTTGGGTTGTACCAAGATTTGGATATCAGAGGGGGGTTTTACGATTTCGGAATTCGTTATTTCTAAACCCTCATTGTCCTATTGAAAAATCCAAGACACCACCCACTGTAAATTATAATAGGTTGATAACAATTGATTAATTGAATTAGGGGATTCAAGCATCTCTACAACGATGTTATGCTTCAGGAGAGAAGAGGGCGTCTGTAGAGACCTGGTATCAATGTCAATTAAGCCACCGAATCGATCAAAACTATTTTGGACTATGGGTGGTATGGTAAGCAGGAATTTGAGTTGGTTAAAGAGAGAAGAGGGTGTACGTAATCGGTTGCAGATCGATGATAGAGAAGAGAGTTGCTAGATCTTATCTAGTGGCCTAGGTTGAGATGTGATAAGAAACGGTTGGGATTAATTTGACTATTTGAGAGTTTAATTTTGACTGTTTGATTGGATCCAAAAAAAAAAAAGTTAATCTAATTAAACAATCAGATCAAGAGGAGTTTTCTTGTGTGGTCAGATTGAACATTTTTAAATGAAATCCTTAACGCCGTTATGGAATGGGTGGTCATTTGTTAATAGACACACTAGGTGGTTTTTTGTAATTTTATATTTAATGGGTGGTTAAGTGAAAACTACCCTATTTAATGGATGATTTCTATAAATTTTTCAAAAATCAATTGATAATAAAAAAGTTGTCAATCGAGTTATATAAAAAGTTTGTTTAATTCAAACTTTTGATTTGAAATTATGTTCATCTCTTTATATCTTAAGAGGAAAGTTTGTTTATTTAATCACATAACTTGCCTCTTATCACTTTTATCTTTTTTCAGGGTAGTTTTTTTTTATATAAAATCGACTGATATAAACTTAGCCGAAAGAATCCTTGTAGATGAGGTCTGAGAGATCTTCATTGTTTGTAACCCGCTAACATATATCGGTCTCTTTGTTTCCTCTCGCGGGAAACATGGGCCAAAGCCTCTGTCAATCCGTCATAAGGGAGTTTTTAATTACCGATGTTTTTGTGTCCTAAATTTATTGGATTTTCGTTCCATTTTCAGATTATGTACCTACGTTACTATCATCTCTCGGTGATGAATAAGAGGAAAGTTGATATAAATAGGAGAAATATCAAATTAATATAAAAAAAGGGTAGTAAATAGACAAAAAAAAAAGGACCTTTTTGCAAAACTAGACAATGGGTCAAGATTTTGCAAAATCAAGTTACAAGGGGGATGGGAAAGGCTATAGACAGTCATCGGGAAGAAGCTTCACCTTCACAGATCCCCATTCCCTCCATCCTCTCCTCCACCACCAGGGACTATAAGAGTCCGAAAGAGGCGATCAACACTCGAGGATCAGTGGATGTGTAACATAAATCCCCAATCGAGCAAGTGATGTCAATTTGGAATGAGATTTGAGATCTCAGTTAGGAGATGAGAGAGGAAAGAAGATAGGGAGAAAGAAGATGTTTTTCATTAGTTGATTCTGAGTATCAAATACAACCTTAATATAAAAGAGTGCAAATCGGTTTAATAAAAGAAAATACAATATAAACGAACCGGGTTGGTTCACTAATGATGTGAAGACCACTCATTGGCCATTGATGCCCTGTATCAGTACTCCGCTCCACCTATAGATGCTCTTGTTGATCATAGCTTTTTTATAGGATCTCGTCACCTCCAAACACATCACAACAGTGACCGATATCCCCACCTTCTGATGAAACACCGCTTCATTCCTCCTCTTCCAAAGCCTCCAAACCGCGACAGCAAACAATGCGATCCAGCTCCCGCCATTATCCATGCTCCGTGAGTCGAGAAAACTGGCCCTGCGTCATGATGCAAATGGAAGGATCCACGTACCTATCGCTCCACACCTACAACCTGCGCCCAGAAAATTTCAGCAGTACTGCAGTCTCTGAACAAATGTTCGAACATTTCATCGAAAGATTTACATATTGGGCAAATAGGAGACGTACCAAGGCCCCTCCGAGCGCGTTCCGTGTAATTAATTAAGTAATTAATCACTTCTCCCCTTTTCTGGAAGTAAAATACAGTGTGACTATAGGAGCCCTCCTCTCTTTTTGTTTAGTCGTCGTTCATTGACGCCCCGATGCCACACTGTCACCATCCCTTCTCTCTTCAATCTCTACTCTTTCCTTACATTCTATGATTTCAACAAAAAATTATACAAACTAATTCAATTCCTCCACTCGCTCTGTTCGGTGACAAGTCCAACTCTCTCCTATCTCAAATCTCTTCGTCCTCTGTTCGTTTGCTCATTTTGTTAAATTATCGTAGTCAATGTTTTATTGTGTTTGTTGTTTATTGAATTGGAGAAATTTTGATGATGGTAAACCCTAAGCATCGTTGGCCCCAACTCCATCCTCTCTACAATCTTACCAAAATCATCTTCTTCTTCCTCTTCCTCCGAATCGCAATTCGATACGCCCTTCATCGATAGGGATCCTGAATCGTTTGTCGTCTTCCTCTCCTTCATCCGAACCGGCAATTTCCCGTCTTCCAAGGCCAAGTCTTTTAATCTAGATGACATAATTTTTGAGGCAAAACTTTACGGGATTGCATCTCCTTTGATTGATTCCCTCTCGAATCTGTCTCAGTTTGGCATCTTTGACTTCCTTAAGTTGGTTGCTTAATGGAAGAGACACTCCCACGGCGATCAAATATCGTTGGGCTCCATCTACGTCGCCCATGGCAGCAAGCTTACCTCCTTTAATTGGTCGCTCCGACGGAAAGCGACGATTCTCACGCAGTTTACCACCATCAATGACTTTATATGCACCAGGTTGAACTTGATCATTTTCAGAACCATCCTCCAAGGGGGGAGTCTGAGCTTCAGGCACATAGAAGGGGGTGCCAGTTGCAGCTCCAGTAGCCTCCACTGTATTGTCAGGCTGAGCTGCAGGGGTTAGCTTAGATTTGAAGTAGTATTCAGTCTCTTTAAACACAACATTCCTGCTCACAATGACTTTATATGCACCAGGTTGAATCAATAAGATTTTATACCCTTTAACTCCCTCAGGATACCCCAAGAAAACACCCTTTTTCAGATCTAGCATTTAGTTTTCCATCAGACTTGTGAGAAAACACGGTGCACCCAAAAGGTCCCAAGTAACTCAAGTTAGGTTTTCTTTTATGCAACAGTTCATAAGGGGTTTTAAAGCCAACAACAGAAGAGGGAGATCTATTGATCAAATGAGCAGCAGTCATGATAGCATCACCCCAAACAGAATGTTTAATGCCAGAAGAAATAAGCATGCATCTAGTTTTTTCAAGCAGAGTTCTATTCATCCTCTCAGCAATGCCATTTTGCTGGGGTGTACCAAGAACAGTCAAGTGTCTCTTAATACCATGTTCTTTACAATATGCGTCAAAGTCAGAGTTGCAAAATTCAAGCCCATTATCAGTTCTTAAACACTTAACCACATAGCTAATAAATGCCCACATATCTACTGAAGTGATCAATAAGAGACATAAAGTACTTCATGCCAGAAAAAGAATCAACCTGGGCAGGGCCCCATAGATCAGAGTGAATATATTGTAAAGGATGCTCAGCAATGAAACTAGATTTATCAAACTTAGATCTAGTATGTTTACCAAGCAGGAAATCATCACACATATCCAATTCAGCAGGTTTAAGCTTAAGAACATCAGTTTTATAAAGCTGTAACAGACCAATGTTTTCAATATGTCCTAATCTCTTGTGCCACAAAGCAGTTTCAACATTAGACATAGAAACAGAAGCAACATATGCATGATGTTTCAATGCAAACTTAGCAATAACATGGTAAAGACCTTTCTTTTTCACAGTTTAACTTTCCCATTTTTAGAAACTCTCTTATTACCCAGATAAGTGTTAATATGACACCTCATATCACCAAACACACTTTCAGACAACAAATTTCTTCTCAAATCAAGCACATATCTAACATTCTGAATAATCCTAATTCGGTTATCAAACATAAGCAAAGGCACAGATCCCACCCCTTTAATAGAAACAGCATGATGATCACCCAACAAAACATCCCCTTCATCAATTAAAGTAAGATGATCAAACCATTTTTTATCAGGTGTAGCATGCATAGTGCAACCAGAATCAAGGATCCAGACATCATCACATGCAGAATCATTACAGATAGGCAACAATTCATGCTTAGAACAAGAACCGGCTTCAAACAATGCAGAAACACCAACCTTTTCTTTCTTAGCCTCATCCTTCTTTTTCTTATAACAACCTTTTTCATAATGTCCAGTTTTATCACAGTAATAACACTTCACATTTTTCTTAGGATTGTTATCCTGCACATTTTCAAACACCTTTTCTTTACCTTTATTGTTATTAGAAGGAGGCTTGTCAGTTTTAGCATTGTCATCCTTTTTCTTAAAATTCTTGTTCCTTTCTTTTATGAAATTAGCCCTAGCCATTAAGGCCTCGGACTTAGCTTCCTGTTTAGATTTAAAGACCTTCATGACATCATTTTTCTGAGTAATAGACTCTATAATTTCCTTCTTATTCAAATCCTTACGACTGAATTGAATGACATCTTAAAAAGTATCAAACTGAGAAGGTAAAGAAATTAACAACAACACAGATTGATGCAGATCAGAAAGATCATCACCACATCTAGTTAAATCCTGAGTCATACCCAAGAATTTGTCAAGGTTATCATTCACAGAAGCATGCACATCCATTTTGAAATTGAACAAATTACACAGCAGATTAGTTCGACTAGGGAGAGATTTTACCAGATACAGCCCCTCAAGAGCCTCCCACAACTCTTTGGTTGTTTTCTTACTCATTACCTGTCGAGCTACCTCATCAGAAAGACGTATCATAATCTCACTGTGTGCTATAAGGTCCAACTTTTTCTTTTTATCATCATCAACAGTAGTAGGATATACTGCATTGATAGGCAACCAGCATTTCTCCTTAATGAGAACTGCTTTCATTTTTAACTGCCACATTGTAAAGTCAGAGATCCCATCATAGGGCTTGATCCTAACAGAGGACTCAGCCATGGTTTATCCTGGCAACAAAAGGCAAGAAAAACAACTTAGCTTTTAGAATAACTAAAGAGACCTTAGCTAAAGCAATCAAAACAACTGCAGAGAATAACTCAGCACACAAACGATCTCAGAAGGTTATTCAAGGGCTTACAGATCTTCAAGAAACCCTAGATCCAAACAGTTAAGTCCAGATCTGAAAGTTTTGAGACCAAAAAACTCAAGAATAACCAAGATCTGTAGATTCCAAACACAGAATAACAAACAACAAAGCTAGAAGTGCAGAAACCCTAAAAGCATGCAAGACACACAAGATTTCACACAACAAGAACAGGATCTGATGCGTCGTACGGGGGGAATGACACCAGGTGATACACCCTATCTAGGCCCACCCGCTTCCTGCACCAATTTCCGTTCCCTGAGATCTATAAGGATTCAGAGAGTTTGGAAAGCGGACACTCAAGCTCTAGCATAAAAAACATGCTCTGATACCAATTTGATATAGTAGAAGCTCGATAATCGCAAGTTGGAGAAATAGATAAGCGGAAGCGAAAGGAAACTCAAAGCAAGAACACACAGTTTTACGAGGTTCGGTCAAATGACCTACGTCCTCGGGGCCTCCAGATCGGTCCTAAATCCACTAACTCAAGTATTCACATGCTTACAGAGAAACACAAGCAAAGATAAACATGAAGAACATTCAAACACAAGAAACCACAAAAGACTGAAGAAGAAACAAGAGCAAGACGAAGAAGATCTTCGTCGAAGGTAGATCTGCAGAGGAACAGTAGATCGGCCACCAGAGATCAACACCGGAGAAGACCACCGGAGCCAGAAAGAAGCGACGCTCCCGTAAAGGGATGCGGCGACGCTAGGGTTTCCTGACGCTCTCTCTCTCTCTCTCTCTCTCTCTCTCTTGGAACTTACCAGACGCGGAGCAGCTTCAACAGTAAAGAGCAGATAGGAGGTAAGGAGTATATATAGGCGAGCTCTCAAGGAACCCTAGAAACCGAGCTCAGCTTCTACAAGGAGAGTTGGGCTGACTTTGGGCTCAACGGGTTTGGACGGCCCAACTTGGTTTGGCAGCCCAAAGGCTAACACCCAAACTCAGCTTAGCTTAAGCCCAATTCCACCCTTCTATCACAACCCACATAATACATATACAACCATACACATTATTACATGTAAATAATATACAAAACCTAAGATGCTTAATGAAATATTTCTAGTACATTAGTTTTGCTATGATACACAAGGGAATACACGTCTTTTCACTAATCTAAATCACCAAAAAAAATTCAAAAGCAGGGCTAAATGAAAGGTATGACAAACCAAAGCATATCAGAACTCTGAAGTACAGGTTCGTGTGCATCAGCGATAGGAAAAAATTTGGTCAACACTCACCACAACACATGACTATTACCAATTAGAAGCAAGCAGATATCAAGAATTTTTCAATGATACAAATTAGATCAAACGAATAAAATTAGAACAGCATTTGGAATACGATTCACATCTAATTGCGAACGAATAACATTAAAACAAACCTAGTAAAATTAGAAGACAAGAAGAGACCTTGAAGGTGAATCGACCTGTAGGGAATCACCGATGATGATGATCTAGCCTCGGAGCCACTTCATCCATCTCGATCTGATCTTCGCCGTCGCCGTTGGTCTTCATCCATCTCCCATGTCGGCATCACACTCCTCATCCTCTTCACCTACAATGTACCGCATCTCCGTCGGCGTCGCTCGCCTACAACTCTTGGTGTTTCCATGGAAGCACCGCCAATGATGCTAATCCAGCCTTGAAGCTACTCCATCCATCCCGTTCTGATCTTCGTCGTTGGCGTCAATCTGTGTTCATCTCCCCCAGTCAGCGTTCCTCTCCTCCTCCTCACCTACAATCACATCTCCTCTTTCGTGTGAAAGCCGATTTGAGGAGGGGAGGTTAAACAAACTCCATTGCCAGTGCTAACTTGGAGAGAAGGAGAAGCCGATAAGGAGTTGGAATTACAAATTTTTTTTAGACATTTAACAAAAAGGAGTTGTAGGTGTACATTTAGTAAAAGAGGTAACGGTAGGTAAAAACTCGACTCTCTTTGAGAAAACATAAAACCCAATTTGTGAAAATTCCCATGTGTTCATCAGCCTTTCTCCAAAACTGTTGTTTGTTCAATCAATTTAGGCTCCTCCTCTATCAACCCTTCTACGGATCATCCTCCTCAATCAACCTTTTTTGGTGGTCCTTGGGCAATTTGTCTTTCCCAATCTCAATTTTCTGTTTCAATCTCTTCCGACCCATCCTTCCTTTGATCGGTGGCCGGCTCCTCTGGGTGTGTTCGGCTTGTGTCCCTCCAGGCTTCCGCCGCCGGCGTTCCTAATGCCTCTGTCGGCGCCGTGGCTGTCTAGTCTCTCCACCCTGTCTCGATCCCGGCTCCTCCTTGTTGTCGGCTTTGGGATTTGTTTGGGTTTTCATCAATCTCTGGTCCAAATTTCTGGTGCGGTTGTGGTTTTCTCGCACTGGTTATCAATTCCCCACTCCGATTCCATTTGTTGTCTCCGCCTCCCTTGGTTTGGTGGTTGATGGTTGCTTCGTCTCTGCCGGATCTGGGTTCCGATCTATCGCCTTTTCCTTGGTTTTGGCAATATGTGTCTCTGGCAGCCCTTTGCTGCCCTTTCCAGAATCATCCCCTTTGTCTATGGGTTGGCCCGGTTTAGCACCGCCTTGTGTTTTTCGGGTCACAAACGTTCCTGTCCAGTCTTCCTCCCTTGCTTCGGGTTCTTGGGGCCTAAGCTTCGGGTCCTTCGGGCCCAAGGTTGAGGATAGTCAACTTTATTAAAAACAAAAAAAAATTGTTAAAGGTGGTCTTATTTAAATCCCGAAAGGGCCTTGACTAGGCTACCTGAAAGGGTCTTCCCTAAGGGTTTTGAGTATAACCACCCAAAAGGATTTGAGAAAATCTCGCAAGGGCTTATCGATTTTTTTGTAGGTGAAAGCTTGTTGGCGTTTTGGTCGAGCAGTTTGCGGTTCTGCTTCCGATGTTTCTAGGAGATCTTCTGCTTGGTAAGGGGAGGGGGCGTGGAGTCTGTAGTCGAGTCTGGCTTGGGTCGAGGTGGTGTGCTCAGGGCGACTCCGTATCCGGGATAGAGTTTCCTTGGAGTTCGTCTGCACTGCCCACAGGAGTTAGTGTCCTGTTGTACTACTGGCCCGCGGTGCTACTGTTCGGTGGTGCTTGGCTGCGTTCTTCGGCGGCTCTCTCAGCTTTTTGGGTGTTTGGTCTTCTTGGAACGTTTTGTTGCAGAGCTTATTTCTGCTTTGTTCATTTCGCATGTTTATTGTATTTATGGTTTTAGGTTGTTCGGTTAGACGGTTCGCCGTCTGCCGACTTTGTCGGCCTCTCGATGAGTCAGATCTGTCTGACCTTCGAATTTTTACCTAATCAAAAAAATAATAATTTAGTAAAACAGGTATACCAAAACGGATATTTTGCCAAATATTTTCTCATATTTATACCGAGGGAGTATGTGATTTTATGATTGTTTTTATAAGATTTTTAATTGTGCAATCAAAATGTAGTATGGAATCCAAATGCATCTTTAGTAATCACGCATTTTAAAGTTGAGGAATTTTTTTTTTGGGAAAATGGCAGAAAATCACCCCTTAAATATTGGCCTTTGCAGAAAACCATCCCTTAAATTTGAAATTGCAGAAAACCACCCCTTAAACCCATTTTGTAGATAAATCGTTATCCACAACCCTTTTTTCTGTTAGGTTGGTGTTTAAAACGGTGAAAAGCCATTTGTACCCCACCCTTTTGATGTTATTTTAATGAGAGAAAATTGTATTAATTGAAATAAATTAATAAAGTATATTTATCCATACTTTTTAATGTTATTTTAATAGAATAACATACTTTTTTCTTTCATTAAACGGGATAGATAAATATATTTTATTAATTTATTTCAATTAATACAATTTTCTCTCATTAAAATAACATCAAAAGGGTGGGGTAAAAATGACTTTTCACCGTTTTAAACACCAACCTAACAGAAAAAAGGGTTGTGGGCGGTGATTTATCTACAAAATGGGTTTAAGGGGTGGTTTTCTGCAATTTCAATTTTAAGGGGTGGCTTTCTGCAAAGACACATATTTAAAGGGTGATTTTATGCCATTTTCCCATTTTTTTATAGCGATCAATGTTTAAAAACAGTACTGTAAGTGTAAATACTTTTTTGCAGCTTTAGTAATCACGCATTTTAAAGTTGAGGAATATTTTTATAATGATCAACTAGTGTAGATCTCGTCCCGTGTACGGGGAATGCGTTAATCTAAATATAAATGATTTTTTCCTCCAAAAAATAATATAAATATAAATAAAATTAGTTCGACGGGTTATATATAATCTAAATATCATTTAATTAGATTCTCTAAAAATATAAATAAAATTCACATTTATAAGGTACTACGTAAAAGTTTTTTTTTCTAATATATGGTTAATTAAATCTCATATGTAATTTAATTAGATAGTTGATTTTTAAAAATATTTTAATATTCTTTTTTCTTAAATATGTAGTATATATTTATTACATTAGTTTACTAAAATATCTATGTATGGATGGATTGTGGCTACATATATGGCTATATAATATTTTAATTATTTATTTTGGCCTCAAAAAATAATATAGATAGATATAAAATAACAATAATTAAATGATTGATTTTGATCTAAATAATTATTTCCACGAAAAAACAATCTAAATATAAATAAAATAGCACCTATCAAATATTACATATTTATCTATTACGACGTAATATTTTTGGTAAGTATGACTATGAAAATTGGTTTTATTAATTATTTTTATTATTACTACTACTACGTTTAATTATATTGATATAGTTTCTTCCTTATATAATATTTACTCTTTTATAAGATATTTTATCTATACAATTATAAGTGTTAATGGTAAAATAAAATACTTATTTTTATTAGATTTTCTTTTTGACCGGAGAAAGCTTTGTGAGACGCACTCACGCGCCGCCACATAGGCTATGCCCCGTCCCCTGCACGGGAATTAACACAATATTATAAAATTACATTTATTATCCATAAAAAAATATTATAAATATAAAAATAAATAAATAAATACGAATTACATTATGATAGTTAAACTAATAATTGAAAATATAAGATTAAAATTAATCTAGATCTAAATAACTCATTCTCCTAAAAAATAATATAGATATAAATAAAAATAACTATGAAATAATTAATTTTGATATAAATAATTCTTTCCATAAAAAATAATCGATAAAACCTATCAAATATTTGCTACTATGTATCTATTAATATTTTTGGTAATTATGATCATTGTTCTAAAAAAATCCTTCAAGATCCGCCTAGACCCCCGCCTAAACCTCTTACCTCACCCCTCCGCCAAGGCCTTCAAGGTCACCAAGACCCGCCTAGACCCCAAAGACCCGCCATAAAATTCGTCTATATGGCAAATGGGTGAACCTAATTTCTTTTTAGGTCCCGTCCATATGGTGTAATTTATATATAAACCGTCCATGGGATAGATTATTTATAATCCAGATGGAGATACACTATGTCAATTTGTATATCTGTATATGCCAAATTTATTATTATTATTGTGTTTAATTATATTGATGTAGTTATTTCCTTATATAATATTTACTCTTTTATAAGATACTCCAACTATTTAATTATATGAGTTAATGGTAAAATAAAATAATTATTTTTAATTATATAGATTAGAACTATCTGATTATTTTTATTAGATTTCTTTTTTTACGGGAACAAGTTTTGTGAGATGCACTCACGTGCCACCACGTAAGCAGATGAACTTACACGCCGCTACGTAGGCAACAATGCATTTTTGAAAAATAAATCTCTCTTAAATTATATGATCACCTCTTTCGAGAGTTTACAATGAACATAATTTGTATAAATGGCAATTGAGATCTTTTATAGCATATACACGATAATTAAAAAATCCCACAAAAAATTGGAATAAGTAGTAATTAAAGATGGCATAGTAAATCCTTTTAGTTATATAGGGTTTTTTTCCTTATATATATATATATATATATATATATATATATATATATATATATATATATATATATATATATATATATATATATAATATATTTACTCTTTTATAGGATATTGCATCTATCCAATTTTTTAATAAATATATTCTAACAATTGTTTAAAGTATAAATATAATTTTTGAAATTTTTTTATTATAAATTTATAGCATATATAATTATGTGTTGCACATAAGAGCATCAACAAGAATGGGGTAACCTCTTTCCCCTTTTTTCCATCTTCCTACCACAACTTTACAACTCATTTATTTTTTTATTTAAAATAATTTTTATTTTTTCTACCTCTTTCTAAAAGATTTCCCCAGGGGAAACCTCTTTTACCTCTTTTTAAATTTATTTTCACCTTTTCTTTTCCTTTGTATATCTTTCCCTTTATTATATATGTTGCATCATATATTATTGTGAATTTGTTTTTATAATTTTATAAATAAATAAACAAAAATAGCTAGTTAATATAAATATATTTTATTACATCTAGATTAAAATAAAAAAAAGTTAAAAACATTATAACATACGTAAATAATAATCAAACTACCTATAAATTCTGATCATAGTCTTGGAATTAGTTCCACAAATGCTGAATCAAATCATTCTTCAAATTCATATGAGTTTGGATCAAAAGGCATATTTGAAATGGGTGAAGTATTTGAATTATTGTGATCCATAGTTAAGAAAATATGTGCAACTACAATAGATCAAGATGGGGTATATATAGGGTAAAATTGGACTCAAATTATAGAAAAAAATAAAATTAAACCAATGAGATATTTTATTTAAAAAAATAATGAAATATAAATATATTTTTATTTCATTTTAAACACTATTACAATTAATAAATCTAAATGGAAAATAGAAGATCCTACTTTATCATTAAAAAAAGAAAATAAAATTAGAAAATGGAAGAGGTTACATCTCACCCCTTACCTTAAGGTAAACCCCACAACTACGAGTTTATATTTTAGCAACTTTAAGGTAAGTAAAACTCATGGTTGCTCATGCTCTAAAGGCACACCCCGAGGTTGTAGAGAATCTCATCTCGTTCTGTGCACTACTATATTAGGGAGGTGAATCAACAGACAAAGTGATTCGGCCTCTACATCGAACTAGGTTTTACATTGATTTCTCATCTTAAATTTAACATTTTCATCCAAAAGTAAGTTTTTAAAGGTCGTTTAACAAGATTGACACCAATTAAATTATTATTTTTATAAAAAAATACTTAATTGCAATAAAAAAATTTTTTTGGAGAACAAGCCACCACTCTATTCCATATCCTTGAGAATGAAATAAACTACATAGTTTGGAAAAGCAAGCAAATTAAATGACTAATAGGCCTAACTGTAGCTAATTCATGTGCCACCATATTACCCCTTTTTACATGGCTCCAATCCACACTAGCAAAGCCTTTCGCGTTACACCGAATAGATGTGATGAGGTTGTGCATTGACCCTTTACATATTCCCCCATTCTTCAAATTTGAGACCAAAGTCAGATCGTCGAACTCAATCTGAACGTGTTGCATCCCTCACTCCTTAGCCAGCTGTGTTGCCCATCTCACTGCCTCAGCCTCGGCTTCTTCCACACTTCCAGTGCTTTGGATTTCCTTCTGATCCCCGAAATGCAGCTCGCCCATGTGGTTCCTGCACACCACTCAAATCGCTGCTCGACCTGCCTCGTTTAGACTGGCATCACAATTAAACTTCAAGAACCCGCTCGATGGTTTCTGCCAGCGCTCAGCCATCGTGCGTTGCGGCTGCTGTCGACTGGGTAGAGACACCACATCCCTATAGGAGTCAAATTCAATCAGCAACTCTTCGAACTCCTGAACAATCTCACCCGGGTGCGTCACAATCCCATAAAAAATGCGCTTGTTTTGAGCCTTCCAAATCGCCCAAATTGTCGCTAGACGATGTCATAAAAAATAGGTCTATTAATTAACAAGGAAATGATGTCATAAATAGGCCACCCAACGCAAAAGACGTTTGGTCCCTCTACAAGGTTCATCGTGAACAGAGTACCTAGTCATACCCTGGCTAGGCTCCGCACCCTAAGTATTCTTAGTTTAGATCACCTCGCGATCAAGAGAATAAGTGTAAGCATGCGTAGAAATCATAACAGGTCCCACCAATACCTGGTGGCCTTCCAAAGCCCCCAAACAAGCAGCTCGTTGGGTCAAGCACCTCTCCTCTAACAGTGCCACGTGTAATACCTAGTTCCCTAGCGTAAGGGCATGTCTGGCATGGTTTTACTCGGCGATAAAGGATCCCCTTGGCGCTACCCTTTCCGCAGACGGAATACAGGCGACGGTGTTCCATCCATTAGGACCTAAAAGCTCATCGTCCTTACACACTTCATGCCCAAGGAGACCCACGTGTCGGAGAATCCGAATCTCCTCAAGCAATGCTCGAGAAAGCCCCATTCCACTCTATCGTAGGCCTTGATCTCCATGTCTAGCTTCAGTGCCATATGCCCCTTCTTCGCTCCTCTCCGGGTTTTCATGTAATGGAAGACTTCGAAAGCCTCTAAGACGTTGTCTGTAATGAGTCTCCCCGGGACGAATGCGCTCTGACTTGGTGCAATCAGTTTCCCAAGTAATTTCTTCAACCTGATCGTTAGTACGTTCGAAACAATTTTATATAAAACGTTGAAGAGACTGATCGGGCGAAGGTCTTTCATTCTTGATGGAGTTGTTACCTTGGGGATTAGGGTTATAAAAGTGTTGTTCAATTCTTCTGGAAACGGACCCCCATTCAGAATATCAAGCACAATAGTAGTACTGTCTTTCCCGACGATATGCCAACACCTCTGATAGAACAATGCTGGCATACCATTAGGGCCCTGCGCTTTTGTGGGTTGCATAGAGAAAAGGCCGGATTTTACCTCTTCTGCAGTAAAGGGACGCGACAGCTCATGGTTGTCCTCTACCGATAACAAAGGTTCAATTCCTTGAGTAGTCGTGGTTGGTTCTACTAAATCTTCTGATTGAAACAGTTTGCCGAAAAAGGCCAATGCCACCTCATTCATCCCTTATAATGATCTCCTTTCAGTCCCTTCATCCTCAACCAATTTCTGAACTCTATTTCTCCGCTTCTGACCTTCGGCTTTTTGGTGGAAGAACCTCGTGTTGCGATCCCCGCACAGGAACTTATTGGCCCTGGCTCATTGAAACCACAAGGTCTTCTTTTTATCCATTAGCTCCTTCTCCTTCTGTTTTAGCTCCTTTTTTTCTTTGACTTGGTTCCCACCCATCCCTTTACCTATCTCCGCCAATTTCTTCCTGATAATACCCAGCTCCGATCTCACATTTCCGAACAAATTCTTGTCCCAATCTCTTAGGTCCCCGACGCACCTTTCCAGTTTTCCAACCACCACATTCGAAGCTTGAGAAGAACCCGGGTTTAGCCACCCATTCGAGATGATTTCGAAACAATCTTCGTCCTTGAGCCACATCGCCTCGAATCTAAAGGGCTTATCTACTCCCTCTCGTCTTCCTCTCATTTCCCCTTCAAGCTCAATTTTGATTGGGATATGATCAGACCCACACCTGCCCAAGTGAACAACCAAGGTGCTCGGGTAACTATCAAGGAAAGGGTGATTGCTGAAAGCCATATCTAAACGCTCCTGAATAAACCCGGATTCCTCTATGTTGTTTTCCCATGTGAACTTATTCCCCGTAAAAGGAATATCTCTCAGCCCACAGTACTCGATAGTCTCCCTAAAATCAACCACCTTATCAAAATTCGCTTGATTTCCTCCCCTCTTGTCTTCCAGTGAAGTAAAGAGGTTGAAATCACCCATACAAAGCCACACCATCATGAGGATCCTCAAACAATCGTCTCATCAGATCTAACGTCTGGTGCTTATCTTTACTCTCCGGCCATTCATACACTCCTATCAGCCTGAATACCCCACTTGATTCCAACTTCGCCTGACTGACAATGTGGTGTTGACTGCACGACATCACATTCACATCACATCCATCCTCCCACATCAAAGCTAGACCACCCGATCTTCCTATACCCTCAACCACAAACATCCCCTTGAATCCCAACTCAATCCTAACCTCCTCCATCCTCTTCCTATTGCTTTTAGTCTCCATCAAAAACAGCACTTTCAGGGCCTCGCTTCTCACCATTTCGGTGAGTTTCCTAACTGCACGGGTCTTCCCCAATCCCCGACAGTTATAGATTATGCAATTCATTGCTCTCAGCGGGGCATGTTATCCCCAGCCGATATAACAGTGGTGTTCTGACTCAAGTCCAATTTCCTCCTCTTTTCGACGTCACCATCTACATTCCCCTCGGTTTTCTGATTGACACGCATATGGTCCTGACCCCCCCCCCCCCCCCCCCCCCCCCCGCCTCCCTCCTTTCTTTTAACTCCCCCCTTACCATTTGTTCCCATGTCCCTCAGAGTGTTTTTCGTGGCCCCTTCCCCACCTCTCGCCACCCTCTTCCTTTTTTTCTTTAAACCTCCATTATTTTCTTTTTCTAACTCATTCTCTCCACTTATAGCATGAGTCTCGCCCCCAACTCCCTCCCTTCCCATATTGACTCTCTCCTTACCCACCATTTGTTCCCTTTTATCACCCTCATTGTCCAGCCTGACCCGAACCACCCCTTCCAATATCTCCCTGGCCTTACTCCACAGCTCGTTCCCCGTCACCTGATCCCTTTCCTCAAGTATCTCTATGAGGGTTTTTCTCTTACTTCTGATTTGTTCATCGCCACTCTTGCTCTCCTCTCTCCCTCTCATTTTCTCTAACACTACCCTATCAACCTCTCTCTCTCTGACCTGCTCCAACCCTTATGATTTTAACCAGCGACGCCCTTAACCAATCGTCATACTCCCACTTATAGCATTCGTCCTCTGCATCAGTGTCACACTCCGCATCCGTATAACCCAAGCAACCGCACATGTAGCAAAAGTTTGGTAGTCTTTCATACTTCACTTCCACCCAAATCCTTCAATGGTAACCAAAATGCCCCTTTTGAGTGGTTTAGTAACATCTATCATCACCCGCATTCGAAGGAACCTGCTACATGTTAGGAGATCCTCCTGATCCATCTCTAACACCCCCCGAAGACTTGCCCTAATTTCATAGCCATGGATTTAGTGTATGCGACAAGAGGGAGATTGTATATTCTTAACCAGAAGGTTGTCATCGTGAACGAGACTGCACAAACGTGCTCCATGTCGGGCTCCTACAGCATCACCAGGGAGCGATCAAAGGACCACGGGCCCCCTTGAGGACCTTCTCGTTGTCCTCCTCACTGCTAAATTGGAAGCTATAAAGATTTTCTTTAATCTCTCCAAATAGAAACCCATTCTTCGTTCTCCATGCCCCCTTCATAGTCGCTTTTAGGGCATGAGCATTCGAGACCTTCTTTGACATAACAATCTGATGCGGGACCATCCAAGACACCTTCGGACACATCTATACTTGAGGATGGATCTATGATTCGAGCTCACTAGAATTTTGTCATCCTCAAGAGGAAGAAGAAGGCTCCACCATGGGGGACCAAAGATGGAAGCTTGACGTTTTAGATTCGTTCAGCATTTGACAGCTTTTTGACATCTCCGTAAATTGAGTCTTACGGAGTCAATATTAATCAGATTGAGGCGTGTCATACCTTTGCGGAATGAAGAGGGAGAGATCTACAACTTTGTTGTTGAAGGTTTTTCCAGATTCGACATAGATCTTGTCCGAAAATCACCATCTTTGCAAGCTATCACTGTTTTGACGGGAATAAACTAAGTCTTGGAACTTTCTTTGTTGCTATATTTTAGAGACCTTATTTATTTAAGTTATTTTAGGTAATTTTTGGATTTATTTTAATTTCCATTATATTTATTATTTTCATTAAAATCAGCCCTAGGGTTTTCTATATTAGAACAGCTGATTCCTCCATTGTAAATCAGACGCCTCTTTGAAATAGAAAAATACAGTTTGTGTGAAACACACCTGTGAGAAAGTCAATCGATTCGTAGCGATGCTCATCGATTGCAAATTGGTTCTTGATCTAACTTGGTTTGCTTTGATTGCAAATTGGTTCTTGATCTAACTTGGTTTGCTTTGATTGCAAATTGGTTCTTGATCTAACTTGGTTTGCTTTGAGTTCGTCAACCTCGCAAGAGCTTGGTGATCCTGGTAATCACAAGTCCCCTCCTTGTGCTTCCAAGTTGTCCGCTTGGTTGTGTAAGGTTGTATAGGCGGGCTTTAAAGTCGTTGGTATTTGGTTCCTACCCTCTTAGGAGGCCCGGGGTCATTGCCTCGTTCTATTTTAGTTCGATTCAGTCCTTCTATTTTAGTTTGATTCAGTCATTATCGGTCGAGTCTTGCTTTCAATTTCGAGTCTTTATTTTTGTTCATCGAGTCTTGCTTCTGTTATTACTATTTCTAGTTTGATTGTCGAAGATCGGGCCACCCTACGGCTAACCCCGTATCACACTTCCTATCAACGACAACCTACTATGCACAAATTTCTCTTCCTTCACCGCTTCATCACCCCCGATCACTGGTATGCACTCGTCCTCCGTCAGATGAATCGATTTTCCTTTGCTCCCCATCACTACTAAAAAAACAGGAAATAACTACGGATTTTTAGCCACGAATGTCAGGCGACGCTGTTTTCGTAGCCAATAGAAATGACATTGGCGACGATTATTTTTTACCGTGGCAAATTTCGTGGCGGGTGTTCACCTAAGAATGCCACATCATCAACTTCGTTGCTAACAGCAACGAATACACTATCCGTGGCTGGGTTCGTGGGTGAAAAACCGGATGGGAGTGGTAATTAGCCACGACATTAGCTACGAGCACATATTCCGTGGCTGTATTTGATGCTGATTTGGCAACAACATCAACTTCGTGGCTAAATCCGTGGCTATTCAGCTTCAGAATTCCGACGATGGAATGGACACGAGGTGAGTGGGCTTGGATCGGTTTTTATCGGTTTTTGTAACCAGGTCGGACATGGGGTTAGTGGACTTGAATCGTAGCTGAATCCGTGGCCAACAACGAAGAACAAATGCTATGGGCTCTGTTGTAAGCCTAATTTGCCATGTTTTACACTTAATTTTATATCGATTTCTGCATACATTGCATACATTTTGGTTAGAACAATACATAATCTGTGTAGTTTACACTTATTTGCAATATATGGAGGTCTACACAAGTTTTGGTTATATTTCGCAGAAATCGGACGCACTTTGAAGCTTAAAGGAAACTCATGGAGAAGTTAAAGGATGTTGCAGTTGGGGAAAACGCCATTTTTCACCATTCTTCATTTTGAATCAAGCTTTGATGTCTTCATGAGAGTTGTAGCCCTCGGAAAGAGCTTTCCAACGCATGGTCATATGCGTCAATCCGACTAACGAGGACTCGGGAAAGTGCGTTTCAAGAACAGAGCAGAAAGCTGAGAAAACTCTACTCGAGATCGACTAGACTCTACTCGATCTCGACGAGACCTGGTCGAGCAGAGCTGATCGAGGACACTGAGTCAGAGACAACCCGACTCCCGGAACCCTACTCGATCTCGAGTACCATCTAGTCGAGATCGACCACACTTCGACGCCATCTCCGGAGTCGACGAGCTGTGCCAAGCCGAGAAGCCGAGGACGAAGACGCAGACCACCTCTACTCGATCTCGAAGAGGCTTAGTCGAGATCGACCACGCCTAGGAGCCTTGTCGAGAAGAGCCACCCGACCAAGCCAGCCAGACGACGAATCCTACTCGAGACAGAGTAGGGCTACTCGAGATCGACTAGACCTCCGAGCCATGTCCTAGCCTTGTCGAGCACCAGTTAGGGTTTTGGCAGTTTGCGAAAGTTGATTGTCGGGATTGTAAAGGCTTTGAATTTAGTTAATGCAAGTTATTTCTTTTCAATCGATGATGTCTGAGTTTGTGATGAAGAGCGAGTAGTCCACCCACTTCTAGGGTTGGGGCGAGCCCGACGATAGCCATGCATAATTGAGGTAAAGATCCGACCTTTATCATGTTTTGAGCATTTCCTACTTGTTGATTTGTTTATTGCCCGTCTAATGGAGATCCATGCTAACAACTTGGATTATAAACATAAAATCAGTAGAGACAATTAGGGTTTCTTGAGAGAGTTGTCTAATTGTTGGAAAAGGCGAAAGCTTAGTCCTTTAATGCGATTCACATGATTATCTGTTTGATTCTACCTTATGCATGCTTGGTTATTGTCGTTGCAAACCCCAATCTTGGAAGTTTTTTTACATTAAGTTTAGTCGAAACCCTAAAAGCATTTGTTCTTTATTTTCTTTATTTTTATTCGTTTTTCGTTCCCTGTCTACTCGATCTCGACCAACTATGGTCGACCTCGAGTTGCTGATTCTCGACCTAGAGTCGTTGTTGCTTACCTGTGCAGGAACTCGACAAGACGAGCCGAAGTCGACGAGGACCGTACTCGACCTCGAGTAGCCTCTTGTCGAGGTCGACTAGCCTGTATCGAGCAGTGCTGCTTTGTTCGACTGTCCGAGCTTCTGTCGACTAACCCCTTTGTCGAGCTCGATGACTTCTGTGGTCGACTTTCGTGAGATTCTCCGCTGCCTAGGATCCACTGATACGCTTCCTCGTGGATCGATCCTGATTTCCCGCTGCTACATCAGGAGGAGGTCTTGTAATTATTTGGCGTGGGCATAATCTGGTTTGAATTATATTTGTTATATTTCATACTCGATTTCCTCCTACAACAAATTGGCGCCGTTGCCGGGGAAGCTATCATTCGCGCCTTAGGTAGTCAGATCTCACTTTTCTTTTGAGTTACTTCGCAGGTGTATGCGCCGTTCTGGTCAACCACCTGAGTTTGACACCTTAGATGATCTGGAACATGTCCTACACATCCATTCTAAACTGAAAAGAGCCATGGCGGCCGCAGAAACACCAGAACAGCTGATACAGAGGCTTAGGACAGAACTAGCCGCCAAGGATACTGCTCTCACCGCTGAGAAAGCAGCAAGGGAACAAGCAGAAGCTGAGCTTGTGTTGCGTAGATGGGAACATTACCTGGACTCGACATATACACATTCTGGGGGAACTGATCCATAAACACTAGCCGAAATCGTCTGTACCACAGAAACCCAAGTATGTCCTTCCTCTATTTCTATTTCACTATCTATCTTTGAAGAATCTTTGGAAGGATCCCAAGAAGAAGAAGAGCCACCAACGCAAAATCCGGACGTCGTTGTCGATGGTGCTTCAAAGTCACTTTTGCCTTATAAGGTGAAGGCTATTCCTGACAATTTTGAGCAACCGATGTTCATATTCAAGTATGGGGTCCTCACAAAGTGGCATGAAGTTCCGCATGATGAGGTGGAAATATTTCTTCCCACTCCACCGTTTTGCTGTGGTGAAGACGCGCAAACAAATCAACCAATGGAGCGGAAGAGGTATGCAAATTTCCTTTATATATTCCTTTATGCATGCCAGCTGGAGCCCAGGAAGATGGATGGAAGGAGCCATGGAGCATCCACTCAGGGAGGCTCAAGCTTCTGCACATGATGCCCCCGGATGACATCCCACGCTTCACACGACCGGAGGAACCACCAGATCCACCTATACCTCCGGACAAAGATGAGCCAGGCTAATGCTTAATAGAGAAAGTCGGCCTAGCGACTATAAAATCTAGAGCTTGTAAATAGACTTTTATTTTAGGGACTTTTTGAACTTTTTGGTTTTTGGTTTTTGTTTTTGTTTTTGGTTTTACGTCTTTTAGAATACTTCATATGGATAGTCTTGTTTTTGTGTGCAATCTAACACCTTTAGGTCGGCAAAGCATATAAGGATCGCGAATAGTGGAGGAAGAAGTCCCTAAAAAACTAGTCAAAATCGACGAAGGCCAAGTCGACGACGACGAGGAGGAGAAGCCAGGAGTTACTCGACCTCGAGTGGACGTACTCGACTTCGACAAGCACCAGACACTCCTCGACTTCAGAAACCACCAGACGCAGACAAGCCTACTCGAGATCGAGTACACCGTACTCGAGATCGACAAGGCACCTCTACTCGACATGCCCAGTTTCACCTTCCTCGATGTGTTATCCTGTGAGTTCCTTCCTTTACTCTTGTTTTTTTTATTTGATACAGTGGGGACACTGTAAATTTTAAGTATGGGGTGGGGGAAGGGCTTACTTTGTGCATATTTTATCATATTTGACATTATTTGTGCATAGTTAGAATTTATTTCTTTGAATTGCTACATGGCTATTTTGGAATGCATTATTGATTTATGTGCTTATATGCATGAATTTCCAAAATTTGAGAAAAATGACCCCCATTGAAATTTTTGAATAATGTCATGGAAGCTTATATTGAACTCGACGATGCAAAATTGGATTCATTAGAGATATAGCATTAAATTGCCTAGTAAAGGGAAGTCACAATGAATTGCATTATTTCTTGAAAACCATGAAAAGAGGTAAAATTTGAAGTTGCTTTTGACATGTTGCATGATAAGATGATGGAGGACTTTATATTTCCATATAATGCTCATATTATTTATATCCTAGCCTTACCGATGTTTATGCATCACAAAAGCCATAATATGCCTTATTTCAAATATTGCTCCACATGATCTAAATATTTGCCATTCTTTACCTTATCCGGGGATTATGTTGAGAATGATGTTACATTATGGAGATATTATATGGTGTTTGTGTTGTTATCATATTTGGAGTTTGGAAGGAAATTGTTTGAAATATATGGAAAATTTAATGAGTGAAAGAAAATCCAATCATCTCAGGAGATAAAGATAGATTGACCCTGCTCTCTGAGATAATAGTTTGGAGAGATGGGACACATTGTGAGAAGTCCAAAGCACTAAGTATCCGGGGCCATTCATGACACCCATGTTTGCGACTCGCGAGAAGGCAGTGCTGAGGTTAGAGAGGTAAAAGCATGATTATTAATAAAAGCATTATGAAAGGTGATGAAACTTATGAGAAAGAATGTGGTATGAAATTCAATTTGGAAATACTCCATTTCCCCGGATCAAAAGCACCACATTGCCAAAAATTGCCCACTTTTAGCCTTTTACCAAAACTACTCCGTATTTGGGCTTAAATTAAAGTCTTCTTGATTATCAATGCTTTGTCACATGAATGAATGTTTTGCATAACCCTCCTTTTATGAGTAGATGTTGCTTTTATATATTTACACATGCACGAATCTGTGACACTAGTACCTTTTCGAGGATGGTAATTGATTGCAGGGGTATATGAGAATGAATCTGATATGTTGAGAGTTTTGATTTCTTCCCCTGAATGACAATTAAAAGTATTGCTTGAGGACAAGCAAGCTTAAGTATGGGTTGTTTGTTGTAAGCCTAATTTGCCATGTTTTACACTTAATTTTATATCGATTTCTGCATACATTGCATACATTTGGGTTAGAACAATACATAATCTGTGTAGTTTACACTTATTTGCAATATATGGAGGTCTACACAAGTTTTGGTTATATTTCGCAGAAATCGGACGCACTTTGAAGCTTAAAGGAAACTCATGGAGAAATCGGACGCACTTTGCAGTTGGGGAAAACGCCATTTTTCACCATTCTTCATTTTGAATCAAGCTTTGATGTCTTCATGAGAGTTGTAGCCCTCGGAAATAGCTTTCCAACGCATGGTCATATGCGTCAATCCGACTAACGAGGACTCGGGAAAGTGCGTTTCAAGAACAGAGCAGAAAGCTGAGAAAACTCTACTCGAGATCGACTAGACTCTACTCGATCTCGACGAGACCTGGTCGAGCAGAGCTGATCGAGGACACTGAGTCAGAGACAACCCGACTCCCGGAACCCTACTCGATCTCGAGTACCATCTAGTCGAGATCGACCACACTTCGACGCCATCTCCGGAGTCGACGAGCTGTGCCAAGCCGAGAAGCCGAGGACGAAGACGCAGACCACCTCTACTCGATCTCGAAGAGGCTTAGTCGAGATCGACCACGCCTAGGAGCCTTGTCGAGAAGAGCCACCCGACCAAGCCAGCCAGACGACGAATCCTACTCGAGACAGAGTAGGGCTACTCGAGATCGACTAGACCTCCGAGCCATGTCCTAGCCTTGTCGAGCACCAGTTACTCGAGACAGACGAGGCCTACTCGAGACAGACGAGGCCTACTCGAGACAGAGGAGGGCTACTCGAGACAGACGAGGCCTACTCGAGACAGACGAGGGATACTCGAGACAAACGAGGGCTACTCGGGACAGAGGAGGGCTACTCGAGATCGACTAGACCCTTGTCGAGATTGAGTAGACCTCCAGAGCCGCGTTACTCGGTTGTGACGAGTCCTACTCGACTTGGGATTCCTTGGGCGTGAAGGAAGTCGATTTGGCCGGGATCTATCCAAAATTGATCAATTCTATCCAAGGAGACAAGATCTATCAAGACATGAAGACTTACCCACTTTAGAATTATCTTTTCCTTTTTGATTTATTTCCTTAAAACATTTTATTTATCTTTTAGCAAATTAGATATAGAAGTAGATTTAGATACAAGATTCTATCCTTGATTAGAGAGGATTAGAAGGCTATAAATAAAGCCCTAAGGGGTGGTTTTTCATTAATTCCAATTTCACACACAATTCAATTTGAGAGGAAGACAAGTAGTTCCACAGAGACAGTTTAGGGAGTTCGAAGGTTTTAGGGTTTTGGCAGTTTGCGAAAGTTGATTGCCGGGATTGTAAAGGCTTTGAATTTAGTTAATGCAAGTTATTTCTTTTCAATCGATGATGTCTGAGTTTGCGATAAAGAGCGAGTAGTCCACCCACTTCTAGGGTTGGGGCGAGCCCGACGATAGCCATGCATAATTGAGGTAAAGATCCGACCTTTATCATGTTTTGAGCATTTCCTACTTGTTGATGTGTCTATTGCCCGTCTAATGGAGATCCATGCTAACAACTTGGATTATAAACATAAAATCAGTAGAGACAATTAGGGTTTCTTGAGAGAGTTGTCTAATTGTTGGAAAAGGCGAAAGCTTAGTCCTTTAATGCGATTCACATGATTATCTATTTGATTCTACCTTATGCATGCTTGGTTATTGTCGTTGCAAACCCCAATCTTGGAAGTCTTTTTACATTAAGTTTAGTCGAAACCCTAAAAGCATTTGTTCTTTATTTTCTTTATTTTTATTTGTTTTTCGTTCCCTGTCTACTCGATCTCGACCAACTATGGTCGACCTCGAGTTGCTGATTCTCGACCTAGAGTCGTTGTTGCTTACCTGTGCAGGAACTCGACAAGACGAGCCGAAGTCGACGAGGACCGTACTCGACCTCGAGTAGCCTCTTATCGAGGTCGGCTAGCCTGTACCGAGCAGTGCTGTTGTGTTCGACTGTCCGAGCTTCTGTCGACTAACCCCTTTGTCGAGCTCGAGGACTTCTGTGGTCGACTTTCGTTAGATTCTCCGCTGCCTAGGATCCGCTGACACGCTTCCTCGTGGATCGATCCTGACTTCCCGCTGCTACATCAGGAGGAGGTCTTGTAATTATTTTGCGTGGGCATAATCTAGTTTGAATTATATTTGTTATATTTCATACTCGATTTCCTCCTACAACAGGCTCGGCATGGATCAAAAGCCCATTAGATATGATCGGCCCAATTACTTTATTAGCCCGTAGAATGAAATGTTGATTTAGCAACGAAACTGCCCGTGGCTAAATCCGTTGCTATTACGGATGAGATCGAATTAAATGCGCATTTTACTTTACCTGCCATTTAGTAGTTGGGTGCATTAATTTGGCCGGCCTGCCTGCCACTTGTTTGTCTTCTAGCTTGGGTAAACATTGCCATTTACAATGGATAGCAGAAATTTACCTCTCTACCAAGCTCACTCTCTGTTTGTACGAGGTAAATTTCATGACCCTTTAATTTCTTAACTACTTACACATATATTATACTGTGTATTTTAGTTAGTGCACTTAATTTAAAGAGTATGTATTGATTATAAATATAATGAGAGTTGGGATCTCCAAAAAAAATGATAGTTGGGATCTCAAAAAAAAATGAGATCTATAAGGAAATGGGTTTTCACATGAGTTTTAATTGGAATTAAGAATTTCTAATGAAATGTGCTATATATACAAATTTTATTCAATGCATGTTATATATATGTACGTAAATATAATTTGAAAGTGTGGCTTTGTAATATTTAAAAATTTGTTGTATATGACATTAATTTGTAATATGTGTTTTCTATATATACAGATTGATTGAATTTAATTGATAAAATGGATGATCGTACATGGATGTATGACATGTACTTGTCCGATCGTGGAGGATTAAAGCCTGAATACTTCGCAGGGGTGGATAAGTTTATAGGTTTTGCTTGTCGTCAAGAGTTATATGTCGATGAAGGTAAGATAAAGTGTCCATGTAGGGAATGTGTGAATTGCAAATTCAAGAAAGTAGATACTGTGAAGAACCATTTATATCATCGCGGGTTTATGGTCGGTTATTATCGTTGGACAACACATGGTGAAACTATTTCACCTCCATATAATGAGCCGATGGTAGGGGCAACCAGTGGGCTATGTATGATTAGTTAAGGGCAGAACAGAGGATGATATTTGACGTTGCGGGGCCAAGCTTTGTTCCTCCGTCATGGTTTAGCTCGTATATTAATGTCGACGATGTTTCGAATAATGGGGATGATGTTCAATTCCAACCAGCTGAAGTTAATGAGGTCGATGAAATGAGGGAAGACCCGGTAGCAACCGAGGAGGCTAATCTGTTATCCACGCAATTTGCAGATGTGCTGAGAGCAGCTGATGAAACTGTGTTCTCTGGGTGTACTACACACACAGTTGTCTTTTGTGAGCCGACTTATGAGCTTGAAGTGTGAATATAATGTTCCTTAAAGTCTGTTCAATGGTTTCGTGCAATTGTACAATGAAGTGCTACCTGATGACCAGCAGAGTCCTACCAGTTACTATGAAACTGAGAAGATAGTTCGAAATTTGGGGCTACCGGTTGAAAGAATAGCAATGTGTCCTAAGTGATGCGAATGAAGAATCATGTAAGTGTTGTGGTCAGGCAAGATATGTTGTTAGTGCTACAGGGAAGCGTCGTGAACAAAAGGTTTTATTCTACTTTCCTTTAACTCCGAGGCTACAAAGACTATATGCTTCTGAGGTGACAACCAGCCATATGACTTGTCATGCGGATCACGTAACAGAGGAGGGAATGATGTCTCATCCTTCAGATGGAGCATCATGGAAGAGGTTAGACACAAAGCATCCTGATTTTGCCTACGAGCCTCGTAATATTCGTTTGGGCTTATGCACGGATGGTTTTGCTACATTTAACAACTCTGGTCATAGTTATTCATGTTGGCCCGTGATTCTCACTCCTTACAATCTTCCACCCCATTTGTGTATGAGAACCGAGCACATGTTTCTGTTGTTGGTAGTGCCAGGTCCTCGAAACCCAAAGAAGTTGATTGACATTTGCCTCCAACATCTTATTGATGAGTTGATGCAATTGTGGAATGTTGGTATCGTAACCTATGATGCCTCGAGGAGAGAGAACTTTGTTATGCGTGCGGCTTTACTTTAGACCATCAGTGATTTCCCTGCATATGCTATGTTGTCCGGATGGAGCACTGCCGGTCAGTTGGCTTGTCCGATTTGTATGGAAGCAGGATCTGATACTTTTCGCCTTCAACATGGACGGAAGGCTTGTTGGTTCGATTTTCATTGGAAATTCTTAGATCTTTCTCATCCTTTCCGTAGAAACAAGAAGGACTTCTACAAAGGGCATGTGGAAACAGCATTGCCACCTCCATTGCTATCAGGGGAGCAGATTTGGGAGCAAGTCCGTGATTTGCCAACGGTCATGGAGGATCCTTCCTTCCAGTGTGATGAGTATGGGGTTTCCCATAAGTGGACAAAACAAAGCATTTTTTGGAGACTTCCATATTGGAAGGACCTTCTAATCCAATCTCGATGTTATGCACATTGAGAAAAATGTGTTTGAAATTGTTTTCAACACTGTCATGGATATCCCTGGGAAGACAAAGGATAACTTTAATGCCCGGAAGGACCTTCGCCTATATTGTCATCGACCTGAGTTGGAGGTAGATGATGACTACTTGGGTGCAAAACCTAAAGCAATATATACATTGTCAAGAGACGAGAAGAGAAAGGTTGGTAAGTGGTTGAGGACCGTTAAATTTCCTGATGGTATGCGTCTAATATAAGAAGATGTGTTCAGAGTGACGATTGTAGCCTCAGTGGGATGAAGAGCCATGACTGTCACATATTGACGGAGAGACTCTTGCCGGTTGCTTTGAAAGAGTTGTTGCATCCAATTGTATTAGGTCATTTAACTGAGTTGAGTATCTTCTTCGAAACAATTTTGATAACTCCCTCCCTTGATGAAAATTGGAATAAATGTTTTAAAGGCTTTGACAGGATGTTGGTGTCAAAGGCCTTGGAGCATTAACAGTTGATGAAATACAAAACCTATTTTATAAGTCCGTATATTATTTAATCTTATTATATACTTCCTTCATATTATATATATATGTTTGACTAACCTTTTCAGGAAGTATTTCGGGATTATATCTTTCCTTTAGTACATATTGAGAAGATCAAATTCAAATAAGATCATGGCTTCGGAGTATCCATAAATAGAAGATTCAAGATCAAGCCATGATTCGAAAGAGCCGTTGATGAAGATCTGGTGTTGAAGACACTCACACTCCATGCTCTTATATAAAGGAAAGGAAGAAGAAGACAGAAATAAGAAGTGCTACACGAGCTTTCATTCATTCAAGCAAGATCTGTCTTCCAAGTGTCTCTCTGCTAAGCGCTCAAGAGTTTGTTGTTTATTTCAAAGCCTTTGAGAGTCACTGTGAGCTTATAGGATATATTCATTTATAGTGTTACTCGAGAGTTTGTAACTCGGGAAGTTGCACTAGGCTATTGATTCTCGAGAGTAAGAGGATTGTACTAGATAGCTAAGAGAGGTGAGGCTCTTCTAGATTGGTCTAGGAATCCAAGGGAACGTGAGTTGACTAGATTGCAATTGTATAGGAGAGAGGCTTCTCGGTGAGCTATTAGGATCCTAAGCTAAGCGAATCAATAAAGCCTTTTGAATCCTAGGGTTGTGGAAGAACCCTAGGCGGGGACGTAGGCCAAGTTCGTGCTGAACCTCGTAAACAATTACTCGTGTCCTTTACTTATTGCTTTACCTTATTTCCGCACTTGGTTCGATTGTCTAACTTTGTGATTCAGGTTTAATCTCAAAGGGTTTTATACGAGCTCCAAAAGTCTTGAGACTTTCTGCGAAAAACGGACATACTCTATTCAGCCCCCCTTCTAGAGTATTTCTATATTACATTGTTTTATATTATCGAACCTTCAATTGGTATCAGAGCTTTACTCACTGTTTTTTATCTAACAATCTTGTAAGTTTTCGATCATGTCTGGTGAAGCAAGCGAAGGATTTGCACAGGGAAGGTCCACAAGCAGACCGCCACTCTTTGTAGGAAACAATTTTGTCCATTCGAGATCTTTGATGAAGATGTTCATCATAGACCAAGATCTAGAGCTTTGGAACATTATAGAGAATGGTCCGAAGATTCCAGAGAAAGATGGATCAAATGATACCAAAATTGCAAAGGAGTCTGAATACAACCAAGCAGATCTTGAAACCATCTCCAAAAACTGCAGGGCTATTAACTTACTTTATTGTGGTCTTAGCACTGATGAGTTTAACCGTATTTCATCTTGTAGGTCAGCTAAAGAGATTTGGGACAAACTGGTCGTCACCTATGAAGGAACGAGCCAAGTGAAAGACACCAAGATCAGCATCTTCCTTAGAAAGTATGAGCTCTTCAAGATGAAGTCTGATGAGTCAATCAAGGCCATGTTCACACGATTTACTGAAATCACCAACAACCTTGACTCTCTCGGCAAGAGCTTTACCAACGTCGAGAAAGTGAGGAAGATACTGAGGTGCCTTACAAAGGAGAAATGGGGTCCAAAAGTAACAGCTATAGAGAAAGCCTAGGACCTCACCACTCTACCTCTTGATGACCTACTTGGGAAGTTGATCACGCATGAGATGATCCTTAATGAAGACGACGGAGAGCTTCCAGCTAGCACTAAGAACTTGGCACTCAAGTCCAAGAAGGAGGAGCCCAAGGATGGATCTGATTTCGAAGATGAGGATGACGATGAGGATGACCCTTTTGCTCTTATCACAAGAGGCCTTGCTAGAATTCTCAAAATGAAGAAGCAATTCAACAACAAGGATGGATCAGAGTCTTCAAAATTTCAAGGTAAGCCTCAATACAACAAGTATGAAAAGAAGACTAAACCGTTGTCCTGTTTTGAATGTGGTGAAACAGATCATCTTGTGAAGGACTGCCCTCAAAAGGCAAAGAGCCAGCCCAAGAAAGGTGACAAATGGAAGAAGAAAGCCATGGTGGCAACTTGGAGCGATTCCGACTCTGACTCCGACGATGAGAAGGCCAACATTTGTCTTATGGCCTCAGAAGATGAATCCCACGATGAGAAGCTTGAAGCTACTGTAAGAGAACTCATGGAAAGTCCAAAAGAGGTATTATCGGAATTCCTTTCCAATATGATTGCCAATGAAGAGAAGCTTATTGCCCAAACTAACATTCTTATTAAGAGAAATGTGGACCAGGAAAGAACTATTGAGGATCTGTCTATGAGGGTCAAAGGTCTTGAAGCTTCTTATTCAGGTCTTGACATTAAAGTCAAGACGCTTGACTCGGAGAAATCTGAACTCAAGCAAGATCTCTCCTCTCTAAGAAATGAGCATCATGACTTAGAGAACGAGAAGATCTCCCTGAATAATAAGATTCAAGATCAACAGACAACCCTCATATGTTTTAGCAAATCCAAAGGTACTCTCGATAGGAAGTTGGGTGAGCAACAAAGCTTTCTAAACAAAAGTGGTATTGGTTACAATCCAAAGTTTTTAAAGAAGCAACACATTACCACCTTTGTAAAGGCAAAAGAAAGCAGAACCTCTCCTATATGTCACCATTGTGCTAGAAAGGGACATGTAAAAGAGACTTGACCCTATAGAAGAAATGATCCATATATTATTCGCAATACATTTCCTGTTCATTTGAATAAAGAACGGATAACACAAGTTTGGGTTCCAAAAGGGACTATTTTACCAAATATGGTTTACCCCAACAATGGATCCAAATTTTCTTATTGGTCTAGCCACAAAGGTTGATGTTTGTCTTGCAGGAGATCACCAAGGTGAAAGAACGCAAATGGATTATTGATAGTGGATGCTCGAGGCATATGAGTGGGAAGAGTTATTTGTTTCATGATCTAAAGGAGCAATCCACAGGAACAATCACTCTTGGTGACAAAGGGAAATGCGACATCGTTGGTATTGGTAGTGTTGGAAGTGATTCCAGCCATAGTATTAAAAATGTCTATCTTGTTAATGGTTTAAAGTATAATCTGCTTAGTGTCTCTCAATTATGTGATAGTGGTAACAATGTTAGATTTAACAAGAAAAGATGTATAGTGTGCAGAGAAGATACAGGTGAAGTTATATTGACTGCATACCGTTACAACAATATATACGTCGTAAATGCTGATCAAGTGGCTCAAGGAAGCTTAACTTGTCTAAAGGCTTTGACGGACGATCCAAAGCTTTGACATAGGAGACTCGGTCATGTGAGTCCACATACACTACAGAAGCTTGTGTCCAAAGGGCTTGTAAGAGGGATACCTGAAATGGACTTCAAAGGTATCGACATGTGCAACGCATGCACACGAGGTAAACAGACACGTAGCTCGTTCAAACCCAAAAAGGTTGTAAGTTCTTCTAGACCCTTTGAACTTTTACATATGGATTTATGTGGTCCTATGCGAGTCAAATCTCCTATTGGTAAAAAGTACATGCTAGTTGTTGTTGATGACTTTTCTAGATATACTTGGGTTGCATTTTTAAAAGAAAAATCAGAGGCCTTATTTGAGTTTTCAAAACTTTGTAAGGAGTTTCAAACTTTAAGAAACGAGCCCATAGTGTCAATTCGGAGTGATCATGGTAGGGAGTTTGATCAACTTCAGTTTGATTTGTTTTGTGCTAAATATGACATCTCCCATAACTTTTCTGCTCCTAGGACACTTCAACAAAACGGGGTTGTGGAACGAAAGAACCGCACCTTAGAGGATATGGCCAGGACTATGCTTTTAGAAAATGCATTACCTAAAACCTATTGGGTTGAAGCTGTTAACACAGCTAACTATATTTTGAATCGTTGTCTTATTCGTTCCATCTTAAAGAAAACTCCTTATGAACTTTTCAAAGGCCGCAAACCACTTATATCTTATTTTAAACCCTTTGGCTGTACTTGTTTTGTTCATAACAATGGAAAAGATAACCTTGGGAAATTTTATGCGCGTAGTAATGAAGGTATATTTCTTGGCTATTCCACGAGTAGCAAAGCTTATAGAATCTTCAATAAAAGGACCCAAGTAGTTGAAGAAAGTATACATGTTATTTTTTATGAATGCAATGACGGTGCTTTGAGTGAAAGTGTTGCAGATATAGATCTTAACATCCATGAAGAGAACGAGGAAGGTGATCATGCTGGTACCAAGAACACAGAGAAGAGGAACATGCAGGAACATATCCTTAACACTGGAGAATTGACCCAAGGTGTTGAAGATTCTTCCAAAGCCCTTGGTGTCCAATCCAACAGTGTTGAGACGTCAGAAACTGCTGTAACTGAACCCAACAGGACCACGGAGTTAGATGTACTACAAGTCAATCCTACTGGTGTGACAAATCAAGGAGCTGAGACGAGCAAAAGGAAATTCAAATACTCCTTATCACACTCATTAAAGGATATCATTTCTAACCCTACTTCTAGTGTTCAAACTCATTCTAAACTTAAAGATCTTTGTGCATTTCACGCCTTTGTTTCTCTTATTGAGCCAAAGAAGATAGATGAGGCACTTCAGGAGCCAGACTGGATCATTGCTATGCAAAGTGAGCTTAATGAATTTGAAAGGAACAAAGTCTGGACCTTGAAGCCTAGGCCAAAGCATCAATCAGTCATTGGCACACGATGGGTATTTTGAAACAAGCTAGATGAGAATGGTAAGATTGTAAGGAACAAGGCAAGGCTTGTTGCTCAAGGCTACAATCAAGAAGAAGGTATTGACTACGAGGAGACCTTTGCTCCCGTAGCCAGGCTTGAAGCTATTCGCATTCTATTGGCATTTGCATCTTTTATGAGCATAAAGTTATATCAAATGGATTTCAAGTGTGCTTTTCTTAATGGTTTCTTAGAGGAAGAAGTTTATGTGGCTCAACCCCCAGGTTTTGAAAGTTTTGAATTTCCCAATCATGTTTATAAACTTGACAAATCGCTTTATGGTTTGAAACAAGCCCCAAGAGCTTGGTATGAGCGCCTGTCAAAATATCTTTTAGAAAATGATTTTTAAAGGGGGTTGATAGACAAGACTCTTTTTATCAAAACCAAAGGAAATGACATTTTGGTTATTCAAATTTATGTTGATGATATACTATTCGGTGCTACTAACACATCTTTGTGCAAGGAATTTTCTGACATCATGTGCAGTGAATTTGAGATGAGCTTGATAGGTGAACTCAACTTCTTTTTGAGATTACAAGTTCATCAAACCAAGAAAGGGATCTTTGTCAACCAAAGCAAGTACACTAAGGATCTCTTGAAGAAATTCAATATGGATCAATCCAAAGAAGCCAAGACTCCCATGAGCTCAACATTGTCTCTAGATCAAGACAAGACTGGAATAAGTGTCAATCAAAAGGAGTATCGAGGAATGATTGGATCTTTATTATATCTCACAGCTAGTAGACCTGACATCATGTTTAGTGTTTGCATGTGTGATAGGTTTCAAGCTGATCCTAAAGAATCTCACCTCGTGGCTGTGGAGAGGATCTTTCGATATCTCAATGGCACTAAGGAACTTGGACTATGTTATCCAAAGCAAAAGGATTTCACTTTAATTGGATATTCTGATGCAGATTTTGCAGGCTATAAGGTGGATAGGAAGAGCACATCAGGATGTTGTCAATTCTTAGGAGCATCTTTGATCAGTTGGCACTCAAAGAAGCAAAACTCAGTTGCTCTATCCACTGCAGAAACCGAATACATTGCAGTTGGAGCCTATGGCTCCCAAATCCTTTGGATAGCTCAACAAATGTGAGATCTTGGCATTAACCTCAAAGGTATCCCAATTAAGTGTGACAATATAAGTGTCATATCCATCACTAAGAATCATGTTCAGCATTCAAGGACCAAACATATTGATGTAAGGCATCATTTCATTATAGATCATGTTGAAAAAGGTGATGTGTCCATTTCGTTTATTTCAATTGATTATCAATGGGCTGACATTTTCACTAAGCCTTTGGCAGAGGACAGGTTCACCTTCATAAGACGAGAGATTGGGATGCTTAACAAGGATGCACTTTCGTAGGGGGAGCTTTCCCTTTACGAAAGATAAATTCTACTTAGTGTCAAGACCCTTGAGAAGTATGTCAAGGTGTGTGAACTAAATGGTGGATTACATTTATCGGATCATATATTTTTGGTTAATATCTTTTTAGATATTTAATCAAATATATTTTTCTCCGGATTTCAAAAATTGCCTATTTATGTTATATTCTTAACCGTTAAGATATTTTTGGAACTAAATATTTTGGTTATTCAGTCCGATTTTAATGGAAAATTTGAATTTTGAATTGGAAACCTTTCAAATTGACAATGTGATGATTTCTTTCCTTAGAACTCTAAACCCGTCCCATCACTCCCTCTACTTAAACCCAATCATGTACCCGATTACAACACACACTCAGAACTAATCCAAACCCATTCACCTTCTCCTTCTTCAACCTCTCAATCTGTTCTAAGAAAACCCTAGCCGATTTCCTCCATGGCACCCAAAACCAAGAAAGTTGTCATACCCAAAAGACTTGGCGCCACCCCCAAGGGACGCCAGGCCACTGCTACCTCTCCCACACCTGACCCGCTCCTCAAGCTATTGTCCCAACTGTCGTCCAGAGCACCATCGCTGAGAGCACGAACATTGTTCCCAAGAGCTCTCAAAAGCGCTCTGCTAAGAAGCCGCTCACTGCTAAACAGAAAGGAAGATGACCTAGACGCCCTCCTGGAAAGAGATGCTACCAAGGAAGCTGAGGAGGAGGCCTTGAGGAAGAAAGAGGCAGATGAGGAGGCCGAGCTTGCAAAGAAACTGGCCGATGAAGAAGCTGAGAGGATTCAGAAGGAAGCCGAAGCTGAGGAGGTTCCATCCGAGGAGGATCCTGAGGAAGAAGAAGTAGAGCAAGAGGAATCTGGAGAGGATGAGGAAGCTGAAGGAGATGTAGCGGGGTCCGGTGAGGACTCGGGGTCTGAGGAAGAGGAGGAAGAATCTTCCTCTCCTTCTCCTCCTCCTCCCCCGTCTCCAAAGAAGCGGAAAGCCCCTACTGCTGTCAAGCCTCCTTCTCCCAAGCGTACCAGGAAGGGCACTGTCAAGAGTCTTGTAGCGTCTGTCAAGAGAGCTGCTCCGATAGTTGCTCGTAGAAAGAATGCAGACCCCCCGGCCTATATCCAGGTAAATCAATCCTTGCCCTCTTCTTGGTTTCAAGATGCTGAGACTGGTGGTAAGTGGGTAGACGAGTTTCGAACTCGTAAGATTAGCTGTTCTGATTTTTTGGATTTTGAGTTCTTCGAAGCTTTGAAGCTACCATGCATTGATCTTCTCAAAAAATCCCCAGCATGGACCCTTCTTAACCTTGAAACTGTCTACTACCCCCAGCTTACCCGTTTGTTTTACATTAACCTAAAAGCCAAAAATGACACCACTGGTTGGTCTTTGGAGTCTGTTGTCAAAGGGGTTAGAATCTCTCTCAACTCCAATGATTTTGCAGATTTCCTTGGCTTACCTACCGCAGTTCCACCCTTTGAAATACACCCCTCAAAAGAGAATTGCATCATCCTTGCCCGTGCCAAATACCTCCTACCCGAAGCATCCAACAACACCTCAAAGCAACTCACCCACTCATCCCTAACCCTTGAGGCAAAAATAATTTTCAACATCATTGTTCGATGCCTCTTACCCCGTCTTAACTCTAGCTCACTCCTTACTGACAATGCCATGGTCCTGCTCTACCGCATCTTAAATGGCCTTGACCTTGATCTAGCCAATATTATCCTTGGAACCATGGCTCATGCCAGAAAAGCTAGAAAAGGCTCTCCTCTCCCCTTTGCTACCCTTTTGACCCCTCTCTTTAAAGCTTCTGGAATTGATGTAAAAAATGAAGAACAGTTGCGTCATATGGGTAAGTTCGACTCTAAGGGCCTTGAAAAGATTGGCATCACTCGGTCTCCCCAAGGGACCTTGAGTCTTGCCACTCCTTTAAAAGCCTTTCCCACTGCTCCAGCTTTCGATGAATGCATGGACAACCTAGAGTTGGGCTTGGAGGAGGTTCGCCTAGATATCAAGGAGCTGCAGAAGGAGATTATGACGGAGATGAGCAGGATTTCCAAGATGCTGGAAGGACTATGGACGAGGCTCACTGATTATGCTCCGGATGACTAAGCCTAAACCCTAACCAATCCTATCCCACCCACTTGATACATTGCTGGTTTTTGGAAACATTTTCAAAACATTTGGTAACTATTTTGGTGACGGTTTTACCTCATCCCTTTGTTGAAAGACAAAAAGGGGGAGATGATCTGTGGCGTTATTTAGACTTTGAAAACCTCTGCTTAAAGGTCTTGAAAGACCTTGGTTTTTTATTTGTGGTTTTCGGTTGGATGATTTTTGCATGTTTTAAATTTGATCCAACATTTGTCTAACCCATGCAGATACTTAGCCTGATTTCTATTTTATTATCTATGCTTGACTAAATTGCAGGGATGCACAGGTTTTGTCTTTCATCAAGGGGGAGATTGATAACTCCCTCCCTTGATGAAAATCGGAATAAATGTTTTAAAGGCTTTGACAGTATGTTGGTGTCAAAGGCCTTGGAGCATTAACAGTTGATGAAATACAAAACCTATTTTATAAGTCCGTATATTATTTAATCTTATTATATACTTCCTTCATATTATATATATATGTTTGACTAACCTTTTCAGGAAGTATTTCGAGATTATATCTTTCCTTTAGTACCTATTGAGAAGATCAAATTCAAATAAGATCATGGCTTCGGAGTATCCATAAATAGAAGATTCAAGATCAAGCCATGATTCGAAAGAGCCGTTGATGAAGATCTGGTGTTGAAGACCCTCACGCTCCATGCTCTTATATAAAGGAAAGGAAGAAGAAGACAGAAATAAGAAGTGCTACACGAGCTTTCATTCATTCAAGCAAGATCTGTCTTCCAAGTGTCTCTCTGCTAAGCGCTCAAGAGTTTGTTGTTTATTTCAAAGCCTTTGAGAGTCACTGTGAGCTTATAGGATATATTCATTTATAGTGTTACTCGAGAGTTTGTAACTCGGGAAGTTGCACTAGGCTATTGATTCTCGAGAGTAAGAGGATTGTACTAGATAGCTAAGAGAGGTGAGGCTCTTCTAGATTGGTCTAGGAATCCAAGGGAACGTGAGTTGACTAGATTGCAATTGTATAGGAGAGAGGCTTCTCGGTGAGCTATTAGGATCCTAAGCTAAGCGAATCAATAAAGCCTTTTGAATCCTAGGGTTGTGGAAGAACCCTAGGCGGGGACGTAGGCCAAGTTCGTGCTGAACCTTGTAAACAATTACTCGTGTCCTTTACTTATTGATTTACCTTATTTCCGCTCTTGGTTCGATTGTCTAACTTTGTGATTCAGGTTTAATCTCAAAGGGTTTTATACGAGCTCCAAAAGTCTTGTGATAGCAACACCATAACTCTCTCTTTGGATCTTCATGCTCTTGTTAGTGTCATGAACATCCAACCATCTAAAGTAGGTGCACTTTCCATGTTCCTACAAACAAGTTAAAAAATATATCAGACCAAAACAGGGTAACAAGCTTATTTCAACTTTCATTGCTAACATATTTGACAGAAAAACAAAACCATATTATGCATACACCAGTGTTGTATCGATCTTCTGACAAAACCCATTTCGGACAGCAAATCTGAGAAAACCTGTACAAACTCAAGCCGATAATGGAAAACATAGGGAATCTGACAGAAAAACCATTCAACAAGCTTAAGGTCACAAGCATTATCACAAGCATAGCAAATCTGACATAAAATCAGATTCACAAGCATTATCACAACCAAATTCACAAGCATTCGAAATGGAAAACATAGCAAATATGACAGAAAATCACAAGCATTATCACAACCAAATTCACAAGCATTATGATTGAAACCTGTACAAACTCAAGCCGATAATGGAAAACATAGGGAATCTGACAGAAAATCACATCCACAGTATGCATACGTGCTAACTCTTCTGGTAGAAAAACCATTCAACAAGCTTAAGGTCACAACCATTATGCATTATGTTCACAAGATTAAGTTCACAACCATTATCCATTAAGTTCATAAACATTATGCAGTAAGCCCAATTCATTACCAAATTCACAAGCATTATGCATTAAGTCCAATTCATGATTGAAACTGTGACAGAAATCTGACAGAAAATCACAACCAAATTCGAAATGGAAAACATAGCAAATCTAACAGAAAATCACAAGCATTATCACAACCAATATCACAAGCATTACCAAATTCACAAGCATTATGATTGAAACCTGTACAAACTCAAGCCGATAAGTGAAAACATAGGGAATCTGACAGAAAATCACAACCATAGTATGCCAGTTTGAAACTGTGTATATCAACAATTCCCTAAAATTGAAACTGTGATATCCACATTGGAATCCCTAAAGTTTGATACCGAATTCGAAATGCCAGTTTCATATCTACAGTGGAATCCTTAAAATTTAAATAAAATTCCAAAACCCTAACAGTTTTCCCAAAACGAAATCCAAAATTAACGTTAGATAAACGATTGATTGGAATCATACCTTCCATAATGGACAAACATAAAATTGTCTTCCCGAATTTCTAGTGTATTTGCAAGTTTGCAATCTCGCAGGGAATCCATGCTTGCACCTTTCGATTGAAGATTCGTCGTCGACTCTTCTCCGAGCATTTGAGTTCATGGATGAGCGTTGTTGTCCCCAACCCTCCGTCATCCTTAGAAAGCCTCTGCCTTTTAATTTGTTGTCCCCAACCCTCGGTCGCGGACTCTTCTCTTCGACATCTGCTAGATCTCTCCGGCCAAGCGTTGTTCGTCTCGACACATTTCTCTCCGGCCAAGCTGCGCTCTTTCATTTTCCTTTGAAAAGAATATGGAAAAGAAAGTATACATGGCAAATTGATAATTTCTCCAACAGTAATCCTCCGATTTAGGGTGGAGGGTTGAGGGTTTAGGTTTAGGGTTTATGGTTAGGGTTTAGGGTTTAGGGTATAGGGTTTAGAGTCGATATAACTCATTAGATTGAGTGGTGAATATAGTTTTCCGACGTCCATGTGGCGTGTTTTCCAATGTAGGGTTTAGGCCGGGTCTAGGGTTTAGGGTTTCGGGTTAGATGACGATAGCTAAAACGTACACTCAATATATATATAGATCGAGTTGTATTTGGTTCTTACATTTCGATTTTAGTATGTTATCATTATTCTTACATTTCATATACACATTCGTCATACGTGATATCGTGATTGATCAAGATAGTTTGTCTCGTTTTTCATAAAATATGTGCCTCTTATAGGGTTGAAATAAAAAAAAAACCATTTTTCATACACATTTCTTATATTTGGTGTTGTGACTTGCATGTGATCGAGATATATAGTTCTTTCTGTTCTTACAAAATGTGAGTTAATTAAATTGTTTAGGGTTAACCTATTTTCGATTCACCGAGATTGGTCGAGGTAGTTTCGATCAAGATATATAGTGGAGTGTCGAGTATTCAATTAATGTAGTGATCAAGGTATTATACTTAATCTACAACCTAAAGTACGTAACTTTTAAAAACTTTAGCAATGTAATTGTTGTATACATATACATATTTAGATAGTAAACCCATGTTTTCAAAAAACTTTACCAATGTAATTAATGTTGGATATATATATATATATGTGTGTGTGTGTGTGTGTGTGTGTGTGTGTGTGTGTGTGTGCGTGTGTGTGTATTTAGATAGTAAAACTTGTTTTTAAAACACTTTAGCAACGTAATTGTCGTGTGTGTGTGTGTGTATATATATATATATGCATATTTAGATAGTGATATAATCAATAGTTTAATACATATGCTACTAATTATACATAATCATGACGATAAAATAAGATTCATTTCTTATCAAATGAAAATAAAATAAAAAAATTAATCTCTGTCTATATATTATATAGTATATAGGTAGTGCAGAATTTTTACTTTCGTGGTTCCAGAGTGCACACCCCTTAGGGTGTGCATTGTGCACAAATATTATTCGGTGAAATGTGAAACATTATTCGGTGAAATTTTAAGCATTATTCGGTGAAATGTAAAACATTCTACCGAACACTGTTATGTTTTTTTTTTCCGTTCAGTTCAGATGAAAACGTCCCAATTCCACTGAATAATTTATAGCATTCTACCGAATAATGTTTAGTTTTTTTATTTATCCATTTCAAATAAAAGAAACCTCAATTCCCTAAACAATAGTTACAATTTATATGGAATGCCTCAAATTTCACCAAATAATGTTTCACATTCCCCTAAACAATACTCACATTTCACCGAATAATGCTTTAAATTTCACCGAATAATGTTTCACATCTCACCGAATAATATTTTGTGCACAATGCACATCCTAAGCCTTGTGCACAAGTTACCCATTATATATATATATATATATATATATATATATATATATATATAGGGGTGACTCATGTGGGAACACCCCTTAAGATGAGAACCTAGGAACAGATCTAGACCGTAAACCCTAACAAAATCAATGGCCGAGATTAACACTGATTTTATTTAAAAAAAAAAGAAAATTCAATTGCATAACTGAAAAAAGGTGTACACGTCTTGTTTTTTTGGGTTGAAGGCACGCGCCAATGGCGCCATACAACAACTACTACTCCCATTATTTTTTTTGTACGGACTACGGAGTATATATTCAGTATATGTCACGCCACTTTTTTTTCTTTTATTCTCTTTTTCATTTGGTTGTTTTATTTTGTGTTTATTTTTATTTATTTATTCACAAGATTAATTATAATATTTGTAGTGAAATTATGTTATTCGGTTAAATTAAAAATATTATTCGTATGTAAACGGACGATTATTAGGTTAAATTAGAGAGATTAATCATATGTAAGAGAACGATTTTTATGATTTTATTATTCGGTTAAATTAGAGAGATTAATCGTGTCTAAGAGAATGATTAATCGTATGTAAGAAAACAGTTAAATTATATAGATTATTGGTGCATAAGAGGACGATTGTTTACACACTTAGATTATTCGATTATCAAGATAATTTAGTTGAAATTAAATTATTCGGTTAAATATGAAAGCTTATTCGTATTTAAAGGATGATTATTCAATTAAATTTTAGAGATTATTCAGTGTACATTATTCGGTGAAAATTATAGATATTATTCGTATTTAAAAGGACGATTAATTATTTCTAAATTTATTAGTTTTGAGGAGGTTAAAATAATCAACCAAATTATTCGGTGAAATCACAAAGAGTTTTCATATGTAAGAGGAAGTTTGAAGCAATTATATGTAAAAAATTATGTATTATTGAATGAGTGGTTTTGAATTGGAAGAAAATTATACATTATTCGTTGAATCAAGAATCATTATTTGTATCTATAAACGCAATTTGGTTGGATTTGACCTAAAAATTATATACAAAAATGTAAAAATTATATATGGAGTAGAATAATTGCCAAAAAAATGGCAAAAAAAAAACACAAAATGATTATTCGGTTAAATTTAATATATTATTAAATTTAATTTGAGAGATTATTCAGTTGAATTGTAGAAATTATTCGTATGTAAGAGGGTGATTATTTATATATTTATTAATTTTAGAATGTTAAAATAATAATCAATAAAATTGTACATTATTCGTTGAAATAACAAAGATTGTCCGTATGTACGTGGAAGTTTGAACCCATTATATATAAAAAAAATTAATTAGTGATTTGTAAGAAAATTATGTATTATTTGGTGAATCAAAAATAAAAAATTACAATTATGTTATCTTTGACCCAAAAATAATTATACATATAAACAGTAATACAAAAATGGTTAGGTGTATAATAATTGCAAAAGAAAAAAAAATAAAAAGAAAGGCATTACGTAAAAATGGAAAAATGAAACAAAACTTTTACCTGCCGTATACAGTTAGTGGTGATGGGTGCAGGGTACTTTCCGTTTTTGGATCTCACGCGCTAGCCATACATGTACAAATTAAGAATGTGGGCTCCAGTTTTTTTTTTTTTAAATAAAAAATAAAAAACCGAATTAATATACACCCTTGATTTCATTTGGTTTAATGGTTAAGATTTGTTCCTACGTTCCCACCATAAGGGGTGTTCTCATCCGATCCACTCTATATATCTATATATCTATATATATATATATATATATATATATATATATATATATATATATATATATATATATATAGAGAGAGAGAGAGAGAGAGAGGATGGGTATATTGTGCACACCTCTTAGAGTGTATCTTGTGCACAGATCTGAACCCTTGATCTCAATTAAATAGATGGATAAGATGGTGACACGTGTTCTATAGATTTTTAAAAAAATGAAAAGTATTTAATCTAAATCTCGCCGTGTAGACTGTGTGTAGCGCGTGTAATATGTGGTGGGAGATAAAACCCTAATTCCTCAATTATATTCTTTTCATCACGCTTCTTCATTGTGTGGATCCAAGGAGAACAACCAGCGACTGATGGAAACTATAGAGGCGATTCATAGACAATCGGCGGCAGCGAAGGCTGGCGAAAGCAAGGTCGACGACACCAACGGAATCGAAGATAGATAGATAACCAAAGACATTCGCAAATCGCAGCCATGGAGGAAGCACAAAACGAAGAGGAAGGTGGCCATGGACATGCTAGGGGCGTCGAGGGTGAATTGGAAGGCGACTTCACTTGTGAAGGCCGGTTTGCGACATTGCCGAATTCGGCGTCCAGGAGCAGCCGGAGACACTACTCTGTTCTAGCGTCGTTTTGGTAAGATCCCTGAACTACAACACATATATGTTGATCTTTATTTGGTTTCAATTTGACTCAGTCCGAAGAGGCGGATCGAAGTGAATTCATTGCAACTGTTTTGCCGATTAAAGTTTGCCCTTTTTGTTCACCGATTTCATCCCTTGAATCTTTAATTGAAAATTGTCGCATTGTTAAATCCATATGTATAGTGGCGTACTTAACTTGCCTTGTGTCAATGGTAATGGTCTTGTGTTGTGAGCTGAATTTGCCATGTTTTACATTTAAGTTTATATCGATTTCTGCATATATTGCATTCATTTGGGTTAAGATAATACAGAATCTGTGTAATTTATGTTTATTTGTCAAATTATGGAATCTACACCAGTTTCTGTTTAAATCGCAGAATTCGAGGCGTTTTACAACAATTCTAAGGAAGGTCGGAAAAGCTCGGAAATCCATTACAAAAGTCCAAGATCAAAGCAGTAGCGGAACCAGTCGAATCGAGCTAAGAACCCAAGCTACTCGATCTCCAGTAGCCCTTACTCGATCTCGACGAGTATGTCCGAGCACAGCCTTGTCGACCAGGAGCAACGTCGAGAGCCAGACCAACCAAGCTCCGGAACCCAACTCGATCTCGACAAGACCTGGTCGAGATCGACGAAGCCCAGTACCACACCCGGAGTCGACGAGGAGAGGAGCTGATCGAGAAGCCGAGGACGAAGACGCCGAGCACATCTCTACTCGATCTCGACAAAACTTGGTCGAGATCGACGAGCCCCAAGCCCAGATCCGAGCTTATCGAGCACACCTGCCCGAGAAGACCTAGTCGACAGAACTTTTCTACTCGAGGTCGACTAGGGCTACTCAAGATCGATGAGCGCCAGGAGCCATGTCCGAGTCTGTCGAGGACCAGCTAGCCGAGAAGACAAGCCAAGACCAGTCGACCAGGATTTCTACTCGAGATCGACAAGAGCCTTGTCGAGATCAACGACGCTTCCAGAAAGCGCGTTACTCGGTTCCACAAATCCTACTCGACTTGGGATTGCTTGGGTGCAAAGATTGCCGATTCTATCCTAATCTATCAAGACACATCATGAAGAGAAGAAGATCTATCCATGGAAGACTTTAGATATATTTTTCTATTTTGGATTTAATTATGTTATGTCTTTTATTTATCATTAAAGTTTTAGATATAGTTTTAGTTTTAGATAAAGATTTCTATCCTTAAGTAGCAAGGATTAGAAGCCTATGAATAAAGCCCTAGGGACTCAGTTTTATTCATTCAATTTCAGAGCAAGACAAGTAGTTCCACATAGAGATTTAGGAGTTTAAAGGTTTTAAGGTTTTGGCATTCGACGAGAGTTGGATTGCCGGGATTGTAAGGTCTTGGAATATAGTTTAATGCATGTTGTTTTCTTTCAATCATTGATGTCTGCGATTGCGATGAAGCGCGAGTAGTCAACCCACTTCTAGGGTTGGGGCGAGCCCAACGATAGCCATGCATAATTGAGGTAAAGATCCGACCTTTATCATGTTTTGAGCATTTTCCTACTTGTTTATGTGTTTATTGCCCATCTAATGGAGATCCATGCTAACAACTTGGATTGTAAACATAAAATCGGTAGAGACGTACAATTAGGGTTTCTTGAAAGAGTTGTCTAATTGTTGGAAAAGGCGAAAGCTTAATCCTTTAATGCAATTCACATGATTATCTGTTTGGTTCTACCTTATGCACGCTTGGTTATCGTTGTTGCAAACCCCAATCTTGGAAATCCTTTTACATTAAGTTTAGTTCGAAAACCCAAAAGCCTTTGCATTTATTTTATTTCGTTTTACTTTCTGCCCTCGTCGACCACGACCAAGCCCTGGTCGATCTCGACTACTGATCCTCGACCCAGAGTCGCCGTAGCTTATTTGTGCAGGAGATCGACAAGACAAGCCGAAGTCGACAAGACCCTACTCGATATCGAGTAAGCCCTGGTCGATATCGACTAGCCTGTGCCGAGCTGCTGCGCTGTGTTTGACTGTGCCTGACCCCTGTCGACTAACCCTTAGTCGAGGTCGAGTACCACTATTGTCGACTTCTGTTCGTGAGATTTCTCAGCTGCCTAGGATCCGCTGACACGCTTCCTCGTGGATCGATCCTGACTTCCCACTGCTGCATCAGGAGGAGGTTTTGTAATTATTTGCAAGGGACGAAATCTAGTTTGCTGTGATTTATTTATATTTTATTTGCATACTCGATATCCTCCTACAACATCTTGTTTCTTGATGAATTGCTTGAATGAATGGTACTGTTTTATTTATTCATTTCAATTGAGGAGCTATTAACTCAACTATAGTACTATTCGGTGTCTGGCATTAGGGTAATTGCCTGAGGCAATCAGCGTCGGAGACCCGCGTTGAGGCGAAGGCGGGCGGGCGGAGATGGACGCGATCGGAGACGGCGAAGTCAGGTGCTTGGAGCGATCATTGGACGCAATAGGCAGAGGCAAAGTCGGGTGTTTGGCGATTCTTGCGATTGGCCGGGTGGGTTGAGCAATGAGCATGTTTGGTTGCAAAAGAGTGAAGATGGTAGTAGTTTTTTATGTGCTAGGTTGAGCATGTTTGGATGTTTCTCCACGATTTGAACAATTTGAATGATTATTCGGTGGAATATAGAATATTATTCAGTGATATTGAATAATTATTCATAGAAATCGGAAGTATTTTTTTATGAATTTGAGTTTTAATTATGAAATACGAAACATTATTCGGTGAATTTTGAAGCATTATTCGGTGAAATATGAAATATTATTTGGGAAAAAAAAAACATTATTCGCTAGTATGCGACTAATTATTCAGTGGAATTGGTGAATTTTCATCTAAGCTGGATGAAAAAAGATAAAATAATATTATTCGGTAGAATGTGAGATATTATTCGGTTGAATTAACGAATTTCTAAGACAAACGAAATCAGGTTGTTTAAATTTTTTTTTTTAAAAAAGCAACTTAAAAAAAATTATAAAAATGTAACAAATAACAATGGGATGTGGGGTTAGGAAACACGCACTGTGAGTGGGGAAATGGGGAGTGGTTTTTGGTAGTGGGGTGGGTCCCACTATTTTGTAATTTAAAAAAAAAAGAAAAATCACTATTAATCTACACCATTCATTTGACATCAATAAAGGGCTATGATTTGTGCACAAGGTACACTTTAAGAGGTGTGCACTCTATAACCAATCCCTATATATATATATATATATATATATAGGGTAGGGTTCAAATGAGAAGAAGCGCTTCCGGTGAGAAAGAAAGAAGTCATCTGATTGGAGAATTAAAAAGAAACACACGCGCTTTTATTTTGTGCCTTGAAGATCACGCGCTTCATTCCTCCCTTCTTAACCATGGCTTCCGCGGTTCCGCCTCCAATAAACCCCATCTAATCCCTCCGATCTTGCTCCTCCTCCTCCTTCCTCCCTCCCCTCGTCGCCTCCCTTGTCTCAGCCGCCATCAGCTTCTTCTACGCAGCGACGAGGAATCAACAACAATGTCGGCGGTCACCGAGGAGTGAATACCCCAGCCTTCGGCAGCGTCCTCCGCCGGTGGAGACTTCCTCCACCAGCCGCGCGCCCTCCCTTGTCCTTCTCGGTTCGGATCTAGAACCTCGAAGCCCCAATGGCGGTGGTGGCGATCTTGGGTGGGGGAAATCGGAGGCGGTGGTGGCGATGTTGGTGGGGGAAATCGAAGGCGGTGGTGGCGATGTTGGTGGGGGAAATCGAAGGGGGTGGGCTTCTTCCTGATGCTTGGGAAGATGAAGTCCACTGTCAGCCATGACACAAAGACATTCTTGAATCCTGATGTTTGAATTAATTTTTGTTGTTCCTATGCTTGGGAGGATGGAGGATGGTGGAGATGTTTGAATTAATTTGTGTTGATCTTTTTTTTTTTGATCAAGAATTTGTGTTGATCTTTGAAATCGTTGGATGGAGACACTTCCCTTTTTTTTTCTAGCTCCAAATAATGACGATTTCGGTTGTGATTCATTGTACTGCATTGTTTTTGTTGTTGTGATTTGCGATTTTATTTGTTCAATGCAAAATTGGAGTTCCTGATATGGTTGCTTCTGCAATTTCAAAAAAAAAAAAAATTTGGGGGGTGGGGTGTTCCTGGCTATTTGGATGATTGTGGACCTTTGTTGGTGCAGTTGGTGCTTATAGCCCGATATAGTTTTTTTTTTTTAGGATTTTCATACCGGTTCAGAGTCTTTAATATAAGTGGTTCAGCGTTTTTATACCAAGTGGTTAAGGGTTTTTATATCAATTGGTTCAGAGTTTTATACCAAGTTGTTCAGAGTTTTTTTTATACCCAGTGACTCAGGGGATTAAACCAAATGGTTCGGGGTTTTATATCAAATGGTTCAGAGTTTTTATACCAAGTGGTTCAGGCTTTTAAACAAATTGGTTCAGAGTTTTAAACTAAGTGGTTCAGGGTTCTTTTTTTTTCGAAAAAATGAATAAAAGAAATAAAAAAATGTAAAGTTGCTAGATGGAAAGGAGAAGGGTTGAACCACTAGAAGTAAAAAAGGATAAACCACTAGGAGTAAAAGGGTTGAACCACTAGGAGTAAAAGGGCCGAACCCCACGAGTAAAATGACTGAACCACTACGAGTAAAAGGACTGAACCACATGAATAAAAGGGCTAAACCACACGAGTAAAAGAGACTGAACCACTACGAGTAAAAGGACTTAACCACTACGGGTAAAAGGGATGAACCACTATTAGTAAAAGGGTTGAATCACATGAGTACAAGTGGTTCAGGGTTTTAATTAAGTGGTTCGTGGTTTGTATACCAAGTGGTTTAGAGGTTTAATACCAAGTGGTTCAGGATTTTTATAGGAAGTGGTTCAGTTGTTATAGATCTCACCATTATTTTATTTTTGTCACAAATATAGCGTGGTTCAATGACTAAATATATAGTGATTCAGGGTTTTAAAACAAGTGGTTCAGAATTTTTATACCAAATGGTTTAGGGTTTTAAACCAAATAATTCAGGGTTTTTCTACCAAATGGTTCAGAGTTTTTATACTAAGTGGTTCAGGTATTTAAACCAAGTGGTTCCGGTTTTTTTAACAAAGTAAATATAGTGAAACACACACGCGCGCACATATATATATTTTCTAATGTATAATTAATAAAATGATATGATGATTTTTTAATTAATTTTTAAAAAAATCTAAGTAATCAAATCTGATTGAATTTGAGAAGAAAAATTTGTAAGGGTAAAATGCTATTAACTGTAAAATAAACAACGAAGTCAAGTTGGTTTAGTGGTGCGTTGTCACTTCCGTGCTTCTTGCCAACAGCCAGGCGGACGCGTGTTCGATTCCTCTGTAAGGGAAGGGGGACACTTTTTTTTTTTAAATGTACAGGCGCGTGTATGTAACGCACAGGAGGGAGCTAGGCACGTGGGTGGAGCAGACGCGCGCTTCTAAGGACACAAACGGACCAATAGGAATCCTTCTTTCCTTCTCACTTTTGGCTCCATGTGTACCTGAACCCAACCATATATATATATATATACACACACACATACATATTTAGTGTGTGTACAAATTCCATAAAGTGAAAAATTGGGAGGGGAATCGAAAAGTCGGGAGGGAAATCTAAATTTTGAAGTGAAAAGTTTGGGATTTTAGAAAATAAACGATCCTCTCTCTCCTCACATATAAATCGCTCAAACCCGATCCTCTCTCTCCTCACTCTCAATCGCTCAAACTCTAACTCTCTCAATCGCTCCTCTCTCTGAATCGCTCCTCTCTCTCAATCGCTCAAACCCTAACTCTCTTAATCGCTCCAATCATGAGAGGAGGCGTCACACGAAAATCTACTCGTGATACGAGCTCCGCCTCCAGACTACCACTGGCTCCCACCAGAACACCGACGAAGGCAGTACTGCCGAGGACTCCAAAGCTCGCATCTCCAACAAGGTTTTCACCCCAGAAACATCCACCCACTGCCCTCTCTCCAACGGTAACCGACCCTAACCCTAAACCCTCCACTCCACCCTCTCCACCGGTCCACCCTCCTACTGGAGCGTCTCCCCGGAAAAATCAATCCACCGCCCCCTCTCCAACGGTAACCAACCCTAACCCTAAACCCTCCACTGCACCCTCTTCACCGGTCCAACCTCCTACTAGAGCGTCTCCCCGGAAACATCAATCCATTGCCCCCTCTCCACCAGTTAAACCTCCTACCAGAGCATCACCACGGAGAGTTCAACCCATTCTCCCCTCCCCACCGGTGATATCTACTCCCGCTTCGCCTTCTAAAGCCCCACCTCACCTGACCAAAACACGGACAAGATCTCAAACCCCTGCCCCCTCCCAACCGGTGTCATCCCCCGCCCTAGAGGTGAGCGCTGAACCCTCTGCGCCCGCCCAACCCAACTCCTCTCAACCTGGGCCCTCGACTTCCGCGGTGGCGACTCAGGGGTCCTCCGAATCTCAACCTTAGCTTGAAGTGTCAAACAACAATGACATTCAGTCATCGTCAAGGGCAGAGAAGAGCATCTCTGAGAACCATAATGACTCAGCTGCCCACAATGACTCAACTGCCCAAGGAAGTGAGGAATCTTCTAAGTGGAACAAAAAAGTTGCAATTGAACTCGTTAATGGAACGTAAGTGAAATGTCTTTCGATTTCGGTTTCATAATTTCTAAGTAATTAAACTCGGCTGCTCAATGATATCATTGATGTTGTTTGTATGTATTCTGCACTAAGTATGTATGAGTAGGACTGTGTGATCATTCAGTTGTTTGCATTTTGTATAAAACTGAATTTGTTGGTATATGTTGTTGGTATGTGTTGAACTTGGCTGCTCAACAGATTGTGTGATGCTCAACTGATTGTTGGTATATGTATTGTGCACTAAGTATGTATTAGGACTGTGTGATGCCCATGTCATCATCTCAATTGTTTGCATTCTATATAAAACTGAGTTAAAAATCTCTTTATGATTGATCAGTCAGTTGAGTAAGTAATGAATTTGGAGTCCTCTTATTGACATTACACTGAATTCAAAAGATCTTTATGATTGGTGCATTTCAATTGGATGTATTCTGTATAAATCTGAAATCAAAAGCTCCTTATGATTGGTGCATTTCAATTATATGTATTCTGTATAAATCTCAATTGTATGTATTGTTATAAATTCTAATTAATTTATAAGTAATTTACCAATGCTAATACATCTCCTACTTTCTATGTATGACCTGATGAATTACCTGATGAAGATTCGATGCAACTAATCCTGCATTTGGAGTCCTGACGCATATCATTCACTCGCATTTCGATGGCCCATACATACGCTGAAGTGATGTCCCTGACCAAACGAATGAGCTATGGTGGGAAATGTTCAGGGTACAATACAATTATCTCTTTACTGGTTACTTTTATTTCTTTTGGATGCATGAACACACACACACACACAGATAGTCTTTAATCCACTGTTTTTTCACTATGTGTAGCATCGATGTGCATGGGATGAAAATGAATTCCCAGAATCAGTAGTTCGCAAGGCTTTCAACACTAGGGGAGGGGACCACTTGATGAATGTTTTTGGGAAGGCATGCACTGGACTAACAAAGAAAAAGCCTACGTGGGTCAAGCAAGTGATATGGAAGAACATGTGGGAGAAATGGGGAAAGGACGACAAATTCCTACATCAATCTGAAGTGAACAAGCAAAACAAAGCCATAGCAACACAGAAGGGCAGTCCAATTTTCAGCGGTGGTTCAGTTTCAACAACTGTTATCAAGAATCGACTTGTATGCAGTTTAAATTACCTACTTAACTTATTTTACTATTTATTTTCAATGCATTTCATTTTTCTACATAACTAAACGAATACCTTTGTTTTCATAGAGGACGGAGCTTGGAAAGGAGCCCACACCATAGCAAACCATTGAAAGGTGTCATAGAAAACGAGATGGTTCTTGGACGGGCACTCAATGCCAAGAAACTGTGGTACCCTTAATATTTTAAATGCTTACTGTTTGTGTTATGTCCATGATTGATCCTATTGGTGACCCTTACTTTTTTTTCATGCTCCTGTTGTTTTGTATACTATTGTTGTTCTGTATACTGCTGATTGATGATGCGCTGTTGTTGTTCTGTATACTGCTGATTGATGCTACGATGTTGTTGTTGTTCTCCTTCAGAAAGGAATGTGTCAATGATTTCCCCTTGTTAATCCTGCATTGTCTTAAGAATGATGCTATTTTGTCGATCTTGTTGTTATGTTTCATAAAGGAACGTGTCCATGATTTGGCCTTGTTAATCCTGCATTGTCTTAAGATATGGCCTTTTTATTTCTGCATTATCTTAAGATTTCACGTTGTTGTTTTCTGCTAGGAATGTGTCGTTCTTGTTGCTATATATACTGCTGTTTTCTTCTGCTAGGAATGTGTCGTTCTTGTTGCTATCTATATTGTTGTTGTCTTCTGCTAAGTTAAAAGTTAGTTATTTACCAACTGATTTCCATGATTCATCCTTGTTATAGCTACTGATGTTGCAAGCTGATTCTTCTACATATTGATATGTTATTATCTGTATATGATTGGTTTGGATATTCAATTTGTTTCCTTTCGATATATAGGACAAGTATGACCATCTACTTGAACAAGAAACATTGGATGATGATGCAGTCTGACAATGGATCCCATTCGGTTGACACAAATGAGCTTTGGCTCAAGGAAACAGGTGGTGTCGAGAAAGGTCGGGTTCACGGCATGGGATCAGAATCTCAACACATGGGTTTAGGATGTTATGCACGCACTGGTGGACAGAATTCCGCAGCTCGTAGTAGTGGCAATCTGAAAGACTGCATGATGACTGAACTCTCAACAATCAAGGAAGACTTGAGGAAAGAAATGGTGGAGTTGGGAGATCAAGTGCAGACGCAGGTGGCCACAAATCTCAGGGAAGAGATGTCATCCTTTGGAGATCGAATGCAGGAGGCGCTTCTTAGCACCATGAGGGATTTCTACAAGGGCAAACGCACATCAAAATCAAAGTAAGCTGCAGGCTTAAGTGCAGTTTGGTAGTTTGGACTTCTGTTCTTTTGCTTGGTTCATATATATAACTGTTTGGATTTGGATGCCTCTTTTGGAATGTCAAACAACTATGTCCGGCTATATGTGTTTCGTTTGCTGCCGAACAACTACCTTTGGTTTAGACTTATGTTGTTTTTGTTGGATGACTGTTTCGTTTGCACTAGTAACATGTTATGACTTTATATGTATGTCTTTCGTATCATATTTATATATATTGCATTCACAATATCACCCCAAAATGAAACGAACCAATGATACGAAACCATCAACAAGATGAGCCACGACACAAAATTAGCCTAAAAATAGCAACGACTGGCGCTACCCACAACCTTAGCAACAAAATTAGCACCGACCCCACCAACAACACTAGTAATGACCTTAGCAACGGCCTTAGCAACGGATCGGCAATGAACTCGGCACGGTTCATCACCAGCTTGTAGCCACGAACACAACAACGAACTCAGCCGCGACTACAATTTCGAGGTTGTTTTTAAACCGGGTTCGTAGCCACAATCACGACATATATCACTTACTATTAGCCACGAATTTAGCAACGGGCATAGAAAGTTCGTTTCTAACATCCGTGGCTAAAGACCCGTCGCTATTAGCTGCGAGGCAAATAGCAAGGGATGGGACGCCCGTGGCTAATTCTGTGCCTAAACTGGTTAGCAATGGACATTCGTGGCTAAAGCCGTTGCTATTTTCCGTAGCTATTTCCTACGTTTTTAGTAGTGATCCCTGCAATGACCTAATAGACGCCCTGATCCAGTCGAACTCAAACGTAGCCAACCACAGTGAATCTCGCACTTACCGGCGAGAGAATACCTAGCTCCCACAGTTCCACGGCCCTGAAGCGGAGAGAAGAGCAGCCTATCGGAGATCACCAGGGAGTGTTCGCCGAAATCGCTTGTCGCCCTAGGGTTTAACTACAAATTTGAAGGAACTATCAACAACTATACGAACGCAATAACTTTTGTAAAACAAACCTGATTTGAAGAAGATTATGTATGGAAAAACTATCAGAAAAATCATTTTCAAAGTATATTGGACATGTACATAGGTTTTAAAAAATCTTAAAATACGCACGTACCGTATATAATGTCATAAAACATATATAAACATTAAGTGGTACCCAAAAATAATTATATGTGGACGCCAAAAATTTTAGATTCAAACTTATCGATACGTCTAGATGTCCACACAATTAAGATCCAAACATAATAAAATTGGGTATTAAATTCTACCAATTGCATGCCAAAGTTGAAAGGTATTTTCGAACACAATAAATAATTAAATATCTTAACATGTGGCTGGGCCGCGAAATCGTACACGTGAACGTCCCACCAGGGTCTGCTAATAGCGGTGAGGATTAGCCGACCAAAAGACCCCACGATAATTAATCAGATAATCCAACGTAAACCTAAAAAAATGAAATGGAAAAAATGTAAAGTAGATTTTGTGAAAATAAATTTCGATGGTGCAAGTCTTCTATCGGGTCAAGCGGTTTGCGGCTTTGTGATTCAAGATTCTCTCGGTAGTCCTTTGCCATGTGGTGCTTTCGGTTGCGGACAGGTTTCGACTTTGCAGGTAGAGACTCGTGGTTTTCTCCACGCGGCCTCTCGAAAGCTCTGAAGGGTGGTTACTCACGTGTTAAGGTGGAGGGTGGCTATCTTACATTGATAAAGAGAAAATTTGTCCAACGAGCTTTTTTTTTTGCCTTTATTGAGAGAGTGTCTTACAAGCCCAGCAAATTAGGTTTTTGTCAACCTCTAATTTTTTGGACAAAATTGCCCCTGAGATCTAAACCTAATCTCAGATATTTCTAGTGTTTCAGCAAGACTTGGCGGCTCCTCCTTCTCTCGCTCTCTTCCTCGCCCTTCATTCTCTCTCGCTCTGGATCAGCGGTAGCAACACCGGATCTACTTTCGGATCTGTTGGCGAGGCGACGACGGAGGAAGGAGGAAACGATGGAGGGGAAATCGAAACCACCACCACCACCGGATCTGGACGGAGGCGGTGAAATCAACGGCGGAGGAAGGAGGAAACGACGAAGGCGACCGGATCTGGACGGAGGCGACCGGATCTGGACGGCGGAGGGCCTCTTTTGCTGAAACTGTCTGGCATGCGGCGAAGGATCCAGACACCTTCTGAAAGCTTCCTCCGCTGAGGATAGTGACGGCTCTGGTGCATCGTCTCTCCTGGATCTCAGCGTCCTCCATCCATTTGGAATTTATGTTTGATTTGAGATGATTTGTTGCAAAGATTAATTAGTTGGTTTTAGGGTTATTGAGAGGAATGTGCATGATTAAAGATGTGTAAATAGCAATTTCTTTGAAAGAAATGCTAGTTTGAGATTTTATTTTTTTTGTGTTACTTGGTTTTATCGTAACTACACTTAGGTTTATTGAATTGAGATAATTGATTATGATTCAACTCCGGTTTCAGCACTTTTAGCAGATACAGCCGATGTTTTTAATTAGCTAATGTAAAAGGCCGGTAGAGGTACTTCTTTTCGTTACCTTGGTTTAACCACCGCATCTTTATATTTTTTTTCAAACTAGAATTTGCTGAAATTATTGTTGCTGAACTTGCTTTAAAACTAGAATTTGCTGAAATTGTTGTTGTTGAACTTGCTTTAAATCTCCTTTAAAAGCCTCTTAGCTCAATGGTAGAGCGATGTGCAATGCACAAATACGTGGGTTCGAATCCTGCATAGGCTAAATTTTATATTCCGTAACACGGTTTCAGAAATAATTTCAGCATCAACAACGTTGCTGAAATCGGGGTTTCAACATCAACAACATTGCTGAAACCGTGGTTTCGACATCAACAACAGTGCTGAAATCGGGGTTTCAGCAACTCCGGTTTCGGCAACGTGAAAAAAAAACAGTAACGCAAAGAAAAAAAACTATTGAAACAGAGGGTGGCACAGGGGTTTCAGCAACTCTGGAAACGCGGAAAAAAAAGCGAAAAAAAAACTGCTGAAACAGAGGGGTGGCACAGGGGTTTCAACAACTCTCGAAACGCAAAAAAAAAAGCGAAAAAAAAAATGCTAAAACAGAGGGTGTCACAGGGGTTTCAACAACTTTATTTTAGGGGTGGACATTTTGCTAATATGGAGATGGTGGTAGACATTTTCTTAATAAAGCCCAAAATTTTGGACATCGAGGTAATCACCCCTTTGATAAATGTCCTGAAGAGGTGCTGGACTTAATTGCCCTTGGGAGATTGAGAAAATCATTTTGAACATCATCGCCTTCAGACATGCCTTTCATGACATCTCTTTCTCCCACATTTGCAGGAATCAAGTAGATGACCACCTTGTCAATCTCGGTCCTCAAGCGAACTTCATATAGGTTGGAGATCTAGTTCATCGATCGACGACCTCATTTGAAAGGACGCTATTGGGCGGTGGTACAACCGTCGTTTTTTACAGTATGCAAACAGTAGAATGTCTTGCCGAGCAAGGTTCATTCAAGATCATCTCTACGAATGATGTTTTAGAAGTTCCCCATTCGAGGGGAGAGCCAAAATACTACCCCTAAATCTAGTTATATATATAGTCAGCTGCCACATTTGATTCTCTGAAGCAGTGTCTAAATTCGATCTTGTCGAAATGTTCACCTAGTATCAAAGAAAATAGCGGTGATGATCCATTATCAGAAAAATCCCGGTCTCTCCTTATCACCTTTCACAAAAATTCCACTCTTGTAACTCGGTTTAACTACAACATCTATATATTTAACTATTAAAAAAAAATCCACTCTTTACTATTTTTTTAAAAAAAAATTAATTAATTATATTTCTTAATTTTTATCTTGAGGACTGGGGGAGGGAAAATCAAGGAGTTGTCCCATTTGGGACAGTTGATCCCGATCGTGCTAATAAAGGAGTGAAGGGAAAAAAACCTGACACGTAAAATTTTTGTCAGTGACGGATTCAGAAAAAATAGTTACAGGGTTAAATATTTCTTTAGAGAATTTTTTTCATGTATAAATAAAAATATTTTTTATAAATATATTAGAAAAAATCTTAAATTTGTGATTTAAATAGTATTTTTTAGTTAAAAAATTAAGAAATATAAAATCATCAAAAAATACGAATTTTGTTATATGTATATATTAAAAACAATATTTTTATTTAAATATATTTAAAAAAATCTTAAATTTGTTATTTAATTAAACATGTTTAGTAGAAAAACTAAGAGAAACAATTTTTTTTAAGTGAGGTTAAAGAGGTTTGAACTTGTGATCTTAAGGTAATAAATATTTCTCCTTATTAAGTAAGGTAAGTTATAAACTATTTTATCCCTAAATTAAGCTTAGTAAAAATTACAAAAAAAACACGTAAATTTTTTTTCTTAGTTTTTCTTCCGGGTTGGGGGGCCTTCAGCTATCCTGAAACCCCTAAATCGATCCGCCACTTAACATGGAAATATGATACGAAAAACACGACACGAAATTTACCATGATACATATTTCCTTTCGTCTTGAAATTTAATTCAGGATTAATATAAAATACTATAGAGGTTTTTAATTTGGGGCATTTGCAAAAGTAACCCACATACCCGGTCGCCTTAACACCCCCTATCCACTATCCATACAATTTGCAAAATCTAACCTCCCCCCTCAAAACCTCCCGGTCACCTCACATGCTGCATCCAATGGAGAGAGAGAGAGAGAGAGAGAGAAAAGCAACAGTGCATTAATTGCCCATCACTGTCACCAATCCATAGCCCTTTCTCTATGTCTCTCTCCATTGAAGAGCTCCATTGAAGAGCTTATTTAATCTTTGATTTCTCTGTCTTCTATCTCTCTGCCTTTGAGGGTGACGGGATCTCCATAGGAGCTCGAATTCAGCTTGCGCCGCTAGTGTGAATCGCCGCCGGAGCACCATTTTGATGCCTTCGTCCATCACCTTCGTCCTGATGGCTTTTCCAAGTTAATTCGAGACGAATGAAGGCCGGATTTCCAGGTCAATTCGAGACAGTGAGAGGGCATTAATATAATTTGAATTAAATCTTAAGTTTCAAATAAAAACCATCGAAGAAAAAGCAATGGGGTGGGGGTTTATTTTCATTTTGACATGTAAGCAGTTAGATTTAACTGGACACCTAAAGCAAAACGACATAACACATATTGGAACCGACTGGACAAGAGTTATTGGAGAAACAGATCCACCATCGACTTCGGATGGAAAATGGGTAAGTTTTCTTTTGATAAAAAATCAGAGAGAGAGAGAGAGAGAGAGAGAGAGAGAGAGAAAGTCTACAGAGGTCGACAGAGAAAGTGGGCAAAGAGAGAGAGAGAGAGGAGTGAAAAATAAAAGTAAAGTTGCAGAGGAGAGAGAGAGAGAGAGAGATTAGTGAGGATAGGAAAAAGAGAGATGGGAGAGTGACAATGAGGGGGCATTAATATAATTTGAATTAAATCTTAAGTTTCATATAAAAACCATCGAAGAAGAAACAATTGGGTGGGAGTTTATTTGCAGGTTGACATGTAAGCAGTTAGTTTTAACTGGACACCCAAAGCAAACCGACATGACACATATTGGAATTGATTGGGCACGAGTTATCGTAGAAACAGATTCACCATCGACTTCAGATAGAAAATGCGTAAATTTTCTACAGATTTGATGGAGACACCTCTCTCTCGCATAATCTTTATCGAAAGCAAACTTGCCCATTTTCTATCAAAAGTCGATAGTGAATCTGTTTCTCCGATAACTCTTGTCCAGTCGATTCCAATATGTGTCATGTCATTTGGACTTGGGTGTCCGGTTAAAACTAACTGCTTACAATTCAACCTGCAAATAAACCCCTGTCCAATTGCTTCTTCTTCGAAGTGAAACATCAATAGTAAAGTCGAAGAGGATCGCGAGAGAGGACTCTTCCATCTCTCTCTGTCCAATCCTCACTGATCTCTTTCTCTCCTCGGCAACTTTACTTCTTTTTTCACTTTTCTCTCTCTATCTCTCTCTCATTTCCTCTCTCAATTGCTTTTTCTCTCTCTTTCTCTCTCCTCTGCGGATGAAACTCTCTCTCTCTCTCTCTCCCTCCCCTCTCCCTGCCTCCCACTATCCCTCCCTCAATCTGACGCTGCCAGAAGTCGCACATTGCAAGGTTGCACCCCCCTCCCTTACCTGCTACCGGTTGCAAGGGTTCCCTCAATATCTGGTTTCACCCAATTAAAAACCAGGTTGGGTTAACCCCACAATAAATCCGGGTTTTTTTATTTTGTGCATTTCCCTCTTTTAATTTTTCAAAAAGTGTATTGATAAATAAAAGGGGTGATTTCTAGAATGGCCATATTTAAGGGTTTTATTAGGAAAATGTTCACCAAGGGTTACAAATTAGGAAAATGTCCACCGCCCTCTTGCCCCCCCTCCTACTTCAGCAGTCTATCCAAGATAGTTGGAAGTCTGGAACATCAGTTCTTTGAGCATTTTAGGTAGACAACGGACAACAAAGCAATTAATCATTCCCGACCGATCAAATTATAAATCAAACAACTTATTGAAATTCTAACAAATAACCGACCGATCGATCAGAATTACCGGAACAGGCGAAATCATAACTGCCAAATTAGATGGAGGATCTGTGCACAGCTTTCTTCACCGCCGCCATTGGCAAAAGCGCGGGAGAAAGCAGGAAAAGGATGATGAGCAATTGCTTCTCCTCCTGTACAATTTCAACAGATCCATTTACAATTGGAGAGGAGGCGCTTCAATTGGTCAGAAAGGAAGAGGTGGCAAGAGAGAGGCTAGGGAAGAGATGTCGTTGTCGTCTTCATCGTCGGCCACAGAATCGGGATGTCACCGAAAAAGTGATGAACGAAAAGCTCCCTGCCTTCGTTCATCAAGCGTCGTCCCTGATTCTCCTACATTGAATTGCGGTTCCTCTCCCTTTCATTCGTTCATCAACGCCGGAAAAGTGCTGAACGCAAACCTCCATTGACGCAAATTTGGCGAAGGCTGCTGAAAATCCGAGGCGATGCAAGAACGATTTAGATGCGAGGTCGATTCAGAGGCGATGAGAGCGAGATCGATAGTGGATCGGTAAGCAAAACCGATGGTTGCGAGAGACCGATTTAGAGGCGAGGCGATGGGAGCGAGATCGATTGTGGATCGAGAGATCGAGATTGGAAACGAGGTCGGAATCTCAAAGCCGGGGATCGATAGTGGTTCCTCCTTATATGAGGAAGAAGGAAGCGGAGGAAGAAGGATCTGTAACTGCAAGGGTGGAGTTCACTTTTGGATTGGATCTCCAAATCCTTTTATGTGGTGGGTGATGCATTTATGGAATTTCACCTATACTTATTACCTTAGGGTGACGACAAATATCCTAATTTACCTGCAAGTCTGATTAAGATGGGTGGGGGTCAGTTTATACACTTATCAGTTTGATCAGCGTTGATGATATCTTTGGCTTGCGAAGAAGTAGTTACTGTTCAGTTGTCGTCTTTAGAAGAAGCAAGATGATGTTCTTGTTCTAGATATGTTCTTATCCGACCAAAGACCTTAAGAACTCAACTCCAGGGGTTTTCGGTCAAGAAGATATGCAGAGCTCTTCTTCTTCTCTCTTGAATCGGATCCCTTTCTTGGAGGTTGGAAGGGGGTATTTATAGGGAGGCTAAGCGAGCAGCTCTTTGGTGACCTTGTGGGTTAACATGGAACACGTGTAAGACATGCCCTCATGGTAGGGGACTAGGCATTACACACGACATCGTTAGAGGGGAGGTGCTTGACCAGCGAGCTGCTCGTCTTTTCCCTAACGGGCCTTTGGGTATCCGCGGGTCATGTTATAAGATTGATACCATTATTATATTAGAATATTGATCGCGATGTATTTTGTAGAGAGCCAGGTGTCTTCTTTTGCGTTGGGTGGTTTATTTATGACGTCATATACTTGTTAATTAATATGTATATTTTTCATGTCATCGTTAGTAGGGGCAATGTTTTGGGGGAATTAATGGACAAATCCCTAATTTTACAAGGGTGGTGGAAACTCCCTTGATAGAGGCAAAAAAAAAAAAAACCGGTTAACCAAATTTTTTCTAAATAAAATAATTTAAATTATGAAACAGGGAGGGAGTATATATTAAGGCCAGTTTGACATAAGATATGGGGAATGCAATATATATTTAGGTTCCTTTGATTAATTTGATGCATGACCAGCGTAGCTCGGTAGATATTCTCTAGTCCACATCGGTAGTCCATTTTACAATCCATTTATTTTGATTTGGAGAAATATGAATTTTTTTATTCATTTTATCAATCATTAAAGCTATATTTAAATAAACTTTACTAATCAAAATGATAAAAACTACATCCGTTCGGCAAAATAAGTCGTTTACTATTCACGCACGCTTCTTTAGAATGATAAAAACTATATAAAATGTTTATTTTTTTATAAATTTTTTTTGACAAGTTTATAATAACTACAAAAATAGTAAAAAAATATTATTAAAAAAACTAAATTTTTTATTTAATTTTTATCTCATAAAAAAACACACATTAATAATAAAGTGACATATTTTGTCTGAACGGAGGGAATAATTAAAAGAGTGGTCCATTTCAAGAGGCGAAGAAGTCTGTACCATGAAAGAGGAAGCACTGGTAAGTAAGTGTCCGTAAACGCACCGAAAATCGTCTAGTTCAATTTCGTAGTTCATTTTATGGTCCCTTTAATTTCATTTGCCGATAAATATTAAAATAAGTTATAAGGTACAAAAACTTATTTAAGAAAATAATTAGAAATTTTAATTTAGCCAATGGGATAATTTAGACTACGATATGAACTACAAATTGTGGACTAGACGATCCTTGTCGCCGTAATAGTGTTCGTCTAATTAATTAATTTGATTGAGTGCGATACTTTTGATGGAACAAGTGTAGGCCAGTTACGTGGTCCAATTAATTTATTACTTCTATTCATCACTAATACATCAACTTACCATTTTCCACATTATAGTCCAGTGTAGGAATATATGTCAAAGTTAAAAACAACGACATTTAATTACGAACTGAGGGAGTACTCCGTAACGAGGAAAAAAAGCATACCAAACTTTAAAAAAATATTAAAAAAATTACACCCCCACAAAAAAAACTTGAAATTTCTTCTATTGAAAAATACAACCGATGACTATTAACGAGGAGAATTATATGTGTTGAGGCGACATACTTACATAGGCTTTCTTCTATTGAAACATACAACCGATGACTATTTAGTCTATTAACGAGGATAATTATGTGTTTAGGTTATATATTAATTTATATATATTTTGACACAGGGGTTCAAATTTTGATACAAAAAATAAAGAGAAAATTTGTGCCGAATGCACAAATTTTTGGTCATATTGAGGGAGTCTCCATCAAGGGGGGGACAATGATATATTTACAATATAGTTTTGGATTAAATTGACATAAAGAGTTATATACAATTTGATAATAAATGATCTTATTTTAAGATAAAATGTCATCGGTTTATAATAAAGCATTATTGAAGAGCTTATTTATTCTTTGATTTCTCTGTCTTCTATCTCTCTGCCTTTTACGGTGACGAGATCTCCATAGGAGGAGCTCGAATTCAGCTTGCACCGCTAGTGTGAATCGCCGCCGGAGCATCGTTTTGATGCCTTCGTCCTTCACCGTCGTTCTTATGGATTTTCCAGGTTAATTCGAGACAAGTGGAGGCTGGATTTCCATGTCAATTCGAGACAGTGAGAGGACATTAATATAATTTGAATTAAATCTTAAGTTTCAGATAAAAACAATCGAAGAAGAAGCAATTGGGTGGGGGTTTATTTGCAGATTGACATGTAAGCAGTTAGTTTTAAATGGACACATAAAGCAAAACGACATGACACATATTGGAACTGATTGGACAAGAGTTATCGGAGAAACAGATCCACCATTGACTTCGGATTGAAAATGGGTAAGTTTGCTTTCGATAAAAAATCAGAGAGAGAGAGAGAGAGAGAGAGAGAGAGAGAGTGAAGAAGAAAAGTAAAGTTGCCGAGGTGAGAGAGAGATTAGTGAGGACAAAATAGAGAGATATGAGAGAGTGACAGTGAGGGGCATTAATATAATTTGAATTAAATCTTAACTTTTAGATAAAAACCATCGAAGAAGAAGCAATTGTGTGGGGGTTTATTTGCAGGTTGACATGTAAGCAGTTAGTTTTAACTGGACACCCAAAGCAAACCGACATGACACATATTGGAATCGATTGGACAAGAGATATCGGAGAAACATATTCACTTGTTCGACTGCATCTGTGTGTCTGCCTCCGCTTGTACCGCATCTTTTTTTCTTCTGTTTTCTGTGTTGTATTTTTTAGTTCTATGTTGTATGTTTAGACGGTTTGACGTCGGCGAATTATTTCCTAATAAAAAAAAATGGTAGTTTATATATATATATATATATATATATATATATATATATATATATATATATATATATATATATATATATATATATAACCCAGAACCACCATAAAAGATTCAAAAGAACGCGCGGTCTCGCGCGGGGAGAATTCCCAATTCCAAACCCTAGCCTTTACCTTTCGGCCTAAATCACCTCCTTCTTCCTTGGATTGGGCTGATTTCCAGTTCGATTTTGGGAAGTAAGCAACTTTTCTATCAATCCCGACCTTCAATTTGGGGTTCTGACTCCCTTTTCGACCTCCAATCTCGACCCTCGAAACCTTCCGATGGTTGTCGCGTCCGGCTGGTTTCGTTTTCTTTCTCCGGTTACGGTCGTGCTTCATCTTCAAGCTTGGGTTGTCGGCCACGGGTTCGGTCGTTCCGGACTGTCTCCGACGTCTTCGTATGGATCTCTTTGCGCCCACCTCTCGCTCGTATTCACCGATTTGACACTGGTTGGTGGTTTTGCGCGACGACGCTCCCTATCCTGGCCATCGTCCTTCGCCCTGGGCCTCCATTCGCCGGCGACGATGGTGGAGGTCTTCTGCCTGCCGCTTCCATTGGGGCTGTGGGTCAGCTTTGGCTTACCCAAATCGTTTGGGATTGCAAATTGCAAAATCAATTTGGATGATAATTAAAAGTACAATAAAAGCTTTAGTGTATTTATGTATTTGTATTAATATGTAGATATATTTAACCCCGAAAGGGTTGAAACCACTCTTTCCCGAAAGAGCCTAAATCCCGTTAGGGCTTGAAAATCCCAAAAGGGCTTCAAAATCAAGGTGCATCTTCGAGGGTAGTTCTTGGCTGTGATCCTTGGTGTTCTTGGTGTTCCTCTTCTGTGTTGGAGCTCTGGCAACCGGTGTCAGGATTGGCTGGGGTCGTGGTGGTGTGTATCGAGGCGACTCCGCGTGTAGAAAATTCCTTGGAGGATCGTCTTCACTGCCCACAGGACTGGCTCCTGATTTACCGCTGGCCAACGGTGTCGCCGCTTAGTGGTGCTTGGCATCGGTACTTAGTCTACGTTGTCTCCAGCGTGTTCGGGTTTGGTTCACTTGCTCGTCCGGGGTTGTGCCTCCCACTCTGTTGTTTCTGCACCTTTGTATCTGTCTAGTGTCATATGTAGTGACGGTTTCACCATCTGCCGACTCCGTCGGCCTCTCGAGTTGCCAGGTATGTCTGACTCTCGAATTATTTCCGAATCAAAATATATATAGGGAGTGGTTCCAGAGTGCACACCCTTTAGGATATACCTTGTGCACGATTATGAGTCGTTGATTTAGGAGAGATGGAAGGCCATGATTAAAAGAGGTTTTTATTATTTTTTTTTGAAATGGTGGGACCCATGTGCAAAAAAAAAACATCTCATTTCCTTTGTGCGTGAGATCCACATCCACCCCCACATCCCATTTTTGTTTTTTTTTTAAATTATTTTTTTGGTCATTTGTTTTTTTTTAAATATTTTGTTAAAAATAAATAATTATGAGTGATTTGTCGATGAGATCCACCTAATTTCGTTTTTTTTTCAATTTTTGCAATTTCACCGAATAATGTTTCACTTTTTACTGAATAATGTTAGATTGTGTTTTTCAAAGATGGTGTTCCTAAATATCGATTTCGAATTACAAAATTCACACATTCCATTGAATAATTATCTGAATTCAACGAATAATATCGAAAACTTTGCAACTCAACCACACATTGATTTCGAATTACAAAATATACTCAATTTCATTGAATAAGCATTCAGAATTCAACGAATAATATGGATCAACAATGTCAGATCCCAAACACACATTCTGTTGAATAATTATTCAGAATTCAACGAATAATATCGACAATCTCATATCTCAATTACAAAATTCACACATTCTATTGAATAATTATTAGAGATTGACTGAATAATATTTGTATTCCTGAATAATTCACCAATGGAACAATATCTCGATTTCGAAGAAACCTCTGCCTTCATCTTCACTTCGTAATCGGAAGAAGGTTCAGCACAATACCGGTTTAAGTTGCACGAGACAAGAATCGAAGGAAGGTCAATAAAAACTCAAATCAATATTCAACAAATTTAAAGGATCCACCTGAAATCAGAGCCACATCGGTCGATAGCCGGCACCGCCACCCACCATTGCAGTCGCCGGCCTCCCGAATTACCGCCTTCCGGGATCTGGGGCTGATCGCCCCAAAAATCGCCGCCGATGAAAGCCTTCTGGGACTTTTCATCTGGACTAGATTCCGCCGGCGTCGTCGACCTCTTTCGCGCCACCACCCTACACACCGACACCATCGCCGACGCCCTTGACTTGGGATCCAGTATTAGTCCCCCTCCTCTTTTTCGGCCACCTTCCGACCACCACACCACCGCCGTCGCTCCCCCTCACCAGATCCATCCACCCCGGTGTGAGCAGCAGCACCGACGCTCTTCCCTCTTCGCAACCCCCTCCATTCGCACCCACACACCACCGCACTTCCTCTCCGGCGCCGACACCGCATTCCGGCCACCACCCACACAGGAGCGCCGGATCCACGCCCCTACGCCGACAGCGCGCAACAGTCCTTTGTGTGGTTGTTCTCCATTGACGGCGATTTATTTTTTAGGTTTAGAGAGATTGGGATTTAGAGCTGGGGCTAATTGTAAAGGAAGGGGAGAGTGTATCACACGTTCAATTGATCAGTGAGAGTGATTTATTTTTTAAATGGGTCCCACTTTTTTTTTAAAAAAATCTAAATTTAAGATTAAATCTACACCATTGATTTGATTGTGTTGAATGGCTCGGATCTGTGCACAAGATACACCCTAAGAGGTGTGCACAAAATACTCTCTCTCTCTCTCTCTCTCTCTCTCTCTCTCTCTCTCTCTCTCTCTCTCTCTCTCTCTCTCTCTCTCTCTCTCTATATATATATATATATATATATATATATATATATATATATATATATATATATATATATATATATATATATATATATATATATATACACTTGTCAATTTATGGTAATGGTAGGGTTAGGGAGCGTTGTGATATCACGCGCTCGATGAGTGTTTTATTTTGTAAAAAAAAATTACAATTAATCAAATATTTTTGAATTATCTCGGCCCTCCATTAATCTCTATAAATTAAGGGTCTAAATTTGTTCACATGATACACTTAAAGAGTTGGGTACTTATGATCTATCATCTATATATATATATATATATATATATATATATATATATATATATATATATATAGAGAGAGAGAGAGAGAGAGAGAGAGAGAGAGGGAGAGAGAGTATGAATCGGATGAGAACACCCCTTAGGGTGGTAATTAGGAACACATAAGAATCGTCGGATTGGATAAAATGGACGGTGGAGATTAAATGGAGATTTATGATTTTTTTAATTAAAAAATAATAATGGGACCCACGAGCAGGGACGGAATGAGGGGTGGGCTGGTATATGCTGCAGGCCACCCCATTTTGCTAGTAATATATTTAATATAGGTATTTATGTATCACATTGTGTAAATATCTCAGTTGGTTAAGATCCTAGATGTGAGCATTGGAACCCAGTTTCGAATCCCATCCACCTTAAAATTTTGTGTGTTTTTCCCTGCCTTCTGCTGCCCACCACTTCTTTTTGTCATGTGCGATTGTGCCTACCCAATTCAATTTTGGTGGTGGCCCATTGCCAGATCAATTATACTCCAGTTTTATTTGTTAAAGAAATGATTTGTATCCATGGGACATTTGGTAAGGAAATCACAAATCGTGCCCATTGAAAGTGGAATTTAGATAAAATAATTATTTGTGTTAACAAAGTGTGGCGGGTATATCAATGACAATAGGTATTCACAAAAAAGCTCTCTCCTCTCTCTAGAATTCTAGAGAGAGGGGAGATACAACCCCGGCTCCGCCAGCCCTAAATCCGGCTCTGGCCGGCCTAAACTTGGCTTCGGCCGTCTCGTGCTTCGGTGTCTCCCCGGGTCAATCGAATTCGCTTCAACCTTACCAAGTTCTTCCTCGGTGTATCGAGGGAACTTTCGACCCCAACTCCGGCTGGTTTACTTCGGCTTCGGCCACCTAAATCCCGGCTTTGGCCGCTCCCGTACCGCCGTGACGCCACCACACCGTTATTCTGGTGCCCACCTAAAATTTTGTGTGTTTTCCCCTGCCTTCTGCTGCCCACCACTTCTTTTTGTCATGTGCGACTGTGCCTACCCAATTCAATTTTGGTGGTGGCCCATTGCCAGATCAATTATACTCCATTTTTATTTGGTAAAGAAATGATTTGTATCCATGGGACATTTGGTAAGGAAATCACAAACCGTGCCCATTGAAAGTGGAATTTAGATAAAATAATTATTTGTGTTAACAAAGTGTGGGGGGTATATCAATGACAATAGGTATTCACAAAAAAACTCTCTCCTCTCTCTAGAATTCTAGAGAGAGGGGAGATACAACCCCGGCTCCGCCGGCCCTAAATCCGGCTCTGGTCGGCCTAAACTTGGCTTCGGTCGTCTCGTGCTTCGGTGTCTCCCCGGGTCAATCGAATTCGCTTCAACCTAACCAAGTTCTTCCTCGGTGTATCGAGGGAACTTTCGACCCCAACTCCAGCTGGTTTACTTCGGCTTCGGCCACCTAAATCCCGGCTTTGGCCGCTCCCGTACCGCCGTGACGCCACCACACCGTTATTCTGGTGACGGGTATGATATGTGAAAGTGAAACCCTAAGTCCGAGCATCCTTTCTCGGATTTAATCGAAAACCAAAATTATATTGGGGCTTGTGTTGGTTTTAGGTCTTTGTACCCGATTTTGCACTAGCCATGGCCAAATTTGTGCGATTTCTTCCCAGATCTCGATTCGAAGTGCGATAGACCGTGTAGATCTCGCGATTTGCAGCCCAACCCACCGCCCTGGATGGTTTGCAACCACATCGGTGGAGTTGGCTGGTGTTCGCCCCTTCTCCCCGGTCCCCTCCGACTGTCGCGCACGGTGGTGACGCCATCGCTTCCTGCTGCTCCGGCCTGGATGCTGTGGTTCTTCATTGTTGCTCGCGTTCTTGGGTGGCCGGTGGAGTCTCAGCCCTTTGCTTGGGTTTCGTGGGTTGTCGGTGGGGCTTGCTGCCGTCTTCCCCAACTGTCTTGGGCGGCGCTCGTTCCGTCGCTGCGATTGCTCTGGTGAATTTTGCCCGTCTTTCTCCTTGCTTTGCAAGGTTAGGGTTGGCCCCTTTGTTGGGCCATACTCTCTTCCTTCGGGCCCAAGGCTTGGGCCCGAGGATGCCCAAATACTTCAATAAAATTGTTATATACATTTATTAATTTAAATGTCTACTGAATTATAATCATTATTAATAAATAACTAATAATTTATAAATAATCCCTGGTGTGGGTTGATCTATCTCCCGTTTGGGTTTATGGTGCGTTTTCGATTTAGGCGGTGTTGCTCTGCGATTTGGGGGATTGACTTTTCTTCTTCGGTTGATGGGGTTCTGGCTGTCCGGAGTCGGGTCAGGCTGGGGTCGTGGCAGTGTGTATCGAGGCGTCTCCTTTTCCCGGAATGCTGCTTCCTTGGAGGTTTGTCTTCACTGCCCATAGGTGTTTCCTGATGTACCGCTGGCCTGCGGTGTTGCTGTTGGTAGCGCTTGACTTCGTTCGTTCGTCTACGTCCGGTTTAGTGGGGCTAGTTTCTCTTTGTAGAGCTATTTGCTTGTTTCTTGCACCCTCGTTGTATTTTGTTTCTTTTGACGGTTTCTGTCTGCCGACTTGTTGGCCTTCGAGGTCCAGGTTTGTCTGGCCTCGAATTATTTCCTAATCAAAAAAAAAAAAACAAACAAACCGTGCCCATTAATTTTTTCTCAGTGATAACAGATAAAAAAAGGGATTAATTTCATCATTTAATGGGTATCTATCTATATAACTATTTACTTTCGTATACTTTCCGCTGACGTGGCGCGCTCTCCGTATTTCACTCCCTTCTGACCAATCACATTCTTTTCTCTTTTTTTTTCCATTTTTTTTAATTTGCTTTCAATTTTCTTCCTTCTCTTCACAATTAGGAAAGAACGCTTTGTTAGGGTTCAGTTCTTCTCCCCCGACTTCGATCGTGGCATCCTTCGCGCCTCATGCCTTCGTTGTCCTCCTCCGTTGAAGATATCCCGCTTCAGAACTCCGTCTTCTTCCTTCGCCCAGGTTAGACTGCCTCCCCTCACCATCTTCCTCACTGAGTTTCAATTTTCGTTTTTCTTTCTCACAATTTGCACTAAAGAATGATTATGGTTGATTTCTCTCCTACGGCTTGCCTCTGTCGATTCCCTCCTTCTCCTGCACGCCTCTTCTCCCATTCTTTCTACCTCCTCTCTCCCAGATGCCTCCTCTTCTCCTAAATCGAAGTTTGATCTTGCCTCTGCCGGTTCCGTCCTCTTCTTCGCCTTTTCGCTGATTTCGCTCGCCGTCTTTGTCCAATCGCACACCGAATCGAGCGACTGGATCTGCAACTCTAACTCAAACGCCCGGATTGTTGCCGAGGTCAGACCAAGAATCATCACCTTCAATGGCCACGCCAACGATTGGAAGCCGGTTGACACTTGACAGCCACAAATTCCCTTTCCTTCCTCCTCTTGACCCTCGACGGTTGTAGTTCAGCATCCAGGATGTTCCCGTGCCAATAGAAAATTGTAAGCCCCAAATCCTTTTCTTTTAATTTTATCCTCTCTCCTGTTCTTTTTAATGAAAATTTAGGGTTCGCCTTCTGTATCTTTGTTGAATTGTCAGTTTGTATTTTCCGTGTTTCTCTAGACGTGATGTATTGATTTCTTCTTCTCCGCCATGACTAGAATGTTGTAAGTCCTACATCGATTTAACACTTGGTTGTTTTTATGCTCATGCGGTTCATAATTCATGCCTACATCACCAACGGAATTTGTACTTTTTCTAAACACATATGTCGTTCAATAATGATTTTGTTATTTTATACTTTTTCAAATATTTGTTTATATTTTATTTGGTCATTCCTTATAATAAATATTATATATTCTCTTTTTTTTTTTCCATCGCAACCGCGCCATGGCGCGGGTATTACACTAGTTTTATATATAAAACCTAAAAAATATTTGATAAGTAATTAACTCTATTATTGCTAATTTAAATATAGATAAATTAAATATCTCCAATTTTTAACTCAATAGATATATAGTGATAGATAGGGAAAAAAATTAAAATTATACGTAAATACAGCCTACCTAAGATTGTAATTTCGGTTCCGTGCCTGCCCACGAGGCCACGATTAAGTTTAACTACGTCCCTTTACCGTGCGTGTGATGCACTGTCACCCAAGCCAATTTACAATTTTTTATAAATGAAAAAATAAACAGCCGGGGACAAATTATGATTGGGACAAAAAAAATTAAATATAAAATGTTAATAATGATTTAGAATTTTCGGAACTTGGAAAGAGTTAATATTGGGTCAATTTTTTTTTCAATTTATTATTTCAATAATATTTTCATATTTAAATTATTATACTCCTAATCGTTTATTGTATAATATCTCTTTATTGATACGTTTGGAATCCTTGATACTTCGCCTGTGGGCTCAGAACCAAGAATCACGCCGTATATTTATCCGATCTTACAATGCTCTTTGATATCTTCTGATTGGAACGATTTAAACAAGTAATTAATATTCTGATTTATAGCGGCATAATAGACTTAGAATAAATTCCAAAAAACAGTAGCGACGGAAAGAGAGAGGAGGAAGCGAGAGAGAGTCCGCGAGAGCGAGACATGGACGCGGATTCGTATTACACAACTATGCTATATTATGATTCTATTCAAACAGCATATCCATAATTATAAAAACGTTCGCTCTATATAAACAAATTTGTTTGATCTGTATCGCCATTCCACTTTATATATAATTTTACAAACTTTAACAATGTAAGAAAAGTTTACCTCGAGATTCTTCACAAGCTCCTCCGGATCACTATTGCTGAAAATGTCGAACGGTAACTCGCATCCGACATCTTCTTCCGAACGCCATTTTTTCAGATGATGGAGAGAATATGCTGATAGAGAGCAATCGAAAAATAAACCCAACCAAGCTCCTATTTATAGACATTCGTGTGGCTAAGCATAGGACAAGAATGCCGACTTGGTCACTCGGCATTGGCAAATTCAGTGTCTTCTTCAGCACTCGGCATCGGAACCGTGCAGATAGCGACATTTTTCCGTGCATATAGCATAACCATATTTTTAGGGCACGCTTAAATCTTTTAGATATAAATTTACATTGAAAAAATTCAAAAAAATTCTTTTCAGATTTTATACCCTTATATTAATATATTTCTATCATTAAAAAAACACATTTTAAAAATATATAGATGAATAAAATATCAATTATTTTAGACAATAAATTTAATATTTTTCTAAATATAATTTTTTAAGATAAAAATTTATAATTAAATCAATATAAAACTATAAAATCTAAAAGTATTTTTTATATTTTTTGATAAATATTTATATCAATATTTATATCAATAGATAAAAGTATTTTTTTATATCAATGTAATCCAGGCGGGTTGGTTGAGATGGAGAAAAGTGTCAGGGGTTATTTGGGACAGGAAAGTACCGGCAAAATTGAAAGGGAAATTCTACAAGGTGGTTGTTAGACCGGCCTTATTATATGGCTCGGAGTGCTTGCCTATTACTAAAGCTCAAGAACAGAAGTTAGCATTCGCTGAGATGAGAATGTTGCGTTGGATGAGTTGGCACACGAGACTGGATATAATCAGAAATGAGGTCATTAGGAGCAAGGTTGGAGTGGCGAGTATTGTTGACAAACTACGAGAGTCTAGATTGCGGTGGTTTGGACACGTTCGTAGGGGACCCATTTTTTAGAATGTTCGTAGGGGTGAGAGCTTGGAGTTTGGTGCTATTTGTAGGGAGTGGGAGAGGTAGACCAAAGAAGAGTTGGATGTCATTTGTCATGATCTACACTTGCTGAACCTTTCGGAAGATATGACAGGGGATAGAGACCGTTGGAGAAGGTGCATTCGGGCTTCTGATGTTTAGAAGCTTCAAAAGTTTGAGGATGGGTGTTGGGTCCTGCCGTTTATGCTTCTTTTCTGCCTTGCTCTTTGCTCCCTTTTACCTCACTCTCTATTATTTGGCATGTTTCCATGTTTTGTTTATACCCTATCGTTTTGGGTCTATCGGAAACACTCTCTCGACTAGTTCGAGGTAAGAGTGCGTACATCATGACCTTGCCTTATCGCGGGATATACTGAGTTGTTGTTGTTGTTGATAAATATTTATATCTAAAATAATCGAGTGATACATATATGTAGCGATACTTTTTTTTTTGGTAAACAAACGAGGGTAAGCCCCACTCCGCAAGGGAGCTCAAATTAAGGCAATGGACAAAAAACACCGGCTAAGCAGTCTGCCATCGAAGAGTAGACACTCCTCTAGCATCGTCCCTCTCACAGTTCGACAAAAAAACAGGACAAAGGTTCAAACAGGAAAACCCAACCGGGAAGGAAAGAGCAAAACTAGCTAAACCATCGGCGAGACCATTGGCCTCCCAGAAAATATGACGGAGCTGGAGATCCCAGTTCCTACGGAGGAAGCCATGGCAAACGCTCACCAGGCTAGCACACGGATGTGTTGTCTTGATCGGTTTCGATAACATCTCCAAAGCTCTCTTGAAATCGGTCTCACATATCACTTTCTTGACCCCCTTGTCCCACGCCAGCTCCAAACCTTTGGCTAAGCCCCATAGCTCAGCTTCCACCACAGACCAACATCCTATGTTAAGAACGAAGCCCGCGACCCACTCCCCTCATTCGTTGCGAAGAACACCGCCTGCCGCTGCAGCCCCCGAGTTCTTCACAGCTCCGTCTACATTCAGCTTAAACCAACCCGCCGGAGGAGGCGAGCACCAGCTGAGAGCAATGGGGATCCTCTCCTTAGCCATCGTCACACCAAGAACGTTCCTTCTTTCCATAGCATAGCTTTCGGCAAGGTTCATGCAGCTTTCCGGGGTGACCGACGTCACCTTACTATCCTTGAAAACGATCCCGTTCCGTCTATTCCAAATCATCCACAAGGCGGTCGCAAACAGATCTCTCCATAGCACTCCATCAGGTCCAGCTTTTGTCGAGGAGACGTTGCTTCTCATCCACGCAACGAACGGGAGGGAAAAGAAACCGTCCTCCCGCTCTGCGCCTTCAACCTGCAACCAAAAGCTTCTCACAGACTCGCATTCTCGGAAGAGATGAATCAAGGACTCACAACAAGAAAGACAAATAGGACACAATTCAGAGTTACCTAAGTGTCTCCTGGCTCTTTCGGCATTTGTAAGGACTCCCCCATTACCTGCTAGCCATAGAAAAGAGCGAATCCTCTCATTAATGTTCAGGTTCCAGATTTTCTCAACAAAGAAAGTGTCCGCCGACTGGAAGGAATCAACTTTGCAGATCTCCGAGTACCCCGTTTTAACCGAGTAATCCCCATCACCGCTCCGAGCCCAGCAAAGCCTATCATCAGTACTAGAGACCGCGACCGCTGCCATCTTTAGAACCGTCGAACTAGGCAGCAGATGCGCGAAAGAGTCCCAGGTCCAGCCCCTTCCTTCTTCCCAGAAGTCCGCCACCATAAGACCAGATGGAATCACACCACCGGCATCCCTAACCAACTCGATTAACGGAACATTCTCGATCCAAGCATCTTCCCAAAACCGAATACTAGACCCGTCCCCCAACCGCCATTTAATGTGCGGTTTGATGACAGTGCTAGTCGCCTTAGTGATACTCTTCCAGATAAGCGACGCCCCGGCTGAGTTACCAAGCTGTCTAGAGGCATACTTGTTGACAAGCAAATCCGCCCACAGGCCCTCCTCGCCACTCAAGAGTCTCCAACCCAGCTTAGCCACGAGGGCGAGGTTCATATCCGCCATCCTCTTGATTCCGAGCCCCCCCAACTTTCTCGGCTTAGCCACAACATCTCAGGAAACCTTGTGCATACGCTTCTTCGCCGGCGTAGAGCCCTAGATAAAATCACAGCAGCACTTATCCATACTCTTGAACACCTTATCGGGGAGGATCATGGTAGACATGGCAAACACTGGTAAGGTGTTGAGAATAGACCTAACGAGTGTAACCCTCCCGGCGAAGCTAGTCAAATTCGCTTTCCATCCGGAGAGTTTGGCGTTGAAATTCTCCAAGATAGAAGCAAATGTCGTACTCGAAACACTTTGATGCAACAAAGGAATACCCAAATAATTACCCAGGTCATCAGACACCTCAATCCCGCCAGCCTGATGAAGCCTTTCCTTCAGGCTTTTATCGATATTCCGAGAGACAAAGAGTATGGATTTACTTGCGCTAACTCTCATACCCGAGTGCCCACAAAACTGCTCAATGCAGCGTTTGATGACCCTGATCTGCGCAAGAGAAGCTTCGGCAAAAAGGAGGATGTCGTCGGCGAAGAAAAGATGTGACAGATTAGGGCCCCCTCTGACGACCTTTATAGTCTTCCAATCCCCATCATCCACGACTTCCGAAATAAGGTCCCCCAATCTCTCCATACATAAAATAAATATACATGGCGAAATTGGATCCCCTTGTCGGATGCCCCGAGAGGGAATGAATTGCTCCGAAACCTCCCCATTCCAAAGCACTTGCATTCTCGGCGACCGAATACAAACCATGATTCTCTCAATCCATTTGCACGGCATGCCAGTACACACAAGTATCACCTTTATAAAATCCCAACTGAGGCGGTCGTAGGCTTTCTCAAGGTCCAGCTTAAGGCAGATCCACCCCTTAGCGCCTTGTTTCCTTTTCATCGAATGCACGACTTCCTGGGCAATAACGATATTATCATAGATGAATCTACCCGGAATGAAGCTACCCTGCATGGGCCCAATGAGCTTAGCCCTGAGGGGTTGTAATCTAGTCGTAATCACCTTCGAGATGGCCTTATAGAGGACATTGTAGAGGCTGATCGGACGAAACTGGTTCATTGCTTCGGGCTTCCCAACTTTCGGCAAGAGAACTATAAGCGTATCATTAACACCCATAGGGAGAACAATAGTGTCGAAGAAAACTTTGATGAAGTAAGAGGCGGATTCACCAACTACGTTCCAATACTTATGATAGAAACCCGGCTGAAATTCGTCAATCCCCGGTGACTTCATAGCCCCCATGCCACATAAAGCTTTAAAAATTTCAGCCTCCGAGACCCCCCTGCGCAGCCCATCCCACTCGTAGGCCTGCAGAAGCGGGAAGCTGGCAGTCAACGGTTCCAGTTGCTTCTCAATGGGCTCCCACTTATAGAGATTGATGAAGAAATTCACCGCCATCTCCTCCAGCTCTTTCTTATCCTCAACCCAGCCATTGTCATCTGTCCTAAGGCCCTCCAATCTATTGCGTTTTCTTCTGACGATCGTAGAGGCATGGAAGAATTTAGTGTTCCGATCCCCGAGCACAAGCCACTTCTCCCTCGATTTCTGGAACCAGAGAATTTCCTCTTGCTCGAGTGTGCTGTCCAGGGAGGCTCTCACATTTGCTTCCCAAGCTATCGCCTCAGGAGACTGGTCGATCATAACCTTTCTTTGGGCGTCGTCAAGAGCTTTCATAAGAGCATCCTTCCGAGTTTGGATATGGCTGAACACCTCTTTGTTCCATTTCGAAAGGTCAACACGGAGACTCTCAAGCGCTCCCGGGGTCGGACAGTCACGCACCCACTTGGAGTCAATGAACTCAGGGAACCCCTCATACGACATCCGGTCCTCTTCAAAGCGGAAAGGGAGACGTTTTTTGTTCTTGAGGATGCCCGGATTCAGCTCAAGCAGTAGAGGACAGTGATCCGACGAATACTTCGGCAGGTGGCGGACCCTGGCCTCCGGCCACTTCAATCCCCCCTCACAGTTGACAAGCACACGATCAAGCCTTTTAGAGATAACCTTACCACCATATCACATCTTACTCCAAGTAAAGTCTTTTCCCGTGAACCCCATGTCGATCAGGTTGGCCTTGCTGATAACGTCACGGAAGCACGGAGAGTCGCGGTGCACCCCTCCAGAACCACCCGTGGTCTCATCCGAGCCAAGAATGCAATTGAAATCACCACCAATCATAAGCGGGCAAGTGCTGAAGTCGAGCGTGGATTGGAGCTCCATCCAGAAGGGGACCCGTCTATCAGCCGTAGGGGGAGCATACACAACAATGAGATGGAGCCTAGTCGACCCAAATAAACAGGAGGCATGGATGAAGTGGTTAGCCTTCTTAATGATGGAGATGTCACACTTTTCAGCGTCCCAAAGAAGCCACACACCACCAGTGAACCCAAAGCCTCGACGCGAGAACAACCCGAGAACTTAAGCTTGTCACACGCCTCCTCAGCGTCCTCTCCGGAGATTCGAGGTTAAAAAAGCGCAGGGATGTCGATAGCAAAACGACTTCTGATATACCTAATCGCTCTCCGAAAACTCTTTTTACCTGCACCAAAGCAATTCCAGAAAAGGATGTTAATCTTATCGGACTTATCCATCAAATACGCAAAAGAGAAAGAAAATAAGGCAGGGAAGAAAAAGCTTAGGAGTGTTGATCAATTGTTGGAGTCCTCTCCGCCCCGTCGGTGGTCGGTTCGTCAATCTCAAGATTGTTTGTCTCATCACCATTCTCGCCAGACCTTCTCGACCAGAATTTTCCGAAGATGGGTACCGAGGGGTCCGAGTTCACTTTGTTGAGCCAGTCCAAAGCCCATTCGACCCTTTCAAGCATATCAGGATTCACAGTGGCACCCTCCGGCACCCTAGGCTCGGGTCTAGGTCTCTTTTTAGGGCCGTCCACATCCATTTGACGGTTCTGGCTTGTCTCTTTACTCGCCTGCCCTCTTCTACCTTTGATTTTCGGCCTCAATTGCTTTTTAGATCCCATCTTAGAATTTTCCTGTAACTCCACTTGAGACTTCTTACTGCCCATAATAAACATACTTGGGCCGACTTTCTCCGTATCCGTCCCTGGCCCATTGGACTTCGGCCCAGCAACAGGGTTGGCTTCAATATTCTTTCCTTTGGGGTCACGGCCCGAATTAGGTTGAGGCTGAGTGCTATTATCCACAATGACAACAACTTTATTCTTATTTTTCACATCCCGTTATTCCCCTTGGAGATCCCACACTGATCATTATTGCGCCCGCTTTCCCTAGGTCTTCCTCCGCTTTTACCAACCTCAACGGTTGGCGCATTCCTCCATGGCGCGTGCGGAATGTGCTGAAGGCGTTTTCCCTGCTCTTGCATCACCGGCGTCGGCTCTGTAATTTTGGGATTCCCTTTCCCAGTCTTCTTCCGGTGATTAACCATCATCCGCAGACCATGGAACTCATCCCCTTCCTCAGGCTTACTCCCCATCACCTGCCCCTCCTGGTTTGACTGGCTACCTGCCGATGTCTCCCCATCCTTGACGGGGGCTTTTACTTCCACCTTCTGATCCATATACTAACACTTCGCTTTCAGATGCCCATGGCGCCCACATCCAAAGCAAATATTGGGGATTCCTTCATATTCCAACTTATACCTCACACCATTGATGTTGACCGTCCCTAAGAGCGGTTCCTCGAGGTTCACTTCGACACAGACTCTGGCAAAGTTCCCTTGATTGGTGTAGATGGTGTGGTGATCCACCCTTATCGGCCTACCTAAAGCTTCAGCAACTTTCAGAAGAACATATTCCTGATAGAAGATCAGCGGGAGGTCCAGGATTCTAACCCAAGTCGGCGCTGTATGGATAGCATCCGACGGCTTAAAATCCGGCGACCATAGCTTGATGATGAGGCACCGCTCGAAAACAGACCAAGCCCCCTTGTAAGAATTCTCAGACAATCTTCCTTGCTTTCCAGTCTCACCAAGAAATTACCTTGAGGAAGGTCGATCACTTGGAATCTCCCACAATCTTTCCATAACTCACGCAACTTCCTATCCATCACGTAGAGCGGGATCTTCTGCCCTAGCATCCTTATAATCAGAGAGTTCTCCCACACTCCCGCCAACGCAGATAGAACTTCTTGTTGAACGACGATGGCGGGCTCACCCTTTGGCCCTTTCGGGAAGGAGATCTAAATCCTGTCCCTAATCAGATCCTTCTGTATTCCAGTTCGTTGCTGCGTTGTACCCCCTAGCATCACCTTGTCCCTCCATGAGAGGGGAGTCGTCGGTTGATTCTTCGGACTTTCATTATCACCGTCTGTACCACTACCCGGGTCCGCCGGAGGGGGAGAGGGGGTAGGGAAGGGACCTGTTTGCATCTCATCGGGGTTCTGCTACTTCTCTGGTTCACTCGAAACGCTCTCATTCATGTTCACTCCTCCGATTACGACTTAAAGAACAAAGGGGTTTGTAGCAATACTAATATTGACTATTTTCGATTTATTGTATATGCCTTAATTCGTAAATCGAGGAAACTATTTTTTGCGGGGTGATTATTTTTTGGAATATTTTCAAGAAATGATTTTTTTAAATAGTCAATTTTAGTTTAAAAAAAAGCATAAAAAAATTTCAAAATTAAGGGTAAAGGGGTTTAAACCTATATAATCTCATGATTTTAAATATCAACTCTTTCTTATCTAATCTAGTCTAAGTTTTGTAGTTTATCGTTGCGTGTCTCTCTCCGCCTGTACTGCACTTTTTTTCTGTTTTTTCTGTTATATTTTATGTTTCGTTGTTGTATGTCTAGACGGCTTGCCGTCTGCCGACATTGTCGGCCTCTCGAGGTTCGGGCCTGTCCGGACTCGAATTATTTCCTTATAAAAAAAGGGCTTTGAACCAATCAAGACGGTGGCTACAAACAGGTTCGGAGCACAAACGCTCTCTTTTCTAGTGGAAGAAGGAAACCTTCTTTCCTCTCATGGCGGTGGTCCGGTGAGCTCCGTTCTTCACCTCCGGCTATATCTATCTTCGGATAACCCAAATCTCTCTTCGAAGAGCCTAAATCTCTCTTCGGAGAGCCCCATTTCCTCTCTTCGGAGATTTTCGATTCAGTTGGTTGCTCCGCTTCTCCTCGGTTGCTCCTCCTCGGCTAACTCCCCTTCGGTCGACCTCCTCGGTCCCGACTGCCCACAACTCACAGTATCCGCAACGGTGCCGTTGCGGTCTCTCCTCCGGCGTGGCCCCTACTTTGGGCCGGGTTCCGTTCATCTTAATTGCGATAATCCTCTTTGATTCTCGCCGGAACAAATCTGAATCTGTCTTCGGAGTACCATATATCTTTCAATTGCGATAATCCTCTCTGATTCTCGGCCTTCATTCACCCCCACCTCTTCTGGCCTCCCTCCCCCGGGTGTCTAATTTGGCATGCCTTGGCCCTGGCTCGGTGGGTTCTCCGCCTTCGCCATCTTTCTCCTCTTGTTCAGCTTGGCCGGCCGTCGGTCCTCTCTGAGCAAGCTCAGCTGTCGCCTTGCCTGGTCTCCCCTCGGCGGCGTTTTTCAGACTCTGCTAAACCTTGTGTGCTTTGGCTTCGGGTTTTCTTTTGCTTTCGGGCTTGCCTTGGGCCCGAAGGTGGCCCGAGCCCGGTGGATTCAGCCTTTTGTGTTATGCCTTGGGCCCGGGGGAGCCCAATTTGATTGTTAAAAATAAAATAAAATAAAGTAAAAAATAAAATAACTTGTGTAAATAAATTCCGGATTTTTCTTGCGCTCTTCGTCCTCTCGCGGTCATGCTTCACTTTCTCGGGTTGGTTGGAGTTCTGTCTGTTCGATTCGTGGTTAGTTTCGGTTGAGGAGCAGTTTTGCGGCCCTGGTTGATCGAAGTGATCGTGTTGGTGATGTTCGTGGTCTCCGAAGATCATTCATCTAGGTGGAGGGAACGTCGTGTGATCCACACTTCCCCAGGAGTCGTCTTTGCCCTTTGTGGATTTCTGCTTTCCGTCTTTCCGGCGGTGAGACATCGTGTCAGCTATGCTGTCCCATGCGCTCGCTATCCACTTCTCCATGCCGGGTCTCCTTCTTCTCACTGTTGTGTCCGCTGGTGTGCTTAGGGTCTAGGGTTTTCGGGTTTATTTTGTGTAGTTCTTTTGTTGTATTAGGGTTTTGTATTCTGTTTCCATGTTGTATTTTCTTTTGCGATGTTGTATGTTTAGACGGCTTGCCGTCTGCCGACTTTATCGGCCTCTCGAGATTCGGGCCTGTCCGGTATCGAATTATTTCCTAATAAAAAAAAGGGGACTTTGAACCATCCAATTTCCCATTGGGCCGCCCCTGCTTAGAGAACAATAATATCATACGAAAAACTAGATATAGTTTTTTTTCTTACGACGAGGAACCCACTTTTGGCGGTAAACCTCGATCACGTGACCCAACCGGCAAGAGTCACGTAACAGATAAACCGGCTTGACCCATTGGTATGGAGTAAGGCAAACCTTGGATAGAAATTCCAAGGAAAGGGGCGGAGGTAGGGATCGAACCTAGGCTGTGCATCGGTCTAAAACCTAACCGAACCGGGCCGAACCGAGCCGAACCGAACCGAAAATCTCAAAATTTTCAAACCGAAAGTATTAGGTTCGGTTCGGTTATTTGCCGGTTCGGTTTGTGTTCGATTCGGTTTTAACATAATTGAACCGAATTTCCATAAAAAAATTTAAATATACAAATATATATAAAATATAGTATATATACACATATTCCAATATAAAGTATACAAATATAAAGTATTAAAATATAGTTACAAACATATATATACAGTTACAAATACAGTATACTGTAGTTTGTATGCTTTATAAAGTATACAAGCTTAAAATATATATACAATTGCAAATACAGTGTATATATGTGTATATATACACTATATATATGTATATACAGTAAGTATTTGTGTATATGTAAAGTATACAAATATATATACAATGTATTTATGTAGTGTATAAAAAAAATTCGGTTAACACAAACCGAACCTAAACCGAACACAAACCGAACCGAAACCGGAAAATGGAAATTCTCGAACCGAAAGCCGAACCGAAAAATTTCGATTAGGTTCGGTTTGTGTTCGGTTTGTGTAGGTTTGGCCCAAAAATTCGGTTTGGACCGAATGATGCACACCCCTATTCGAACCCGGAACCTCCTTCCTACCCCCTTACTCCTCACCACTAGGCCATCCCGACTGGGGTCCATTGTTTTGATCTTGAACAGATATATATCGAAGATTAAAACTTGGTATATATTATAGGTGTGGCTAGAGGCGGACCTAGGGGGTCCTAGGGGGGTCACGTGACCCCCTCCTCATCCGATCAATTATTTAGCTGTATTCTCGTCGTCGATAGCTTCGTTTTGATATATAATACGCGCGCCTTAATTAATCCGACATCTGAGTAAAAAGTTATGAATGTTTGAAAATTACGGCAGCATTAATTACTTTAGTTTTATTTCAATATACTATAATACTTTAATATTTTACTTAAATTGACATTCTCATATTATAATTCATCTCGAGAGCTTCGAGCCCATATGTTATATTACTTATTTTGAGAATATGGTAAGAAGTTAAGCAAGTTTAAAATTTTTATATCTAGTTATACATTATTACATGTTAATAATGCAATGTTTATTTATCGTGTTTTATATCTTTATATTTTTTTTTATCCTTATTTTCGTTTTATATATTTGTAGTATTTTCGAAACTATATGTTGACACTAGTTTGTACTATCGATCACGTTGTGTTTTGCGATTTTTTTCTCAATCTTATTGTCAATTACTATGGTGACCCTCCGCTAAAAACTTTCTGGGTCCGCCCCTGGACGTGTTCCCCACACTCCGGCGATATATATTATTACCAACAAATAAAACTAGTATATATCGACCAAAAAAAAAACAAATAAAACTAGTATACACCTTTATAGTTTTGATTAACGTACGGATATATATATATAGATCGATGAACGATATCTTTCGATTTATTCAACAAACAAGAGCTAACCGTACCATACAAAACGGACTCAGATCGAGAACGTAGGGTACGTACGTACAACAACCCGTGAACATATGACACAATTTTAAAAAAACACATATATATAATTAGGATATATATATATATAGGGAGATCGAACACCCTATATATACGTTTCCTTTAATTATTTTGTATATAATATTGTGGAGACATGCACGAGCCATGCATATATGCCGTAAGGAGAAGTAGATCGATCGATCGATGGATGGTTTAACAGTTCCTGCGGCACTCGCAGGCGCTGTTCAAGAAGCCATGGTTGACGCACACCCCGTACGTCCAGCCCTCCTCCCTCACGCAAGCGTTCGTGCAGCTCGAGTCCGACCCACAGTAGCCATGGTAGAACATGCTCGGCTTCGCACAATACCCTTCCACTTTCACCATGTTTGTTTCTGCAAATTGATGTGTTCGCACGCGCTCATATAAGTTGATTATGACATGTTGATATATATATATATATATATATATATATATATATCAAAGTCCGGCTCGAACCGATGACTGGGGGTCGTGTGCACGGGCGCACATGCGCTAGTAGCCTAGCACACAAGTCGAGTGAGGTTCCATTCTAAAACCAATTGGCAATAGAAGGAGTAGCCCACCGACTCATATATTAGGGATTGATATGTTCAACTTTTCGATGTGGGACACTTTGGTCTCATTCACATCTCTAACACGCCCAACGGCTAACCGCTCTGATACCATACTGAAGTCCGTTGGGACTCGGGATCGGGGGTCGTGTGCACGTGTGCGCCCTTGCGCTAATAGCCTAGCACATAAGCCGAGCGGGGTTCCATCCTAAAACCAATTGGCGTTAGGTGGGGTTGCCCACTAGGTTATATGCTAAGGCTTTATGTTTCACACTTTCAATGTGGGACATTTTGTCTCTTCACATTTCATTCTCAACACGCCCCCGCAAGTGCAACTAGGGTCGTCTTTCGCCTCTAGTTGACACTTGGACATCGGGTCTAGCATCTCATTCTCTTTTTAGCTAGCCCAGGATCGAGAGTCGGACCGTTTGGCTTTTCCGCTCTGATACCATATCAAAGTCCGGCTCGAACCGATGACTGGGGGTCGTGTGCACGGGCGCACATGCGCTAGTAGCCTAGCACACAAGTCGAGTGAGGTTCCATTCTAAAACCAATTGGCAATAGAAGGAGTAGCCCACCGACTCATATATTAGGGATTGATATGTTCAACTTTTCGATGTGGGACACTTTGGTCTCATTCACATCTCTAACACGCCCAACGGCTAACCGCTCTGATACCATACTGAAGTCCGTTGGGACTCGGGATCGGGGGTCGTGTGCACGTGTGCGCCCTTGCGCTAATAGCCTAGCACATAAGCCGAGCGGGGTTCCATCCTAAAACCAATTGGCGTTAGGTGGGGTTGCCCACTAGGTTATATGCTAAGGCTTTATGTTTCACACTTTCAATGTGGGACATTTTGTCTCTTCACATTTCATTATACCATCTGTAAGACCCGGGGTCTCAAGAGGCGCCAGCCCATGCCACCTAGCCCTCTCAGGTCCGTTGTCCTCACTTGGAGCCTGAAAAGGAAGAGCTCTTGTGACATGGGTAGGGCTTGAATCACTTATAAATCACTCTCAACATCTTTATGATATCGATGTGGGACGGGGTGTTACAATTTCCCCCACTTAAAGCACTGACGACCCCGTCAGGCCCAAGGGACTGCCCTCCGGGAGGAGCATACCCGAGCATACTGTCGGCGCACCTCCGAGCCCGGAGTCGGCTCTGATACCATCTGAAGTCTGTTAGGACTCGGGATCGGGGGTCGTGTGCACGTGTGCGCCCATGCGCTAATAGCGTAGCACATAAGCCGAGCGGGGTTCCATCCTAAAACCAATTGGCGTTAGGTGGGGTTGCCCACTAGGTTATATGCTAAGGCTTTATGTTTCACACTTTCAATGTGGGACATTTTGTCTCTTCACATTTCATTCTCAACAATATATATATATATATATATATATATTATTCTAGCTAGCTAGATTGGCGAGCGATACGAATTGAGCTGGATATAATATGTATACCTGAGGAGAGCGCGACGACGAGGAGGAGAAAGAGGCTGAGGATTTTTTTATCCATATTGGTTTATTGATATTAAGAAGACCTTTGAAGATATATTGTGTGGTAAATCTTATATTGCTTTCGCGGAGTGATAGAGGGTATTTATAGGGATATCGTACGGACATGTTGGAACGCCAAAGTTGAAGGAGTTTGAAAGATAACAACACATCAGAATTAATATGTGGAGGTAAGTCTTTGAAAGGAACTTCAACCTAATAATACAATTAAGCAATATCTACTTCTTTTTATTATTTATAAAAGAATATCCAATCCGTACGTGGCGGCCAAGGTATAGATTTCAATGTGTATTATGTTTGATGCTCCTTTATCTACCGATTTTGACGGCCACTCGAGGTGTCAGGCCCGTCTAACCCTCGAATTCTTACTTAATAAAAAAAAAATGTGTATTATGTGTGGAGGGGGGTTCGATCGTTAGTTTTTTTTTCTTTTTTTTTTTTGGTTTTTGACTTTCTTAATATAGTACCCTTTCGGAGGGCATTTTATCGGTTATTGACGATGACATTAAGAGAAAGACTACTTCGGACTTTCGCTCTATTTTTGCGTAGCCCGTTGAGCTTTCTGGTTTTTCTCCAAGAGCTCGTCTCTCGTCTTTCCTCTCCACATAAAAGCTAAAAAATTGAGTTTTTCCATACATTTGGTTTATAATTTCGGTAAGTTATTTTTTTTGAGATTTTTTTTTCAAATATGTGTAAGCTAAATATATGTATTTTTAATTTATTTAATGTTAAGGGTAAAATAATTTTAGGATAAACTTACCGTAGAAAAATCACTTGGAGGACATTGATGGATCTAAACTTTCATATGGCGAAGCATGGTAGGTTATGGTAGTGTGGAAGATGTACACATCCCCCATTAATAATATAACAAATCTAAATCTTACATACAATAGTGGGATGTTCCTCCTATTTAATGCCAACTATTTTTAGAATAGAAAGTTATCGGTCTTGTGTGCTCATAGTTCGGTTAACGCATGGTGTGTTTTGAGAGCTTTGTTTTAATACAATACAAGGATTTGGGGATAATCAACTGCGGTTGAACCATCGTCCAAAACCGTCCTGACGGTCGAGGTCGTCAATCTCCACCGTAGAGCGCTCCTCAAGCATAGTCGAGGGGAGTCTGATCGAGATGCGCCATCATGTCAACTACTTGGTTCCCTTCCCTAAGGGTGTGTGAGAAAGAGAGATGGTCAAAAACTCTGCATAATGGCATTGGCCACAGTCAAGCAGTTCCCATCCACCTCAAGACGCGAGAAACCCCTCTTAGTAGATTTCAGTCAACCAACATGTAGACCAAGACACTCCGCTTGTAGTAAAAAACGAACATTAGCCCTGCGCCACGCAATCAAGAACCATATACTGGCCTTCGTGAATGACAAAACCAAAAACGATAACTCCATAACTTATGGAATTATCGTTTAAATTATTGTCGCTTTTTTTTTAAAAAAAAGAGAGAATAAAAAAGAACAAACAAATTAAAGAACAGGTTTGCTATTCACATGGTGATTTTCTCGCATGATGCACGGAAAGTATCCGCAACCGCGCATCACGGGAGCGCAGAATTGGTGATTGCGAATGCTGAGCGCGCTGATGTGATCCTTCTTCTCTCCCACTGTCAGAACCGCGGACGCGCACTAGGCGGACGGCTACGCACCATTTCACCGGCCATGTTCGTACCTCCCTTTCACCATGTCTGTTCCTCTCTTTCACTCCGTTTCCGTTGTCCGCTCCAAACAAATCTTGCTGGTCTGATGGATGGCGCCGCCGACAACCCCGATTCGCATCCCTACACCACCGAATCTTGCTGGTCAGTGACGGCCGGTGTCGTCTCGCCCTCCAACGACGACTCTTGCTAGCGAACGAACGATGTGCATGGCTGGAGGGCGAGGAGTATCACAATCCCATCACTTGCATTAAACTCATAAGAAAAAGAGAGGGAGGTCAGGGGAGTAATGGCTCCAAATCTTGCTGGTCTGTGCAATTGAAAAAAGGGAGATGATTTTGAGTTATGGAGTACTCTGTATTATACAGCGGAAACGAGTCAAACAACATTGCAAAGTTCAACACAACAAGTTTGTTTATTTTTTTGGTGGGGAAACCCATTAAGTTTATTATACTGGGAAGATATGAGTTTAAATTAAATTGCAAGGGAGAGGCTATCAAAAAGCCTTTTGAGTTCAACGAGATGCTTTAAAACTCACATCTGGGAAAAGTTCAACCTTGTATAATAGTATAATACAGAGTACCATAAAAGCTGTCATCCCTGTCTCGTTTTTTCAGAAAAAAAAAAAAGAAAGGCAGGCAGCTGCGCAGTGCGGATCCGCACTCAACCGCGTATCCGCAATAATCAATCGCAACCGTGTAATAGGCGATTAAATGACCTTTTTTCAGCAATTCTCAACCGTGTATCCGCAATACGCAATCGCAACCGTGTAATAGGCGATTAAATGACCTTTTTTCAGCAATTCTTAGCATGTTTCAGTAATTCTCTAATTACTGTAATTATTTAATAATATAAATATATCTGCGTACTCGCAGTCCGCATATGCGGATTTTTGTAAATAAAAAATAAAAAATTCGCAACCGCGTATTACGAGTGCGCGGAACATATCGTGTAAACGGCGAAAAATTCACCGTGTAAATAGTAATCACCGTTAGAGAAAATGTATGGATAATACTCCCAAAAAATGTGTGGATAATGGAAATCCCACGTGCAAATATGTGAACGTCGCTCCTCTGGGGTTTGTGAGTCTGGTAGCCTGGTATCATCTGGGCCAGACCCATTGTATTTGCAATTGCAATTTATTAAACTGGCCCATTACTATATTGAATAATTATATAAAACATTAGCCCAATCTCTCTCCTCTAATCTCCATCACAAACTCCACATCCATTTTATTTTGTAATTGTAATTAATCTGCCCTAAGCTTAGTCCATATTGGTTGATTGATATTAAGAAAAACCTTTGAAGATATATTGTGTGGTAGATCATATATTGCTCTTGCCGGTTGATAGAGGGTATTTATAGGGATGTCGTACGGACATGTTGGAACGCCAACGTTGAAGGAGTTTGATAGATAACAAAACACATCAGAATTATTGTGTTGAGGTAAGTCTTTGAAAGGAACTTCAACCTAATCATATAATTGAGCAACATATATCTACTTCCTTCTTTTTATTTATAAAAGAATTAATATCCAATCCCAAGGTATAGATTCCAATGTGTATTATATTTGTCGGTCTTCCGTCTGTCGATTTTATCGGCCACTCAAGGTGTCATGTCTGTCTGACCCTCGAATTCTTACTTAATAAAAAAAAATGTGTATTATATTTGTCGGTCTTCCGTCTGTCGATTTTATCGGCCACTCAAGGTGTCATATCTGTCTGACCCTCGAATTCTTACTTAATAAAAAAAAATGTGTATTATATGTGGAGGGGGGTTCGATAGCTTCTTTTTTTTTTGGTTTTTTACTTTCTTATATAATACCATTTCGGAGGGAATTTTATTGGTTATTGGCGATGATTTTAAGAGAAAGACTATTTCAGACGTTCGCTCTATTTTTGTGTAGCCCGTTGCGGTTTCTGATTTTTCTCTAAGAGCTCGTCTCTCGTCTTTCCTTTCCACGTAGAAGATAAAAAATTGATTTTTTTTTTCTATACTTTTTTTTATTAGGTAAAAATTCGAAGGTCAGACAGGCCTGACTCATCGAGAGGCCGACCGAAGTCGGCAGACGGCGAACCGTCTAACATAGCAACCTAAAAACAGAAATACAAATAACAAGCGAAATGAACCAAGTAAAAAGAAACTCTACAACTAAACGTTCCAAGAAGACCAAACACCCGAAACACTGAGGAAGCCACCGAAGAACGCAACCAAGCACCACCGAACACTAGCCCCGCGGGCCAGTAGTACAGCAGTACCCTAACTCATGTGGGTAGTGCAGACGAACTCCAAGGAAACTCTATCCCGGATACGGAGTCGCCCTAAGCACACCACCACGACCCCAGCCAGACCCGACTACAGACTCCACGCCCCCTCAACCAAGCAGAAGATCTCCTAGAAACATCGAAAGCAAAGCCGCAAACTACTCGAAACAAACTGCCAACAAACTTTCACCTACAAAATATCGACAAGCCCTTGAGATTTTCTCAAACCCTTTCGGGTGGTTATACTCAAAACCCATGAATTAGTATAAATATAGATAAAACAATATATATATTTATAAAAATTCATAGATTTTACTTTTTTTTTTTTGGACTAACGGGCTGCCCCGGGCCCAAGGCATAACCTTGGGCCCGAAGCACAAGCAAAAAGGCCCGCCATGGCCAAAGAGGAACATCGACGATCGGAGTTGAAGGGCAAGAATGAACTCCGGCCAGTGCAAGCTAATCGACCATGCCAAGGGAAGCAAACAGGTCGGAATCCTTCGACGCAAAGAAGCCCCAACCCAATTTCACAAAACGAGAATCGAAGCACCCACCCCGGCAACCCATAACATGGCTGATAGAACACCCAAAAAAAGATGGACCAGGGAGGGCGGCGGCGGAAATACCAGCCACCGCTGAACAAGCCGAGGACGAAACTCAAGGGAGGAGGAAGAAGAGGCGAACACAACCCACCACGAGGAATCCAACGCCAGATGGAGACCAAGGCGGCGCAGTCACCGGAAAATTCTCGAGACAAGAGATAGGCACTGGGAGTGACGATGGCCGGAAAACGAAAGAAATCCGGACACCAGACTCGCCGGAACGGAGGAAGGAGGACGACTAGGACCGGACACCACAAGATCGAAGGGGAGATTTGACAAGAAAGGTTTGATTTGGAGCGATTTCTCAAGATCCCGAAGGATGGGTGCACAAGAGAGAGTTTCTCTCTCCTAAGAGAGAAACTCATATCCGTACATCATATGTGTGTGATCTTTTTTTTTTTCTATACATTTGGTTTATAATTTTGGTAAGTTATTTTTTTTTAGATTTTTTTTTCAAATATGTGTAAGCTAAATATATGTAATTTTAATTTATTTAATGTTAAGGGTAAAATATTTTCAGGAGACACTTTTACAAAGCGGGATGTTGAAACAAAGGATTTACTTCGGGAACCTAAAAACAAACAAACAAACAAATTAATCTCTATATATAAAAAGAGCGAGTTGTGTTATGAACAGTAACTATTTTTTTTCCCATTTTACCCTCAATTTCTTATAAAATAACATCCAAGGTTAAGGTTCAGGCCCATATTCAAGCCCAATTCAATTCAATACGGAGTAACAATTTAAAGTTCTACCACCTTCCAAAGAATTCCACCACCTCTCCTCTCGCTAATTAAACGCCTTTTCTCTTTTTTTTTTTCACCTCTCTGATAGTTAAACGCCTCTCGCTAATTCAATACGGTGTATAGACATGTACACTGAAGCTCATGTTCCTCATGTTGTTCAATTTACAACAACAAGATTGCTACTTAATTATACAGAACGCTTTAATATTCAACATTTGATAAATATTATATCCTTTCATTTCAAATGGTCCAAGAAAAGAGGAATAAAGATCGGATAGAAATTGCTTTATATATTTTATAATATTACATTGTAATGTACAATTAAAATATTTCGTACGTTTCATCAAAAAAATATTTCGTACGGGCACGAGCCTTACACTAGTAATAATTATATAAAACATTAGCCCTCAATCTCTCTCCTCTAATCTCCATCGCAAACTCCACATCCATTTTATTTTGTAGTTGTAATTAATCTGCCCTAAGCTTAGTTCAATCGTTCTCTGTTTTTACTCGGCATCATCAATTTACACCTTAAGCTTCTACTCTTTGTTGAAATTGGTGAGTGAAACCCTAATGTGCTAATAAACGTACACAATGTATTATATATTGTCTTCCAAACGGATCATGAGCTTCGTGTATTGATCGAGATCGAGATTTAAATAAAAAGATAGGAGTTTCGTGTTAAGCTATTCCCGGAATAGTGTGTTTGGATTCAATTGCAATTGTGTTTATAATGTAATTATAAATTCAATGTAATGAAGGGATATTAAATTGATATAATATTGATAAGGTATTTTGGTTTAAATTACTTTAATATACTTTAAAAACATGGTTTGTTGCCCTAGCCAAATCATCCTTTCTAATTTCATAATTGATGAAAAAGATAAGTCTAAAACTAGAGAGACTTGTCCAAACAAGTTTAGCCCCAATTACTTTGAAAACCCCTAATTTTCTACTCTTTCCTTATCATCCTCTCCAAATCAAATTAATTAGTGTTTGGCCAAATCTGTTCCTCCAACCATGTTTTTCCGGATCTTGTTCATTTAGATTGTCTTTCCATTGTGTCGTGTGGTAGATTTCTACTGTTTTTGGGTATTTCTCCCTACCTGCATCGCAATTCGTCTCCCGTTTTGGGGGCCTTTTGCGCTGTCGGTGCTGGGCTTGGCTTCTTTCCGGTCAGCCGATGCCGGGGTTGTTCCTGGGTGGTCACCGGTGAAGTGGGTGTCCGCCTCCTTCTTCGATGTCCTCCTGCAGCGTTTGTCCGTCTTAGGCCTTCGGCTGCTACAAGTCTCTCTAAGTTTCCAACCGTCATCTCCTTCCCTCGGCCTCTGGCCTGCCTCCGTGGCTCTTGTCCGACTGCGGGCTCATTGGTCTTCCTTGGCGGCGGTCGCCGGCGCCGGTTGTCGATCTCGTGCTTGCTGTGTGGCCTTCCTTGGTGTGCAGCTGCGCTCTCTCCTCTCTCCCTTGGTCCTTCGGGCCCAAGCTTCGGGTCCTTAGGGTCCAAGGATGAGGATTTGTCAAAAAAAAAAAGAAAAAAAAAAGAGAGCTCGAAAGAGCCTTGTTTAAATCCCACCCGAAAGGGTTTGAGAAAATCCTGCAAGGGCTTGTCGATTTTTGTAGGTGAAAGTTTGTTGGCGTTTTGTTTCGAGCAGTTTGCGGCTCTGCTTCCGATATTTCTAGGAGATCTTCTGCTTGGTTGGGAGGGCGAGGAGTCTGTAGTCGGGTCTGAGCAGGGTCGTGGTGGTGCGCTCAGGGCGACTCCGTATCCATGATAGAGTTTCCTTGGAGTTCGTCTGCACTACCCACAGGAGTTAGAGTCCTGCTGTACTACAGGTCCGCGGTGCTACTGTTTGGTGGTGCTTGGCTGCGTTCTTCGGTTACTTTTCGGGTGTTTGGTCTTCATGGAACGTTTGTTGTAGAGTTTATTTCTGTTTGGTTCATTACGCTTGTTATTTGTATTTCTGTTTTTAGGTTGCTATGTTAGACGGTTCGCCGTCTACCGACTTCGGTCGGCCTCTCGATGAGTCATGCATGTCCGACCTTCGAATTTTTACCTAATCAAAGAAAAAAATAATTTCATAATTTTAATCCAAACACATACACCATAATTTCTTCTTCCTTTTCTATTTTCTAGAAAATTTTACAATAACTTGACCAAAAAAAGAAAATTTTACAATAAAAAAACTAAAGTATTATTTTACGTTAAGGTCCAAAGTTCGAATCCCCTCAGCCCCTTTATTATTTTTTGTATAAACTTTTTAACATATTTTCACAGACAACACAGTACACGGTTGCCTTTTCTTTTCAGGCTTCTGTCGAATTCCGGGGTTGAGAAACTGGCAAACCGGCAAACCGCGACTCGCACTCGCACCAGCACTCCCCCGACTCGCACTCGCACAGTCGCACTCGCACCAGCACTCCCCCGCCGTCGCGCCAGTCACCACCGTTTCTGCTCCGCCCTCTCACTGGCTATCGGCTCCTGCCTGCTGCCAAACAGGGGAGACTTCATAGTCTCCACTCTCCACTGTTGTTAATTCTTCCCCAAATCCCAAATCCGAATTGAAAAGGTTAGCATTTCATACTTTATACTTTGTGAATTTGTGCTGTAACTTTTGATTGTTGAGATTCGATTTATAGTAGGATGAGAATTCGTTTAGGGTTTTGATTTTGGAAATCAGTTGGTGAAATTAGGGTTTGGTTTTTAGAATCAATTTTGTGAAATTTTGATTAGGGTTTGTAATTTTGGGAATCAATTTTTTCATTTATATGTGATTTTGAGAATGAAGTTTACGAATTTGTGAATTGAATTTGGGGTTTGTGAATTGAGTTTGTGATTTGGGGAAGTTTTTGTGGAATATTTGATGAGATATGTTTCTTGTTAATATCTAATGCCTGTAATATGCTGAATGTGATGCTGCAAGTTGGTGTGACCCAAGCACGGATTGTTCAACTTTTATGCCTGAAAATGTATTTTACAAATTTGTTGCTTTCTATTGCTCTTAATTGAAGGCGTTTGAACCATTTTGATCAAAGGAAGAAACAAGTTGACAAGTTACTTCATTTTTTGGGCCCTTAGCCAGACGTTGTGTAACGACTAAGAAAAGTTTTTAAATTACAGGTTAATGGGTGTTTGTCTTATGATGACTATATATTAGATGGTTTCTATAACATAGTAGGAATGAATCTTTATATGTGGGTGATGTGCAATGAACTTGAAGATGGTAGACGGATACCAAGATTAATTTTATTATCGTTCTATATAATTTTCAGCCTCCCTAGCAACAATCCTGGATCCGCCATTGCCGATGGTGAACGAAGATCACGATGTGCCCGTACCGGTATGTTTTCAAAGCCTATATTACCTGTTCAGATTTATTTTCGTAAAATAGGTTTTCCCGTGAAATTTACAGTTACACATAATAGTTATTTAAAAGTTATGTCACCGACCTAGGGTTGTCTGTGTATGAGAGGAGTTTAGGAAAGTAAAAGCTGAGAGAGTTAGGAAGGGAAGAAGAAGATAAGAGAAGGGATGAAAGTGGTTTGTCTGTAGTTCTATATCAACATGCCCCGTATACACTTGGAATTAGCCTTTGATAAGGCTTTCGTCTATGCACTATTGGTTTGAGCTTGAGCCCATTACAATTGGCCTTTAGCCGAATCACCCACACACTATTTCCTTACAAGTTACTTACATTTATATCCGTAGCTTTAATTCCGCATGCTTTGTTTGCTTGCAGTTTTTTTATTTCCTTGTATTTATGTCCGTTTGGCTTTGCATTTAGCACTTTCTGTCAATGTTTCCCGTAGAACTTATACATGGTTATATTACATTCATTTGTCCGGGCGAAGGATAGCACCGGAGGTTTGGTCTTGAAGAAGACCTTTCACTCAATCTATGACCGTTGTCCCCTCTTTCACCTCTCTCCATATATCTCGATCTATGGCTCTTTCTTCTCTCTCATCTCTCTTCATAATTGCTTCACAGTTCTACTGGTTTGAGATGGGAAGAAAGAGAAGATCTAATCCGGGTGTTTATCACATAAATTACGTAGAGTGTAAATTTTTTTAAGACCAAATAACCCGGGCGTGTCATTAAGATCTGGGATATTTGCTTATTTATTGCCTTAAAGAAAAGGAAAACATAATTTTGAGCGTTTTACTTGTATTTATCACGGATAATTATAATATGGACTACTGTATTATATTACATGCTAATATGTCATTTGTGTATTAGTGCGTAGTCATTTTCCTTTCAAGTTGCATGAATTATTTTTCATTGTGCACAATTTTCTCGTACATAACTTGCAATTATTCTGTCCCCGAATCACTGGCGCAATTCCTCAGGACCCTATAGAGGAGCAGGCTGATATGGTAGATGATGAGGGGAACAAAGCTGAGTCCGAGAATCGGGAATTTTACGATTACACGCCAGATTTCACCACATCACAGAGGTGGTCAGATCGTGATCCAATGATAAAGCACATTCGTGATATTGCCTTGGGGCTGAATATGGTGCTAACTATTAAACGGTCATGGGGAAGCACTCACAAAAGACGTGGTGGTGTGTTGCTTGCTTGCGAGAAGCATGAGACGTACAAACCAAGGAAGAGGGCAAAAGTTGTCGGGAATGGCAAACGATGCCGGAATCGCAGATCTATATCGAAGCTCGAAGAGTGTCCGTTCGCCTTATCCGGCGTGGAATTCAAAAGAGGCGAATGGGGGATGGTCGTCCTTCACGGAACCCACAACCATGTCATTCCAACTTCATTGGAGGTGCACTCATTCGTGGATCGTCAGGTAGAGACGACATTGACGAATAAAGCTCGAGAGGAAAGAACGATCACACGGGAAGGACTGCACCTGATGAGAATGAAGGACTACTTCTGTGTTGCAAGAAATTCCGTTGGCGAGGTTAATAGGCTCCAAGACCTGTTTCTGGTGCATCCGGAAGTTCGTCAGTTGCTCAACGTATTTCCATATTCAGTGATAATAGATAACACCTACAAGATGAATGAGTAAGAATTTCTTCTCTTTAAAACTTATCTTATAGCCTTGTTTTTTTTTTCTTCATGACTACATTTATCATCGTTGTGTAGGTACGGGATACCTTTGTGTGAGTTCATTGGCTTCACTTGTACGGGGAAGAATTTCAATATTGCATTTTGCTTCATGTCGCGCGAAAACACTGAAACTTATAGTTGGGCATTGCAACAACTAATGTACATACTTCGTGGGAAGCTGCCAAACGTCATTGTGACGGATCGAGAGTTGGGGCTCATCGCAGCTTTAAAGGCTGTTGTCCCCCATGTGAGACATATGTTATGCAAAGCTAATGTGCTGAGAGAATGTGAAGAAGTCGCGTTCAAGAAGTCGAAGGATCTAGATGTGGCGAGAAGGTTTCAGAGTGACTGTCGTGGACTCTTTGAATCTAGAACAATTGATACATTCAACGCTCGACGAAGGTGTATGCACGCTGAGTGGGGCCACATTAAAGGATTGATGTCGTATTTAGAGGTGACGTGGTTGCGCGATTATACAAAGAACATTGTTTGTGCATATACAGATAGTATAACGCATTTTGGCACGAGGACTACAAATAGGTACGAAACTGACATGTTTTCCTATACAATTTTTAGTTTAATGATCTATAATTACGACATCAATTTATTTATTTATTTTATAATAGGGTTGAGTCAGCACATTCAGTGTTGAAGAACGCATTGCACTCTTCAGTAGGTGACTTCACACAGGTTTTGAAGGCAATTGATCTCGTCATAAAAGATCAAATGAAGGAAGTAAAGATTACGATGGGTCAAGCATATAACATCTGGCCGATAGACTACCATGGCATATGGATGTTCGACCGGGTAAGAAATATGGTATCAAAAGAATGTTTTAACCTGCTATTCGAAATATACACAAAAATGGAAACAGATCCTCCATCGGGACCGTGCAGAGATAGATACTGGAGGTACGTGTATGGTCTGCCTTGCACACATGAAATGCAAGCGTGTCGTGATGCAAAGACACCGATAAGACCATCACAAATTCACCCATTTTGGAAGCAGTTAGATTGGAATCGCCCTGTTTATACGCCATGGGTTCCACCAGACACAGCCCGTCGCCCTGTTTATACGCCATGGGTTCCACCAGACCCAGCCCGTCGCCCTGTTTATACGCCATGGGTTCCACCAGACCCAGCCCGTCGTGTCCAAAGTGGGAGATCGAGTAATAGAAACCCATTGCCGAGGAACAGTGGCACGATGCCAGGTCACGGAAGAGAACGAGGTAATTCCTCATCAAATGAACAAGTAGAAATTGAAAGGTGTAAAGAAGGCACTAGTTTGAATGTGAATCAGATCCAGCAAACGGAAATCAGGGATGACATTCAGGGTGCTGGTGGAGGACGTGGCAGAGGACGAGGCCAATCTGGGTCGGATAATGAAGTAAGGGTAGAACATAACACTATTGTGTCTGATGTGGAAGAGATCCGGCAAGCGGAAATCAGGGATCACATTCAGGGTGTTAGACTTGGTGGAGGATGTGGCAGAGGACAAGGCCGATCTGGGTCGAATAATGAAGCAAGGGTAGAGCATAGCACTATTGTTGCCGATGTGGGAGAGATCCGACAAGCGGAAATCAGGGACGACATTCAGGGTGTTGGTGGAGGGCGTGGCAGAGGACGAGGCCGATCTGGGTCTGATAATGAAGTAAGGGTAGAACATAGCACTACTGTTGTCGATGTGGGAGAGATCCGGCAAGCGGAAATCAGGGACGACATTCAGGGTGTTGGTGGAGGACATGGTAGAGGACGAGGCCAATCTGGGTCGGACAATGAAGTAAGGGTAGAACATAGCACTACTATTGCCGATGTGGGAAAGACTAACGGTCCACAAGCTGCACAAACTACGCTTCCGGAGGCAGATATCATTCACCTTGGTTTCAATTGGGGGACAAACAACATTGATGAATTCATGATAGGATTCATCCGAGCGGTTACAAATGTCACAAGTGACGGTCATTGCGGCTACAGATCATTAGCTTGTCTATTGAACATGGGGCAAGAAGCATGGCCACAAGTTCGACGACAGTTGTTGGCGGAGCTACAGTTACATGCAGATCGCTATCATTATTATCCAGAATTAGAGGAACTTATCATGAAGGTGAACTACTACAGAGCTGGTCATGATGCGAATTATTGGATGGAGATTCCGATCATGGGAGAAGTTTTTGCGACTGTTCACCAACGTCCATTGGTCATACTGTCACAAAGTATGCCAATGTTGTGCCTCCCCTTATATGCCACCAGTGGTCCATCATTACGCCCATACCATGAGGTAGATGGGATCGCTTTAATTGGTCAGAGTAACCATTTTGTTCCGGTACGTTCCCTCATATGTACTTTCCTTCATAACTGCACAATTTTCACTTCTACTTCTATGTTCAAATGCAAATGTTATTCGCAGATTTGGTTATTACCTGGATCACCTTTGCCACCTATATACACAACATGGACGATGCACCACCACCCAAGCGTCAACGGTTGGGACGAGCAGTTCTCATCCAGGATTGCACGATACAGATTATACCGACGTCGTGATGGTGGCCACCCCTCGCATACTAGGATTGCACTTCGACGTTTGTCTATGTAGCTTTATTCCCTGTTTGTTATACTGGGTCGTTTGATTCTCCGGAGAACTTGATTTTATTGTACTTGATTGTGGATGTCAAGCGCTCTAGTCTGGTCCATATTTCCCCACCACCGTGTGGTCTTACGATGGCTTGTGGAGCTCTACTTCACTACGGCCTACAACGGTGGAAGCTTGGCCACCCGAAAATATATGCAAGCTACCGCCACATACTGCGCTGATCTAGATTAAGATGTGCTGAACACACCGCATGAACGTGCGTTGATTTGCGATGGTAAAAATTAAGGGCAAATTTATCAACCCCCATTGCATTGAGTGTGATACTCTTGAACAAGTCTACGAAACAAGTACTAGTAAAGTCTATTTGTACGTGGAAGCTAGGGGTCGTATTTATTACGGAGTACTTGATTTACTTCTATTCATGACTAAGGCTATTAGCAGTAATAAGGTTATCTCTTTTTTCTTTTTATTTTTATATCCTTGTTATAATTTAACATCTTATATATGTTTTCTTAAATTAATTTATATTTTTCTACTTCTTCATTTTTTAAAGGCAAAATTATAGAAAACCACCATTTAAACTAGTCATTGCCCCGTGCGCAGACGCACGGGATTTTTAAAAACCATATGAAAAGCACAAATACAATTTATCGAGTATTATTATAGTATTATGTATGACACATGAAATTTATTCATTATTATTAAACTACATAAACCCATATTTCCATAGAAAAACCCAAAGTAAACTAATCTCTGTTTCAGATGTTATTATATTAATCAATGTGTTTTAATTGATAAATGTCATTTTATCCACGGAAATGAGAAAGAATAAGCTGTTATCATCAACTTTACACCATTTCCTGTTAGCATATATTCAAATACCTTCAGAGATTAAAAACTCAGCAGAAACTCGTACACATATGTGCAGAGATAGACAAAAGGCCCGAAACAAAGGATTTTTTATCCATTAACTTTTCCTCCTAAGATTATATTAAAAAACACTCAGTCATGATCATTCTGATGACATATATGAGCCGCAAATATCACCAAAACACTATCTTATGGTCCATCTAAGTTCCTTATAATCACTTTATCGGCACATATAAATACCTTGTCACCAAACGAACCTTAATTTCACGATGGATCCAGGCAATTGGTAGAAATCAGAAACTGGCATGAATCTATTTAGTTTATGAACCGATCAAGAATTTCTTAATTCTTATAATCAAAGAATAGGTGGAAGTAATATTAATAAATTTCTCTTAATATAAGGCACTCTTAATAATGGCGTGAATCTATTTTTCAATCGGGTGTATTTAAATACACCGCAAATCCACCATTAAAAATGCACTTTGCTTTCGACGTGCAAGCCATCATCACTAATTAGCACTTTTTAAAAATTAATTTACCCGCTTTAACTTTAACCTTGCACGTCGGAATTGATGTGCAGGGTTTTCAATCTGATATTTTTATTTGAAACTTCTAGTACAACTTCAAGTCTCATTCAGGTGGAGTCATGGGAAACAATGCTAGTTTTGAAGCCATCAAGTTATTGTTATGTTGATACATTGATTCTATTAAGAGTTAGGAAACCCGGACTGCAAATTGGCCACTTCCTTTAGCTGCAGCTATGACAAAAACTGCTTTTTTTTTCCCAATCTAGTTGTGTTGCACTCCTGCCTGCAAGATTCAAAATTGAACTATTAAATATTAATCACAAAAAAATCATGGCACTATCATGGTCTGTGGGTGAAACTGAACTATTATTCCTAAATCCACTTGTCTTACTTGCTTGGCAGCTTGACATCGTCTTGGTCATCCTACCAGGCTTGTCCACTGCGTCATTGCCCGCCCTGCATTGAAAGAAATTGTCTAAACCCACAAATCAATTGGGTAGTTGAACATTGAAGCAACAAACTGATTAATTAATCAAGTATAAAGCCAGCTAGTTCATCGTTGTCACCGGAGACCAGTCCCTTTTAGTCGTGGTCATCTTGTAGTTGCTGGTTCGTGGTAGCTCCTCATTCTGTTCTTGAAGATTGAAATAAATCATATAGACTAAAACTTTGCCTTTTTGGCACTCTGATGTTAAAGGTGCAGCTGCTGATACCCAGAAAATCTTTGCCTTTTTGGTACTCTGCAATTCAGAAAACACACACAAATATAAGATACAGTTCAGTTCCCTCGTCTCAAAACAGATGGCTAGGCGCTATATGAAAGTCACGCCCTTCCCAGGAGTCGTGTATTCGACATCCTAAGATTGGACTTCATATCATGGAGGACGTGGGAATTTAAAATTTCATTCATCTAGCGTTCCTCAATTTGATAGAAGGGAACTAAAAATGACATTAATTTACTGCTAAGTTTATCAAGATTTTAACTTACAATTTGTCTTGCTGGGAGGAGCAAGAACAGAAAGTCAAACCCCATGAGAATGTTTGCCATGACCACTGTTACATCAACCAAACCAAGGGGAAACGATCAAAATCACTCCGGTTGGTGCTTAAAACAGCGTGTTTTTATGGGGCAAAAATTGCTTTTTAGGTTACCTCTTCCTTGCGCTTCATAACAGAGGATAAAACAGGGATTATCTGCATCTTGTTGGTGAAATGAACCATCCCAAGCAACCCTTTCAGCTGCTGCACCAGCCATGAATCCTATCAGTGTCGCTTTCGATAGGAAATCGATGATGAAACCCAACCTGCCAAGGAAGTTTCACCTTGTTTAGCTTGAGAAATTTCTGTTCATTTGCTTGTGAAAGAATTAATGAGAACCATAGATACCACAAGCTCTATTTTGAAATTACAAAATGTGATTTCACATATGTAACAAAAGCCTAGGAGCATAGATACCACAAGCTCTATTATGTAGGGTATACTTTGGGGATAAAATCCTATGTGAGTGTACTTACACCAAAACAGATGGTTTCATAATAGGTAAAGTTCCAGAATTCAAACTGTGTATAGCCTAAAAAAAACTGTGCAAGTCTCTGCTAGAATTAAAGGAATAGCTTCATTTTTACCACACTAGCAGAGAGGGTGCTCGAGTTTTCGTTGCCAAGAAATTCACGAGCAGAACTTCTTGTCTTCAAGAAAAAAATGAAGCACTATAAGGAAAAAATATTAAAGAAAACCTAAAAGAATGCAGAGAAAAACATATATCTTCCAACAGAAAGGATGGTCTGGAAAGGAAGCATACCAATTTAAGAATCTGATGTGATCTTGAACTTGTTTCATTCAATGATGTCTCTCTTATCTTCCTTTGAGCTGGAAGAAAAAACCTTATCTTATGTAAAGGCACTACAGATCTACTCAAATTGCATAATTCAATCATTAAACTACTCCTTTACCATCACAAATGGAAAGAAGCTTCTTTAGGTGGTTTCAGTCTTGCAGAGAACCACATAGGCACATCCACTGCAGTTTGAGATACACAATTATTGTGAAGCACAATCTTGCAAATTGTACACAAAGGAGATCCACCCTTTATCTGGTTATCTATTTACCATCATTCATGAATTTTACTTAGCCACCCATCAGTTTCTATAATCCATATTGCACTAAACCACCCATTTTCTCTCTCAAAAATTGCTATTTAACCAACCGTCTTGTTTTCATGTGTATAACTAATGTGCATTGTATCCAGCAACAAAATGTATTCAATTCCAAATTCAAAAAACCAGATCTACCGGCTTACTTGGCTGATAACTCCAAACAATATGGTCTTTTATGTGGTATGCTTATTTTCTTTTTTTTATTATATCATCATTATACTTATTTTCTTTTCAACCTTATTTTACTAAACATTATTAATTTACTGTTTTGAACCTGATTTTACTGAACTTTAATTAATGTAATGACATGGATGAATTTGAAGCATTTTCTTTTATATTGAATTTAGTTGTTCGCCTGCATTTTATTGTTTGCTAAATTCAACACTTATTTGCCATACGTGAAACTGTTTTGCAAATGATTTGGGAAATCATGGAAAACCACTTGTTGTTACTGAGTTTTTTTTAAGGTTACCACTTATTATATGTGAAATTGCAATGAAACACCATTAGAGGGGTTCTGTTAGCGAAATTCCAACTAAATGGCCCATTAAATTGATTGAACAAACAAATTCCTCCCAAGTTATTGAGTAGCTATTTGATGGAAATTAAATGGCATTTAGGTGAATTTTTAATGATTTTTCTTTCATCAAGTGTTCCTCTATAAGACTATAACTATGTTTCTGTAAAAATATGTTTTTAATGATTCTATTTTACAACTATCTTACATATTTCTGTAAAAATATGTTTTATGTAAAATAGAAATCTGTTTTTACATATTTTTTGTGTAAAAATCTGTTTTACAGAAAAAATTCAGTATATTTTTACAGAAATCTGTAAGCTGTAAAACAGATTTTCTGTAAAAATCTGTAGAAAAATATATTCAGATTTCAAATTTTTGTAAAAATAGAAATTTGTTTTCTTATACTTATATTAATGAAGTGTTAATGAATTTGATAAGTTGGAAATCGGTGCAAAGTGAGTTAAGGTGTAGAAACATGAATAAGAAACATGAGTTTACCTCGAAATGATTCATTGCAATTTCACATATAATAAGTGGTAACCTTAAAAAAAACTACTCCTTTACCATCAAAAATGGAAAGAAGCTTCTTTAGGTGGTTTCAGTCCTGCAGAGAACCACATAGGCACATCCACTGCAGTTTGAGATACACACAATTATTGTGAAGCACAATCTTGCAAATTGTACACAAAGGAGATCCACCCTTTATCTGGTTATCTATTTACCATCATTCATGAATTTTACTTAGCCATCCATCAGTTTCTATAATCCATATTGTACTAAACCACCCATTCTCTCTCTCAAAAATTGCTATTTAACCAACCGTCTTGTTTTCATGTGTATAACTAATGTGCATTGTATCCAGCAACAAAATGTACACAAACCCAGTAATTCCTGTGCCAGTTTTACCCTTTCCTCTTCAGTTTCCTATCATAAAAAAATCCGCTCTTGAGTTTTTTTTTATACCATAGTTGATAATTTCGGTCCTTTTGGATTTGGTTACTAAAACATCCAATAAAAAAGTTTTCTAACCTTGAGTCTGTTACTTAGATGTTTCTCTTCATCAAAATCAATTTTGAGGGTCTTTCCATTACAAGAGCGTCGTATAAAGTAGTCTTCTTTCACACGCATCAAGAAAGTCTCCGCTCTCTGCAACTTAGCAGAGAGCTCTTCATTCTGGCTTTTTAATATAGCGTTTTCTTCCTGTTCCATCACATATATGACAACAAAAAAATTACCAGGTTACTCCATGCAACGGAGTTGGTTGAGCAAAAGACCACAGAGTGAAAAAATTTCTTACCTTGATTGTTTCATGATGACGAATTCGTTGGTGAAGATTTTGCTGCCCATATAACTTATTATATTCCCCTTGAAGTTCCACATCTTTTTTCTTACATTCTTCAGCATTCACCTTGAATCGTGCACAAAGAAGCAAACAAAAAATCACTTAGTCGGTATAAATAATCAGAATTGAACTTACTGATATTAAATATCAAAAGCCATATATCCAACCTTCATAACTTCATTTTCTGCAGTAATTGATCTGTCTCGTTGATGAAGCTTTTCAAGTGCAAGCTGTGTAGCATGCAGTTCAACCTGCCTTTTCTCAATCTCCTCTAGCCATCTAAAGAATTACGGAAATTAATTTTAACAACGGAGAAGAAAACAACATACAACCGGATGAAAATGGAATGATAAAATAGTTCACCCTTTTCTCTCTTCAACAAAGTCCCTTAGAAGCTTCTTTAACTGGTTTGTCTCCTCCACCTAAAGAAAAGGTTGCAATGTCTTTCAATTACAAGCACAAATAAACTACTGAATATACTAAAATTTTAGCCATTCATACCTTTACTTCAGAATTCATGTTATCAAGCTGAGCATTTTCATCAATCTTTTGCACTTGTTGTTTATCTAACAATGACTGCATTGAAAACAACTTCAGATGTTAGCAATTTTTGAAATTACTAAATAATTACAAAGTAAATTTACTCCTATTTATGCTAGTGACTATTTAAGCCGATCATAGTGACAATGAAGTAGTCTGAAACTTATTAATAGTAGTAACCACAAAATAAAGAAAAAAAGGAAAAGCACATTTCCTAACAACAGCAATTGATTTATAAATAAAATCTCTCTTGATGGTTTGAGACGAAGCGTCAGCTCAGCAGTAATTTATGGTATAAATGGGAGGGGGGAATCTGCAGATCATACCATATAATTGGTCATATCCAATTTAACGCCCAATAAATCAGAAGCTAACCTGTTGTTCAGCAAAAATATCTGGAAAAGAACAAAAAGTTAGAAATTGGATAGTATAAAATGTCATTGCAAATAAGCAGGTTGCATTAGGTGCTGAATTTTGTCTATTTAAGCCTACTTCTTTCTGTCGATTAGCAGCCAAAGCTTCAAGCTCTTGGATACGAAGCCTTTCTGTTGTAAGGTCCTCATCCTTCTCTAACTTCAATTGCTGGACCAACCCTAGCCTCGTACATTTGAAAGGAGAACCAGAACCCCTTGGCTTAGTGGCATTCTTTTCCAGTTTGTTGGATGAAGAACTTTTACAATGGCTAGAAGGACATTCAGATTTCACTTGTCCAGCCATTGCTTCTAATGCCTTAAACTGCTCAGGGAAAAGGCAATTGATTAATTAAACCATCTCCGTCACGAACTGATTTGTCTCTCAAATACCCAAACCGAAAAACTCCAAATTGAATAAATCGCATCCCTAAACAAAAAATTGCAAACAGAAATCGATAAAACTCATAAATTGAGCATTTGAGCACACGATTAGAGTCAGCCAAATAGCAAATTTGGTTCTGAAATTCGCAAACGACCAAAAACAACCCTAGAACATACTTGAATTTCGGGCCTCCGGCGTCCATGGCGGGTGCGTCCTCCTCTGCTAAGACTCCCTCCGGCGTCCATGGCAGGTGCGTCCTCCTATGCTAAGACTCCTTCTGCCTTTGCGTCCACCTCTGCTCAGACTCGCTCCGCCCTTCAACGACGCTCCAGAGGCCAGAGCTCTGATTTTGACGGTGCTCTCAAAAGCGCCGAAAGGAGAGGTAAAAGGGAGGGTTTTGAGCTTCTCGTGAAGTAAACTGCCAAGAACGTGCAAATAACCACCGCAAAATCAAAAGTGTGGTTACCAACCCCAAATCTCGTGAAGAAGCAGGGAAGAAAACAAAGAAAAAAACAACCGCTGCCTAAAACCTTCAAGAAATTTAGCTAAGACACGTGGCAAAACCTTTTGCACAAACTTGGCTTTTGCTTTTATATTTCAGGGGATAGGGTGTTTTGCGAAAAACCACCCCTTATAACTAAAATTGTAGAAAATCATATGTTAAAACTATTTTCTGTGCAAAGTCACATCCATTACCAAATTTCCGTTAATTGAATGTTAAAGTGCGTGAAAAGTTAGTTATATCTTTTTTTTTAATTATTATTTTACTTCATCCTATCAGTATTAATTAAATTTTATATTTTTAGCATGTTTTTCAAAAGTAAATAATTCTATAAAATATCATTTTTGTATATAATTTCATACTTATTAGTAAAAATACTCTATAAAAAGTTGATATAATTGATGTTTTATATATTTTAGAAAGGGCTAAAAAGAGTACACATTGATATATGAAATGACCCCTAAGGATAGATTGGTTTATTAAAAAATATAGGAGACAAATTGGTATATAAAAAGTGTTACGAGGGACAATTAACCATTTTTACCTTACGGGAGTTTGGTTCACCATTAATTTTGGGTTTTCAATTTTAAAAGCTGGTTTGATACTTAAATAGTTAAATGATGAACCAAAACAAACCACACCGAAGTAAATTAGTGCAATAAACCCGATTGACAAAGATGAAGTCGGCCTCCTCCCATCTCTAGATCTCCTCCCACTTCCACAATTCTTTGTTGTTTCATACTCCGTAGTTCACTTTTGAAGGTCTTTTCTTCTCTTATCGATTGTTTTTCTTATAATATGAGTTTGAAGCATTTGTTTTGTTAAGATAGGCAATGAAGGTGTATGATGTTAGCTTGCACCTCAACACATACAACCCAATCCCGCATAACAGATTTTGTCAGCTAGTAAATTAGTGGAAACCCATTGAAACAATGAACAACACATTACACACGATGAATGAAACAGTGAAAAAGCTCTCTTCTCTTTCCTTTGCTTTCTCTGTCTGTGTATGAGCATTGATCTTATCTTCTTCAATCCATTACATCCATTAACATGGTATCAGAGCTTATCCTGTGATTCTTCAATCGTTTCTCAATTTTTTTTAAAAACACATCTTTTTATCCTATGGCAAACCCGGTGGATCAACTCAATCCAATTATTCCAAATGATGTCGCTCTAATTGATCCGAATGATGAGTTGTTTCTACACCATTCGGATCATCCTATCTATGTGTTGTCTACTCGCTTGCTCGATGGGAAGAACTATGGCCATTGGAGAAGTTCTGTGGAGGTCTCTCTGGACGCAAAGAACAAGCTGGGTTTCGTTACTGGTGCCTACGTAAAGCCGACAACTGATCCTCTCCGAATTCGTCAATGGGAACGCTGCAATAACATGGTAATCTCTTGGATTGTTCACACGGTTGATAAAGAGACAGCAAAATCTGTGTTGTATTCTCGTTCTGCTAGTCAGATTTAGCGAGACCTTGCTTCTAGATTTGGTAGATCAAATAGAACTCGGATTTATCAGGTTCAGAAAGATATCTCTCTGATTGAGCAGGGTAGTCTGGATATTGAAACTTATTATACAAAATTTAAGCGTATCTGGGATGAATATGCTTTGTTGTTAGAGAATTGAGCTTGTGAGTGTGGATCTAATCTAGTTGTGATAAAACTCATTCAAGACCAGCAGGTCATTCAGTTTCTAATGGGGCTCAACGAGTCTTTCAATGTGGTGAGGGGTAACATCTTGATGATGTCTCCTCTTCCGAATGTTGATGAATCTTATCAGTTCTTAGTACAGGAAGAGCAACAGAGGGGCATGGGTAAGTCCATCACAGTCAAAGAGGGTGAGAATGTTGCCTTTTCTTCACATCAGTTTAAGCCTACCAGTGGGAGTTTTAAGAAGCCTTCTTATTGTGATCATTGTAAGGTCACATGTCATGTTATAGAAAAATGTTGAAAGATCAATGGGTACCCTACTAGTCCGGCTTCAGGTGCCTATTGTGATCATTGTAAGGTTGGGGGGCACTCCACCGAGAAGTGTTGGAAACTTCATGGGTATCCCTCCAACACTACTCCCTCCAACACCCCTGGCTCTCGTCCATATTGTCAGCACTGCAAGGCCATGGGGCATGTGATTGAGAAGTGCTGGAAATTACATGGCTATCCACCAGGGATGCCATCAAGCAATGCCAACAAAGGTAAGAAGTTAGCAGCTACCACTACAGGGTCTTCTTCTGATGCTATCACTCAAGCTCAGTACCAACAACTTCTCTCTATCATTCAGAAGCATGAGATCCAGGATTCCATTGCATTGCTAGCAGGTAAGACCACATGTCTCTTCTCTTCTTTGCTTAATTTAACTTGGGTTCTTGACAGTGGAGCAACTGACCATATCACTCCCCATTTATCCCAATTCTCTGAGCACCAACCTTTAACCAAACCTTCCTTTATGACTATGCCCAATGGCAGACAAGCCCTTATCTTGCATATTGGGACTGTACAAATTTCTCCTCAAATCATTCTTCGGGATGTTCTCCATGTCCCAGATTTCCAGTTCAATCTTATTTCAACTAAAAGATTGTCCACAGACATACAGTCTAACATTCTCTTTACTCCCCATTCTTGTATCCTTCAGGGCCCTTTGATGAAGAAACCATTGGTGATTGGAAGTGAAGGGAAGGGACTTTATCTAGACAACTCTTCATATGAGATGGACCATAACTCCACTTTAACAACTGTTTTACATACTTCATACATCTCATGTAGTAAGGATCCTTCTTTTGATTGCCATTTTGACAGTGTTGTGTTTAGTACTTCTGTTTATGCCACTTATAATGTTGAGTTATTACATTGTCGATTGGGACATGTTCCATTTGCTCAGTTGAGATTTATTGATACTGTTGTTTCCAAATCCTTGCCAGATAAAATTTGTCAAATTTGCCCACATGCTTAACACAAAAGAAATCCCTTTCCCTCTCGGTAGTCTCAGTCTACCACACCATTTCAGCTGGTTTTTTTTGACACATGGGGGCCTTATAAACACCCTACTCATAATGGTTTTCGTTATTTCTTAACCATTGTGGATGATTATACCAAATGTACTTGGACCTTCCTTATGACTTCCAAGACAAATTCCCTCTCCATCATCAAACACTTTGTCTCTCTCGTCTCAAATCAGTTTAACACCACAGTGAAAGCATTCAGATCTGACAATGCAGCTGAGTTTCTTGATCAGTCCTTGCAAGAATTTTTCTCCACTAATGGCATCATCCATCAAACTTCCTTTTTTGACTCTCCACAGCAGAATGGGGTCGTGGAGAGAAAACACAGGCACCTTCTTGAGGTGGCTCGATCTCTCAAATTTCAGTCCAATGTCCCAATCAGGTTTTGGGGAGAATGCATTCTCACAGCCATTTACTTGATTAATAGGACTCCATTACCTTCAATTGACAACAAATCCCCTTATGAAATGCTCTTCCTCAAACCTCCTACTTATAATCATTTGAGGGTGTTTGGTTGTTTATGCTTTGCTGCCACTTCTAAGAGAGGAAGAGATAAGTTTAAGCCAAGGTCTAATCCTTGTGTCTTTCTTGGTTACACTCATGGCAAGAGTGCTTACACCATTTTTGACCTCAAAACTCAGTAGATCATTCATTCTAGAGATGTTGTCTTTTTTTAATATAATTTTCCATACCATTCACAGGTTTCTTCTCACAGCACTGTCACCCTTCCTGTCCCTGCTACATGTTTTCCTCCTTCCATTTTCTTACCCACTCAGACTACACCATCATCTCCTTCATCACCTGATGTTTCTGTCTCTGATGCTTCAACCCCTTCTCCAACCTCTGATCTTACCCCTTCTTCTGCTACAGAAATTGCTTCTCCACCTCTCAGAAGATCCACCAGAGCACCTAGACCACCTTCATATTTGAATGACTTTGTCTGCACCAATTGCTCACACTCAGCCTCCTTATTCACCTCTCCATCTACATCTTCCACAACCTTTGCTTTCCTGTCTCACTTGTCCTCTTACACTGAACCAACTTCCTTCAAAGTTGCTTCACAAGACACTTCTTGGGTTCTAGCTATGAAGAAAGAAATTGAGGCCTTAACTGCTAATAATACTTGGTCTCTTGTTTCTCTCCCACCTAGGAAACGACCCATTCGCAACAAGTGGGTTTTCAAAGTCAAGCTCAAAGAAGATGGCACTTTGGAAAGGCACAAGGCTCATTTGGTGGCGAAGGGATACACTCAAAAGGAGGGAATTGATTATCACGAAACCTTTTCTCCTGTTGTGAAGATGCCCACAATTCGTATCATCATTGCTCTTGCAGCTGCTAAATCCTGGCCTTTGTTTCAGATGGATGTTAATAATGCGTTTCTCCATGGTGATCTCCATGAAGATGTTTATATGACAATGCCTGAAGGCCTTCCTAATCCTCACAATCTGGTTTGCAAACTTCGAAAGTCCCTATATGGACTAGAACAGGCCAGTAGACAATGGTTTTCAAAACTCACTGAAGCTTTGGTTTAGTCTCTCCACTTCACTCAGTCTAAACTTGATTCTTTATTGCTTATCAAGAGGAATAACAGTCAGATCACAATTGTTGCTGTTTATGTTGATGATCTCCTAGTCACGGGTTCTAATTTGGAGGAAATTACCAGACTCAAGTCTTTCTTGGATACCACCTTTACAATCAAAGATTTGGGAGTGCTTCACCTCTTTCTGGGATTGGAAGTAAGTTACAGTGATCATGGAATTCACCTTTCTCAGCATAAGTTCAGCAAGAGCTAGTTGAAGATGCTGCTATTTCCATTGACAAGTGCGCTCTAACTCCTCTTCCTCTGAATATTAAGTTGGACCCTCTTGAAGGCGACCTACTCCCTGATGCTCTATACTATAGAAGGTTGGTTGGGAAACTCAACTTTCTCACCAATACTCGTCCTGATCTTGCCTTTGCAGTTCAGACTCTTAGCCAATTTATGCAGGCACCACATCTTCCTCACTTACTAGCTTTGCATCACACTATTAAGTACGGTGCTGGTACTCTTTCCCACGGCATTACCCTTAATGGCTTCAATTCTCCTTGTATTGCTGCATTTACAGATTCAGATTGGGCATCATGTGCCTTTACCCGTCGATCAGTCACATGCTTTGTCATCTTATTAGACAAGTCTCCAATTAGTTGGAAGTCTAAGAAGTAAGGGATGGTTTCCCGAAGCTCCACTGAGGCTGAGTACAGGGCAATGGCCCAAACTGCAGCAGAGGTAACTTGGGTGGTTCGTTTACTTGATGAACTTGCTGTCACTCAAATCAAGCCAGTCACAATGTATTGTGACAATGTTTCTGCTATTCAAATTGTTCGTAATCCCATCTTCCATGAACGCACGAAACATATTGAAATTGATTGCCATTTTACAAGAGAAAAGGTAATGGATGGCCTGTTGGATCTTTGTCACATCCCCACAAGCTCTCAGCTGGCAGATGTCCTGACAAAGATCCTACCTTCACAACAACATAATCTCCTGCTAGGCAAACTCGGTTTGTCCCCTCCCCGAGTTTGAGGGGGGGGGGGGGGGGGGGGCGTTAAGATAGGCAATGAGGGTGTATGGTGTTAGCTTGCACCTCAGCACATACAACCCAATCCCGCATAACAGATTTTGTCAGCTAGTATATTAGTGGAAACCCATTGTAACAATGAACAACACATTACACACGATGACGGAAACAGTGAAAAAGCTGTCTTCTCTTTCCTTTGTTTTTTCTGTCTGTGTATGAGCATTGATCTTATCTTCTTCAATCCATTACATCCATTAACACGTTTAAATTTCCATGGGATTTGAAGCACTTGTGAAGGTCCTTTCTCCTCCCCTAATCAATAGTAGTGCATCTGTGAAATTTTACGCAATTTAATGTTAAGTCTGTGTTTCAATTATACCATTCTTTTGTCTGAAGGGCATATGGAAGATTTTCCCCTAAACCCCCCAATCTAAAAACCCTAATTTCAAACAAAATTATCAATGGGTTTCCATTTTGCTAGATGCTTATGAATCATCTATGGAAGATCTAATCCTCTAGTCTTGCTTCGCTTACTCTTGTTTCCAGCAAATACCTCGTTGATATATTTAATATTCGTCGAGCTTGACTTTTAGTTCGCCCTTCGTCAATTTGTACGGTGGAGGCTAGAGGATGACTTTTCGAGGAGATTCGGATTCTCTCCTAACCAAAGCTTCCTAATATTCACCTAATACTTTGATCTCAACCGTATAAAAAAAACGAGTGGCTAAGATTGTATATTTTAATTACCCCAAATTCTCAAAATCCTCTCTCAAGACATCTGATAAACCGTCAGGCACACGGCCCACACCTCTTTCTCTTGGATCCGGATCCTCTCCCGTCAGGCGCTTTCTATTTGCCCTTAGAATCCTCTCGCTCTCTCCATCGATGTATCTCTATTACAGCTTCTCTAATGGTTTCTTGTCCTTTCTCTCGAATTCATGAGTGCCGTCGTTGCGCAGTATTTCCCAATCCTCGCATTTTTTGTTTCCTCTTCATCCGATTTTCTGCTCAGATTGACGAAGGATCAGGGGGAGTTCGACGGGAGATGAAGAGAGGAGTTTTTGAACTAGCCTCTCCATCTGATTTGAGGATGAGGATACCACAGTTGTTGACAGCAATCAATCCCTGCCATAGTCTCCTGCGCAGGTGGGTTCATCTTTTTGTTTAGCTTGTGTAATTGCACTTCAAATTTGGTGTTTTTGTTCTCCATGTTTGCTCCATATCTCGAAAACAAAGCCAATGTCAATTGTCCATGCTCAGACCAGAAATTTGGTGTTTTTGTTCTCCATAGTTTGTAGTTTGGTATACTGTTTGTATGTCATTACACAAACCTAATTTTGAACTTGTACTGCAAAGTTATCTCTTTGAACTTATCTCGTAAACTTATCTCTTTGAACTTGTATTGCAAACTTATCTTGTAAAATCACCACCCTTCCACTTCATATTAAATCCTAATTTTGTCTCAATGGGATCCAATCATTTTGCCATTGTTCCGTGGTTCATTCCAATCATCATCCAGCTGTGTGCAAACGAGTAGATCATTTTCTGAAGCTGGCATTGGTCTTCTCATCTTTTCTTGGCATTCTCTTTTCTTACGGTGTCAGTGTTAATTGTCTTCCTTAGGTTGATCTTTGTTTCTTTGTCGGCCTTAAATCCTTTCATTGGTAGTTTCCCCTCTTTTCTTCTACTTCTGGTGTAGCTAGTAAGTTTCACTTAATAGTCCATTGGACAGAGTCAGTTGTAGTTACGGTGTTCCAAGCAGCTAGCCAGACAAGATTTCGGGCATTGATACACTTGAGCAGGATCGTAGGCAAAATAACCATCATAGTTAGAGTTATAGCTTGTTATCAACCTTTGCAGGATTGTCAAGTTCGTGCTAATGATATACTTATGTAGTCTGCATTTCTTTGCACCTATGTTTTCTCGTTGATTGATAATGGCTAATTTGTGCCTGTTAATCGTGGGACAAGACTAACTATATTCCTTTCTTCTAATCTTCACCAGGCTGAGTACTTCCGCCATTTGCTCAAACCTGTCACATAGATTGATTCCACTTTTCTGTTGTCATAGCAAGCTGGAAGTCCTTTTATTCCATTTTAATTGTAGTCTTAAGTGAAGAACAAAGAAGAATCAATTAAAGTAGCATGTAATCCTGGTATGTCTCTCACCAATTTTGTGAGTTACAGTTTAGCACTCGTTTGATTAGCCTTCTTGTATTTTGATTTAGTTTGCCATTTTCTGTTTCTGCCAAACTAGGTAATTGTTTCTGTTAAATGATTGAGCCGAACAGTTCTTGGATTTGCCAACGACAATCCGCTTGGCAACTACTAAACTTCAACTACTAGACTGTGAATGCTTCCACTGCCAACCCGGGTCTATGCCTGCGTATGTGAAGCCGCATGATGTCTCAGCCTACGTTGCTCCAAATGGTTATAATGTTTCTGGTTTTCCTGTTGATAAAGGTGTAGAGATCGGAAATGTGAATCCATATCCAAATGAACACCAATTTTGTTTTCCCACTGGATATGACAGTAAAGCAACACCAATTTTGTTTTCCCAATTTGCAATTTGTATGCTTTGTTCGGTTTTTATATTAACAAGTAGCCTATTAGCTCAATTGGTAGAGCATTGTGTTTGCGCACAAAGATGTGGGTTCAACTCCCACATAGGCTAATATATTCTCTTTCTCAAACTAATATACAATGACATTTATTTACCACACTCTCTGATCTTGTTTGCTTCTGTTGTATAATTCATCGTAAAGATCATTCCATTCTTAAACCTTTTGGTTATTTGTGCTTTGTCAGTACATTACAGGAAGGGAGAACTAAATTTGAGCCAAGGATTTCAACTTTCATATTCTTGGGATACCCAATGGGCGAGAAGGGCTACAAAGTTTTAGAGATTTAAGACTAAAAAAGTCTATGTCTCAAGAGATGTGAAATTATATGAGATGCAGTTCCCTCTACATAAAATTTCTCTTGACACAGGGTTACCTTTACCCAATATTGATCTTATTGTCCCTGATTTTTTTTTTGTGCCTAATATGCATATTCATGAAAATGTGCCTGATGCTGACAACAACAATACAGTGCATGATTTTTTTGAAAATGTGCAGCAATCTGAATCCTCACAGGTACAGTCACCAGCAGATAATGAAGCTGAAGATTCAGTGAGCAACAACAGCAATCAAGAATAGGCACATCAGCAAATCGAGCCCATAAGAAGATCAACAAGCATGAACATAAAATTGTTTTACCAACAGGACACCAACAAACTAATGTTCAGGTTGGTTGAATCAATGCAAAATTTTCTACATTAAGTATTATTTGAAAATGACACTGAAAACTAAAAATATCTCCATAGATTAGTTTTCCTCATTATTTGTAGATCCTTGGCCTGCAGAAGGAGGTCGTATGCTATTTGATTGAGTAGATGCTTGTGAACTTGGTCCAAAGAATTCTTGATGAGGCATCCAAGGCATTTGGTTCGTCATGTTCAACTCATGTGGATGCATCTGTCAAAATACCAATAAGGAACAAATAGAGGATGACAAAAAATAAACATTTAATCACACACACTCACATTGTATGAAGGAAGGAGCATTGACATATATCCACCACCAGTAGAAACTTGAGGTTGAAGTGAAGAAGGTATAAGAGATTGGTTCACATCGACATTATTTTTTGGAACTCTGTGTACCTATAATTATATAGAATCAGAGTATTGATTCAGTAAATAATACATATTTAGCAAAAGTTAAAGAAGGTTTTGAACTCATTACCTTTGCAGTATGCTTTTTGCTTTTGTTTAACTTAGTTTCAAACTCTCCCTTTGGTCTATGCTTCCCACGATGAGTAGGTTCTCCCTTCTTAAATCCTTTTGCATTCAAAGTATCATTAGATGAATCAACCAACAAACACTGCTGGTCTTGATCTTCCACGACTTGTCACTGTTTATTTGTAAACGTAACACATCTTCAACCATCTTTGATAACTTATCAACTTCAATACTAGCTAGTTGATATGCCTTCTCACTTTCTGATGCTCTCGATGCTATGCGAACCAGTTTAGAACATAGACTTCTATATCGAGATGTCTTTTTCATTCTTGGATTTGATACAATCTCCTGTCCATGCATATCTTTCACAACACTATCAACCTTTGCATTTTTTGTCCACCTCTTCAAGATATATTGCTCAGGTATCCTTTTTATTAGTGCAGTCTCTCTTCCTTCTGCCACGACTTTAATACAATGCCTACACAAGACACCTACAATCTCAAACATCCTACAATTGTAAGATACAGTAAACTCCCCTTCTCTTATTACTATTCGCTCCTTAGTGAATCCATCCCTCACAATAGTGAAGATAAATTTCTCACCACTAGACACACACTTCGTAATAGAGGACTTCAAAGAATCTTCAAACTAAGCTTGAAAGACTTTGAATATCACTTTAGTGTAAATTTCTCGTACATGTATCAATAAGCTTACCTCCATTTTGCAGTGAACAGTGCGGAAAACTAGATCATACTCAGCTTCCAGTTCTTTATAGCGCCTATCATATAACACTCTTTCAAAGTGAGCAAAAAACTCGGGTAATTACAGGTCTGATTTCAAATACCCCTTCAAAGTAGCATTAAGGCTTTCACTAAGTTGTGTAGTTTGCATTCCCGTGGACAATGTCCACTTGACATATGCATGCGCCCATTTTTTTCTTATTGCATATGTTGCATCCAACCAAGGATCATCATGTACATCATACTCGTCAAGCATGGACTGCCAATCACTCACAAACTCATCCTCTTCTTCAATCTCATAAACAAATTTGCTGAACACATTAGCTTCATGCTCACGGTGGTCTCGAAATATAAAACCTACTTTCTTTAGAGCATTTTGCATCAAATGCCATATACAAAGACGATGGTAAGTATCAGGCATCACATGTAACGCATCCTTAGCTATTGCCGCATCTTGATTAGTAAAAATAGTTTTTAGAGGCTTCCCACTCATTGCCTTATAAAAGTTCTCAAACAACCATATAAATGATGCAACAGTCTCATCATACATTAGAGCGTCTCCAAATATAATAGTCTCCTTGTGATGATTTAGTCCAACAAACGCTGCAAATGGCCGATTTGCTTCATTCAGTTTGTACGTAGTATCAAAACTTACCACATCCCCAAATAAGCTATAGTCCATAATCATTTTTGCATCGGCCCATAAAATGTTGGTGATATGCTCCTTGGTATCCAACTGCATCTCATAGAAAAACGATGGGTTTTCCAACATTTGCTTTGAGAAATATTCCATTAGAAAACTAGCCTCTCCGAATTTCAACTTCTTTTGGCGAACACTTCGAAGATAATTCTTATGGTCTTGCTTTGTAAATCCCAATGACTCCCTTCCACCAGCTTTTTGACCCATTAACTCAAATGCACATTTTGGAGGGAGTCCAGAATTTGCAGTAAGGTCTATAAATGCACTATCTATAGTTTTCACAAGTCTTTGAGATGGCATCATATGCACAACATCTTCACTGACAAGAGGATGATTACGTTCTTCAGTAAAACGATAAACATGATACTTACCAGTGCGCCTATCTAGCTTAATCCACATATGTGCTCCACATCCCGTCCTTGTATGTGCTCTTGGATTTTTTGTTAAATCATCTCTCTTATCATGCTTTCGAAAAGCTTCCTTACTATCAAAGTCCAACTCGGACCGATGACTGGGGGTGGTGTGCACGGGCGCACATGCGCTAGTAGCCTAGCACACAAGCTGAGTGATGTTCCATTCTAAAACCAATTGGCAATAGAAGGAGTAGCCCACCGACTCATATACTAGGGCTTGTTATGCTCAACTTTCGATGTGTGCCACTTTATGTCTCATTCACATCTCATATGCTCAACTTTCGATGTGGGACACTTTCGATGTTTGGCTTTAGAGAGCCTGAAGGAATGGAAAATCTCATGGGCAATTAGGATGTAGTCGTGAATGCACCTTCCTTTTGTGAAAACACTTTATGTGAGAATTAGTTTTTTTTTTTGATAAGGAAAAAATTCGGGTGGTGGTTAGCCAACCCGAGAGCATCACAAATGATGAGATCACGAAAATCTGAAAGAAATACAAACACAAAATACATCAAAAGAACACCCAAAGTAAACCCGGAAAAACCCCAAACCCTAAGCAATCCAACGGACACAACATCGAGAGGAAGGAAGTCCGGCGTGGTGAAGTGGATAGCGAGCGCATGGGACATCACCTTCTGACACGATGTCTCGCCGCCGGAAAGACGGAAAGCAGAAATCCTCGTAAGGCAAAGGCGACTCCCGGGGAAGTGTGGATCACACGTCGTTCCCCCACCTGGATGAGGGATCTTCGGAGACCACAAACACCACCAACACTATCACGTCGATCAACCAGGGCCACAAAACTGCTCCTCAACGGAAACTAACCACGAAACAATAGACGGACATCAAACAACACGAGGATATGAAGCACAACCGTAAGGAGGGTAAAGTGCGCGGGAAGATTCCGGAATTATTTATTTATATGTAAACATAACCTCTTTTTTTTTCTTTTTTCTTTTTACCTTTCCCTTTTTTTTCCAATTAGTTCGGGCTGCCCCTGGGCCCAAGGCTAAGCCTTGGGCCCAAAGCACAACTCGAAAAAAGGCACACAATTGGAGACAACGCATCGGAGAAACGCAGCAAGCGGCAAGGCATCGGAGAAGCCAGGAAGGGGTCCCCAAAAAGCCAGAGTGCCATGCATGGAGCCAAGAAGGGAAGGCCAGCACACCAACAGGACGACACGGAAGCGAGGAAACGGGCCAAAGTCAGCGGGAGCACACCGCAATGAGGCGACGAATCCAATGAGAAGGCTGAGAATTGCAGGCGGCCGACCCGAAGGGCGAACTAGGAGGAGCGAGCCCCGGGCGAGGCCACCACCGGCGAGGGAGGAGCAGCAGAGGCGTCACCGAGGTGAGCTAATGACAGATTCAACTGGGAAAGGCCAGCAAACAGCTCAAAAATCGAAAATCGAACGGCTTGAGTTCACAATCGATGGAAATCAATAATGGATACAAGATCCACATCTTAAAAGAAGCAAAAGCCCCCCCCCCCCCCAAAAAAAAAGGGATTTACAGATCAAAGAAAGAGAGATTGTCATGGAACGAGGAGGGGGAACGAGCCCTAGACGGAAGAGCGCAAAATAGCGCCGATCGTAAGGGAGATCGAACAATCGCCATAGAGCGTCGGATGGAGAGGAGCTCGGAGCGGCAACGGCAAGGAGACTACCGCCAGCGGAGGCCGATCGTGGATGGTTAGGAGCGAAGGCAGGACAACCTTGCCGGAGGTATTCAAGACAAGACACTCGAATGGGGTGGATTAGTGCTCTCAAAGGAGGGTTAGTGCTCCCGGAGGAGGATTGGGTCTCCCGAAGGAGGATTCGTGCTCCTGGAGGAGTGCCTCCAGGATAGAGCGTTTGGGATATGTGAGAATTAGTTGATATTCATATGCATCATTAATTTTTTATTTGAAAAAAAAATCAATTTCATTAATTAACTTCCTAAATGGACGATTTGTCAATCTGGCATTTGGGCTTCATGCGTGGAAACTAGGGCTGTGCATAACCGGGTATCCGACACGACACGACACGATAAAAACACGAAACCGATAAGGGGAAAAGTGTCGATCCGAACACGACACGATAAGTACCGGGCATCCGACACGATAACATGACACGGTTTCGTGTCGGATACCCGTATAACACGACACGAACCGTTTATAAAACCTTTCATTTTCCTTGAATATTGCAGCCGTGTACAGTACCAGGAGGGAGAGAGAAGTTGTTTTCTTCAATGGAGATTTGAGCCGACAGCAACCATAGAAGTAAAACTAGGAGCATTAGATAGGGAGAGGCAATAGCGAAGGTAAGAGATTGGTCGGAGATGGAGAGGATTCTCCAGATCTGAATTTGAATCTTTTGATAGAGAGAGTCGAACACGCCGCATCTGAAGTTTGAACAAGGGCGAGCATCGAGCGAGGCCGAGGACGAGCACTGAATCTGAAGCGAGGGCGAGGGCGAGCGTCGGATCTGAGATTGAGGAGAGGAGAGGCGAGCCGCGAGAAGGGCAGCCAGATCTGAAGCGACTTGATTGAGCGTAAGAAGTTAAGACGCCATTGAAGAACCAAAAAAAAAACCCCTCTTTTCATCTTCCCCAAGCACCATTAAGGAGAGGAGAGGAGAGGAGAGGCTCGCGGTCTCAAGATTGAGGAGAGGAGAGGTTAGCCGCGAAAATGAAGAGGGTGGACTACTGGACTGTGAAGGCGGCCGCAATTGTCCAGCCCTAGAAGAGAGATGGTGACAGTAGAAACAAAATGAAATAAGTAAAGGAAGTGAAAAATAAATGTCATTTCTTTCCAAAATCCAGAATCGAACCAACAACCCCCCATAGCACCTAGATACACTCGCGTACACAACTCCACCAACTGGGCTACGTGAACATCATGATACTAATAGACCTTAATTTTATTTCTACTATGATTAAAATACATAATATTAAAATTAAAAAAAAATTGTCGTGTCGTGTCGGATACCCGATAAAGGAAATCTGCCGATCCGAACACGACACGATTATTGTCGTGTTTTACCCTACAAATTAATATACGTCGAAAGGAATGTTTTATCCCAAACAATACGTTTAGACGAATCGGGCGGTCCAGATATTTGCTACGTCCTGGAAAATAGGGCTGGCACGGTACGGTACCATGGTAAATTTTCGATTACCACGTACCGTACCGATACCATTCGGTATGGAATTTCTCCTACCACGTATCAACCGAAAGTATCGGTAACCGAAATGGTTGGTACCGAAACTGTCAGTTACCGAACATCGGTACCGTGGTAACCAACACTACAAATTTCAACCATCAATTTACGTTTTATAATATGTGGTACGGTGGTACCGATGGTACCATCGGTACCGATGACATTTTACGCAACATACACTGTAATTACAAAGTGTCATCTATAAATTCCACCTTAATAAGGGAGTATTTGAATTACGGAGTATGAGAACTCTTTGAGTTGGAAATTTCAAAACCAAGTACTTACATTTATGGGAGTACAGCTAATTAACTTAATTAGGCGTTGGAGATGAAGTTGAAGCAACTAGTTTGAATCCCTCCCAGATTACCGTAGAACCCAAACCTCGACCTTGAAATATCAAATTCCAACGGGCTCTCTTCCAACCGGAACCCACTCATCACAATCGAAGTCCCGGCACTAGCCTCACCGTCTACAAACCCCAAACACAGCACATCGTTGTTCACCTAGACCATCAAATTTTGCCCCGCTATGCTCCACTCAATGCCCGGAGATGACCGGAGATCCTCAGATCCAGGGTTGGGCGGAGTCGACAGAGGACTGGCGGTCGGCGGCCGTGGATGTGAACCGGTGATGATGAAAGAAGAAGACACGGGAGACAGAAGACTCAAATTAGGGATTGGAACAACAGGAGGCCGCTATTTTTTTTTAATAAACAAAATATCGGCAGGACATTTACCCATTTAGGATTTTTTTTTAAAATAAATAAATATATATTTGGTACTGACGAAACCAAATAAGAAAAAACTGACGTGTCCCTCCACGTCACCGTGGAGGGGTATGAATGCAAATTCCTCCCCACGACGGATGGGTGTGACGGGCTTACCTGAAGCCCTAGCGACCCCGGTTGGACACCTGGTCAGGGTGACAGAGCCGGGGTAGTGAGGACTCTTACCTGAGCCGCACACCCCAAAGGAACATGCAGACGGTCTTACCCTTCCATGGGGTCCTCACAAGGTGTGGGGGTCCCAGGGTCGGAGCCGCGGAGGCTTCCGAGAAGGCTCGCATCATTATCTGAATGGGTTCATCAAGTGACCCAATGGCGAAGAGGACACGCCTGCTGACTCAGTGAAAGTTGAGGAAGGAATAAGTTTACGCGTTCCCCCGCCTCCCCTACGATACGCCTTACTACCTGTACAGCTTCGGCTGCTTTTACTTCGGAGCTATTAGCGTCCGCGGATGCGGGGGTTTTGAGGTGGATCGGGATGACCTTGGCGTAGTTGTTCCCCTGGCGTAATCGTTTCCCTCTCTCACTCCACTCAGAACATGAGTACCCCCCCTTTTGTTTTTCCAAAAGTCCCCTTTTCTCTCCTTACCTCTCTCCTTTTATACTGCGCTATTTCGTCTGTTAAACGGGGGAGATGTTCCCCCCTTTTGGCCATCTATCGATGTTGTAAGGCCATGTGTTAAGGGGCGCGAGAACACTTGGATAGACGGCATGGCTGCCACCTGTCCCCTTTCCTACCATTTGTCCTTCTGGAGTGGACGTTCCTCGTCCGCGGACCGAAAACCTTTATTGGCTAGAATATTGGGGTTTATCACCCTTTTGCCCTTTGAAAACCTTTGGTGGCTTATTTGACCCCTTTATCTCTTGGGCGTCATCACAGCTCCTCGGGGGATCCGGTTAGGGTCTTCCGTGGTTCGAAGAACATCTACCGCGGGGGGTAGTTTTTCTTAAGGCGACGAGATAAAGGGAATAATGCACTTGGGCTTTCTGTGGGCCCGTTAGGGGTTTTACTGGGCCGGTGAAGATTGTGGCCCGTTAGTCCTGATTGATGGGGACCCATATTTCTGACACGTGTCTTGAGTAAGGAGGCGAAACGTCTTGGATTGTAGCGCCTATAAATAGGGGCTCTAATTCCCCTTTTATTTTTACCGTTCCCGTTTTTTTACCGCTCTCTTAACCGGGACGTCTCCGAGGTAAACCTTGACCCTTCTCTTTTCTCTTTCCGCGACTTTAGCTTTTGTTTTCTTGATCCTAGTTTTCTTTTCTCTTCTTGGGCCTTGGTCGATGTGCGGGCCATCTTTCATGTTGACATTGGCCGCGGTTGATCTTTAGGCATCTTTCTGGACCTTCCTCTTCATCGTTTCTTTCTTTATTGGCCCTGCTGCCTCCATCATGTCGACCCCTTCGAGTAGTTCAGGGAGTGTGCAAGCTCTGACCAGGCCTCCATCCTCTCGTCGCTCTGGAGGAAAGCTTCGGATGGGTGATATCGAGGTCCCTGAGGATGTTACTTTCAGGCAGCCCAAGGGTCTTGAGGATCCCTCTTTCTATGCCTCCCCGAGCCGCGAAGTGAGAGAGGATTCTTCTCCAATCAACTCATCTTCTTCGCGGTCAACCGTTGGGGCTTCATCACCAGATTCGGACTCGATATTGGAATCGCTGGAATCTCAACGTTCTTACAAAGAGTGGGATTCTCACACCGGTTTACCTTCTGGCCCCGTCTTTATGCCAAAGGAGCGTCGTTCGTCATCTGTGTTGGGAGACTTCCGGCCAGTTTTGTATAACGAAAACGTGTTGGCGACTTGTCCTTTTAGAGGAGATTTTCAACCCTCTGTCGCGGGTCCAATACCCGAAGTCTCCCCTCAGCGTGTGACTCCTGTAGCTCCTCCGAATGCTCAAAGCCGTGGAGGGGGAACCTTCACCACTGTGGAAGACCTAAACGTAATTGCTCGCGTCTTTCCTTGGCCTGAAGGGGTCGTGCTGTGTTTGCCGGCCGAAGGGGGAGGAAGTTTGGATGCTTATCCGGGTTGCTTAGTGGTATACATCGAGAGTCTGGTGCAAGGATTCCGCCTTCCTCTGCCTAGCCTGTTTAAGCGTTATCTAAAAGCCTGTGGTTTGAGCCCTGCCCAGCTGGTGCCGAACAGTTGGCTTTTCCTGACATCGTTTGTGATGCGTTGTCTGGAGATCGGGGTTCAACCTTCTTTTGGGCTGTTAAACAATATGCTCACCTTGGGTCACGGGGGAATTCACAAAAGCCTTTACCAAGCCAAGCTCAGTGTCCCCATTGTGGACCGGAATACTAGCAAGCCAGAATGGCGACATAAGTGGTTTCTGGTTAGGGATCCTTCGCGTAGGATTTGGAACTTTCACACTGAGCCTCGTCTATACGTGAGGCCAGAGAGGAAAGCGGTTCCGGACCTTAAGGAGATTGAGCAGAAATTCGTCGTGGAGACGAAACCGTCATGGAAAGATATGGTTTCTCCCCTTCGGCTAGAAATGGCTGGATTGAGCCTTCCTCACCCTCGTATAGGTTGTAGCTAAATTCAGAGACTTCCCTGGCTTCTGTTTGCGCTGCAATAGTTTGGTATTTTGTGTTTTTGACCCTTTTTTCGACTTCGCGTGATTTTGTGTAGGTGCTGCTGAGTTGAAAACCATGGTGGACGCAGCTAAGATGTCCTCGGCCCCTCCTCCTTCAAAAAGGAAAATCCCGTCCGATGTCATGAGAGCATTGAAACGCCCCAAGACCTCTACCTCAAAGGCCAAGGGGAAATCGACGGTGAAAGAGACAACTGTTGTTGCGACTTCCCCTCCCCAGGTTGCCCCGGTGGAACTCGAACCTCCCGTCATACTAATTGATTCCCCTCTGATAACTCCACTCCCTTTGATGAAAATTGGAATTAGTTTCAAAGGCTTTGACAGACAGTTTGTGTCAAAGGTCTTGAAGCTAACAACTGTGTTGATGAAACACAAAACATGTACTTTATTATATTATGTCCGAATATTATATTATGTTATTATATGCTTCCATATTATTATTATATATTCACTAACCTTTCAGGAAGCTATTTTCACGCTCCTCCCTTTGTTGAAAGACAAAAAGGGGGAGATGATTTGATGATGGTTTAGACCTTATTTTGTTGGATGTCTTTCATTGGTTTTAAAACTTATATGATCCAACATTTGTCTAACCCATGCAGGTACTTAGTCCGATTGTGCTTATGATATATCTGTTTGACTAAGTTGCAGGGATGCACAGGTTTTGTCTTTCATCAAGGGGGAGATTGATAACTCCACTCCCTTTGATGAAAATCGGAATTAGTTTCAAAGGCTTTGACAGACAGTTTGTGTCAAAGGTCTTGAAGCTAACAGCTGTGTTGATGAAACACAAAACCTGTATTTTATTATATTATGTCCGAATATTATATCATGTTATTATATGCTTCCATATTATTATTATATATTCACTAACCTTTCAGGAAGCTATTTGAATTATATCTCCTTCCTTAAGCATTCAAAGCTGAGAAAGATCAAATCGAGATCATGGCTTCCGAAGTTTCCAAAGATAGAAGATTGCGCTCAAGCCATGATCCTCTCTTAGCCGTTGGAGAAGATTCCTTCCTCAAGTGGCGCCGATGATCTTCACTATATAAAGGAGATGAAGAAGAGAGAGAGAGGACTGACGCACTTCAAGAATATCATTGCACAATTAGCCCTCAAGTTTACGATCTCTCTTCAGCGTGTTCTCTCTGCTTGTTCTTAAGAGTCTTATATTTTGTTTCAAAGCATTTGAGAGATACACAGTGAGCTTATAGGATATATTTCGAGAGAGTGTTATACTCGAGAGTTTGTAACTCAGGAAGTAGACACTAGGCGATTGATTCACTGAGAGTAAGAGGATTGTACTAGATAGCTGAGAGAGGTGGGGCTCTTCTAGATTGGTCTAGGACTCCAAGGGAACGTGAGTTGACTAGATTGCAATTGTATAGGAGAGAGGCTTCTCGGTGAGCTATTAGGATCCTAAGCTTTGTGAATCAATAAAAGCCGGTTGAATCCTAGGGTTGTGGAAGAACCCTAGGCGGGGACGTAGGCCAAGTTCGTGCCGAACCTCGTTAACAACTCGTTGGGTCCTTTACTTATTTGCTTTACCTTATTTCCGCACTTGGTTCGAATTGTTTAACTTTGTGATTCAGGTTTATCTCAAAGGTTTTAGTACAAGCTCCAAAAGTCTTGAGACTTTCTGCGAAAAACGGGCATACTCTATTCAACCCCCCTTCTAGAGTATTTCTTATTACATTGTTTTTACATTATCGAACCTTCACCCTCCCGTTGCCGATGCCCAGCCTTTACCTTTGGTCTTTCCCGCGGAGCGTCGAGTTACATCTCCTGGTGATGCGGGTCCTTCAAAGCCTAGGCCGAAGAAGAGGAAAGTGCGGTCGTATCCGCCGTGGGAGGGCGTGAACTGGGATGTGCCGGTTTTCCACGTAGACGTCAACGATCGGCCTGCGTATCGGATGCCCGGCTTCCACTCTGACACTCTTGAGCGGTTGGCTTTTCCTCCAGAGCTCGGGAAAGCGGAGCTACGGTACTTGGACCACCTGACTGACGAACAATTTACGCTAGAGAAAGAGCGATGGTGCAACTGGGTAAATGAGTCATGTGTTATTTCGTTTACTTTATTTTCACATGTACCCTGTATTCTCAGTGTCTTTTTCGCGGCTAGGGTCACGTCTTCACTCACAGCGGCTGGGGCAGATATCTTCGCTTGGGCCAACATGCCCAGGAGCTGGAAAAGAAGTTGGAGCAGGTGGAGGGGAAACTCTCAGAGGCCGAGACGCCAAAGAAGGCGGTTGAATCTCTTCGGTTGCAGGTGAAGGAAGCAGATGACATCATATCTGCCGAGAGAACCAAGAACAGCAAGTTGTCTGAGGACGTGGAGTCGTTGCAAGTTCAACTCGAATCTTCTCAACAGGCAATGGATGCGCTGCGGGCTGATTTTGAGAACCTGAAGCAAGATTTTGAGAGTCAGCAGCAAGGATTTGAGATCCAGAAGAAGGAATTTGAGGGGGAAACCAGTTTGCAGTTCTTTATTCATAGTGATTTCCTCTGTCCTTTTTTGAAAAAGATTTTGTAAAAAACCTCCGACACCCAGTCGTCTGAATGTTTCATTAAACAATCTTATTTATTACAAGTTTTCTTCTTTCTTGATTACCTCAACGCCTAGCACAGAACACTCTTTTTTCAAGGGGAGTCATCACTATCTTCGCCCGCCGGGGTACTTTCACCTGAGCGTGAGTCACCCAGGTATTTGAATATTACGGCCCCTCCCACATGCACATTCCGGGATCTGGTGAATGCTCTCCATCCTTGGGTGAGCCAGAGCACTCCGGCTTCGTCCCTTTCTACTAAGGCGCGTGTGCCCCTCCTTCCCGGTCCGTTAGTTAAAACGATCCTTTCAACGACGAAAAGCCCGTACTCCTCTTCGAAAAACTCCGGCAGAGGCTGGGGTGGTTCGGGGGAAACGATTAATCGCAAGTAAGAAGACAAAAGAAATGTTTAATGGAGGGATTTCTTAGAGGGGTGTTACCATCCTTTGCAAAAAAGAAGCATTCTGGACCAAACGGATGAAATCTCTCCGGCGGCCTCCACCTGATGCCATGTTTTCTCTGGGGCTGTTTTAGGTGATATTTTTACCCGATGGGGGATACTTCTTTGCAGGGCTATCGGATCCCCTGCTTTAATAGAGGGGTTGTGAGCTTCAATCCCCTTCGTATTCGATCTTTAATTTAATGTTCATACTATTCGAGTATCTTTTCTGAACCGTCTCTTCCCTAAGTTTCTCGGGAAGGAGATTTGGTCAGTAAAGGCAGAAACAACTTTATTGATTTTCAAACCGGGAAAAAATAGAAAAAAGGAAAACTTTTGTTTGTTTCCACGTACATCGGTACTCATGGATTTGTTTCTTCAAATTTTTGGTGTCTTAGCACCCTTGGGGGCTCTTGAGGGCTTCTGATGAGCTTTGAACTTGAGCGGCCCTACGCGCGCCGGGCTCACCTTCTTTTGGCGGCCGCGAGCTGGGTTCGGGTAGGATACGTATACCCCGAAGGGCGACCCTCCTTCATAGACGAAGAGGAGTGAATTACCCAGAACCACTCTATTAGAGGGAACAAAGTCCAGCCACCCCCCGGTGAACCAGTGGGTTCCATCCGCGTCTCTATTCATATCGACTTCGAAGTCTTAAGTGGTTAACTATAAGTAGACAAGCTTGTTCGCGGCTTCCCCTCGATGCCCATCGATTCGGGGTAGTCGTGATGCAAGCGAGTATTCTTCCTTGGTGAGGAAGCAACAAAGTGCTGGGGAGCTTCTGAAGCCTATGTCAGACTTTCCCCGGATGGGGGAGGGTGCTCCGTTCGTTAGAGCCGTTTGGGACCAGGTGGTGGGTTCACGGGTGGTAACCTTCTCTACACGTGGGAGCCCATAGCTGACCGTCTGAGCCTCATCCCTGGGCTTCGACCGTTGCGCACGGGGCACCGAAGCAGTGTTGCACCCGCTCGCAATTTGATAATGACTGTTGACGTAACTTAGGGCGGTCTTTGGAGGGAATGCGAAGAGAGATCTTCATGGTCCGGGTTTTTCGATCGACCACGGAAACCTCGTATAGAAACGTTTATCTGACGTTGGTGATTCAGGGGGCGGTGTCAGGCCGTCCGCGGATATGTTCGATATTTTGTGAGTCGTGAGGGCTCTCAGCCGTCTCTATGCGTGCAATCGTGTTTTTATGATTCTCAACCACTCTGGGACGCTCGAATCTTTTATTATTCATCGAAAAGTAATCGGGAACCGATTTTTCTCAGAACCAGTTTCCCTAGACCTGGACCATTAAAAACCATAAAAGGTACAAATTACAGAAAGGAGGAACCTAGAAATCTTTCGCCCTTATACTTCTTCACTGTCGGGATTGATTATATTAACTTCAAAGATGGAATCCCCCATGTACGCGAAGATCAAAGCGGACCCTACCGTAACCCGATTGGCCCGAACGAATTGGTGCCAACCCTGGGTCAACAAAAACAGACCGTTGCTATCTTTTTCCACCTTCACCTCATGCTCTTGATTGGTACGAGACCACAACCGAGCTTGTGATTGTGTGTCTTAGTCAATCAGCACGTATACGAGCGGGAGGCGGAGGGTTTGAAGCTGGTCCTCCCTCATGATGACGGGACAGAACGTCCCCGTGGGGGTCCCTGGGTCCATTGTCGTCGTTGGGGGTGAATCAGGTTCTTCGAGCTGGCTGGGTTTGGTCTTATATCGAGAAATTCGAACCCAAACCTCGGTTGGGTCGCCCTTGGCGGGAAAAGTTGTGTTCACGGGTGTGCATCTTCTTTACCCTTTTGTCACTTCTTCTCTTGGTGGCAGGTTACGACCTGCACGTAATGTCTTGGAGACTGTCCATCTGTCCCCCATGCTTGGCCCGAGTCGGTGGTCCCCCGTTTGTATTCAGATTTTGCCCTGGTGTCTTTTCTCAGTTCTATGGTTTGTCAGGGAGGATCCTGTGCAGGCTGTGACCCTTGGGGGGGCTCCTTCAAAAGTCCTAGTTATTTCGGGTGTTCCATTTGCGTTCCTAACTCCGGAGCCTCGGTCTTATTATTGGCATGCCTCTGGTCGAAACTCCAATAGACTGAGTCTGCTTTGGTGTTTTGGGCATATTTACGAAATATGTCACAGATCAGGTTCGGTCGTCGTAGGGTTCGAGGCCCTTGGCCTCGGCGCTTGAGGCGTTCACCAGTGGTCCGACACGAGGCGAGTTTCAGCGTCGTAGGACGAAATGTTGATCCGGGAGTTCAATGCATCCATTAGATGTCCGACGTGGATCAAGCTCCAGCGTCTCGGGACGAAGTATCAATCTGGGAGCTCACTGCGTCCACCAGATGTCCGAGGCGGAGCAAGCTCCAGCGTCTCGGGACGAAGTATCAATCTAGGAGCTCACTGCGTCCACCAGATGTCCGACGCGGAGCAAGCTCCGGCGTCTCGGGATGAAGTATTAATCTGGGAGCTCAATGCGTCCACCAGATGTCCGACGTGGAGCAAGCTCCGGCGTCTCGGGACGAAGTATCAATCTGGGAGCTGACTGCGTCCACCAGATGTCCGACGCGGAGCAAGCTCCGGCGTCTCGGGATGAAGTATTAATCTGGGAGCTCAATGCGTCCACCAGATGTCCGACGCGGAGCAAGCTCCGGCGTCTCGGGACGAAGTATCAATCTGGGAGCTCACTGCGTCCACCAGATGTCCGACGCGGAGCAAGCTCCAGCGTCTTGGGACGAAGTATCAATCTGGGAGCTCACTGCGTCCATTAGATGTCCGACGCGGAGCAAGCTCCGGCGTCTCGGGATGAAGTATTAATCTGGGAGCTCAATGCGTCCACCAGATGTCCGACGCATAGCAAGCTCCGGCGTCTCGGGATGAAGTATCAATCTGGGAGCTCACTGCGTCCACCAGATGTCCGACGCGGAGCAAGCTCCAGCGTCTCGGGACGAAGTATCAATCTGGGAGCTCACTGCGTCCACCAGATGTCCGACGTGGAGCAAGCTCCAGCGCTTCGGGATAAAGTATCAATCTGGGAGCTCAATGCGTCCACCAGATGTCCGACGCGGAGCAAGCTCCAGCGCTTCGGGACTAAGTATTAATCTGGGAGCTCAATGCGTCCACCAGATGTCCGACGCGGAGCAAGCTCCGGCGTCTCGGGACGAAGTATCAATCTGGGAGCTCACTGCGTCCACCAGATGTCTGACGCGGAGTAAGCTCCAGCGCCAAAAGAACTGTCACAAAAAGTTATAAAGCACCCACTAACCGCTTTGATTTATTTACTAGTAGCGGGGGTGACTTAGATAAACGTTAAAAAAGCTCAGAAATTACACGTAGTACTTCTTTAAGTGTTCGGCATTCCACGTCTTCCGAAGGACAACACCTTCGGGGGTTTGTAACTTGTATGCTCCGACATGAACACGCTCGACGACTACGTAGGGTCCTTCCCATTTGGCGTCTAGCTTTCCTCCCGCCAGGGCCAGACGTAGGACTAGGTCTCCTCTCTCAAACCGTCGCTCTTGCAAGTGCTGGTCCCTGTGCTTTTGGGTCTTCCTTTTGTATTCCCGGGCATGGATTTCTACGATCATCCGTTTTTCCTCCCAAAGGTGCATCTCGACCTCCAGAGCTTCATCATTAGCCTTGGACTCGTAAGCTAGGACCCGGGCAGAGGGAATCAGGCGCTCCACTGGGATAACCGCGTCTGTCCCAAATACCAGGGAAAAAGGTGATTCCTTGGTGGGGGTTTTTGGTGAAGTACGGTATGACCAAAGCACCAAGGGGAGAAGTTGTGCCCACCGGCCTTTGGAAGTTTTCCCCAGTTTCTTCTTAATACCTTCCAAGATTTGGCGATTCGTAGTCTCCGCCTGCCCGTTTGTCTGAGGGTGAGCTACTGACAAGAATTTTAATTTTATTCCGAGGCCCTCGCAGAAATCTCGGATGTTTTCGCAATCAAATTGCGTCCCATGGTCGGTGATGATAGCTTCGGGGACCCCGAACCGGCAAACCAGATTTTTCCACAGGAATTTTCTGACCTTCTCTGCAGTGATCAAGCCCATCGCCTCCGCTTCTACCCACTTGGTGAAATAGTCTACTAGGACCAGAACATACTTGAGTTGTCCGGGTGCCGTGGGAAAAGGGCCCAGAATGTCCATTCCCCACAAGGCGAAAGGACATGTCCCAAAGATGCTCTGAAGCGGCTCAACGGGTACATTCTTCAGGTTCCCATGTTTCTGACAAGCTTCACAACTGCGCACAAAACTCTGTATGTCCGCCCTAATCGTGGGCCAATAGTATCCCAACCTTAACACTTTGGTAGACAAAGCCCTCCAGCCCTGGTGGTGAGCACAAACCCCAGCGTGCAATTCTTCTGCGATGATTCGTCCCTCCTGGCTGGACACACACAACAAGTCCGGGAAGTTGAAACCTTTCTTGTATAGTTTCCCTTCGCGGATTATGAATCGGGCCGCTCTGCCTGTTAAATTCTTGGCCTCTGCTCTCTCCGGTGGAAGAATCCCCTTCCCCAGATACTCAGTGATCGGCGTTCTCCAGTCATCGGGCCCTTCCGTTTGGACGAAATACACTTCTTGTAACAGCCTTCGCTGATATCTTCTTTCGAAGTCAAACTTTCCTTCTACGTTTGTCGGCATAGCTGCCCCCACTCGGGCCAACAAATCGGCTTGTTCGTTGTCCTCCCGCGGGATGGACTCGAGGGTGAAGTGCAGGAAAGCCTTCCTTAGAGCATTTACTTTCCGCAGGTAATCCGGCAACAACCCTGTCCTGGCTTCATATTCTCCGCCCGCCTGTTTGGCGACAACCTCGGAATCAGTATATACGGTGACGGCCCGAGCGCCACGGGCCAGAGCTAACTCTAGTCCTGCTATCAGGGCCTCATATTCGGCCTCGTTGTTGGTGGTCGGGAAGTTCAGCCGATAAGCGGAACAAAACTGGTCTCCTCCGGGGTTGGTGAGCACGACCCCTGCTCCGCATCCATCCGCGTTGGCGGCTCCGTCCACTTTTATCAACCAAAACTTATGTGAGTCGCAGTCTTCTTCCTCAAAACTGGTTTCGCCGATGAAATCGGCCAATACCTGAGCTAACGCCGCCCTTCGCGGAACGTACGCTACCTCAAACTCGGAGAGCTCGATGGACCACTTCGACATTCGTCCTGAGAAGTCTGGTGAGTGAAGGATCTGCCTTAATGGTAAATCTGTCAAGACTTCGATCCGATGATCCTGGAAATATGGGCGTAGCCTTCTTGCCGCGAATATCAGACAAAGGATTACTTTCTCGACTAGCTCATATCTAGTTTCGGCGTCCTGTAGCACTCTGCTCACATAGTAGACCGGGTATCGCCCTTCCCTGGTGAGAACTGCGCTGATGGTGGTCGTTTTAACCGCGAGGTAAATCTGTAGGTCCTTTGTCTTCTGTGGCTGCTGAAGAGTTGGCAAATACTGCAGAAAGACTTTCAATTCATCAAACGCTTGTTGGAGTTCCGTCGTCCACTGTATAGGCCCCTTCTTCTTCAACAGCGTGAAGAAAGGTAGAGACTTGTCTGCCAGGCAGGAGCAGAAACGTCCCAGGTAGTTGACTGCACCGTTCAACGACTAGACTTCTTTGATAGTCCGCGGGGGACGTAGCTCCTGTATTGCGGCTATCCTCGCCGGGTTTACGTCTATCCCCCGCTGGCTAACCATAAAGCCTAGAAATTTCCCGGAATCAACTCCGAACACGCACTTTTCAGCGTTCAAATTCAGCACTCCGCGTCTCAGCGAATCAAAGGTCTCTTGTAGATCTGCGGCATGATTTTCTGCTTTCTGGCTCCTTACTACAATATCGTCCACGTAAATGGACACATTCCGGGGCAGCTGATCGCAGAAGATTTTGTCCACTGTCCTCTGGAACGTTGCTCCAGCATTCCTTAGACCAAAAGGCATGACCTTGTAATGGAAAATTCCCTGGTTAGTGATGAAGGTGGTTGCTCTTTGGTCCAGCGGGTCTAGCTTGATATGGTTGTACCCGGAGTAGGCGTCTAAGAAACTCAGAGCTTCGTTCCCGGCAGTTATGTCTACTAACTCGTCTATCGAAGGCAATGGGTAGCTGTCCTTTGGGCAAGCCTTGTTCAGATCTGAAAAATTGACACACATTCTCCACTTCCCGTTGGTCTTCTTAACGAGGACCACATTTGAGAGCCAATCTGAGTCCTCTGCCTCTTCAATGAAGCCGGCATCGAGCAACTTATCCACTTCTTCTTTTGCTGCTCGAGCCTTCTCCGGGGCCATCTTTCTTTTCTTTTGGGCCACCGGCCGTGCGTCGTGACGGATTCTGAGGGTATGGATCGCGATGGAAGCGGGGACGCCTAACAGATCGTTTGGGGACCAAGCAAACATGTCCTACGACTGCCGGATAATCTCCAAGACCCTTTCCTTCTCCCCCGCTCCGAGGGCTTGGCCCATGTAAATTCTCTCCTCGGTACTAGAGAACGGTTGGTTGACGGTTCTTGAATCCGCGGTCGGGACCTCTCTTTCGGAAGGTCGGACCTCAAGCTCAGCTTCCGACACAACCTCATCAGTTATTCTCGCTGGTTCACTCCCGGGCGAAGAGTCTCTCTCGGCGTTCTTAGTCCTGCTCTGAGCCGTGTCTTCGAGGCACAGGACCTCCTTCCTCTTTTTCAACGATGTCACATAACAACTCCGACTCTCTGGTTGTTGGCCGCACACCTCCCCCGGAGGCCGGGAACTTGGCTTTAAAATGGTATATGGACACCACCATCTGGAATTTGAAGAGGGAAACCCTCCCAAAGAGCGCGTTATAGGTGGTCGGAATTCGGACCACCGTGAAGGTGATGTTCTCCATCCTTCGGAGAGGGGGGGGGGGGGTGCCCAAAACCTTTCTTGTACTTCATCTCCTGAAAAGGTAATCAAGGTGCCGTGATAAGGTTTCAGGGCGGTCGCCGACACGCCTAACTGGGAGAAAGCTTCCCACGAGAGTATGTCTACTGACGACCCCGCATCGATGAAAACCCTCTTTACAATTTTAGTTGCGATCTGCGCATGGATCACCAGGGGGTCGGCACGGGGCATGCGGACTTGCTCCGCGTCGGTTGAAGTGAAGATTATCTCCGGGTGTGGCTTCAAAGCAATTCTCTGACTCGCTAGGGACGGAGGTTGTCTAGCCTCCCTCTCATAATTCTTCCTCTCTTGCCGGCTAATTCCTGAAATCGACGGTCCTCCCGCGAGTGTGTCGATAAAACCTTCTGGTTCTGGGATTCGGTTAACCCGTGATCCCTCCGGGCGGTCTTCACGTCGCGGAGCCTGATTGACCGATACTTGTGCAGGCTGACCCTGCCCCCTTCGACCTTCTCTCCACCAACGTCCCCTCACTCGGCCCCTGTTCACCGGGGGGTATCATTGTTGTTCATCCCTCCCCCGTGGACCCTCAAACCGAGTGGATTGGTGGTGGTGACTCCTTCGGTCATCCGCGCGCCTTCGATTATTGTGATCCTGATCCTGTCGCTGGCGTTGAGGGTTGTCGCCGTGCTCATTTCTTCTGGCCGGAGAGACCGGCTCCCTATGTTTGCGTACCTCTTGGTCATAGCCCTGATACCTTGGGTCCAGCTTCTCCCTTTCATGGTTGTAATGGACCTCATCCTGCCGGGACGCGGGCGTTCCACCCGCAGAGTAGTTTCTTCTCGGCTTCATTGCTCCTTTGTCCTTCCGAAACTTTCCCACTATCTTCCCCAGAAAACTGCGTGAGCCCTCATTGGCCCTTGAACTAGAGGCCGCGGCTTCTTCTGCCTCAATCTGGGCGGACACCAGGTTTCTTAAGGTATCATAGTCCTTGGGCTTCTTTCTGAAGAGCCGAGTCTTGAAACTTTCATCCGCGATGTTCCCCATTAGGATTATGACTGCGGATTCGTGATTAAAGTTGGGGATCTGTACCAACACAGAGGTGAAGCGGGCGAAGAATTGTCCTAGGGTCTCATTATGCCCCTGTCTGATCGAGTTAAGGTCCAACATGGTCTTCTTTCTAGATCGTGAGCTTCCAAAATGAGACTTAAAGACCTGAGAGAGCTGGAGGAAACTTGCGATCGAGTTCTGCGGTAGATTAGTGAACCAAGTCAACGCGATGCCGGTCAGGGTTGATGGGAAAGTTCGGCATAACATTGCGTCATTGTACTCGTTGACCCCCATGGCTGTTGTAAAATGGCACATGTGGTCATCGGGATCAGTGGTGCCATCACACTTCATCAGATTGGCATCCCTCCACCGCTTGGGTACGGGTGCCAAACAGACCTCGGTGGTAAACACTGAAGGGACGAAATCCACCTTCCTCTCGCTCTCACGGGGTGAACCTGTTCGGGTGGACGTGGATATGTCAGATGAATGTTCTCCCCTGTGCTGCTTGGAGGGGTGTCTGCCTTCACCACGATAGTGTGATCCAAAATCATCGGTGAATCTGGGTTGAAATTGATCCTAGAATACGCCTCCATACGCATTATGGGGAAAGAAAGGGAACGGGTTCCCTGGCTGAAGCGGGGGATAACCATCATATCCATAGAAGAGACCCTGCCCCATGTTCTGATGGGGCACATAATGATTCCCGGGCATAAAGTAGCCTTGGGCCATCTGCGGTGGGATATATGGCGAGACGACCGGAACCTCCGGTGCGCTGAACTGACCCGGGGAGTTCATGGGCTCCTCGGTCCCCTGTGGCCCTTCGTGACCCTGACCCATCATTTCGGGAGAGGCTCCTCCCAGGTTTTCGCTCATTTTCCAACCTGTACACACAAAAGAGTGTTAGCTAATGGTAGCGTTGGGACTAGTATATCAATGTTTTTAAACTCGAGAACCTCTCAGGGTGAGAGTGTTCCCACAGACGGCGCCAGTGACGAAACCAAATAAGAAAAAACTGACGTGTCCCTCCACGTCACCGTGGAGGGGTATGCATGCAAATTCCTCCCCACGACGGATGGGTGTGACGGGCTTACCTGAAGCCCTAGCGACCCCGGTCGGACACCTGGTGAGGGTGACAGAGCCGGGGTAGTGAGGACTCTTACCTGAGCCGCACACCCCAAAGGAACATGCAGACGGTCTTACCCTTCCATGGGGTCCTCACAAGGTGTGGGGGTCCCAGGGTCGGAGCCGCGGAGCCTTCCGAGAAGGCTCGCATCATTATCTGAATGGGTTCATCAAGTGACCCAATGGAGAAGAGGACACGCCTGCTGACTCAGTGAAAGTTGAGGAAGGAATAAGTTTACGCGTTCCCCCGCCTCTCCTACGATACGCCTTACTACCTGTACAGCTTCAGCTGCTTTTACTTCGGAGCTATTAGCGTCCGCGGATGCGGGGGTTTTGAGGTGGATCGGGATGACCTTGGCGTAGTTGTTCCCCTGGCGTAATCGTTTCCCTCTCTCACTCCACTCAGAACATGAGTACCCTCCCCTTTTGTTTTTCCAAAAGTCCCCTTTTCTCTCCTTACCTCTCTCCTTTTATACTGCGCTATTTCGTCTGTTAAACGGGGGAGATGTTCCCCCCTTTTGGCCATCTGTCGATGTTGTAAGGCCAGGTGTTAAGTGTTGTGAGCTGAATCTGCCATGTTTTACAGTAACTTTTATATCGATTTCTGTATACATTGCATTCATTTGGGTTTAGATAGTACAGAATCTATGTAGTTTATGTTTATTTGCCAAATTATGGAATCTACACCAGTTTCTGTTTAATTCGCAGAAATCGAGGCATTTTACAGCAATTCTACAGAAGGTCGGAAAAGCTCGAAAAAACACTACAGAAGTCCAAGGTCAAAGCAGCGGAACCAGTCTGAGAGTCAAGGCTACTCGATCTCGAGTAGGCCTACTCGACCTAGACGAGCATGTCCGAGCACAGCCTTGTCGACAAAGCCTGATCGAGAGCCAGACCAACCCGAGCTCCAGACCCTACTCGATCTCGACAAGCCCTAGTCGAGATCGACGAAGCCCAGACGCCACACCCGGAGTCGACAAAGAGAGGAGCCGAGGACAAACAGGCGACAATCGCTACCAGCGACTCGACTCGCTGCAGCGGACCACTCGCTGCCACGGAAAAACCCGCTGCCAGCGGGATGCATCAAGCCGACGAAGAGTCCTACTCGACATCGACAAGAGCTTGTCGAAGTCGACGAGCCCATGAGCCCGGATCCGAGCTTGCCGAGGAGAGCCACTCGAGGAGATCTAGTCGACAATCATCCCTACTCGAGGTCGACGAAGGCTACCCGAGATCGACGAGCGCCTGAGTCCAAGTCCGAGCTTGCCGAGTAGAGCAACCCGAGGAAGCCTGGTCGATGACCAGTTCTACTCGAGATCGACAAGGCTTACTCGAGGTCGACAAGCACCCAGTGAGCCAAGTCCGAGCACATCGAGCAGATCTAGCCGAGGAGTCCACTCGACGAACCATGCTTGTCGAGGTCGACAAGCCGTGGTCGAGGTCGAGTAGAGCCGTGTCCAGCAGCTTCTCGACGAAGACTTGTCCGACAAGAATTGGCTTTGCTTGGGCGTGAAGGAAGTCAGTTTGGCCGAGATCTATCCTATTCCATCAAGTCTATCCATGGGAGACAAGATCTATCAACATCATGAAGACTTACCTATTTAGTTTTATCTTTTCCTTTTAGATTTATTTCCCTAAAACAATTTATTTATCCTTTCAAGTTTTAGATATAATTTTAGATAGAGATAGATATCTTCTTTCCTAGAATAGCTAGGGAATGAAGGCTATAAATAAGGCCCTAGGGGGCTCAGTTTTATTAATTGGAGATCACAATTCAATTTCAGAGACAATTAGTTAGTTCCACATAGAAGTTTAGGAGTTCTAAGGTTTTTAGGGTTTTGGCTTTCTGCGAAAGTTGATTGTCGAGATTGTAAAGGCTTTTGAATTTAGTTAATGCAAGTTAGTTCTTTTCATTCAATGTCTGTTATTGCGATGAGGCGTGAGTAGTCCACCCACTTCTGGGGCTGGGGTGAGCCCAACGGTGGCCATGTGAGGCGATGCGATAAAGGTCAGATCTTTTTGTGCAATTCATCTTCTATCCCTATGAGCATGATTCTTTTGCGAGAGTTGAAGGTGATCCTTGTTTGTGTTATTGAAGCGAAAGTGATCTTAATGCAACTTGGATTAATTATGTGAAAAAGGGTTAGTAACAATTAGGGTTTCTGCGAAAGCCTCTATACGCCTATTTGTTAATGACGAAAGTTATTTGATGGAAAGCATGATCTTTTATGCCTTTATGTGTTACTTTGCCTGGTTATCGTTGTGGTGTTGAAACCCTGGCTTTGGAAGCTTTTTTTTTATATTGAATTTATTTCGTCGGAAATTCTGAGTTTTGGTTCGAAAATTTGCCCTTTTAAAGTTTCTGTCTTTTACTGTACTCGACATAGAGGAAGCCTTTGTCGACCTCGAGTAGTGTCTTGTCGAGGTCGAGTAGGACTTGGTCTAGGTCGAGTTGATTTGCTTCTATCTCTTGTCGATTTTCACTTTCTGTTGTTCACTGTCTTGTCGATCTAGAGAACAACTTACTCGAGATCGAGTAGCTTCTGTGTCCTCGTTTTATTTGCTGTTTCGCTTTGTCTTTTCTTGTTTTGCTTGTTCTTTAGTTGCCCTTGCCGGGTTTATTTGTTTCTTTCCTTTCTGTGTTTCTGTCTTTCTGCTGCTTCTGTGAGAATTTACAGCTACCTGAGAACTGCTGACGTGCTTCCTCGTGGATTCGATCCTGACTATTCTCTTACTACAACGGGAGGAAGTCTTGTATTTATTTGCTGAGACAGGGAAGTCAGTCTGAACTATATTCTATATTTATTTCAATACTCGATTTACTCCTGCAACAACATTAAGGGGCGCGAGAACACTTGGATAGACGGCATGGCTGCCACCTTTCCCCTTTCCTGCCATTTGTCCTTCTGGAGTGGACGTTCCTCGTCCGCGGACCGAAAACCTTTATTGGCTCGAATCTTGGGGTTTATCACCCTTTTGCCCTTTGAAAACCTTTGGTGGCTTATTTGACCTCTTTATCTCTTGGGCGTCATCAGGTACCAACGGTACCACGGTATTTGGGTTGCCCATACCGTGTACCGTACCGACTAACCTCGGTACCGAGACTTCGGTTACCAACTACTTGATACCAAGGTCCTATTGGTACGGTTGGTATAGTAATTTTTCTACCACTGCCCAACCCTACCGAAAAAGAAGAAATTTAATGGCTTTAATTTTGTTTCTCATATATAGTAAAATATAAATGAAGTTAAAATAATAATCAAACTTATATAATTGCATACAATTTAATTTACTTTTGGGTTGTTTGAAATAAATTGACAACACATAAAACAAAATAATACTGAGTATAAAAGATCAATACAAAATGAAAAAAAAAAGTTTTATGAGTGTTTATTGATAGATTAAAACCCATTTCGAAACGGCTCACTAAAAAGGACATGCAGGTAGTATCTAAATGTCCTTTTTATTTACCAATTTAAGGATAGATTAAAGAAGTGGCCGCTTCACCTGATTTGAGTACGCCAATGCCTCGCCTCCTCCATTGATCTGCTTCCTCCTCCATTGATCTGCTTCAGAGAGAGAGAGAGATCCCGTGCCCCTCCCTCCTCGTTCGCCCATCCGCCTAGCTGCTCCCACCGTCCACGGCGGCGCTGCGAAGGTTGCAAAGGTGTCCCCTCCGCCTAGCTTCTTCCGCAGCAGCTCCGACGAGGAGATGACCTGCGGCGCTGCGAAGGTTGCTATTAGAGGAGGCGATGTGGAGATTCAGAGAGAGATCGATCCCGCGCCCCCTCCCTCCTCGTTCGTCGATCCCCCTAGCTGCTCCCGCCGTCCACGGCGGCGCTGCGAAGGTTGCAAAGGTGTCCCCTCCGCCTAGCTTCTTCCGCAGCAGCTCCGACGAGGAGATGACCGTGGTGGAGCTCAAGAGGATTTATTTGTTCAAATTCGTTCAGATCTGGATCGAATTCAGTTAATATGCTTGTTAATTAGGGATCGATTTAGTCGATTTGATTTACACTTTGAGTTAGTTGTTTCGTGAATCTATGAAGGGGTTGTTGATTAAATTTGTGTATGTGGTCTCACTGGTAGGATGTTTGATGCTTAATATTAAATACAAGATGCAGTACTTTTGTGTTTTGATTTCCAAAATAGCTTTGTTATGGCTGCTTTGTTGAGATTCAGGATGATATCATGATGTACCCCTGGCACTCATGGTTTATATCATGAAGTTCTTTTGAGTTATAAAAATATTCCGATAATTGATAAATTTAGGAAGATAGGTATTATAAGTTCAAGACATATTTATAGTAGTGCCTTTTGATTCATGGTGTTTTGGCAGGTCAAAACCTAAAGATTATGTTTTCATTTAATTTACACTTTAATTACAGCTCATTTGATGGTTTTGTGGGCAAATTCCCTTTGATTACAGTGTCTATGGCCCTATTTTTATTTTGATTACAGTGTCTATGACTTTGTTTTTCTTTGGTTACAGTGTCTACGACCCTATTTTTATAGCGGTGACAGTGTCAATGACTTTGTTTTTATTTTGGTTACAATGTCTATGAGTCTATAACTCTCTTACTCATTCATATATTAGAGGAAAATTGTCACCACATGTATTTTGGCTTCTTATTAGCCTCTATTGGGGTTGTGATTCCCTTGTTGTAGGGGTTTCCTTTGATTACAGTGTCTTTGACCCTTTTTTCATAGTGGTGACAATGTCTATGACCCTGTTTTTATTTTGGTTACAATGTCTATAGGGTTTTCCTTTTATTATAGTGTCAATGACATTTTTTTCATAGTGGTGACAGTGTCTATGACCCGGTTTTAATAGTGGTGACAATGTCTATGACCCGATTTTAATAGTGGTGACAGTGTCTGTGACTCTCTTACCCATTCATATATTGAAGGAGAACTATCCACCTAATGTTTTTTGGCTTCTCATTAGCTCTTTTAGGGTTTTTGCTTACCTTGTCCTAGGGTTTTCCATTTGGTGACAGCAATCATCTCTTAACGACGTACTGTACTTAACATTTTAGGGTTTAGGGTTTAGGATTTAGGGTTTAGGGCCTTGGCCCTAAACCCTAAAGACTTAACCCTAAACCCTAAACCATACTGTACATCACATGTTTTTTTGGCTTCTCATTAGCCTTTTTAGGGTTCGTGCTTCCCTTTTCCTAGGGTTTTCCTTTTGATTACAGTATCTATGAACCTTTTTTCATAGTAGTGGCAATGTCTATAAAGCTGTTTTTATTTTGGTTACAACGTCTATAGGGTTTTCCTTTTGATTACAGTGTCTATGACTTTGTTTTTATAGTGGTGACAATGGCTATGACACTGTTTTTATTTTGATTACAGTGTCTATGACCCTCTTACCCATTCATGTATTAGATGAGAACTGTCAACCCATTTATTTTGGCTTCTCATTAGCCATTATAGGGTTTGTGCTTCCCTTATCATATGATTTCCCTTTGATTACAGTGTGTATGACCATGTTTTTGTAGTGGTGACAATGTCTATGACCTTATTTCAATAGTTGTGACATTGTCTATGACCTTATTTTTATTTTGCTTACAGCGTCTATGACCATCTTACCCATTCATATACAGAGAAAAACTGTCACCGCATGAAAATCGGCTTCTCATTATCCCCTATAGGGTTTGTGCTTCCCTTTTTCTAGGGTTTTCCTTTGATTACAGTGTCTATGACCCTTTTTTCATAGTGGTGACAGTGTCTATAAAGCTGTTTTTATATTGGCTACAACGTTCATAGGGTTTTCCTTATGATTACAGTGTCTATGACCCTATTTTAATAGTGGTTACAGTGTCTATGACCTTATTTTTATTTTGCTTACAATGTCTATGATCCTCTTAACCATTCATATATAGAGGAGAACTGTCACCACATGTATTTTGGCTTCTCATTAGCCCCTATAGGGTTTGTGCTTCCCTTTTTCCTATGGTTTTCCTTTGATTACAGTGTCTATGAACCTTTTTTCATAGTAGAGACAATGTCTATAAAGCTGTTTTTATTTTGGTTACATTGTCTATAGGGTTTTCCTTTTGATTACAGTGTATTTGACCGTGTTTTTATAGTGGTTACAGTGTCTATGATCATATTTTTATTTTGCTTACAACATCTATGACCCTCTTAACCATTCATATGTTATAGGAGAACTGTCACCACATGTATTTTGGTTTCTCATTAGCCCCTATAAGATTTCCTTTTTATTACAGTGTCTATGACCACGTTTTTATAGTGGTGACAGTGTCTATGGCTCTCTTACCCATTCATATATTGAAGGAGAACTGCCCACCTAATGTCTTTTGGCTTCTCATTAGCCTTTTTAGGGTTTGTGCTTATCTTGTCCTAGGGTTTTCCAATTGATGACAACAATCATCTCTTAACGACGTACTGTACTTAACATTTTAGGGTTTAGGGTTTAGGATTTAGGGTTTAGGGCCAAGGCCCTAAACCCTAAATCCTAAACCCTAAAACCTAAACCATACTGTACATCACATGTTCTTTTGGCTTCTCATTAGCCCCTTTAGGGTTTATGCTTCCCTTTTCCTAGGATTTTCCTTCGATTACAGTGTCTATAAATCTTTTTTCATAGTGGTGACAGTGTCTATAAAACCGTTTTTATTTTGGTTACAATGTCTATATGGTTTTCCTTTTGATTACAGTGTCTATGACTTTGTTTTTATAGTGGTGACAGTGGCTATGACACTGTTTTTATTTTGATTACAGTGTCTATGACCCTCTTACCCACTCATGTATTAGAGGAGAATTGTCATCACATTTATTTTGGCTTCTCATTAGTCCCTATAGGGTTTGTTCTTCCTTTATGATATGATTTCCCTTTGGTTACAGTGTCTACGACCCTATTTTTATAGCGGTGACAGTGTCAATGACTTTAGGGTTTAGGGCCAAGGCCCTAAACCCTAAATCCTAAACCCTAAACCCTAAACCATACTGTACATCACATGTTCTTTTGGCTTCTCATTAGCCCCTGTAGGGTTTATGCTTCCCTTTTCCTAGGATTTTCCTTTGATTACAGTGTCTGTAAATCTTTTTTCATAGTGGTGACAGTGTCTATAAAACCGTTTTTATTTTGGTTACAACGTCTATATGGTTTTCCTTTTGATTACAGTGTCTATGACTTTGTTTTTATAGTGGTGACAGTGGCTATGACACTGTTTTTATTTTGATTACAGTGTCTATGACCCTCTTACCCACTCATGTATTAGAGGAGAATTGTCATCACATTTATTTTGGCTTCTCATTAGTCCCTATAGGGTTTGTTCTTCCTTTATGATATGATTTCCCTTTGATTACAGTGTCTTTGACCATGTTTTTATAGTGGTGACAGTATCTATGACTTTATTTTTTTTATAGTGGTTACAATAGTAGTTACATTTTTAATTTTTTTTATTGTGGTGACACTACTTTTAAAAAATCTAGAAATTATAAATTAGAGAACAACTGTAATCACATGTATTTTGGCTTTCATTAGCCCCTATAGTGTTTGTGATTCCCTTTGTCCTAGGGTTTTTCTTTGATTACAGTGTCTATGACCCTGTTTTTATAGTGGTGACAGTGTCTATGACCATGTTTTTATTTTGGTTACACCGTCTATATGGTTTTCCTTTTGATTACAATGTCTATGACTTTGTTTTTATAGTGGTTACAGTGTTTATGACCCTGTTTTTATTTTGATTACAGCGTCTATATATACGACCTTATAAAATCATAAGAGATATATATTTAAATCATAAGAAAGAGATATATTTAGGTGATATATTAAAATCATAAGAGAGATAGGTAAGGGGATTTGTGATTTCATTTTCATGCCCGAATTAGTTACACATGCCTCAATCGAATCATAAGAGAGATGTGGGCCTTTAGCCCAATATGTAATAATCAGCCCATTTCATTGCAAATAAAATAGGGAATGATGGTTACATGAACTTTTTCATTTGGTTACAGTGTCTATGATCCTGTTTTTACAGTGGTTACAGTGTTTATGACCCTATTTTTATAGTGGTGACAGTGTCAACACATGTATTTTGACTTCTCATCAGCCTCTATATGGTTTTTGCTTTCCTTTTCATAGGGTTTTCCTTTGATTACAGTGTCTACGACCCTGAATTTATAGTGGTGACAGTGTCTATCACCACATTTATTTTGGCTTCTCATTAACCCCTATAGGGTTTGTGTTTCCCTTATCATATGATTTCCTTTTGATTACAATGTCTATGACCATGTGTTTATAGTGGTGACAATATCTATGACTTTATTTTTATAGTGGTGACAACAGTAGTTACATTTTTTTTTATTGTGGTGACACTACTTTTAAAAAAATCTAGAAATTAGAAATTAGAGAAGAACTCTCATCACATGTATTTTGGCTTCTCATTAGCCCATATAGGGTTTGTGGCTTCTCATTAGCCCCAATAGAGTGTTTGTGCTTCCTTTTCCCTAAGGTTTTCTGTTGGTTACAGTGTCTATGACCCTGTTTTTATTTTGATTACAGTGTCTATGACCATGTTTTTATAGTGGTGACAGTGTCTATGACCCTGTTTTTATTTTGATTACAGCGTGTATGTCGTTCTTACCCATTCATATATATGAGGAGAATTGTCACCACATGTATTTTGACTTCTCATTAGCCCCTATAGAGTTTGTGCTTCTCATTTTAATTTTGGTTACAAGGTCAATCTTACAAATTATTTCCCGTTAAAAAAGGGCTTGTAATAAAAAAAAAATCATAAAAGTATAGTATCACGTGAGCCTACAAAATTTACATCTCCAATCTCTTGAATTGTTTATCATTTAAATTGAATATGGGTGATTTGGGAGGGGTTGGGGCCATTCTTTAAGCCGGCCTTCTTAGTAGCAGAAGGGTTTGGGCATGTGCCTATTATACGAATACCACCGTATGCGTTCGAAGTGAGGTCTGTATACATCTCCAATCTCTTATTTGCTCATACATACTGTCATGGGGGCTTGGCCGCTTAGTTCTCCTTCCTCCATGCTTGATTTTTGCTAGACAAATTGAAAGGAAAATCCTCTGCCATCGTTGTATTATCTAGTTTTATTCTTTTTTTTTTTTTGGTTTCATACCTTCAATTTTTTGGTCAAAGATTTCATAACTTCATTTCACAAATACAGTACAATGACAAGCACAAAAAGAGATTGTTTATGGTTTTAGGAGATGTTAGAAATCACTGGCATCAATGAAAACGAAAATTGAACATCGACGGAAAGATGTTTGAAGAAGGGGCTAAATCATCGGCGACTATGCAGATCTGGCAAATGCTCGTGCGGCGGCTGGTGACAGCGCGGCCTTGTGGCAGTCGCTCCTCCTTGTTGCCATGTCTCAACCCTCAGATTTTGTCCTTATAGTGGGGATTTTGGGAGGAAGCCATGGAAGCTCGGAGGGGAGGTCGAAGGAAGCATGGGAGAGATCGACGGTGAAATCCCAGATCCAAGGAGCCTTCGATGGCAGCAAATCCGAGGAAGGGCGAACAGGGCAGGAGCTCGAGGAGGCAACGAGGCAGCCATGGAGGGGAGCTCGGAGGTAGCGATGGAAGCTCGGAGTGGGAGGCAGCCATGGAAGCTCGGAGGAGAGCTTGAAGGAGTCTTCAATGGCGGAAACAGATGACTGATCTGCTAATGGGGACGGAAGGGCGTAAAATTAGGGGAAATAGGGGGCAGGGGTAAAATTGTAATATTACAACCTTTGTGGTCTATGTCTTAAAAATTGGACTCAAAATGACCACTTAGCAAAAAAAACCATAGATTAAATTAAATTATGTTCAAAATTCTTTTTTATTTTGAAAAATGCAAAAAAAAATCGATTTAAAAAAATATATTTACAAGCGCTGCTATCTGATGCCCAACCATTTGTCCATGTGACGGCCCATGCTATACGATTGTGCATCGCCCAACCTAGCTAGATCCGCGGCGGTGGAATTGGGCAGAGGCAGCTAGATGTGACATTCCAAGTCCTGGCAAACGAAAAGCCATGTTGACCGTACACATTAATTTGGCTTTGCAACAACCATGAAATTTCCAGGTAATTTCCTTCGATGTGCAGATCGATGATCGAATAAATCAGAACGGAAATTGTTTGTCTTACCCTCTGGTAAGCTTACCCAAGGTATTCCCATGTACATGGAAAAAGTAGACTAAAAAGTAGACTAAAAAGTAGGAAAAAGAAATGTTTTAATAGGGGAAAAATAGGTTTGCTTTTTTGTGAGGTTCCATGCACCCCTATGTCATAATTACTACACCTATATTACTTCTCTCCCCTAATTAAATGAGTTTGTTAACTGATTTTGGGCGGTAATACATTGTCCGAAATGCTACACAAGTAACTCAACGGATAGTATTAGTATGCAACTTAATTAATTACTGTAGTTCCAACTTAATCACCGTTTATACTTGGTCTATACAACTAAATTAGTTCCAGCTCCTATAATTAAAAAATGGTGGTACTTTATACATAAATAATTTATAGACTTAGTTTATAATATACTGTACAACTTAATTAGTTCCAGCTCCTATATTTTATTATTTGGAATGTAATTAGTTATGGCGGTAATGAATAGTCCGTATATAAACTTTTTTACGAAAGTATTATTTGGAGTATTTTTATACTTTGTTTATCTTTGGATAATTACACTGTGAAAATATAAAAAATTTAGGCTTAGTTTATACTTGCATAATACTGTATATAGCTAACTCAAATAATACTACTATATACCTAACTCAAATAATCCGGCCCAATTGCGACCTCGGCCCGGCCCAATTGCTCCAAGTGCATCACCCTACTCCATCTGCTTCAGCTTGATGCTTGGAGACGTTGGAGTTTACCTGTGTGAAACCGCAAACCGTAAGACAGTGACCCGCCCTCTTCGAAATTAACTCTTCCCTCCATCCCAAGTCTCGACCGTCAACTTCAAAACACAATCATCCCCTGAACAACACGGAGACAATCGAACGGCGAATCTCGCTATTGAGAACCAGAATCGTCAGTCGGGCGAGGCCTCTCCTACGTTTCAATATCACAGACCGCCACTCAATCTCCGAATTGGTAAGTCTCTCTGCTTTTAATCGGTCAGTTATGTTTGATTTTATGTTCCTTAGAGGTTGATTGTACTTGGGGTGGGTAGTGGGCGATTCTGGGTAGGCCTAGGGTTTCAGTAGATGTGTTATGAAACGAGTATAATTCCTGGTGTGGAAATCAGTTTGCAATGGAGCGGGACTATCTACAACTAACTACCCTGACAACGGAGCAGAAGGCGAAATGGTCAAAGTTAGCGGAAATGGACATTGTACCGACTAAATTTTACGATGTTGCGACACTGAAACGGCTAGGAATGTTCGAAATTACGAAGTCAATGTTTGATCAGGCAGGGCTGTCGGGATTTTTGAACAAGAATGCGCCAACGTATCTAAGATATGTACTGGAATTCCTCTCGACCTTATCGGTACACAATGGCAACCAGATTTCATTTCACCTCAATGATGTGGAGAGGTTGCTATCCTACGACGAGTTGCGGGACATCCTCGGGATTTCTTGTCAACCTACCCCTGGCTGGAAGAAATCGGGCCACAATTTGAAAGATCTCTGGGTTGAAATTACAAGCAGACAGTTTGACGGTCACAAGGGCGAGACTAACTCTTGGCTTGGGCATCCTTGCTTGGTCTTGGCACACAAAGTGATTAGGATGGCTTTTGTGGGTCAGGGAGAGACCAGCAAGTTCATGGCTTCAGATTTTATATGGTCCCGGTGCTTTTTCGAAGAATGCAGCAACGTGCCTGACTGGACTTCTTTGTTTGTTGCATCTTGCATTCGAGATGCAACAAGCGGGAGCACGAAGGGCAAGTTAGCGTTGGTGGGTATGATCACACTGATCGCTAGGAAGTGGGAACCAGAACCGCCAGAATGGTTGGAGCAGATACATGGGTCTCATGTGTACGATGAGAGGAGTCTGAACACAGCCAGTCTGTTGAGCAACCCACTAGAGCCGGAGTTGCATTGGAAACCGACGAAATCTTACCATAACGCGATATATTTGCCATGTCTCCTACCGTATGGGAAGAGAGTTGCGGACTTCTGTATGACCAACTACGAAGATAAGAGTAGATCGGATCGGGATGAACGGAGTACACCGATGGACTTGGACGCCCCCCCTGCCCGAGAAATAAATGATCAGATGGTAGTGCCAACGGAAGATGGTATGGAGTGTGATACAAGGCTTTGTCCAACTAGTTCACCCGTTGAGGATCTGCACACGGATGACGTTTGTCTCATCGAATACAAGCCCTTCACCTCATCACATCCAGGGCCAGAAGGTGTGCATTTGCACCAAGGTGAATCCATCTCTTCTGTTCTTTGGGAGCAGGTGTTACAAGGGATACAAGGAATTGCAAACCGACAGTCCGATACGGACACGAAACTTCTGGAGATGGCGGACACTCAAAGATACATCTTGGATAGGATAAACCAAATATCCGATAGGCAGGATCGTTTGGGGGAAGAACTTGAGGAGATGCGTCTGAGTCAGGACTTGCATCACATCCACCACACAGACGTGGAGATGAGTCTTCGGGACGTGTCGGCCAACCAACAGTCGATGTTTGATACGGTCCACCACATCGCCTGCCAAGTAGATGATCTTCGATTCTGGTCGCACCAGATGGATGGTGAGATGGAGTCAGTAAGGGATCAACAAGAGGTTACAGTGTTATATGTTCAGGCAATGGACGAAAACGCCCGCCACTTCTACCCAAATTATGCTGATCTGTACGCACCAACTCCATAAATGCTCGATGTGGTTGCCACGCGACAATTTACCAGGGAAGGGCCTTTCAATGGTCGAAGAACTGTACGTTGGCCGGAGGACACAAGCGGTCCATCTCAAGGGCGCGGTGGAGGTCGGGATGGTGGTAGAGGAGGACTTCAGAATGGTGGTAGAGGAGGATTTCGGTATGGTGGTCGCGGTGGAGGTCGTCGTCATCCTGGGGGCCGAGGTTGACACTTTTGAAAACATTATGTCACTTCTGTATTTTATGTTTGATACAATTGGTTAACTTTGATGATTTTTGTGTTTATCTATGGCATTGTTATGTAATCTACTATTAAATCTAGCACAATTTATTCTCTACGATTGCTGATTCTACGGCATTGTCGAAAACGTACAATATAGAGTATATATTGGGACAATTAACTTGTAAATGGATTCAGGATGGCAATGATCTGAGGCCTATTGCGGAAGTTTAAACAATGTTGGCTTGTTGCAAACCAAAAGGCCCATTTCAGGCCCACTGCGGAAGTTTAAACAATGTTGGCTTGTTGCAAACCAAAAACCCCATTTGAGGCCCATTGCGGAAGCCCACGATAATCTATGTTGAACTATTATTTTTCATTAAAATGTGAAAATTATAAGTATTATAACTACCAAATGAAATTATAAGGTTTTATTAAACATTTGTTAGTGACTTATGTGATTTTTCCTCAAAACATACTCTTAGAGTATTCTAATAAGAATTTAGTAGTTAATATAATATTTTATTAAACGTTTGTTAGTTACTTGTATGAGATTTTCTCAAAACATACTCTTATAGTATTCTAATATGAATTTAGTAGTTAATATAATGTTTTATTAAACGTTTGTTAGTTACTTGTATGAGATTTCCTCAAAACATACTCTTATAGTATTCTAATATGAATTTAGTAGTTAATATAAGGTTATATTAAACATTTGTTAGTTACTTATGTGATTTTTCCTCAAAACACATTCTTATAGTATTCTAATAAGAATTTAGTAGTTAATATAGTGTTTTATTAAACGTTTGTTAGTTACTTGTATGAGATTTCCTCAAAACATACTCTTATAGTATTCTAATATGAATTTAGTAGTTAATATAAGGTTTTATTAAACATTTGTTAAGTTACTTGTATGAAATTTCCTCAAAACATACTCTTATAGTATTCTAATATGAATTTAGTAGTTAATATAAGGTTTTATTAAACATTTGTTAAGTTACTTGTATAAGATTTCCTCAAAACATACTCTTATAGTATTCTAATATGAATTTAGTAGTTAATATAAGGTTTTATTAAACATTTGTTAAGTTACTTGTATGAGATTTCCTCAAAACATACTCTCATAGTATTCTAATAAGAATTTAGTAGTTAATATAAGGTTTTATTAAACATTTGTTAGTTACTTATGTGATTTTTCCTCAAAACATACTCTTATAGTATTCTAATAAGAATTTAGTAGTTAATATAAGGTTTTATTAAACATTTGTTAGTTACTTATGTGATGTTTCCTCAAAACATACTCTTATAGTATTCTAATAAGAATTTACTAGTTAATATAGTGTTTTATTAAACGTTTGTTAGTTACTTGTATGAGATTTCCTCAAAACATACTCTTATAGTATTCTAATAAGAATTTAGTAGTTAATATAGTGTTTTATTAAACGTTTGTTAGTTACTTGTATGAGATTTCCTCAAAACATACTCTTATAGTATTCTAATATGAATTTAGTAGTTAATATAATATTTTATTAAACATTTGTTAGTTATTTACATGAGTTTTCCTCAAAACATACTCTTATAGTATTCTAATAACAATTTAGTAGTTAATATAATGTTTTATTAAACGTTTGTTAGTTACTTATATGAGATTTCCTCAAAACATACTCTTATAGTACTCTAATATGAATTTAGTAGTTAATATAAGGTTTTCTTCAACATTTGTTAGTTACTTATGTGATTTTTCCTGAAAATATACTCTTATAGTATTCTAATAAGAATTTTTCCACATCCAGGGTGCCAATTATTCAAATATATAAAAATGTGGGCGATAATTTTGATAAACAGGGTGCCGATTTGGAATGAAACATAAAATGATTATGCACAACGGTGCAATAAAACAAAACCTGTGTGTACCTCCCTCTTTTCGAGGCCCATCCGTATTGGTGCAAGGCTTAGCACACGGATTGAAATCTTGGACCGTTAGATTTAAGAAATAAAGGGTCGCGATTGCATACAGGCCATGCGAATGGCTGATGCTTACAACGCTGCCTCGGACCCACAACAGTCCCGACCAATCATAGCCCAGAGCGTGTCTTTTATTTTTGGTAAAAAAGAAAAGAAAAGTAGCATTTATGCGAATGGCTGATGCATTGCTAGATGCACCCATGCATAGAAGTCGTTGGATTTCAATGAATAAAGGGCCAAGATTGCATATAAGCCATGCGAATGGCTGATGCACCCCTTGATGCTTTGGAATCACAAATTATCCATTAATGCTACTGTACTTTAATTTTCCAAAAAATTAACAAATTGTTTTTTATAGTTCAATTCGGTCAGATTTATTTTTATTGTTATTAGTATTATTTGTATAATAATAAAAATAATTAATATAAGATTATTTTAATAATAATAATACTAATATGAATTTAGTAGTTAATATAAGGTTTTATTAAACATTTGTTAGTTACTTATGTGATTTTTCCTCAAAACATACTCTTATAGTATTCTAACAAGAATTTAGTAGTTAATATAGTGTTTTATTAAACGTTTGTTAGTTACTTGTATGAGATTTCCTCAAAACATACTCTTATAGTATTCTAATATGAATTTAGTAGTTAATATAAGGTTTTATTAAATATTTGTTAAGTTACTTGTATGAGATTTCCTCAAAACATACTCTTATAGTATTCTAATATGAATTTAGTAGTTAATATAAGGTTATATTAAACATTTGTTAGTTACTTATGTGATTTTTCCTCAAAACATACTCTTATAGTATTCTAATAAGAATTTAGTAGTTAATATAAGGTTTTATTAAACATTTGTTATTTACTTGTATGAGATTTCCTCAAAACATACTCTTATAGTATTCTAATATGAATTTAGTAGTTAATATAAGGTTTTATTAAACATTTGTTAAGTTACTTGTATGAGATTTCCTCAAAACATACTCTTATAGTATTCTAATAAGAATTTAGTAGTTAGTATAAGGTTTTATTAAACATTTGTTAGTTACTTATGTGATTTTTCCTCAAAACATACTCTTATAGTATCTAATAAGAATTTAGTAGTTAATATAGTGTTTTATTAAACGTTTGTTAGTTACTTGTATGAGATTTACTCAAAACATACTCTTATAGTATTCTAATATGAATTTAGTAGTTAATATAAGGTTTTCTTCAACATTTGTTAGTTACTTATGTGATTTTTCCTGAAAATATACTCTTATAGTATTCTAATATGAATTTAGTAGTTAATATAAGGTTTTCTTCAACATTTGTTAGTTACTTATGTGATTTTTCCTGAAAATATACTCTTATAGTATTCTAATGATGACTTTTTCCACATCCAGGGTGCCAATTATTCAAATATATAAAAATGTGGGCGATAATTTTGATAAACAGGGTGCCGATTTGGAATGAAACATAAAATGATTATGCACAACGGTGCAATAAAACAAAACCTGTGTGTACCTCCCTCTTTTCGAGGCCCATCCGTATTGGTGCAAGGCTTAGCACACGGATTGAAATCTTGGACCGTTAGATTTAAGAAATAAAGGGTCGCGATTGCATACAGGCCATGCGAATGGCTGATGCTTACAACGCTGCCTCGGACCCACATTGAAAACTTGCACCGTTGGATTTCATGAAATAAAGGGCCACGATTGAATACAAGCCATGCGAATGGCTGATGCTATACCCGCTGCGCCGGACCCACATTGGTCTCAGCCAATCACATCGCACCGCGTGTCCCTTCATCCTTGAATGCTACTTTTCTTTTTGAAAAAAAAAACAGAAAATCCGCTTTACAGTTATATTCGCCTATTTGGTCATAATAATTACTCTACTGTATATTTTTCTTATTCTTATTTTGATTATTAATATAAATATTATTTTTATTTATATTCTTCTTCTTATTTTATAATTATTATTATTATTAGTATTATTATAACTAGCAGGAGAATTATGTCAACATAATACTAACCATGTCTAATACTAGTTGGTTATTTCATATGTAACTGATATAATTATTATTAATTTTATTTCATATGTAATTGCATTTGTTAAAAAAAATGACTGTTTCAATAATCTTGCATTACCTTGAATGTGTTGTTAGTTGAATAACCTTGCATTACTTAATGACCTCTTATCACTTCTATATTAAAAATTAGCAGTTCATCAAATACTTGTATGCAGAAAATTTTAGAGGAATTTGTTTGAATAACCTTAAGCATTATGCTAAGTCATTACAACAAACAAAACATTAGAAGTTTTTCACAAGCCATTAAAAACCGTTAGTGTATATCCGGAAGTACAAACCATTACAAACAAGTTTTCACCAGCAAATTACATACCATTACAATACAGCAGAAGTTTCAAACCATTACATTAGAAGTCCTTACAAAATGCAAACTGTCATTTTTCCTTAATAATCCCATAGGAAGGCATATTTTTCTTGGCCATACCACCTATTATCCCTGATGTGAAACTCCAAATGCGGTCGCAGATAATAATGTGGATAACGCCTTCTATCACCAGTCAATGGAAATAAAACTTCAAACCTCTTGTTCCTCCTATTGCCCACGACCTTGGTGATCTCACCTGACCAATAGCCGCCTTCGTGCCATGCATCGACTTCGTCACCGATCTCGTAATCTTCGAATTCCCCAGTAGGTGGTCCTGGACGCAGTTGGCAGCCTCCATATTTCAACTGTGATGAACTTTGTGCACGTTTTTTAAAGAGTTAAAAACTGATACATAATACTACTCCGTATAATACTTCAAATTAATTTCTTAAGTGTTTACTGTAAATTTTTTATAAAATAACATAATCATTAAAAAAAATGCATAAAATGTTTTTAACAGTAACCATTTCTGATTTATGAATGGAGGGAAGGGGGAATGTATATATCTTTATTTTAAAAAAAAATAGAGTACTGCAGTGCAGACAGATTAATCTGTTTGGGATTAGGGGGGGATCAATGATGACTTTTTCACTCCCCATATCAAATCCCAATCCCCCATACAAGAGCCTCACCAACTTCCCTTCCCTTTCAGTTTTCCCATTTCCCGGTCCCCATTTCCCCCCTTTAAAAGAGACGACGGTAGTAGATATCATCACGAAATCAGAGCGAGAATCGACGGAAAAGGTAACGCCTCCCCTACTCTCCGATCGTTTTTGGTTTTTTCCCCTCATCCTAACCTTCTGATTATCGGTGAATTTTTGCTGACGCTAGGGTGTTTCTGATGCAGGTTTGTGTCGTACAGAAGATCAGTGAAGTTTCAATCACTCTCTAGCTAATTCGACGATAAACAAGGTTAGGCTCTTTCTCACATCTAAACCCCTACCCCAATTGTTGTAATATGTCATCTGTGGTAAAGCATTTCAGATTTTACATTGATGCATGTGTAGAGTTTGGGATTTTAGGGTTTCGAACTGTAGATTTAGGGTTTATGTGTATTCTGAAGTTGCTTGTTGTGATTTGGACTGGTTTAGTGATGGGTTTGGTTTGAACTATGTAATTGGTGCGGTATGAACTTCGAATTGGAGATTTGAGTTTTATTGTTTTGATTTTGGTATGAAATTGAAAGCGCCATGCGCGCGTTAGGGACTTAGGTTTTTTGGGTTTTGTACTGGCTGCATGTTAATTTGATTGCAACTACTTTTGGGCAAAATAGATGTTAGGGGTTTGTACTGGTCGATTGTTTGATTGCAACTCGTGACTTAGCGTTTTAAATAACCGTTTCTTTCCGATTTCCTATCTTATTCATTGCAAATTCGATTTCAATCAACAAAATTTAAGTGTTGAATTTGTTTATGCAATTTATGGAATGTCTGATTCAATGTATGTTGTGCAGGCTTAAGATGTCTGACTCTGAGAATTCCCGGAGAACATCATTTTCAGACAGCAGCAGGGCTGACACGAACCCATTCGCACACCACCCACCACGGGTAAGTTACTCGAATCTGTGGTAAATCAATTCTGTTTCATTTCGATTACTCATCAGTCATTAGTCAAGGTCCTCTAATTTCTGTTATATTTGCAGTATCCTGAGGAGCCGGAGCCGAGTTACACCTCGGCCTCCTCCGAGAGCACGCAGAACACGAGGGTCGTAGAGCTCTAGGATAGAAACAGGGAGCTGTAGTCTGAATTGAATGCAGCGGAACGGGGAGCTGCGCGTGTAGCCGGGAAACTAGAGGTTCGTGATGGGCAGCTTCAGATGGCTACTGCATTGATCGCCACCCTTAAGGACCGCCTACAGGAGAACGAAGCGGCGCTGGCGGCTGCAAAACAGCTCCTGCTGCAGCGGGAGGGGTCGGAAGCGAACAAAGATAGGCTGCTGCTGATCGCCAAGGAGGAGGTGGCCAAGTCACGACAAGGTCAGGCAAAGTCGGGCACGGTGATCATGTCCTTGATCCAGGTCATTGTCGTCATGGCCTGGATCACCTTGGCAGCGGTGGTGGCCTACCTCTTCAAGTGAAGCTCTCCTGGGTTGTTCTTGTTCTTTGTAGTAGTATTTTAGGGTTTTTATTATGAGTTTTTTGAAACTTTGTTTTGGGTATGTTGTGGTGGACTACTTGTTTTGGAAGCCGTTTGATTATACGGAGTAGTTTTTTGTGTGTGATAAACTATGGTATTTTTTTGTGTATGTGATAACCAAGTTTGATGGTGTGTGACTTTTTCTGGACAAGTTTTATGGTTCTCAAAGAAATTATTTACTTGAACATATTTTCAAAATTAATTACATTTTTTGAACTATAACTAATTTCTCAATAAATATACAAAGTAGACATGCATTTGTATTTTTTTTTTTCACGACTATTATGAGTTAGAATTGCTCTCCACACACCAAATAGGCAAATAGGACTCGGGTTTGATTCCTATTTTATTGCACTTGACAATTGACAATTGACATATAGTCACATAAATATACAGAGTAGACGCTGCATTGGTTGATGCAAAATGCATCATGCTGTTGAAGACTGGGCCGGTAACTACTACCAGTGTAATGGGCTGGTAATTGGGCCTAACGTTTTAAAAGTGACTTGTAATCCGATGCAAAATACAAAGAAGATTGTTTACAAATTGGGTATACGAAATAAATGTTCCAACTTAGAAGGAGTAGTAAAAAAATTGAACTAAGCAACATCAAAAGGAGTGCCCAACTCATTGAGTCTTCCGGACTTGTTGATACGGTTCCTACTGAAACGACGAAGATCCCGACGTGTGTGTTTGGGATAGCTACATAAGAAAAATACCTTATTGATAAGTGGTTCCAAAGAGTCCCAAGTTAGACAAGAGTAATATGTTATCACTAACCTGTGTAACCCTCAAAGGAAGACCACGTGCACCATTTAAAGGACTAAACTCATAGTTGCCCAGGCCATTGTGTTGCATGGCTTGTGTATGCATCATCTACCAAAGAAGAGGGGAATTGACGATCTTAAGTATGATGCCAACGAAAAGAACATGACAAGAAAGCATGTTTGGAATCCCAGTTACGTACCGAATTGTAATAAAGATGAGGGTTAGGCATGGACATCATGTTTTGGTGGCGAATACCATTGCTGGGACCTGCATGGCTCTCCGCAGGGCTGCTTGGCCCACCCTGTCTGCGTTGACGCTCAGTACGCTCCCGCGCAATGTGCCTCCTATAGCCTAACCTCCTAGTTCTTTGTCGGCCTGTACCCCTTCTGTCTTCTGGATCTACCACGGGGGATAGATCGTTATTCGGTACATCCTCGTCGTCGTTCATGGCCGTTTCAGTTGGGATCACCACTCGCCGCCCATACACTTTACCAATGCCATCTAGGTTGTGATAAGTTAGGCGATTCTTCCTCAGTGCAGCCTCCTTGACCCTGTCTTCCAATTCCTGGAGGTCATCCATCACAACCTTGTACAAATCCTCATCGTACATCGCGAATCCGGCGATTTTGTCCACCTTACCATGAATATCCCCATACCGTTTCATCCCGTCTGACTTCTTTTCTATCAGCTTATAGTAAGGGAATGGGACCTTCAAGTGTTCCCGGGGCAGGTCCTTCCGACAACGATCCAAAATATACCTCTGCGGAACGTAATACACATTCTCTTCGCTGAAGACACGCAAAATGTGGGTGCACAATATCCCGCGGAACTCAAAGTTTTTGCACTCACACTTTACGTCGGTGTTGTCTTTTTGAAGGGTAACCCTGTATTTGTAGCACCGTGTACGACAAAAATAAGGCACCTTTACCGTAACGACGTAAGTGCACACATTGACATCGTCTTCGACCCTCAGTGCATTGGCGTACACGAGGTTCCGCACCTCAACTTGAAATTCTTCGAACTTTGCAGTAGTGTACAGCTCTTGGAACACGAGCTCAAACACATGGTCGGTCATGCACCTGAGGGGCTTATTTATCGATGTGAAGTTTGACGTCTCCTCCTCCCTTACCCTTTTCGATAATGCTAGACCGTACTGCTCAACGTACATTCTCTTCGCTGAAGACACGCAAAATGTGTGTAGTATTCCCATTCAGGAACGATTTGAAGAAATGGTTCATACCTTCACTCCTCTGGGTGCTTGACATCCCGGCCCAGAAGCTGTTCTTGAAGTATATAGGAACCCAACGCCTTCTCTTCTCGTACATCTTGGTTAACCACTTGTTGTTACGCAAACCAAACTTCTCCAGCATCGCATCCCATGCCTCATCGAACTCCTCTTCACACAAGGAGTCGTGTAGAGCATCTTGGAGTGCACTTACTATTGCATTCCATTTGGGGTTGCTCCCCAAGTGCTTTTTAGCATTCTGCATCACGTGCCATATGCACCAACGATGCGAAGCATCGGGAAACACTTGCGCAACTGCATTGCCTGAAAACAAATGAATGGACATTATCGATAAATAAGACTATTTTAACTACATATGTAGATACAACATATTTACAGTAGCTTACCAATGGCTGGGGCTTGGTTGGTTAAGATTGCTTTTGGCGCCTTCCCGGACATACAGCTAAGCCAAGTGTTAAACAACCACACGAAGTGCTCGGTTTCCTCTCTGACGAGTAGGGCACACCCAAACAACATGCTCTGCCCATGGTGATTGACCCCGATGAATGGTGCAAATGGCATCTTGTATCTGTTTGAGACGTATGTCGTATCGAATGAGATGACATCGCCAAATTCCAAGTACGCTGCCCTACTCCTTCCGTCAGCCCAAAACACGTTCTTCAATCTATTGTCTTCGTCCACATCATAACTGTAGAAGAAGTTCGAGTTGGTTGAAGCCATTGTATCGAAATGATCCCTCATTGCAAGAAAGTCCCCTTTCTTCATTTGCCGGCTTCTGTGTTTGGAAACCACGTTCCGCAGGTCCCGTTCAGTGAAGTTCACTTTATCATGGCTCCCGTTGGCAACCACAAAGGATGAGAAGTTCTTAGCTATTGGTACGCCGTCCCTATCCATTTCCAAGATCCGTTTCTTGTTGCCTTCGGTGATGTATCTGTAATTTGTAAGGTATTTTGTATTCTTCGCATCACACTCGTGGTTATGCTCAAGGACAACGACGATTACCCTCCATAGACCAGGTCCATCACGGACAGCATTCACCCTGAAGTTACAACCTGTCATGGTTGAAGTGGATCCCTTGCTCGGGTTTTTTGACTTGGACACAAAGTTCCCCGCCTTTGTACATACCATCCTAATTGACTTGTACCTTTCGCCCGTATTCCCATCACCCCCTCCTTCCGTGGGGGGTAACCTTTCCGAACTCCGAATTCTTACCATGAATCCATTTTCTCTCGCATATCCGTGGATTAACTGAATAAAATCTGATTCCCGCTCCAACATCAGCCCGATATGGGGAGGATTCATTCTCAGGTTATCGGAAATCTCACGAGGCTCAGCATCGTCTCCTTCATCATCGTCTCCTTCACCACCGGCTCCTCCTTCATCACCGTCTTCCAGGATGTGGTTTTCACTGTTCGACGAAATGCTTGCGCTGTCATCATCCGAAATTTGGACCAAGTTCAAGTCCAGCCGGCCTGACCCATTGATCGAATCATCGGAACCGGACCCATCTTCGAATCCCATGTTAAGATCAAAATCCCTGTTCTGGCTCATTGTAGCTTAGAGAAGAGGATGATCGGTAAATCTGCAGGAGAAATCCGAAATCCTAATTAAATTAGCCTTCGAACTACAATTACACTCTAATCAGTTTCAAAATGCAAATTAACGACAATCCCTTATTCACGAATATAGATCCAATCGGATAATATATGTACCGCTCACCTTCGGTGTCCGGTGAGTTCAGCGATCGAAAAACGATCGATTGCAGGTTCTTCGATCTCGAGCAGTTGACAACGGAACCCTAAATCCTAGTACCGAAGGTGATCGATCTTCGCAGGATTCGTTAAGAAGACTACTTCAATTGAGCAATCTAACACTTCCAACTCCAATTCCGACCGTTTGAAGAGATGGTGATGAAAATTTGAAATTACCGTTGGGAGTGTTAGGAGAGAGAAGATTACAGTGCTTTAATTGTCATTAGAATCAATGTTACTTTAATTGATGCAGGTAATTATTGCCCTACTACCTCTATTTTCATTTCTTTTTTTTTTGGGCTGACTTACTTTTTAACCAAAAAAGAGATTATATTTTTACCCCCGGGTAAGCTTACCAGAGGGTAAGTGTATCATTGTCCAATCAGAACAAGGTACGACACAGTTATATTGATTGAAGCCCCAAATGACCGACAGCCTCCCACTATCCTGATCGAGACAAGCACCATTCAGTTGTTGACTTGGGGTCAACTAATCAAAGACTGAGAGGGTTATTAGTAAGAGGACAGGTTGGCCTACTATATATGTATACTTGTTAATTTGAATTGAACAATCTGAATTGAAGACTTGGGGTCAACTAATCAAAGACTTGGGGTCAACTAATCAAAATCTGAATTGAACAATCAAAATAAAATAAAAATGGAAGAAGTGTGAGCATAGAATAATTAAACAATCTTCTATAAGGTTTTGTGTTTTCATGTTTATCGTAATCATTCACTGATAAACTAAATAAGTTTAACCATTTGACTTTACACTAACTTCATTATGTCAATTAATTTAACTTTACACTAATTAACTTGGTCTTAATCAATGAAGCAAAAAGAAAAGAATGAGTTTCTTCGTATATACACTATTAATTAGGGTCGTGCATCGGTCTAAAACCAAATCGAACCGGGTCGAACTGAACCGAAACGAAACCGAAAATCTCAAATTTTTAAACCGAAAGCCGAATCGAAAGTTTTAGGTTCGGTTATTTGCCGGTTCGGTTTGTGTTCGGATCGGTTTTAACATAATTGAACCGAATTTCCATAAAAAAAAAATAAACTATACAAATATAAATATATATACATTGTATTTATGTGTACATATATATATATATATATATATATATATATATATATATATATATATATATATATATATATATATATGTATATGTATATATAGAATGGGTAACTTGTGCACACCCCTTAGGGTGTATCTTGTGCACAATTGTGATCCATTGATCGGAATGGAACGGATGGACGAGATGCTGCCACATGTCCCATCAGTTTTTTAAAATAAATGTTGATAATTAATTTAAATCTCAATGAAGAGAGCGTGTATCGCGTGTTGGGTGGGGAAAATAAATCCCTAAATCTCAAACCGTTTCCTACGGCCGAAGAATCCAAGCGAGGCGGAGAGGAGATGATTCGGCAGGCCGGGAGGGAAGGCGGAGGCGACCCCAGGTTGGTCGGAATCGAGTCCAGATGTCCGGTGGTGGCGATGGAGGCGAGGCTGGCGGGGCGGACGACTCGGAAACAGGGAGGGAAGGCGGATGATGGAGGCGAACAACGGCGCCGTCAGTATCCCCATCGTCGTCCCCACCATCTTCGCACTGTCTCGTACAACCGGCGACCTTCGATCGGGACACAACCCCGATATTGAGCCTTAGATTCCGCCTCGCCTTCGATCGAATCTCCGCCTCACCTGGGCTCGTCTCCGTCTCGCCTTGCCTAACCACTGAATCGTCTCCTTGCCTCCGCCGCGAATGGGCGCTCCTCGGCTCCAGGGTCAACCACCGATGATGAAGAAGCGGGTGCTGACTGCCTCACCACTGAATTGCCTCCGCCGCCTTGCCTCCGCCACTGTCCTCCTCGTCTCCGCCTCGAATGGGCGCTCCTCGGCTCCAGGGTCAACCACCGATGATGAAGAAGCGGGTGATGCTGCTAATTAGGTCCTTCTATGGTATTTTTGAAAAATCCAATCCCCCAATCTCTCTATTCATGCTTGAATCGGGCATCTACCTAGGGTTTAGGTTTCAATTTCACTTGGCCGTCGACAACCTGGGTACGAGCTCTCCTTGAATCGGCGGTGACATGGCTTCGATTTCACTTGGTTTAGGTTTAGGTTTTGTGTAGTTATTTTTTACGTTTAGATTTCTGGCAATTGGAATTTCTGGCAATTGGAATTGATCTCTTTGAATTGTTGTTGTTGCATAGATGAATCTTATTTGGAATTCATGTCGGTTGAAATACAAGCATCGGCGAATGTATAAAGATTATTCACGACAATTGTCAATTTTTTTTAGAAAAATTTGACATTGTTAATTTTTTTGGTACACATGAAATATTATTCGGTGGAATACAAGTATTATTCGGTGAATTTCTAATGATTATTCGGTGGAATACAATCATTATTCAATAAAATCGTAAGTATTGTTAGATTTGGGATTTCTTTTGTTTAAATTTGATGAACAAAACATTATTCGGTAGAATGTGACAAATTATTCAGTGGAATTGATAAATTTCGAGTTGAATTCGATAGAACAAAAAACAAAACATTATTCGGTATTATGGGAAACATTATTCACTAGAATTGGCAAATTTTAAAACATCCGAAATTATTAAAAAAATAAACAAGGATTGAAGTGGGTGATTGATAAAAAAATAGAGGCCCATTACATTTTTTTTAAAAAAATAGTTATATTAAAAAAAGGGGGGTTTGGTGGCGTTGGAGTACACTCTCCATCCCAAAAGAGAGTGGGGGAGGTTAGTGGTGGATCCCACCATATTTAAGGCAAAAATTAAAAAAAATCAAGAAAACCTCCTTTTAATCCATGCCATCCATTTCTTCTCAATCAACGGTTCCTATTTGTGCACAAGGTACACTATAAGAGGTGTGCACTCTGGAACCACTCCATATATATATATATATATACATACATATCCTAATATAAAGTATATAAATACGGATTCAAATATATATAAACATATACATGCAAGTACATATACAATGTATTTATACTTTATAAAGTATACAAAATTACAAATATATATATATATATATATATATATATATATATATATATATATATATATATATATATATATATTTGTAATTTTGTATACTTTATAAAGTATAAATACATTGTATATGTACTTGCATGTATATGTTTATATATATTTGAATCCGTATTTATATACTTTATATTATGATATATATATATATCATAATATAAAGTATATAAATACGGATTCAAATATATATAAACATATACATGCAAGTACATATACAATGTATTTATACTTTATAAAGTATACAAAATTACAAATATATATATATATATATATATATATATATATATATATATATATATATATATATATATATTTGTATATATATATATATATTTGTATATATATATATACATATCCTAATATAAAGTATATAAATAGGGATTCAAATATATATAAACAGAAAAAAAATGGCCCACACTTCTAAAGTAGCAACGCAGCCAACGCTGCGTAACGGCGAGGCCTTTGGTGGCGATGACAACTTCGTCCAACAACGTCGCTGACTCGCCGAGAGGCTCCCGTTGGAGGAGGACGACGCTGACAGCTTCGTTCAACAAATCCCGTATAAGCTATTTATGGGTGTCTTATTTTTATTTCCGTTTATGAATAAAATTATAAAGTGCAAAAATAGAATGATAAAGTGTGTAAATAAGATGTTAAAGTGCAAGAATAAAATGATGAAGTGTACAATTAAAATCATGAAGTGTATAACATTATATTGTGCAAATATAACTTTAAGTTGTGCAAATATAATATTATGTTGTACAAATAAAATAATAAAGTGTAAGAGTAAAATAGTGTATGAATAAAAAAATATGAAGTGCATGAATAAGATTGTGAAGTGCACAATTAAGATTATAAAATGCATAAATAAAATAATAAAGATGATAAAGTGCATATATAACATTATGGTGTGCAAATATAACATTATGTTGTGCAAATATAACACGATATTTTGCAAATATAATATTTTGTTGTGCATATCTAATAATACAATGTTACTTTGTGCACATATAATATTAACTTGAAGTTGTGCAAATATAATATTATGTTGTGCAAATAAAATAATAAAGTGTAAGAGTAAAATAGTGTATGAATAAAAAATATAAAGTGCATGAATAAGATTGTGAAATGCACAATTAAGATTATAAAATGCATAAATAAAATAATAAAGTCTATTAATAGTAATATGAAGTGCATATATAAGATTATGAAGTACATAATTAAGATTATAAAGTGCATAAATAAAATGATAAAGTGCAAGAATAAGATTATGAAGTGCACAATTAAAATTATAGATCCAGGTGGAAGGGAACCACCAACCTCCTGAATATCGAAGTTCCTAAAACTGATCCCGCAGATCTCGACGACAATCGAGATGGGATTGAAGAGAGGCCAAACCTAATAAACATCCAGCTTTTGAAACTTGGATTAGAATCGGTCGAATTGGAAATCAGCAATGGTGATAGGCTTTTCTCGAATCGATGAAGAGATGATCGGTGCTGGTAAGAGAGATAAAGAAAGAAGGTACCTCCGGTCTAGTCCAACGATCAGGAGAACGGAGAGGGGCACCGGATCTGGCCGCGGAGTCGGTTTGCTTTCAATATGGGGAAAGATGGAGGAGATTCATGACATCCTTCGAAAGGAATTGAGGCAGGAATGAGATTCCTTCAATTCCTTCGATTGCTTTGATTGACCTGAGTAGGGAAGCGGAGAGCCATGGAGAAGAGGGTGTCCATTGAGACGCCGATGGCATTGAAGGCGGCACTGGCGGTGGCGTTGAAGGTGACGACAGTGAGCGGCTAGGTGAAGAGGAGGTGGGGGTGGCGATGCAGTGGCTGGGAATGGGAGAGAGAGGATGCAATTTGAGGCGAGCGTCAGAGAAGGGATTTACGGGTCAGAGAAGCGGAAGAGTTCCATGTTTAAAACTAGGTTTTTTTTAGGCTGGTTTGCTTTTGTTTTTTTTTTCCCAGTTAAGTGTGGTTCAGTTTTTTTTAAGTGAACCGGCGCACGTGTCCTCTATTTTCTCCATTTTCATTTTAAGCCATTTTTTCATTATAACCCCACCCTATATATATATATATAGGGAGTGGTTCCCTTGTGCACACCTCTTATAGTGTATCTAGTGCACAAACCTCAACCATTGATCTTAGTGAAATTGAGGGCCTACAATATGCCACGTGTACGAGTGTTTAAAAAAAATCACCTTTCAATCCAGAATTTAGAGAGTGGGCGCGTGATTGGCGATTCCAATTATAAAACCCTAAGGAGGCCTTTTTCTCTTCTTCTTCACGTGTACTGTGTAGCAGAGGAGCCACGGCGCCAAGATGGATTGGATTCATCTGACAAGGGTGGTTGCGCGCCACCTATGCCATCGAGCCTCCTTCCATGGCTTCCCCCTCTCACTCGATTCCTTCCTTTTGATTGCGGCGCCTATTCCGGCACAACAGCGTCGATTGCGGCGGCCTCCGGTGCGTAGCAGCAGCGCAAGCGAGCGGAGGCGCATCTCATCTCGGCCTCAGTCCTCCGTCCAGCGACGCCGAGCATTCAGCCACAGAAATTGACTCCGACGGCCTTTCTCCTTGTTGTGACTGTAAATTCGACCCGGAGACCGATTTCGAAATGAGTAAGCCACAAAAAATCTTGGATTTTTTGGGATCGAGTGTGATATATAGGTGTTGATGGTCATATTGTGTGTTGATTGAAATTATTCACCGATTGCTCTCGTTTTCATTGTTATTTTGGGTGATTATTTGGAGATTTTTGGATAAGAACTTGATATTCAACTGATTGGAGTTTGATTGTGTACAAATTATGAGTTTTTTCAAGGTAATTATTCGCCTAGGGTTTTTGGTGGTGTAACCATGGTTTTATTTGGTGATTATTCAACTGGGTTATTATTCAATTGATTGAGCTTCTTTGGTTGAAAATAAAAAAGAATGGTGGATTATTCGGTGAAATATCAAAGTTTATTCACAGGAATGAAAGTTATTTTTGTGGTATTATTCGGTGAAATAGCAAAGTTTATTCATATAAATGAAAGTTATTTTTACTGAAAAAGGTACGTGCTATTATTGGTGAAATAGCAAAGTTTATTAAGAGGAATGAAAGTTATGGATAAACTCGTGATTCATTTGATCATTGATTATTGACGCTTTTTTTAAAATCTTGTCATTTTTGGATGATTATTCATCTGTGTGTTTGAGATCATAGTGATGGAGGATTATTCGGACAAATAACAACTTTTATTGAACTTTTATTCAAATGTGGTTAGTTATTTATTGACGTCAAATCGACTGAGTGATAAACATACCAATTCCACCGACTGATAAACATAACAATTCTATTGAATAATCTTCATATTCAAGGTGAACACAATCTTGAAAACGGTCTATTAAACTGAATAAAATTGATACATGGTTTTATTCACGGAGGTATAAGTACCATAACATTTCAACTGAATAATCTCCATATTATGGTTCAATGTGCGCATAAAAGCGTCTGATTCAACAGAATAAAAATTCTACCAAATTGACAATTACACGTGTTGTTGGTTCGAAGATTAACTACAACACACCGCTTGCTCGAAGCGTTTCTACGCTTTTATGAGTGAACATAATATATTATCATAACCCATTTATATTGAGTAATTGCTTACCTACAAATATCTTTACTTGCATCACATCCGATATTGTGAATCAATTTAATAGTCTGTTTTATCTCAATCTCAATCTTTACCAATAAAAAAGATAGGATAAAGTGATAAACTACTTTGTACAAAAAAAGAAGATACGGATGGGATAAACATTAAACACATCCAAAAAAATATAAATTAATTGGACGCCATTTGTTTACTGTTCATCGGGTCTCACTAATACACACAAATCCACTTTCACGTTGCAGTGCGCTCACCCGCCAACAGATGGAGAGTTTGACTGATTTTAATGTGGGTCCCGCATTTCATTTATCAAAAAAAAGGAAAAAATTGCTTTTAATCTAAGTCACTCATTCCAATCAGATCAAGGGTCTACAATTGTGCACAAGATACACCCTAAGGGGTGTGCACAAGTTACCCATTCTCTCTCTATATATACACTACTTAATGCAAATACAGTGTATGTGTATACATGTAGTATATAATTATATATGTGTATACAAAGTAAGTATGTGTATATATAAAGTATACAAATATATATGCATTGTATTTATGCAGTGTATAAAAAAAATTCGGTTTAACATAAACTGAACCGAAAAATAGAAATTCTCGAACCGAAAGCCGAACTGAAAAACTTCGGTTCGGTTCGGTTAGGTTCGGTTTGTGTTGGTTCAGCCCAAAAAATCGGTTTGGACCGAATCATACACACCCCTACTATTAATTGAAATCTATGGTAGAAGGTTGTAGAAGAGCTATGTTTATTCCTAAAGGGCTACTTGAATAAAATAAATTTTAAAAAAAATGATATTTCATATAGTTTTTATTATTCTATATATATTCACTATTTCACTCACATTTTTAAATAATAATTTTTTTTTTTTGAAATTTTACATTGTGCATATCGCCCAACTACCTAGATTTAAATTTTACACTGCACCATTTTATTGTTATGATTGTATGTTTGTCGTCTGTTGACTATGTCGGCCCCTCGATGAGTCAGGTCTGTCTGGCCATCGAATTATTACCTGATCAAAAAATAAAATAAAAAGTGTGACATTCCAAGTCTTGGCAAACGAAAAGTCATACGGTAGCCTCAATCGGTGGCTCACTGGTTGGGAGCAAGGAGATGTCAGGAGGTCTCGGGTTCGATCCCTACCTCCGCCTCTTTTCTTGGATTAAAATCCAAGGTTTGACTTGCTCGATCCTTTCTAGTGGGTCGAGCCGGTCGGCGCAAACCGGTTTACCTGGTGCGTGATTCTTGCCGACTGGATCACGTGTCCGAGATTTATCACCAAAGTGGATTCCTCGTCGTAAAAAAAAAAAAAAAAAAAAGTCATACGGAGTATATGTTAACCCATTAATTTGCCTCTGCGGCAGCCATGGAATTTCTACGCAATTTCCTTGGAGTTGCAGAACAAGGAACGACAGTTATATTGATTGAAGATTTGAAGGCCCAAATGACAACCCCCAACTATCCCGATTGAGACAACCCCCATTCAACTAGCGGTTGACTTGGTAGACCAAGTTACGGAGTATTATAGAATGAGAGGGTTAATTATTACTCCGTAATAAGAGGACAAGTTGGCCTGTTAATTATAGATGTATTGCTTGTTAATTTGTCCTATAAATTAAAAGAGTATATGCACACTCCATACACCCTTCTCTACATCGATCTGCAGGAAAAAAAAACAAGTATACATATATTCTTTTCATACGTAGCCAAAAAAAAATATAACAGTCTTTATAAATGGGGCAATTGAGTGTTGCTTTGTTGTTTTTCATAGTAATTTGCATGTGCAATTCCAGCCTTGGATTTACATGTAAAGAAGCTGAAAGAAATGCCCTGTTCAAGTTCAAACACAGCATTGAATTGAGCTCCATCTGTGAGGGCTACAACATTGACATATGCAACGATCTTACTTCATGGGTTGGGGAAGATTGTTGCAGCTGGAAGAGAGTTGGGTGTCACAACGTTACCGGAAACGTCATCAAGCTTGATCTGGGAAGTTTCGGATACTGGCCGTACCTTTTAGAAGCCAGAGAGGTAATCCCTGGTTTGCTTGAGTTGAAGTATTTAACATACTTAGACTTGAGCGGTATTGAATTCAGTGATGATGGAATTCATAAATTCTTTGGATTAATGACGCAACTGCAATATCTAAACCTCTCTTATGGGTCTATTTGTGGGGAAGTTCTTCCTCATCTAGGCAATCTTACAAAACTTGTTGTCCTTAATCTTCGTTATCCCACTTGTAATCGTTCCCCGAAATTTGAAGCAAACAACCTAGAATGGGCATTCAAGCTTAAGAATTTGCGGCACCTTGACCTGAGTGGGATAGACCTCAGCCAATCACTTGATAGTCTTAATATACTTCACAAGCTTCCATCTTTGTCGGTGTTGAACTTGGCCGATTGTGGACTAGGAAACTCTCATCTAGTCACAATGAACTCAACTATTTCTTCTAGCGCCCTTGAGTCCCTAGATTTTAGTTCCAACAATTTCAATGGCCCAATTCCGGGTTTCATACAAAATCTGAGCTCTATTAGATCTCTTATTCTTTCATACAATCACTTCAATTCTCTAATTCCATCATGGTTGAGCAAAATAGGAAATCTCAGATTCTTGGGTCTTGGTAATAATGGCTTTAATGGCCCATTTCCCTCTCCCATACAAAATTTAAGTTTTCTAACACGTCTAGATCTTTTCCATAATGAATTCAGTTCTTCAGTTCCATCATGGTTAGCTAATAAAACAGACCTTGAATATCTTCATCTTAGTGGAAATCAGTTTAACCGTGTGGATGGGGGGATCACAAACACAATAGGTTGTCTTTGTAGATTAAGAAAACTAGATTTGTCAAATAACCAACTTCAAGAAGAGGTGGCAGAATCACATGTTAATTTTTCTAGGTGTAGTAGATATGATTTGCAGTACCTATTCCTACAAAACAATCAAATTAGTGGTTACTTGCCAATAATTGGGAGCTTGTCATCCCTCCAATATATGGATCTGACCAACAATAATTTAGCAGATCTTCCTCCATCCTTGGCAGGATTGTCGTCTTTGGTGTCTTTATTCTTGTCAAATAATAATTTCAGTGTTGTGTCACCAGTAATTGGAAGCTTGTTATCCTTGACTGAATTACATCTATCATTCAATCACTTAGAAACTCTCCCTCTGTCATTCCAGGGATTGTCGTCTTTGAAGCATCTAGTCTTGTTTGATAATCATATCCGTGTTCTGCCACCGTTATTTGGAAGCATGTTATCCCTAACTGATTTAGATTTATCATTCAATCAGTTGGAAACTCTCCCTCCATCCTTCCAAGGATTGTCATCTTTAAGAAATCTAGACTTGTCGTATAACAATTTGAGTGTAGTCCATCAAGTAAACTTGGTTAACCTCTCTAGTTTAGTTCACCTTGATTTAAGCTCAAACTCTGCAATATTTCTTGACCTCTCCCCTGACTGGACCCCTCCATTTCAACTTGAGAGCTTGAAAATACTACCTTGCAAATTAAACAGCCCATTTCCTACTTGGATTCTGAGCCAAAAGAATCTCATCGATGTTGACTTGTCAGATAGTGGGATATTTGGCCCTCTTCCAAACAACGTTGGCAATGCAATGCCATATTTGCAAAGTTTACGACTTGCTAACAACTACATTAATGGTACAATTCCAAGATCATTATGTGGGATAGCAAACTTGGAGGTCCTTGACCTGCAAAAGAATAGGTTGTCTGGGAAAATTCCTGACTGTTGGGCGAACTCGAAGATCCTTGGTGTGGAATTATCTTCAAATAGACTATCTGGTCACATACCCAACTCTCTAACAAAGGTTGCCACCTTACAACTTTTGAGGTTGAATAATAATTCACTCGAAGGTGAGCTCCCTTTGGCCTTGATCAGTTCTACTCAATTGACGATTTTGGACGTGGGCAAGAATAATCTTCATGGGGAAATTCCACCTTGGAATGGAGCAAACTTCCTGATTTTACAGATTCTTATTCTAAGAGAAAATAGGTTCAATGGAACTATTCCACATCAACTATGCTCATTTGACGCTCTTCAGATTATTGATCTTGCAAGTAATAATTTGGTCGGAACTATTCCTCGGTGTTTCGGTTACTTCCAAGGAATGGGTTCCATTCAACACTCGAGTACTTTCATTGCATCACCTCCTAGTCCGGATATTGCTTGGAGCCCAACAGTAAGTCCTGATGAATGGAGTGTTGGATAATTAGATGCGCAGCGGAAGGGTTGAAAACTATTTTCTAACATCTAATTCGGGATCTCATGCATGAATTGATATGAACAATATAGAGGGGAAAAGTCGTACCTTTCTTGTGCGGAACCTTGATTCGAAATCACCTTTGGAGAAAAGAGCCTCAAGCGCGACTCCTCTACTTGGTCCACACGAGCACGGGATTGGATCTCCTTGTCTCCGTTTGCTAGAACGAATGATCGAAGGATTGCAACTCACACCCTACGGGTTAGGGAGGCTAGCGATTTGTGGTGGGAGGAGATTTTGGAGACACGTATATTCAAAATCCAGTTAAGACTTATTCTCAATAAGTCTCCTTATATATTGTAGAAACTAGGTCAACTTATTCCTAATAAGTCACCTTTATCTTTTATCTTCTATCCACAAACTATATCAACAATAATAACTTATTATTATTATTAATCAATTATCCAATTCCTAATACTCTTTGTGTGTGACCTTATAGGACCTGAATAAAATAGCAATAGATTAAATATAATTTAATCTATAAATTATAGTTGGCTTCTAGCAAAGCACTATAATTACCTAAATTATTCAGATTATAAATCTCCATTTTAATCCTATTATATCATTAGTATTTCACACATCAATTAAAGGACACCAATTCCTTCAATCTCCCACTTGTCCTTAAGTGGATGTGCGGTTTCAATTCCTTTGTCACTTAATGTTCAATTTGACGATATGATAGCATCTCATGTTATCCATATCAATTCAAATTATTTCTCGATCCCGAGCTTGAGCTGTCAAATAAACAAATGATTACGTATTAATCCATTTGAGCATGGCCATGCATTTTACAGTTCTTACTCTTCGAGTGGCCAGAACATTATTCCTACTCAGATATCCTAATATCCAGAATAGGAGGACTTCTCCAATCTTGCGTGACTATAGCTCCCACTTAAATTTTAGCAACCCCAATCACTGCCTTTATGACTGCCTTTTACGGATCAGCGGTTGACAGTGTCAAAGGCTACCAATCATCAAGTGAGAGGGATATCACACTCATGTCTGAGGAACCTACTAATAATATTTTAACCTTTAATTCTTCAACTTATTTGAAAAATCTTAAGGCAGGTCTGCCTAACAAGTATCCACCATACTTGTCTATACAATTGATTAGACATCTCTATGTCCCTATAGCCCGTGAAACTTGGCGCTATCAATCAACTTGCATAATAGTCTATATTAAATCATTTATGTCCCATTTAATGATTAAGACTATGGCAAAGCATAATTCATAATATCAGTTCACTTAATAGGGTCTCAACCACCACGACTTTCGCAGCGATCCTATTTGATAATCACAAATTATTAGGACATTTTATTCAATTCTAAACCATAATTGAATAATAGTGAAATTTTATTTCAAACAAACATGATGAAAATATGTTTCAACAATCTTGATCAATATCTAATGCGTTAAACATATAAATCAAATCCATTCACCAATGGACTTGAGTCCCTTAGCTCTAGTGTGACTATCATGCTTGGGCTTGGGAAGAGGTTTAGTCAACGGATCTGCTATGTTGTTATCCGTGTGTATCTTGCATAGTCTCACGTCACCTCTTTGGACATAGTCTCGTATGACGTGATACTTCCTGAGCACGTGCCTGGATTTGGAATTGGAGCTTGGTTCTTTGGATTGAGCAATGGCACCATTGTTGTCACAATAAATGTCAATGGCTTCAACCCCTTTGGGAACCACACCAAGCTCGGCTAAAAACTTCCTTATCCAGATAGCTTCCTTAGCAGCATCCACTGCAGCGATGTACTCAGCCTCTGTTGTAGAATCAGCTACTGTGTCTTGCTTTGAGCTCTTCCAGCTCACAGCTCCTCCATTAAGAATAAAAACGTATCCGGATTGGGATCGGAAGTCGTCTCTATCTGTCTGGAAGCTGGCATCAGTGTATCCTTGAACGATCAACTCATCATGACCACCATACACCAAGAAATGATCCTTAGTTCTTCTCAAGTACTTGAGGATGTTCTTAGCTGCACTCCAGTGTGCTTCACCTGGACTCGATTGGTATCTGCTGCACACACTTAAGGCGAATGCAACGTCTGGGCGAGTACATATCATGGCATACATAATGGATCCTATTGCTGATGCATAAGGGATCCGACTCATTCTATCCAGCTCAGCAGGTGTTACTGGACACTGCTTCTTGCTTAGATATAGACCATGTTGCATGGGCAAAAATCCCTTTTTGGAATCTTTCATTTTGAACCTGTCTAGAACCTTATCTATATAAGTTCCCTGACTTAGTCCAATGAGTCTCTTGGATCTATCCCTATAGATCTTGATGCCTAAAATGTACTCTGCCTCTCCAAGGTCTTTCATTGAGAAATGCTTCTTGAGCCAGTCTTTTACAGACTCAAGCATTTGAATGTCATTCCCAATGAGTAGTATGTCATCCACATACAAAACCAAGAATACAACTTTGCTCCCACTAAACTTTTTGTAAACACAAGGTTCTTCTTCACATCTGATGAATTCAAACTGTTTGATCACTTCATCAAATCGAAGGTTCCAACTCCTTGATGCTTGCTTAAGTCCATAAATGGATTTCTTAAGTTTGCATACCTTCCTAGGATTTTGTGGATCCTCAAAACCTTCAGGCTGTGTCATGTACACATCCTCTTCTAAGTATCCATTTAGAAACGCGGTCTTGACATCCATTTGCCAGATCTCATAATCATAATGAGCTGCAATTGCTAGGAGTATCCGGATGGATCTAATCATAACGACTGGTGAGAAAGTTTCTTCATAGTCAATACCATGAACCTGTTTAAACCCTTTCGCAACCAGTCTTGCTTTGAATAGATTTACCTTTCCATTCTTGTCTGTTTTGAGTTTGTAAACCCATTTGCACCCAATGGGTACTATCCCATCTGGTGGATCTATCAAGTCCCATACTTGATTCTCAGACATAGAATCCATTTCGGATACCATGGCATCATGCCACTTCTTGGAGTCTGGACTCATCAAAGCTTGCTTATATGTAGTGGGTTCATCGCTTTCTAACAACAAAATGTCTAGACTTGTATTCAATATGAATTCAGCAAATCTATTTGGTAGCGATCTTGCCCTTTCTGATCTACGCGTGGGTTGAGCAACTAGAGGTTCCACCACAACATTTTGTGGGTTATTGGGAATGAGGTCTTGCACCTCCAATTCCACCTCCTCCATTGTATGAGTTTGAGTTCCATCTTCTTCTGGAATTAGGTCCTCAAAGCTCACAGCCTCAGACATGGAGTGATCCATGTCTTCTTGCTGCTCGGTTTGTTGCTTCTCTCGAACCTCTTCGAGATCAACATTTCTCCCACTTGACTTTTTGGAAACAAACTCTTTTTCCAAAAAGACACTATCCCTGGCAACAAACACTTTGTGCTCGGTGGGATTGTAGAAGTAGTACCCTTTAGTTTCCTTAGGGTACCCTACAAAGAAGCACTTATCTGATTTGGGTGCGAGCTTATCTGCTAGTAAACATTTTACGTATGCTTCGCATCCCCAAACCTTGAGAAAAGACAAACTTGGAACTCTTCCAGTCCATAACTCATATGGTGTCTTTTCTACAGCCTTAGATGGAGTCCTGTTTAGTGTGAACATTGCGGTTGTGAGAGCATACCCCCAGAAAGATATTGGAAGATTAGCAAAACTCATCATTGATCGAACCATGTCCAACAGGGTCCTATTTCTCCTTTCAGATACACCGTTCATTTGGGGTGTTCCGGGTGGAGTTCGTTGTGATAGTATCCCACAACTTTTCAAATGATGATCAAACTCTTGACTCAAATATTCACCACCACGATCAGATCGGAGTGCCTTAATTTTCTTGTCAAGCTGGTTTTCAACTTCATTCTGAAATTCTTTGAACTTTTCAAATGATTCATACTTGTGCTTCATTAAGTAGATATAGCCATATCTACTCAAGTCATCAGTAAAAGTTATGAAGTATCTATACCCACCTCTAGCTTCTGTACTCATAGGTCCACATACATCAGTATGTATTAGTGCCAAGAGCTCAGTTGCCCTTTCACTTACCCCAGTAAAAGGTGACCTTGTCATTTTTCCCATTAGACATGACTCACATGTGTCAAATGATTCACAATCAATTGATGTCAAAAGTCCATCTTTATGGAGCTTCTTCATGCGATTTAAGCCTATGTGACACAATCGACAATGCCATAGGTAGGTGTTATCACCTGCGTCTGATTTTTGCCTTTTGGTACTTACGTTATAAATGCCGGATGTTTGATCCAAAATGTAGAGTCCATTACTCAACACAAAATCGGCATAAAAAATGTTATCTTTGAAAATAGACAAGCGTTGATCTTTGCAAGAATAATTGTAGCCTTCTAAATCCAAAACAGAAGCCGCAATAAGGTTTCTAGTAATAGACGGAACAAAATAACAATTATTAAGTTCTAAAACTAAACCAGAAGGTAAAGGTAGACTATAATCTCCAACAGCAAGTGCAGCAGCCTTTGCTCCAGTTCCAGTTCGAAGATCTACCTCTCCCTTGGCCAAGCTTCTACGCCTTTTTAGGCCCTGCACATTCGTAATAATGTGAGAACCTGCACAGCCTGAGTCAAATACCCAGCTAGAAGCATTAGCCGATAGGACTTCTATAACATGAGTACCTGAATTGGAACTCATAGTTCCATTCTTCTTATCCTCCAGATACTTTGGGCAATTTCTCTTCCAGTGACCCTTGGTATGGCAGTAGAAACAATCATGGTCAGCAGCTACTTTAGCTTTCTCAGAAGTGTTCTTGGGTTGGGTAACTGGTTTACCCTTCCCTTTTGCATTCTTCTGCTGTCCAGATGCCCCTTTCTTTTTCCAATCGAGGAAATTATTGTCGTTCAACTTATTCTTCTCAAGAATTGAACGCAAATTGATGATGGTTGGGTTAACGTTTCTGTTCATGATATCTACAACATAGAACATGCAAATTATAAATCATGTTTGTCATGCAAAAAAGCTTAAAATTTAAACATGCTTTAAATGTAAATAAGCTAATGCCATTTTATCCATAAAATAAATTTCCCTTTGAATAAAATGATTCCAAGATCCTATTACAGATAAGACATTAGCGTGCTTTGGCACTACCCTAACTCTTATGTGACAAGGTAAGTAACTTTTACTAGTTATAACATTTATAACTCTTGGTTGATAGATCACATCTTATGTAAATCTATCTCATGCCTCAAAATCCAAAACTTTGTCTTTTGGTCTTTTGTTGAGTAGAACCAATTCAAGGCTATAAATCCCTTATATAGATTTACCCGTACTATCCCAAGGTCAAAGCATGGACACCTTGCTTTGGCAAAACCTATCCATCAAATTCCAAGGGCCTCATAGGTTATGAATTGGAAAGGCATACTCTCAATTTTCTTTTAAGGGAACTAGGTTTGTCATGCAAGTCTAATTATCAAGTGAACAAACAACATAATCAAACATGCAAGCATAAACCAAACACATGCAAAAAAATAAATTGTGATCCTAGTATGGCTCCTAATGAAAAGAAAACCAAAAAGATAAATCTTCAAGGTTCTTCTAGCTTCTTGGATCCTCATCCTTGATTCTCCTTTTGGATCTCCATCATAGAATCGCCTTTTGGATCTCCATCCTTGAATCTTGTAACATCTTCTTTTGTACAATGTATAAATAAATTTACTTTCAAAAATTAAATTACAAAAATACATAACGATACGCAGATCGTGTACAAAAATACATAACGATACGCAGATCGTATTTATATGCTACTTGGGCCATACTAGTCACCGCATGCAATAATATCAAATATTAAATAAATATTAATCACAATTAATATAACATCAAAATATTAATCAAATTAATATAAACAAGAAATAGAATATTAATCATATTAATAAACTATTTAACTCAAATCAATTAAATTATCTAATAAAATAACTAATTTAATATTCTTGATATTTAATTCAAATTTAGCAATCATATATATGGAATAAATTTTATGGTAACTATTACCTTGTATAACTGGATAGAATATTTCATTAGGGATAAGATATCTATTATATCTAATTAAGGTAATTTAAGATTTTACACTAAAATCATAAATATTTTCCATAACCCTAATTCCACCCCTCAACCCCCACTTAAATTTTGTAACAATTACAAACTTTTAAGATGATAAATTTTGATAAATTAATACATGAATCAAATTCATATCAATTTTAGGGATAAAAATTATAAATTTCTGAATTTCTTAAATTCAAAATTAATTTCTACCTGTACACTCGAATTGATTCAAAGTTATAGTACTTACGTAAGCATTAATCAACTCCGATCGTTTACTGAATCAAAATTGATCAAAATTGATTAAAATCAATATTTTAATACATCTAATT